>JAJHZJ010000128.1:9148481-10476784 GCA_023548195.1 Bettongia penicillata ogilbyi
ACTCTGACTGGTCAGACTCAGAGCCTGAGAGTAGCCTCAGAGATGGGGAAGGATTGACTGAGCCAAAGCTCAGGAAGAGGGAGCTTTGCAGGGATAGGCTCAGGTTAGAGCGGATTCAGAAATTCTCAGAGCTTGGCAAATGAAGTAAAAATTCCTCTTTCTCATAGTGCCAAAGTGCATATTGTGTTTGGATTGGAGAGGGGTTGGTAGGGATGAATGATGACTAGGTGGAGGATTATGGTGGGATTCCAAGTCAAGGTACTAACGTTTGTAGAAGCAGAGGCAGCAACACTCGCTTTCCCCAGGGTTGTTTTAAACTAGGACTACTTAAAAATCATCTAATCCAATCTTTTTAGATTACAGATGAGGAAACTGAGGCTCAGAGCTGTTAAATCACTTACCAAGGTCTGATAGGGCAGTGACCTAATTTGGCTTTGAGCCAAGGTCCTTTGATTCCAAATTCCAGGCTGATCTGTGTGCCTGGAAGGTCAGTCTTTCTAGGGTGAGGCATTCACTGCTTCTTGCATTGCCCAGTCCCAGTCCAGCTTTTGTGTTTGCACATAGTCCTGTGGTCTGTAGTAGGGATTTCAAGGAAAGACTAGATTGGGACACAGGTGGCTTGATTGTGGGAAAAGGGAGGGCAGCTGTACTGCTAAACCAGGACAATGGGGAAGGGCAGTAGGGAAGCTATTCAACAATTGACTCTTCTCGTTGATCTCAGGTCACAGGATCCATATGGATACATTATGGATCCAACATGAGGTCAACATGTGATCATGAATCCAACTTGGGCTTGTTAGAGAATCAACACTTGAGCATCATGGTGGGATCATGACAACTCCCACACAGGATTTTTCATGGGTCTGGTCTATACTAGCATTTTGGTTACAGCAAGGAAGGAGCAAAGGGGGCTGGCTAGCCCTAGAAAGTGACTAATAATGACCAGGCTGCCAACCCACCTCACCTCTGTCTCCCTCTCCCTACAGGGGCTGACACAACCAACCTGAAACCTGGACAGGACTGGAAAGAGGCAATCCAGAGGGATTCTCTCTTCCTAAGTCTCTGCCCCCCCATCACCACGGATGTAAAAGAACATGGGATTGCTTCAGCACAGCATCATTTCTTGAGTGCTCTTCCCCTGCTCTCAGTCCTAGAAACTTCAATGAGTTGGAGGAGGTGATGGTGGTGGTGGTGGGACTGAGCCAAGGTCTTGGGCATTCATTCTCATGTGTGTCCAGGAGTCCTCCAGGATTGAGAGAGAAATACCCCACTGAGGCAGCACTGGAAAAACTCTCCTCTGGTGAACTGAACCGAAGTGACTCCATCGTCAACTAGGACCATCTCTACTTGCCTCTGCCCTCCCGGCCTGATTATTCCCACCTGCCTTAGAAATCTCAAAGCCTCCGAAGATGCCTCCTCCAGGATGTCTCCTCTGATGCCCCCTAAGTCAGTCAGGCCTGTTCCCCTTAGACCTCACAGAGGACTCTGACGCACGGATCGCGTAATATTGTGCTCTACCGGGCTCGGCTGGTGTCCTTTCCTCTGTAAACTCGGTGAAGGTAGGGGATGTGTCTTCTCTCACTCCACCCCAAATCCACCCAGCCCAACACACACAGTGGGTGCTTAATATTTGCTGACAGGTTCAATCCATCCTCCCTAAGTCCTGCCCCTGACAATTTTAAAATCCCCTCCAAAAGCCCCTACCTTCATTAAACCCCGCCCCCATCTCCGCCCCACCCCTCTGGTTCCCACCTTAATTCTGGCCCTCCAGGGTCACAGGTACAAGGGCATCAGGTGTCTCATCCTTTTGCCCAGAAATTCGTGATTGAGACACTGCCAGCGGTGTTTCCACCTGCAAAGAGGGTACTTATTTAGGGGAGGCCCCACCCGCTCGGCTCCTCCATTCCTCCCACTTCCATGTCCTGGGCATACCCGCCGTAGCTCCTCCCCAGAAGGCCTCTCCCCATCTGCCCCAACTCCTCTGCCTTTCCCCAGCCTACCCCTTAGCGACCCCCACCTCACTGCCCAGCTTTCTCTGCCTCTGCCTCGAGTGGAGACCCCGCCCCTCGCCCACCCACCTAGACAGCTACAGCACACAAGCGGGCCCAAAGCCTCCCCAGCATCTCCGGGGCCCGGCCAGCGGGGCTCACATGAGATTGGGACGCGTGGAGAAGCATCCTGGCCAGCTCGCAGAGGGCACGTCGCCCAGTCCAGTAGCCGGGGGCAGGAGCAGGAGGCGGCGTGTGGGCCAGCGCCACGAGGCCCCCGACGGCCAGCGGCGCTGGGGGCTCAGCCAGAAGTCGCCCTGGCTGCGGCGGCTGGCAGGCTCGGGAGGAGCGGGCCCTCGGATTCCCCAGAAGCAGAGCTCCTGGTCCAGGCGGTGCCGGGGAGGCGCTCGGGGTCTCCTACCGGTGGGGCAGGGCGGTGAGAGGTGGAACTAGCCCCTTCACATCACACCTGCACCCCGCCAACCTCACTCACCACTCCCCCTTTTGCGATGGACCCTTCCACCTCCCTGATCCTTCAGTCCTTTCTTCCAGTTTTCCTGAGCCCCTTCTCGAAATCTCTGAGCCTCAAATCAGGGACCCTTTTCCTAAATCTCAGACATAAATCAAGGCGTCCGCCCTAAATCCTCTCTTAGACCCTCACAGTGAGGTCACTATCCCCCAACTCTCAGACTCCAAATCTGGAACTCCTCGCGTACTTCCGCCCCAACCTTAGCCTCTCAATAGGGTCCCCTTCTCACAAATATCAAACACCAATTCAGGGTCCCTCTCCACCCCTCTGTCCATTAGCCTCAAATCTCACACTTCAAATCAGGAGTCTTTCTTTCAAAGCCTCTCGGATGCCCATCCAATATCACCAGGCTCCCCTCCCCCTGCACTGCCCCGCTCCTTTCCCCTCACCGGTTCAGCAAATAATTGACCACAAACTGGGCGGCTTCTGGGAAAATCATGGTGTCTCTGGACCCCGTGTCTGCCTGTGGCCTCGCCTGCATGGCCCCTTTATTCTTGGGCTGGGGAAGATGATACTCCCTCAGCGGTGCCCCCGGGTGTTTTTAGCCCAAAGCGTCAGCAGAACTAAGGAGAGAAAAAGGGAGGGAGCTGTCCCTGCCCCTTTTACAGATCCTTCCTTACCCCTTATTCCTGGCAGATAAGCCCCCATCGGGCTCTTCAAAAAGATGGCTGCGTCTCAAGGGAGGTGGGGGTCACTTGCTCCGAGCTTCGACTTTTCCACCATCCCAGGGCAGGCAAGGACAAGGACAGAACCAAGGAGAAGGGGAGGGGGAGCAGAGAGAGAGAGAAATAGAAAGAAGTCTCAGAAAAAGGGTTCCTAGAGGCGGCAGAGACAAGTGGGGGACACAGGGAAAAATGAGTGACAGAAAAATCACAGAGATGGAAGGAAAAAAGCAGAGGGTGGGGGAACAAGAAATGGGGCCCCCACTGACTGACCTGGGGCTGTGCTGGTAACTTATAGGAATGAAGACAGGGAGCCCATAGAAAGTCACGAAACCCCAAAGTAGGAAAGGGGGAACTTGGGTTCTCCGTCTTCCAACTGACTGGAACCTCTCTCATCCCGCCTGCACACTCATCTGCCACGTGCAAACTCTCTCCTGAGCCTGAGGAAGGGGTCTGGAGGCTTTGGCTCAGGTCTGGGTGCTGCTTGCCCCACCCTGGGGGGCCTCAGGGGATCTGGGGAAACATGAGGGCCCTGACCTCTCCCCACCAGGAGCAGCTGCCCCATCTCAGTTTCAGATTGAACCTGTCTTTGCTATTTCCCCCCAGTGACTCATTCTGAGGGGGCAGGGAAGAGGGGCACTATTGTGCAGCTGTCTGTGTCCCCTAAACTGTCCCCCAAGACCAGAGAATATATCCTCAGCACTCCAGCCTCCACCACTCTCCCCTCCCCCCAGCTGCGTTGGTGAACATAAATGGCCCAGTTTCGGACCACTGGATTCTGAGCCAGGAGGGTGAGGCTATATAACAACCAGGGGCAATTCATTCATTCAACAAACATTTATTAAGTGCTTGCTTACTATATATGCTGGGAACTGGGCTAAGAAAGCCCTGGGATTATAAGGGGAAAATTCAGTCCCTAGCCTAAAGGAGCTCACATCATAGTCTCTTGAGGGATTTGACATAAATAAATCCATACTATGTGCAAGATATAGACTGGGCAGATGGAAGGTGGTCTCCTAGGGAAGGTGCTGGGAGATGGGGGATGGGAGATGAGAAAGGAAAGATGTAGAAAGTGGGATCTGAGCAGAGCCTGAAGGATCAGGGAGGCCAGGAGGTCCTGGGTATAATATGTAGGAGAACATTCTAGGGTGGGGAACAGTGAAATAGAGAGGGACTGAACTGGCAGATGGAGTGGCCTGTTTCAGGGTTATTTGTAAAGTATGTGGGGAGGAGGGGGGAAGGGAGTCAAATAGGAAAAAGTTGGAAAGGTAGAAAAAAAGGTAGGAAGGGGCTGTATTGTGAGGCTCTAAATGCCAAACAGGATTTGATAACTGATGCTAGAGGTGATAGGGATGGAGATTATTGAGTGTGCGTGTGGGGAGTGGGGACCTAGTCAGAAATTCCCTTGGCAGCTAAAGTGGAAGATGGATTGGAGTTGGGAGGAGAAAGAGCTGGAGACTATGGTGATAGTCCGGGGAGAGGTGCCCAGGTTTGCCCCAGGGTGGTGGCTGGGTGAATAGTGCTGGGAAAGGGGGAAGGACATACAGGAATAAGCATTCAGATAGTGCCTACTGTGTGTCCCACACTGTGCTAAGTGATTTCAAAGATCTCATTTGATAGAAGGGGATGTAGGAAAGAGACGTGACAGTAAGTCTTGACAAGACTTGGTCACAGATTGGCTCTATTGGGTACATGAGAGTGAGGAGTCAAGAATTATGAGGTAATGGCGGGGAGGGTCCTGGTCCGAGTTTGGAAGAGTCAAAGGTTTAGTCCACTTAGATATCCCTGCCTCTGCTCCCCAAGGAATAGTTTCAGAGAAAGCATTGCCATGTTTCTACTGCTCAAAACTCTTCCATGCCTCCATATTGTCAGTCAAGTAAGTTTAAATGCCTTAGTCTGGCATTCAAAACCCTCTCTGAACTGACCCAAGAGTAGGGGTGTAAGTGGAAGGAATACTGCATTTGGAAGATGGAAGAGATCTGAGTTCGAATCCTACATCTAATGTTTACTACTATGTGACTACTGGCAGGTCATGGAAAGGTCTGGGCCTTAGTTTCTTCATCTCTAAAATGGGGGTGATAATACTTAATATTACTAATATTTAATGCAAATAATAGCTAGCATTTATAATGTTATTTATATATTATTCCTATAAATATTGCCATATTTATAGAGGTTTGCCAAGCACTTGTATATATGTTTTCTTGTGTGATCTTCACAACAATTCGAGAACCTACAAGTTACACCAACAGGTATTATCATTACCCCATGTTACAGATGAGGAAACTGAGGCTGAGGCTGTCATTTTCTCAGTGTTGAACAACTGTTAAATCATCTGAGGAAAGATTCATCTTTGGGTCTTCCTGATTCTGAGGCCAGCCTTTCAGCCATCTGGTTATCTATATATGCCCTGACTAGTATGTTTTGAGACTCCATGAGACAATATATGAAAAGTACTTTGTACAACTTTTCACTATTATGAATGTCTGTGATTACACACTCTCTCTCTCTCTCTCTCTCTCTCTTTCTCCTCTGCTGCTAAAGCTGCAAACTCTATCTCTCCACTTCCTCTGCTGAATTCCTCCCCATTTCTTAAAGCCCAATTCAGAGTCCACCTCCTCCAGGAAGCCCTTCCTGATTCCCCAGTCAATAAAGATCTTACTCCTCAGCCCTTACTCCCATGATACTTTGCACCTCAACACCCTCCACACACCCCCAGAACAGGAGCTCAGTGAGGCAACACTGTGCCTTTAACTAAACCAGGGCCCAACACACAGCCAGAACTTGCTGGATAAATGACTATTGAATGAATGAATGAATTAATGAATGAAAAGGTCAGTTATCATCACTCTTTCCCCCCAGAAAGGTAGGGATGTACAGGGCCAGGCCTTTTTCAGCTTGTCTCCCCAGCTTGGCCCTATCCCTGAGCACAATGCCCCTCTGATCAAGGGAAAAACTGGCCACTCCATTTCAAGTCAGCAAATGTTGCTTTCCAAAAAAACATTTTCATAACGAACGTAATCCCTAACAAATACAAACATTTCAGTATGCCAAGAACAAAACAGAGGATTGAATAGGAGACAGTAAACTTCCATTAGGTTCCATTTCTTAAGAGATAGACTAAATTTACTAAGTTGTAACCACCAAAATTCCCTATTTGTTTCCCCTTCTGAACATTTTTTCTTTTGTGCTCATTCTATGATTACTCTGTGATGTAATTCCTACACCTTATTCCCCCTCCCCATCTCTAGCCCTGCATCTCTAGCCCTACTCACTAATCCCACCCCCTCCCTAATAAGAAGCCAAACCAAATACACCCGTTATGACAGAAGATGTATGTTATCAATGCCATCCAATGGGTCCTGAGCTTCTGTGTGTGCAGCCATGTGATTGGCTCCTCTGTTTATGTATGTGTGTGCACCAAGGGAAGGAAAAACAGCTCTCCTGGGAAGCTCAAGGGATAATTGGAGGGACCAGACGCCTGCCTCTGCTCACCACTGGACTTGCATTGAAGTAGCAGGCACAGATGCTAAACCCATAATGGTGCTGATGGTAGAAGAGGCCCTGGCATTCAGCTGAGTCCTAGAATCAGGGCTAGAAGTTTCCTTGCAGGGCAGCTACAGGGGCCTAGCTTCTATCTGAGGCAGAATCGACTCTCAAGCTTCCAGATCTCTAGGAAGAAAACAAGTTTTGATATAGTGCCCACTGTGTGCCAGGCACTGTGCTTAAACACCTTAGCAATATCATCTCATTTGAGCCTCACAATCACCCTGGGAAGTAGTTGCTGTTATTATATTATATATAATGATATATAATATATGTGTATATATATATTACACAGTTGAGAAAGTTGAGTCAAATAGAGCTTAAGATACTTGTGACAGGATCATCCAGGTAGTAAGTGTCTGAGGATGGATTTGAACTCAGGTCTTTGTGACTGCACGCTGGGCACTTCATCCCCTGAACCATCCAGCTGCCTCTAAATTAGAAATCAAGATACCCACGAAATAATCCCGTTCCCTTTGCTATGACTCTCCTAGCTAGGAAGCTTTCTTTATATTAAGCTGAAATCTGCTGCTTTGTAACTTCTACCCTCATTGGTGTTCCTAGCTCCTTTGAGCTGGGGGAGACCTTAGAAGTTATCAACTCTAACCTTTCTTCACCACCACCCCCATTTTACAGATGAGAAAACTGAGGCTTACAATGGTTAAGTGACTGCCAAGTAAGTATAGAGAGTTCAAGGCTGGATTTGAACTCAGATCCTCCTGACTCCAGGGCCAGTGCTCTATTCGCTGTACTACTTAGCTGTCTCTGAGTGATCTCTTAATTGATATGGCAAGATCCACCTTGACTACAATGTCCCTGCTCTATCTGCTCCAACCAAGTGCAGAATTGTACACTTGAACCTGTGAATTTCATCTTAGTTTTAATTCATAATCCCAAAGGTCAAAAATTGATGTGAGTCTTTATTCTTTCATCTGTCCTGTCATCCACAAGTTGAACAAATATGCCACCTATGCTCAGTGGAAAGAGCACCAGTGCAGGAGTCAGGAGGACCTGGGTTCAAATCTCACTTCAGACACTTGACACTCACTAGCTGTGTGACCTTGGGCAAGTCACTTAACCCCAATGGCCTCATCCTGGGTCATCTCCAGTCATCCTGATGAATATCTGGTCACTGGATTCAGATGGCTCTGGAGAAGTGAGGCTGGTGACCTGCACAGCCCTCCCTCACTCAAAACAAAGTCAAGTGCAAGTCATGTCATCATTTTTCTGATGGCATGGTCTTCTTCGGCAATGAAGGACGAACACACACACCCACCCACCCACACACACAAATGACATGTATAGTGTTGAACAGATCCATATCCAGGACCGATGGGGAAGGGGGGGGATTTCTACACTAGAAGTCTCCCTTTTCAGGTTGGAGGCAGTTCATTAATCATCGCTCTTAGTGTATAGTTATTCAGTGACAGATTCATCTAATTATCATCTAATCTAAATCCCTCGATCTTGTCCATAAGGACATCATTAACATCATTAAATAATTAATGAAATGCCATACTGAAATCAGATAGAATCTGTCTATGAAATTCTCCTGATCTACTAGCCTAATAATGACTTTTAAAAAAGAGATGAGTTTGACATTATTTCTTAGTGAACCCATGTTGGCACCACTGGTTGTTTTTTTGTTTTGTTTTGTTTTTTTTCCTGAGCCTTCCTGTAGGAAAAGAGAGCAAGAGATGGATAGACAAATTTTTATTGATATATTTTTGACAAAATAAGATACTTCTCAACAATAAACCCCCCAACAAAACCCATTACAAAGTACACTTCTTGAAAAAAATTGATGGAACAGAAGGCCGTTCCCTTCGTGGTATGTACAGTTTGATACTAACATTGACCTTTACACTTGAGCAGGATTTTGTATCCCTTCCACCTTAACTTTATTTACAGTGTTGCTGTCATTGTGGAAACTATTCTTTTGGCTCTGCTTTCCCTTATTAAAGGCAACTTTTAAGGGGTGGGTAACAGAATGGATAGGGGAATCCGGGGCCAAGGGTGAGGCCAGGGTGACTTGGAGAAGGCAAGTCTGAGTTATTGGGAGAACAGAGGAAGCAGCAGATAGAAAGGGAAGTGGGGATAGGGAGAGAGGCTCCCTGAGGAAGATGAATTTACCTTTGCATAGGAAGATGCTAGAAGGAGATGCAGGGGGAGATATCCAGGAGCCAGTTGAAAATGTGGGACTGGAGCTTGGGGAAAGAGGTGAAGATCAGACATTATGTTGTATAGGTGAGAGTTCTGAGTAGAAAGACAGCCAAGAGCTAAGAACAGGGGGCTGGGGACAGAACTTTGGAGGCCTAGTCACATTTAAAGGGGACAGAGTCTTTAAAAAAGAATAGGAGTTTGGCAAAAGAGACAGAGGTAACAACAGGTAGCCATGAAAGAGAGATGAGGACAGGAGGTGAGGCTGAGGAGGAGAGGAAAGCTACTGGTCCTGGGAGGAGAAAGCCAGGATGGGGCTGGGAACTGGGGCTATGATACTCATATCATCATCCCTTATCACAACCTCTCTGCTTCTTTCCTTTTGTTTTTAGGCTTGGGGAGGAACTAATCTTGTTTTAAGGCAGATGGGGAAGTGCCCAAGGACAGGAAGATCATTGATAGAGGGGAGGCAGGGAGGAGGGCGTGGGGGAGGGGATTAGAACACTTCTGAGACTGTAAGGAAAGGAGAATGGATATGCGGTCAGGGAGTCAAGGCAAAGAGGATTAGGTAGGCTGGGAGTGCCCAGCTTCCTGCACTAGGAAGGAACTGCCGTGCCTGGGTCTTTGAGGGGTAAGAAGAGATCGTTAGGGTTCTGAAATTCTTAGATGATGGAAGAGGGCAGATACTTAGGAAGTACGCTTGTTGACTGAGTGATTTTATACATCTCTACACACGAATCCTAAAAGTTCATGAAGATCCATCCCTAGAAATAATTCAGAAATATACCATTAAATTCAGACTAGAATATTTGGTGCTGCCCATCTGCCTGATGCCGGGTCTTCCCCCCTCTCTTCCCCTCCCTACTTTCTAGAAGGGGAGGTGGCAGGCTGTATAGTGAGGCCCTAGTGTGGGAGGAGGAAACAGGGCAGATGAGGAAGGGGAAGTTGAGCCTGGGGCTCCGGATACAATGGCATTTCGTGGACAGAAGCTCTTAGGTTTCCTCAGACTTTGGAAATTCCCCACATTCTGCTCCAAGTGACATCTCTGACAATCTCTGATCCTGAGACCCCTGGAACTGAGACATATCCTAACCAGCTTGAGTACTTCACCCCTGAGACTCTTCACACTGAAATATTCTGATCCTAGGAAACCCAGACCCTGAGACTCTCAATACTGAACACTCCTGAGCCGGGCAACGCAACCCTGAAAACCTGCAACCCCAGAACCCCTGGAAATACAAGTGTTCTTTCAGACTATCCCCCAGCCTTGAAACTTCCAAACCTGAAATATTTAGACTTTGAGACCTTCAGCCCTGTGACTACTAAACCCAAGACCATGACACAGAGATGCCCACCCCTGACACCCCCAGACTCTTATGACTTCCATCTCCTGATACTTTCTGACTGTACCATGCTTATGTCCTGAGACCTTCCAAAGTCCAGGACTATCTAACCCTGGCACTGCTCAGATTCTGAGACTCCCTAGGCAAATAATGTTGAGCAGCTACTCTATATAACTATAAAAGGTGACTAGGAGGTGCAGTGGGTAGAGGACTGGACCTGGAGTCAGGAAAACTCATCTTTCTGAGTTCAAATCTGGCCTCAGACACTAGCTATGTGACCCTGGGCAAGTCTCAGTTTCCTCATCTGTCAAGTGAGCTGGAGAAGGAAATGGTAAACCACTGCAGTATCTTTGCCAAGAAAACCCTGAAGGGGGTTGAAAAGAGTCAGACTTGACTGAAAAACAGCTGAACAACAATCCAACTATGAGACATCCGTGAAGAGCATCCTCAAACCTGGGAGCTCCAGACTCTGAGACTCCCCATATGAATAATGATATCCCAACCCTAAAATTCTTGGACCCCAAGACCTCAGACACTGGATCCTTCAACCCTAAAACTTCCAGACTCTTCAAATCTAAGGTTTTTGCTAAGTAACCCCTTTTGGCCTTGAGAACCTAAACTGTCAGACTCCCTGACCATAACCCAGGAAAACCTTGAAATCTCCTCCCAAAGTGGGGGTGGGAGGTCATCTTTCTAGGTGAAGCAGTACCTGGGGTTCATTGAGCAAATATGGAAGCAGGAGCCCGGGGACCTCCTAGGGTGGTAGGGGAGAGGAGGTATCTATAGGTCTCTGCAGCCTTGACGAATTAGAAAGAAAAATCTAGGTCCAACCCCCCAGATGCACATGACTGATAATGAGTGGAGAAGAGGCAGCCTGTTTCCCCTTCTCCTTAAACCCCCTTCCCCCATTTCCACCCCCTCCCTCCTACCTCCCTTCAGTGGGTGATAGGAAAGGGCACAGGTCTGACGTCTGAAGTTGCTATGGAGACATAGAAACCCCTTTCCTTGGTGTTACCATGGTAACTGGGCCTCCATCTGTGCAGCCCCCCATTTAGAAATGGGGGTCTCTAGTCAGAAAAGAGTAGGGGGAGGGGTTCTAACTAGGGAGGACTGGGGGACAGGGAGAAACGAAGGCAGTGAGAACGTGAAATAGAAAGTGGGCATGTTGGTGTGGGGGGAGCAGGGCGGGAAGGGAAGAGCTGGGGTTTCCAGGCCTGAGGGGGTTGGGGGTCGGTTGTTTAGAATATCTCCCCATTCTCCTGAGGAGAACACTCAGGTCTAGATCAGGGCTTGGGCTGGACTGGGCTACAAGACACCTCAATTTCTCTGGCACTGATGCTAAGAGCTCACCTTTGCTTCTTGGAGGGGGAGGGATGTTTTTCAGGTTGTGGAAGATAGAAATTGTGTGATTATTCTGTCTTTAAGTCCTTAAGATTCCAAGTCATGTCTGGGGAGAGGGGAGTTTCCTGGTCTGGGGATCACCTCAGTCAGCCCCTTTCTTGGGCCAGGTTCCCAGTTCCTTCAGTTGATTGGTCTAGATCCTCTCTCACCCCCAACATTCCCCTCCCCCCCCCCACCCCAGGCCAAATTGCTGGGAAGTTAGTAGAGGAGGGGAGGTTGGGGAGGGAATCCCCTGGGGATATGACATCACCAGGTTGTGTGACCCATTGGACTGGGCTCCCTGGCTCCCTATCGCCCCACTGCGGTCACAGAGGGATATTTCTCCCCTCCTAGGTTTCTCTGCCCTACTCCTATGAGGACTTCCAAATGTCTTGCCCCATTTTTGGAACAGATAACCCCACACCTCAGTCCTGGGAAACAGAGGGGAAAGGCTAAAGGACAGAAGAGTTCCCTTGAACTTAGGGCAAGATGAAAAGAGAGGAGAGAAACACAGAGAGTGAAATATTAGAAAAAGGGGGAAAATGGAGAAGTGGGAAAAGGAGAATGGAGGAGAAGAGGTAGAAGAGATGGGAGGAGATAGGGGAGGAGGAAAGGAGGAGGAGAAGGGAAGTTCCTTAGGGCAGGGATTGTTTTTGCTTCTGTATCTCCATTGCCCAGGACATACTATATGCAAGAAGGAAGGACTTGGAAGAGAAGATGGGAATGGAAAAGGGAGAGAAGAAACAGGCAAGATGAGAAAATAGAAAAGGGGGAGAAAAGTTGAAAGGAGGTAGAATGAAGAGGGAGAAAGTCACAGAACCTCATGCAGAAAGGGACCTTAGAAGGGATCAAGCCAAACCTTTATTTAAAGAGGAACCCCACTTTTGACCCTCTTAACAAAAGATGATTCAGACACTGAAGACATCTCCCTCTAGATGGGGAAATCCTCCCTCCCAAGGCATTCCATTTCGTTTTGGTTTTTTTTTTTGGAATCACCTCCCCCGCCCCCTCCCTGCCATTATAACCATCTCTCTCATCTCCCCTATCCATTGAAGAAAAGCAAAACCCTCGTAACAAATATTAATAATTGAGCAAAAACCAATTGCCACATTAGACATGCTTCAACAGTGATCTTCTAGAACCTGGAATCATGATTGGCCATCAGAGTTTTTTAATCTTTCAAAATTACTTGTCTTTACAATGTGTATACATTATCATTGTCTTTACAACATTGTTGTAAATGTGATACATTATCATTGTCTTTACAACATTGTTGTTACTGGATACATTGTTCTGTCAGTTCCACTCATTTCACTCTGCATCAGTTCATATAAGTCTTACCAGGTATCTCCGAAACCTTCCCCTTTATAATTTCTCCAACCGGCAGGCACCCATTTCCAGTTCTTGGCCACCACAAAAATTACTGCTATAAATATTTTTGCATAGAAGCTTATTTTATTTGGGGGATAGTTCTAATTATTATGATACTATTGAGTGGGGATACCTACATCATTTATAACTGCAATTTCCATCTACTCATCTCAAATCTGCCTCAAGAGAGCCCTTCAAATACTTAGAAGACATTTATATCTTCCATTGCGCTTCTCATATCTTGATATGACACTGGGCAAGTTTTAACTTCTCTAAGCTTTATTTTCCTCATCAATAAAATAGGGATAATAATATTTACATCATAAGATTGTTTTGAGGATCAAATGAGTCTAAAGAACCTTTATAAACTTTGAAGTGTTAGATAAATCTAAGCTCTTACCGTTACTGTTACCGGTAACATTGATTTTTTGAACCTAAGTGAAGAACTTTGCATTCATCTCGTCACAACCATCATTTTTTACAAGTCACAACTAAATTAATGCCAGTTATGTTGCTTAACATGAAAAACTTATAATATTTTCTCAATATATACTCCCCACTTTTTGATGCATGTATGACTGCCTAATGTTCTAACCTGTCAATATATTTTTGGATCATGTTTCTGTCATCCAGTGGGTTGTTTTGTGCCCTCTGAAAATCTGATAAGCATGAAATCTATGCCTTTATCTGGGTCATTAAAATATAAAGGAGCACAGACTGAAGCAGACTCCTTACTCTACTAGACAGTCACGAGAGAACTTCCTATTGATGTTAAAATGGTTTGATGTCAAATCATTGGTGGCCACTCTATTCAACCAGTTCCAAACTGATCTAATCATATTACCATCTAGTCCACAAGGACTTTGCCAAATGCTGTGCTATTTATCCAGAGCATTCTTCTGATCCTACCAGTTCAATAGCTCTGGTCAGAATGGGCAATGTGGTGAGTCAGGTCATCATTGTGGTGTGGTCCTTTGTAATGACTGACCACTTCCTTTTCTAGGTGAACAGGTTCTAGAATTTTAGTAGAATCAAAATCAAGTTCACTGGCCTATAGTTCAGAGGTTTCATTATCTGTTCAACTATTTCAAAAAAATACTGTCAAAATATAGGTCCTTAACCCTGCTCATAGTTTCAAGGCCCTATTTAAATACCACCTAGAAGTTTTCCCTTATCTCTTCCCTCCTTCCTTTCCTCTTTCCCCTAGCTGGATGTGCTCTCTTTTTCTTCCCCAGAGTACAGTCTGATCTTTCTTCAGAGAGAGGCAGGACCTTTAAAGTCCTTTCCAAATCTGTACTTTGAGTTGGAGTCATTCCCCTTTCCTGGGATTTATTCCATCTGGGACAACAGGGTCTGATTCCTGTGTTCCCCAGAGCACAAAGAACTAGATGGAAAGGAAAGGAAAGGAGGAAGGGAAAGGGAGACCACAGGGAGTAGGATCACAGAGTTTTGAGTGGGAAGGAATGTTAGAGGTCTCATTTGACAAGAGAGGAAACTGAGGTTCAGAGGTGTGGGGAGGAAAACCAGAAGAGATGGAGGGAAAGAAGAGAAAAAGAGAGTGAAAAAAGCTTTTAGAGGGAGGAAAGAAAAAAAGAGAAAAGACTGCCATCTACTTTGTCTGCTTTTTTTCATATTCCGTCTCAGTTATCTTCCCACTGACTGGTTCCTGGGCATCTCCCTCCCTCCACTCTTTTGTCCAGGTTACGTCCCAGGCTTGGTGTCTCTATCTTCCAAGGTAGGCATCCTATAACTTTTTGGTCTCAGGCCTCTCCTACACTCTTAAAAAACTATTTTCTCCCACCTCAGCTTTCCTTTATGTGAGTTGCAGTTATCTATATTTACATTTTTGAGAAATTAAGTTTTAGTATGATTATGAAAATAGTTCTGCCTCTTGGACTCATCAAAGGATCTCAGAGACGCTAAGGACATCCCCGCCCCAATATATGTGAAGACCGCTATTCTAAGGGGGAGGAGTGGGGTGCTGCCTGTGCTAGGGAGCCTTCCCCGATAACTCCCCTTGGTTGCCAGCACTCTCTCCTCCCTCCAGTATCCAGGGCTTGCTTCTTCAGGGCGCTTTCAGCGTGGCCCCTCGTGCCCACCCCGCCTTGGATGGCAAGCTCCTTTAGGGACCGTGTCACACGTCTGCCTCGGCGGCACACTCCCCGGCTGGGTACAAAGCCCTGCACGCAGCGAGTTTGGTGAACCGCATCGCCTGGCATTGCGCTGAATGTCGGGGGCGGGCGGCAGGGCTGAAGGACAGACGGACAGACGCACACACACACGCAGCCAGCCCGGATTGTAAAGAACAGTGTAAGCTGTGCTTTTATTAAAATGTGCATCATTCTTTTATTTTAAAATGTGCATCATTGTCTCGTGCTCGGCGCGCGCGACCTCAGCGCGGTGTCCCCGCGGCCGGCCCCGCCCCTGCCCGGCCCCCTCGGAGCCGTCGCGCAGGCGCACTCAGGTGGCGCGGGCCCGGGGGCTTCCGCCCATTGCCAGGTAGACGTCGATGGGCACGTGCAGCAGCGTCAGGCAGTGGCAGCCAGGGCAGCGTCGCAGTGGCCTGCTGGGGAGGGAGGCGTACAAGGTTGGAGTGAGAACCTCCGGCCCAGGCAGAGGTCCAGTACGGCCGCACTTGGAGTCCCGAGCCCACGCCTGGCCCTTCTCCGGGTCTCAGTTTTCACACTTGCCAAATAGGGACGTGACACGGGTGACCCCTGAATGCTTTCCCCCTCCCCCCAGCTCTAAGTCCTAAGCCAGGATGGACGGGGAGGGGGCGAGAAGGAAGAGACGGGTCGGACCCAGCCCCAGGCGCCCCTCCACCCCTCACCTGACCGGGGTGTGCTCTGTAGCAACGGGCTCCGCGCTGTCCTGGGGCTCGGGGGTTGCGGCCAGGCCGGGGGAGTCTCCGGCCTCAATGGGGAATCTCCGACCTTGCGGGGGCTCCTGGGCGCTCATGTCCGGGCCCCGGGAAGCTCTGCGGGGAACAAGGCCGCGCTCAAGTCCGGCCCCGGACCTCCGGCCTCTGCCCCGCGCTCGTCCCCGCCCGCTCCGGCCCGGGATTCTCACCTGCTGGAGGCCGGAGCCGGTCCCAGGCGGGAAACAGCTGCCCGAGCCCTGGCCGCGGGAGGACGCTCTGGTCCAGGGGTAGCCGGGCAGGTGTCTGGGGCAGCGGGGCGGGGCGCGCGGCGGGACCCGGCCGTCGAGGGCGCGGGCTGCATTGTGACCCACGGGGCGGGCGCGCTGACCTCACAGTGGCGGGGGGGCCGCGGCCCGCCCCGGGCCCGTTCCTCGGGGCGGGGAACCCTCACTGCTCGGGCGGGACCGCGCGGGTCGGGCCGCCACTTCGGGCGGGCCGCGGCGGGTCGTGGAGGGGGAGCCGCGGGGCCCCGGGGGCGGCCGGCCCGGGACGGTGCACACTGCTGGGGCGCCGGGCGGCGTCTGGGTCGGGTATAGACGTTCCCGCGGCGCGGGTCGGCGCGGCCGGACTCGGCTCGGTCTCGGCCCCGGCTGGACGGCGGCAGCCCGCGATCTTGCTCTTGCAGGCGCCCACCGAGGCACGGGCAGGCCCAGCCGCAGCTCTCCGCTGGCCGGGCGATGGTGACAATGCCAGGCCCGAGGGGGCGGGGGAGGGGGGCACTGCCCATTTTGGTAGCCGGGGCAGCACCGCCCCCCCACCCCTGGGTCACTTGTGCCACATCAGTTTACATCATAATCGGGTCCCGAGTTTAAAAATGTCCGGCCCCCGCCCCCTCCCCCACCCGCGGCTGTATCCAGACGGAGAATGTTCTAGCGCTGGGGGCGGCTGCGGATGAAGTCCTGGGGGGGAGAGGCGCGGGCCGACGGCGATGGTGGAGTAGCGCTGCCTCGCAGAGGCAGGATGAGCTGAGGCGGTGACAGGGAAGGAAGGAAGGAGGAGAGACAGCATGGAGGACTTTCTGCTCTCCAATGGATACCAGCTGGGCAAGACCATTGGGGAAGGGACCTATTCAAAAGTGAAGGAAGCATTTTCCAAAAAACATCAAAGAAAAGTGGCAGTTAAAATTATAGACAAGATGGGAGGGCCAGAAGGTGAGAACGGGCCTTCTCTCCTTCACCTGAGCCTGTCGGAGGACTTCCCACCTTGGAGAGCGGGCGAGGGGAGGGGGCCCGCACTCTGATCCTCCAGCCCCGACAGGGGGGCCTCGAACCGTGGCTTCCCGCCTCACGGGATGGCGGGATGGCGACATGGGAAGGGGCGGGCCCCCTCTTCTGGGGAGGAGGGCAGCCTGGGGAGCTGGCTCCTTTCCTACAGCTCTTCCGCTCATGCACGTGCTGGCCGGAGGCTCCGGCGGTCCCTGACGTTGTAACTTGGCTCTTCCAAGGTGGCAGCTCCTCTCGCTCCTTGGTGCATCCGATCAGATGTGTCGAGATCATGGCCAAGGGTCCTAGAAGCAGAGGTACCCTCGGCCCGAGGAGGGGGAGGAGGACAAGGCCAGCTTAATGGAAAACAAGGGGACTGGGTACTTGGTCCCGAAGCAACGATAAACTATAGTGTGTGTATAACCTTGGGTTCCAGCTACTGTCTCCTTCAAGTTTCCCCATCTATGAAATTGGGCTAATGCCACCACTTTACATTTATATAGGACCTTGCGGTCGGGTTCTAAAGTGCTTTCCAGGGCCAAGGTCCCTCCAGGCTGATCCTCCTAACCACCTTGTAAGGTAGGAAGTGCAGGCACTCATATAGATGGACCCCCCTCTTGATTTTACTGATAAGAAACAGACTCCCAGAGAGGGGAAGTAGTTTGTCAAGCGCACAGCTAGTTCTAGGGAAGAGTTGGGACTACTGCGGGACTATCTGCTCCATGCTGCTTTCCTAGAGGCATAACATTTGGGAGTTGCAAGAAGCTCCCATTTTGTTGATTAAGAAATTTGAGGCTTAGAGAGGATGTGTAACTCCTAGGTCCTCCCCACTGATGTACATGTGAGAGGACTTTGGAAAGCTGAAGCAGTGGTTGAACCAGGGGAAGGCCAGCTATGAAGAGAGCCCATCTCTAGGCCAAGCACAGTATGAAGTTGGGGCGGCAGCACCACAGGGATTGCATGTCCATGTCCTGTGTGTTTCACTGTCTGATCTTTCTGCTGCCCCTTTACTTTCCTCTCTCTCGTTTCCCACAGAATTTATCCAGAGGTTCCTGCCGCGCGAGCTCCAGATTGTCCGCAGCCTGGATCACAAGAACATCATCCAGGTGTATGAGATGCTGGAGTCGGCCGACGGTAAGACCTACTTGGTGATGGAGCTGGCCGAGGGGGGAGATGTCTTTGACTGCGTGCTGCACGGTGGGCCTCTGCCTGAGAGCCGGGCCAAGGCCCTCTTCCGCCAGCTGGTGGAGGCCATCCGCTATTGCCACGGCTGTGGCGTGGCCCACCGAGACCTGAAATGTGAGAATGCCCTGCTGCAGGGCTACAACCTGAAGCTGACTGACTTCGGCTTTGCCAAGGTACTGCCCAAGACACGGCGGGAGCTCAGCCAGACCTTCTGTGGCAGCACAGCTTACGCTGCCCCAGAGGTGCTGCAGGGCATCCCCCACGACAGCAAGAAGGGCGATGTCTGGAGCATGGGCGTGGTCCTCTATGTTATGCTGTGCGCCAGCCTGCCCTTCGATGACACAGATATCCCCAAGATGCTGTGGCAGCAGCAGAAGGGGGTGTCCTTCCCTGGGCACCTGGGCATCTCGGCTGAATGCCAGGACCTGCTCAAGAGGCTCCTAGAACCAGACATGATCCTCCGGCCTTCAATCGAAGAAGTTAGTTGGCATCCATGGCTAGCAAACACTTGATAAAAGCAATAGCAAGTCCTCCCCAATAAAGCAGGGGAGAAAGAAAACCCAAAGTCTGCTTCTGAAATGGTGATGTATATTTTACACTTTACACTTGCCTACCCTATAAACTCGTCCCCCCTCCCCTTCTCTTTTCCCTTGAAAGACCTTTATGGAACCCAAGGGCTTCATTCAGACCTCCCATTTATCATGCCTGATGGGAATTTTTATATGACAGGTGTTTAACTAAAGTAAATTAAAATAGACCCCAGAAGCACACACCTGGGGGAGGAGGAGGAGAAAAGTTACTGGGAGAACTATGGGATCTACACTGCTGTTGCAACTTCCTTTCCAAATAAAAGCAGAAGCACTGGGAATAATGCCGGAAAAGGCCTCTTGACTCCTTGTCTCAGTGAGGGCCAGGCATCTGCCTCATGGGCAGCGTGTCCCATGGGCCCTTTCATGCAGGGTCCCCATGCCAGGGTACTGAATTGCCCCAAAACTGAGTGCAAGGGGTGACAGGGACTCTGCTCCAACCACAATGCCCGTACCCTGGCCAGGACCACTAAGAGGGGGTGGAGGACAAGAACAAAGCCCCAGACGCCTCTGACTAATGTCGAATGTCTTTAATAGCTGTTAACTGCAAGTCTGCAAAAGGTTCAGGACAAAGTTTCTTTGTGGGGTTTTTAAATTACAAAACTAACAGCTGTTAGAATCTTTTTTTCTTTTTCCCAGCTACAAAATGCTCTGGGGAGATGCATTATAATTTAAAATATATAATATTGCACAAACAACCAAAAAGGTTAAACTAAATATTACCAAGAGAAAACCCCCACCCTCCCACCCCCAGAGAAAGATTCGGCATTCTCCCCAACTTGACTTTCTTGATGAACATGACAGATTGCCACCCTCCCCTCACCCCCTGACCTCGACCCTTTTACAATGGTTGTCAAACACACCGGCCTATGTACAGGAGTCCACAGGGCAGCAGCAGGAAGCAGCATGAGGGTGCTTAGGAACCCCAGCAAGTCTCTCCCCAGAACCAGGGACATTTAAGGAAAGGGGGAAAATCCACACTAGCCAAATGTTGTCAGGAGGCAGGTGTACATGAGTGTGGGCCTGCCCCAAGGAGAAGCAATGGGTGGACGGTCTCATGGCTTACCCGATGAAGGCTGGAAGAGGGTTTTCGGGGACTGTGACTGTACCTTCTATCCTGCTTGTAAAGCTATATTCCACATGGTGTGTTTCCTAGACTCCAAGGAAAAGGCCTGGAGAAGGTCCATCTACCCCCCACCAAGGTACAAGAGAAGAGCTTGAAGGTTGCTCCTTCTGGCTCAGGGCAGCAGGAGAAGAGAACAGAGCAAGAAATGCCGGAAAAGCATGTCCTCACGGACAAAGACAGTTCTTTGAATGTTTGAGAAGCCGGTGCTGTAAGAGGCACTGGGAGAGGGTGGTTTTAAATACCAGGACTAGTGATGGCGGTGGTGGGCAGCACTTGGTCCCCAATCACTACTATAGTACCCACTTAGAATCTGAAAGACAAAGATCACTTGAGCCTTATGAACAGAGAAGAAAAAGCCAGGCAAAGGAAGAGGAGTCCCCTAAGACGTGGACACTCCCTACAAATGAACAGTCTTTCACTGAATGAACAAGAATCTCCCACATTCCCCAGAGGACAAGTGAACATATATGTCACCCTTTACTCCTCTGGCCAGTAGAGTCAGACAAAGAAGGCCACCTGTGGTAGGGTGGGGAAAGACATGGGGGAGGGAAAGTAACTGCTGGGGGAAAAGATGGAAGTGGAGCTAAGGCAGGAGAGGGGCTTTCAGAAGCCAGCCCCTCCTTTCTTTGAGCTGAAAGACAGAATGTGGAGGGGACAAGAGGTGAGCAAAGGGCACCACTGGGGCTGGATCGAAAGTGGTTTGTAGGTTTAGCTTCCACATACACAAGCAGGCAGATGGATAGGAGGCCACTGCATGTACTGCCTCAGGGCAGTGGAGTTACAGCAGAGAAATATGGGCTCTTCAAAGGTGGTGGTGGTGGTATTCCCCTCCCCGCAATTGGCACAGTTCACATGATACTGTCTGGCCTCAGAGACGTCACCCCTGGAAGAGGGCTTCTCTCCAGGAGAGGGGCATGGATTTTACTCAGAAGATGGAACAGGCAGCATTGAGTGATGGTGCCATCAAGGACCAGGTTGAGAGGGAGGTGGGGGCCTGTTCTCTCCAAGCCCTCCCTCCTCATTCCCAGTCCTCCCACTCCACGTCTTCCAGCTGCAAATACAAAAAACAGACATTTTCATACTTTTTCAACTCCAACCGATCCCCAAACCACCCAATTGCCCAAGGACTGGTCAGCCCACCTGGGATCTCCTGGCTCATGCTAGCATTTGAAGAGCCGGGGACAACTGAAGACCAGGATGCAGGGCCAACCCCCTGAGGTTATGTGGGGGCCCGTAGCTGCCCCTGACTTAGGTCTATCCACTGACTTTGTCTGCCCAATATTAGATGGTCCACCCCTTGCCCTAATCCCTTACATACATTTCTGCCTGAGTCCCATTAGATCGATTACCCTTTGCCTTGTTATTGATCTCACAGTGTCAACTATGTTCATCTCCCTGGGATGAGAGAAGGAAAGCTGAGTGGCATTCTTTCCTGCTGGGCACTGCTGGGCAGACTGCTGCTCCTGAATGAATCCATGAAGGAACTAACACCTCCTGGGGAGAGGAGGAGGCTGGCTCACTGGTGGCCCTCAGCTCTGTAGCTGCTTTCCTAGCGACGGATAAGGAAATGTCTAAGGTTCCTTTAGCTCCAGGACAGTCCACTTTGTGGGCAGGGAAGGGAGAAAAAGCTGCTGCCAAAGCTCCTCAGACCCTGGAAGACGAGATGGGTGGATCTTTTTGGAGGGCCCAGCCCCTCCCTAGTAAGCACAGTCTCACCTCTCCAGACCCGTCAGCTTTGGACAGAGCCAGCTGCACCTCCTCCTCAGTCATGTCCAGATCAAAGTCCTTCTCCCAGTCTTCACTGATGTCAGTACTGGAACCTAGAACCAAACCAAAGGCAAAGAGAAGGCTCGGGACTAAAGCACATTCTAAGGGAAGCTCCAACTTGCCTCAGTGTCCCTGGGACAGCCACAAATGTCTCCATTTCCTAGAACCTACCCCTTTCAACTGGAGACTTCCAGGACTCTCTGAGATCTCAGGAGGGACGAATACCTTGCCTCAATCCAGCAACCAAGAAAGGTTGCTCCCAGCTGAAGTCTCAAAAGCCCTCCTTCCATCCCTATAGTATGGGTCCTGGGGGCACAGTGGCTAGTGCATTAAGCTTGGAGTTAGGAGAACCTGGGTCTGAATCCCACCCATGAGAATAGCTGTGTGACCTCTGGGGTAAATTACACAGTCTGTCTCAGCCCATTTCTTGGTCTGCAAAATGGGAAGGATAATGTTGAATAGCTGTGTGACCTCTGGGGTAAATTACACAGTCTGTCTCAGCCCATTTCTTGGTCTGCAAAATGGGAAGGATAATGTTTGTAGTACTTATCTCAGTGGGGGATTATGAGACTCAAATGAGATAATGGATACAAAGCCTTTTGCAAACTGTGAGGTGTTACCATTATCAATTCTTTCTGACCACCTACCTCAGGGGGATAGGGGACATCAGATAGTGTTATATATATATATTGGGTGGATCAATGCCTGGCTCCATGATCTATGCTTAGAGGTGTCTAAATGTGTTTGGAGTTGAGTAGGCTGGAGGATTAGTTAGGAGGGGGTTAGAGCTGGGGCCATAGATGAGGTCTTGAACATTCCAAGCCTTTCTGCTATTCCCTATGTAGGAGAATCCCCAAATCGTCTCTCTGTGGGGTGTCCCATAAGTAGCCTGCAGGCCTGCCACAGTACAACTATAAACGTGGGAAGATGTCCAGCTAGCCCATCCAGAGCAGAAGTCAAGCACCTGAGAAAGAGCTAATAGATATGGGGCTTAAAAAGGGACCTTAAAGCCCATTTCATCAGAGCTGGAAGGAAACTCAGAGGCCATCTAGCATATAGTCCAACCTATACCATAGCCATACCATGGATGATCTACATGATATTCCTGAGAAGGACAGTTATGGGGGAACTCACTATCTCACTTTGGACACCTCTGACTGTTCTTTACACCTCTATCCAGTTTCCTTCATTTGCTCCTAATTCTGGTTTCTGGAGCACACCAGAACACATCTCATCCCTTCAAATACTTCTATCTTATCACAGCCTTCTCTTCTCCAGACTAAACATGCTTAGCAGGCAGTTGGAAATAAGTGATTAGAATTTGGGAATGTTTGGACCTGAAGTTACAGATTTAACGAAGTAGTTACCCAATGCTTTTTATACGATCTGACTCTACAAGAAAGGTATTAAGAAATGAAGAGGATCCCATAGCAAGTCAGCCTTGAGACTGAGATTCTCAACTGCCAGGAAGGGTCGGGGGGAAGGTCAGGGGGAAACCTCTTGATCCCTCTCAAGCATCCTCTGCATTCCGCTCCCTGGCATTGTCTGGTAGCCTGACTTTCTAGCTCTTTCTCAGGTGCTTGACTTCTGCTCTGGATGGGCTAGCTGGACATCTTCCCACGTTTATAGTTGTACTGTGGCAGGCCTGCAGGCTACTTATGGGACACCCTACAGGGAGGAGAAGATTTGGGGATTCTCCTACATAGGGAATAGCAGAAAGGCTTGGAATGTTCAAGACCTCATCTATGGCCCCAGCTCTAACCCCCTCCTAACTAATCCTCCAGCCTACTTAACTTCAAACACATTTAGACATCTCTAAGCATAGATCATGGAGCCAGGCATTGATCATACAAAAGTAAAACCCTAAACCAACCCTGCCCTCAAGGTGTGGGTTACATTCTATGGAAGACACATAAAATGAACATTTAAAAGTGAATACAGGTTAATAGGAAGAGGGATAAAGTGGTAGCAACTTTAAGGATTAGCAAAGAATTCACTTGGGAGTGGGGAAGATAAGAAGACTTTGGAGCAAGAGGAATCTAGGAGTTCTAAGAAGCCAAGGGGAGGAGGACGTACATTGCAGGCAGAGGGACAGCCATGGAAAGCTATGATCCACTGGATATGATAAAGTCATTAGGAGAAAGGAGAGAGAAGTACGAGAGCCCAGGACATAACCTTGGTGAACATCCACAATTAGTGGGCAGGAGGTAGATTCATTAAAGGAGACTAAGGAGCATTTACAGGTAGGAGAATAATGCTACAAAAGGAAGGGGAGGGGAGGGGTGCTTGGGACACTGCTCTCTCCTGGCTTCTCCTGCCTCTCTAGTCTACCTCCTGAGCTTTGGGGGGGTCCCACAACTCAAACTGGATCTTCAATAGGCATCTCAAACATAATGTGTCCAAAAGAAGATCCTAATCATTCCGGCCTTTATGACACCCCCTCCTTTCTACTCAGTCTTCACAGCAGTTCAGGCCATTATCATCTCTCTCTGGGATTACCACAAGAACTTTCTAACTGGTTTCTCTGTCTCAAGTCACTTCTCACTCCAATCTATTCTCCACTCAGCTATGTGAGTGATTTTTCTAAAGTATGGGGCTGACCATACCACTCTGTCAATTCCAATGATTCCCTATTACAATACTCCAGGATAAAATACAAAATCTTCCATTTGGCACTTAAAGCCCTACAACCCGGCCCCTTCCTACTCTTCTTGTCTTCTTAGACTTTATTTCTCTCTCCATACTCTATAATCCACTAGAGGCCATACAGGCCTTCTTGTCATTTCTCAAAAATTACACTATGACTGGACTCCATGCCTTTTCACTGGCTGTCCCCATGTCTTACTCCTTACCTCCTGGCTTCCCTGCCCAAGGCAGCTCAAATTCCATCTTTTGGAGGAATGCTTTCCTGGTCCCCCCCAGCTACTAGGGGCACAGGAGACTTTGGAATGAAGAAGAACTGAGCTCAAATCCTGCCTCAGATGTGAACTAGCTGTGTGATCCTGTGCAAGACACCAGCCTCTATCAGCTTCCGAAAGGCTGCGAAATGGAGATAACAGCACCTCCCTCCCACGGTTGTTGTGAAGATCACATGAGGTATTTGTGAAGCACTCTACTACAGAAATGCTAGCTATTACTGGGGTCCTTCCTCTGGGATGACCTTTCATCCAGCTCATCACACTAGGCCTCCCTCTTAATTAATAACATGACCTCCTGCAGGAGAGGGCCTTTTTTGGTCTTCCTCTATATCCCCAGGGCTTACTTAACACAGTACCTGGCATATGGTCGGTGTTTAATAAATGCCTGCTATCTAGACACACCAGGGACAAACAGAAGGAGAACTGAGAAAAGGTCACTGCATTCAATAATCATGATGCTCACTGGTGGTCAATGGTAACCCTGGACAGAACAGCTTTAGCTGAGGCTTGGAGGCCAGGGGCTGAGAAAGGGTGAGCAGGGGTGAACAAGCAGCTACCAGTGTGGACGGCTTTTCTTTTTTTCTCCCCTAGGAGTTTGGTAGTGAAAGGAAAAAAGGCCAGTAGTTTAAGAAGCTCACAAGAGGAAATGATTCTGAATGGACATGTGTGTAGCCTGCAGGGAGAGTCAGAGACTCCCTACCGAGGCAAGCTCTCAGAGCAAACAAGAGGGAACTGGATCAAGGGCACAAGTACCAGCGCTGGCTGAATCACAGAAAGACAAGAACAGAACAAGGCCCAGAGGCTCTGAGGTCTGCAGTAGGGAACAAAAGGCAGGTAAATAGGGAGTCAATTCCATTCAAACAAGCATTTACTAATTTGCCTACTATGTGCCAGTCCTGTGCTAGGTAGGAGATACAGAGACGAAGTGAAAAGCAGTCCCTGTCCTCAAGGAACTTATTTTTTACTGAGGTGAAACAACTTACTACAGCTAAATAAGCCAGCGGTCATTTGAGGAGAAGAGAGAGAGAGACAGAGCACTAACAGCTAAGGGAAAAGGTTCTGAGGAGGAGGGGCATCTGAGTTGAACCCCAAAAGGGAGTCAAGATTCTAAGGGGCCAAGGTGAGGCCGGACAGCATTTTAGGTAAGAGTTTGAAAAAAGGCAAGGCGGTGGGAAATGGGAAGAAATGTCCAGTTAATCCAGAAGGCTGACAGGCTGCTTCCATCATGTCAGCACTGCAGGAGCTGAGGCCTGCAGGGAGGAGACAGAATGGGCCAGATAAGGGTCTTCTGACGAGAGAAGAAAAGGTTTGGAGAATCCACCATGGGGAATGTGAGTAATTCCCAAAGGGCAGTGAGGGCCCAGTTACATTGATGCATTGTGGCTGCTCTCTGCTACAACCAGGGCCTCAGAGTAGCCATGTGTCCCTTGTCTGTCTGCTGTGCACGAGAAAACAAGCAAGTACTCAGCTGAGGGTGGTCAGGGATTTAGTGACACTTTTCATGGCTGTAAATATAAGTTATATGAGAGGAAAAGGTGTAGGATGAAGGGTAGCTTCTACCAAGAGAATGGAGATTGCAGAGGGTGTCATGGAGATAAGGGCAGAAGAAGACAGGGCCCAGAGAGAGGGCTGAAGAGGATGTCCGCCACAAGAAAGTGGGAAGTGGGTTTTTTGCTTTGACAGACAAATCCTTGTGCTTAACAGACCAAGCTAAAAAAAGGACAGTGCCTGCCCTCAAGGAACTTATTTTTGGAGCCCTTCCTCCAATCTATCCTTCACATCTGATCCTCCTCATGTTGGTCCTCAGCACCCCCTCTGACTCCATGTTACCTGCTGAATAAAGCCTCACCTCCTGAGGAGCTTCTCTGTATGCTTCTGTCCTCCCTTGGTGCCCTCTGTGCTCTAGCCAAACCATCTCTGTCCTGCCCCCATTCTCCCTCAGTCTTGCGGACTTTCCTCTGCTTTCCCTCCCAGGCCCAGCCAAGATGCCATCTCCTCCTCAAAGGGGAAGAAGGCAGTCTCTCTCCCTTGAGCAATTTCTCCAAGTACTCTGCTTCAATCTCTAGGTACACTCCCTTCGATCAGTCGCCTAGGGACTTGTCCTCTTTTATCAGACTGTAGGTGCCCTAACAGCTAGGGAGATGTTTGCTATGTCTATATCCACTAGGCCTCACACACAGACGTTACTCAGTGTTTGTTGAATATCGGAGCTGGAAAGGATTGTACAAGGTCTTTATTAGAGGATCATCAAAGACTCTGGTAAGATACAACTTTCGTTAACTTCAAGACTCTGGTTTTTCCAGTAAAAAAACTGAACTTCTGAGAAGTGAATTAATTTGCTTAATGTTAGCAAATGGTCATCAGAATTCAGATCCAGACCTCCTAATATCAAATCTAGCCCTCTTTTTTCTATGGCAATCTGCCTCCTCACTCACATAATCCTCCAGGGGAATAAAGGCAGTAACCTCATGAACTTCAGGCCAGAGACAGAGGGAAACTAGGGAAACAATACCACATTCTTAGTGGGGAAGGGGAATGAGTATTTCCATAGCACCTACTAAGTGTCAGGCACTGTGCTAAGTGCTTTACAATAACTCATTTGATCTTCACAGCAACCCTAGGAGGTGAGTACTATTATTACCCCCATTTTAGAGATAAGAAAACTGAGGCAGGCACATGTGACCTGCTCAGGGTCACACAGATAGCAAGGGTCAGAGTGCTCTGCGTCCTCCGGTGCCACTGGGCCGCCATACTCTTGTGTACACAGGGATGGAGTTGTGATGAAAAAACAGAACAGCTTATTTTATTCTGACAATAACCCTGGTAGATCTCCTCATACCTATTCTACCCTGAGTAAGTGGCCCAGCTGACAAGCTGATACTGAGATGCAGAGAAGACCAACGCTCCTGCCTAATGGGTCAGTTTCTGAGAGCATACTGAGGCCTGAGACAGAGAGGTCTTAAGATGAACCATTTCAAATGGCTCCAATATACCCTCAGCATCAGCTCCTCCTTCCTGCTCATATCTTTCCAAAGCAATCTTCGAATTTTCCTTTCTATTCCCAGTCTCTCACTGAGCCTACTTTCATCATGGTCTCATGCCAGATTAGCCCCTTCTTCATTCTCCCTGCCTCCAATCTCCCTTGAATACTCTTCTTCAAATGCCGACCAAGTCAGGCCTTTGCTGTCCAGCAGCCAGGCTTCTTGACTTCCACAATTTGGCCCCGATACCCCCATCTCACATCCTTTCTAATTGTTCCCTGGTATCCACCCCTCAATATGGGGATGGGCCCAGGCTGGCCCTGCTTCCTCCCAGTCCTGGATGCATTGCTAACTCAGTCAGACTCCAGTAAGTTCCCTCTCCCCTCTCTGGAATATAAGCTCCTTGAGGGGAGGGATTCTCTTTCTTTTTGCTTGTCACTGTACCTCGAGCACTTAGCACCAGTGCCTGGCACACTACCTGCCTGCCTGCCAAAGCTCCCAGAACTTCACAAAGCTTTGAGAGGAAAGGTAGACAAGAAGGTTCATTTCAGGAATGAGGAAGGGGTAGTCCCCTTGCCCTTTTCACTCTGTCCTAGTTGGCCACATCTGTAATTCTGTATTTTGTTCTGGTCATATTTTAGAAAGAAAAGCTACAAGGAGTAGCCATGGTGGTGAAAGGCCTTGAGTTAATTTCTTTTCTTTTTTTGAGGAAACTGGGGTTAAGTGACTTGCCTAGGGTCATGCAGCTAGTAAGTGTCAAAGGCCAGATTTGAACTCTGGTTCATTTCAAGCTCATTTCTTAAGGATATTTAGCCTGAAGATATGACAGTGGTCTTCAAATATCTGAAGGACCATCACTTCCCAGAAGGCAGTAATGATGACAAAAATAATGAAAACAATGGTCACTAGGCATTTACGGAGGGCTTTAAAGTCTGAAGAGTGCTTAGAGTACATTACCTCATTACGAGGTAGACTAGGAACTATGACAAAAGTTGCAAAGTGAAAAACTAAGGCTTGGTGGAAGAAAAGCGCTTCTTAATTCTAAGGCTAATCCAAAGTGGGCTGGGCTGCTGTGGGAGCATCTTCATGGGAAGTCTTCAAGTATATGTGAACGACCACATGTCTAGTCTCTAGGGGTGAGCCTCTTTCAGATGAAAGTAGCTAAGATGGTTACAAGGCCCTCCCAAGTCTGAAGTCCTGTGATCCTGTGCCCAAGCTCGACGTTCACAGTTTACATAAGAAAACAGGGACCAGTCCCGTATGAAATCAAGGCAGAGACGCAGCTGCAGCCCTGGCATCCCGGCTCCTGGGCTAGGATTGTCACCGTTCCCCTGCATGTGGCCCTCAGGCTCCCTCCCCTCTCTGTCACATGACACTCTTCTTGAAGCTCAAGTCTCACCCTCCACTAAGCTTCCTCACTTGTTCTTATACTGCTACTGAAATGTGAGCTATTATCGTTCTCACTCCCACATCCTCTCTTCTGTGAAGTTAGGGTGATAGGGCTGGAAGGGATCTAACTTCTGTACTGGTAGAGAATGACGAGAGAGTACAGGTACCATGTAGCAATCATGTGTGCACGCGCGTCTGCATGTGTGCGCATGAGCATCTGTGTGCGTGCGTGCGTGCGTGTCTAGATAAAGGGATAGACAGACTCTGGCGTGTGTGTGTGTGTGTCTACATAAAGGGACACACAAACTCTGGCTCGCTCAGCTGTGTGTCTACATAAAGGGACACACAGACTTTGGCCTGTTCAGCTGCCCTGAAAGCTCCTGGTTCACATTCTGATCCTCTACAAGGATTATTTAGCACCACATGAATGCACCATGAGACCTGGTGACTCAGATGACCACCTGAGATCTGAAGCCTAAGTCCTTTTCTTTCTTCACCTCATCCTTCAATACTATCATGACAATGGTGTCATCTCACTTGAAAACACCGCTACCATAAGTGCTCCCAAATCAACGCTCCCAGCACAGGCTTCCCAGAAGTCAGCAAGCAAGAGGCAGGTGAGCTCTGCCCCTAAGAGCATGACCACAATAAAGCAGGATCGGTCAGTGTGTTTCAAGGATACTCCCACCTCCCTCCACCCCTCCAACTCCCTCCTTGGCTCTGGCCTTTAACACCCACCTTTCTTCCCATTGTTGGAAGGCGTGGACTTGCCACTGTCTGAGTTCAATTCAAACACCCGTAAGTCTGTTGGTCCCTCCTCTCTCAGAGTCTCTACTCTGATCACTGGCTTGGGTTCAGAGCTGCTCGGATGCCCACTAGGGGTTGAAGGTTTGGGCTGTTCCACAGGAGGCGGGCCCGTCTCTCCTGCATCAGCTAGGGCAACCTGATCTTCCAAAGTGGCTTCCAAAAGCTTTTGGGAGAGGTCCTTAGCAGGGGCTGTCTGCACCGGTGTTGGGGCTTCAGGGGTAAAAGCAGGGTTGACAACCTGGGTCACAAGTGAGACACTCTCACTACTCTCTGATGGAGTGACCTCTGCTGAGGGTGTAGCCACAATTCCCAAACTCTCCTCAGAAGGACTCTGAGGATAGCTGGCCAAACCCTTAGCAGCTGGGGCAGGGCCTGGTATAGCAGCTTTTTCCTCTTCTTGGAACTGCATATTCAGCTGAGATGTTACTGAGGGTCCTTCTGTGGGCATGAATGGGAAAAGGGAAAAAAAAGGGCTTAACAATGTGACTGAACAGGATCCCAGCATATGCCCAACACATACCCAGCATGGACTAAGGCAGGCATTAGAGGCTATGACTGTTGTAATACTACTTCTATTATAGCTTCCTGAGAAGCCCTTCACCCTTTTCTTCACCTGTGGTGGTGCTACATCCTCTTTAAAGCCAAACTCAAACACAGTCTCCTCTAGGAAGTCAGTATCAGGTTTGGCCCTCAGATCTCAAATAGCACGTGGCACCTCCACAATACATTCGGCATGTGAAATCTTATCACATGTTACGCTGTCTCCTATTGAAATCGAAGCCCCTTGAGGGCAGATATCATGCCTCATCTAAATGTAGATATAGCTCATGCCTTTTCACACCTTTGGTATGTTTGTGAATGAATGAATGACAGAACCTCAGTACAGCAAAATTTCTTGCATTCTGTGACCAAATAGTCCTTCCTCACCTTCCTCTTCCTCCCAGCCTGGTTCCTCAGAAACACTTTGTTCTGCCCGCTGTTTCAGAGCATCCCTCCGGGCCTCCTCCTAGAGAAGGAGAAGAGACAGACAGGGGTCCAGATGCCTGCCCCCAAGCCCTTTCTCCCATTCCCCCTAATCCACCAACACTCTGTCCACCACCCTTCACAGGCAAGGACAGGCATACCTGTTCTAAGTGGTGGAGCCTGTAGAAGTATCGGTGCCAGAATTCTGAGTGAGAAACAGCTGCTGGGACCTGGAGAAATGCGAAAGTCTATGTATATCACAGGGGAAGAGGCTGCCTTCACAAAGTGCCAAGATTCTTTTGGGCTTATCAACAGGTCTGTACCAAGCAGTACCTGCCAGTAAGCTTTAAAACAAGGTGGAACTCCTCAAACATTTTGTTTAAAGAGGAGAAATGTCATTGGGCCCTTGGAGGAATCCTTTCATTTGCCCATTGGGCATTGTCACAAATACCAAACTGTGTCACTCCTCTGCTCACACATCTTCACTGGCTCCCTAATTCTCATGGAATCAAATTCAAAACCCCATATCTGATATTCAAGCTCCTAAAATCTGATACACTTTAGCTTTCAACATATGCTTACTGTCACATTTTCAGCCGCACCTCATGTAAAAGTGAATTCAGGAGGCATAAAACAGATGTCAAAGATGGGCAACGGAGCTAAATACAACATGCCCCCTCCTTGCCTCCTCACCTGCTGAATGCCTGCAGGATGATTAAAGCTCAGTTCAGATGCTGCCTTCTCTGTGAGGCCTTCCTCGATCCCTCCTCTCCACTGCCCATCTATGACATCGTTTTGTTTTACACTCCTTCATGCACTCACCCAATACTGGGAACAACAGGCCCCTGTACTAGATTGGGAGCTCCATGAGAAGAGGGTCTATGTCTGGCCTGAATTTTGTGACTCCCCTGACACCTAGAACAAGTCTTTCTGCACATGGGGGCTGAATGGGTGAAAGGCAATAGAATCAGTCTGGCTCATAATGGTTGTGACCTTGGTTTGAGTCACCCCTTGTCTTCCCTGTTTCCCTGACACCTGGATCAGCTAGCTCTGCTCGTAACTGCCCAGTAGCCTCCTCCATTGGGCTGGTCATGCTCAGTCCCACCCCAAAAGGCTCCTCACCATCTTGGTATAGAGAGCTCGGATAGAGGGGCTGCTGATGAGCAGATTAGAGATCTCTTCTTTCTTTTCCTCCAAATGGAACTGAGACAGCCAGGTGTCAAACAGCTCTGGAGGCCCTGCAAAGGAACAGATGACAGTACGGGATGATACAACACAACATGGCAAGCACAATTAAGCGCCCTCTGGGTGTAGAAAACTGGCCAAGGATTGGGGGAGATACAAAGTTTAGAGAAAACAAGGGTTTGTCCCCTCAAAGAGCATATACTTTACTAAAGTAGGGAGACAGACCCAGACATTACATGGGACTAGATGCTAAGTGTATTAGAGAGCTGCAAACACAGGAGGGCTGGAGGTCTAAAATAGGTCTTTATTGTTCATGGGGATAGGGGTGAAACAGGAAGAGAAGGAAATAGAGTAAGTTTCCTGAAGGAGGTGGTGCTTCAATGGGGATTCCTGCCTCTACAAAACAAGGGGGTTGGCTTGCATCACCTCTAGGGTCACAGGAGCAAGAAGGCACTGGCATAAGAGAGGACATTTAGTCCAAGTCCCTCCTCCTAGAAATGAGCAAGGCCCAGAGAAGTGAAGTGACTGTAAATGGTCACAAGGATGGCAGAAGACAGAGTGGAGATCCAAACTCTGGTTCAATGCTCTTTTCACCCCACCCCACTGCTCTGGGTCCCTTCTGCTTCTGAATCCATGATCCTATGACTCTCTGATGAACAGCTTCAGAGTCCTGAGCAGGGCCATGAAACACTACCGGCAGCAGCAAAGCTGGTCACTGGTGTGGACAGGAAGCCAGTCCCATCCGGCACACTGGTTCTTCCATCCCTGTACACCCCCACAGCCTAGGGCATGGGATAGGGGGTACATGGAAGCCAAAGGCTTCCCTCCTTTCACATACCATCGGGTTCATTGCAGTACGTCGCTGGGTCTGACTGCAGGCTGTACAGACGAGCCTGGCACAAGACACGCAAAGAAGCAGACTGTTAGGCCCCTGAGGGGAGTGGGCCGACCCTTCCCTGCCTCCCTGGGGCTCAGCACGCCCCCAGCCACTGGGGCTGTCTGGAAGCCCATCATTCAAAAGGCATATGTTCCATTGTTCACCAAGGACCCAGGAGAGAGCTCTGGAAGGTTTTCCCTGGCTCCCAAGGGAGGCCACAGGTCAGCATGTAAGGCTGTGGAGTGAGGTAGATCCACCCTTTCATCCTGAGGGCTAGAAGACTTTAGGTCATGGCTTTACCACTTTAGGTAAACCCCTTCACCTCTCAGAGCCTCAGTTCCCTCATCTCTGTTCAGCTCCCAAAGCAACTGTAGAAAAGCACTTTGTAATGTGTGATGGGAAGCACATCTGGGAGCTGCTGATAATGGCCTCAACTGACTCTAAAGGTTGCCCAAGAGCAAGCACAGTCTTTCTGACCAAGCTGCTCAAACCAAAGCCCTGTTCCAGTCCAGTATCCAAGTGCCTCTGCCTGGCTCAGGAGCCAGTACCAATAAGCCTCAGAGGCTTTAGGAAAGGCCTGGTCGTGGGCTTGGTCAGTCATCAAAGGATAAGCTGGTCAGCAGGGGCTAAAGCTTGCTCTGCCAGAGATTTATAGAGATCCTTGACAAAGGTGTGGAGACTTTGTGATCTGCATCTGGAGACCCCACACCAGTGAAATCACAGAGCCCTGAAGTAAGTCAAGTCTTTAGATAGGATACACCTGAATTATTATCCCTAGTTACAAGTGAGGAAAGGGAGCTTCAGAGAGGTTAGAGTAAAGGTGCGGAGGTACTTAAGGACTAATTTCTAACAATATAAGCTTTGGGGATTTTTAATGACAAACTGGGGAGCCATCACACTCCCACCAGCTATGTCCTCAAGTCACTGATTGCCTAATAACATATGGAGTGTGGGGCAGAAACACACACTAGGGGGCCAGAGCCACTGCCCTTGACTTGGTTTAGTCTCCAGACTGAATGCAAACATCACAAACAAATTCCCTTAATAAAGGATTTTTTGGTAAAACTTGGATTCAGTCAAAAGGCTGTACCCAAGGACCTAGAAGGTCAAATGTGTCCTTGAAGCCAAAGATTCCCCACCCATGGTAGAGGAAGCTCTGATCCTAGCATGCCACCAGAATGTCTGTCCCAGCAGTCAGCATGTCCTTAGAAACTTGAACACCAGGATAAAAGGTTGGGCTTTTTATATTTCAGGGAATGAGGAACTACTGGAGTCAAGATCAGTGTAGAAAGTATTTTATTCTAAAAAGCTGCCTAGAGGCAACTATATGGCACAGTATTCATATTAGAAAGACCTGAGTTCAAATACTGACTCAGATATTTGCTAGTTGTGTGAGCCCAAGCAACACACTTACAACCCTCTGTTTGCCTCGGTTTCCTCACCTGTAAAATGAGGGAGTTGGATTGAATCATTTCTAAAGATCCCTTCCAGTTTGAAATATATGGCCCTGTGAAACACACTAACAATAAATAAAGATACATCGCCAAACTACATTTATGTAATTCAAAGCTTTTTCTTTGTTATTATTATGAAAATGAAAAATGAACCAATTTCCCAAAGCTGCACTCATCTGTGGAAAATCTGTGGGACAGAAAAGCAGACTTAAAGAGGCATTAACTCTAAGAGCCGGAAGGGGCTCTGGACATCTCTAGGACTCTTGCCCTCTCATTTTAGAGTGGAAGAAACAGGCCCAAAGAAAACTGACTTGCCCAACGGAGGCACTTAGAAGCAGAGGTTCCCACTTCCCAAATCTAGGGCTCTTTGGACACATAGCATGCTATCTCCTAGGAGACAGCTCCTGCCCCCTACTGTTTATGGTCTTGTTGGGTCAGCAGATGTATGATTGAGCCTGCTGAGTAGCCAGATGAGACAGTGTGAGCTTTAAGGGCCCAAACCGGCTTCTCTTGGAGTCAGCAAAGGGAAAGGCAGCAGTGGCTCTTAGTGGTTGGGCCCTAAAGGCTAACCTGCTAACCTTCAGCTCTGAAGTACAGAGGGTAGGGAGGTGGGATGGGGTGTGGTGGGGCAAGGCAACCTGGGCCAAAGCTCAGAGTTGAGACAGAACAAGGCATTCAAAATGCCAGCTTGGTTAGAGCAGAAGCCTTCACTTAGCGATAGGTGGACTGGGACTAAATGATGGAAGGTCTTGGATGCAGCATGAAGATGTTGGATTTTTTTTTTTTTTAGGAAATGGGGTCAGTGTTTTAGGGAAATGACTTGAATTGTACGTGATAGAATGAAAGAGATTAGCAGCAGAACATCAGGTGGCAGGTTAGCAGAACATCTGCTAACAATAGCAGAAAATACAATCCCTTACAGAAGTAGTCTTCAGGATTTCTACTAGAGGGATGACCATGGGAGTAACAAGATATAGGGGATGAAGGAGAACCAGTTTAATATAAGAGAAACAGAAATGGCCTCATACTTGGCCCATTGGTTTGAATGCTGGCTCCCCTGTGAGCCAGTTATGGGGAACCCATTTCACTTCTCCAAGACTCAGTTTCCTCATCAGTAAAATGAATAACTTGGCAAGCTACAGCTGTTGTCCCAGTGTGCCCTGCCACTTGTTTTTATGCCACCAGGAAGCTAGGAATAACTTTGCTGAATTTAAACATGTAAAAAACATTCTTAACTCATGGACTAAATCCAGGTAACCACAGTCTGCCAACCTCTAGCCTAGAGGAGGGCCCCCAGCATGTTGGGTGTGCCCTCTGTGGAGAGGACAAGAAATGTCCAGGATGACCTGTGTCTTCCTTGATGGAGGGAAGGTTGACTCCTGAGCCATCACTCATCCACTGGGGATTCAATGAGATAACTCACATAAACCACACAAAGATAGAAATGTCAGCTATGATGACTAGATGACTAGCACTGGGGTCTTTTTCAGGGTACAGCCTGTTTCCTGTTGTATCAGGATCTCCCTAAGGTCAGTAACAATGCCACCATCTTTGGCAAGTCATTTAACCTCTGGCAGATGCAGTTTCTTCATCTATTCCCTGCCATTGTGAAGAAAGTATGCTGTAAATCTGGAAAGGCCATGGGAATGGGAGGCATCAACATGCCCATCAGAGCTGTCAGATGTTGCCCCCCTCTTCTCATGACACACACATCCAAGGGGAGATACCCATTTCTTTCTCTGTCTCTCCCCCTAGCCCAGTCTGCACAGACTAGGTGTACCTAACACATACCTTGGCACTGTCATAAAGTTCGGTGGTTCCTGAAGGTGTGCCCATCAGGGTGATGACATCACAGTCAATAGTTTTGTCAGGGGAAGGGGCAAATGTGTCTGAGATCACCCCAAGGAAGTCAGAGAGCCCTTTCTTCATCTTTTCTGTTGCTCCTGAAGAACCTTCAGTCTGCAGAGAAGTCAATGGAAGAAAAGAGGTGTGGAGGTTTAAATCCACATTGCAACTGAGTTTGTGGGAGACATAGAAGGAATGAGAGTACTGAAGGGCAGTTCAGAACTGGTCACCCTCTCTTTGGGGCTTGGTGACCATCCTGGGACTGTGAAGACTGGAAAGAAAAGGGCACAAGAGAACAAGGGGCAGGAAATGCAAGGGGTTTGTGCAAGAACTTCCAACCATCCAATCACCAGCAACTGGTTTAACTTCCAGGCAGTCAGGTCAACAGAGGTTACAGCTGCCTGGGGGGAGGGATGGAAGACCATTTCCTGGCCTCTCCAAGCTTCCTTCTTCCTCATAATACTGAAGCCTAGAGATTTTGCTTACCAACAAATAAATACCCAATACTTCATCAACAACAAGAACAAGGACAAGAAAGGGCATGTACCCAAGGGGCAAACAGGAGCAAGTCAGGGGCCTAAATCCACAGTGAAGCAGAGTGAGAATAAGAGAATAGCTTAAAGGAAACAAATAAGGTCCTGAAGTCTCAGGTGCAGAGGCCACACTACGACCTCAAGCCCTCAGGGTTAGCGGGTGCGAGGCAGGCCCTCTGGCTCTGCCCACAAAGAAGATACTCACAGTCAGCTTTTCCTTGACCACGCTGGCAGTGGCTGCGATGGTACATGCTGTGTCGTGCTGTACCACCTGGCTGAATTCAGCTAGGTCCCGTTTCATGAATTCCAGGGCTTCTGTGGACTGTGGGCAGGAGAAAACCAAAGGTTGGCTCTAGATCTCTTATGCTTTTAGGTCTCTCCACTTCTCTCTCTTTCCCCTCAACACTGTCTCCATCCTCTTCCTACCATGGCCCAAACAGCCACCCTCCAGGCCCTGGTGCATTTGAATACTGAGCTCACTAGCCAAACTGAGCTAGCAAAGCTTCAATCTAGAACTTAAATTTCAGAAGATTACAATTCTAGGTTCACATTAAAATCCAAATTCCTACCATCAGGAATCTCAGGTCTCTCTATCATCCAACACCTCATCTTGGGAACAATGCTCTAATCAAACAAATAATAATTACAATGAGGATTATAACAATATGGATTTTTATGTTATTTATGATTTTATTTGGATCCTTAAAACAGTCCTGTTATGGGAGGGCCTAGATAAAGGCCTTATAGGACAGACCACTGCATAGCTAGGGAATATCCATACTGATCAGATCTGATTCACTGGAGAATCTGAGTAAGAACATTGTGATGAAGGTGGAGCAAAGATTATCTTCACTAGTAAAAAGCAAGGGCACGGACTTGTTATGGAGAAGTCACAGAGCCATTAGGCAAAGCTAAGGAGCCCAGGGAGTTGTCCCACCACTTCCCTTCAGCCACACCTCAGGCTCTCACCTCCCAGCTCTGCCTTCCACTCTTTCCATACATTTCCTTTTCAAACCATATTTCATGAAGCCTTCTAGGACTAATTCTAATAAGTTCAACCTACTTCCTTTATTCCATCATTCTCTTCAGAATTATGTATGTAATTACGTAAGGTGATAATAATTTACATTTGTTTCACAGACCAGAAGGATTCTGGAGATCTTCTTGTCCAAATCCACTTTATTCTTACTTTGCTTTTCTAAGACTTCTTCCTTCTGGATATATTCTGTCTCCCCAAATGGACCTGGTGTCTCCTTCTTCCAATCAGGAGTTCCTCAAGGGTAGAGGGCAAGAACCAGGTCTTGTCTTCCCTGTTCTCCCCACAGTGCTCAGACAGAGGGCAATGGAGACAGCGTCTGACACTAATAACCAAGACAACATTGCTGCCCCCACAGAAAGTCCTAGCCTGCTGCTGAATGAATGAACTACAGACTTTCACATTCAATCTCCAGGAAATGGCCTTAAATGGGAAGGAAGCACCTCAGAGGTCCCTATTATAAGTTAAGTCCTATCATTCATTCCTCCAGAACAACAGGAATAGCTCGGGACAGGATCAGGGACTGTGCCTGGATCAATGCCAAAGGTTGCTTTACCTCCTAAGACTTAGTCAAACTAAGAGCTACAGGCTTCCAGGAAGTAAAGCCTGTTCTGGAGAAACAAAACTGGTCTTACCTGTCTCCTGACTAGGTAAACAGTAATTAACTTCATCATCAACTCAGGAGGTAGTTTTGACAAATTATCTTGGAATGGTGTTAATACACATTATTGAACCACTTAGCACCTCAGGCACACGGCAATGCAAAGAAGTGGAAACATGGAAATAAGCATTTTTGTCAATCCTATCATGTGCCAAGGACTGTGCTAAGCACTTGACAAATTATTATCTCATTCATTCCTCTCTACAATCCTGGGAGGTAGATGCTGTTAGAATCCTCATTTTAAATCGAGGAAACTGAAGCTTTAAGGGACTTGCCCAGGGTCCCACAGCTAGTTAAGTGTCTGAGGACACATCCAAACTCAAAGTCTTTCTCATTCCGCTCCACCAAGTGGCTTAGGTGCCACTGATGGGGTATAGGCTCTGGGAACCCCCTTGAACCTTCTCACTTGACCTGGCATTTGCCTGAGGACATAAACCTTTCAGGATGGCTTTGTCCAAATTTCCGCTATCTCCAGATAGTATTCAGCTATTTCACACCCTTGATCCTATCAAAGTATCTACGCTCAAATCTGTTACCCTTAAACTAGTCTGGCCCTCCATGGTCTGTTCCCATCAAGACGCTCCCTAAACCCCTCCTCTACTTCACCAGACTACTAGACCACCCCTAGATCCCTCCCAAGGTCTTTCTGTACATAAAAGCTCCATCTTGACTCCATGAAGGTGCTCAGACTGAATCTAGCTTAGATTCAATCTACCTGAGGCTCAATCTGGTCCAATTGTCAATATGGGTGTCACAAATGCTTAGATAGATCCTTAAGAATCTACCCAATATGGCGAATGGCAATGATATCTTTAATAAAGTTTGTTTTTCTTTGGCTGGAAGAAGGCTTGAGTCAAACACATTTGGGCAGGACCTAGCATGTCAGTATTTTGGAGTCCTGAGCATCCCTAAACCTAAACACCACCAAGAAGGTGGACTTCAGGTCAGAGGATCTAGGTTCAGATCTCAGCTCTGCAGTTTCTTATCTGTGATAGGACTTTGGGTGAGTCTCTTCACTTACTTAGGCTTCTGTAAAATGACAGGGTAGACTAGACGATCTACAAGGTCTAATCTCAGCTCTAAATCCTCTAATTCTACCTGTCTGACCTTTGCTCCCCACTATTCTTTTATAAAAATGATCCACTCCAGACAGACTGGTCAGACTTATTCTTGTGTTTTTGTCTTTGCTCAGGCTAGGTTCTTGCCTGGAATGCTCTTCTTACTTTCTTTCCCAATTTGAAGCCCACCCACTGCTCAAGGACAAAGTTAAACTTTACTTCTTCCAAGAGATCTTTGTTGACTGTTCCAGCCCTTAGTCAGCTTCCCTTCTGGTATTTACTGTTTTCTCTGTCATGCATCTGGTCCTGGGCACATGCCACAGTATACTTTTATGTTGTTTCTCTAACTAGACTATTGGCTTTTTGATGGTAATGACTGTCACTGATCTTTGTATCTTCCATTGCTTAGCATACCAGGCCCTGCATAATTTACAGAATTATACACTCCGAGCTTAAAGGTGCCACCCCCACCCCAGCCCTAGTCTACCCACATATTTCACAGACAAGGAAAATGAGGTCCAGATATGGGAAATGCTCATACATCTAACTACCTCTGGTATGGCATTAAGACCTGTCATTTACCAGTCACATTATCTTATGCAGTTGACTTTTTTTTTCAGACTCCTTCCTTCTCTGAAAAATGGGGCCAACAATACCTACACTGGTTGACAGGATGTGGAAATCAAGTAAGATTTTGGATTCAAAATACTAGATATATGTCAGTTACAAAAGTCATGCAACTAGGCCAGAATTCCCTACCAATAGGGAAGGGAGAGTCCAAGTCTCTCCACAATTATGGCCTAGAAGGGGGTGAGGAACCCTGGCCCCCCTTTACCTTCTCTTTGACAACCTGGTAGCTCTGCTGCAACCAGCTTCTCCACCAGCCTCCATCCTCCCTGTGGAGGAAACAGGCACATCAATTTGGAAAGAGGAAGTCTGAGAAGTAAATTCCCTCCCTCCCCCACCCCCAGACCAAAGGCACTGGAGAAGTTTCCAAAGAAGATTCAGTTAAGTGTGGGGCTGCTTGTGGGTGCTGAGTGCCTGGAGATCATTCCTGGGCTGGGTGATCACGTTTGTAAAAGGGGTGAATGTTTAGGAGGAGTGTGGACAAACAAACAGAATTTTGGAGACAGAAGCTGCTGGTAAGGGAGATTAGTCTGACTGTCTGTGTAAATGCTCTTGTGCACAGGGATGGGGGGCAGGGGGAGACACAAGAACACGAAGAGGAACATTCCATATGTTATGCTGAGGAAAGAGAAACTGTGGGAAGAAGGGAATAGATCCATGGTGGGGTGGGTATTCCACGGGTCTTGGGGGGAGACAGGGACACTTTGGGGGAAGAGTCCAAGGATTTGATAAAAAGAATAGAAATGGGGATGGGGTGACCACTTCCATGGACTTGGGGAATGGGGTCAGGAATGAGAGGATCCTGGAAGGCTGGAATTCCCTGAAAGTGGACAGGAAAGGAATGCTGGGGTGGTAGGCATGCCCTGGCCCTGGGAAGGAGGGAGGGTCGCGGGGATGAACAATTCATGGGGTTAAGGTGACAGAGGCACTGGGAGGGCAGGAATACTGGGGTGAACGAGTATCTCCAGGGCTCAAAGGAAGGTAAAACTAGCTGGAAGGGTGACGATCCCCTGGGCTGGGGGGGCCAGGAATACTAGGGGGTGATGATCCCCTGGGCTGGGGGCCAGGAATACTAGGGGGTGACGATCCCCTGGGCTGGGGGGCAGGAATAGTAGGGGGTCAAGATCCCCTGGAAACAGGAACACTGGAGGAGAGGAGACGTGTGGGGGACAGGCAGTCTGGACCTGGGGTGGGCGGGGCAGACGGGGGGGAGGGGGCGTCAAACCCGGCTATGACTTCCCCCTACATAGCTCTCTGCTCCTCTTTCTTCCGGGTGCCCCTCGCGCGGCCCGGTCTCTCCTCCAGAGGCCACGGACTGGCCCCCTCCGGCCTCCATACACCGCCCTCCATCTCAGCCTCCCCGCCCGCCCCTGGGCCCCGGCGCCGGGATGGGGATCTCACCCTTCCGCCATCTTGCCCGCCTGACATCACCACTATTTACTGCCCTTTGACCTCTCCCCCTAGGCTCCGCCCACCCTCGGCAGCCTGGCCCAATCCCCACTCCGCTTCGCTCAACCCTCCCCCCTTCACTTCGTCTCCCAGCCTCAAGGAAGCACCAACGCCTACTACGGCGGCTGCGTCGGGACAGAAAGTGCGAGCCTCGGACCGGGCCTGGGTGAGAGAGGAAGGAGGAGGGGGAAGAAAGGGGCGGGACGGGCAGAGGGGGCGGGACGGGGCGGGCAGAGGGGGGCGGGACGGGCAGAGGGGGCGGGGCGGGACGGGCAGAGGGGGCGGGGCGGGACAGGCAGAGGGGGCGGGGCGGGACAGCGCGACTTGGAGCCCGTAGGTCCCCGCCTGGAGGGCGGGGCTCGGAGCGGACTGGGAGGGTTCCGACCGGCTGGGATGGGTGCCTTCTGACCCGCTTCCCCTAGAGAGCCCACCCGGCCCACCCTGCCGGCGTCGGAGTGGGCGCCCGGGCCTTCATTCAGGATTCTTTCCCGTGTGTGTGTGTGTGTGTCCTATGACTTTGTCTCTTTTATCCGTCTCCTCTCCATGTCCACCTTCCTTCTCTCTCCCCATGTCTCCTCTCTCTGTGTCTCTCTCTCTAACCCTAACCCTAAATGCTCTCCCCCCACGCCCCTCTATCTCCTCGGTCTCCCCTCTCCTCCTACCTGTCTGACTGCTTCTTTTTGGTCCCCTCTCCTGGACCTTCCTCCATATCACCCCGGGCCGTGAGTGTCTCCCAGGCTCTGCCCGGGGCTCTTTCTTGACTTTCTCTTCCTGTGACTTCATCAGCTCACACGGGTTTTATTATCATCTTTATGCAGATGACTCCCAGCTCTAGATAAAAGGCCCAGTTTCTGACTTGTGCCTCACTCCCATATCCACAACTACCTACAGGATGTGCTAACTAGAAAAGTTCAAGATGACAGCTATGGACGAGGCGTCTTATATCAATTATATGTGTGTGTGTATAGATATGTTTATGTATATAGGGATAACAGTGTTCTATGTCACTCTGTGTGTGTCTGCTTTCTCTGTCTCCTATGACTGTCTCTTTTAGCTATTTTGTAGGCTTAAAAAATACATACTGGTTGACTGATTGATACCATTTGCCAGGCACCATGCTAGGTGCTAGGAATACACGAGGAAGGAGAAAACAGTTCTCCAGAACTTAATGCTAACACTTGATTGGTAGCCTCCTCTCCCAAAAGCACATTGTAGGGGCTTACTATTTACTTGATGAATTAAATTGAATGTTGCAGAAAGAACCCTAGACAAACTAGCTGAATGTTCTTGAGCAAGTCTTTTAGGTTCTCTGAGCTTCTGAATTTCCCTTTGCCCTATGCCTTGGATGTGCCTAATATCTTCCTATAAAGAATCTAAGGATTTCAAGGCCTTGCTCAAAGCTACCTTTTCCAGGAGCCTGCTCTGTCTGGGCCATGTCTTCTCTTTCTGTCTGTTTTTTGCGGGGAGGGGTGAAGCCATCAGGGCTAAAAGACTTGCCTAGGGTCACAAAGCTAGTAAATGTCAAGTGTCTGAGGCTAGATTTGAACTCAGGTCCTCCTAAATCCAGGGCCAGTGCTCTATCCATTGAATGTCCTCTTAATGGCTATTTTTCCTACCCTTCCAGGTACAGGAATTATTTGTATGCATATCTTCTATTCAACAAATTGATATTAAGCACTTACTGTTTGTACCGCCCTGTGCTTTATTTACCTTTGTGCCTGTTACCAACTAATGGGGAGGAGAGGGGCAAGGGAACCTAAAGGAGCCGGACACGAAGAGCCCACAGGCCGGTCAGCACTGCAGCCAGCCATGGTGAGAGTCAAGACAAGGCCTTTGTGAAGTTCACAGTGCAGGGTGTGAGTGAATGGCTGGAGGACGCTCCAGACATCTCGCAGCACCTAGGCTGCTTGTGGTTAAATTGGGTTTTTGTCTTCTCCACCCTCACCATAGCTCATAGAATTTAGAGCTGGAAGGAAACACAGAGATCACCTCATCCAACCATTTCATTTTGTAGCGAAGGAAACAGGTTCAGAAAGGGGAAGTGACTTGATTGAGGTCACACAACTGATAAAAATAACAATAATAGTAGTTGCCCTGTCTGCACCTAAGGGAAGGAAAGGAAATTCCCAGCCTCTCCACGCATCCATTCCATCACTTCCCAGGCCCCGCTCTGGCCTCCAGCCTGAGTCCTCCACCCACACCCCCTACCAGCTGCAGCTTTCCAGCTACAACCCAATAGATAATGATGACCTACCTGAACTCATTCCTCAATGATTAATCTACTCCCACCCCATCATTTTCTTTTCATCCCAGTGATTCCAAATCCATTTGTCACTGTTCAGACCCCATTCTCTGAACACTCCCTTATTCTCATCCCCCCCCCCCCCGCTTTCCCCACAGCGATCCACTCTAAAGCTACTTGTCCTTAAATTATGCCCTCTGGAATGCCTGCTCCATATGTAAGAAACTAGCTTTCATCTTAAACCTTTTCCTTTCCTGCTTCCTTCATCTTTTTGCCCTCACTGAGACCTGGCTCCTTCCTGACAGGATAGCTTCCTAGGCCACCCTTTCCAGCACTGATTATACTTTCACTAGTACCTTAACTCTCCCACTCATTGCCACTTCTAGGCTCTCCCTCTACCACCATTGCTCAGTAACCTTTCCTCCTTTCGATACATATTCCTCATCCAATTAAGATTCTGGTGACTGTTGTCTACTAATCTCTGAGACACTCTCCTTCCTTTTTTAATGAGTTTAGTGCGTGGCTCATGTCTTTCTTTCCTTCCCAACTTCTACCTTCATACTGGGGGGACTTTCACACAAATATTGATACTCCCTCAAACACCCAAACATCACAGTGACTCGATTTGCTCATTTCCCATGACCTACTCCTCCATCTCATCTTAGCTATATGCATGGATAGTTATACGCTTGATCTTTCCTTAACTTACAAATGTACCACTTCCATGTTTATGAACTCCAAAGTTCCTTTATCTGATCATAACCTGTTATCAGTTTACCTCTTCCTCTCTCTTGCATTTCATAGCCCTGTTCTCATTCTCATCATGACCTCCGGTCTCTCAACTCTTCAGTTTTTTCACACTGGCTATACTCTCCATCTTGATACCTCGGTGAACCACTTCAGATCTGCACTGTCTTCCTTTGAGTCCCTTGCTCTCTTATTCTATCATCAGTCCTGCCCTCCCAGTCCTCAGTCTTGGATTATTCCCACCAGCTGCTGCCTTTGCTTCTCCTCATGTTGCTGGAAAAAAATCATGCCATGGTGCTGACTGGGTGCACTACAAATTTATGTTACATAACTTCAAGTGAGTTCTCACTGAAGCGTAAAGCTCCCTACTTGATTCACTAGCATCCCACACTTGGATTATTGCAATAGCCTGCTGCTTGGTTTTCCTACCTCTCATCTCTACCTATCCCAATCCATCCTTCATTCATTTGTCAAGCTGATCTTTCTGACATGCAGGACTGACCACATTGCTACCCCCACTTCTCACCCAAAATACCCCCCAAATCCAATGACCTTCTATTACCTCCAGGACCAAATATAAAACCCTCTGTTTGACTTTTAAAGCCCATCATAGCCTGGTCCCTTCCAACCTTATTTCCAATCTTATATCTTTTCGTGTACTCTGCAATTCAGTGACCCTGGCCTCATGTATTCCTCACGCATGACTCTCTATCTTGACTACACTTTTCACTGATTGTCTCCCATGTTTGGAAGTCTCTCCTCCCTCATTTCTGGCTTGTTTCAAGTCTCACCTAAAGTTCTATCTTCTTCAAGAAGCCTAGTCCTACTTATTTTTAATGCCTTCCCTCTGACATGATCTCTAATTTATCTTGCATATGTCTTGTTTGTACAAAGATGTTGGCATGTTTTCTTCCTTATTAGAGCATAAGTTCCTTGAGAACAGGGTTTTTGTTTTTGCCGTTTTGCATCCCCAGCAGCACTATAAAGGCACAGTGCCAGGCAGACAGTTGGTAGTTGATAAATATTTGTAACCAGTTAATATCAGAGCCAACATAGGCTCAGTATGGTATGATGGGAGAAAAATGGTGCACTAGGAAGCAGAAGATCTGGTTTCAAGATCTGGTCTGGTACGCTGATTTTGGAGTTACTTCCCTTTTCAGGCCTTCAGTTCCCTCTGTAAAATGAGGGGGTTAGATTAGGTGGCCTCTAAGGTTCCCAGCTCTAACAAACTCTGGATCTAGAACACTGATCCACAAACTCTAAATCCTAAGTACTTTCCACTGTGCCACAATGTATCCTCATATGGATATGCCTTATTTCCTTTTGTGCTCATTGTGTATGACTCCTCTCATGTTCTCCATGCTCTTTTTTTTAAAAAATAAGTTTTTAATTGTTATCTTCTGTTTCTTACATCATCATTCTTACATTCCAAATGTCCTTCCCTCTTCCTCTCTGAAAGAGCCATTTCATATAAGAAACAAAATTGTTTTGAGAGGAAAAATCTGTACAACTGTTGATATAGTGTGCTTTCTTAATTTTTGAGAACAATTCGTGAAATATGGGTATTGCTCTTTAAGAATTAGATAGTATTCTCCTGTGGATACTTTAGCATCAGGAGTTTTTTCTTTGATATTTCTTTACAGTTAGATGTTTCCTTTTCTGATATCTGGTTATTTAAGATCTCTATCTGGTCTTCTGATAGTTTGAATATTTTATATTTTTGAAAATATTCCTTTATTTCTTTGGTGTTCTCAGTTTTGTTAGAATATAACTGTGTATAATATGTTCTGATGAGTCTTTATTTATTCTGTTTTTGCTGTGATTTCATCTTGCTTGTTTTCTATTTTACTGATTTGATTTTGTGCACTTTTCTTTTTACTCTTTTTAGCTAAGGGTTTAACAATTTTATTAGACTTTCCAAAGAACCATCTTTTACTTTTATTTATCATTTTTCGGTTTCTTTTTGTTTCTAATTTATTTTCCCTCTAATTTTAAATAGCTCTTCTTTTGTACTTATTTTAAGTTTGTTTTCTGATTTTAGCTTTCTGATTTTTTTTATAAAAGCATATTCAGTTCATTATTCCTCTTCTACTTTGCTAATGAATATTTCTAATATATGATTTCCCTCCCCTCCACCGAGGACTGCTTTAGCTGCATTCCAGAAAGTTTGGTTTGTTGTTTCCTCATTTTCATTTACATAGTTATTGTTTCCATGATTTGTTCTTTGACCCATTCATTATTTAGGATTTCATTTTTGTTTTCATTTGGTTCTGTATCTTTTATTTATGGTTCCTGAACCAATTTCTGTTTCATTGTATTATGCTCTATAAAGGATGCATTATTTCTGCCTTTTTAGATTTGTTTGCAATAGCTCTGTAATAAAAGTTTCATGGTGGCACAGAGAAATATATATGTACACACATATATATATATATTCTATATATTCTTTTGCTATCCTAATTTGAAGATGGTATAAGTTTTGCATTGTTTTTTCCAGAAACTTGTTCAGTTCCATATTTCCCCCTTTATTTATCATTCTGTTAGACTTATCCAAAACTGAGAGAAGGATATTGAAATCTCCTGTCCCTACTGTGTAATAGTCTATGACTTCTTGTAGCTTAGAAATGTTACATTTATGAATCTGGCAGCTAAGATATTTGGAGCATATAAATATATTACTGATATTGATTTGCTGTTCATGCCTCCTTTTAGCATAATGTAGTCTCCTTATCCCTTTTTATCTTCTGTATGTTTATTTTTGTTTTGTCAGAAAGTATAATTGCAACTCCTACTCTTTTGGATTCACTTGATATATGGTAAATTTCTCCTCAGTTTTCTTTTGTATATGTCTTTGTTTTCTAAATATGTTTATTCTAAGTAACCAGTTGTAGGGTTCTATTTTCTTATTCTTCACTGTTTTACTTTATTAGAGTGTTTGATCCATTCATATTTAAAATTATGAGATTGCACTAAATACTAGATTGTTCTATGTTCCTTCAGTTATCTTAATCATCTTAAAAATTCAATTTTTTTTCCTATATTAATCATTTTTAATGTGACCTTATTTCCATTGTCTCTTTTCCATGAACCCTCCTTAAGTTTGTCCCTTTCTCTTTAGGGTTTTGCTTACTAGTTTCCTTCTCTTTCCTGCTTTTATGCAGTTATATAAAATTCTCCCCCCCCCGCTTTTTCCCCCTCAGTCAAATAGATTCCCCCTTCCTCTTTTTCCATTCAACTATCCTATTAATTAGTTTTTAAAATTTCATTTTTTGCATCCCATTCCAAAAAGCATTTCTCTCACTCTCTTAATCATCCATCTTCTCTGTCTACTCTAGAGCCTTGTTGTCTAATTCATGATCCCTATAATTATCTGGTCTCTCTTCTATGAAATCCTCACTTAATCAAAATTTCCAAGGTATCCTTTCTAGGCTTTTCCCTCTAGGCAGTTTCTGCTCTTGTAGAATTTACCTTATGGATTCCTTTTTTCCACTGTGCCTCATTCCCAGAACAATGCCACTTATTGCAGGTGCTAGAAAGAATACTACCTTATGGTAGGGCCCTTCCTCCATCACATCCCTAGTTAGACAGCCTTCCCCTGGTTACCTTTCCCCATGTTCTCCCATTGTTCCAGATGCCAGTTTCCCTGAAGAGTTCCAACTTTCCCCTTTCTGAGGTATGATGAGGTAGACTTTTCAAGCACCAAATTCCCCAGGCCATACCCAGTACAGAGGCCCCATCTCCCTTCCCAGACCATCTCTCTTTACTCATAGGAGCATTCATCAATGGAACCCTCTTCCATCATCAAAGTAAGGCCTCCTTTCTCCCTCTCCTCCCTTTGTAATCCTTCCCTCTTCTTCCTCACTATCTTCAATAGACTCTTCTCTCTATGATATCACAGCATCACTTTCCTCTCATTACTATCCCTTTATTTGACCTGAGAATCATACATTCCTGTCACCTTGCTCCCCTCTCTCCCTCTCATATACCCTCTTGTAATGTGGTACCACAAAAACAAAACAAAACAAAAAATAAAACAACACACTCACTGATTCACCTGTAGACACAGTGTCACCAGGTCCTGGTATAATGGCCCATGCCTGCGTCCTCCCTTTTGCCTTCACCCGTCTCTCTGTGTATATTTAGAAAGAACTCTCCTCATAGTCTCTCTGCTGTTACTTTGTTACTTTTGCTGTCCTTGGCTGAAGCATTTAGTCACTCTTCCTGCAATTCTGTTGTTTGGGGTGTCCAAAAGAAACAATCTCTTCAGTTATATTTTTTTTTTCCAAAAAGTGTTTCAAAAAACCCTTTATAAACATCCATCTTTTTTCACATATGGTTAAACTCAGATTTTCAGGATAGATCACTCTGGGCTGCATCCTAAACTCCACTGCTCTTTGGAACACCTTCTTCCACTCTTTATTATGTCTTTGGTGGCTCCAGAGTAGTCTCGTGTTTTTCAAATTTCCTTTCCTTTGTATCTGAGAGTTTTTCTCCTGAGCACTTCTAGAATAACTTCTTGTTTCCTACTTGAACTGTTCAATTTAACCCCATGTTGTCTTGGAGTTTGCAGCCTTGGTTTGTTATTTTTTTTCCTGGAAGTAATCTGTGAATTCTTTCAGTTGATATTTCATATTCTATATTTAGCAGTTCAGGAAGCTTTCTTCTATTATTTCCTGAATTATAGTGTTAAGGGTTTTTTCCCTGTCATGTTCTTCTGGGAGACCTATGATCCTTACACTGTCTCTCCTATCTTTGAGATCCATATGTTATGCTTGCATGGTGAATGCATTTTCTTTTAATATTCTTGTTTTTTGCTTCTTTTCGAGATTGTCCACATTTGTATTCCCAGCTATCGTTCTCATTTTTGTCTCTTTGGAGAGATTTGCCGCCTCAGATTCCACTTTCTGTATTCTGCCTATTATTTCTGCTGTACCATCCATAAATTCTGTTCTCATAATTCTCATTTCTCTTTTGAACCACTCAGGAAGAACATATTGTGATTCCATATTCTCAGATTCCACAGGGTCCTCTGTCTTATCAAGGACTGGATCATTTTCCTTTGTTTTGTAGTATTTATTCACAGATGCTTAAACTTGTTTACTAGATCTGGAGGTCATGTTTCCTCCTGTTATTAATGTTTTCCTTATTGATTTATCTGCTTATATTCAAGGTCTTTGACTTTTCTTCCTCCTGGGATCTTTCATATGTAGATGGATTTCAGCCTTGGTTTGCTAGTGCAGTCTTTTTGCTAATGGTCTGGTTAGTGAGGGAGGGGTGATGAATGAACTCATATTCAATGAATAGCACAGTTCATGAATTTTTTGTACCTTTTAAAAAACCTTTTAGATTCTAGACCACTGATACTGAAAATGATTTTATCTTTAGTCCATAACTTCTGTTTTGGGGAGCTTTGAGAGTTAGAGATGATCAGAGAAAATGTCTAGTCCTCTGTCTTGTTGCTCTTGTGATCTGGAAGTCTCAAATGGATCTCTGTTTTCTTTCTTCTAAAATAAAAATCTTATTCTCATTGATGGGTATTATTTTTATATCATTTTCATTTCTCTACATATTATTCTTATTCTACTCTTCAGGTGATTCCTTCAAAGGCCAAAAAAGAAAGAGGAAAAAGCATTTCAGCATAACCAACCAACAAGTCAACATTGTCTAGTGGTACCTACATTAATCCACACACACAGTCCCCCATTTCTGCATAGAGGGGAGAGAACTACATTTTCTTTTCTGTAGTTAAGCTTAGTCATAATTATACAGCATTCAGTTTTTTCTTTTCTTCTTTCTTTAAAAAAGGTTTGAGAACTGATAAGCATCCTATGATTTGTAGTTCAAAGGGACAAACATTCTGTCTTAGCTCTGAGAGCTATTTGGGACTCTTGATATCTTTGAGACAGAAGGCAGACTTGAGTCATGTTCAAGAATTCTGAAACACTCTCTGAGAGGAAAGGAAAGGATGGGTACTTTAAAAACTAAACACTGGAGAGACAAGTGTCCCTAGCCTCACAAAGGACGTAAGGAGCAAAGCCAGAAAGAATGGGTGGCATGAGGACCACAAATGAAAAGAGAAAATGAAAGGAGTGCTGAAATGAGTCAGAGAAGGGAGAAATCAAACAGGGCCATTGGGCCCCTCTAGATATCTCAGAGCATAAGACTCAGGTTGAAGTTGTAGGTTGTACCCACCTCTTTAAGGACTAAGGGAAATTATTAAAAAAGGGTCTGTTCTTTTCCCAACTTCCACTCCTTCTGCCAATCTGGTAACAATGTAATATGTTATACTTGCTTGTTTTACCTAAATATTTCCTGTATCCTCATTTTTTGACTCAAACATAAAGAGGCCAAGATCTAAACAAGAATTTAAATGAAGGCAGATAGCAAAACTTGTGCCTAAATGTTAGGAATTTTTCTAGTCAGGGGCTCCTAATTATTTTGGCAGTAGTCCCAACTTTTATACATGCCTTAAAATGGGCAAGGATCTGAATTTATCTCCTGAATATCCCATTATATTCATATACCAAAATTTGATTATTCGTTCCACTATCTATGGGTATTTATTCTGCTTTCATTTTTTTTCTAATACAAAGATGCTATGAATATTTTGTTATATAAGTGATATTTCTTTGCATCTTGATGTCTTTGGGGTAGATGGCTAGCAGTGGGGATCTCTGGGTTAAAGGGTATAACAGACATTTTAATTCATTTTAGTTACATATTGCTTTTACATGGTGATTGTTCTAATCCACAAACAATATTCCCCTCCAATATTAAGTATTTAATCTTTTGTCATCTTTGCCAATTTGCTAGGCATGATGTTTTGATTTGTAATTTTCCTCTTATTAATGATTTGGAATGATCTTTCATATTTGCCATGATCTTTCTTTTTTTTTCTTTAATTTTATTTTTTGTTATATTTTGCGTTCTGTGTTGTCTCCTTCCTTTCCTCCCAACCTTGCATTAGAGAAGGCCAACATGTAAACACACACACACACACACATATATATATAATATACATTTACATATACATATATGGAACCACACAATATGTAATCCCACGTATCAGTTCTTCTTTGGAGGCGGATGGCATTTTCCTTCATTGATTTGAATGCTCATATTACTCAGAATGGATGAGTCACTCAAGTAACTCTTTGAACAATATTGCTATTACTGTATGCAGTTCTCTTGGTTCTGCTTGTTTCATGCTACATTATTTCATGCCAAGTCTTTCCATTATTTTCTAAAACCAATTTGCTCATCATTTGTTAAAGCATGATAGTATTCCATCATAACCATATACCACAACTTATTCAGTCATCCCCCAATTGATGGACATCCCTTCAATTTCCATTTCTTTGTCACCACAAAGAGAACTGCTATAACTATTTTAGAACATAGAGATTCTTTTCCTTTTTCGCTGAACATTTTGAGAAACAGGCTTAATAATAGTACTGTTGGGTCAAAGGGTATACAACATTTTTATAATTCTTTGAGCATAATTTCAAATTGCTCTCCAAAATGGTTGGATCAGTTCATAGTTCCAACAACAGTACATTAGTATCCTAATTTTTCCACATCCCCTCCAACATTTGTCATTTTCTCTTTTTGTCATATTAACCAATCTGATAGGTGTGAGGTTATGTCTCAAAGTTGTTTTAATTTGCATTTCTCTAATCAATAATGATTTAGAGCATTTTTTCATATGACTATATATAGCTTTGATTTCTTCTCCCAAACACTTCCTGTTCATATCCTTTGACCATTTTTCAGTTGGGGAATGACTCATATTCTTATAAATTTGACTCAGTTCTCTATTAAAGTTATTTTAAATGAAAAATCTCTTACTCTTTTTTCTTGCAGGGCCTTTGTTGGTGATATAGAGAAGTACTGATGACTTATGTGGGTTTATTGTATATACTGCTACTCTGCTAAAATTATTGTTTCAACTAATTTTTATTTGAATCTCTAGGATTTTCCAAGTGTACCATCATATTGTCTGCAAAAAGAGATACTTTTATTACCTCATTGCCTATTCTGATTCTTTCAATTTCTTTTTCTTCTCTTATTGCTATCGCTAGCATTTCTGGTTGTTTGTTGTCCTTTGTTCTTGAAGAGGATGAAAATGATATCACTATGTTGGGGTCAAGGTACAGTGTGTACCTTGTGGCTGATCAGACCAATAGGATTTTGGAAGGCTCTGCCACACAGAACAGTCCATATGAACATTTGGAGTGGAGATGTCTCTAAATTTGTGGATCTCACATTTCTTTTGTGCTACTTCAAGTCTGATTTGCTCACAGAGCACAATAGCTTCTTTAATGCAGATGATTGTATCACTGTCTCACAATCAATTTCAAAGTTCTTCAGAGAAACCTTGAGAGAGTCTTTGTATCACTTCTTCTGATCTCCATGTGAGTGCTTGCTTCATGTGAGTTTTCTGTAAAATAATTTTTAGGGTGGCAATCACAAAACTATCTGGTACTGGATAGGAAACAGAGTGATGGATCAGTGGAATAGACTAGATACTCTAGATACTGCAGTAAATGACTATGGTAATCTAGTATTTGATAAACCCAAAGACCCCAGCTTCTGGGATAAAAACTCACTATTTGACAAAAATTGATGGCAAAACTGGAAAATGGTATGGCAGAAACTAGGGTTAGACCAATATCTGCATACCAAGATAAAGTCAAAATAGGTACATGATTTAGACATAAAGGGTGATAGCATAAACCAAGTAGAAGAGCAACAAATTGTTGACCTGTCAGATCTATGGAAAAGGGAAGAATTTATGATCAAACCAAAGATAGAGAGCATTATGAGATATGAAATGGATAATCTTGATTATATTGAATTTATTTAATAAAGTTTTTGCACAAACAAAACCAATGCATCCAAGATTAGAAGGAAAGTAGAAAGCTAGGAAACAATTTTTATAGCAAATATCTCTGATAAAGGTCTCATTTCTCAACTATATAGAGAATGGAGTCAATTTTATAAGAATATGAATCATTTCCCAGTTAATAAGTGGTTAAGGGATATGAACAGGCAGTTTTCAGATGAAGTAATCAAAGCTATATATAATCATATGAAAAATGCTCTCAATCACTATTGATTAGAGAAATGCAAAAAAAAAAAAACAACCAAAACCAACTAACTCTGAGGTACCATCTCACATCTATCAGATTGGCTAATATGACAGAAAAGGAAAATGATAAATGTTGGAGATGTGGGAAAATTGGGATACTAATGCACTGTTGGTGGAGTTGTGAACTGATTCAGTCATTCTGGAGAATTTGGGCAATCAAACTGTGCATACCATTTGATCCAGCAATACTACTATTATGTCTATATCCCAAAATCATAAAAAAGGGAAAGAATTGACATATACAAAAATATTTAAAGCAGCTCTTTTTGTAGTGGCAAAGAATTGGAAGTTGAGGAAATTCCCCTCAACTGGGAAGTGGTTGAACTAGGTGTAATTAGGTGTATTAACGTAATAGAATAATATTGCACTATAAGAAATGACAAACAGGTGGATTTCAGAAAAATCTGGAAAGACTTACATGAACTAATACAAAATAGAGTGAGCAGAACCAGGAGAACATTGTACACAGTAACAGCAACACTGTACAACCAACTATGATTGATTTATCTTTACCCAGGAATACAATGATCCAAGACAGTTCCAAAAGACTCATGAATGAAAATGCTTCCTTCAGAGAAACCCTGAGCCAAAGAACTGATGGGGTCTGAATACAGACTGAAGCATACTATTTTCACTTTATTTTTTTTCAGTTTTTTTCTTTTGTTCTGATTTATCTTTCACAACATGAATATGGAAATATGTTTTATATGACTGCATATATATAACCTGTATGAAATTGCTTACCATGTCAGGGAGAAGGGAGGTAGAAAATTTGGAACTCAAAATTTTATTTAAAAAATGAATGTTATGACTAATATGAAAATGTGCTTAATAGGAATGTATATGTAGAGCTCATGTAAGATTGCATGCCGTCTTGGGGAGGGAGGGGAGAGAGAGGGGAAGAAAATTTGGAACTTAAGGAAGTGATTGGTGAAAACTAAAAACAAAATAAATTGGTAAATTCGGAAACAAAATAAAAAAAGAATGTTAAAAATTTATCTTTATGTGAAATTGGAAAAAATAAAATAGTATTTAAAAGAAAAAGAAAAAATATTCTTTTAGGCAAATATACATTTGGATTTGAACAATGTGGCCAGCCCATCTGAATTGTCCTCTCTGAAGTAGAGTTTGAATGCTTGGCAGTTCAGCTTGAGAAAGGACTTTACTATCTGGTACCTTATCTTGCCAGGTAATCTCCAGAATCTTTCCAAGGCAAGTCAAATAGAAGCAATTCATTTTCCTGACATGATATAGGTAGACCGCTCAGGTTTTTACAGGCATACGACAATCAGGTCAGCAAAATGTCTCTGCAGACCTTCAGTATGGTAGGCAATCTAACACTCTTCTCTCCCACACTTTCCTTTGGAATCTCTCAAACACTGAGCTAGCTCTGATAAAGCAGGTGCCAATTTCATCATCCATGTGCACATCCCTGGAAAGTATAGTGCTGCCAAGGTAAATGAATTTATCTGCAGCATTCATAATTTATTTCTCCATTTACTGTAACCAATGGTTCCATGTATGGATGGTGTGGTGCTGGTTGGTGGAGAACCTCTGTATTTTTTGGTGTTAATTATTAGGTCAAAATGAGTACAAGCAGCAGAGAGTTAACTGATCCATTCTTCGTTGAATCTTAGCCTCAGGGATTGCACTGAGTGCACAGCTAGCATTTCCAGTACAATACTGAATAATATTGGTAATAATGGGCATACTTATTTCACCCTTGATATAATGAGGAAGGTTTCTAGCTTAACCCCATTACAGAACTTGTTTCCTGATGGTTTTAGGGAGATGCTTCTTATCATTTTAAGGAAAAATCCATTTATACCTATGCTTTCAAGTGATTTTTAATAGGAATGAGTGTTGTATTTTGTCAAAAGCTCTGCATTTATTGATATAATCATTTTTTGATTATTTTTGTTATTGATATAATCAATTATGTTAGTATTTTTCCTTATATTGAACCAGCTCTGCATTCCTGGCCTAAATTCCATTTGGTCACAATATATAATCTTTGTGATATATTGTTGTAGTCTCCTAGTTAGCATTTTATTTAGGATTTTTGCATCCATATTCATCAGTGAAATTGGTCTATAATTTTCTTTCTCTGTTTTTGCTCTTCCTGGTTTAGGTATTAGCTTCATATTTGTTTTATAAAAAGGAGTCGGATAGGACTCTTTCTTTACCTATTATTCCAAATAATTTATTTAATATTGGAATTAGTTGATCTTTAAATGTTTGGTAGAATTTACTTGCAAATCCATCTGATACTGATGTTTTTTTCTTAGGAAGCTCATTTATGGCCTGTTCCATTTCTTTTTCTAAAATAAGTTTATTTGGATACTTTATTTTCTCATTTGTTACTCTGTGCGACTTTTATTTTTGTAAGTATTCTTCCATTTCACTTAAATTGTTAAATTCATTGTCATATAATAAAATAACTCCTAATAATTGCCTACACTTTTCATTTTTGATACTAGTGATTTGGTTTTCTTCTCCTTCTTTTTAAAATCTTATTAACCAATGGTTTATCTATGTTATTTTAAAAAAAATAAAACCAGCTCCTAAATTTATTTATTAATTCAATGGTTTTCTTACATTCAATTTTATTAATCTCATCTTTAATTTCCAGGATTTCCAATTTGGTGTTTAATTAGGGATTTTTTAGGTTTTTAAAAATTGTATATTCAATTCATCGATCTGCTCTTAATTTTATTGAAGTAGGCATTTAGAGATAAACATTTTTCTCTGATCATTGCTTTTGCTGTCTCATAAATTTTGGTGTGCTGTCTCATTATTATCATTCTCTTTAACATAATTAATTATTATTTTTATGATTTGTTCTTTGACCTATTCATTCTCTATGATTAGTTTATTTAGTCTATAATTTTAAATCAATATTTCCATGGTCTTTTGTTAAAAGCAGTTTTATTGCATTATGATCTTAAAGGCATGCATTTATTCTTTGTTTTTCTGCATTTGGATATAATGTTTTTATGTCCTAATATAGGGTCAATTTTTATAAGGTGCTATGTACCACTGAGAAAAAGGTATATTCCTTTCTATCCCTATTCATTTCTCTCCAGATGTGTATCATTTCTAGTTTATCTAAAATTCTATTCATCTCTTTGACTTTTTCTTATTTATTTTTTTGATTAGCTTTATCAGACTCTGAGGGAGGAAGGTTGAAGTCACCCATTATTATAGTTTTGCTATCTGTTTCCACCTGTAATTCATTTACTTTTTCCTTTATAAATTTGGATGCTATAGCATTTGGTGCATATGTTTAATATTGATATTACTTCATTATCCATTGTACATAACACAATGTATTCTGTCTCTCTCTTTTAATTAAATCTATTTTAGCTTTAACTTTGGCTGAGATCATGATTTTTTTCTCCCACCAGCTGAAGCATTATAAATTCTTCTCCAGCCTTCTCCCTCCTCCTCTCCCTCCTCTGCCTTCTTCCTCCTTTTCCCTTCCCCCTGAATCATACTTTCATGCTGGGCTATTATCAATTTTCCAAATTCTTTATCTATTTCCTCCCTTTTCTGCTTCTTCCTCAGTTAGTTCAAATGTTCTTCTACAGTGAGAGCCTCAAACATGTTACTTTACTACAAGTGTTCAGTAATCACTTTTTCCCCTTATTACTCTATCACAAATTCTTCTGCTGCTTAACATGCTGGTTAGGATATAGGGTAAGATGCCCTGTAACTCTTTCACTGATGTTTCTTCTCTCTTTTCTCCTTGAAACTTTTCATCCATTCTTTCACGGAAGACTTCATTTTTCTGATAACCTGAAGCTAACCCCTTCACCTTCTGCTCTATGATGGAAAGACACTTTTACTTTTTTTTTGCACACTCTGTCACATAGCAGGACAACGAACAAAGCACAGGCTCAGAAGGTCACTACCAATTTTACCTCACCCTACTTCCTTGCTGAAAACCAGATGCTCACCATTTTGCTGTCCTTATTGACATCTTTCTTGGCTAACATTTGTGGCAACTTGCCTGTTCAATGAGTACCCAGCCTGTTGCTGTGCTGCATGCTCTTGAGATCTCCCCTTCCTTAACTTCGGTTATGCTATCTCGCTCAGCCACCTTTGATTGGCCACTAACATATTCCTTCCAAGTTTTCACACAACCATTACACTTTCCTCTGCTTAGTTTTTAAGTAGGAAGTTAATTACCAGCAAGCCTCTATATAATTGCATTTAATTATTCACCTCTTTTCTCTTTTTCCCATTGAAACTCTGATTCGTCCCTATATTTCCTCTTTTAAAGATTTGTTTGTTAAAAAAAAATAAAAAAAATTTGTTTGTTCATTTATCTCTATTTATATCTGCTTATTAACACTGGGTCTCCGTATCTCACCCAGATCAGAAGTATACAGGCTGTTCATGGGCTAATCCCTTTTTAAATGGTGTGGAGCTTTGACTTTCCATTTTTCTGATCCTGGGTCACTTCACCCTTCCTTGAGCAGCCTAGAGGCATCCAAATCCTGGGGTCTTACTATGCCAAATAGTGTGGACATCCTCTCAACTTAGGACAGTGTATCTCAGAATGCCCAACTTCAAGAGATCCACCAGCCTCAGCCTCTCCCAGATAGCTGGAATTAGACGTCTGCCACTGCATTTAACCCTTCTTACGTTTGTTTGGCAATTTCATTCTCACCTAGTTGTAGGTCAGATCAAGGGGGTAGGATGGGGAGATAAATGCCAGTCTTTGGGAGCTTAGACCGAGGCATTTGATTTCTTCCGTGTTTGTACATACGTTTGGCCTTCTTTGTGTTACAATTAGCGGGAAATAGGTGATACCTAGCTCTGTAGAGAGAAGCTCTGTGTATCTTATCCTCCAAGGCTGAGCTCAGTCCTGCTCCCGTAAAGGAGTGCTTCATGATGGGCCTTAGAATGTAGCAGTGTTTTCTTCACCATCTCACACAGGTTCTTTGCATGCACAGAACTCTAAAACATGAAAAATTAGTCTTAGTTTCTTTCTTAGTCAAATGAAAGACTTGTATTAGATAGTTTTTAAGGACCCCTTTTTGGCTCTAACATCTTATGTGCCTTCCTCCCCACCCAAGCAAGGAAGGGGGAGAATAGTCTCACTGGCAAAGAGCTGCCAGGCCTTGCTTTGCCACTAATTGACTGTGTGACTTTGGACAAATTTCTTTCCCTCTCTGAGCCTCATCTGTAAATTTAAAATGGGGAATTGGACTAGATGATCTCTTAGTTTCCTTCTAGTTTCAAAAGTCTACAGTTCAAGCACTTGTATCCCCAATCCTTCCCCCTCTTCCAAATTTGCCCATTTCCCGGATGTTAAGTCAACTTAATTTAATCTCTGATTAAAATGTTCTAACTGAATAACTCTCAACTGATGCTGCTTGTCCTTAATTTCCAACTTGTTTTTGGCACTATAATGCTCTTGCCAGCAGGTGGCAATAAAAGCCCAAGTAAAACACCTAGGTCCACATGGGAAAGGATTTCCCCAAGGGACCATTTTGCCAGAACAGGATGGGGTGTGTGCCTGGGGAAGACCAATCCATACTTTTCCAGGGTAACATAACTAAGTGTCAGAGCTGGTCTTGGAAGTCGTGTCCAGCATTCATTCTTTCCACTACATCCCTCTACACAGCCTTCAACAATCACAAATATTCCTCCTCAGTTGTATAATGAGAGGCACGTTATTGCATTGCTAGTGGAGCTATGGATTAATATACAACCATTCTGGAAAGCAACCTGGAGAAACTATAAAATATTTGGGAGTGTTTGCTACCAGTGTTTACCCAGAAACTATATGAATCTACAGAAATAAAGACAATTGTAAATAATTCTATACATTTATTACGTATAGGTAGGTTAAGCCAATGTAAAAAAATAACAACACTACCTAAATTAATTTACTTATTCAGTGCTGTACCAAACTACCACAGAAATCTTTTACAAAGCTTAAAAAATAATGAGATTCACATGAAGGAACAAAGGGTAAAGAATCTCAAGGGTAATAATGAAAAAAGTGAGGAGGAAGTAGGGGAGGTATCTCTCAGTAGCAGATTTCAAACTGTAATATAAAACAGTAATCATAAAAATGATTTGGTAATGTTTTAAAAAAGAGGTTGATCAGTGGAACAGATTAGGTCCACAACACACAGAAGCAAACAAACACAGTAGATTAGTATTTGATAAATCCAAATATCCCAATTACTAGGGAAAGGATTCACTATTAGACAAAAATTGCTGGGAAAACTGGAGAGCATTGGGCAGAAGTTACATTTACATCAGTAATTCACATCATATACCAAGATAAATTTCAAATGAATACATGACTTAGCAATAGAGGTTCCATTAGAAACAAGAGAAAAGAAGAAATTACCTTTTGGCTTTATGAAGAGGGGAAAAAGTCATGACTAAAGAAAGGATCACATACAATAAACTGGGCAATTCTGATTTTATGACATTTTAAAAGTTTTTACACAAATCTAATAGTGAAATTTAATGAGGAAATTCTTTGCAAGAAATTTCTTTAATGAAGGTCTTATGTCTAAGATATATAAGGAAGTGATTCAAATTCATAAGACAGAGCCATTACAGGCATTTTCAAAAGAGAGCTATTCAAGCTATCAATAAACATGGAAAAGTACTCTAAAACATAATTAGAAAAGTGCAAATTAAAGCAACTTTAAGGTTCTGCCACATACCCATCAAACTCACAAAGATGACAAAAGAGGAAAATGGCAAATACTGGCTGGGTTATGGGAAAACAGACACATTAGTACACTTTTGGTGGATCTGTGCATTGGTACAGCCATTCTGGAAAGCAATTTGAAATTATGTCCCCAAATTTACTAAACTGTGCCCTTTACTAACTTTGACTCAGTTCTAACACTACAAGGCTACAACACTTCAAAGTCATCAAAGAAAGTAAGAGGACCTATATGTACAAAAATATTTGTAGCAGCTTTTTATAGGATAGCCCAAAGCTAGAAACTGAAGGAGATGAAATAGTTGTGATATATGAAAATAATGAAATATTATTGTGCTATTATAAGATGATGAAATAGTTTCAGAGGAAACTGGGAAGACCTCAACAAAATGATAGAAGAGAGCAGAATTGTAAGAACAATCTATCAACCAAAACATTATAGAGAAAAATATCTTTGAAAGTTTTGCATATAAATTCAGTTTCTCATATGGACATCTCATAGACATCCCCTAGAAGGTAGGTTGATCAAGAGAGTTCTCCAATCAATTCAAAGAGCACATAGCTCCTTCTCTATAATATGGATCTGCTCCTGGTACCTTCTTACAGGGTAAGATTACTCTGATTACTACCCAATGACTGGAGTTCTGATTTGTTTCCAGTCTCCAGAATAAATAAGGAGAAAGTCAGACTAGCCCAAAACTCATGGCTGAGAATTGCTGTGAGTAATTTGGAGGGGAGGGGAAGAAATTATGGGGGTAGATGATGAGTTAGTTCATTTTAGACAAGGTGAGTTTGAGATGTCTATGGGACATCCAAGTGATGTTGTCCAGTAGGCAAATGGAGATTCAGCTCTAGAATTTAGTAGAGAGATTAGGTTTAGATATACAGATTTAAGAGTCCTTTCTATAGAGTTGTATAAACATGATGGCAAATGAGATTCCCCAAGGAAAAGAGTGTAAAGAAAAAAGTCCCAGGATTAACACCAGTTTATTCAGCAAAGGAGACTGAGAAGAATGGTGTATTTTTACAAGAGCCAAGGAAGGAAATGGCATTCAGGAAGAAAAGATTTATCAGGAGCCAGCCAACCAGGGTGGTCAAGAGAAATGAGGAGCAGAAAAGGCAACCAGATTTCACAGTTTCGGGATCACTGATAACTTTGGGGAGAATAACTTCATTAGAGTTGTAGGAAAGGAAACCAGATCATAAGGGACTGAGGCAAAGAAGTAGAAGAGGGAGTATAAATCACTCTAAGTATCTTATAGTCAAAAGGAGAAGAAATATTAGATGATAGTTGGAGAGAATGATGATAGTGAATCATGGGTGCTCAGGGTATTCAGGAGCATAAGAGCATGGTGGCGTGAAGAAATCACAGCAGTGGCCGTCAGGAGATTAAGGACACCTCTGGTCCTGGGAAACTCAAAATCACGTCACTCCTCTGTCCTTCTCCTTTGGAATTACAGCTAAGGTCTAAGGATGCTTTGCTGAGGGCAGTGGCAATGGTGCTTATGCACTTCAGTGTAGGTGGCCCCAGAAATGGAATCATCTTTGTTTCAAGCTTTCATTGTTGAACATTCCCCTTCCCTCCTGGGCTGGCTTTCTTGCAGAATATTAGGCTTTTGGTCTAATTCTTTCCCTGAAATCTACTTTCCCAAGTCTGAAGGAGGCTAGGCTAGCTTCCTTCTTCTTCCCGATCATGATCTCTATAATAAAATAGTCACTTTTACCCAAGGTTCTCCTAATTTCTACTTTATTGGCCATTTCCTACTTCTTCTTGAGAAACAGATGCAGATGGGTAGTTTATTTTTGTTACTTCCTCTACTTTTTGAAAGGTGAAATATCATTAAGGCAAATCATGAATTTCTCAGTGCTTTGCTTTTGACAAAGAGAAAGCTCCAGCAGATGTTCCTATGGACTACTAGATAAAGTTAAAATTTCTCAGTCTAGCTTTGCAGACCCTCCATTAATCATTAGGACAGGAATCACCAGGAGGGTTTAACATCTTTCTAGAAGTTGCCATAGTTCTAGGCAGGCCAGAGGTTAAGTCAGAGGAAGCCAGTTAAAGAAGATAATATAGGTTTAGGAAGCTAGGCAGACTCTAGTGTCTGAAAGGTCTAAGTCCTCAGAAGCAGACCAATGAATGGTCTTGAAGAGAGGCTGTCAGTTTTCCTTGAAATGTTAAATGTTCTCATGGAAATATCACTGAAGTTATTTCTAGCCAAGAGGGTGGAGTAAGTATTTGAAGGGAGTTGGGCTTCTGAAACATCTCTCTCATAAAACAACAGAGAAAGAAAAGAGCCCTCAAAATCCACACATGAAAACTAAAAAAACAAACAGTACCACAAATAAAAAATGAGCAAGCTGAAGAAAAGTACTGATAAAAAATAATGCTAAAGAGCAATGAACCAGCAAAAGTTCCAGAAAAAACTCATATGGAAAGAGGAACCGTGTAAGACAATCTGAGGGATCCCCTCAACTAGATAAATTTAAAGAAATTAAGTAAGGGTTAATATTGGCAAGAAAATCACAAGACCAAATAATAATAATAGTAATAAGAACTGGCACTTCTATAGTGATGTAGGAGTTGCAAAATGCTTTACAAATATTATCTCATTTTATCCTCATAATAATTCTTGGAGGTAGATACAATTATTATTTTCATTTTACAGATGAGGAAACTGAGGCAAAGATTGCGACTTGTACAGCTAGTAAATGTCTGAGGCCAGATATGAATTCAAATCTTCCTGATTCCAGGTCTAATAGTTCTTTTACCTTTCCAGGGATGTACACATAGATGATGAGGCTGACGCATGCTTTGCCAGAGCTAGTTCAGTGTTTGGGAGGCTCAAAACATTTGAGAATGTTTTGGAGAGAAGAGGCAGTAGGCTGTCTACCAAACTGAAGGTCTACAGAGGCTTTGTGTTGACCTCATGGTTGTGAAATTGGGCAGTCAACCAGTGCCACACCAGAAAATTGAACTAATTCTATATGAATTGTTTTAGGAAGATTCCAAAGATCATTTGGAAGATAAGATACTGGACAACAAGATCTTTTCTTGAGTTGAATTGCAAAGGATTCAAACTTTACTTCAGAGAGTACAATTTAGATGAACTACCCACATTGTCCAAATGCCAAAAGTCCATTTGCCTAAAGGACTATTTTACAGAGAAATTATACCAGGAAGGTGCTCACATGGCAGTCAGAAGAAGCATTACAAAGATACTCTCAAGGTCTTGCCGAAGAACATTGGAATCGATTGAGAGACATGAGAGATGCTGGCACAGGATTATCCAGCATGGCATGCCCACATCAAAGAAATCACCATGCTCTATGAGCGAAGCAGAATTGCAGTAGTTCAAAACAAATGTGAGACACAGCCGAAGCCGGGAGACTGAGCTGAAACCTAAGCGAGCCGGCCATGGAGAGTCACTGCTGGCTGCCTCTGGAGGCCAATCCTGAGATCACCAACCAGTTTCTTAAACAATTAGGTCTGCATCCCAACTGGCAATTTGTTGATGTGTATGGTATGGAACCTGAACTCCTTAGCATGGTGTCATGACCAGTTTGTGCTGTATTGCTTCTTTTTCCAATTACAGAAAAGTATGAAGTATTCAGAATAGAAGAGGAAGAAAAAATAAAATCAGAAGGACAAGACGTCACCGAACCAGTGTATTTCATGAAGCAAACCATCAGTAATGCCTGTGAAACAATTGGGCTGATCCACGCCATTGCCAACAACAAAGACAAAATGAATTTTGAATCTAGATCAGCATTGAAAAAGTTCTTGGAAGAATCTCTAAGTATGAATCCTGAATAAAGAGCCAGATACCTAGAAAAATATGAAGCTATTCGAGTTACTCATGAATCGAGTGCCCATGAAGGTCAGACAGAGGCACCAAGTATAGATGAAAAAGTAGATCTGCATTTTATTGCATTAGTTCATGTAGATGGTCATCTCTATGAATTAGATGGGCGCAAACCGTTTCCAATTAACCACGGGAAAAAGAGTGATGATACTTTATTAGAGGATGCCATAGAAGTTTGTAAGAAGTTCATGGAACGGGACCCAGAAGAATTAAGATTTATTGCAATTGCTCTTTCTGCATCATAGCTTATACATAGTGGAAACATCAGTACTGTATTATTTGTAACAAAAATAAAATTTCCCCTGCCATAAAAAAAAAGACATGTAAGATATGCAAATTTAGAGACATCTCCATCCTAAATGTTCATACAGATCATTTCAAGCTCATCTTGGTTTGATCAGCCACACTTAGACACACTGTACCTTGACTCCAACATAGCAAGGTCATTTTGGTCCTCTTTAAGCATGTAGGACAAACAATCCACTGTACCATCAAGCTGTCTCCAAAATAAAGTAATAACAAAACATCTATGAGAAAATGAAGCCAAAATTTTAAAATGCTAAAAAAAATCAAGAAGAAATATTATTTAAAAGACCAATATGGAGAATATAATAAAAAAAATCTGAAAGGATAATAGACTCAACCAATAAGAGACTTAGAACAAAAAGCAGTTGTTGATAAGGTAGTCCATCTGGGGAAAAAATAGGTCCAGAAAATCATTGAATTATCTAAAGAAAAAACATGCAGATTCAAGTGATAGACTTGAAAGATCAAGATGCATCAACCACAACATTACTGAAATTTCAGACAATTTAGAAAAACTAAAGAACATGAAGGAAATAATCTAAGAAATCACCAAAGAAAACCTCCTAGAATAAACAAAAAATATAATAATAATGCAGGGAGAAAGAGTCCACAGGACTTTGATAAGGAAGAATTCAAGATTCACCCCACTCAGACATATTTCAATTAAATTCTAACATAGGAATAAGAAAATAAAATGCTACAAGCTTCCAGAAGAAAAACAGAAATGAACATTGTTCAGAATTATAGCAAACTGCTCAAGTAGGACAAGGGCATATTGGAAAAATGATAATACAACATATACAAGGTTAAGAAGCATAAGCCATAAACCCAGAGTTATCTATCAAGCAAATCTTAGCATTTTGTATAAAGCAAGGGATATACATGTAAAAAACATTAGGCTTAAAACATTTCTTTTGTTAAATTAAACTTTTTTAAAATTAAAAAGTATGCATTTTCTCTTCCTTTCCCCCTCTCCACCAATGAGAAAGAAAAAAAAACAAAACTTTCATTAAAATATGCACAGTCAAGCACAACAAATTCTCACATTGACCTTATTAAAAAACAACCAAGCATTACAAAGGAATCTTTGAACAATGACAACCTTCTAATCAAAAAAAGACAAGTATTTGAAGACAGATCTATCATGGTGTAGTGGAAAGCATGCTAAACTTGAAGTTAGGAAGAGGAGAAGGACTGGATCTGTGGTTTCATTAGTATAAGGAACTGCAGGATGAAGAAACTCCCTTTACCAATCAATGGAAGTCAGCATCTTCTTTGCAAGTTGATGTCTTAGAGCTGCCCAGGATCACACAGTCCTGTCTAGGACAGAAGCAGGACTTCTGCCTGGGTATTCCTGTTCCAAGGCCACAATGCTTCTGTGTAAGGGTGTAGAACTTACATAAAAATTGATCACTGGCACAAAGCATCACAGAAGATAGAGAAAAATATTGAAAAGAAGAGATGTCACACACTACATTTAAAGATAACAATGCAAAAGTCAGAATATATCATATAATGAATATGTAGCAGTTATACTCAGATATGACTAAAGAGGTGCCCTATCTCCTACTATCTTCAAGGTGTGGAATTCTTAGGACAAGATCAACTCTGACAACCAATAGTGTTTCTTATAGAGAAACTTAATAGGATGGTTACCCATGTAGGAACACAAGTTGAAAAATGAGAAAAGTATAGCTAGAGACATCTTTGTAATGATGACTTTGAGACTGATGACATTAAAGAAAGGAATACCAAGTTTAATTCCTGGAAAATGAGTGGCTAAAATGAAGCAGAATTGGGAGAGAGCAGCTGTCGGACAGAACTCCTTTGGGAAATATCTCAAAGAAGGTTGCAGGAGAGTTAATCCAGCCTCCTGATAAACTGTTATCAATGAACTATACCAAGAAAAAGGGATTCATTCTTTTCCCTATTCAATACTCAGACAGAAATACACTTACATTTCTCGAGGTATGTTTTCAGACTTAAAAGATTGCTCTGTGTTGTTTATTTTAGGAAGAATCTGCTATGTGTAAAAGATAAAACTTAATTGATAAGGAAATTTTATATGTTAATTGAATACTAGACTGGAAGTCAGGAAAACCTAGGTTGAAATCCAGCCTCTGACACTTACCAGACGTACGACTCTGGGCAAGTCGTTAACCTCTCTGAGCTTTAGTTTCCACACCTGCACGATGAGGACAAGAGGACCTGTAGAACTTGCCTTACCAGGTTGTAGTTTTGAAGCTCAAATATGATTTTGATGTAAAGTACTTTATACATTTTATATATATACATATAGACACACTACATATATACATACACACACATATATGTGCATGTATATTATATAATGTCAGCTATTATTGTTGTAACCCTGATTCCTTTTTCCCTCCCTGACACCTGCTGATGATGATATTCTTGGCTAGTTCATGAAGTGAGCTTCATCCTTAGGCTTGGCTTTTTAAAAGGGACTCCAAGGGACTGAAAGTTGGAGAGATAGACACTGTGGACAGATACAAAAGGGACTGTACAGAGTCACGCTCCCTTCTCTGGATGAAGACCTGTGTAACTGGTGCACATGGAGGAAGTTTTTAGAGAGGCCAGGACTTTCTGGGCCAAGTAAGGTGATGAAGGAACCAGAAAGCTAGAAACAATGGAATGAGAACAAGAAAGTGACAGAGAAGTTCCTGAACTAATCAAAATAAAAAGCCCAAGAGAAAACAGAAAAAAGAAATAACCAACATAAGAACAGATCAATACTGAAGATGGAAATAGTATTTGAATTAAAGAGCAGTTTTTTTTCCCCTAAAAACTAAAAAAATTGGTGGATAATGAGATAATCTAATAAAAATTGACCCAAATTACCAATGCTAGAAATAAGAAAGGTGAGATGACAAAGATAAAAGAGATTAGGAAAATGATCAGAGATTATTCTATATCATGTTAAACTACGGGGTAAACTTGAGAATTTAAAATAAATGAATGATTTTCTAGAGAAGCATCAAATAAATTATCAATGCAAGAAGCAGATAGCACCAGAGTCCTCAGCGGGGTACACAGAATGGAACAAGGTTCAAAGAAATCATAAACAGATTAATAGGTAGCATTAACAAGGTTTTAATGTATTAAATGAATTAAGAAGTCTGAAGGCCCCTCTCCAATTAAGTTGGAAGGCAGCTTTCCATTATGTGGCCAGGTCTTTAAAAGGCTGAGCTTGCCAGCTGTGGGACATGATGATGATGATAACAAACACGTAGCATTTGAAGACTCTCAAAATATTTTTTATATGTTATTTGATTTGATCCTCATAACAGCCCTATGAGGCAGGTGCCATTATTATACCCACTTTTCATAAGAAGAAACTGAAACTGAGACAGGTTAAATTACTTTCTCATGTTCACATAGCTAATAAGCACTTGAATCAGGATTTGAACTTGTTCAGCATTTCATCAATAGCATCACACTGGGGGTCAGGGATGGGGGTGTGGAGAGTGCTCCCTACTTCCCCTCTGCTCTCCTCACTTCCCTCCTGCTCTCCTCACCCCACAATGCTACCAAAAGGCAATGGAGGGCAGGGGAAAGGGAATTTACTCATCCTTTCCCACTACTGATCATGGTACTTTGCAAAGGAATTACTTACGCAGATGGAGCTAGTGCATCTAACACAAAGATGTGATGGCAAGGAGAAATGGTGAAAAGAGAAGAAGCTGGGGGCCTTCAGTACCAGAGGGGTAGTTGCATTGGCCACATGTTTCCTACACATGTGCTCCCAATATGTGAATCTCACTACCAGTGTATACTGTATGGATTTGTGTATAGCTACTATGCTCTTATTGTGTTATATTAGAAAATGACTTAATTTTGTACTAATTGTATCTACTAGCTAATTATTAAAGGTAGAAGAACTGGTGGGTCTCATGAGCTGTATTTTTAGGAGGGAGGACCCACAGAGTGCACCCTTTAACCTAGGGATGGTAACTGGCTCACTAGGGGACCCAAAGTGTTACTACTATGAGAACAAGAATTGTGGGGGAAGTTGCTTAGATTTTAGTAAAGCATATGAAAGACATTAATGCAGTTCTTTGGAAAAGTTGGAAGAATGTAGGCTTAGATGATAGTACAATTTGTTGGATTTAAAACTGATTGAATTGACCAGATCCAAAAAGCAGTCATTAACGATTTTATGTCAGTTTGGAAGTAAGTCTCAAATGGAGCGCTTCAAGATTCTGGGTTTGGCTCCATGTTGCTTGATGTTTTTACTAATTTACATAAAAGCACAAATGTTTTGCCTAGCATATCTTTAGTCACATGAAAAAATGCTCTAAATCATTAATAGAGAAATGAACATTAAAATAAAATTGAGAGGGACTGCTATCATATCATGGAATTGTAAATCTAGAACTAGAAGAAATTTTAAGTCATGGGGCTCAGCCTCTTCACTTTATAGATAAGGAAACTGAGGCTGCAATACATGACGTGACTTGTCTAAGGTCACACAGCAGTAAGTGGAAAAATTGAAATGTGAGCCAAGGTTATCTGGTTCCAAATAGCCTTCTTTCTACTACATCATTCAGCCTTTCTAGCACATTTAATGTCAGTCAGGATCCAAAAAGATTTTGACAGATTAGAATATTGGATGAAATTTAATAAGATTAAATTTAATAGGGATAAATGTAAAGTATTGCCCATGGATTAAAAAAAATCTACTTCACAAGTATAGGATGGAATGATTAGACACTTGTATGAAAAAGAGCTTGGAGTTTCAGCGAACTACAATAGCAGTACTGTGAAATGGCAGCCAAAAATTATAATGAGATTTTAAACATAAGGAGGGTCATAATGTCGAGGACTAGGGAAGTGACAGTTTTACTATAATCAACCTGTCAGAACATCCTTGTTCATTGCTACATCTCTGGACAAGCTGGAGACTCTAGAAGGCCAACCATGATGATAAAAAGACTGGAGACCATGCCAACTGAGGAAGAGGGGATATCTAGGAGGAGAGAAGAAGTGAGGGGACAAGATATCTATTTGAAGACCTGTCTTTCTAAAGAGGGACTAAACAGTTTGACTTCAGAACCAAGGAACAAGGGGTAACAGTTGTGAGAACCAAATTTAGGAGCAAAGCAAGGATGTTCATTATCATTATTATTATTGTATAACATGATACTAGAAATGGTAGCTGTCACCATAAGACAAGAAAAAGAAACTGAAGGAATAAGTATAGGCAAAGAGGAAACAAAACTATTACTTTTTTGCAGAGGATACTTAGGAATTTTAGGGAGTCAACTAAAAAAACTAATTGAAGCAATGACAACTTCAGCAAAATTACAGGATATAAAATAAACCCACACTAATCATCAGAGTTTCTGTATGTTAACAACAAAATCTAGCAGGAAAGAGACAGAAAGAAAGATTCCTTTTTTACAATAACTCTACAGACAATATAAAATACTTGGTAGTCTACCTGCCAAGATACACACACAGGAACAATATGAATGATATGAGCAAAAGACTCTTTACACAAATAGAGACAGATCTGAATAACTGAAGAAATATTAATTGCTTATGGGTAGGCTGAGATGATATAATAAAAATAACAATATTACCGAAATTTACTTACTTATTCAGTGACATACCAATTAAACAACCAAAGGATTACTTTATAGAGCTTAAAAAAATAACAAAATTCACCTGGAATACCTAAAGGTAAAAAATATCAAGGGAATTAATGAAAAAAAGTAAGAAGGAATGGAATCTAGTAGTTAGAACAGATTTCAAGCTATACTACAAAGCCATAATCATCAGAACATTTTGGCACTAGGTAAGCTACAGAGAGGTTGATTAGTGGAGCAGATTAGGTATAGAAGATATAAAAGCAAAGGAACTCAGTAACCCAATATTTGATAAACTCAAAGATCTCCGGTAGTAGATAAAACTCACTATTTGAAAAAAATCTCTTGGGAAAACTGGAAAGCAGTCTGGCAGAAACTAGATACAGTCCAGCATCTCACACCATATATTAAGACAAGCTCCAAATGGGGACATGATTTACACACAAAGGGTGACATCATAAACAAAATAGAGGAGCATGGAAGAAATTAACTGTCAGATCTAAGGATAGGGGAAGTGTTCATGACAAGAGATAGAGAGGTTCACAGAAGGTAAAATGACCAATTTTGATTATATAAATTACATAACAAACATTGATTGTACACAAACATGATCAATGCAGTTAAAATTAGAAGAGAAGTAGCAAATAAGTAAAAAAAAATCTTTGCAGCAAATTTTCTGATAAAGATCTCATTTCTAAGATACACAGAGAACTGATTAAAGATTTTTTAGTTTTTATTTTTAAAAATTTTAAGAATAAAAGGCATTAATTAATAGATGGTCAAAAGATATGAATTGGCAGTTTTCAGAGATAGACATTTAGGTTATCAATAGCCATATGAAAACATACTCTAAATCACTAAGTGAAATTAAAATTAAAATAATTCAGGTATCACATTTATCAGATTGGCAAAGTCAACAAGAAAGGAAAATAACAGATGCTGGAGCAGCTGTGGGAAAATAGGTACATGAATTCACCGTTGGAGTTGTGAACTAGTTCAGCCATTCTGGAAATCAATTTGGAATTATGTCCCCAAAGCTATTAAATTGCACACATTCTTTGATCCTGTGATACTTCTATTAAGTCCATACTCCAAAAAGACAAAAGAAAGAGTAAAGTGACATTGTACAAAAATTTTATAGTAGCTCTTTTCATGGTGGCACAAAATTGGAAACTGATGGGATGCCCATTAATTGAGGAATGGATGATTAGATTATGGTATATAAATGTGATGAAATACTATGGTGCTGCAAAGACTTATGAAGGGAATAATTTTAGAGAAATCGGAGATTCTATAAACTGAGTGAAAATGAAGCAGAACTAGAAGAACAACTTATATAACGACAACAATATAGAAAAGCCAAATAACTGTGAAAGACTTAGAAACTGTGATTAATAAAATGACCAGTCACAATTCCAGAGGACTCTTGACGAAGCAGGCTACCCAGGTGCCTCCAAATGAAGGACTCAGAGTACACAATGAAAAATATACATATGTATGTAGACACACATATGTAACAACACATATATCTGTCTGCACATAGCTAATCCTGGAATTTGTTTTGCTTGACTACACATTTGTCATGAGGTTTGTTTTTTGTTTTCTCAGCGAGGACAGGAAGAGGTGCGAGGAAAGAATTCACAGCTGAGGATAAAATAAAATTGAATTTTTAGAAAAGAAGAAAATTTAGGTTTGATGTAAGGAAAAACTTGTCAACAATTAATTAGAGCCATCCTAAAGTGGATTGAGCTCCTACACAAAGCAGTAGGTTTTTAATTATTAGACATGCTTAAGCAAAGGCTGGATCATCATTTGTTGGATATCTTATAGAGAGGATTCTTCCTCTTGTAAAGGTTAGACTAGATGGAGTCTGAGATTAAATGATACTGATATCAGAGTGGGTCAATGCCTGAAAAAGACTTACTCAACACACACACATACTTATGTGCATGTATATGTATACATATACATATGTGTGTATATGTGTATGCCAGATGGGGGAAAGATAATGACTGTGTCCCCTGGACTTATTCAGCACCTTTCTCCTCTCCACTCATTTTCATGAAAGGATGAATTTGAATTGAGAAACTAGGGGACCTCAAACTTGAGAGCCTTTGACTTTTTGCTATTATGTAGATGATGACTAGGTATAGTTTGTTTACCAGAAATTAAACAGAGCCACATAGACTTTGTAGGCCTAACCTAGGGAATGGTCTCTAGTGAAGACCCAAGCCCCAGTGACTAAGAAATAGAGTTCAAGCAAAGTAAATAATTAAGCCTGAGGGCACTGCCTAGCTGGCATGCTTCGTGTTTCAGTGGGTTTGGAACCTTGGACAAGAAATCTCCTTCTGGAAAGTGGGCTTTTCCTAGGTAAGAATGACAGAAATAGGCAGATAACACTTCAGAGTGGAAAAAATAAAAGCATGGAAGAATTTTTCCCATGGAAGATGTCTGATGTTTCCTAGGCTGATGCTTGGTTAAGGCTCACTCCTTTCCAATACAGCTGTTTAAAATCTTGGGACTTTAAAATAATGTGGCAGGTCTCATTTTTCCTATGAAGAGGAGACACAGGAACTAAGGGCTCCATCTGAAACTACAAGTTAAAAGCAGAGAGAATAAGGTGGAATACAATCTTGTGCCCATTGGAACTATGCCTGGCAGTGCACTGGGATCAGGGGAACAATGCTGAATGTCTACAGTAAGCACTGCCCTGTGAAGACTTTGCAGCTGGCAGCAACTACCTGAATAGTGGGGACTATGCACCAAGGTCAGTGGGAAGTAGCTCTGGTGATATTGCCAAATGACATTCATGGCCTTATGGGAGTTACCATGCCTCCACATATGTGCCCTGGCCATATGTTCCCTCCATGCATGCTCCTCCATGAGTGTGCCTTGGATACATGTATTTCCTCTGTATGTACCCCTCCATAGTCTCCTATGTATTTCTCTTTTCCTGCTCCATACACAAGCCCACTCTTCCCACTTTTTGTATTTGTATAACCCATTTTTATTGTTAAATGACTAATAAAGGTAAACTCATTGGTGGGAACTTGTGAGCAACAGATTTGTGTAGATGTAGATCCTTGGAGTATCTTGAACCTGGGGTAGACAGTTCTGTGAGACCAATATGTAAGCTGGGTGGTATCCCAAGTACCATGTGTAATTAATATTGTATATTATGTGTCAGCTTGTTTATGATCACATTACAAGACTGTAAGCTTCCTAAGGGAATTGAAAGAGGGGCTCTTATCTAAAATTTTTCTCCACTGCCCCTCCTCCCCAGCACTAGCTCTGGCTACTTCCTAAATAGGCCTATTCAATGAATGGGCATGACCTCACCCTAAGTGAGTACCTGCACAGATCTTGCCCTAAAGGGACCAAGGTCTCCCAGTGCATCCTGGTCACCTCCAGTCATCCCCATTAATATCTGGTCACTGGCTCTGAGGAGAAGTGAGGCTGGTAACCAGCACAGCCCTCCCTCCCTCAGAACAAAGTCAAGTGCAAGTCATGTCATCATTTCTCTGATGGCATGTCTTCTTTCACAAGAAAGGACAAACAACACAACAAACACTTAATTTCAGTTCACCGCTGAATGTGTGTTTGTCCCTCTTGCCAAAGAAGACCATGCCATCAGAGAAATAATGTCATGACTTGCACTTGACTTTGTTCTGAGGGAGGGAGGGCTGTGCAGGTCACCAGCCTCACTTCTCCTCCAGAGCCATCTGAATCCAGTGACCAGATATCCATCAGGATGACTGGAGATGACCCAGGCTGACGCAATTGGGGTTAAGTGACTTGCCCAAGGTCACACAGCTAGTGAGTGTCAAGTGTCTGAGGCGAGATTTGAACCCAGGTCCTCCTGACTCCTGCACTGGTGCTCTATCCACTGCACCACCCACTACCTGAAAGGCACTGCACTAGACACTGGAGATATACAGACAAAAAGGAAGACCATGGCTTGCGCTCGGGGAGCTTACATTCCACCGGGGCGCATCTCCTACACCGGGAAGTGAAGGCTAAGTAACGTGCTTACATCTACCGTGTGCGCCCACGCGCTCAGGCTTTATTCTGCTCTCCACACAGAGATGAGCCGGGCGTCGAACGAAGTCCTGAACTGGACGGAAGGCCGCTGCGTCCCTGCGGAGAGCCGCGTACACGTACTGATCTGAACTGCCGCCTGGAACACGAGGTGGGCTGTCCAGCCCAGGATGAAGGCCAGCCACAGGCCACGTGGTGGCCGTGAGATCCCGGCGCGGAGACCCGAGCGCAGCACGGCGTCCCCAGCCCTGATCCTTTACCGCGCTGCATCCTGGGATTTGCAGTCCAGCCCTCGGACCCCTCTCCAGAAAACGAACGTGGAAACCACAACTCCCAGCAGCCCGCTCACGCAGGGCAGCTTCGGAGCGCGTCTTCTTCACGGGAGGCCACGAGAGGGACAGCGACCTGGGCTAGCCCCCCCTCCGGCCGGAGGACCCGCCTCCCGGAGCCCAGCGGCGCTGCGGGATTGGCTGGAGCCTCAGGATGGGTGGGGGAGGAGAGGGAGCGCCGGCGGCTGGAGGGGGCGTGTCTGCGCCTGCGGTTCGGCGGCGGCGCGGCCGGGCGGCTCCAGGTGAGCGCTGGGGCTGCAGCTGCGGGCCCCTCCCCGGGGCTGCGGGCGGGCTGCGCCGTGGGACGTCCCGAGGGCTGGGGTCGGGCTCTTCTCCCCGCTCGTCTCGGCGCGAGTCGCTGCGCCGTGCGGGGCGGCAGGGACACGCCCCTCTCCTGCCCCCCGCGGCCGGCCGGCCTTGGCCGAGGCTGGCGCGGAGCCTGGGCGCGGGGGCGCGGAGGGGCTCCGCCGGGACGGGCGGCGGCCGGGCGGCCCGGGCACCTGCGCGTTTGCTCCCCCCACCCTGCCCCGCGCGGCATCCTGTGCCCTGTGGCGCCCGAGCGCGCAAGCCGCGCCGGTGCCTGCCCTGACTGCGCGGGTCTGCGCCCGGACAGCCCGTGGAGGTGGAGCGGAACCTGACGCGAGTACCGTGCGGTGGTTGTGCCCCTCCCCTGACTGCGCGCAGTGTAAAGGGTCCGCGGATTTAGGGGCGTGGGCTGCTCCGCAGGAGGTCTTCATACGCCCTACTCACCCTGCGCCTTTCCACCCCGTGGGGTCCTTTTAGCACGGCACCCCAGATGGGGGGGTGGGAGGGAGCTGGGGGCTGGGTCGTACGATAAAGGAGGATTGGACCAGAAGGTGGATCTGCTTGCAGGGAGGGAGTTTAGTCCTCTGAGGCACCTAAACGTTTTACTTGAACCGTTTTGGAATAAGGACTGACATTTATATATCTTTGGAACAGTACGAGAAGCAGCCTATCTTATGGATAGCGAGCTGACCTTGGAGCCAGGACAACCTTGGTTTGTCCGACACACGTGGCTGTGTGGTCCTAGGCAAGTCAGGTCACTTGACCTCTTAGTGCTCTAGGCAGCTGTCTCAGCAGTAAGTTGTAAAGAAGGTCTGGACCTACATTAGTAGAGGGAGTTTCCTTAGAATTACCCCAATGACAACCCAAGTCCAGTCTCTATCCCCTGTTTCTTGCACAGTTTATATAATTGTTTTTATCTGATTTTCACAACTCTGAAATTATTAATTCCATTTTTTTATAGGTGAAGAAACAGATTTAGAGAAGATAAGTGATTTACTTAGGGTCATAAAGCTAGTAAATAGGATTCCAACCAAGTGGCGTTGCACACAAGGAGACTGTGGGGGCCTCAGAGGAATGATGGGATGAGGTAGCCTGTCATTTGACTTCAAAGGTCCAGTTCTAAAACAAACTGTCTCTACAGAGTCTCTGGCCCTTTGAAATAGATGCTTTTTACTGTACATTGAACCATGCATATTGAACCATAGGAGGAAATGATTTAAGAAACAACTTATAGAGTAATTTTTCTGTCACCTTTTAAAAAATCTTGACAGGGATTACAGGCAGCTCCCTTGGCAGCAGCAGCAACAGCTGTAGCTGTGGCTATAGCAGAGATGGAGATGCAGTCTTATTATACCAAGCTCTTGGGAGAGCTGAATGAGCAACGCAAGAGGGACTTCTTCTGTGACTGTAGCATCATCGTGGAAGGACGGATCTTCAAAGCCCATAGGAACATTCTCTTTGCCAACAGTGGATACTTCCGAGCTCTTCTGATCCACTACATTCAGGACAGTGGACGGCATAGCACAGCCTCTTTGGACATTGTTACTTCTGAAGCTTTCTCTACTATTCTGGATTTCCTCTATTCAGGGAAATTGGACCTGTGTGGAGAGAATGTGATTGAGGTCATGTCGGCTGCCAGCTACCTACAGATGACAGATGTGGTGAACTTCTGCAAGACTTATATCCGCTCCTCACTTGACATCTGCCGGAAGATGGAGAAGGAAGCTGCGGCAGCTGTTGCTGCAGCTGCAGCTGCTGTAGTTGCTCAGCAGGCTGATGGTGGGAGTTCTGCGTCTGGCCGGGAGATGACTTCTTGTGGTCCCAAAAGCCAGTGCCCCATCTTGGTGCCCTTGCCAGAAGAAAGAGAAGAAGTTGGGGAATGCCCCCAAGATGCTCCTTGTGAGGATTGTACCAGCTGTCACCCACTGGAGCTTGTGGTGAAAGACCCCCCAGGGAGTGATTCTGTGGATGACTTTCCTTCTCTGCCCAAAGGGACACAGCCCAAAGTGGAGTTTGACTCTGATGAAGTGGAGGTTGAAGACCAAGATGGTGACCAGCTGCAGCAGTACTCAGCCTCACTGGCCCTGGAACCCTTGGAGGGCGGTCTGCCTGGAACCCAGGCTTTGGACCTGGCCTGTAATAATTACCACATGAAGCAGTTTTTAGAGGCCCTTTTGCGCAACAATACAACCCAGAGCAAAGAGGATGCTGCCCACTTTTCTCGAGGTTTTGAGAGTAGACCAGAGGATGCTGGAGTGGCTGTGAACTCCATGATGGACATCCCAAGTGACTGGTATGGAGAAGATGCAGGTGAGATCATCCTCTGCTTCTGAAAATCTTTACCATCTGTACCTCTTCCTTGGCACTTACCATACATAGCCATATATTTGTCATCATCCACAAACATTTCTTGAGTGTGTAGGACAGTCCTAGAGTCATAGATTCAACTATATAAATTCTTAAGTGTCTGCTATGTGCAAGGTACTATGGTAGGTACTGGGGATACAGAGAAAAAAGTTAAGTTGTCTTTACCCTCAAGGAGCTCACATTCTAGGAGGCAGAAGCAAAATGTATACAGATAAGTAACATTAGGAGTTTGAGAAGTAACAGTTCAGGATTATTAAAAGTCGTAAAGGGCCTTAAAGATGATTTAGTTCAACCCTTTAATTTGACAGATGAGGAGAGTAAATTGAGGCTTAGGGAGGGGAAGTGATTTACTTAAAGTCACTGAGTTAGTACTAAAGCTGGAACCAGAGGCTAAATTCACCAGACGGCTAGTCTTGAACTTTTAGAACTGTACCACATTAGCACCATCTTCTCCAGGAGCATTTGCTTACTTACCCTCCATATTATTCTTTTTTAAAAATATGTATATTTCATTAAATTTTCCCAATTACATGTAAACATTTTTTAAACAATCATTCTAAAAAATTTTGAGTTCCAAATACTCTTTCTTCCTTCCACCCTTTCTCCTGTCTTGAAAAGGCAAGCAGTTTGATATCAGTTATATCCGTAAACTCATGCATAGCATATTTCCATATTAGCTGTGTTGCAAAAGAAAATAAGAAAGTAATACAATGAAAATAAAAGAGAGTAAAAAGTAAGTTTCAGTCTGCCTTCAGAGTTCACACATAGCATTTTTCATCATCAGCCCTCTGGACTTGTCTTGGATCATTGTCTTGATCAGAATAGCTAATCCACAGTTATCTTCCTCACAGTATTGCTTTTACGTGTACAGTGTACTCTGGGTTCTGCTTACTTCACTTTGCATTAGTTCATATCATGGTTTTTCCAGAATTATCCTGCTTGTCATTTCTTATAGCACAATAGTATACCATCATAGTCTTATACCACAGCTTGTTCAGCCATTCCCCAATAGATGGGCATGCCCTCGATTTCCAATTCTTTGCCACCACCTTATCCTTGCCAGTCATTGGGACTGTTGCAGTAACCTCCAAACAGGTAAAATTCTCTCTGCACTCCATGCTGCCAAATGTATCTTACTTACGCATTGATCAGGTGATAAGATCATCGAACCATTATACATCTAAAGCCAGGAGGAATCTTAGAGGTCATTTAGTCCAACTCTTTCATGTTATGATTAATCAATAAACATTTATTAAGTGCCTACTGTGTGCCAGCCGCTGGAGCTATAAAAAGAGGCCAAAGACAGTCCTTACCTTCTTAAAGTTTACAGTCTAATGGGGAGGCAACATGCAAATAAATATGTACAAAGCAGACTATATACAGGATAAATAGAGGGAAGGTACTAGAATTAAATGGGGTTGGAAAAGGCTTCCTGTAAAATGTGGAATTTTAGTTGGGACTTAAAGTCAATAGTTGGAGTGGAGGAAGGAGAGCATTTCAGACCAGAGAGACAGCTAGAGAAAATGCCTGGAGGCAACAGATAGAGTACCTTGTTCATGGAACAGCCAGGAGGCCAATGTCATTAGATCAAAGAGAATGTTTTGGGGTATAACATGGAAGAAGACTGGAAAAGCATGAGGGGGCTAGGATAAAGGACTTTGAGTGCCAGACAAAGCACTTTGTATTTGATCCTGGAGGCAATATATGGAGCCAGTAAAGTTTATTGAGTAGGGTGTGTGTGTGTGAGAGTAAGAGAGAGAGAGAGAGATTATTGTACCTGCACTTTAGGAAGATCACTTTAGTGACTGAGTGGAGGAGGATGGATTGGAATGAGAGAGACTAGGTGCAGATAGAGCCACCAGCTGGTAGTGATGAGGACCTGCCCTAGAGGAGTGGCTGTGTCAGAGGGGAGAAGGAGCATTTCAGAGATGATGCAGAGGTGAAATTGCAGGACTTGACAGTAGCTTCCATATGGGCGTTAAGAGAATGAGAAGTCCAGGATGGCTTCTAGGTTGTGAGCCTGAGGGACTGAGAAGATGGTATTGCGTTCTACAGTAATAGGAAAGTTGGGGAAGGGGGTTGAGGGAAAGATGATAAATTTCATTTTGTATACATTGAGTTTAAGATCTTCACTGAATATCCAGTTTAAAATGTCTGAAAGGCCATTGGAAATGCAAGATTAGATGTCAGCAGAAAGGCTAGCAGGACAGGTAGATTTGATAATTATCGGTATAGACATATTAGTTAAATCCAAAAAATATGGAATGTTTCACAAATATGCATGTCATAACTCAGTGTTTGATAAATTAGAAAACATAAATTACCTAGAGAAAAACTTCCTATTTGTTAAAAATTGTTGAGAAAACTGGAAAGCATTCTGGCAGAAATTGAGCTTAGACCAACATTTTATACCGCACTGCACAGCACATTCTAAATGGATATATTACCTTAATATTAAAGATCATAGTATAAAAAAATTAAAAGAGAAACAGATCATCTATCTCTCCCAGCTGTGGTTGGAGATATATTTTTTAACCAAACAAGAGACAGAGGCAGTTTACAAAAGAGAAAATGTTAACTTTGATAGTTTGAAACTGAAAAGCTTCTGCAAAGACAAAATTAATTCATTTAAGGTAAGAAGGAAAGTGGTCAAATGGAAAAATAATCTATATCAAATTTCTCTGATAAGGGTTTGGTATCTAAGATATCTAAACGATGAATAACTGTACAAACACACACATATATGACTAATAGCAATTCTCCAGTAAAAGGGTTTGGTATCTAAGATATCTAAACAATGAATAACTATACAAACACACACATATATGACTAATAGCAATTCTCCAATAGATAAATGGTAAAAAGGTATGTACAATTTTCAAAAGAAGAACTTCAAAGAATTCGCAACCACATGAAAAAAATTCTCCAAGTCACTAATAATAAAAGAAATGCAAATCAAAACAACCCTGAGGTTTAGCCGCACACCCAGCAAATGGGCAAAAATGACAATAAATGGCAACAATTGATGTTGGAATGGTTGTGGAAAGGTAAATGCACTAATACATTGTTGGTGGAGCTGTGAAATAGTACAACTATTTTGGAAAGCAATTTGAATTATACAAGTAAAGTGACTAAAATGGAAAAAAAAAGACCCTGTTGTGGCTCTATTTAGCATTTATAGGCTTATAGATTTAGAGCTAGTAGGGACCTCAGATACAACCTTAGGACATCTAGCCTGACCCCCTCATTTTACAGATGAGGAAACGAAGACCCATAGTGGTTAGATGACTTTGATCAAGGTCATGCATGTAGTAAGTGACAGAAGCAAGATTTGAACTCATGTCCTCTGACTTGAAACTCTGTTCTTTTCACTCTATTATGTACTATTCTATTTCTCCAGGCTTATCTCATATTACTTTCCTCTATGTTACAGCCTAGCCAAACTGTATTGCTTATTCATGTCTGTCACTCTCTGCTTTCCTGTCTCTGTGCCTTTGCTCATGTGGTTTCCTATGCTGAGGATGCCCTCCTGTTGTGCCTTACTCTTTGAAATCCTACCTGTCTTTTAAAGTCCAACTCAGATTCTTGCACCTCAGTGAAACCTCTCTTGTCCTCCATCCCCAACTCTGCTGATTAACAATGACCTTTCCCTACTTAGACCTTTCATTACATTTTATACATACTATTCTCAGGGGTTGATCCTTAATTTGTGTGTTTTCCACTAATGTTCTTTTCTGAGAATTCACTGAGGCATGGAGGTGAAACTGGATGAATAAAGACTGTGCTAAGCAAAGCACAAGCTCTGACTGGCTCCACCTTCAGAGCTGGAAAGGCTTTGATTACAGGGCAGAATCATGGGTTGTGGCTCTGTTATTTGAGGACCAGCCTGGTTAATGTGACAACAGCTCATCCCCAAATGGTTAGCCTTCAAGTAATAGGACTTTTCAGCCATGGCCCATCCACCAAGGTTTGGAGGGGTTGTAATAAGTAATAGTGCAAAGAGTACCCATACCAGTGAAATCACAAATCCCTCAAGGTATTTGTTATGTATCAAATTCTCCATTAGACTAGCAGATTCTTCAAGGCAAGGGTTGTGCTTTATCAGAACTTTGTATATCCCCAGGGTCTACATGGAATGCTTCACATAGCAGTTGCTACCTAGATATTTGTTCAGTATGGCACTCCCTTCACATGCTCAGGTCTTGTCACCACAGCTAGATGTTGCTTTCATAAGAGCAGGGACTATGTCCCATGCCTGCCCTTGGAGGCAACAGTAAAAGGTAGCTGGTTGATTTGAGGGAATTTCTGAACTCTGCTATTTTGGCATTAAGGTCATAACTTATGTCATTTAGTGGGGTTGCAGACATTTCTAATGTAACATTTGCAGAGTTTGTCAGGTCATTTCTTGTGAGTGCAAGAGAGATGTGTAAGCACTGCCTTCCCACTGTTAGAGGTATGGCTAAAGTCACAGAAAACTTCGAGTTCGAAGAGACTCTTGGCATCATCTAGTCTAAAAATCTTTTTTTATGGATTGGGAAAGTAAGATTTAGAGAAGGGAAAGTATTTTTCCACAGTCACACTCCAAGTTAGCAGTGGCATTAGGATTTGAACACAGGTCTTGTTAACTGCTAGTCTGATGTTCTTCCCATTGCACCAGGCTGGATTTGATCCAGCGCTGAGTCATTTGAATACTGAAAAGGCCTTACAGCCTTAAGGCCAAGAACTAAATGAAACTCATTTCTGGGTTAGTGAAGACAATGTAGAGAAGGTACACTACACAGGAGAGCACAGAAAAAAGAGGCAGCCCGGTATAGTGCCTACAGAATTAGCTCTGAAGCCAGGAACTCCTGGATTCAAGTCCTACCTTCAGGCTGGTATCACTTAACCTTTTAGTACTCTAGAAAACTGTCCATGACCATAAATTGCAGAAAAGGTACCAACCTGTATTGGTAGAAGGAGTTTCCTCACTCAGGAGTTTCCTATCCTGATGAAATCACAAGTCTAGTTCCCAGTTCTTGTTGAAGAAAGAATGCCATGGTATTGATCAAAGCTGGACCTATTTCATGCATTCTAAAGCTAGGAGGAACCCTAGTGATCATTTAGTCTAAGAGTTCATGGAAACTCAAAGTCCGTGGATGGATTTTAAGGTGGGGCTGGTCTGTGAACTTAGATGAGAAAAAATTCACATCTTTGTTTCAAGATCATTTTCTTTGTAATTATATGTTTTTTGGTTTTTTTTTACATTTAAAAAGATGATTTTGGGGAATGCCATAAACTTCACCAGACTGCCAAAGGGATCTATTACACAACAAAGTTTAGAACCCCTGATTTTAGTCCAAACTCTTTATTTTACAGATGAAGAAACTAAGGTCTAGAGAAGAGTCCTTAACTTAGCCAAGGTCCCACTGTTAGGAAGTGGCAGAATCAGCATTTGAACTGTTAAACTCTCTTTCTACTCCCTCCTCCATGTTCCCAGCTTCAGTCCTGATCTTGGTCATCAGTGAGCATCCTTGGGGCATTAGGAAGGAAGGAACTGTAGTCAGCAGAAATATATGTGAATTTGCCCAACTGGCCATCTGTCATCATTTTTAAAACTAAGGCAGCCAGATCAGGGGACTGAAGGTGACATCCACTGGCCATATCCTGAAGCCTACACTAACCCTTCTCCTTCTCTGAGGTTCCCTGTGGGCAGCAGATCAAAGCAGGGAGATTCACAGATTAGCTCTGTGTTCAAGCCTGGTCTAGAATCGTTTAAGAAGAGAACACATTGTCCCTTGAGGGCAAAATGTGCCAGGTTAGGCTTGCTTGTATTTGTATTGCCTTTGCTTAGCACTTTACCTGGCACACAGTCAGTGCTTAATAAGTGCTTCGTCCTTCTCTCTAGCTGTGTGATTTTGGATGTATCACAACCATATTTTAACATCAGTTTCTTTATCTATAAAATGGGGATAATACTAGTTCTGACCTTATAGGGGTATTGTGAGGATTAAGTGAGATGACATGTAAAGCACTTTGCAAACTTTAAACTTAGAAATCAATGTTAGTTTTTTTAGTAAGTGTTCAAGGCAAATCTCCTGGTTATTAGCACAGCATTCTTTCTGCTGTACTACCCTTCCTTTAATGACTGAGGGTTGTGACTTCTTGGGTATAAGTGTTATTGGGATATGTCATAAGAGAAAGAACCTTGACCCATTTGGCTTCTAATTCTGGCTTTATCACTAATTTGCTCTGTGACCCTGAGGAAGTAGTAAACATAAGGTATTCTCGACTAAGTTGACAACTGTGACTTTTTGGTATCATTCAATCCATGTGGCACTCATCCAAGAATTCTGAAGGAACTCAAAGGGCAGATTTAGGTTATGTCCGTTAAAATAGATAGCTTTACATTACATTCATTGGAAAACAACCAAAAGGTTGAGATATTGCCAACAGCAAGGGATACAGAGGAGAAACACTGATTTGGAACAAAGATAGCTGGCTAAAAAGGCGGTATCTGAAAAAGGGATTCAGATTTCTGAACTATGGCTTAAATTCTAGGAATGCCAGACTCCTGGCTCTGGGTGGAATATACCTAACAAAGGATGGTAAGATTGTATTTGCCTGAAATCTTGCAAATCTAGTTAAAAGCTCTTTGAAGCCCAGGTTAAGGAGAAAACTGTGTATATTTACCAAGCTAGAGAGTAACTACAGTGAAGGAATGCCAGTAACAGTTGAGACATCCAGAAGTTAACAGCATAAAAAATCAAAGAAAGGAGCCAGTAGTAAAAATCATGACTTCCAATGGGTAAACAGGAATGTCCAAAATTTAACCAATGAGTAAGAGGAACTAAAGCTTATAATGTGGGGAGCCATTTGGGTAAAGCCCAGTGGAGGAAAAACAGAAGTAATTTTGCCTTTGAAATATGCTACAGACCAGTCAGCCAATAAGCATTTATTAAGCACATTAATGCACCACTTAGGTGTTCATGAGCTCGAATTCCCTTATTTGATCACAATCGTTTGGCATCACATGTCTCTTTCTGCCTTTCAGTACCAAGTCCTGTTCTTCATCTACATCATGACCTCTAATCCCTTGACCCCTCAGTCCTCTCAATTAGCCATCATTTCCACCCCCACCTCCCCTGCCATTAGCTACATTCTCCTTCTTTCCCCCCTTGATCCCTTGGTGGACCAGTTTCCCCCTTGAGTTTCTTGATCCCTTCTCATATCACTAATAAATAGTACTCGGCTAAACCTCAGCCTTGGGTCACTCCCATCATCTGATGCTACTTTTGCTCACACAGGTGCTGTTATACAAAGATAGAGAAAATTCTGAAACCCTGCTGACTGGGTCCACTACAAATTTGTTACATAACTTCAACTGGGCCCTCACTGCTGCTAGGTAATCCTTTTACACCTTCCTAATAACCTCACTGTACCACCGTCCATGGCAGTTCCTCCAAATCTTTTCATTCCTTCTAAATCTTTCATGGCTCCCTCTACCTTCTCAGCTGAGAACCTTGTCTCATATTTTACTGAAAAAAAAAAATGAGATTATTTGCCAGGAATTTCCTCCCTATCTTATATCATTCAGATGCCTTCTGCCACTGTCTTCTCCTTTACTTCTGTCTCACATGATAAGGTGGTCCTTTTCCTTTCCAAGGCAAACTCATCTACATGCACAAGTAATTCCATTCCATCCATCTTCTCCAGCAGATTGCCCCCTCTGTTGCCTCCTCTCTCTCTGTCTACTGCCTGAAAACATGCACATGTCTCCTCCCTCCTCAAAAAACCCTCACTTGAACTATCCATCCCCACTAGCTCTTGTCCCATATCTCTCCTCCCTTTTGTGGCTAAACCCTTTGAGAAGGCTGTCTACCATTGATGCCTCTACTCCCTTTCCTACCACTCTTCTTAACTCTCTGTGGTCAATTTAACTGAAACTGCTCTCTCCAAGGTTAATAATGATCTTTAAATTGCCCATTCTAATGGCCTTTTCTCTATCCTCACCTGCTTGACCTCTAACACTGTGGATCGTCATCTTGACACCCTCTTCTCTCTAGGTTTTCAGAGCATTACTTTCTTGTGCTTTTCATCCTACCTGCCTGATTCTGCTGTCTCTTTTGCTGGATCTTCATCTAGATCCATCTGTGGTTGTCCCTCAGGGCTATGTCCTGGGCCCTCGTTTCTTCTCCCTCTGGACTGTTTCTTTTGGATCAGTTCCTATGGATACAAGTGACTATCTCTAAACTGATAGTTCTCAAATCTACTTATCCAGCCCTAACCTCTCTGTTGGTCTCGTCTTACATCTCCAGCTGCCTATTAGACATCCCAAATTAGATGTTCAACATCATAAACTCAACATGTCTAAAACTAAACTCATCATCTTTCTTTTTTCTTAATTTAATTTTCAATGACATTCTCTCCTGCCCGTTGAGAAGGCAAGAAAAACAAAGCCCATTACAGATATGAAATCATGCAAAAGAAATTCCTGCATTAATTGTGCCCCACTCCTGCAAAAAGAAGAAAAAAGAAAAAATATGCTTTAATCTGCACGATGAGTCTATCCATCAGCTTTCCATCTGTAGGTGGGTAGCATGTTTCATTAGACTTGTGGTCGATCATTCTGTTAATCAGTTACTCAGTCTTGAACTCATTTTTCCCCTCCAGATCCTTCCTTCTTCCATACTTCTCTGTTGTTGTTGAGGGTGCCAGCATCCTCCCCGTCACATAGGTTCCCAACCTAGGAGTCACCTTGGACCCTCACAGTCTGTCACCCCTCACCCCATACCTAATCTCTTTCCAAGACCTGTCAATTTCACATTTGAAACATCTTTTAAATGTACTCACTTCTCTCCTTTGATACTACTACCTCCCTGGTGCAGGCCTTCATCACTTCACACCTAGATTACTGCAGTACTCTGCTAGGGGGTCTTTCCTGTCTCCCCAGTCCAGGCCACTCAGTTATCAAAGTGATTTTCCTAAGATGCAGGTCTGACTATATCATCCTGCTGCTCAACAAACTCTAGTGACTCCCTCTCACCTGCAGTCAAATGTAAAATCCTCTGGCATTAAAAGCTTTTCATAACCAACCCCCCACCCCCACCCCTTTTCACATCCTTGTTATACTTTATGCCCTGCCCTTCCTTCCCCACCCCACCAAGCATTCTGCCATTAGGTGACACTATATTCCTTGCAAACTGTTCCTCAAACAAGACATTCCATTTTTCACTGGCTATCCTCCATGCCTGAAGTGCTGTCCCTCCTCATCTCTACTGGCTTCCTTCAACTTGTTCACATTCCAACTAAAATCCCACCTGCAAAAATCCTTTCCCAATCCCTCTTAATTCTAGTGCCTTCCTTCTGCTGATTATTTCTTATTTATCCTGTAAATACCTTGCTTGTACGTATTTTTTAACATGTCTTCCTCATTAGATTTTTAATTCTTCAGGGGCAAAGACTGCACTTTGTCTTTCTTTTTACCCCCAGTACTTAACACATTCAGTGCCTACCATATAATAGATGTGAATAAACAATAAATATTAACTGCCTCCTACCATTCACACCTTCCTGAAGCAATCTGTTCTACTTTTACAAAGCTCTAATTGTTAGGAATTTTTCCCTTAAATCAAAGCTCACCCATACAACTTCACCCATTGGTGCTGGTTCTGGCCTTTGTAGCCAGGTAGAACAAGTTTAATCCATTTTCCAAGATGTTGTCAAATAAATGACACCTCTCACTTCTCACCCAAGTCTTCTCAGTCAGCCAATAAATATTTATTAAGTACCTACCATGAGAACCAAAAAAGAGTAGTGTCCTGAAAACCTAAAGAGAAGAAGGTGTCCAGAAGAGGGTGATAGTTTCAGAGGCTGCAGTGAGGTCCAGAAAGGGCCATTAGATTGGGCAGTTTAAAGATCATTGCTAACTCTGAAGAGAGCAATGTCAGTTGAATGATGAGGTCAAAAGCCAGGCCATAGAGAATTAAGAAGGGTGGGAGGAAAGGGAGTGGAGGCATCTATGGTAGACAGCCTTCTCAAAGGGTTTGGCCACAAAGGTAGGAGAGATATGGGACAATAGCTAGTGGGGATGGATAGTTCAAGTAAGGGTTTTTTGTGGAGGCAGGAGACATGTGCATGTTTTCATGCATCAGGGAATCAACCAGTAGACAGAGAGATTGAAGATAAGTGAAAGGGTGGAGACAATAGAGGGGATAGTGTGCTGGAGAAGGATCACCTCATCATGTGAGAGCAGTGAAGAAGATAGAAGGTATCCAGGCGTTGGAGTGATGTAATTTGAGAAAGAGGGAGTGATGATAATAATATTATTATTATAATGAAGAGGGAGCTCTCAGCGAATGGCCACAATTTTTTCAGTGAAACATGATGAAGGGTTCTCAGCTGAGAGAGTGGGAAGGGAGAGCCATGGAAGGTTGGGGGATAAAAAAAAAATGTCTGGAAGAACTCTTGCAGACAGGAAGATTCAGTTAATTAGGGAGATGTAAAAGGATCGTCCTGCTGTAGTGAGCACAGGCCTCCGGAGGTCATGTGACCTGAGCTGAGCCCAGCAGAGCTCTCTTCTCCCATACAGGACCTTATGTGTCCTTTTGTGTAGCAAAGGTTGAGTTAGCTTTTTGGACTTTCATTTCATCCTGTGGACCTGTAATGAATTTGCAGTTCATTAGAACTCCTACATCTTGTTCAGATGAGCTGCTATTTGGCCGTGCCTCTCCAGCTTTTAACTTGTGAAGCTATTTTTTTTTTTAACACAAATATAAGATTTATACACACACACACACACACACACACACACGTATAATATAGAACCTTATATATAAGATTATATGTATCATATGTAATAATATATATAACATTATATGATATAATTATATATAATATAATAATATATGTATATAAAGTTTTACTGTATTTACTTCCCAAACCATTAAAATCTTTTTAGATTCCTAATTCTTATATCTAACATATACTCAGATAACTATAATATATAGGAATTTAGCTGGAACCATGGTACATTAGAAAGAGAAGTAAATGTAGTATCAGAAGATATGTCTGAATCCCATTCTTTCGCTTGCTACGTTTGTGTCCTTCCTCATCTATAAAATGAAGGAGTTAGACCAGATAACTCTTAAAATCATACGTTCCTAAGTACGTTAAGAATGTAAAACAAATTGCTATGATGGGATCCAAGGTGGAAAAGGCCATAGCTCATATTTCTATATCACTTCAAGGTTTACAATGTATTTTCCTTACAACAGTCTTTGGAGGTTAGTTATTATGTTATCTCATGTTACTTATGAGGAAACTGAGGCCCAGCTTAAACAATTCATTTGCTTTTCAAGGTGATGTGCTGGTGGTTCCCATCAAACTCCACAAGTGCCCTTTCTGCCCATACACAGCCAAGCAGAAGGGCATCCTCAAACGGCACATCCGCTCCCACACTGGTGAGAGACCCTACCCCTGCGACACCTGTGGCAAGAGGTTCACCCGACAGGAGCACCTGCGGAGCCACGCCCTGAGTGTGAGTCTGGGAGGGCCCCTCCTTCCATGGATGGGCCCAGGGTCATCTGGTGTAGGGCAGCAACACTCTAGATGTTGCCTTTGGGGCCCCCTCAGTTATGTAAGACTGTTTGACAGCTACCAATTTCTGGTGCTAAGACCTCAGCTACCTTAGGTCAAGCTTTGAGGAGCACTTTCAAGTGCTTAATAAATGCTCCTTTACTTGACAAGGTAAGCTAGATGTTGTCTAATGCAGGGCTTCTTAAACTTTTTCCACTCACTACCCCTTCAGCGCTTCTTAAATGGGGTTGGAACCCCTAATTTAAGAAGTGCTGTAGGAGGTAGGGGGACCAAGATGGTGAAGGAACTGGAAATACTCTTCTAAGGATTGGATGAGAGAACTGGAGACATAATTTAGCCTGAGAAGATTTAGAGGGGTATAGTAGTAGTTACCTTTAAATATATTGGCTTGATTGGCCAGTTGTTGGGAATATCGTAGAGGAGATTTCTTCTTCTGGTAAGGATTGGCCTGCAGGCCCTTCCAGCCTTGAGAGTCTGTGGTTCTTCCATTTTTTTTTTTCATCTTGTAAGTCCCCCAGCTTATTAAATATAGATCCTATTCCCTAAAAGGTTTAAAATGCAGATTCTGATGAAATTTGGGTGGGAGTGACTTTCACCTCCAGGATAATAGACCTGGAGATGGAAGGGATGTCAGACCTATTAACCTCTTCATTTTACAGATGAAGAAACCAAGGCACAGAGAAGCTAAATGATTTGCCAAGCATCACATAATAAGTATCTGAGGCAGGATAGTAAGTCCTTAGCTTAGCACAGTGCCTGATACATACTAAGTCCTTAATAAATGCTTGTTGACTTGACTTGAATTCTGTTCCCAGCATCCCAACACTATGGTGTCACAACCGCAGCCCACACTTGCATGGGGGGAGGAGGAGATTTGGGGGTGAAGGAAGAACATAAAGGAAGGGGCTCCCTAACTAAGTCCAAATAGGAGAGTTCCCTCAGTAAAGACAGGACAGAGCATATTTGTGGTCTGGGAAAGGTTTGAGAATTATTCATAACTCTTCTCCCTTCCATGCCCCTGCACACCTTGCTGTCAGCTAGTGGTTGTGATCCTTCATTGTAACTTAGCTTGTCAGAAGATAAACGGCCAGAGGATGCAGCTAAACCTTTTGACAATAACATCATCCAAAATAATAGGATAACATGATGTAGTGGAGAGAAGTTTCCTCAGAGGCAGGAAGACACAGGTTCAAATTCTGCCTCTGATACATTCTGGCTGTGTGACCTTGAGGAGACCACAACCTTTCAGTTCTCTGGACAACTCTGTATGAGAAGGGGCCAGCCCATGCCCTTTCACTATCTGGGAGTTCTCTAGAGCAATGAAACCACAGGTCTAGTCCCTCTCCCAGTAGTAGTGCTAACCATAGTCCACAGTGTCTCATTTGTTCCTTATGTTAACCTGGGGAAGTAGGTGCTGTTATTATCCCTGTTTTACAGATGAGGATAGGTTAATTGAGTTGTCCAGGGTCTGAGGTGGGATCTGCACCCAGGTCTTCCTGTTTCTAAGTCTAGTGCTTTCTACCACACAGACTCATAAAATGGAATGTTAAAGGTCCTCTTCCTCCTCAGATTGTGCCTCTGGCTTCAGCTCCTCCATCTGTATGATGTTTCAGTAAGATCAGAGTTCTCTTTGGTGACCTGGCAAAGGCTATGCCAGTGGAGCCTAAGATTTGGCGAGTCCCAGTAATCTAGAAATGCTGAGTAATAATAGCAACAATGGACATATATATGTTGCCTTAAAGCATTTTCTAGATGGGCCCAGTCTGTCTGTTTCTGAAGGCAAGCCTACATAGGTGTGGAGAGGCTCACTCTCAGAAGACTGGCCACCATTCACCAAGTTTGTCCCCCAGGACACATGCCAGGGGTTGGGGTCTGTATCAGGGGAAGAGCTGACCACAACCATAGTGTCATGGCTCCTTTTGAAGTACTGAGGTCAGAATATTAAGCTTTTCTCGTGCCCTTTTCATTTACACGTTGGGGAGCTACTTTCCTTTGTCCTCACCACTCTCCAGCCCTAGTCCTGTCACCGTCTCCCAACATCACTTTGACTACTGAGTTCATCCACTCTTTTCACCAGGAAATCCTGTTCCTTGTTTTAGGTCCATCGCTCCAATCGACCAATCATTTGCAAGGGTTGCCGGAGAACCTTCACAAGCAGCCTATCTCAGGGACTGCGGAGGTTTGGTTTATGTGACAGCTGTACATGTATTACCAATCCACAAGATGACCCAGTACCCATTAACCTGAGCCAGATGGAGACATCCTCTGAGGGGCAGGAGAAGGGTGATACAGACAGTGATTGGCCAACATATGTGGAGTCTGGGGAAGAAAATGATCCCACTAGAGATGATTCCGATGATAAACGACAACTGCATCGGAGCCTTCTGGACCGAGAGGCACTGATGTAGCATTAAATGGGGAGGAGGATTTTTAATGTCCCCCTCATGACTGGTCATTCCATGGACTCAGTTTTGTGGAACCCTAAGAGGATTTTTTTTTTTTAAAAACGATGACTACATTTACATTTTTGATAGAACTACAAGGCAGGGGTTGGCTTCTGTGATTCTGAAATGTTTTTTCACCTTTCAATGCTGTGTACTCTAATTTTGAGGTATTTCTATCAACCAAATTCTCATTCTGGTCAAGCTGTGGTTGTTTTTCAGCACCCTTTTCTTACTACTGTGGGTTTGAATCCTGACTGGGAGAGAAGGTGGTTCTCTTTGTAGGTAGGAAAGAGTTTCCTTATTTGTGTTTTTATTTCTCTCCCCAGGGGGCTACCAGAACCTCTGACCCTCCCTCTCTTACATACATATATGAACACACATACACACCGACCCCCACACACATACACTTTTGGTCCTGCAACTCCTACATTTTTTCTGAAAAAAGATGGCTAAGAGGACATTTTGCTTTGGGCCTAATTTGAAGTTTAGCCAAAATGTTCAGCTGTGACCTCTCTTTTGATGGTGCTTCCATCAAAGAGGGGTGTTTCCAATTCAGATACTGTGAATTAGAAATTTTGTTTTAGAGTGAGGGTTTCAATGAGCAGTCAGTTCTGAAAACTAGTAAAACACTTGAATGTAATAAGACGTCTATCCACAGGTGATGGACAAGGAAGCTCTGTGACATCTAAGTCTCCTCCCAGCTCTAAGATTTCAAGACTTGAAAGTTCTAAGATGCCAGCATCCAAGGACTTTGTGGCTCCAGGATTACATTTTTCAAGGTTTCAGAGAGATCTAAAATTCTGGGACTCAGAGTCTGTAATATGTTGATTAAGTAGGTAAGCATGGAAAACATAATAGCAATTAGCTATTATGCAAATAGAAAACACAGATAGCAATTTTCCATAATAAATCAAAGGGCTGTTCTGCTTTCTGTCTCTGAGGATGCATTATAAAGTGAGCCTTACATAGCCAGTAGTAGAGCCCCTGTGGCAGTTCACCAAATGTTAAATCTGAACAGAATCTTAAAGATGATTAAGTCCAAACCCCTCATTTTACAGATGAGGAACCTGAAACCCTAAAGGTCAAGTGATTTGTCCCAAATCATACAAGGAATCAGTGATAGAATTCTTCCAGCCTTTGAAATTTATTGGCACCGCCCACATAGCATGTATTTTGTGATTCCAAAAGCATTCCATAGGATCATAGATTTTGTGTCCATTTTACAGTTGAAGAAACTTGAGTCCCAGAGATTATGTTACCCAGAGTTAAATAGTGGGAGTTCAAACCCCATTACTCTAACTCCAAGCTAGCATTCTAATAGAATGTTAGAACAGATGTGTAGAAAGCAAGTTTTAGTGCCCTGTGCCCATGATATTCTCAAAGATTCCACAAGGACATAGGGAGGCACACAGGGTGGAAAGAAATGCTTGTGAGATCCACTATACTCTTCCACTCTCTCTGCCATCTTCTTGGGGCTCTGGTGAATATGGCTACTTAGAGGATTAAGGAAATCTTGGGTAATAAAGCCATCTTTTTGATTGGGTACATTGGTTAAATTTACATTGTGGCCTGATTCTTTGCCTTCTCTTGAGGTACAAATGTGTTTTCCTGAAGGTGGTAGAGTAATTTTGTTCTCAGCCTCCTGAGTACAAAATTAACTGTATGCCTTATAGAATTAGCTAGGAACCTAGCAATGATTTCTTGGTAAATTGCTTTGAACCAGCAAGTCACTGCAAAGAGGTCAGTACGGTATGGGCTTAAATATCTAGCCAAAGAAAGAGTCAGAGTTACGGCTGTTGGAAGAAAAATTGGAGTGAGGTTTACTATTAAAAAATGAGTCAGTGCTAGAAACATTTTCCTTAATATAAAAAACAAGGCACTCTTTCCTGTTGTTTTAAAAGAGAGATCTTACTAAGACAGAGAAACCCTAAACTGTTGGTGTTGGAGGGATATACAGAAAGCAGTTTTCAGTGATAAAACTTGGAGTAACTTTTCTTTAAATGTTTGAGATTTTTCTACCTCACAGTCTAGTTTTTGCACCTATATAAGATCACAGTCCTGTTTGGGACCTTATAACCTGTCTGTATTCCTGAGTATAAAAACATAAATGCCCACTGGGGACTTCTCTATAAAATCCAGTAGGATGGAGAATACGTCCTAGAAATGGAAGAATGTCAGTATTTCATCCTTTTCATACCCTGTATTCCAGAATCAAGAAGGCTTGACACACCCCCCCTAATTCTACCCTTCCAAAGCCTTGGGAAGTGGCTGGCTTCCCTTTTTTGCAAAGGTATATAGATGGCAGGTAACTAGACCAAGGTGATAGTTCATTTCAGGTGAAGAAGAAGAATTGAAGAAGTCCTGGCTTTGAGGTGTATCCTCAGCCCAGTAAATGGATCATTACTGAATTTGAAAGTAGCAGAGTGGCTCGGAGAAAATGGGATGTGAAATTTTATCCTTGAAAGATTTCCCCAGGATAGAGGACTTTCCATAATAATGTTTCAGCCTATTATGGTCATAGATGGCCCATTATTTCCCCTTCATCTCAATTCTGGAGAGTAATATCCTTACTAAAAGTACTAGCATTGGTGATTATACTCAGCTCACTGGGTTCTGTCATCTTGCTGGAGGAAGTGTGTTTTTTTATGTGTAGTATCAGTTCGCAAACTAAATGTCTATTTATTTTAAATTACTGTCCACATAGGAGATATTTCTGAGCTTTTGTTAGTGCCTCTGAACTGTCATTCAATGGAGCTGCTAATGTTTTTATAAGCAGTAAATTCACAGCTGTGCCAGTAGTAATTGAGATTTTGTGTCCCACAGGGAAGTCTTAATGATCCCTTTTCTTTCTGTACATTCAATCCAAGTTCACCAAGAAATTAAAAAGAAAACCTGTAATTGTAGAAATTATGAGCAGAGGAGAGGAAGGAGGATTTGTGTGTGTAATGGAATTTGAAATGGGGTCCATGGATAGTGGGAACAGACCTTCCTAATGATGGAAGTGGGGTGGGTGGGTTTGGAATGTAAATACAGATTAGTTGTACTAGACTAAGGAATTCTACTGTCCAGTCATTTGGCCAAGAGATGCTGCTAGGTGTAAATATTTGAGTGGTCACTAGACATCGAACATTCTTAGGTGCTGATCCATGGTCCACAGTTCTACTGTAGAGTGAAAATTTCTGACCATCCTAGGTCATGTCAAGCTTAACATGGAGAACCTCCTGGAAATATGGTGCAGTCATACCCAACTCACAAGGGGAGAAGAGAACAGGCAGAAAGGCCTACATACAATGAAGCCAAGACTAGACACAGGAATAAACCTATCAGACCATTCAGATGACTTCATTTGGGCCTAGAGATTGCCCTGTGTAGAGAGAACAGGATTATCCTTGTGAAGTCCTCTGGGGATGCTGGGACCTTTAAAGGGTTAGGTTAAGAGAAACATTCCCAAAACACTCTGATCAGAGAGTCCTATAGCTCTGGGGGCTTGGCTAGGTTGGCCCTTCATTTTCCTGCAGAGTTCATCATCACATTTGGAAAAGTATGCACTTTACTATCTTGTTTGGCCCAGGCCATGTTTGCATTGATTTGTTTCCTTATACTGTTTGGTCAATCCACCAAGTTCTCCTGCTGTTGGCCAAGTTCTACTGGACCTCCTTTATAGGGCTGAAAAGACATCCTTTCTCTCACATGGCACTTTCTGAGGAAGAAGAAAAGCCACTTTGAGTGTAGGTAGATTGCTTTGTGTCTAATATGCCCTTTTCTGAGGAGATAGCAAAGAAAACCGTTTCTATTTGGGCACCTTCAAGTGGCAAGAAAAGCATGATGTTTTCTCAAGGATGAAGAGGCAGCTAAGTAGTACAGTGGACTTGTAGTCAGAAAGGACTGAGTTCATATCCTGCCTCAGCCTTTAGCTGTGTGACGCTAGGCAAGTATTTTAACTGCCCTCAGTCTTTGTTTCCACACTGTAAAATAGGAACATAAATGTTTATAGGGTTGCTGTGAGGATGAAATGAGATAACATCAAAAGTGCTTTGCAAACTTTATAAATGTCCTATATAAATGTTAGCTTCATTATAATCAACAGTCCCAGTGGGCATTTAAGGGTGAGTAAGCATTGTATAGGTAAGGATATTGGACTCAAAATAGCACGACCTGGGTCTCATGGTTCTTAACTGGATGGTTATGGAGGGGTTGTTTTCTCTGTCTGGATCTAAGTTTCATCATTAGAAAAAGAGATCAGGCTTTTTCTTTTTGAATCTGAAAGAACAAAAGCAAAGGCTATGAGGAAAAAGTACAAAGAAGCCAGTGTAAGAAAGGAAACACTTCCTAACAATGAGCTGTCCAGAAGTAAAACGGACTTCTGAGAGACAGGTGGGCTCCCCATCCTGGGAGGACTTTTGGAAGAGGTTGGATGATTACTTGTCTAGTGTATTTTACTGGAGATTCCTTTTTTCCCGTAAGTATAGGGTGGACCAGATGGCTGCTGAGGTCCCTTCCAGCTCTTAAATTCTCTGGCTTACTTGTAAAAAGCTCAGAGCAGTATTACCTGTTAGTACTCCCTACCTCCCAGGGTTGCTATGAGAAGGATGATTTTTATACTGCAGACTATAAAAATGTGACCTATTATTACCACTCATGGTCTTCAGTACATTATAGAAATGAATTTTCTGCTGATTCAAGACTTGATTGTCCGATGACCCTGAATAGTCATCAGATACCTTGCACTTAATCATAGAAGGTCAGAGCTAGGAGCCACTTGTTGGTTGTTCGGTCATGTCCACCTCTTCCTGCTGCCATCTGAGATTGTCTTGGCAGAGTGGTTTTCCATTTCCTTCTCCAGCTCATTTTACAGATGAAGAAATTCAGGCAAATTGGGTTAAGTGACTTGCCCAGGGTCACATATCTAGTAAATATCTGAGGCCAGATTTGAACTCAGGAAGATGAGACTTCCTTACTCCTATAGTGCTCTGCATTGCACTACCTAGCTACAGCCACTTAGGATACAGTCATTTCTTAAAGGGAAATATGGGGGCCAGAGAAGGGAACACATTATTTTACAGTCACACAATGCTACATGGTGGTAGAACTGGGATGAGAATCTATATCTTCTGTGACTGCTAGTCTAGTGCTTCCCATCAAATTGTGTTGCTGTCATGTAAGTACATCAGTAAACTGTTTTGGAAGGAGGCGGTCAGCCATTGTGCAGAGAAAAACATGACTGGAGCCTCTCGTGATTGTATACACTTGTGTTGGACATGGCCTGCCAACTTTAAAGTTCGATGAGGAGAGGTCAAGAATCAAATAATAGCTCACATTTCTATAGCACTTTGAGATTCCACTGTACTTTCCTCATAACAATCCTATGAGTTAGGTAGTGAAAGTATTTTTGTTTTTTGTTTTGGATGGCACCTGTGATTTCATTGGTATAGAGATCAGCAGCTGCTCTGTGACTTACACCTTTAGAGAACTACCTGGGGCACCAGGAAGGTAAGTGACTTGCCCAGGATCAAACAGAAAGTATCTATTAGAGGCAGAATTTAATCCATGTCTTCCTGACTTCCAAATGGGACCTCTGTCCACTCTCCCAAATTGGCACTGGTAAAAGTATCTTTATCCTGATTTTAGAGATGATAGATGATAGAAGGATGAAATGCCTTGCCTAAAGTCACTCAGGGCTGAAACTAGAATCCAAGAAATTCTGATTCTAGGACCACTGTTACAGCCATTGTGTTACATTATGTCCTTCAGTACCAGGAAGTTTATTTAGTTCTATTGTGTTTGATGCCCAAGCAGATCAGCAACCAGAAAAGTCCAAACTCTGAATGAAATAGGAATATTAGATCCAATGTGAGCCATTTACTTTAAATGAGTATTGTGGGTTGTTGTTTGCATATGTTCATGGTCTTGGTCTCAAAAACCCCCTGTGGAAAAAATGGTGAAATAAGATCCTCAGATTTTCCTTGTGACAACATTACATGATGAACTCAGTACTCACTGAGAAACATTAATTGTGCATGACTCAGGAGACCGAGTGGGGCTGTTTTGTTTGAAGCTAAGAAAAAATGACCATTCATATTCACTAGCCAGTATCTCCCATTTTATTATTGTATCCAAAGTAAAAATGTATCTCCAGTGTTTGGGATTTTAGTGCGTCTGAGTGACAGCATCTTTGACAGCATCCTTTATCTATAGTTTTTCTAAAAGGCCTTTATAGTAGTTGCTTCGACTATCAGTGAAAAATGAATGTCTCTTTTTAATACCTACTCCTCCTTCCTCTCTCCCCAAGGAGTATTCCATGTGTTAGTTAGAAGAAGATTCTATCTATTCTAAGATAAAAATGAATCTGGGGCCAGTAAGGGTCCACATTAGCATCTCATTTAGAAAATGAGCTTGGGAAGAAAAGGAAATTATTCCTGCTTGGCTTATGCTGAATCAGATTATGAAGCTGAAACAAAAAGCTTAGAATGAAAACATCTCTAGCTTTTAGCATAAAAAGACTTTCGTTACCTTATTTGGCAATATATTTTCAAAAGCCGGTCTGGGTACCGGAATGCCCTGTCCCTTCTAGTACAGGTAGTAACTCAAAAAGATCATTGGAAAGCTTGGGCTGAGTAAGGAACTCTACCATTTTTGGCAGGATCACAGGTTTAGAGCAGGCAGGAATCTTTGGGCTCACCTACAAGGGAGCCCCTTGTTTAAGAGATGAGGAAACTGGGCCCAAGAAGTGAATGACTTGCCCAAAGTTACACGGATATTATGTGGCAGATATGGGATTTGAACTCAGCTCTTTTGACTCTACATCTAATACTTTTTTTACCTGGACCATGCTGCTTCTATGATCATGTTGTTAGTTCATTGTAAACAAGTTCCATGGGAAAACTGTGCGACCCTGTAGTAATTCGGTGCTACTTACCACTGAATGACGATGTTGTTTTTATGCTACTTAGTGCTGTCTGTAACATTCTGCCTTAGTAGCATTTTCCTCGAACTAATTTATCACCACATCAGTGGGGCCAGTATCATGTAAAGGGTTGCTTATGCATATTGTGAGTGTGAAATTATAGATTCTTTGCTCTTAGCTGCCCATCTTTTATTTACTTGGGCCTCATTCATATTCAGGTTTTGGGTTTGATTTCCTGTAATTGAGATAAGGATGACACTTGCTTTATGTGAAAGACTAATGAATGTAAATCACTTTGCAAGCCTTAGGCACTATATACATGCTGTCAACATCATCATCATCACTATTATTAGCCTTTAATTGAGGCAAAGCAACATATCACAAAATAGAGTCATTCAGTCAATCAGCTAGCATTTCTTAAGTGCCTATTATGTGTTAGGCACTATATAAGCACTGGAGATACAAAAAAACAACAAAAAACAGCCCTCACTCTCAAGGAGCTAACATGAAACATGAGACAACATGCAAACAACTATATATAATTGATATATCCAGGGTAAATTGGAGATAACCCAGAGGTAAGGCACTAAGATTAGGGAGGCGCAGAAATGGCTTCTTGCAGAAGGTGGGATTTTAGCTGAGACTTGAAAGAAGCCAAATGAAGGCTATTTTTATTTACTGTACTTTGAAAAGAAAAATTATTGTATTATTCATCTCTTTTCATATCTTGGTCCCATGGTCTCCCTTTGGAGATGGAATTTTTGCTAATCTGTCTCTCCAATGAGGTGATTAGAGAATTTGATTAAAGATGGCAGCTTACTTCTTTGGCAATACAGTGTGTAATAATAGAAACCGTAATTGTGGTAGATGATCCAGAAACCTGAGGAAGAGCTTAGAGCCACAGTTGCAGATCTCTGGACCATGACAGCTCTGCATTTTCTATAAACCACCTAAAGGAAAAGGAAACTGACATCCAGCCTTTGGCTGCCAAGTTTCTGAGTTGGCCAGTTCTGATAGATAAATGCATTTGTTGAAAGGGAGCTGAAGACATTAGAAGGGAAAAAAAATCACACCAAAGCTGTAAATGATTTGGACTATCAGAAAACAGGAAGAGGCATCTTTCTCTCAGCAGGATGGGGAATAATCTACAGTGGTACATTCTTAGGTTGGTCTATACTGTAATGTTTTTAATGTACTTGATCCGTGCCTATTGTTATTATGTGGTCTAATTCTGTTCTGTTTTTTACTGGAAAAAAATACAAAGTGGAATAAATGACTCAGCTGAACTAGAGAATTTGGGTCCGTCCTTCCTTTCTGTCTCCCTCAAACCATACTTTGGGTACTTTATTGTTTTAGAAAATGAATTTTGGGGGGTGCTAAATACCAGTGTGTAGCATTCACTTCCTTGTGGACAGGAACATGTTCAGTTTGGTACCAACAAACCAATGATCCAAATGCATATTTGATGATTTGGACTGGTTTTTATTTCAGGATGGTCGATTAAATAGTAGTTCATCCAAAAAAGATCTGGTGGGGGTTAGTGGACTGCAAGTTCAATTTGAATCATGAGTGAAATACATTAGCCAAGAATGATAATGCAATCTTAGTTTAAAGAGAGGAAAGATTTCCTGGAGTAAGGAAGTAACAATCCTGTGGCACTCTGCTCTTGTCCAGTGAAAGTGGTATGTCTTATTCTGTGTGTTACCACAGTGTAGGGATAACTTTGAAGGCAGCTAAGGTGAAAGGTTTTGAGTTTATGTCATACGATGATCATTTGAAGGATGGAGAAGACTTAGTACGGATCTGACAGCTGTCTTCAAGGAGGTGAGGTACTGTTATAGTAGAAATAGAAATTTCTGTGTGATTCATCTTGTAACTGACATTTGACACAGTTTTAATTTGCTGCGGAACTTAGCAGCTGGGGTGCTGATCTCCTCCCATTCCCCCTACACCAACCTTGGGCTTTCCTCACAGTGTATCTTGATAAGAGAACATCTTCTTCCCTGTTTCTTGGTATAAGGCCCATGTTGTAACAAGATGTCCAAGGTCAGAACATTGAGCAGGCATTTTACTTTCCCTGCCCTGGGAGATAAGACTCCTATTACCATCCAGATGGGTGTGGGAATGTCCTTGAAGATCTTATAAAAACCCCATTCAAATTCCTAGCCAGTAGAACAATCACTGATAGTTCTTTGACAGCATGTTTCTATCCTACCATCAGTTAATGCCCAGGGATCAGCTCTGCCTTCCCAGAGATATAATCTAATTCGCTGTGGGAACCTTTCCCTATATTCCCTATTCCTTGCTATTGAGTACCACTAATAAAGTCTCCTATAATGTCTTTTGGAATTACTCCTTCCTGTCAGAATCTAACTGAATCAGTTGGATGGGAAATAAGTCAAGCCTGGGACATTAGTAACTCCCCTTAGCTCATGAATAACGAAAAAAGGACTTTATGATCTGTGTTCCTGTGGAAGGGAGTACACCTATTGATGCAATTGGTAACATTATTAAGGATGGGATTCTGAAAGGAATGGAAGGAGCAAATTCAGGCCTAGAAGACATAATATTAGACGGGCTAAAGATAGTGGGGAGCAGCAATTTTTTAAATTTTAATTTTATTTTTTACTTCCCCTTTAGCATTTTATTTTTTAAATATTTTATTTCCCCTGCCCTGTTACCTGTAAAGACAATTTTTAACATTCATTTTAAAAGAATTTTGAGTTCCACATTTTTTCTCTCCCTTCCTCACCTCCCTCCTCCTTGAAATAGTAAGTAATTTGTTTTAGGTTATACATGTTCAATCATGCAAAAACATATTACCATATTATGAAAGAAGACACAAAAAAATACAGAAAGTAAAAATAGTATGCTTCAATCTACGATCAGACTCCAGCAGTTCTTTCTCTGGAGGCAGATAGCATTTTTCAGGTGGTATTATCATAGATCACCGCATTGCTGATGTGGGAGACAAAAGAAGGAATTCTGTTTCCAAAGAATCAAAACCACTCCCAGCTTTGAGTGATAACAGGATGTAAGTCAGAGGTAACTGGTTCTAATGGGAGCTGGGACCTAGTAGAATCAGGCTTCTGATCAAGTGAAAGGTCAAAAGCTTGTATGTATGCTTAATGAGTTGTTTGAGGGGGAACATATCAAGGAGAAGAACATGGAAGAGATAGTCCAGGAAGTTGCATCTAGCCAATGGAAAACAAAGCGGAAAATTTGAATCGGGAACAGGGCGTAAAAAACCTTGCATTTGTCTGAGCTAGCATACTCCGTTAGAGAGTTTACCTATGTGCAATGAATGTAAAAATAAAATGAGAACTTTCCTGGCTTCACAATGAGTATTTTTTTCTAGATCAAGCATGCTTCTCACGATTTGAGGGTACCTCACGGGATCTAGCATTGGAAAGGGGAACCTGGTATGGAGAACAGGAGGTGAATCATTCATTTCCAATAGCCCAAATATCCACAAGCCAGTGTTTTCCCTTCTTTGGACTGCTAACTTCCTATCTTTTGGAATCATGAATACAGGAATTTGGGTAAAGTAATAAGAGGTATATATCCTTGGCAACCAGGAGATCCTGTAAAAAGGTCAAGGTGAGAAAATTGATTATTAACTATCACTTTGATGGTTGGAATATCCTACAGGTATGAGGGGGGTTTTGATCAGACTGAAGGAGGGTAGCTTATTGGAGCTTGTCTCATAAAGAAACCTGAAGGGAGAAACCACAGTGAAGGTGTAAGAATAAAAGGTCTCAGGCCAGGAAGGCAGGATGGGATCAAGGGGAGAAGGGCATTCCCTCCAAAAACAGTCCTTTAGAGGAGAGTGTGGAAAATATCCCAGCATGTCAGAGGTGCTGGAGAAGAGTATCTTTTTGGAATTGAATAGAAATCAGTCAGAGTAAATTATAACTCTGAGTTTCTGACTGGTCCAAATTCTAATTCTAAATTGGTTTAGATTCCTGTGCACTTTATCTTATCGAATGTCTTGTCTGTGCAAAATGTTTATATTTTGTGGTGGTAAATTTAAAAAGCAGCTAGAAAAAGCTTTAAGGAGTTTTTAAGGCTCAGAGAGATTCTCCAGAGGCCAGAAGGTAAAGTTAGCAACTTTTGGAAATGACAAAGAATTTGAACCCAGGCAGCCAACAGTGAAAGACTGAAGGTTTGAATTCAGGTATTAGCTGGATCCTAAAGCTAAAGTTTGTACTCTTGGTTTAAATTAAATCACTGTATTTGATATCAGACAATGTGTTTAAAATTGCAAAATAAGGGGTATAAATTATAGAGGGTAGGGGGAGAAATACGACTCTCTTGTTATGTAAATTGTTAGGCATTTTACTTTTTCTAGTTTATAAGATACAGAAGAGCAGGACAAAATTGGGATGAGTCTGATTTTTTATTTATTTGGAATGTAAAGGATAATGGGGGCAGTCTGAGTTTGAAAGATTAGAAAAGAAAGAGATAAAAGGTTAGGAAAAAAAAAGAATTGTTTAGATGGGGGTGGGGAAGCAGTGAGCCTGTGTGCTCTCAGTCACTCCCTCCTCCATCCTTCTTCAGATGATGTGGGCATGTTGAGTCAGACTTTGAAAACCAATAGACAAAGTTATGGAAAGTTAGAAGGAATTATGTGTCCATCTTTCAGAATGGATCTGTGAGAGGGTTTTATTGAACTTAATATGGGTATTGACTATGGCAAAGATATTGATTACTGTGATTTGTAATTATTACTACTCAATTATCAAGCTCCAGAGATCTCTGCTTAGAGAGGAAGCTGACCACACCTCGTTAGCATTGATTCAAACTGTTTACATCTCTTTTGCCTGGGCCAAAGGCAACAGTTAGAATATTGGCTTAGCACATTTTAAGCTAATCTGATTCAATTTTTTTTGGTAAAAATCTTCTCAAAAGAATGGGAGTAAGGAGTTGAAATGTCTAAAGCAGTTCTTTATCTGAAGTCTAAAAGGAGGCAGGACTTCAGCTTTTTAAGGAAGTAGAAGAAAAGTTATTCAGAGATGGGAACATAGAGCCACATATCTTCTTAAGGGAAGATATTAATTTGTGAATAATATTTCCTTTTAAAAGGCCAGGAATATTGAACTTAGAATAGTAATATATGTAATTAAAACGTTTACATATTATTATTTGGCATCATGATTGTAAAGTGCTTAACAAAGACTGGCATATGTTAGACACATTATTATTATCTCTCTAATTTAAGGTAATTGTTCCATACCTGCTAACTTTGAAGTGGTTTTTAAATACCAAAATTAATAAGATCAATAATTTCTATGAAATTGACATCATCTGAAGTTTATCGTTTGTGTTATTACTGTATTTCTAAACCATACTGTATTTCTAAAGTTCTCTTAAATTGTAAAATCTGAGACCATTGTGAGGTAGAAATAGTGTTAAAGCAATTATTAATCTGGATTTTGTTGCCTACAGTTTGGTGTTTTTAGAAGGATATGATAAAAATTAGATAATTTGAAACTGTTATATTTGGCTATAAACAAGTAAAAATAATACTACTGATATTTACTGTGATAGCAGATTTTCCATAAGAAATCTTGGCTATTTCTGGGATAAGAACTCACTGTTTGACAAAAATTGCTGGGAAAACTGGATAACAGTATGATGGAAACTGGGCATAGACTAATGCCTGACACTGTATGCAAGAATAAAGTCCAAATGGATACATGATCTAGGTATAAAGACTGATACTGTAAACAAATTAGGGGAGCAAGGAATAGTGTATTTGTCAGATTTATGGAGAAATTTTTGACCAAACAAGAAGAGAACATTATAAAGTGCAAAATGGATGATTTTGGTTACATTAAATTGAAAAGTTTTTGCACAAACAAACCCCATGCAACCAAGATTAGGAGGGAAGCAGAAAACTGGGAAAGAATTTATGCAACTAGTGTCTGTGATAGAGGCCTCATTTCTAAAATATGTAGAGAACTGAGTCAAATGTACAAGAATACAAGTCATTCCTCAATTGACAAGTGGTCAAAGGATATGAACAGGCATTTTTCAGAGGAAGAAATTAAAGCTATCTATAGTCAAATGAAAAAATGCTCTAAATCACTATTGATTAGAGAGATGCAAATCAAAACAACTCTGAGGTACCACATCACACCTATCAGATTGGCTAACATGACAAAACAGGAAGATGATAAATGTTGGGGAAGATGTGGAAGAGTTGGAACACTGTAATTCATTGTTGGTGGAGCAGTGAGCTGATCCAACCATTCTGGAGAGCAATTTGGAACTATGCCCAAAGGGCTACAAAAATGTGCATACTCTTTGACCCAGCAATATCTCTTCTAGGACTGTATCCCCAAGAGATCATAAAAGTGGGACAGGGTCCCACATGTACAAAAATATTTATAGCAGCTCTCTTTGCCAAAAATTGGAAATCAAGGGGATGCCCATCAATTGGGGAATGGCTGAATAAATTGTGGTGTATGAATGGGATGGAATACTATTCTATAAGAAAAGATGAACAGGAAGACTTCAGAGAGACCTGGAAAGACTTATATGAAGTGATGCTGAATGAAAGGAGCAGAACCAGGAGAACTTTGTACACAGCAACAACCACAGTGTGTGAGAAATTTTTCTGATAGACTTAGTACTTCATTGCAATGCAAGGACTTAAAAAATTCCCAATGGACTCTTGAAGCAAAATGCCTTCCATGTCCAGAGAAAGAACTATGAAATTGGATCTCTGAATGAAGCAGATCATTTTCTTTTGTATTATGTTTTGTTTTATTTTATGGTTTCTCCCATTCATTTTAATTCTTCTGTGCAACATGACTAAGGTGAAAATGTATTTAATAGGAATGTATGTGTAGAACCTATGTAAGACTGTATGCCATCTCAGGGAGGGAGTAGGAAGGGAGTGGGGAAGAGGTGGGGAGGAGAAAAAAATTAAGATATTTGGAAGTGATTGTAGAATACTGAAAACAAAATAATTTAATAAAAAAAGAAATCCTGACTTTTATGAATATATATATATATATATACACAGTGGTTTAAATGTATAATTTTCACATATTAATGATGAGATTAATGATTCTCTGTGCAAGGTGATATTTAGAAATACATTCACCTAAATTGATAATGGGTTTTTTCAAGTTCTAAATACATAATAATGTTTAGGATATTGTTATCAAGTATTTACAAAAGTATGTTTGTGAAGGAAAACTTGGTAATTATGCAAAGGCCTTGTTTAAGATCTGTAATTTTTGTCAATTATGTGCAGGAGGTTTTTGTAAATTTTGTGGTATTTAGAAATGAATAATATCAGGATAAATTGTAAGCTGTTTTTATGAAAGGGAAATATTTTTATGAAGAAATATTTTACAAAATCTTTTGTATACTTTTTAGAAGGTCTACTAAATTACTATTCATAAGCTAATTTGTTGTAGTAGTTTAATACTGATGACAATTATGTCCAAATTTACTGTGAATTTTCTGTTTCTGGGTGAGACCTCAATATTTGGAGAGTTATGCAAGAGGATTGCAAATAGTCCTTGGGTTTTTCTATTTATCTCAGATCACATTAAGAAGAGAGAGCTTTACCTTTCCCCACCTGGCAAAAGGGAAGAAGGAAGAAGGGGCAATAATGTAATGACCCAGGGCCCCCAGGGCTAGAAAGCCTGGAAGTGTTACCCAAGTGACTCAAAGTTGGAGATCAGCTGGCCTCAACGCTTGGATAAACTTGCTTTCTTGAAGTTGAAATCCAGTGATTGGTTTTTAGGACAAATTTAAAATTTAAGATGTGATTCTTAGTAAAGTTTTGATTAATGAAACACCATCTGATGAAAAGCTTTTAGGACTATCACAAATTGAGTTCTGAGTTTAATAATCCACTATCTGGGGGAGATGCTATTAGTTACACAGAGAGAATGTGACTTGCAGGTGGAGACTTGCGTCTGGGAAAGGGCTGAAAGGACAATTCTAGCTTCAACCTGGGATGGGATCCTTGTGGCTCAGTTTCCCCTTTGTGTTCCTTTGAAAAGGAATGTTTCCCATCTGACTATTCCTGAGTCTGACTAAGGTAAATGCGATACTGCATATGGAAGGCTGCGATGCTTTATCTAATCAGATCCTTGCTTTTACTTTTTATGGCAGTAGTCAAAACTCAAAGCAAGTAGTCAGTGAAAAGTGTAAGCATGATGTGCAAATACATGAAATCTTGCTGTTTTCAATCTGAATGGGTAGTCATAGTCATGTGAAAGGATAAAATCCCTGGAACAGAGCATTCTTTCAGAATGTTACGAGAATAATTAGATAAAGGAAAAGAAATAAAGATACAAACACAATGTTGAATCATTATCCCACAGAATGAGGCTGGGATACATTTAAAGTTGCTGTAATGACATTTAAAGTTACTGTAATAAAGGTGCATCTGTATGAAATAAGGTCCTTACATGTTTCAAAATGATGTAAAAATTATTGAGTATTAATACAACTGACTGGGTTAATTACTAAAATTAAATCAAAGATGTCTTCAGTTTGGGGAAAAGAATTTCAGTGCAATTTTCTTAGGGAGAAGTAACTTGTGGAACACTTTTGCATTGATGGAAAATTTAACTTTATTCAAAGTTTGTTACTATTATGAAGTTGTGATACCCAAAGACCTAGAAGGTTTTATGGGGAGAAATGGGAAATTTGATTTTATATTTTTATTTAATCAGGAACTATAACAAGTGTAGAAATGCAAGCAAACTACTTAAGGCTCACGTTAAAGATGTTCCCTAACTGATATGACATTATAGTTGTATCTGAAACTGATTGTTGAAACTTGCTATTCAAGACTTTATGGGACAGTTAACTGTTATTCTGAGTTTGACTCCAGGTATAGTTATCAAGAAATGTTGTCGAGTGACTAAGCCATGACTCCAGCAACTCTGTGAGGTGCATTTATGAACTACAGAGGGTGATCTCATGGGAAGGTTGGGAAAACGTCCATTATGCATGAACTGAGGTAGGATTCTTCTGACTCAATTTCCCCACTATGATACCTGGGAGACTTTAAGCCTGACTCAATGCACTTGGCATTCTACACAACTTCTGCCTGGAATTGACATGAAGTCAGGGAGATAATGTTCACTTGCTTTAGTTATGTCCCTACCCTTTTATGGCAATTTTCTATAATCAAAAGTTTTGTAGCAAATTTACTAAATAATAAGATTGGTACTGAAACATCTGAAGTTACTATAGTAGATGTAAGTATAAAATTGGACTATTTGGCTTAAGATTTTAGGCCAAACAAAAACTATTTAGCCTTGACATCTATTACTGATAGATATACACGCATACGTATATACATACATACACACATCAATGGTCATTTAAAATTGTATCATGATCAGTTTTGTAGGAGAATGGACAACAAGAAAGTGAATTTCTACAATAAGGTGACAAGAAGATGCTGAGATACTGTGCTGGGATGGCGGGAATAATATTCAGACCATAGAACTTTTATCAGATGATGTTCCCTCTCCCTCACTCCTCCCCCAGACTGCTGTGTGAGATGAGACTTCTAAACGGACAATTCATTGATTTACCCTTTCTTTTAGATCTCTGTATCTGTACTTACAAAGGGGATTGCTGCCTTTGAGTTGTCAGTGTTTTGATCAACCTCTCCCCTTTCTTTTCCCATATTTATTATGCTTACTTAAAGGAAAGATGGATGAGGGGAAGAATTCATATGAGAAAGAGAATGAGGAAGTATTAACTAGATGTAAGAAAGATGTGGAAACAGAATCTGGATAAAAGCAAAGAGGAATTGTGGGAAACAAAAGAAGGAATTCTGTTTCCACAGGATTAAAACCCTCCCAGCTTTGAGTGATAACAAGAGGTAGGTCAGAAGTAACTGGTTCTAATGGGAGCTGTGACCTAGTAGAACCAGGCTTCTGATCCAGTAAAAGGTCAGAAGTTTGTATGCCAGCTTAATGAGTTGTTTGAGGGGGAACATATCAAGGAGAAAAGCATGGAAGAGGTGATCCAGGAATTTGAATTGGGAACAGGGCATATACTCCATTAGGGAGTTACCCATTTGCAATGAATGTAAAAATAATATGAGAACTTTCCTGGCTACACAACAAACTTTTTCTTTCTAGAGCAAGCACACTTCTCACCCTGAGAATAGCTAAGTCAGTCATAGTTGATCACTGTATAGTCTTACTGTTACTTTGTACAATGTTCTCCTGATTCTGGGGAGCAGCATTTTTAAGGCTGGTAGAAATATTTGGCATGGGTTTGCTATAATTATATGTTTTGTATATTTGCTAGAGTAGTGCCAGGCATGTGTTTCATTTACTGTCAAGTAGTGCCTGTGTAGAGGCTCAGTGGATAAAATGCTGGGCCTGGAGTCAGGAAGACCTGAGTTCAAATGTGACCTCAGATACTTCCTTAGCTGGGTGACCCTCTAGGTCCTAAAGTGCAGCCCTTTGACTGAATTCAAACTTCACAGAACTGAGGACTTGAGGACCTAGAGGGCCACATGTGGCCTTGAGGTGACCCCACTCCTGGTCTAGACAGTAAGGTCTCCCAATTAAAGGATTCTGTTCTCCATTAGAGATTCCAACCTCTGGGTAAGGCCTTAAGATTCTCCAGTGTCCTTCCTCAAGTGAGAGGCTATAGCCTACTCCCCCCAGGATGTGGCCTACTTCATCAGATAAGTATGGTACAGTAGCTTTGTTGCTATTTGCAAAGAGGACCAATACTCCAGGGAGGTGAAGTCATGATATGCAAATGAATTGGAATTAAGTGAAGGAGAGCTGTGCAAAGTCACCAGTCTCATTTTGTCCTCTGGAGCTATCTGGGTCCAGTGGTCAGAAACAGATCAAGACAAATTAGAGGTAGCCCAGCATGCAGTGGGGGACCTTGACCTTTTCAAGCTAAAGTCTTTAGCAATCTCAGTTCGACTGAGGTTTAATTAAGTGATTAAGGTTTAATAAGAATCGAGACAGAGAATGACTTTTTTTACCCAGTCAAAAAGAGCTGACCATTGGGGACCAAACTGGAACTGACCAGTTGGGAAACACAGCTTTCCTTTTCCTTTTCTTTCCTTTTTCCTCTTCCTGTTCCTTCCTTCCTTCCTTTTTTTCTCTCTCTTTTTCTCTTTCTTTCTCTCTGTAAGAAGGGACATTGTTTTTGCTCTTGTTTTGCTTCCACAGATGTTCTTGGAAAATAGTAAAACTCCTAGGCTGATAGGAGCTTGCGATAAGATAAGCATGTATAGCCTGTTTTGCAAGGACATCTTGGCCTCTGAGAGAAACTAGAAGGGTGAGGGAGTGACAAACAGATGGGTACCCTAGAGGTCATGTCCTAGTCACAGGTATCCTCACTATCATGCCTACATAATTTGCCTAAGGAGGGAATGTAGGGAAATAAAATGAGGAATTTGAAGAATTTCCACTGACCCTAACTCTAACAGGAAGCACAGAACTGTGTAACCTCACTCCAGCTTCTGTATGAGTGTGAGTGTTCCTAGGGAGCACCACACCCTCTTCCTCCTGAGAAATGTAAAAATAACATCTCCCTCTGCCTACTCTGTCTCAGAATTCTTTCAGTGAGAATGGGTCTATCACATGGTTCTTCCAGAGGGCACTCTGAGAAGGGAAGCAACAGGCAGCGACAGCTCATCCTTGGCTAACTCCCTGATCTTCCCTGGGAAGTCCTGTGATCCCCACAGCTGTGTTAAGGGGCATATCACATGGATCTTCCTAAGTGCATGCTACCAGGGAAGCAGTGGACAACAGAATCTAGTCCGAGTTAACTCTGACCCTTCTTGGGCCATCCTGTGATACCCACAGCCGTGTTTCTTACACTGTCTTTCCTCTGTCCACGTAGGGTATCACACCCTTACCTGTGAGTGGTCTGACCAAAGAAAATAGAAATTTTTAATCCCTGAAACATTTTTTCCCCTTAAAAACCAGCCTTAACCCCAAATCACTCTGATACTCACTAGGCCTATCCTAGAAAGGAGATAAGAAAATGTACTCCCTTCCCATGTTTGCAGAAGTGGGGAATTACAGGTGGTGGACACTGTATGTTTGTGTTTGGATGTGTATATATATATATATAAAACTAGACTTATTTGATGGGTTGGGTGTTATTATGGAACTACTGTTTTCTCATCTTTTTAAACAATGTTCTATTATAAGTGAAGGCTCACTGAGGGAGGGAGGAGTGGGAGGGACATTTCTGGGAATGAAAATTATTTTTAATCATATTTATAGGTTTTAGAAAGAAAAAAAAGCCAGTAATTGATGAGCATAAACTTGTTTTTATGTGTGATTGGTGAAAAAGTAAAATATTAAACAAAAAGGGTATGAAATGTTGCACAGTCAAGCAATTGCATAATCATAGTGCTTTCTTTGATACATGCATGTTATACTGGGAAGTTCTTGTCAGTGTCTCCCATCTCTTCCAGACTTCTTTAGAGAGACCTTGAGAATGTCCTTGTATCACTTCTTCTGAACTCAATGTGAGTGCTTGCCTTCTGTGAGTTCTCAATAAAGTAGTCTTTTAGGCAAATGTACTTTTGGCATTTGAACAACATGGCCAGCCCATTAGAGCTGCAGTAATGCTTGACAGTTCAGCTCAAGAAAGGACTTCAGTGTCTAGTACCTTATCTTGCTAGGTGATCTTTAGAATCTTCCTAAGACAATTCAAATGTAAGCAGTTCAGTTTCTTTACATGGCACTGGTAGACTCTCCAGATTTCATAGGCATACAACAATGAGGTTAGCACAATGGCTCTGTAGATCTTTAGTTTGGCAGACAGTCTAATACTTCTCCTCTCCCACACTTTCCAAACACTGAGCTAGCTTTGGCAATGTGGGCATCAACCTCATCACCTATGTGTACATCCCTGGAAAGTATATTGCCAAGGTAAATAAACTTATTCACAACATTCCAAATTTCTCCATTTGCTATAACCAATAGTCCCACATACCACATGGATGGTATGGTACTGCCAGGTGAGAAACTGTTTTCTTGATGTTAACTGTTAAGCCAAATTTATCACAAGCAGCAGAGAGTCAATCCATATTTTGTTGCATCTTGGCCTCAGAGGCTGCATTGAGTGCACACAAAAAAGTCATACACCAAGTTTCCCTCCACTTTAGTCTTGACTTATAGCCTTTTCAAGTTAAATAATTGACCATCAGTGTGATACCTGACCTTGATGCCATGTTTGTCCTCACCGAAGGCATCTGACAATTCTTGAGAACATCATGCTAAAAAACATGGGAGCGTGCACACAGCCTTGCTTCACTCCATTGGTGACTGGAAAAGTTTGATAGGATTGTCCATTATCCAGAACCTGTGCAAGCATGCCACCATGGAACTAACATACGGTACTAATAAACTTCTCCAGGCACCCACATTTTGCCACGATTTTCCATAAGACCTCATAACTGAGAGTATCAAAGGCCTTGGTCAGATTGATGAACATTGCGTATATACCTCTGTTCTGCTTCTGGTATTTCTCCTGGAGTTGTTGGGAAGCGAACACTATAGCAATTGCTCCTCAGCCTTTTCTGAAGCCACGCTAGTTCTCAAGTAGATGACCGCTTGCCATGTGAAGGATCAGCCTGTTAAGGACTCTGTCAGGAGTCTTGCCAGCAATGAGTAAGAGAGAGCCTACTGTGATTGTTTCAGGACAGTCTATTTCTTTTATCTTTATAGAGATGGACAATGGAGGTAGCCTTAAACTCCTGAGAGATAACCTCCTCTTGCCGTATAACCCAGAAAATTTCAGTCAGCTTGTGAACCCCTGCCTTGTAAATCTTAACAGGAATAGAATCAGTACCAGGCATTTTGCCACAGAAGAGCCTAATGGCATTTAAAACCTCTTCTTCAGTGAGAAATTCAGCTACAGAGGAACTGATTTTAACCTAAGGTCAATGGCTTCAGCATGGATTAATGACAGTCTATTGAGGACATCATGGGAGTGTTCAGCCTCCATCACTCCAGGATCATGTCCTTATCACTAATCTATATGGCTCCATCAGCACTTAGTAGTTGGGATACACCAGGTCTTTGGTCCATAAATGATCTTCAGGACATCATAAAAGTGCTTTGGATCATTACCATTAGGATAAAACTGGATTTCATCTGCCTTCATACTAAGCCAAGAATCCTGTATGTCTTTGAGCGTTGCTTGTACTTCACTCTTGATGGAGTTAAGTGCGGCCTTCTTAGAGATGGATGAACTATCCTACTGGTAAACCCTGTGGATTTTTCATTTAGCAGCTTCTGAATTTCTCCATTATTTTTGTCGAACCAATCTTGATGTTTATGATCTTTAGTTTGGCAGACAGTCTAATATCTCTCCTCTGTGAAGTGGATGTCCTGGTTGCTATAAAAAGCCACCAGGGGCCCAGATGAGTACATGCAGTGCTATACACCAAATCCCTGAAAGCTGTCCACTCCTTTTCTGCTCCACTGTTGCCAGTCTTGTGTTGGCTCAGATTTCCCTCCAAGTTAGCAACAAACTGTTTCTGCACAGAGAAGCTCTCTAATCCGTTGACAATAAGCCTTCTGGCAGTCATCTTGCTTTGAGGCTGCAGTTTTTGTTGAATGTCTTATAGAAGATAAGTCTATGATTAGTCCAGCACTTTGCACCATACATCACCTTCATCACTATCACATCCTGTCTGTTCTTATTACAATGACATAGTCTATTAAATGCCAATGTTTGCTATGAGGGTTCATCCACGAAGTTTTATTGTATTTAGGTAAATGGAAGACAGTGTTGATAATGAGGATGTGAGATGTACAAGTCCATTGTTGTTGCTGTTTCTGACTCCATTCCTACCAAGGATTCCCTGCCATGTCTTGTAGTCTGTGCCTACTCTTGCATTAAAGTCACTCAAAATCTTATACTTGTCCTGTTTTGGCACACTGATGATGAATGTCTCTGGATCTTCATAAAATTTTTCTTTGACCTCATCAGTGTTTGTCATGGTGGGAGCATATGCACTGATGATGGTGGCATGGTGTTTTCCTGCAAATCACAACTGTATTGTCCTGAGCCTGTCATTCACTCCTTTTGGTAGGCATACAAGTTGGTTGATTAGATAAGTGTTGATTACAAAACATATACCAGCTTCATGGTGCTCCCCATCACTGTGGTCACTCTAGAAAGACATGTATCCAGCTCTGACTTTAGTAAGCTGGCCTTCATTTGCCAGCCTTGTTTCACTCAAGGCTGCTATTTGAATGTGAAACCTGCTGAGTTGTCTCACAAGAGCTGTGTGTCTTTCAGGTCTACTGGATTTCATGTTATCCCCTAAGTGCTTTCATTCTATGTACCAATGGTGAGTGGAATCATCTTTGCAAAAGTTTTTGTACTTTTTTGTGTTTCCACCACAGGATGGAATCTCCATCTGCCACAGTAAGCAGGCCAGGGTTAGATGAAGCAGACAATTGTAAAATGGTAGTTTTCAAAGTGTTCCTGGTCTACCTATAAGTGCCTACTTACATTGGTTGTAACTACCTTGAAGCCATAACATAGTAGTTTCTCTAACCTGAAACTCAGTTATTTCAATTGATCTGGCAACCATAAGTCTGGACCTGCCCTTTTCTAACTGGATCCATTGCTGTGTTAGACACATGAGCTTCAATGGTTTCTAAGCCTTGTCAACCTATTGTGGCTTCCCTAAGCACTAGCCACTATTGAAGCTGCAGTGAAGAACTTTTCTGCCTGCCAGCAGTCCTGTTAAAGGAGGCCACTCCCTAACAGGTTCCATCACCAACTGAGATTGTATATTCACTATTTGGAAGGTTAATTTTATTGGCTCCTTGCCCCAAACATTTGGAGCCATTGACTACACTCTTGTAGCAGTAAAAACTTACACTGGACTTTTCATGGTGCCTTTCTGCCGCTGTTTGTAGCAGCTGCAATAGAAATATTTACTAAACTCATCTTCCCATGGTCCCCTAGGGGCTTTTTATAGCAACCAGGACATCCACTTCACAAGCCTGACCATGTTTGCATGGTTGTGAGGCGTGGACATTATGTGGGCCTTTTATCTGCCCTATCACCATAGGCCATAGGATTCATTAATTGATATAATGTATTATTTAAGACTCATGCTTAAGCACTTCAGGGGTAGACGATGCCCTTGTTGGGTAAAAGAATGATTTCCTGTGTTGTATATGATGAATCTCCAACCATATGGCCCCCTTTAACTATACAGAAATGCATGTGTCCATCCACCCAACACCTCCTCCTCCCGAGTGGTAATATCTGACTATGGCTATATGACTATTGAGGGTGGCTGTGCTGCTGCTACCTCTCCCAAAGAAATTACACTAGGATTATTTGATTTCCACTTCTTGGTGGTTGGGTACAATAGGGCAGTTGAGGGGGAAATGACTTGGGTAGTAAACAAGGAAATTTAATTGGAACCCTACGGAGATAGGAGGGAAGGCTAGGGAGCTGCCTATATCAACTTGGGAAATTCTCTGTCCGCAAGCAGCAAGGGCACAATTTAAGGCCATTTTAGCACTCTGGTGCCAATGGATCAAGTCTTCTTTCTCCATGACAAGTGTAGCACTCACAAAAATCTGAGGAAAAAAATCTGATTGCCTCAGGAACATCCATGTAGGTCTTTCTGGAAAGTACAAGGAACCCCAAGTTTATCCCAGATAAAATATTCTGATATGCTAGTGGATGACAAGTGACACTAGAATGGGCACTCCTAATGCCAGATGACCTGACACTGGAGTAGAAGTTGCTGCTGCTGGATGACAGCTGATCACTGGGTTTCAGTCAAAGGTAGAAGACAACCATGCTACCAAGGGATTAGCAGTGATTGCTCCATTGACCAGGGATTTGAGTAGGGTTTTTATAGGGATCTTCAAGGACATTCCTGTACTCATCTGCACAGTGAGGGAGGCCTATCTCTCAGGTGCAAGGTAAGTGAAGGCCTTTTGACACTGGCCATCTCAAGGAGGACACCTCAAGATGAGGCCTTAAGCTAAGAAACAGGGCAAGATATGGTTGCTTATCAGGATACGCAGTTAGAGAAGGCCAAGGTGTGGGGTGAGAAAGGAAGAAGAAGAGTCAGTAAACCAACTGATAAGTTTCTACAGTAAATTAAAGCTGTGTCACAAGTCAGAGTTACAAGATGGATTTAGGTTACAAAGCAGGAGTTTAAGAAACATTAAAGGATCTCATGGTAGTATTTACTTCTACTACAATTGTCATATGGAAAAGGAATTCAACTTGTTCTATTATCCCAGAAAGCAGAAACAGAGGCAATGGTGAGACATATTGCAGAGACATTTAAGCATGACGTCTGGGAAAGTTTCACTGTCATTTTTACTCATCTTTGTTTTCTCCCTGCCTTCTGGCTGCTTCCTCATTGCCTGTAAACATGCTCATTTCTCCCCCATCCTCAAAACAACCCTCATTAGATCATCCATCCTCACTAGCTATTGTCTCATATCTCTCCTCCCTTTTGTGGCTAAACCACTAGAGAAAGCTGTCTACAAGGTTCCTCCTCTTTCTTTCCTTTCACTTTCCTCTTAACTCTTCAAGTGTGACTTCTGACCTTATAATTAAATCAGAACTTTCCAAAGTTACCAACAGTTTCTTAATTACCAAACCTAATGGCCTCTTCCCTCTCCCCAAACCTCATCCTTCTTGACTTCCCTACAGTCTTTGATACTTCCGATCACCCTTTTCTCTATAGGTTTCCATGACACTATTTTTCCTGGTTTTCTTCCTACCTATCTGACTGCTCCTTCTCAGTCTCCTTTGCTAGGTATTCATCCAAGTCATGTCCACAGACTGTAGGTGTCTCTATATGCTATTTCATTTAGTGATTCAATTAACTCCTCTGGATTCAATTGCCATCTCTGTGCCAACCATCCTTCACCTTTCTCCTAACCTTTAGATTCACATCTTCAACAACCTATCAAATGTTGCAAATTGGATGTCCTGTAGACATCTTTAACTCAATATTTTCAAAATGGAATTAATTTTTTCCCCAAAACTCTTCCCCCTTCAAACTTAATTTCACACCCAGCTGTTCTCCTGTACTTCATAATCTTCCAAATCATTCTGCAAAATGAAAGCAACTCTGTTAATTCATATCCACTCAGATCATTTCCCACTCCAGCTGTATGCCCATCCCCCCAATACCTCCTCCTCCAGAGTGGTAATCTGGGATATGACTAGGGAGGGGGGCTGTGCTGCTGCTGCCTACCCTGAAGAAATCACACTAGGATTATTTGGTTTCCCTGTTTCCCCCACCCCCTTCAGCTTCTTTTGGTGATTGTCTTCCCTTACTAGATTGTAGGGGAAGGGACTTGAGGACTGGGATGGTTATATGTCTTTCTCTGTATCTCTAGCAATTAGCATAGTACTTGAACATAAGAAAAGCTTAATAAGTATTTATTGATTCTAACTTTCCTGTTATTGCTCAGGACACCAACATCCTCCCAGTCCCTGAGGTTCACAACCTAAAGTATCATTTTCAACTCCTAATTCTTGCCCCAACATAACCAATCTCTTGCTAAGGTCTGTAAATTTTTAACGTCATTGGTATATGCCTCTTTTCTCTTCTAACCCTGCAACAACTCTGTACAGGCCCTCATCACCTCATACCTGGACTTTCACAATAGCCTGCTGCTTGGCTTCGAGTCTCTCCCCATTCCAGTCCATTCTCTACTCAGTTGTCAAATTAATTTTCCTAAAGTGCTTATCTGACTGTGTCACCATCCCTCACCCCATTCAATCGACTCTCATGGCTCCCTATTACCTCCAGAATCAAATATAAAAATACTCTGTTTGACATTCCAAGCTCTTTACCATCTGGCCTACTTCTTTCCTTCCACCTTTCCTTCCACTCTTCTTACATCTTACTTCTCCCCTCACCTCCAGCTCTGTGATCCAATAATATGAACCTCCTCGATTTCCCTTGAACAAAACACTGCATCCCTTGACTCTGAACATTCTCATTTGCTATTGTTGAGTCATTTCAGCTTTACCCAAGTCTTTGTGACCCCATTTGTGGTTTTCTTGGCAAAGATACTAGAGTGGTTTGCCATTTCCTTCTCCAGCTCATTTTACAGATGAGAAACTGAGGGAAACAGGGTTAAGAGACTTGCATAGGGTCACACAGCTAGTAAGTGTCTGAGGTCATGTTTGAACTCAGGAAGATCCAGGCCCAGCACTCTGTCCATTGTACCACCTACCTGCCATTTTCACTGCCTGTCCCTAACTCCTGGAATGTTGTACTTCCTCATCTCCTATTCCTGGCTTCCCTTAAGTCCCACCTTCAGAAATCTTTCCTGAGACCCCCTATGCTTGTGTTTACCCTTTGTAGAATAGCTCCAATGTATCCCACATAGTCATGTCTGTACAAAATTGTTTTTCATATTGTCTCTCTCTCAAGACTGTGAAATCCTTGAAAGTGGAGACTATTTTTGTCTTTCCCTGTGTTCCCAGTGCTTAGTACAGTATCTGGCACATAGTAAATGCTTAACTAGTGTTTACTGACTGACCAATTTGGTTGTGTCCAAAAAAGAACAAGAAGCAATGAGGTGCATGTTGCAAAAAGGCAAATTTTGGTTTGGTGTCTGAAAACTTTCTAACAATGAGAACTATCCCAAAGTAGAATGGACTGCCTGTGGAGGTAAGTGGATTTTCCCTCATTGGAGGTCTTAAAACAGAAGTTGGATAATTACTGCTTAGGATATGTTTTAGAGATATTCTTTCAAGCACTAGATAGCCACTGAGCTCTCCTTCAATCTTGAAATTCTTTATGATTCTATGAGGACAAGGACAGTTTCATTTTTGCCTCTTCATGGAGCCTTGCTTGTAGCAGGGACTTAATGTTCACTGATCAAACAGGGGAATTGCAGACTGCTGGGATAATTTGGGGTATGGTAAGTGAAGTCTAAGGTATAAACACTCTAATATATAGGTAGTTATGGTTTGGTGGCCTCAGAAAAATTTCTGGGCTTATTTTTCTGATCTGAGATCCATAAGGATCTCTTACTGCAGACTGTTTCTGTTCTAGAAATACCCTCTTCCTCCTGTCCTGTTCATTTTCTACCCTTTATTGCTGGTAACTTCCATATTAGAAACTTTTTTGTTAAGCTTTGGACCTACCTGTGATAACAGACAGGAAACCAAACATACTTGAACAATCTCTCCCTCCATGTTCTCTTGGCTAGCAAGGGCAACTATGCCCCAAATGATAGGTAGACTTAGGTTATAAAACTGCCCTAGTGTTTTGTCTACCCAATGCCCTCATTTTGGATGGGTTGACTCCCTATCTTAGTGGATCCAAGCAACCTATTTTAGTGTTGGAGGCTCCTATTTCTTATGTAGACTCTGTCTCTTATTGGGGGAGGAGGAAGGAACTAGTGAACTGTCCTGGTATAGACAGGTATGCCCTATTTCATACTGAGAAGTGGGAGAGCTAATGAAGCTAGGTTTTTCAAGGCCAAGGAGAAACCTGTCCACAGAGCTACTGAACTCCCTTCTTTCTACTGTATGCCCCAAACCTTCATGCCATTGACTTTTCCTTTTTTCCACTCTCTATTATACCCACACCATACTCTCATCCCATGGTCTTAAGTCTTGAGCCTTCCCTTGGGTGAGTTAAACCACGCTTGTAATAAAGGCCTGTTGTTTTTAGGATCACTGACCAGTCTGACTCTTTTGTACAAGTTTCCTAAGTCCCATAACTACTGTAATGACTTGAGACACTGAAGCAGAGCAGAGACACAAGTAATGGAATTTGAAGTGAACTAGAATGCAAAGGTGTTGGAAGGGACATCAAAGTGAATACTGAAGACAATAAAGTGATGTGATTGAAACAGAAAGGAATAATAGCTAACATTTATCTAAAACTTTAAGATTTACTAAGTGCTATACATATATCATCTTGTCTGAGCCTCACAACAGTCCTGTTATGTAGGTATTACCCCCATTTTTGATGAGCAAATTAAGACTCAGCAGTGAAGTCCCTTAGTATTATAGATTTAGACCTGTAAAGAACCTTGGGGGCAATCCAGTCCAACTCCTTTTACCCATGAGGAAACTGAAGCTTACCTAGGGTCACAACATTTATTAAGTATCAGGCACTGTACTAAGAGCTGGGGATACAAAAAAGGCAAAAGATAGCTCACAAGTAAACAAATACAAATTATTTTCTACAAAAGTAAAAAGTGATGAAGGCAGGATTTGAACATAGTTCTTCTGACTTTAAATTCAACCCATTTTCACCTATAACACCATCACACAGCTAGTAAGTTTCAAAAGCAGGGTTTGAATCTAGATCTTTTCTGATGTCATGTCCAATGCTTCTTCTGCTATATCATGTTGTCAGTTAAGCAGTTGAAGTCATTTCAAAAAGGAGAATAACCTAGAGATAAGATGGGAATGTAGAGTGTCAAATGCTCTTCAAAGGAAGAAACTGCTTAAGAGTGTCTCAAAGACAGTGTATGTGTGTGTGGCCAAGCGTGGAGGAGGTGGGGGGGGGAAGTAAACAGGCATCCTTAGGTCTTGTATAAATAGGAGCTGATGGGGCAGCTAGGTGGTGCAGTGGGTAGAGCAGCAGTGCAGAAGTCAAGAGGACCTGAGTTCAAATCACCTCAGACACTTGACACTTACTAGCTGTGTGACCTTGGGCAAGTCACTTAACCCCAACTGCGTCAGCCTGGGTCATCTCCAGTCATCCTGATGAATATCTGGTCACTGGATTCAGATGGCTCTGGAGGAGAAGTGAGGCTGGTGACCTGCACAGTCTTCCCTCACTCAAAGCAAAGTCAAGTGCAAGTCACATCATTATTTCTCTGATAGCATGGTCTTCTTCAGAAACAAAGGATGAACACACACACAGGAGCTGATGAGAGGAATAACCAACACTGAAGAAGTTGGAAATGCATATGGCAACTTCAACAGCATCTGAGTTGGGAAGGAATATTGAGCAAAAGAATTGATGGAAGATAAAGGAGAGTTAGTTTGCCACAGAACAGGGTACTGTGGAAGGGGTAGACAGGAGAGGAATGTGGAAATGCTTGACCAAGGTATATAAAGGTGAGATGTAGTAGGAGAAAGGGACTTTCACTTAGGCAGCAGCTTCAAAATCTAGTACTATTTCCATTAAACTACACTGAATCTCAGATCATACAATATCATTATCTCCATTTTACAGGTGAGGAAAAACAATATTTAAAGAAGTTAAGGAACTTACTCAAGGTCACAGGTTAGTTAAGTGGCAGAGTCCAACCTTGAACTTAAGTTTCCTGATTCCAAGTCCTTGGCTTCCATTGAATTAGCTGAAAAGACATTTCCCCTTGGATTGATAGTGGCTGAAGGTGATTAGTGAAGGTAAAGGCTCTCACTGGTCCTGCCCAAACCCTTAAAAATTCACCTGTTCCCTGTGCCCCTGAAAAACAATTGTGGTAGATACCTTTAAAAATCAGCTATCTCCTAACAAGGCTGCCTTGAAGTCAATGTGCCATTGATACAGCTGGATATAGGTACCACAACTCTATTCCTAGCTTCTCTATGATACATCTAATGTAAGAAAAGGCAGAGGGAGCGGGTGAAGATCCTCATTAGTGTATGGAATTAGGTATCTGCCCCTTTAAATTTGTCTCTGACTGTTGCCCCTACATCAAACACCTTTAGTTCTCTCACCAAGGGATACAAAGGGGTGCATTTCCTGGAATCATTCAAGACTATGAGATTAGTATAGCCCTCAGGATGCTTAAGTGTTGATACCCAATAGTGAGCAGTAAGGAAGTGGACATTTTGCTTTTCTTCCTGCATGGGGCTAGATGTGAGATGAGGAAGAAGGAAGTGGAAGAGAAAGACAGAGACTGAGGAGGGAAGGTGAGAGGAGGAGAAGAAGAGGGTAGGAGAAGAACAGAGGACACATACCAAAAGGAAGAGGGTGAAGGAAAGGAAAGGGAAAGGAGGAAGTGGAAATGGAAGTGCATGAAGAAGGAAGGGAGAGGAAGGGGGCAGGAGGAGAAGAACAGAGGACACACACCAAAAGGAAGAGGGTGAAGGAAGGGAAAGGAAAAGGAGGAAGTGGAAATGGAAGTGCATGAAGAAGGAAGGGAGAGGAAGAGGGTAGGAAGGGGAGAAATAAAGGAGGGAAGAGAAAGGAGAGATAACAAGAAAGGAAGAGAGACAGAAAGGAGGGAGAAGAGGAAGGAGAGGATAGGAAGACGTGAAGGAAAAGAGAGGAAACATACAATCAGTGCCCTAAAGGTTGAAATAGTGTTAAGGGCGCCTTTTCAAAACTATGAATTCCTGTAGCTTGTTCTTTAACTTGAAGTCACCCTAAAGTCCTTTCCCCCTTTTCTTGAACCTGTACCAAAAGAATGGCTTTTGCCTCCCTTGTCCTGAGTTCCCCCGGGGGTCCTTTAATTTTTAAAGTATCCTGTCCTGTGCTTAGCTCTTTAAACAATAAGGAATTCCCTTTGTCTCTCTCGTCCTGTCCTGTTTTTAATCTTTAACTCCCATAAAAACCTCCGAAACACGTCATCATTCTGAAACCTCTATATGAGTATAACTTCCCCAAATATTGGGGTCTCACTTAGCTTTCTTGCTAAGGAGTCTCCTGAGGCCTTTTCACATAAAATAAAAAGCTCCCACTGGCTTAAAAAGAAGGTCTGAGCGAATTCTTTCACACCTGAACCAGCTCTCGCAATTCTAAACCTCAACAGATGGAAGGTGAAAAGAAGAGGAGGAGAAGGGGGAAAGATGAGGTTGAGAAAGGAGAAAGAGAAGGGGGACGAATGAGATGGGGGGAAAGAAGAGGGAGGAAAGGGAAGAAAAGGCAGGGACGGGGAGAAGGGAGCTCCTGGCACTGCGACCCTGCGGGCTGCGTAGCCTTCGTCCCTTGAAGCTCTCACCGCCAGAGGACAGGGATAGGCAAGGAACAGGGCCGGCGCCACTTGCAGCCCCAGCGGTTTGGAGGGGCTGGAAATGGCCACAGAGCCGGGAGGGGAAGTTGGAAACAAGAGCGGCGTTTAGGCGAGGAGGCGCCCGAGAAGTTCCAGGAGCGGAGCCGGGATGGAGCGGCTTCTGCAGCCCGCATCTCCCCGGCCCGCACTCTCCCCTGGCAGCCCGGGATGCAGGTTGGCTTCCTCGCAGGCGGGCCGGGGAGCTGCGGTCAGCCTCTCAGACAAGCTGGCCCTGCTCCTCCCCAGCTCCGGCGGGCGCCTACCTCATCGCCCGCCTGCCTGCACACCCACTCTAAGGTGCTGGAGATGGAGCAGGTGCTAGCGTCCTGTGGTGAGTGTAGGGCATCCCTCCCTGCAGAAAGTGGGCTTTGATGTTCACTGCAGCTGATTAGCCAGCGGACCACGTCTGGGAGAACCGTGCATCTCCTGCTAGCTCTTGGACCAGGTCTCCCGACTTAAGCTATAAGAATGGAGAATTTGAGCCAGGATTCAGCGGGTTATTTCCAGGGTGGAATCCCTTTGGCCCCGTTTATAACAGAACCATTTGCAGGAAGAAAGCAATAGGGGTTCAGCCGCCAAACTACACTAATTTTCTAGCTCTCTTAGGTTCTCAAGGATTCCAAGTTTAGTTTCGCTCTTGGACTCCCTCAGAACTGTAATCAAGACTTTAAATGTCACAGTTCTAAAGCTAAACAAAGGAAATACAATATAAATCGTGGAATACGGAGAACCTTGGAGGAAGCAAAGAGGCACTGATGTCTTAGTGCGTGGGCAGACATTCCCAGCAGCAACTCTGATTAATTCAAGAATATCTAACATTTATATAGGAAAATATTATTTTATTTGATCCTTCCTACAGTCTTGTGAGGTAAGTGCTGTTATTCCCACTTTTACAAGTGTACAAGTTGTGGGATCTGGGTGCAAATCTAGAGAATTCTCTAAGACAAAGCTGAAATCTAGAGAATTCTCTAAGACAAAGCTGCAGAGAAGTTCTCGACTTGCGTTAGTAGAAGGAGTTTCCTTATAGGAGAATTCCTTGTAACAGTGAAATCACAGATCCAGTGCCCTACACACTGCTAGCTACGCAGCTGGTAAATATCTGTGGTCTTCCTAACTCCAAATTCTGTGCTACATCCACTACACCACAGCCTCTCACACTCAAAACATATACCCTTTGCAAAGAAACATCAGGGCATGCCTAGTGGACAGGACACCAGACTTGGAATCGGGAAGACCTAGGTTCAAATTCTACCTCTAGCACTTACTAGATACCTTACCTTGAACACTAACTCTCTCTATACCTATGAAGGGATTGGACATGCTGGGTTTTAGGATTACTTCCAGCTCTAAATCTATGATCCTATGATCCTGTGCTGTTGTGGGATGAGGAATGAAGAAATTAAGTAGATAAGTGCCACCCTATCAAATCTTCATTTACATTAAACTCTGGAATAGTTTATAAACTTCTGGAAGCAGAAACTAGGTTTTTATGTTTGTGTACTTGCTTACTAATCACAGACCTTGTACTCAGGGCTTAATAAATGTTTATTGAACCAAATTTTGTGTTTTATTAGCCATTTCCTCCACTGGAGTCCTACTATAATATTTAGCTGGGGGATGAAGGTAACCATGGCTTTCATAAAGCTGTCAGTGAAACACAAATTTTGCAAGATCCTACCCATAAAAAATGGTTAAAGGTATGGGTAAAGGGTAGTCTAACTTTCCATCTTCTGAGGGCCAATATTGCTGAGTTCTGAGATACTCATCTCTTGAAGGTTGATTAATCAAGTGTAGACTTTTTTTTTTTGGCTAGAGATTGTACCCCACTCATGCATGAAATCACAGATTCCTGAAGTATTAGTTATTTAAAAATACAAAAAACTTTCTGATTTTGATGGGGGTAGAAAAAAGACTGCTTTTTGAATTAGTTAGATCCTTCTGATATCCTTAGAAATTGCTAAAATGAAAGTTTCAGTAGAACTGCAAAATGGTGTCTGAATCAAGGCATAATTGTCCAAGGCCTGGGCACCAGAAATAAGTTTATACTTTGCTAAGGACTGCTCACATTGGCTCTACTTCAATTCATATACATATAAATCTTCCCATGTTTCTCTGAATTACTCACATTTCTTATAGTGCAATATATCCTGGCATGGATTTATGATGTGCTATATACATTTCAATATCACAGTTACTTCATCAGTGTTTCAAATGTTGGGGACCTATTTTGTTTCCAGTTTTTTTGCTTCACTAAAAAATATTGCTTTGAATATTTTGGTGCCTATGGGACTAGTCTATCTTTGACTTTCTTGGGGTTTGTGCTCAGTATTGGGATCTCCAGGACAATTAAAATATATAAATAGTTAGTGACTTTTCTGTGAGCATTATTTTATGTTATGATTGTTTTTTTGCTCATGTTAGTAACAATTTAGGGCAGTTAGGTGGTGTGGTGGATAGACTGCTGGCCCTGGAGTCTGGAGGACCTGAGTTCAAATATGATCTCAGAGACTTAGTAGCTGTGTGACCCTGGGCAAATCACTTGACTCTGTTCTAGACCCTGGGAATACAAAGGCAAAAAAAAAATAGTCTCTTCCCTCAAGGAGCTTACAATCTACTGTGGCAAATAGTATATGCACAGAAAATTAAGCGCAAAATATAAGACACTGGAAAAGAAGGGGGAATAGGAACAAGTATTTATTAAATGCCCCCTCTGTGCTAGACATTGTATTAAGTGCTTTTAAAAATATTGTCTTACTTGATTTTCACAATAATCCTGTGGGGGTAAATGCTATTATTATCCTCATTTTACATCTGGGGAAACTGAAGCCAAAGAGTTTAAGTAACTTTCCAGAGTCACATAGCTAGCAAGTGTCAGAGGCATGATTTGAACTTGAGTGTTCCTGACTCCAGGCTCAGAATTCTATCCATTGCTCCACCTAGCTGCCATGTAGAGCGGGGGTAGGGTGTGGGGTGGGTGGCATGGTTGGGAGTGAGTGAGGTGGCTGGGGGCAGGGGTGGGGGTGAGGCCACTGGGGAACTGGGAAAATCAGGATAGGCTTCCTGTAGTAGGTAGCACCTGAATTTAAGACATAAAGGAAGCTAGAGATTTTAAAAAATAAAGAGAAAGAGAGAGTCCAGGCAGAGATCTTCTTACTCAGAGCTCAGAGCTTTAAAAAAATGATGTGGGGTGAGGGTGATGGGTAGGGCACAGAATCAAGATGATGGAGAAAAGTCAGGGACAAGTTTGAACTCTCCCAAATTCCCATGAACAACTTTAAAATCATTTCTCAAATATTTTTTATACAAATAAAATCAGATTTAAATAACTGGGAAGAGCCAGTATAATAATACTACCAAAACTAATCTCCTTATTCAATGCTATCCCAATTAAATTACCAAAAAATTATTTTATTGAACTAGAAAAAATAATAACAAAAGTCATGTGAAAGAACAAAAGGTAAAAGCTATCAAAAGGACTGATAAAATATGTAAAACAAGGAGGTCTAGCAATACTAGATCTTAAACTATATCATAAGGCAATAATTATAAAAACTATCTGGTCTTGGCTAAGAAATAGAAAGGAGGATCAGTGGAACAGAGTGGACATACAATACACAGTAGTATATGATTATGGTAACCTTAAGTTTCCCAAATGCAAAGATTTAACCTTTGGGGAATAAGAATTCACTATTTGGTAAAAAAAAAAATTATTGGGAAAACTGGAAAGCAGTCTGGTGTAGACCAATATCTTACACCATTTACCAAGATGAGGTCAAAATGGATATATAACCTAGATAAAAAGGCAGATATCATAACATAATTAGAAGAACATAGAACATATTGCCTATGAGACTTATGGATAGGAAAAGAATTTATGAATAACAAGAGAAGAGAGCATTGTAAGATGTGAAATGGATAATTTTGATTACAAAGGGAGGGAAAGGGAGAAGAGGAGAGGATAAACTGAGTTGCCCAACTGAAACTGGTCAACTGGGTCCCCATTCAGACTTGGACTACTCAAGGCTGTGGTTTGTCCTTTTTTTCTGAAAGAGGACCATGACATCAGGACGATGATTACATGACTTGCAATTTCACTTGGATTTTAGTGATGGAGGGCTATGCAGTCACCAGCCTCACTTTCTTCTCCAGAGCCATCTGAGTCCAGTGGCCTGATATTGATCAGGATGACTGGAGATGGTCCAGGATGCGTTGGGAGACCTTGGCCCTTTCAAGCTAATCTCTTTTCAAAGAGTTATGAAACTATATTTGACCCAGAAATATCACCTTTCGATCAGTTTCCAAAGGTGATCAGTGAAAAAGGAAAAGAACTTGTATGTTCTAAAATATTTATAGCAGCTTGCTTTGTTATGGCAAAGATCTGGAAAAGGAGGAATCAGTTGGGGAATGGCTAAACATGTGGTATATGATTATGATGGGATACTACTGTGCTATAAGAAATGATGAGCTGGTAGATTTTACAAAAATATGGAAAGACATGCATGAAATAATGAATAGTGAAAGTAGCAGAACCAAGAGAATGTTGTATAGAGTAATAGCAATATTGTTTGAAGAACAACTGTGAACAACTAAGTTATTTTGAATTGTATAAATACTCCAGAAAAAGAAGTAATAAGTAGGAGTATGCTTAGTATGGTTTTACATATATACCTCCTCTGGCATAGATTGAGGAGGGAGAGAGGGAGGCAGTTTGGAACTTAACATCTAATGTTAAAATAAAATAAAGTATTTTTAAAATAATGACTCAAAAAGAATTCTGAAGTGGCAGAACCCACAACAGGACAGAGTGAAGCAATTTTACAGCCCAAGAATGCTTAGATAGTCTGCAGGAAAGCTCTGTCAAACTGGAGTGAGAGTGGAGTGCAGTGTAGCACAAGCAATGGGCATTGCCCAGGAGCAGGTCTTGGGGGCAACTGAAGCAGCAGCTTCTCGGTCCACAGATGGTAAGAGAATCTGACAACTGATCAGAAGGTGATAACAATGATCACTTAGCACTAGGAGTAGGACTTTTTGCATTGTCGACTCAGTGGCAATCCAAGGAGAGAAGGACAGGATGTGAGGAATGATGAAGGTGAGTGTGGTGCAGAGTGCTGGACTGATCATAGGCTTATCCTCTCCAAGATAAAGATGCACATTTAAAAAAAGTTGCAATCCCAAGGCAAGATGGTTGCCAGAAGATTTAATGTCAATAGATTAGAGAGCTACACTGAGTAAAACAATTTGTTGCTAACTTGGAGGGAAACCTGAGCCAACCCAGGGTTGGCAATGGTGGAGCAGAAAAGGAGTGGGCAGCTTTCAGAGACTTTGTGTACAGCACTGAATATATTCATCTGGGTCAGAACACTCAAAAACATCAAAATTTGTTTGACAAAAATGATGGGGAAATTTGGAAACTGCTAAATGAAAATGATAAATCCATGGGGTTTACCAGCAGGATAGTTCATCCAACTCTAAGAAGGCAGCCCTTAATAACTGCATCAAAAGTAAAGTGTGAGTGGAGTTCAGAGAGATGCAGGATTCTTAATTCAGTAAGAAGGCAGATGAAATTCAGTTTTACCCTCATAGTAATGATCCAAAGCATTTCTATAATGCTTTGAAGGCTATTTATGGGCCAAAGACCTGGTGTATCTCCACTAATCAGTTTGGATGGGGCCACATTGATTAGTGATAAGGACATGACACTGGAGAAATGGGCTGAACATTCTGTTCTCGCTAGACTGTCATGAGTCGATGCTGAAGCCATTGACCATTTACCTCAGGTTGAAGTGAATCCCTCTCTAGCTCAATTTCTAACTGAAGAAGAGGTTTGAAATGCCATTAGGCTCCTCTTCTGTGGCAAAATACCTGCTGCTGATTCTCTTCCTGTTGAGATTTTTACAAGGCAGGGTGTCCACTGCTCATACAAAAGCTGACTGAAATTTTCTGGGTTATATGGCAAGAAAAGGTTATCTCTCAGGAGTTTAAGGATTCCTCCATTGTCCATCTCTATAAAGGTAAAGGAAATAGATTATCCTGTAACAATCATAGGGGGTTCTCTGTCATAGTCAAGATTCTTGCCAGAGTCCTGTTTTAATAGGCTGATCATTCACCTGGAAGAAAGTCATCTACCTGAAAACTAGTATGGCTTCAGAAAGCGTTGAGGAACAATTGCTATGGAGTTTGCTTCCCAACATCTTCAGGATAAATTCCAGGAGCAGACCAGAGGTCTACATACAACATTTGTCAATCTGACCAAAGCCTTTGATACTCCCAATCATGAGGGCTTGAAGAAAATCATGGCAAAACTTAGGTGCACAGAGAAGTTCTTTAGTATTACATGTCATTTCCATGATGGCATGCTTGCACAGCTTCTGGATAATGGACAATGTTCTCTTGCTTTCCTAGTCACCAATGGATTAAAGCAGTACTGTGTGCTTGCTTTTTAGCATGATATTTTCAGTGATGTTGTCAGATGCCTTCAATGAGGACAAACATGGCATCAAGGTCAGCTATCACACTGATATTAAATTACTTAACTTGAAAAGACTATAAGCCAAGACTAAAGTAAAGAAAGAGTTGGTGAATGATTTTTTTTTTCTAGAGATGATTGTGCATTCAGTGTATTCTCTGAGGCCAAGATGCAACAAAGTATGGAATGATTCTCTGCTGCTTGTGCTAATTTTGGTTGCATAATTAACACCAAGAAAATACAGGTATTCCACCCGCCAGCACCACAATATCCATATGTGGAACCATTGGTTATAGCAAATGGAGAAATTTGGAATGCTGTGGATAAGTTCACATACCTTGGCAGTAAGCATTCCAGAGATGTACACACAGATGATGTGGTTGACACATACATTGCCAGAGCTAGCTCAGTGTTTGGGAGGCTCCAAAAGAAAGTATGACAGAGAAAAGGTAATAGATTGTCTGCCATAACTGAAGATCTACAGAATCATTGTAGTGACCTCATTGTTGTATGCCGTGTTGCTAGCTATGTATTTCCCTCCATCCAATTTTTCCTCCTGTCTGTCTTATCTCTCCTTTCATCTTTCCCTCAATAGTTTTTTCTTCTATCTACTGCCTCCCTCAATCTGCACTCTCTTCTGTCAGTGTCCTAGCCCCTGCCTTTACTTAATCTCCTTTCCTCCTACTTTCTTGTCAGGCAGGATAGATTTCTATCTTCAACTGATTGTGTATATTATTCCATCTTTGAGGCAATGCTAATGAGAGTAAGGTTCAAACAATGCCTATTGCCCATCCTTACATGTATTTTGAAACCTGGAGGGTCTATCAGTGCCATGAAAGGAAACTGAATTACTTCCATTTGAATCATCTTAAGAAGATTCTATAAATCATCTAGCAAAATAAGGTGCTGAACACTGAGGTCCTTTCTTGATCTGAATAGCCAAGCATTTAAATTCTACTGCTGAGAGCACAGCTCCAGTGGGCTGGCCAGGTTATTCAAATGACAAAAGTACATTTGCCTAAAAGCCAATTTTTGGAGAACTCACCCAAGGCAAGCATTCACAGGGAGGTTAGAAGAATCAGTACAAGAATACTTTCAAGGTCTCTCTGAAGAATTTTAGTATCAATTGTGAAACATTGGAGACACTGGCAAGGCACCACCCAGTATGGTGTGCTTGCATCAGAGAAGGCATTGTAGCAGCATTACAGTAGCTCAAAAGGAATGTGAGATATGCAGATTTACAGATGTCTCCACTCCAAATGTTCATGTGAACTATTTGTGCCCAACCTGTGGTAGAGCCTTCTGAATTTGTATTGGACTGGTCAGCCAGTCAGACACACTCTACCCTAACTCAAACAAGTGATGTAATTCTGATCCTCTTTGAGAACAAAGGGCAATAACAAATATCACCTTGGAAGGAAGTGAAAGCTTACACTTCAAAACTAGCTCTGAAAATAGCTGCACAAAAAACCTAAAATTTGGGATACTGTTCCCTTCGCCCTGGAAGCAGAGTCCAACTTTAATAAAAAGTTAAAAGCCAAGAAATAGGATGGAAAAATGAGCAAGGAATACTCAAAAAAAGAACTTGACCAGAGAAAGTTACTATGGTGATAGGGAAGATCAAAACACAAACTCAGAAGACAACAACAAAGTCAAAACTGCTTCATTCAAAGCTTCAAAGAAAAATGTGAATTGGTCTCAGGTCCAAATTGAATTCCTGGAAGAGCTCAAAAAAGATTTTAAAAATCAAATGAGAGAGGTATTGGAAAAATTGGGGAAGAAAGGAGAGTGGTATGAGAAAACCATGAAAAAAGAGTCAACAACTTGGTAAAGGAGGTGCAAAAATATACCAAAGAAAATAATTCCTTAAAAATTAGAATTGGGCAAGTGGAGCCTAATGACTCCATAGAACATCAAGAAACAATAAAAAAAATCAGAAGAATGAAAAAATAGAAGAAAATGTGATATATCTCATTAGAAAAACAAGAGATCTGGAAAATACATCCAGGAGAGGTAGTTTAAGAGTCATTGGACTACCTGAAAGTCATGATCAAAAAAAGAAGCTACACATCAACTTTCAAGAAATTATAAAGGAAAACTGCCCTCATATTCTATTTTTAAATATTTGTTTATTTATTTTTAGTTTTAAACATTCATTTCCACAAGATTTTGATTTCCAAATTTTCTCCCCATCTCTTCCCTCTACCCACCCCAAGACAATGCACATTCTGCATGTTTTGGTCTTCCTTGTCCCCAAAATAAGATTCTATTGTCTGATTTTTTTTCTGTTTTTTGCTCATTTTCCCATGCATTTACTTGACTTTTGAGCTCTTTGTCAAGGTAGTTCTCTGCTTCCAGTGGGGATAGAGGTTGTACTGTCAACCCTCAATCTTCCCACAATCTTTGGGCCTAGAGCTCCAGAAACAGTGGCTATAGCTGCTGCTGTGGCTGCTGTGGGTTCCTTTACCCTCGCCTCCCCTCTTTCCCCCCAGGGCTTAGGCCAGGAAACTCTACTCTCTCACACAGGGTCCCATAAGTTTTTTCACTGACCCTCCAATTTGTCCTCAGCATTTTGGGATCCTGAAATCTGGAAACTGGCACAAATGTGAGAGATTTGGTCCCCCCAAGGCCTGCTCAGATCTGATCTGTGCCAGTGTGACCCATACTGGACTGTGCTCTGCTCTTAGTATGGCCTGATAGGTTCCCAGTGCCTTTCCAGGTTATCTTGGGCTGGAGATTTGCTTCACTCCATCATTATGTGGGTTCTGCAGCTCCAGAATTTGTTTAGAATCACTTGTATAGGTAGTTGGCTGGTCTTGCGGGGAGCACTCTAGAAAGTTTGTGCTGTTACTCCATCATCTTGGCTCCACCCCTGCCTTGATATTCTAGAACCAGAAGGTAAAAGAAATTGAAAGAATCTACCAATCACGTCCTGAAAGAGATCCCAAAATAAAAATTCCCAGAAATGTTATAGCCAAATTCTGGAACTTCTAGGTCAAGGGGAAAATTCTGCAAGTTGCCAGAAAGAAACAATTCAAATATTGTGGAGCCATAGTCAGATTAACACAAGTTTTAGCACTTTGCACATTAAAGGATCAGAGGGCTTGCAAGATGATATTCAAGAGGGCAAAAGGACTAGGATTACAACCAAGAATTGCCTACCCAGAAAAACTGAGCATAATCCTCCAGGGGAAAAAATTGAACATTAAATTGAAATAGAGAACTGTCAAGCATTCTGGATGAAAGACCAGAACTCAGTAGAAAATTTGGCTTTCAAATACAAGACTTAAGAGAAGAATAAAAAGGTAAAGAGGGAAGAAAAATCACAAGGGATTCAATAAGGTTAAACTGTTTACATTTCTAAATGGGAAGATGATACCTGTAATTCCTGAGAACTTTGTCATCATTAGTGCAGTATAATAGACAGAAGGCACAGGTATGAGTTGAATGTGATGGGATGATATTTAAAAAAATAAAATCAAGTTGTGAGATAGAAGAATGCATTGGGAGGTAAAATGGGTAAATTATCTCACATAAAAATGGTGTGAAAGTGGAGGAGATGAGGGAGGTGGATAGGAGCACTTTAGCTTTACTCTCATCAGAACTGGCTTCAAGAGTAAATAACACGCGCATACAGTTGGGTATGGGGAAAAGAGATAAGAGAAAGTGAAGGGGGCGGGGAGAATGGAGTTGATAGAAAAGAAGGCAGCAGTCAGAGGCAAAACTCTTTTTTTTCGGATGGGAAGGATGAAAGAAGAGAGAGAGAGTAGGATAAAAAGTGAGAAAACAGGATGGAGGGAAATACACAATTAGTAATCACAACTGTGAAAAAAATTTACAGCGAGTTTCTCTGATAATGGCCTCCTTTCTCAAATATATAGATAACTGAGTTAAAAATATGTCATTTCCCTAAATGGTCAAAGGATACAAACAGGTAGTTTTCAAATGAAGTAATCAAAGCTATCAATAGTTATTTGAAAAAATGGTCTAAATCATTGTTTATTAGAGAATTACAAACTAAAACAGCTCTGAGGTACCACCCCACACCTATCAGATTGGCTAATAGGAAAAGTGAAATGACAAATGTTGGAGGGCATGCAGGAAATTTAAGACACTAATTCCAGTTGGTAGAACTGTGAACTGATTCCACCATTCTAGAGAGCAATATGGAACTAACCCAAAGGGCTACAAACCTATGCATACTCTTGGATCCAGTAATTCCATGACTAGGGGGGTAGCTAGGTGGTGCAGTGGATAGAACACCAGTGCAGGAGTCAAGTCATGTCATCATTTCTCTGATGGCATGGTCTTCTTTGGAAACGAAGGACGAACACACACACACACACACACACACCATGACTAGGGCTGTATTCCAAAGACATAAAAAACCAAAAGGTTAAAAGGATCTGTATGTACAAAAGTATTTACAGCAACGCTTTTTGTGGTGGCTAAGAACTGGAAATTGAGGAGATGCCCATCAATTAGGGAATGGCTGAACAAGCTGTGGTATAAGATTATGATAGATTATTATTGTGCTACATAAAAAATGACAAACAGGATGCTCTCAGAAAAAATCTGGAAAGCTTTACATGAACTGATGTAAAATGAAGTGAGCAGAATCAGGAGATCATTGTACACAGTAATACAATGTTATATGAAATTCAGTGACTTAGCTATTCTCAGCAATACAATGATCCAAAACAATTCTGAAGGACTTATGATGAAAAATACTGTCCACCTCTAGAGAAAGAATTGATGGAGTCTGAAGGCAGATTGAGGCATACTTTTTTTTAAACTACATTTTTCTTGTTTTGTTTATTTTTTTTGTTTGTGTTTTCTTTCACAACACATATGATATGGAAATATGTTTTGAATGATTTTACATGTATAACCTGTATCAAATTGCTAGCCTTCTCAAGAAGAGAGGAAGTGAAGGAAGAAGGGAGAGAATTTGGAACTCAAAATTTAAAAAAATGAATTTTAAAACTTGTTTTTATATGTGAATGGGGAAAAAACAAAATATTAAAAATAAAAAGCACATGAAATGTTGCACAATCAATCAACTGAATAATCATGAAATCATAGTATTTAGAGGTGAAGGGATCCTTAGAGATCATCTAATCCAAACCTCTAGTTTTACAGATGAGGAAACTGAGGTCCCAAGAGGTCTTGGTCTGATAATCAGAAAACACCTTCACTAAGTAAGTGCCTACTGAGGTTATAAAGTACTTAGTCTTAAAAGCTTAAAAAATTGTTGGTCCCAAAACAATTGTAGCTCATGTGAACAAACACTCTGATATGAAAATATTTGATTTGAAAGATATCCTCTAAGAAGGCAGGAGCTAAATGGGGATTAAAGGTAGTAAGGAGCAAATATTTCCCAATAAATATTCATTAAGTAAAGACATATCATTCCTCGCCAGCCTCTTAATGCTATCTTACCCATCTCTCATGAGTCTTTTCTGAGTCCAATCACACAAAATTGCTAAGAGGAAGAGTTGGAATAGACTTTGCTTCCTGACTGCCACTCCTAGACTGTCCCTCTGCTACTATCCCTCAGTAATTTCTTTGAAGTTTATTCTATAAGATTATAATTCTCTATTTGGAGCCTTGTTACTCCTACCTGTCTGATTGCTCCTTCTTTGTCTCCTATGGTAGATCTCTATCCACACCACTGCTCACAGTGGAGGTCCACCAAGGCTTTATCCTGGGGCTTAGGAACATTTGAATTCAAATTCTGTCTCAGATACCTTTTTTGATTATCTATGCAGCTGAATTTCAGATCTGCTTTTCTAGCACTAATCTCTCTCCCAAACTCCACATCCTAAAAATCTCGAGTTGCCTTTTAGACATCCCCACAAGGATCTTCTGTAGATATCTTAACCTCAACATATCCCAAACATCTTTCCCCTCAATCCCTCCCCTCTTCCTAACTTTCCTATTACTCTCTAGTGTACTGCTATCTTCCTAGTCATAGGGCTCACAACCTAGGTGTCATCTTCAACTCCTCAATCTCTCGTTCCCCATATTCAATCATTGGTCAAGTCCTGTGTTGTTTTCACCTTCACATCTTTCATACATGCCATTTTCTTTTCTGATACTACAGCTACTATGTGTGTAGGCTGTCTTCATTTTGCTCCTGGACTGTTACAATAGGTTGATCTGCCTTTCACAAGTGTCTCCTCACTCCATTCTACCCCATCTAAGCTGTCAAAACGATCTTCCTAAAATGCAGATCTAAGACCATATCACCATCACTCCTTCCCACCTCATTCAATAAACTTTCATGCTTCCTTATTTTCTCTTTTTGGATTTCAAAGCTCTTCATAACCTGGACCTTTTCTATCTTCCCTAATTCCTCTTGATTCTAGTGCCTTCCCTCTGTTAATTATTTCCTATTTATCCTGTATATAGGTATTTGGCTAGGCTTGCGGGGAAAGTCTAGCAAGTCTCTGCTTCTGCTCTGCCATCTTGGCTCCACCCTTGGTTTATCAGGAAAATTCTTTAATGTACATTTCATGGAAGTCTCTTTAAGCAATTCTTCTTCAGATGGTAGAATAGTATGAAATTCCCAGTACGGACTCCCACTGTCAGTTCTGCAGTCATATCTCCATGGTCAAAATTCTCAGGAAGGAGTTAAAAACTTTCTAAGTTGTCTCACTGTTAGCATTAGTAGCCTTATACTATTCCAAGGCTTTCACTTTTCTTTCCAATAACCTTAGAATGTCTTCATCCTTAAGATATGGATGAATTCCTAATATTAAGAGAATTCTATGCTTGATAATTGCAAACAAAAGACAATATCCTTCAATTGCCTCCATTATCTTTTTTCAGATACTGCTCCATGTTTGCTTTCATCAATATCAGTGGGAATGACAAATGTGCAGTATTATAGTAACAAGGTTCCACTAAATTAGTAAGCTGTGCTTAGACAACACAGTTTTGCTAGATGTAGTTGAATACTCCTGTAATTCTAACTACTACTGGGGCTGAGGCCGGTTGATCTTTTCATCTTTGGAGTTCTGTTCTGTAATGGACTGTACCAATCAGGTCTCCCCATTAAGTTTGGCATTAATAATATAGTAAGCCTCCAGGAGTTGGAGGTCATCAGATTGCCTAAGGAGCAATAAATTGGCCCAGGTCAGAAACAGGTAATGGAAGCTCCTACGCTGATAGTGTGTTAGGGCCATATGAGTAGCTCTGGCACTTCTGGCTTGGGTGAGATGGGGAGACTGAGTCTTAAAAACATAACCCAATATCATGCAAAAGACTAATTCAAATAATGAAAACAGTAGCAGACATTCATTTATCAACATCTAGCAATTAGTTATGCATATAGAAATGTTCAAAACTTTTAATAAAGTATATCAAAAAATTAAACAGTTGCATAACAATATTTTGATGCCAACATCAGGAAGGAATGAAACTAAACTAATTTGGAGAAACTCTTTATGCCTCCAGGAGACAAAAAAATACAAAAGAAAAGAAAATAGTTCCAGGATATAACCAGGAAGAAATAAAATTATTGGTTTGTCAAAAGAAAATTTGATTACTATGAAAAGAAAGGAAAAAAAAAACCCTACAAGCAAAATGTATTTTCCAGAATGAGACAAAATGATCACAGCAAGTAGCTGAAATTTTCCTTTAAAGTTAAAGAAATTTCCTACCATTCATATAGTTGGCCTGAAGCAGCACCTATTTAAGTGTAAAAGGTTAGATCAGGAGTTATAGGCAAAAGAGACATCAGCAGGATTTATTATCCTTTTTAAAAAAACATACCAAGAAAAATCTTTCCCTCAAAGTCACTCTCAAAAAAGCAGAGATTAAACAAATTTAAACTGTTAACCCACAATTAAAACAAAAAAACTTCCAACTTAAACTCCTTCAAGGTCAGCAAAAGCATAAGCAAACCTAAAACAAGTGACTTATTACAATCAAAGCCTGGGACTTTGAAGTCACTTGGTGTTTATAGCATGTGTTGCCCAGGGCTCTTCAGATAGAAAGAACTAAAATATTGCCATAAAATAAAGGACTTCCTCTGAAGTAAAACAGCACATAATTTTAGAAGCAAGATTTTAAAAATTACTTCCAAAGTTTAAAAAAAAAAAAGCAACCTCTCAAAAAATTTCCTGCAAAAATAAGCAGCCAGGAACTATTGCCATATTCTTATTATGGGGCGGGAGGGAGACTCTTATGCTGCCAAAGTGGTTTTATAGGTACAGATGGGTTGCCTAAATATGGCTGGTGGGAAGTCAGTGATGATAGGTATCTCCAGAATCTTGCCCACCCCTTACTAAGGGAGACTTTGAGCTCTACCTGAAGGGGTACAGGAATAGGAATGGGGAGGGAAGGAAATTGGTCTTTCTGTTCCATGAGATACTGGTTCTAGACTAGGATTATTTTTCTCTGACCTCCTAGATTTTTCTGGTCCAAGAGCATACTTTTTTTTTAAGGTTCAAAAGGTTTTCCTGGTCACTATTTCTTATTGGGGGAGAGTAGCTCAAAAACTTATCCCCACAGGCTTGACTGCTTCCCAGCAAATACTAATTACACAAAAGACCATAGTCAATAAAGGGTAAACCCATTTATCCAAGCAAGAAACAAACCGAAATCAGAGAAGTTATAACAGATTAGAATAAATCAGAAAATGTACAATGTGAATGAGTTCTTTAGATGGAAGTAAAATATCTGAACTTAACAAGAAAGAGATCCCATTTCACCCAGGAGGACATGCCTTGAAGCCCAAGAGAGGCAAGATAGAAATTAGGACATACTGAGGCACCAGATGCTCTGTATTTCTGCCACCTCCCAAAGTCTTTTTTTCTCTATCCATGAGTCTTTCCTTGAAGAGAATCAGGAACTATTCTTTCTCAATAAAGAAATGAATGTCTGTCTTCTCCAAAGCTCTGGTATTAATTCCATCTCTCACCCAAGCACACGATTAAGTCATCATCGTCACTATAAAATTAGGAGTCATACCTGTGTATGTATGCAAACACACACACAAATATATACGCACACAAGCACATTCTTTTGTTTTACAAAATGAATGTGTATAAGTCATCTTGATTGTGTAGTCCAAAAGAAAATTCCCCAACTATCTGGCCTAAAATTATTTTAAAAGGTCATTAAAATGGTAGCATGGTTGTTATAATAGATAACTTTAAGGTTTACAAAGCACTTTGCATTTGTTATCTTATTGGAGCCTCACAATAATAACCCTTTGAGGTAGATACTATTATTATCTTCATTTTACAGATGAGGAAACTGGATCCTACAAGAGTTAAGTGATTTGTCCAGGGTCGTATAACTAGCCTGAAACAAAATTCAGATCGGATCCTCCTTTCTCTAAATCCAGTGCTTCATCCTCTGTACCACCTCACAGGTTGTGTTGTGTGGTCTGTCCTTTGTTCTCAGGAGGACCATGATATCAGGAAGATGATGCAGCTGTTCCTAAATCAGTATAACAGTTCCTTTGTGCTTTCTAGCTCATAGTTTCCATCTTACTCATTTATTTTGAAGGAATCCCTTTTGCTATCAGTCATCCTACCTCTATCATGCCTGAGATTGCAGAAAATGTTCCCTCCTATGGAGAAACCCATCTTCATATGAACCTTATTTCCATTTTTTTCTTATTTATGTCCAACAAAACTGTCTTGTCATCTCACACTTAGTAGGTTCCATGAACAGTATAACGTCTGATTAAAAATTATTTAAATTTGTTTTAAGATCTTATAAAATAAATTCATTTCCTCTTTTCAAATTTTATATGTTAGTAAAAATGATGGATTTCTTTGGAAGTCTCCACCTAGAGCTTCCTTGTGTTATTAGCTCTCCATAAATAGTAGGTAAATTTTGGAGTCCAAGTGAAGTTAGAAAAGTTGGAAACTTGATGTGGCATAGGCAGAACTAGAAAACCTAAAGTAGTTACTTCTAAGGTCCAAATATTATCAGGATAGCATTCTTCATATAACTAATGCCTTCATTCAGGGAATGCAAAGCTTTTATTGTCTATATTCACAGACCACATTCAATATCGGGGTCTTGATCTCAAAAGGCCAGTTCTACCCTTCAGCTCACTACTCCAACTTTGAATTCTCCAGGAAAATTTACAAGTATATTTATGATATGGCTTATGTTTAAGATCCCCTAAAAAGTGAGCTGACATGGTTCCCATTTCACCACAGTCGTTCATTATATAATACGAGCATTAGACTTGCTCTGCTAGGGCACAGAAGGTGGAACTAGATCAAATGAATGGAAGTTGCATAGGAAACGTTAGGCATGAAGTCGGTACAACCACAAGGGGTCACTATAGAGAGCCAAGTTTGACAGAGCAGACACTTCCACAATTAGCAAATGCAGAAGATGAAAAAACTCATGGGAATTTATGAAAAAATAGAAACACAAAGTACTCAGATAATCCAGTAAATGCCCCCTGGAAGATAAAAATAGATTAAAGACTGCTGAACAAAAAATACCCATTCACCAACTCAAACGTTCCACATGATTCATGACCAATAATAAGGAAGTTGTAGGTAAGGTCAAGATCTCCTGGCCTTCTGTGATGTTGCCTTCCAGCTACAAAGGTCACACTGGTGGTCACCTTCTTCAAGAAGCAGGCCATGGAAGTCTTCTCGCTTTAGAAGGTATAATCTCGGGAACTTTTTATCTCTAGGGAGCCCTCAAATTACCCATGAAGTCATTTCCAAGGCTGAGAATATCTATTCCTAAGAACTCTAGTCTTTGACCTATGCTCAGAAAAGGAAACAGAAAAGCAGTAAGAGGACAGGAATTGGCAGTCTAGACACTCCTCTTCTAGGCTTGTCATATGCTTTTTCTTTCTTTCTTTCTTTCTTTCTTTCTTTCTTTCTTTCTTTCTTTCTTTCTTTCTTTCTTTCTCTTTCTTTCTTTCTTTCTTTCTTTCTTTCCTTCTTCCTTTCCTTCTTCCTTCCTTCCTTCCTTCCTTCCTTCCTTCCTTCCTTCCTTCCTTCCTTCCTTCCTTCCTTCCTTCCTTCCTTCCTTCCTTCCTTTCTCTCTCTCTCTCTCTCTCTCTCTCTCTCTCTCTCTCTCTCTCTCTCTCTCTCTCTCTCTCTCTCCCTTCCTTTGTTGGCATCTGGCCTTAAGTGACTTGCCCAGGGTCACACAGTTAGTAAGTGTTTAAGGTTAGATTTGTACTGAAGTCCTCCTGACTCCAGGGCTGGTTGCTCTATCTACTGTGCCACCTAGGTGCCTTCCATGACTACTGACTTCAAATATCTGTGCAATGGAGGCTTGGTGCATGCTTAGGCCTCCTAAGATGGTAGCACATACATGGAAGAAGCTAGGGATTGTTTTGGGGAAGCTAGAGCATGTAAAGACATTCTGTGTTGGCTTACCATATGATAGGGAACAGCCTTTTCCCATTGGCCACATAGTTGGACCTGTCCAAGATTTTAAAATGGCCTGATTTAAAATGGTCTAATTAAAATGCTCTAAAATAGTCTAATGGACTTTTTTCTGCATTCCTCTTTAAGGGTGAAAGTGATATTTTTATTCACAGCCTGTGAGATGATTTGGTAAAGGGGGGAAGAGGAAGGGACCTAGAACCACCTATTCTATCTTTCCCCAGGCCACATGATCCCCCAAATTTGGCCTGGTTCTTTTTTCTTTTCCTTATTTCTTTTCCATATGCAGGGAGAAAAGTGTTTTGGTGTGGGAGCTTAAGCCATGGGAATCCAGAACTTCAGAAATACAGGCCAGGGTTGCAACCAACCCAGCAGTGGTCTGAGGCGCAAAGGTCTCAGGGACACCAGCACAGTCAGCTTTGAACTTGACCTTAATGGAACTAATGTTACATAGGAACCAAGTTAACCTGTGAGCCTAATCTACACCTTCATACATCCAGAAACAGGCATCTGTAGAGGGAATCATGTTTCCAAGGTGTTGGGTGAAATGGCTATAGGTTGTACCTTTGAAGTAAATATGCTTTTGCAAAAGCTAAAGTAATGTCAAGGGGTTAAATGGAACCTTCAAAAAGGTGGTGTGGGGGCAGGGGAACAGCCAGCTGAGGTTTAAACTGAGAAAGGAGATCCTCCCAACTCTTTCAGGGTACCAGAGAACCCAGAAGGGAATCAAATGTGAGTCTGGCCCTTAGAGAGGACAGAGCATCCATGCTACATACAGGAAAGGTGTCATGGGGCAGAGAGATTGAACTTGCTCTGTTTGGCCACAGAAGGTGGAACTAGATTGAGTTGGATGGAAGTTGCAGAGCAAACTTTAGGCATGATGTCAATACAACCACAAGGTGTCACTATAGAGAGCAAAGTTTGGCTTAGCACAGACACTTCCACAAACAAGGCTGTCTCCTTTATATAGGGGGCACTAGAGATGCCGAAAGTCCTAAGCAACCACACTCTGCAACAATAATAAACCCATTTTCTAGCCTACAGGGTAAACCAAGTACGGACCTTTAAAAAATATTATATACACATTTATGTATATGTGTATGTGTATTTTTTTTTTCAGCATTTAGAGCAGAATTGAAGTGTTTTGAATCCCATGCCATTCTAATATTACCATGCATCTAGCTAGGTACTACTTTTATCCCCCCTTTTGCTGATATGCAAAACACACACACATATCTATACATACGGAGTGTTTTGAAAATTTTAGTGTAGTTTTAAGCTTTACTAATTTAATTCATGCAGAACAAGCATTCATGATTGACCATGCATTTTTATGAGAAATGAAAATCAGAATAAGAAACATCTTTGGAGAAAGAGTAAGAAAGAACATAAGAGAAATCTATTATCAAACAGACATGGGAAGGAGAATTTAGGGAGAGAAAAAAGACAACTTTCAGAATTCTCCTCTGCTCTTAAAGGAGCAATGAGCTCCTTTTAAAAAAAGTTTATTTATTTTTAGTTTTCAGTGTTCACCTCCCTAAGTTTTAAATTTACTCCTCTTCCTTCCCTTTTCCCCTCTACAAGATGGCATGTAATCTGATATAGACTCTACATATACATTCCTATTAAACATATTTTCACATTAGTCATGTTGTATAGAAGAATTAGAATGAATGAGAGGAAACATGACAAAGAGAAAAACAGAACAAAACAAAAAAAGAAAATGATCTGCTTTACTCTGCATTCAGACACCATAGTTCTTTCTCTGAATGTGGATGGCATTTTCCATCATGAGTCCTATGGTTGCTCTGAAGGGCTAAGTCTATCAAAGTCAGTCATCACCGACTGTGGCTGTTAACTGCATACAATGTTCTGCTGGTTCTGCTCACTTCACTCAGTATCAATTCATAGAAATTTTCCAGGTTTTTCTGAAGTCCAACTGTTTGTCATTTCTTATAGCCTGTACGTTCATATACCACATACACCACAACTTTTTCAGCCTTTCCCCAATTGATGGGCATCCCTTCAATTTCTAATTCTTTGCCACCACAAAAAGAGCTTCTATAAATACTTTTGTATATGTGGGTCCTTTTCCCATTTTTATGATCTCTTTGGGATACAACCCTAGAAATGGTATTAAAGGGGTATGCGCATTTTCATAGCTTTTAGAGCATAGTTCCAAATTGCTCTCCAGAATAGTTGGATTGGCTCATAACTCCACCAACAGTGAATTACTGTTCCAACTTTCCCACATCTTCTCCAACATTTATCATTTTTCTGTTTTGTCATGTGTGTGATGTGGTATTTCAGAGTTATTTTGATTTGCATCTCTCTAATCAATAGTGATTTAGAGCATTTTTTCATATGACTATAAATAGCTTTAATTTCCTCTTCTGAAAACTGCCTGATCATGTCTTTTGATGATTTATCAGTTGGGGAATGACTTGTATTCTTGTAAATTTGACTCAGTTCTCTATATATTTTAGAAATGAGACCTTTATCACAGATATCAGTTACAAAAACTCTTTCCCAGTTTTCTGCTTCCCTCCTAATCTTGGTTGCATTGGGTTTGATAATAAATCCAACAAGTAAACTATTCTTTACTCCCTAATTTGTTTATAATATTGGCCTTTATATCTAAATCGTGTGCCCATTTGGAATTTGTTTTGGTATATGGTGCCATATGTTTGGTCTATACCCAGTTTCTGCCATACTATTTTCCAGGGTTTCCAGCAGTTTTTTGTCAAATGATAAGTTCTTATCCCAGAAGCTGGGGTCTTTGGGTCTATCAAACAGTAGTTTGCTATAATCACAATGAACCATTTCTGAGTTCTTTGCTTCTTTGAGCAAAACTTGTGCCCTAGATCTTCATCTATAGTTCCAGAGTATGCTTTGTAAGATTCCTTCACAGAGAATCTATTATTTTTGTCAATAATATTATAATTTGTCTGGTTACTGGGGCTCAAAATAACTATGTTCTGTCAATTCTTACTTTGTGATGTCTTTTGCGTCAATGCCTAACTTTCCATGGCTGTTGTCACTTCTTTAATCTTGTACTTTATCAACTGTTCATTGCAAAAGCTTCCTGATTCACCACCCCACCTTCTAGTACATCCTTTATATTTTGCCAGGTTAATTTTCTAAAGATGCTGCTTTCATTTGTTACTCTTCTTCTCAGAAATCTTCAAGGATTCTCCAGTGCCTACGCAATGAAATTCAAACTGTACATTGGTATTTAAAGACTATCTCAATCTGGGTCCAATCTACATTTACTAATCTACTACCATTTATCTCCTACATAAGCTTTACACATCCACTGAAAGTAGTTAATATACCGTCCCCTGAATACAGCAATAGCACTCATACCTTGGTGCCTCTGAAAGATTAAGTCTTGGACTTTAGGTCTTGTTGACACTGGTCATGTTTCTGGGGATTCTAGCTTGTCTTTAGAATTGGTCCAAGAGTACCTTGATTTTGGACCTAGGGCATTATTAGCCTTTCATTCTTTTCTAGACCTTGCCTCAACCCGAAGTCTTGAGTCACAGAACTCTTTGGAGTTGAGCAAGTAAACTTGTTGTTTCCCTGGCTTCAAAGCTTTTCCACACCCAATCAATCCCTAATTACATTTTCCTCCTTTGGATTGCCCAAGTTCTACATCTGCATCTTCTTATATATGTATGCCACACTTTCTAGGTCACAATAACACACTTTCTAAAGTTAATTTACAAAGAAAAAGAAAATAGATGAATTCAGAAATGAAATAGTAGGATAAAGTAATTAAGAAAATCAAATCTCAGAATGAATGATACTTAGATTTTCTAATGTAATGGAGATGTGTGGGTACTTCTTTTTTTCTTCTTTTTCTGGGTGGCACGAAAGGCGGATATCTATTTATTCATTCATATCACAAACAGAGTGCTTCCGTCTAATAGAAACTAATTGGCCCACATGTGGCATGGATAGAGATCTGATCTGGAAAGCACTATTATGTATCTCCAAGGCATGCTGTGTTTTCTGCCATTGTAGGCAGGATGAAGGCTGTGGCTGAGTGTTAACTCCTTTTTATTCACCTTTATCTCCAAGAGGGATACTAGGATAGAATTATATCTATCTACCACATCTCATTTCAAGGGGAGGGTAACAATTAGCCTACCCTCTTCAACTTGGCTCCTTCCCACTAACACTTGATACAAAATTTACATAGATTATTTCAGAAATTGAAGAAGTCATACAGATTAGACAAATGAATTCACAAGAAGAAATTAGACCTTTTAGGAGAGAGAATAATCTCACCAAACTAAAATTTCAAGCATTGGAACTCAAGGAATATTTTGGGGACTGACTTTCCTAAACTTCCCTGGTTCTAGGGAGAGCACCTGTCTGCCATTCAAAAGTGTGCACTTGTCTCTCATTCTTCAATGCTTTCTCTGCTTCTTCCAGCAGTCTCTAAAAATCAGAAGTCCTTTCACTACTTATGCAGGTATACAGCACTGTGGGCTCAGCAGTGTCATTCCTCTCTGAGGATACCACATGCAGTGTTGTTACAAGGTATTCCTCAGGAAACCTGCCCTCAGCTTGGACTGAAGTAGGAGTTACACAGAAATATATTATACAATCCCCTGGGCCATTGAGTATGTAATTCCCTTTGGGGCCCAGAAAAGAAAGGTAACTTCTAGCTACATGATGGGGAAAAAAACATGTTTAGATACATATTTAGTATCTCTCTGCCTTTACTCTCCCAGAGCAAGGCCAGATATAACTCCCTCCTTAGGGTTCTAGAACTACCATTGAGGGATTGGGGTATCTCTTCTCTAACATTGTCATCTCTATCCTCAATTCCTGCTGTGTAGCCACCAGTGACTAATGCTCTAGTTCCATTTAACCAATTTACATTACCTTTTACAAAAGAATATTTAATTTGAAAATATAACAAGATTCCCTTCCCCCTCCCCCAGCACCTTGGAGGCATAGTGGAGACTCTGAAATACCTTGGCTCCTAGGGGACAGGGATCTTAGGCTTAATGCTATCTATATAATACTAGTGCACTTAAGTTCACTTTCAAATGAAGTACTAAGATGTTTATGGGCTGGGTCCTGAAGTTCACTAATTGCTTCTCAGGGCATCAATGCTGAGTTAACTGCAAAACCTGACATAGACACCACTCTTGGTCTCCTATAACTTTAATGATTCACTCTCCTGACCTTTCAAAACTCCTAAGATGGTAGTCTCCACATTAATCTCTACCACCTAAAAAGAAAGGACAAATATCGAGGCAAAAAAAGAGTCAAGACCTGTATTCATAAACCATATATTGGTCTTAGATGGAGAGGACACAAGTAATATTCCCTTATAGAATTTGCCCTCACCAAATGCTGTCATCCAGGAAAGAGTCAACTAAATAGAGGACATCAAACCAAGAGAAACGGCTAAACCGAGGAAGGACTAGGTTGACTATTGCCCTTTTGAATCTTACCAAAGTTAACTAAAGAGGGTCCTTTTCACCACATAATTAGCCAACTAGAACCAGTTACAGAATGTCTTTCCTATGCTAAAGTGTCTCCAAGGAACTTCCATTTTGCAGATTTTCCTGGAAGCAGGCTCCTCAGCTAAGTATACCAGTGCACTACTACCCTTATTGGTAAAACCCCTGTCCCCTCTTGTACAGGAAGTCTTTTGTAACCTTTTTCTTAATTATTCCTTATTTATCCTATATATAACTTTTTTTGTACATATTTCTTTGCTTGTTTTCTCCCCCATTAGATTGTAACCTCCATGATATTTCAGGACTGTCTTTTGCCTCTTTTTTTAATCCACAGTACCTGGTACATAGTAGGCACTTGATAAATATTTATTGATCTACTGACACATTTTTACATCATACCATATAGCACAATGAAATCTAACTTGTTCAATAAAACAACATCAAAAGTTATTTTAAACTTATAAGAAAATCTAATATTATATTTTGTCTCAATTGTGGAGAGAACAATTTTTTAAACAACTGGAAGGATATATTGAAGCAGCTAGGTGTCATAGTGAATAGAATGCTGGACTTGGAATAAGGTAGACTTGAATTGACATCATGGCTCATATCTTTACTAGCTGTTGTGTAACTATGGGAAAGTCATTTAACCACTCTCAGTTTCAATTTCATAATCTGTAAAATGGGGCTAACAATAGCACTTCCTTCACAGGGTTGCCATAAGGATCAAATTAAATGAGATAATATATGTAAATCACTTTGCAAACCACAAAGTGCTTATAAATGTTAGCCTTTTGGGCAACTATAATGTTGTATAATGTTGAGTTTGCATTTACTAAGTCTTAGACAAACTGCTTTAAAGTTATGTACCTCCTACATCTTGTATTTGTGAAGTTGTCTTTCTGAACACAACTTGAAATTTTTCTATTTATCCCTGATAAATTTCATTTTGTGAGATTTGAACTAATATTCTAGTGTGGTAATATTTTTCTGGTTCTTGACGTTAGCATCCAACATGTTAGCTATTACCCTTAGTTATGTATCACCTTGCAAATTTGGTAAGGATGTCATTTAAATATTTATTCAAGTACATGACAAAAGTGTTATTTCCTGAAATGGAATAACATGAACAAGAAGCTAGATGGCACAGCAGATAGAATGCAAGGACCAGAGTCAAGAAGATCCATGTTCCTGAGTTCAAATCTGACCTCAGATAAAGACAGTGTGACCCTGGGCAAATCATTTAACCTTGTTTGTCCCAGTTTCCCCATCTATAAAATAAGCTGAAGAAGGAAATGGTAAACCACTCCAGTATCTTTGCCAAGACCCCAAATGGGGTGAAAATGACCGAACCACAACACATAGCATGACTGAACACAACACATAGTAGTAGTAGTAATAGTAACAGTAGTAACAAAAAATTTCTCCCATAAATATGGAGTACGTTTTCCCACAGATACATCTAGTGATAACTAATTAGTTAACACATACAAAGAATATACTAGTAGAGAGACATATGTAAGGACTACATTGTCGTCAAGGAAACCCACCCCTCAGGCACTGCAGGATCTTGATGTCCCTTGTTTTCTTGTGATATCCTCATATTATGTCCCTTTAGTAGAGCTTCTAGGGGAAAATGAGGCTGGTGCCCTTGCACAGCCCTCCCTTACTCAAATCAAAGTCAACAGCAAGCCATGTCATCATTTCCCTGATTTCATGGTCCTTTTAAAAAATGAAGGACAAAGAACAGCTCTCAATTTGAATCTTCTCCCTGTTGGGCGAAGCTTCTCCTATTGAGTGAGTTGCTCCCTTCCAAAGTGTCATTGCTGGTCAGGAATGAGGGGAGAGAAATTCCCTTCACAGCCTCCCCTCTGGGAAAAAAACACAAAGGAAAAAGGAAGAGCAGTAATGTCCTCTCAAGAGCAGAGGTTCTTCCTTCATAGCTCACTCTCTTCAACTACAAAGAATGACTTCACCAAATGACAGAGCTCCTCCTGTCTCAACTGGCTCTAAACTGTGTAGTTCATTTTAATAAGGCCCACTGGAGCATAGCTGATTCTTCAGTCAGATAGTGGCTAGCTGCCCTATAATTTCACCTAGTTCAGTTGAGGATCATCATCACACCTCTTAAACTAGCAAAGAAATACACTAATAGGTTGTGAATACAACCACTTAAAGTCTGAAAGGATCAAAACTTAACACTTTATTCTTTACAATAATTGCCCCTTACATGTAATCACATGGGGTGCTTAATTGATTGGGGCCCTTGTGATTATACATATTCCCCACTATATTCGCTTTTAAAATCTTTTTTTTTTGTTGTCAATGGATAGGTCAATTTCTCTCCCTTTTCCCCTCACATTATTTCCCATGGTAAACCCCATAATTCAAAAAAAAAGCCTTGATAAAACATCTGTCATATCATTTAGTGATTCATTGAGGATAATGTGACTCTCAAAAGAATCAAAGAGGCAAAATTAAGGAAGTTATTATTTTTATTTTGTTGCTATTATTTTTAACAAGAGATGGGACTCAGTTTCCTCATTAAGACCCATTGCTCTTGTTAAAAAAAAGTCAGTCTCTGAAGGACATGACTAATTGATGAGATTACCCCTAGCCCTCAAAGAAACATGCTCTTCAATCTTGGGCAGACCCCACCCTACTAAGAGATCTATCTTCTATTTTGAGTGTAAAAAGAATCCAATATGGATGAGTTCTTATCCGAGGAAAGGAGCCCCTGTCTGTACCCCCCTCTGTAAGAATAAACAAAGTGGGATTTTTTGGTGTTTTCTTTTTGGAGTTCAGTTTCCTAGGTTCTGGCTAAATTGTAAACATCTGAAGGATTAATCTCTTTTGAACCCTGATAATTCACAGCTATTCTGAGTCATGTAGCTCTCCTGCTTTCTGGCTCTGAGTCAATCAGGAGCTAAGTCTTTGTTATATATTCTGAGAGGTTGGCATTTTGCTTTAGGCGCTCACTCTTGAGAAGGACCTTTTGATTCCTTGGACCAGATTCTGGGTAGCCAATTGTTAAGAGACACCCCCACCCCCCCACCCCAACTACTCAGATGTTGGTGCTCTCGCAGTCTAATGGCGTATGTAAGTGGTTGTATTATTCTGTTTAGGCAGGTGGAGCCCTGTATATTGAATTCTTTCTTGGATACTCACTTCTTTCTTGTCTGTCTGTTAATTAAAGTATGATTATTAACCCTTTTAAAGCTGTCTTTCCTTTAGAAAAGCAGATCAAACAATCTGTGCTGGCAGGCCATCCTGGGCATACTAAGGTGCTTGCTAATGCATCCTCCCATAGAGTTTAGGGTGACTCAGCTTATGAAGGAGAAACCCAACCAGAGTGGATGGAGATGAATTCCCCTATCCAGATTGCTGAAGGTGGCTGAGTGCCATGATCAGACCCATTCTCATCAGAAAGAGATGAAGACTTCTAGTTCACCTGCTTGTTAAATGTCCACCAATCAAAATCGATTTTCACTTGTTAGCAGTATTCTTCTCTTTACAAAAGTATTTAAGGCAGTCAGTGGGGGTCTTTGGTTATGGAGAGAAACCACTATCAGGTTACTGATTGCTGGGATAGCCTAATTAATAAGTTGATTATTAGTTACTCAGAAACTCTGTCTTGGGTTTTTTCATACATTATACAATATAAGAAGCACAAAATTCACCATGTGATCCCATTAGTAGAACTACATTTCCATTGTTTTTTTAAAAAAAGGACTCGTTTGTAAAAAAAATGTTCATAATAGCTAAAACCTAAAACCAAATGTGTCCAATAATCAGATGATTGCTGAACAGATTGTCATATATTAATGGAAAATCATAGTAGTATAGAAATAAGAAGAAAATATGTAAATACCTATATGTAGGAAGTCATATATAAAGATCAGTAAAATAATAACACCATACATTTTGACTCTAATTCTTTAAAACCAATATTAAAAAAAAAACACCTCAAAGGCCATGGGGTTTTATAATGGGATTCAGAAAGAGGCAAAGAGAAAATGCATGTTCTGTATTTGTTAACATGTATGTTTTTTGTCTTTCCTCCTAAATATGTGTTGCAAGGAAAAGTTCACTGGATGGGGAAAAGATATATTTGAAAATAAATATGATATAAAAACCAAAGACATCAAAATAAAACAAAAATGTGAGGAAAAAAATTAAGATTTGTTTATTTTATTTCATAAAATGAAAATACTTTATGTTACAGCTTTACTCCATAGTTCATTTAATTATTACTATGTGTTCTATATGTTAAGTTTAGAACAATTTATTTTAAAATAAGGAATGGTATCTTTTCCACAAGAAATTTCCCATTCTTTACCAGTTTAGGATTGGTAGACTTCCTCACACTTATTTGCCCTACTTACAATACAGACTCAGTCTGAGCCAATCAGGAAACCTCATATTTGCCCAGTGGAAGGTTATGTCATGTTCTGTCTACTCATTCCTACATAATAATTTACTATCTAAGTGCTTCTATGACCAAAGGGAAGGTATGGAAATATAGGGACAATGCTCCTGTTACCTCAAAAATAGAATCATCTCTCCATAAATACAAACAAACAAAAAAAACATCACCTATGATAATCTTGCTCTGATTTCCACTGGCCCAGAATGTAAAAACCCTTCCTCGCTAGAAATATCTTGTGTATCCTTTAAGGTTTAGCTCTTCTTCTTCCAGCTGTTACTATAATCCAAAGTAATCCTGTGAGTTTCAAAAGGTCAGGAATATGAACCATTGAGTTGAAGAGTTGAATTCATGCTGAGGTTTGCTTCCAGCCCAGCATTAATGCTGGAAGGATTGAGGAAAATAAAATTTTTCTCTGTAAAAATAATTGATATCGGTTAAATGGAACTAGGATACTAGTTACTAACAGTGAAGTAAAGAAATCTAGAATAGGGGCCACTGGAAAGACACCTCGACACCCTCAGGCATATCCCTAGAATCTTGAGGGGGAGATAGCCAATCTGCTTCTGTGATAGTGAACCAGAGAACATAATTGCAGATGGAATACAGTCATAATTTTATAAAGAATTCTTCTGGTGTTTTACATATATGGAAATGCTCTTTAAATTTTTTTAAAAAAATGTTAATTTTAGTTTTCTTTAGTTTAAGTTCTGAATTTTTTAAAATGTTTTAAAATTTTTAAGAAGAAAATAGTCCTTACCCTCAAGATTACATTATGATAGGAAAAAACAATACATATACTGGTGACTAGGGAGAGACACGTTGGTTCCAAAAAGTACAGGGATTATAAGTGGGGCCATAAGAGAATGACAAACTTCTTCTATGAGCAATCCATTTGGAGTTTACTGTGGTAATAAGATGGTCTTCCAAGGGCAATTGGGTGGCAAAGCGGATAGATTTCCAGGCGTGGAGTCAGGAAGACCAAATCCAGACTTAGACACTTAATAGCTGTGTGATTTTGGGCAACTCAATTAATCCAGTTTGCCTTAGTATCCTCATCTGTTAAATGAGCTAGAGAAGGAAATAATAAACCACTCCAGTATCTTTGTCAAAAAAAACAAAAACAAACAGGAATCACAAAGATTCAAGTGTAACTGAAACAACTGAACACCAACAACCTAATTTCTGTCAAATTGATTTCCAGTTTTCCCAGCAGTTATTGTTACATAGAGTTCTTCCTTAAGTAATATGTATTTTTGGATTTATCCCAAACTGGGTTGTTGAGTTCAGTTGTGTCTGATTCATCCATATTTAGTCTGTTCCATTTATCTACTTTTCTATTTTTTAACCAGTCACAAATAGTTACAATAAACTTATAATTTTCAAACTTAATTTCACATATGCTAAATATCTTGATGTACATTTAGAAAAGTTAGGTGGAACACAAAGTAAACTTTAGGACACAGTGCTTGGCACATAGTAGGTACTTAATAAATGTTTATTAATTGATCTATATTGTGTATGACAGATTATTTGGGTAAATTATTATCTATGACATAGTTAACATGTATTATGTATAATGATAAATGGAAATGGTGCCAAAAATTAGTATTAATATCAATTTTACACAGGTTTCTGAAGGCAACCTGAACGAAAGACCAAAACTGAGAGATATGCTTAGAATATTTTTTCCATATACACAATTTGAAATTGTATTCAACTACATTAAAGAACTGAAAGAACTATGTTTTGCTTTATATTTTCATTATTCTTAAGATTATTTTATGCTAGTGCTATGTTTATGCTCAAATAAATTTACCTTTATAGTTTTATCTTGACTCTTATGTTTATATTTCAGTGCTCCTATTCAGTTCTTGTCTTTTCATTAGAAATATTTGAAAACCTTCTCCTAATTCCCTCAGGCCTGGACTGAGTGCCAGCGGGTCTCTAATAGTGCTGGTGGGTCTCAAGTCTTTTGACACTTCAATGGATCCTCCATTCAGTCACCAAAGTGATTTTCCTAAAGTGCAGGTCCAAACATAAAACCCTACCTCTATCTCCCCACTCAGTAAACTCCATGGGCTCCCTTTCATTTCCAGGTTAAACTAGAAAAAAATTCTGTTTAGTATTCAAAGCCCTTTATAACCTAGTCCTCTCCTATCTCTATAATTTTTTTATTCTTTACTCTCAGGCATGTACTCTTCTATCCCATAACAAGGGCCTCCTTGTTATTCCTCAAACAAGATACTGTCTCTTGGCTTCATGCATTTTCTCTGATTGTCCTCTATGCCTAGAATGCTCTCCCTCCTCATCTACACATACTGGCTTCTCTGATTTCCTCTAAGTCCCAACTAAAATTCCTTCTTTTGAAGCCTTTCTCAACTCCTTAATTAAAGTGCCTTCTCTCTGTTAATGATTTTCTGTTTATCTTTTATACAGTTTGTGGGCAGGAACTCTCTTTTGTCTTTCTTTGTATCTAAGCGCTTAACACAGAACATCTCAGAGTCGATACTTAATAACGTCTGCTGTTTGACTGACAATAAATGTCCATCACTCCCCATCCCTTTTCCAGGGTAGGTTATTCTTGGTTGTAAGTATATTATCTTTTCCCTTTTAGAGTATTGTATTCCAAAATGTCCTTTCATTAGTAATAAAAGCTTCAAAGACTTGGGTGATCTTGAATGTGGTCCCTTTGTACTTGAACTGCTTCTTTCTCAATGCTTGCAGTAATCCTTTGTTGATAGGAGAGCTCTTCATTTTGGCTATTTCAATGTTGGGACTTTTCTTTTTGAGGATCTTTTTAAGAGGTAATTCGTGGATTTTTCTATCTTTACTTTGTTCTCTGGTTCTAGTAGATCTGGGAAGTTTTCATTCAAGAGTTCTTAAAACATAATGTCCAGGCTTTAAACTTTTTTGTTTGTTTTCAGAGAGTCCAAAAATGCTTTTTTTTTAGTTTACTGATTCTTAACCTATGACTTTCCCCCATGTTTTCTAGATCAGTTCTTTTTTTTAAAACATCAGGTAGTTTTCATTTTCTCAATTTTTTCAATCCTTTGACTTTGTTCTAATGTTTCTTGTTGTCTCATGGGTTCACTGATTTGTTTGGTTTTCTCTGTTCTTAGGGAGTCCATTTCTTGTGCAAGACTTAAATTTTCTCTTCTAAGTTTTTTATTCTTTCTGCCAGAGTTTTTTTCTTTTATCTTTTGCACATTTATTCTAAATATTCATGAAGTCCTTGTGGAAAATCCATTTTTTCCTTTGAGTCGCTACTTGTAATTAATACAGTTATTTGTGCCTTTTTTGGGAAGGGAATCTCTGGATCTACAAAAAAAAAAATCTATGCTTGGTGGTTTTTTAAAATAATATTTTCTTTTTTCCCAATTGCATGTAAAAGATTTTAGCATCCATTTTTTTAAAATTTTGAGTTACAAATTATCTCTCTCTTTCTCTCTTCTTCCCCTCTCTGAGAGGCAGCAAGCAATTTGATGTAGTTATACTTATGCAATCATGCAAAACACATTTCCATATTAGTTGTGTGTGTGTGTGTGTGTGTGTGTGTGTAAACCCTAACCATAGACCAAAAAAGAAACCCATGAAATAACAAAATGAAAAATATTATGCTTCTATCTGCATTCAGAGTCCATCAGTTCTTTCCCTGGAGGTGGTTAGCATTTTTTGTCATAAATCCTTTTGAATTGTCTTAGGTAATTGCATTGCTGAAATAGCTAAGTCATTTACAGTGGATCATCATACAAAATTGCACTTACTGTATACAATGTTTTCTTGGTTCTACTCTCTTATCTTAACTTTCTACCAGTTCATATAAGTCTTTGCAGGTTTTTTCAAATCTGCCCACCTATCATTTCTTAAAGCACAATAGTAACCCATTACAATCACATACCATAATTTGTATGGGGCAGCTAGGTGCAGTGGATAGAGCACCAGTGCAGGAGTCAGGAGGACCTGACCTCAAATCTCACCTCAGACCCTTGACACTCACTAGTTGTGTGACCTTGGGCAAATCACTTAACCCCAACTGCCTCATCCTGGGTCATCCCCAGTCATCCTGATGAATATCTGGTCACTGGATTCAGATGACTCTGGAGAAGAAGTAAGGCTGGTGACTTGCACATCTCTTCTTCACTCAAAACCAAGTCAAGTGCAAGTCATATTGTTATTTCTCTGATGGCATGGTCTTCTTTGGCAACAAAGGATGAATACACACATAACACAATTTGTTCAGTTATTCCCCAATTGACAGGCATTCCCTCAATTTCCAATTCTTTGCCACCACAAAAAGAGCTGCTATAAATATTTTTGTATGAATTTTTAAAAAATTTCTTTGGAATACAGTAGTAATAGGGGTATTATTGGAAGAGATGATATTCACAGTTTGATTGTCCTTTGACTAGTTCCAAATTACTCTCCAGAATGGTTGAATCAGTTCATAACTTCATCAACAGTGCAATAGTGTCCCAATTTTCCCACATTTCCCCCAATATTTATCATTTTCCTTTTCTGTCATATTGGTCAATCTGATAGGTGTGAGGTGGTACCACAGAGTTGTCTTCATTTGTATTTCTCTAATCCATACTGGCTTAGAGCATTTTTAAAAATGGGGCTAAAGATGACTTTGCTTTCATCATCTGAAAACTGACTGTTCATAGCCTTTGATCATTTATCAAGCAGAGAACTTGTATTCTTATAAATTTGATTCAGTTCTCTATATGTTTGAGAAATGAGAATTTTATCAGAGACACTTGCAGTAAAATTTTTTCACAGCTTTTTCCTTTCTCTCTGTTCTTAGTAGCATTGGTTTTGTTTGTACAAAAACTTTTAAATTTGATATAATCAAAATTATCCATTTTACATCTTGTAATGCTCTCTATCTTATGAACAAACAGGTAAACTACTCCATGTTTCCCTAACTTGCCCATGGTATCATCATTTCTGTCTAAATCAAGTATCCATTTTGACCTTATCTTCCTATATTGTATCAGATGTTGGGCTATACCTAGTTTATGCCAGACTGTTTTCCAGTTTTCCCAGTCCTCCCCTCCCCTGCCTTCTTTTGGTTAAATAGTGAGGTCTTGTCTCAAAAGTATGGATCTTTGTGTTTATCAAACAATAGATTACTATGGTCATTTACTACTATGTATTGTATACCTAAACTATTCCAATGATCCACCACTCTATTTCTTAGCCAGTGCCAGACTATTTTGATAAATATCACTTTATAATACAGTTTGAGATCTGGTCCACCTAGGCCACCTTCCTTTATATTTTTTGTCTTTAATCTCTCTGATATTCTTGATCTTTTTAATCTTCCAGATGAATTTTATTATTTTTTCTAGTTTTATAAAATAATTTTTGGTACTTTGGTATGACAATGAATAAGTAGATTAATTTGTGTAGAGTTTTAATTTTTATTATATTCATTATTATTATTATTATATTTTATTATATTGGTTTGGCCTATTTCTGAGCAATTAACATTTCTCCAGTTATTTAGATAGGTGTGTGAAAAGTGTTTTGTAATTGTGTTCATATAATTCTTGACTTTGACTTGACATATAGACTCCCAAGCATTTTGTATTGTCTACAATTATTTTTAAAGAAGTTTCTATTTGTATCTCTTGCTGTTGAACTTCGTTGGTAATATACAGAAATTCTGAATATTTATCTGGGTTTCTTTATATCCTTCAACTTTGCTAAAGTTGTTAATTATTTCAATTAATTTTTTAGTTGATTTTCTAAGTATATCATCATGTCATCTGCAAAGAGTGACAGTTTTGTTTCCTCACTGACCATTCCAATTACTTCAATTTCTTTTTCTTCTCTTATTGTTATAGCTAACATTTCTAGTACAACATTGAATGATAGTGGTGATAATGGGCATCCTTGCTTTACCCCTGAGCTTACTGGGAAGGCTTCTAGCTTATCCCCATTACAGATAATACTTGCTCATGGTTTAACTAGATGCTGCTTATTTTAAGGAAAGTTCCATTTATTCCTATGCTCTTTAGTGTTGTTGTTTTAACAGAAATGGGTGTTACAATTCATCAGAAGTTTTTTTCTGCATCTATTGATATGACCATATGATTTTTGGTTTTTTAGATATTGATATGATCAGTTATGCTGATAGTTTTCCTAATATTGGACCAGCTCTGCATTCCTAGTATAAATCCCTCCTGGTCACAATGTATGATCCTTGTGATATATTGCTGTGATCTCCTTGCTTATATTTTATTTAAAATTTTTGCAACAATACTCATTAGGGAAATTAGTCTACAGTTGGTCTTTCTCTGTTTTCACTTCTCCTGTTTTAGGTATCAGCACTATATTTGTGTCATAAAAGAAATTTGGTAGGACTCTTACTTTGCCTATTTTTCCAAATAGTGTATATAGCATGGGAATTAATTATTCTTTAAGTATTTGGTAGAATTCTCTTGTGAATCCATATGGTCATGAAGTTTTTTTCTTAGGAAGCTCATTGATGGCCTGTTCAATTTCTTTTCTAAGATGGGTTTATTTAAGTATTCTATTTCCTTTTCTATTAATTCAAGCAATTTATATTTTTATAAATATTCATCCACTTCTCTCACATTTTCAGATTTATTGTAATATAGTTGGGCAAAATAGTTCCTAATAATTGCTTTAATTTCCACTTTGTTTGTGGAATTTACTCTTTTCATTTTTAGTAGTAGTACTAATTTTTAGTACTGATTTGCTTCTCACTTTTTCTTTTATTTCTTTTTTTTCTTTTTTCTTTTTTCCTTTTTTTCAATATAAATTTATTTATTTAACTTTTTACATTCATTTTCATAAAATTTGGGGTTCCAAATTTTCTCCCCATTTGTCCCCTCCCCCACCCCAATACATCGAGCATTCTAATTTCCCCTATCACCAATCTGCCCTCTCTTCTATCAACCCTACCTTCTCTTGTCCCCATCTTCTCTTTTGTCCTGTAGGGCCAGATGACTTTCTATTCCCCATTAATTGTATTTCTTATTTCCTAGTAGCAACAACAATACTCAACAGTTGTTCCTAATTCTTTGAGTTCCAAATTCTCCCCATCCCTCCCTCCCCACCCATTCCCTTTGGGAAGACAGGCAATTCAATATAGGCCATATCTGTGTAGTTTTGCAAATGACTTCCATAATAGTCGTGTTGTGTAAGATTAACTGTATTTCCCTCCATCCTATCCTGCCACCCATTGCTTCTATTCTGTCTTTTGATCCTGTCCCTCCCCGAGTGTTGACTTCAAATTGCTCCCTCCTCCTATTGCCCTCCCTTCCATCATCCCCCCTCACCCTGCTTATCTCCTTCTCCCCCACTTTCCTGTATTGTGAGATAGGTTTGCATACCAAAATAAGTGTGCATTTTATTCCTTCCTTTAGTCGAATATGATGAGAGTAAACTTCATGTTTTTTTTCTCAGCTCTCTTCTTTTTCCCTCCACTAAAAAGTCTCCTGCTTGCCTCTTGAATGAGATATAATTTACCCCATTCCATTTCACCCTCTTTCCTTCCACTACATTTCTTTCTCACCATTTACCTTAATTTCTTTTAAGATATGACCCCATCCTATTCAATTCACTCTGTGCTCTCTGTCTCTGTGTGTGCATGCATGTGTGTATGTGTGTGTGTGCACGCATGTACATTTATGTGTGCGTGTGTGTGTGTATGTGTGTGTGTACTCCCACCAACTACCCAGATACTGAAAAGTTTTAAGAGTTACAAATATTGTCTTTCCATGTAGGAATGTAAACAGTTCACCTTTGGTAAGTCCCTTATGACTTCTCTTTACTGTTGGATTTTTCATGCTTCTTCTCATTCTTGTGTTTGAAGGTCAAATTTTCTTTTCAGCTCTGGTCTTTTCATCAAGAATGCTTGAAAGTCCTCTGTTTCATTGAAAGACCATATTTTCCCCTGAAGTATTATACTCAGTTTTGCTGGGTAGGTGATTCTTGGTTTGAATCCTAGTTCCTTTGACTTCTGGAATATACTATTCCACACCCTTTGATCCCTTAATGTAGAAGCTGCTAGATCTTGTGTTATCCTGATTGTATTTCCACAATACTGGAATTGTTTCTTTCTAGCTGCTTGTAATATTTTCTCCTTGACCTGGGAATTCTGGACTTTGACCACAATGTTCCTAGGAGTTTCTCTTTTTGGATCTCTTTCAGGTGATGATCGATGGATTCCTTCAACACATATTTCGCCCTCTGGTTCTAGAATATCAGGGCAGTTTTCCTTGATAATTTCTTGAAAGATGATGTCTAGGCTCTTTTTTTGATCATGGCTTTCAGGTAGTCCCATAATTTTTAAATTGTCTCTCCTGGATCTATTTTCCAGGTCAGTTGTTTTTCCCATGAGATATTTCACATTCTCTTCCATTTTTTCATTCTTTTGGTTTTGTTTTGTGATTTCTTGGTTTCTCAGAAAGTCATTAGACTCCATCTGTTCCAGTCCAATTTTGAGAGAACTATTTTCTTCAGTGAGCTTTTGAACCTCTTTTTCCATTTGGCTAATTCTGCTTTTAAAAGCATTCTTCTCCTCATTGGCTTTTTAACCTCTTTTGCCAATTGAGTGAGCCTATTTTTCAAGGTGTTATTTTCTTCAGCATTTTTTTGGGTCTCCTTTAGCAAGGTATTGACCCATTTTGCATGCTTTTCTTGCATCTCTCTCATTTCTCTTCTCAGTTTTTCCTCCACCTCTCTCACTTGATTTTCAAAATCCTTTCTGAGCTCTTCCATGGCCTGAGCACATTGGATATCTATTTCAGATGTTTGGGATACAGAGGCCTTAGCTTCTATGTCTTTCCCTGATGGTAAGCATTGTTCCTCGTCATCAGAAATAAAAGGCGGGAACATCTGTTCCCCAGGAAAGTAACCTTCTATGGTCTTATTTTTGTTCCCTTTTCTGGGCATTTTCCCAGCCAGCTACTTGACTTCTGAGATTCCTCTCCACCCCTGCCTAGATCTGCCCAGCTAGTGCTTGGGGTCTGAGATTCAAATGCTGCTCCCCAGCCTTGGGGCTTTCAGTGGTGCACGCGGCTGCTATTCAATGTGAGCTTAAGTTCTGGTGCTCATGTGGGGGCAGGGCCACCTCCCAGGCTCAGTTTCCTCAGGGGGTTTATGCAGAGACCTTCAGTAATGGAGCGGAGCTCCTGTCTGCTTTAGGAGCCTGGGTCTGCTGCTGTCCCTGTCGCCTTCGCTGCCTCCCCAGGGGGCCTGAGTTATGGAGACACCCCCCTCCCCTCTCGGCTGCCCAGAAACCTCTCTCACTGACCTGGAGTGCCTGTGGCTGGAGGGACCTTCACGGCCACCGGAGGTTCCATCCCTGAAACCTGCTCCAATCTGCTCTTCTCAGGGCCCCGTGGCCAGGTCTGGGCTCCACTGTCCGGTGCGCGATGGACTTTTGGGGTCGGTTTTTCAGGGCTCTCTGGAACAGAAATCTCCTCCACTGCATTGCTGCGTGGTTTGCACTGCTCCAGAATTTGTGGGGAATTCTTTTTACAGAAAATTTATCGGCTGTGAGTTTGGAGTTAGCATATGTGAGTCTTTCTACTCCACCATCTTGGCTCCTCTGCTTCTCACTTTTTAAATCATATTAACTAATGGTTTTTCTATTGTATTAATTTTTTCATAAAACCAATTCCAAGTTTGATTTAATAATCCAAACTAATTAATTAATTTTTAAATTTTTTAAATCTCCTTTAATTTTTAGGGTTTTCATTTTATTATTTAATCAAAGATTTTTAGTTCATTCTTTTCCTAGTTTTTGAAATTGCAAACTCAATGTATTGGTCTGCTCTTTCTCTATTTTATTAATGTAAGCATCTAGAGACATCAAACTTCCCTTAAGTACTTCTTTGGGTGCTTCTCATAAATTTTAGTCTCATTGCTGTCATTTTCTTTCTTTCTTTTTTTAAAGATTTAAATTTATTTATTTTCAGTTTTCAACATTCATTTCCATAAGATTTTGAGTTCTAAATTTTCTCCTCATCTTTCTCCTCCCCCCCACCTCTGGATGGCATGCATTCTGATTACCCCTTCCCCCAGTCTGCCCTCCCTTTTATCATCCCCCACTCTTATCCCTTTCCCTTTCACTTTCTTGAAGGGTAAGATAGATTTCTGTACCTAATTGTCCCGGCCTGCGGGACAAGAATGCAGACCCTGGAAGAAAGGAGAGGGTGGGGGACAGGAGACGCGAAGAATGGAGACAAGACAGGCTTTCTGATCAAGTCTCGTTCATTGAGGGGTAGGGTAGCAGTAATTATAGTGGTGAAAGAGGGAGTAGGGGGTTTACAGTAAGCAGCAGTGGGAGGGGTAGTAAGGTTAAGATAAACACAAGATGTTTCAAATATTTTACAAGGGCAGAATGTTTGCTCCCAGCGGCAGTCCAGACCTTTGTCTTGATAATAGATAGCCATGGCTCCCCACAGGTCACCCTTTTCTCTTATATAAAACAAGGTACTGTCCCTGGACCTGTGCCTGTCTTAGGTTGTCCTTATGGGGAAAGGTCTTACCCGTCATGGGGATAAAAGGTAGCTAGTATCCCTGGCTTAGGTTGACTGATCCTTGAAGGATCTTACCCATCATTGGCTACCCAGGTCACCATGAGGGGACTGTACCTGCACATAGAGATCAGGATTGCCAGTCTCCAGGCGATGATAATGTACCTGAATGGGTTTTGCCAGAATGCTGTCTATTTGAGCTTTGATAAAGGTCGTGAGCTTTCGAAACAACCAGGGGCCAAAAGACAGGAGGAGTAAGAAACCTAATATGGGGCCTAGCAAGGAGAGCAAGAAGGGCAGAAGCCCATTCATGCCACTCCAGAAAGGATTTTCAAAAAGTTCTCGGCGTCTCTTTATCAGGTCTTCCTGAAGGCTTTTAATCTTATTGTGGACCAGACCAGATTTGTTAGCATAAAAGCAGCACTTTTCTTGCAGGGCTAGGCAGATGCCCCCTTGCTCAGCATTAAAAGATCAAGGCCCTGACAATTCTGCAGGACGACCTCGGCCAGAGAATCGATCTGGTCCTGGAGGTCGTTGATGGTACCTGAGAGGGCTTGAACATCATCAGTTAGCTGGTTGGAGAGTTTTCATGTAGGAGTGGAGGGCTACCCCAAGGCCAGCAGTGCTGGTGGCCAAGGCACTAGAGATGCTGAGCCCAACAAGGAGAGGGATGAGCTCAACAGCGCGCTTACTTCTGCCAGCAATATAGTCCAGGCGAGGCAGGGGAACAGGCTCATCTCCAGGAATTATATCAATATCAGGAAGTACAGTGGCTAACACACATAGACCGGTCCAATTGGTCGGGAGGGCAAGAAAAGCCATATTTCCTCCGCATACAAAAACTTGACTGGGGATGGGACAGAGGGAATCAGAGTGGTTAATTATGGAGGAACAATTAGCAAAGGTGACAAAACCAACATCAATATCAAAGGAATCATTGCGTGGGAGACTTTGGAAACAAGGGGATGGGGGAAAATTGATGGGTTGAACACGGAAAGGGATCCCAAGAGAACAATTCTCATGGGATATGTTGCTGTTGTTAGGGGAAATGGCAAGAGGCATAGGCATGCCAAGGGTCATACATAGCCAACAAATTTTCTGCCAGGTTGGGGTTGGATAAATTTAGTGCCATGAAGGTAGCCTCTAAAATACTGGAGGTTTGAGAATCAAGATTGAGGCCTCGGGACTTGGGCAGTGCTAGGGGGTGATACTGTAAAGGGGGGAACATGTGTCTAATTATTTTTTCAATATGTTGCTGTACCTTAAATTCTCTAATTCTATCAGTGGGGCCCCCTCCGTCCAAAATATGAATAGGCACATAGACAGGCCAGCAAACAGCTTTTCTGATATGATTGTGGTCCAGACAGGAGGCTTGGGCATATTTGGTGGAACTCATAGGGTTGGATCGGTCATAACCCCCCGCCAAAGGTGCCACTATAAGTTCTTTGAAGATTGGTAGTCAAATAGATTGTATTACTTTTCCCGAGCACTGCTGGGCAGAATTATAACAGTAAGAGTGGAGGGTTGTAACAGTGTAACAGTCCTCAGGGCAGGGCCCTGGCACACCACTGGTTGAGGGAATGATTCTAGGATTTGGGACACATTTGTATTGCTGTCTAAATCCTCCCCCAATACTGGCTGTATAGGAAAGATATGCGGTTTTGCCCTCACAGGCAACAGAGTTGGTGAAGTGAGTAGGCCTCACATTAGATGTGCCGCCCCGGCATTCTCAAGGGCTCCCATAAAGGTTGCGGAGAAGATCAGAGCTGGGAGGTGGGTCAAAACCAGCACAGAGTCCAGGAACCAGGAAAGAGATCAGTGAACGGGAAAGGTACCATAGGAGAGGAGTCATGGCCTGTAAGAGAAGAAGAAGAACAAGGTCTCAGGGAGGAGCATCCTCTCTGGAGGCTGGGTTATTAGCATCATTCTTTTGATCACTAACTTGCCTTACTAAATGCTCTGGCAACCAGCGAGCGGATTTCATTTCTTTTGAGTAAATGCATACTGAGCCGCTTCCCCAGATAAGGATGGGGTCAGGGTCATGCCATTTATTGGTCAGGGGATCCTTCCATAGGGCCTCAGCATAGTGGTGATCAGGGAGGGAATGCCAGAAGCGATCAGCTGCCGTTTTGCCCTTTGCATCTAAGTGCAGAAAATCCAAAATAAATAGGGCATGATTGATGATATTTCGGGGAGATCCTCGTATGGGGTAGAGATCTCCCTTCTTTAATTTGTGGAGAGTGTTTTTGATTGTCTAATGAGCTCTCTCAACTATCCCCTGTCCCTGGGGATTGTAAGGGATACCAGTGATGTGGGATATGCCGAGGGAGGCACAGAAGGAGTTGAACGAGTGGCCAGAATAGCCGGGACCATCGTCAGTTTTAATGGAAGAAGCCTTGCCGAGAGCCGAGAGGCAGGTGAGGACGTGAGCGATGGCATGTCCACACGCCTCACCTGATTGAAGCGTGGCAAAAAGGAAACCACTAAATGTATCTATAGTAACATGGAGATATTTAAGGTTCCCGAAATCGGGAATGTGTATCACATCCATCTGCCATATTTCATTGGGGATAAGACCACAGGGATTAACTCCAAGATGAGGGACAGGGAGGAGGGTAACACAAGTAGGGCACTGCTTAACAATATGGCGGGCCTGTTCCCGAGTGATTTTAAAAAGGAGTCTGAGGGTATGAGCATTAAGATGATGTAATGCATGGGCACGCAAAGCCTCATCCACAGCAGAAGAGAAGCAAACGAAGGAAGAGCGAGTAACTAAATCAGCAAGGTTATTACCCTCAGTAAGGGGTCCGGGGAGACCCTAATGGGCACGTAAATGGCAGAGGTAAAAAGGCGCTGATCGGGCACGAATGGCAGCTTATATTTGGAGAAAGAGGGAGACAGCGGAGGAGGTAGGCTTAATGAACGCGATGGTCTCCAGGAGAGGTACCAACTGAGAAATATAAGCACTGTCAGTATAAATGTTGAGGGGAGTATAAGAGAACAATCGAAGAACAGTAAGGACAGTGAAAAGTTCCACAAGCTGAGCAGAAGAATAAGGGGTTGGGACGGAGGTAGCTTTACCATTGACAGCATAAGCAGGGACACCAGTGGAAGAGCCATCAGTAAATACAGTGAATGCATGGGGCAATGGCTGAGAAGATGTATTTTTAGGAAATATAAAGGGATGAGTTTGAAAAAACTGAAGGAGCTTATCAGCCGGATAGTGGTTATCAACAGACCCCAAAAAGGAGGAGCAAGCAATAGGCCACAAATTAGTGGTTTGAAAGAGCCAATCTACTTCAGTTTTAGAGTAAGGTTGTATAATGGTATCTGGGTCCTTACCAAAGTACCTTATGCTGGTGTCCCTGGCATGCATAATGAGTTTCGCAACAAGAAAAAAATAGGGAGTAATTACTTCTCCAGGGGAGGAGGGAAGATGGATCCATAATATCGGGGCAGATTGCCAAAAGACCCCAGTGGGCCTGTGAGAAGTAGCACAGACTATAAGGGAAAATGGGTGGGAGTAATCCATGAAGGTGACAAACTGATCTTGGATGGCGTGCGCAACCTTCACAAGGGCACTTTTGCCATCCTCAGAAAGAACCCTTGGCGACTTTGGGTCAGGGTTGCCTCGAAGGATATCAAAAAGAGGTTTGAGGTCCCCAGTGGTAAGGTGGAGGTAGGGACGGATCCAATTAATATCCCCCAACAATTTTTGAAAGTCATTAAGAGTGGTCAAATGATCCACTCGGAGTCTGAGATTATGGGGTTTAACAAGCGGCCCACGGAGTTCAAACCCTAGATAAGTGTAGGGGTCCTTAAGCTGAACTTTGTCTGCAGCAATTTGAAGCCCCTGGGAGGAAAGACTTTGTACTAGGGCATCGCAGCACGCAAGAAGTGTGGAGCCATCAGTTCCCGCCAAAAGGATATCATCCATGTAGTGGAGGATATACAAAGAAGGCCAGCTTTTTCTGATAGGGTCAATAGCAGAGCCCACAAATTTCTGACAGAGGGTGGGGCTGTTAGTCATGCCCTGAGGAAGGACTTTCCATTGAAAACGAGACATGGGTTTCTGAAAATTAATTGTAGGAAGGCTAAAAGCGAAGCGGACGCGGTCAGCAGGGTGCAGGGGGATGGTAAAAAAGCAATCCTTAAGGTCAATAATGACCTTGAGAAAATGGATAGGGGTAGCAACAGGGGAGGGGAGCCCAGGCTTCAAGGCTCCCATAACAATCATAGTTTTATTAACTGCCCTAAGATCTTGCAGGAGTCGCCACTTTCCTGATTTTTTCCTTATAACAAAAATGGGTGTGTTCCAAGGGGAATTACTGGGCTCAATGTGGCCCACAGCCAGCTGCTCCTGCACAAGCTGCTCTGCCGCAGCCAACTTTTCCCTAGGAAGTGGCCACTGATCTACCCAAACAGGGTCATCAGATTTCCAAGAGATCTTGTCTGCATGGGGTGCAGGAACATCAGTGACCACTAGAGTAAATTTCCTAATCCTAAGCGGTCAGGGCGTCTATGCACCGTGATGGGTTCCTTTGTACCTTGAGCATCCTTGCCAAGGCCCTGACCAGGCAAATAGCCCTGCTTGAGCATTTAAGAGGTGACAATCTCCTTAGGGCTGCACATAACCATGCCCAATTGGGAGAGCAGATCCCGTCCCCAGAGGTTAAAGGGAAGGCGAGGGAGGACATATGGGCGAATGGAACCAGAGTTATTTTCAGAATCTGTCCAAGTGAGAAGTTTGGTGCTCCGTTCAGGGTTGGTAGCTTGGCCAATGCCCTGTAACTGAGTAAGAGAAGGTGACAATGGCCAGGCTGCTGGCCAATCCTTCTTCCTAATAATGATGGCATGAGCCCCTGTATCAATGAGGCCTTCAAAAGGTCTCCCATTAAGTCTAAGGAGGAGCATGGGTTTTTGGGGAAGAATATTCTGAACCCAATAGGCGTTGGAGGAGCCAAAACTGCCTGTTCCCCGGGAGCAAGCCTGAACAGTCCCATGAGCAGTATTGAGAGGCAAAAGGAGAAGCTGAGCGAGCCTAGAACCAGGGGGTATAGTAGCATATGAAGTCAGGACCAAGACCACAAGCTTAATTTCACCTGAATAGTCATTATCTATAACACCAGGATAGACAAAAATTCCAGACAGGGTGGAACAAGCTCGACCAAGAATAAGGCCAAAAAAACCACTGGGGCAGGGACCACGGACCCCAGTATCAATTACCTGGGGTCCTTGTTCAGGTACTAGTATTGTGCAGGAGGCGGAACAGAGGTCCAGTCCTGCGCTACCAGGGATGGGTCTTGAGAGATCAAAGATGGTTTGAGGGCGTGATGGGCCAGCTGATTCACCCCAAAACTGGTCCTGGGGGTGGGTAATGGGGCCTGCGGCTGGCCCCGCCGGGAGTTTCCCTGATCAGATAAAGGACAGCCCTCAAGATGGCGGAGTAGAAGGACGCACGTTTACGAGCTCCGAAACCAAAGCCCATAGAATTAATGTAAAAAGAGACCCCCATAACTTCTGGGTCAATACAAAGGTGTGCAGAAACAGAGTGGAAGAGATTTCCGTTCCAGGGAGCCCTGGAGACCCGTCCCCAGGGTCCGTCGCGCTCCGGAAAGCGGACCCCACCTCCAGCGCTGCCCTGGCCGCAGCCCCAGAGAAGCTGACCTGAGCAGGCTTCAGACACGGAAGCTCCGGCAGCCGGGAAAGTCCCTCCACCCATAGAAGCTACAGGTCAGTGAGAGAGAAGGCCGGGCTGGAGGAGGGGAGTGGAGTGTCTCCGTGACTTGGGCCCCCTCGGAAGGAAGCGGCGGGTGGCAGAGATGGGGGCAGGAAGCGGCGGAGGCAGAGGGGTGGGCAGCGGCTGAGGTGGCAGCAGCCCAGGACTCAGGAATCCCCCAGCAGCAGGCAGGATCTTCATTACAGAAGGTTTCTGCATAAAACCTGGGGGAGCTGAGCCTGGGAGATGGCCCTGCCCCCACCCCGCTCTATTACTGAAGGCCTCTGCATAAAGACCCTGAGGGAACTGAGCCTAGGAGGCGCGGCCCCCCACCCCGCCCCCACCTGCCCCGTTCCTGAAAGTCTCTGCATAAAGCCCCTAAGGGAACTGAGCCTGAGAGGCGGCCCTGCCCCCACCCCAGCACCAGAACTAAAGCTTGCCGCGGAAAGCCCATTTGAATCTCAGAGGCCAAGCACTAGCTGGGCGGATCCAGGCGGGGGTGGAAAGGAATCTCAGAAGTCAAGTAACTGGCTGGGAAAATGCCTAGAAAAGGGAAGAAAAATAAGACTATAGAGAGTTTTTTCCAACAAATGCAAATGATCCCGACATTCGGATCTGATGATGAGGACGTATTCTTGCCATCAGGGAAAGACGTGGAGGGTGGGGCCTCAGTAGCCCAGACACCCCAGGGGGGTGGCGGGTGGGCTCAGGCCTTGGAAGAGCTCAAAAAGGATTTTGAAAAGCAAGGTAGACAGGTGGAGGAAAAACTGGGAAGAGAAATGACAGAGATGCAAGAAAAGTATGAAAAACGGGTCAATACCTTGGTAAAGGAGACCCAAAAAAATGCTGAGGAAATTAACACCTTGAAAAATAGGCTCACTCAGTTGGCAAAAGAGGTTCAAAAAGCCAATGAGGAGAAGAATGCTTTCAAAAGCAGAATGAGCCAAATGGAAAAAGAGGCTCAAAAGCTCACTGAAGAGAATAGTTCTCTCAAAATTAGAATGGAGCAGATGGAGTCTAATGACTTTACGAGAAACCAAGAAATCGCTAAACAAAACCAAAAGCATGAAAAAATGGAAGAGAATGTGAAATATCTCATGGGAAAAACAACTGACCTGGAAAATAGATCCAGGAGAGACAATTTAAAAATTATGGGACTACCTGAAACTCATGATCAAAAAAAGAGCCTAGACATCATCTTCCATGAAATTATCAAGGAAAACTGCCCTGACATTCTAGAACCAGAGGGCAAAATAAGTATTGAAAGAATCCATCGATCACCACCTGAAAGAGATCCAAAAAGAGAAACTCCTAGGAACATTGTGGCCAAATTCCAGAACTCCCAGCTCAAGGAAAAAATCTTGCACGCAGCTAGAAAGAAACAATTCCAGTACTGTGGAAATACAATCAGGATAACTCAAGATCTAGCAGCTTCTACATTAAGGGATCGAAGGGTGTAGAATAGGATATTCCAGAAGGCAAAGGAACTAGGACTCAAACCAAGAATCACCTACCCAGCTAAACTGAGTATAATACTTCAAGGGAAAATATGGTCTTTCAATGAAACAGAGGACTTTCAATCATTCTTGATGAAAAGACCAGAGCTGAAAAGAAAATTTGACTTTCAAACACAAGAATGAGAAGAAGCATGAAAAAGGAAACAGCAAAGAGAAGTATTAAGGGACTTACCAGAAGTGAACTGTATACATTCATACAGGGAAAGACAATATTTCTAACTTTTAAAACTTTTCAGTATCTGGGTAGTTGGTGGGACCACACATACACATGTACACGCATGCACACACATACACACATGCACACACATACAGAGACAGAGAGCACAGAGTGAACTGAATAGGATGGGACCATACCTTAAAAGAAATTAAGGTAAATGGTGAGAGAGAAATGTAGTGGGAGGAAAGAGGGGGAAATGGAAGGGGGTAACTATATGTCATTTAAGAGGCAAGTAGGAGATTTCTTTAGTGGAGGGAAAAAGAGGAGAGCTGAGAAAAAAAAACCAAAAACCAAAAAACAAAAAAAACAAGAAGTTTACCGTCATCACATTTGACTAAATGAAGGAGTGAAATGCACACTCATTTTGGTATGAAAACCTATCTTACAGTATAAGGAAGAGGGGGAGAAGGAGATATTGCAAGGGGGGGGATGATGGAAGGGAGGGCAAAGGAAGGAGGGAGCAATTTGAAGTCAACACTTGGGGAGGGACAGGATCAAAAGACAGAAGAGAAACAACGAGGGGCAGGTTAGGAGGGATGGTAATTCAGTTAGTCTTACACAACACGACTATCAGGGAGGTCATTTGCAAAACTACACTGATAGGGCCTATACTGAATTGCCTTCCTTCCCAAAGGGAATGGGTGGGGAGGGAGGGATGGGGAGAATTTGGAACTCAAAGTTTTAGGAACAACTGTTTAGTATTGTTATTGCAACTAGGAAAGAAGACATACAGTTAATGAGGAATAGAAAGTCATCTGGCCCTACAGGAGAAAAGAGAAGATGGAGACAAGAGAAGGGAGGGATGACAGAAGAGAGGGCAGATTGGAGATAGGGAAAATTAGATTGCTTGGGGTATTGGGGTGGGGGGAGGGGATAAAAGGGGAGAAAATTTGGAACCCCCAAATTTGTGAAAATGAATGTAAAAAGTTAATTAAATAAAAAAAAAGATAAAGGACAGCCCTTATTATCAGTTTTGGAGCAACATTGAGAGGCCCAGTGCTTACCCTTTTTACATCATGGGCAAGTCCCGGGGTGACCAGAGCGAATTTGTTTAGGGGCTGCACAGTTCCTTGCGAAGTGCCCTAAATTGCCACAGTTAAAACACCTGTTTGGTGAGGGCGTAGAGGCAGCACCCGCGAAAACATCCTGCAAAGCCTCGCCAATGGCAGCACCGATCTGGCGGCTAGGGCCAATGTCAGCACAGAGGCGAATATAATCAGAGATGGTGCCTTGCCTCTTATGAAGGCGAAGTGCCACCTGGCAGGTTGAGTTAGCATTCTCAAGGGCGAGTTGGGGAATGAAATCGCTCTCAACCTCAGAAGGGCCAAGGAGCCTCTCTGCTGCGTCAGTAAATAATAATAAAGTCGGCATAAGGCTCTTCAGGTTTCTGATGAATATTTGCAATGGAGGTGGTTGCAGGCCCCTTAGGGGGAAGTTTCTGCCATGCCCTTGTGGCCACATTCTGGATTTGGGCAAAAAGACCAGAGGCAAACTGGGTCTGGGCCTCATTTTTCTCAGAAGGGGGGGCTCCGTCCAGACCTTTATCTTGATAATAGATAGCCATGGCTCCCCACACCTAATTGCCTGTATACCTTATTTCCCAGTTGCATGTAAAATAGTTTTTTAGCAATTGTTTTTAAAACTTTAAGTTCTAAATTCTGTCCCTTCTTCCTTCCCCACCTACTCACATTGAGAAGGGAAGCAATTCAATATAGGTTATACATATGAAGTTATTCAAAACACCTCCATAATAGTCACATTGTGAAAGACTAACTGTATTTGCCTCCATCCTATCCCACCCCGCTATTATTCTTTTTTCTCCTTTGATCCTATTTCTTTCTAAAGAGTTTGCTTCTAACTATCCCCTCCCCCAATCTGTCCTCACTTCTATCATCATCCCCTCTTATGGCTTTCCCCCCTACTTTTCTGTAGGGTAAGATACCCAATTGAGTGTGTATGGTATTTCCTCCTTAAACCAAATCCAATGAGAGTTCACTCATTTTTTCTTACCTCCCCCACTTCCACTCCACTGTAGAACCTTTTTCTTGCCTCTTTTATAAGGGGTAATTCATTACATTCTCTCTCCCTTTCTCCTTTTCCCAATATATTTTTCTCTCACTTCTTATTTCTACTTTGTAGATACATACCTTCATATTCAACTCACCCTGTGCCATCTATCTATCTATCTATCTATCTATCTATCTATCTATCTATCTATCTATCTATCTATCTATCTATCTATCCATCCATCCATCCATCCATCTATCTATCTCCTTCCTCCAACTACCCTAATACTGAGAAAGATTTCATGAGTTACAAATATCATCTTTCCATGTAGGAATGTAAACAGTTCAACTTTAATAAGTCTATTATGATTTCTCTTTCTTGTTTACCTTTTCATGTTTCTCTTGATTCTTGTATTTGAAAGTCAATATTCTATTCGACTCTGGTCTTTTCATCAAGAATGCTTAAAATTCCTCTATTTCATTGAATGTCCATTTTCCCCCCAAGGGATTATACTGTTTTGCTGGGTAGGTGATTGTTGACTTTAATCTGAGCTTCTCTGACCTCTGGTATATCATATTCCAAGTCCTTTGATCCCTTAATGTAGAAGGTGCTAGATCTTGTGTTATTTTGATTGTATTTCCACAATACCTGAATTCTTTCTTTCTGGCTGTTTGCAATATTTTCTCCTTGACCTGGAAACTCTGGAATTCGGCTACAATATGCCTAGGCATTTTCCTTTTAGGATCTTTTTCAGAGGCAATTGGTATATTCTTTCAATTTCTATTTTGCCCTCTGGTTCTACAATATCAGGGCAATTTTCTTTGGTAATTTCTCGAAAGATGATGCCTAGGCACTTTTTTTGATAATGACTTTCAGGTAGTTCAATGATTTTAAAATTATCTCTCCTGGATCTATTTTCCAGGTCAGTTGTTTTTCCAATGAGATAGTTCACATTGTCTTCTATTTTTTCATTCTTTTGGTTCTGTTTTATAATTTCTTGATTTCTCATAAAGTCATTAGCTTCCTTTTGCTCCATTATCATTTTGAAAGAATTGTTTTCTTCAGTGAGCTTTTCAACCTCCTTTTCCATTTGGACAATTCTGCTTTTTAAGGCATTCTTCTCCTTGGCTTTTTGGATTTCTTTTGCCATTTGGATTAGTGTATTTTTTAAGGTGTTATTTTCTTCAATATTTTTTGGGTCTCCATTAGCAAGTTGTTGACTTGTTTTTCATTACTTTCTTGCATCACTCTCATTACTCTTTCCATTTTTTCCTCTACTTCTCTTACTTGATTTTCATAATCTTTTTGGGCTCCTCCATGGCCTGTGACCAATTCATATTCCTCTTGGAGGCTTTTGATGTAGGAGCTTTGACTCTACTGTCCTCCTCTGCTTGTTTGCCTTGATCTTCCTTGTCACCAAAGTAAGACTCTATAGTCACTTTTGCTTTTTTCATCAGAAATGCTTGAAAGTCCTTTATTTTACTAAATTTCCATCTCCCCCATCCCCCACTGAAGGATTATAGTCAATTGTGCTGGGTAGGTGATTTTGGGTGTAATCCTGGTTTGCTTCCTGCCCAGAATTTCATATTCTAATCCCTCTGGTCCTTTAAAACATGGAAACTGCTAAATCCTGTGTAATCTGGACTGGCTAATCATGGCTTCACAATATTTGACATGTTTCTTTCTGATTGCTTGAAGTATTTTCTCCTTGACCTGGTACCTCTGGAATTGGGCTATATTCCTGGGATTTTTCTTTTGGGGATCTCTTTTTTAAAAATATTTACTTTTAGTTTTCAACATTCATTTCCACAAGATTTTGAGTTTCAAATTTTCTCCCCATCTCTCCCCTCCCCCACTCCAAAATACCATGCATTCTAATTACCCCTTCCCCTAATCTACTCTCCCTTCTATCACATCCTTCCCTTCCCTTGGTAGCTAGGTGGTGCAGTGAATAGAGCACCCATGCAAGAGTCAGGAGGACCTGAGTTCAAATCTCACCTCAGATATTTGCCACTCACTAGCTGTGTGACCTTGGGCAAGTCACTTAACCCCAATTGCCTCATCCTGGGTCATCTCTAGTCATCCTGATGAATATCTGGTCACTGGATTCACATGGCTCTGGAGGAGAGGTGAGGCTGGTGACTTGCACAACACTTTGTCACTCAAAACAAAGTCAAGTGCAAGTCATGGCATTATTTCTCTGATAGCATGGTCTTCTTCAGCAAAGAAGGACAAACACGCTCTCTTCCTTTATTCCCATCCTCTCTCTTTTCTTGTAGGGCAATATAGATTTCTATAACCTGTATTTCTTATTTCCCAGTTACATGCAAAAACAGCTCTCAACCTTCATTCCTAATACTTTGAGTTCCAACTTCTCTCCCTTCCTCACTCCCCACCCATCCCCATTGAGAAAGCAAGCAATTCAATATAAGGTATATAGGTTCAGTTTTGCTAAAGACTTCCATTATAGTCATGTTGTGAAAGACTAACTATATTTCCCTCCATCCTATCCTGCTCCCCATTTATTCTATTCTCTCCTTTGACCTTATCCCTCCCCAAAAGTATTTATTTCTAATTACCCCCCTCCTCTCATTTGCCCTCCCTTCTATCATCCTCCCACATGCCACTTATCCTCTTCTCCCCTATTTTCCTGTAGTGTAAGATAGGTTTTCATACCAAATTGAATGTGCATGTTATTCCCTCCTTAAGTCAAATGTGATAAGAGTAAACTTCACTTTTTCCCTCTCCCCTCCCCCCTTTCCTTCCATTGAAAAAGCCTTTTCTTGTCTTTTTCTGAGAGATAATTTGCCCCATTCCATTTCTCCCTTTCTCCTCCCAATGTAGTCTTTTCTTACCCCTTAATTTTATGTTTTTATATATCATTCCTTCCTATTCAACTCACTCTGTGCCCTCTGTCTATATATATATATATATATATATATATGTGTGTGTGTGTGTGTGTGTGTGTGTGTGTGTGTGTATAATCATTCCACCTACCCAAATACTGAGAAAAGTTTCAAGAGTTGCAAATATTCTTTCCATGTAGTAAGTCCCTTATAATTTCTCTTTCCTGTTTACCTTTTCATGCTTCTGTTGATTCTTGTGTTTGAAAGTCAAATTTTCTATTCAGCTCTGGTCTTTTCATCAAAAATGCTTGAAAGTTCTCTATTTTATTGAATGACCATTTTTTCCCTTGAAGTATTATACTCAGTTTTGCTGGGTAGGTGATTCTTGGTTCTAATCCTAGTTCCTTTGATTTCTGGAATATCATATTCCAAGCCCTGCAGTCCCTTAATGTAGAAGTCGCCAGATCTTGTGTTATCCTGATTGTATTTCCACAACACTTAAATTGTTTCTTTCTGGCTGCTTGCAATATTTTTTCCCTGAGCTGGGAACTTTGGAATCTGTCTACAATATTCCTAGAAGTTTTTCTTTCACACCTCTTTCAGGAGGTGATCAGTGAATTCTTTCAATATTTATTTTACCCTCTGGTTCTAGAATATTAGGGAACTTTTCCTTGATAATTTCATGAAAGGTGATGTCTAGGCTCTTTTTTTGATCATGACTTTCAGTCTCATAATTTTTAAATTGTCTCTCCTGGACCTATTTTCCAGGTCAGTTGCTTTTCCAGTGAGATATTTCACATTGTCTTTTACTTTTTCATTCTTTTGGTTTTGTTTTTTAATTTCTTGGTTTCTCATAAAGTCATTAGCTTCCAACTGCTCCATTCTAATTTTTGAAGAACTATATTCTTCAGTGAGCTTTTGAACCTACTTTTCCATTTAACTAATTCTGCCTTTTAAAGCATTCTTTTCCTCATTGGCTTTTTGGGCCTTTTTTGCCATTTGGGTCAGTCTATTTTTAAAGGTGTTAATTTCTTCAGCATTTTTGGGGGATCTTCTTTAGCAAACTATGGACTCGCTTTTCATGATTTTCTTGCATTGCTCTCATTTCTTCCCAATTTTTCCTCCACCTCTCTTTCTTGATTTTCAAAATCCTTTTTGAGCACTTCTATAGCCTGAGACTATTGCATATTTATTTTGGAGGTTTTGGATGCAGAAGCCTTAACTTTTAGGTCTTCCTCTGATGGTATACATTGTTCTTCCTCATCAGAAAGGATGGAAGAAAATACCTGCTCACCAAGAAAGTAACCTTCGATTGTCTTATTCTTTTCCCCTTTTTGGGGCATTTTCTCAGCCAGTTACTTGACTTTTGAGTTCTTTGTCAAGAGGAGGATATACTCTGGGGGCCTGTAAGTTCTCAGCTCCTCCAAGGTGGCACAATCAAGGGAGAGGAGTTTACTCCTCTTCTGATTTGCACTCTGCTCTAGGAGCAGCTACAAGCACTCTTCTCTGACCAGGATCTGCCTGAAGGATTCCCTCTCTAGACCCTCCACCAGCTGCACCACACCAGCCAGTGCTCCTCCTCACCCCAGGAGTGCCACTCAGGGCTGAGATCCAGATCAGCAGCTCAATTCCCCAGGAACTTTAGGCTGGGGTTCCAACAATGTAAGCTGCCACTGCCTGGGACCAAGGCTAGATCACTCTATTCCCCTCTCACTCAGATGAAAGAGCTTTCTCACCAACCTTTGAAGCTTCCTTTGGCATTTGTGGGTTGAGGAATCTGGGAACTGCAGCTGCTTCTGGTGGCACCCTGAAGCCTGCTTGGTCCTGTCCCTGCCATGCTGTGTAGCCCATGCTGGGCTGTGCTCTGCTCTGCACCCAGTATGACTGACCTTTCCTGTCAACCCTCCAGGCTGTCTTGGGCTGCAAATCTCTTTCACTCTGTTGTTTTGTGGCTTCTGCTGCTCTAAAATTTATTTAGAGTCATTTTTTTACAGGTATTTTATGGACTGTGGGAGCAGAGCTTCTAGAGGTACATCCTTCTACTCTGCTATCTTGGTTCCGCCCCCTGGGGATCTCTTTCAGGAAGTAATTGGTGGATTCTTTCAATTTCTATTTTACCCCCAGATTCTAGAATATCAGGGCATTTTGCCTTGATAATTTCTTGAAAGATGATATGTAACTTCTTTTTTTTTTTATCATAGGTTTCAGGTAGTTCAGTAATTCTTAAACGGTCTCTCCAGGATCTATTTTCCAGGTCTGTTGTTTTTTTGATGAAACATTTTGCATTTTCTTCTATTTTATCATTCTTTTAATTTTGTTTGATTATTTCTTGATGTCTCTTGGACTCATTAGCTTCCACTTGCTACTTCTAATTTTTAAGGAATTATTTTCTTCAGTAAGTTTTTGAACTTTCTTTTCCATTTGGTCATCTACTTTTTAAGGAGTTGTCTTCTTCAATGAACTTTTGCACATCTTTTTCCAATTTTTTTTGGTGTGCATACTTTACCAAAGCTATTGACTCTTTTTTCATGATTCTCTTACTGCACTCTCATTTATCTTCTCAATTTTCCTTATACCTCTCTTATCTGATTTTTAAAATCCTTTTTGAGTTTTTGCAAGTATTCTTTTTGGTCCTGAAACAAATTCAATTTTTCTTTGTGACTTTGCATGTTGCCATTTTGATAATGTTGTCCTCTTCTGTGTCTGTGTTTTGTGCTTCCCTGTCACCACAGCAATGTTCTATAATCAGGGTGTTTTGGAAGGGTTTTTTTGGTCATTTGCTCCAGCCTATTTCTTGACTTTTAACTTCATGTTATTGTTATATTTTGCTTCTAGGGTGGAAGGGGCACTGTCCCAAGCTTCACATTTTTCATGTTGTTTTCAGAGCTAATTCTAGGGACTTGTAAGTTTTCAGTTCTTCCAAGGTGCTATCTAAGAAGAGGATTGGTCACTGCTCTCCTCCCTTTGCTCTAGTCTGTGAGTGATGACAAGCACTCTTTTATGCTTTGGACTTGTGACCAAAATCCCTATGATTCTGTGCCCACACATTCTAATATGCTAGTGCTCCTCTTCACTTTGGACTGTAATTCTGGTCTGTGACCTGGGTTTCCATTTGGACATACAATTGAGTCCTTCACACAGTGTCAGCAAAGTGTCCCCTGTAATCTCCTTCTGATCCTTGTCTGGTCTCCTTACCAGCTGTAGACTGTGAGCTCAGGGAGTCCCTGATGCTAATTCAGTTGGTTCCAAAGCAGGCACTAGCTTTCTGGGATACAGGCTACTCACTGGACTTGCCAGGCCACCTGCACTGGACTATACTCCACTCTCACCTCAATGAGACAGACCTTTTCTGTCAACCTTCTAAGTTGGCTGGAAAAATTACTCAGTTTCTGACTTTCCAGAATTCATTTCGAGGTATTACTTTAAAGTTGTTTGTAGGAGAATCTGGAGAGCTCAGGTGAGTTTCTGCCTTACTCTGCCATCTTGACTCCACCTTCTACTTGTTGGTGTTCTTTTTAGATTAATTCACGTCTCCAGCTTTAGTTTCTGAATTAGCACTTTGTGCCAAGACCAGGGTCTATTCCCTCCTTCATTTTTGGGTGAGGTAGTGTTATCTACTTGTTTTCACCCTGAATCACTTGTTTCCTGCACTGACTTTCACCTCTCAGAGTTAGCCCCGCTTCCCACTTCTACTGGATCTTTGAGATTCAAAGTGTTAGATCTTCAGGGTCCTCTCTAGTATCTCAAGATAGTATTAGGGATCTCAGAGTCACAGTATCGGACCACTATTCAGGTTTGCTAGTTGTAACTTGATGTGCTGCCGCTCCTGTAGCTTTCTGATAGCCTTGGGACTTTGTCAGAGGAGTATTCCTCTCTTGTTGCCTTAGGACACAGAACCCTGTAGGATACAAATGTGGCTAGTTATCCTAGGAAGCCACCCTGTACTGTCACTAGTTTGGATAGCCTTTCTTAATACTCTCAAGTTGACTGACCTTTTAAACAGTTTGGGGGTTAAAGAATTTGCTTAGTTTAGATTCTTAGAGTATTTCTTGATCACTGTTCTGTTTAGGACAAATTTCCAGGTTTTGCTGGAACAATAATATGGGACTTGGGTAATTGGCCTCCTGTTCAGGAAGCCATCTGGGACACAAGTCCTAAACCATTTGTTTTGCTGTATCTAGAGGTCCCTGTAAGCAGAATATCCTTTGGCTATACAATGCCCATTGCCTTAATGAGCTTAGAACATTTAATGGGCTGCTTGATCACTAATTTTTTTTTATCTCCACTGTTTTTCTAGGCCACTCATCATCTCATATGTTGAGTGATTTTTTCTACCATCAATACCACTAATGGATTTACTTTGTTAGGAAGAATTTTATACAGGGTGTATCTGTCATTTTACAATTGGATGTCACATTATCAATGTCAACATTCTTATGTAAATATATCATAAACTTCCCCACAGAATGTACCTCAAGCAGAACCTTCCTTTTATCCTTTGGTTATGCTACTTCCTCACCACTTCCTATGACAGCTGCAGCTCTTCCTAGAGCAGGCACATATTTGCATTTAGTTCATTCCTTTGTACTTGCATGTACCAGAGGTTATGTCCCTTGTCATTCACAGTCAGCTGCAGTTCCCTAATTCTGGATTTGTAATACCAACTCAGCCTCCTGCCTACCCTACCCTCCTCCAACTCCATCTGCTGCTTTGTCCTATCCAGTGCCATCTTCCCTTCTCAAAGCTGGCAGTCTGCATCTGAGCAAGACTCAGGGCTAGCTAAATGATTTTTCTTGAATAATTCCTAATTATTTTCCAGAATAGTTAACTGAATAACAGCTCTAGCAACAGTATATTAACAAGTCTGTCTTTCTAAAGCCCCTCCAAGGCTATTTCTGTCTTTTGTTATCTCTACCAATTTAATAGATGTAAAATAATACCTAAGAATTGTTTTGATTTGTATTTCTCTTATCATTAGTACTTTGGAGCAATTTTTCATATAGTGATTAGTCCACAATCCTTTCTTTGGAAGCACATATTCTTAAGGACAGATCTGTAAAAATTTTATCTTTTGACTATTTTTTGTTGGGAAATGGTTCTTGATCTCATGCTAATTTCCCATAATATCTGGAAATAAACATTTATTGGCTATTTGATATAGTTTTTTTTAACTACTTGAGCTTCTCTTCATGAAAAGATCTTTAATTTCATGAAGTCAAAATGATTTTATTTTCTATTTTGTGATGACTTTAGACATTGTTAAGGGTTCTCTCTCTCTCTGGTTAAAAATTCACTTGATAGCTACAATTTTTTAATTTTAATCTTCAATTCCAAATTTTCTTCCTCCAACCCCCTCACTCCTGCCCATTTAGAAAGCAAGAAATATGATCATCCATTACAGATATGAAGTCATGGCAAATATATTTCCACTTTAGCCATGTCCCCTCCCCACCAAAAAAAAAGGCAAGGAAAAGAAGGAAATAGAAAAAATACTTCATCTACACTGAATCTAACGTTCTCTATTTGGAGATGGAGAGCGTATTTCCTCATGAGTCCTTTGAATTTATGATTGGTCACTGTGTTGATTAGAGTTACTAAGACTTGATTTTTTTAATTAATTTTTTTTTTTACAATATTGCTGTTACTATATAAATGGTTCTGATTATACTCACTTCATTTTATATCAGTTCTTACAAATCTTCCTAGGTATTTCTGAAACCATTCCCTTCATCATTTCTTACAGCAGAATCATATACCATAAGCTGTTTATCCATTCCCTAATTGATGGGCATCCCTTCAGTTTCCAATTCTTTGCCACCATGGAAAGAACTGCAATAAATACATATTTTAAAATTTTTATTCATTTTGAACTTAAATATAAAAAGAACAAAAAAGAATATTTCCATGTACATAGCACAACATAAAACAAAATTCAATATAAAACCATGAATTTCCATTTCACAGTTTACTTTTGAAAAATTATGTAATAAGTACTACAAAAAATTTTCAAAGCTACCCTGCTCTTCTGTGCTTCCTTCTAAGTTTTTTCTTGTTCTGTGCTATGCACTTTTTCCCTCCCTCCCTCCTCACCCTGCCTTAAAGAAGGCTACCATTAGACACAAATAACTATATATATATATGTATGTATGTATATACATATATATGCAAAACCATCCTATACATATTTCTATGTATCAGTTCTTTCTCTAAATGTAGATAGCATCTTCCTTCATAGGTCTTTTGTAGTTTATTTGAATATCTATTTATAATACTCAAAATGACTTAGGCATTCAAAGTTGTTTTTAGAACAATACTGTTATTGCTGTGTACAACATTCTCTTGGTTCTGGTCATTTCAATCTTTATTATTCCATGCAAGTCTTTCCAAGTTTAAAAAAAATCAACCAGCTCATCATTTCTTATAGCACACTAGTATTCCATCATAATTATATACCAAAACTTGTTTAGCCTTTCCCCAGTGGAGAGGCATCCCCTCAATTTCTAGTTCTTTGCAACTACAAAGAAAACTGCTTTAAATATTTTAGAACATACAAGGTCTTTTTATCTTCTTTAATCACCTTGGGAAACAGAAATAGACATAATAGTGGCATTGTTGGGTCAAAGGATATACATAGTTTTGTAACTCTTTAAACATAATTCCAGATTGCTCTCCAAAATGGTTGGATTAGTTCATAGTTCCACCAACAGTGCATTAGTGTTCCAATTTTTCCACATCCCTTCCAATATCTGTCACTTTCCCCTTCTATTATTTTAGCCAAACTAGTAGGTATAAGATGATATCTCAGAGTTATTTTAATTTGTATTTCTCTAATCAACAATGATTTAGAACATATTTTCATAGGACTATATATAGTTTTGATTTCTTCATTGAAAAACTACCTGTTCATATCTTTTGACCATTTATCAAATGGAGAATGACTCATATTCTTATAAATCTGACAAAGTTCTTTATATATTTGATATATGAAACCTTTATATGAGAAACTTTCTATAAACATTTTCTCCAAATTTTCTGTTTTCCTTCTAATCTTGGCTACATTGACTTTATTTGTACAAAGGCTTTTTAATTAATGTAGTCAAAATTATCCATTTATGTCTCACATATGCTCTATCTCATTTATTGATAAATTGTTCTCATATTCATAAGTCTGATAACTAATACATTCTATGTTCTTCCAATTTTCTTGTGATATCTCCCCGTAAATCTAGGTCATATGTTCATTTTGACCTTATCTTGGTAAATGGTGTAAAATATTGTTCTATGTCCAATATTTGCCAGACTGCTTTCCAGCTTTCCTAACAATTTTTTACCAAAGAATGAGACTTCAAACACATTAGTAATCATTTGCTACTGTGTATTGTAATGTATATCTATTCTGTTTCAATTTCTTAGTTAGTCTCATACAGTTTTGATAATTATTGCCTTGTAGTTTAAGATCTGATATTACTAAACCTCCTTCCTTTACATTTTTCATTAATTCCTGTAATACTCTTGACCTTTTGTTCTTCCAAATGAATTGTGTTAGTATTATTTCTAGTTTAGTAAAAATAATTTTTTTGGTAATTTAATTAGGATGGCATTGAATAAGTAGGTTAGTTTAGATAAAAATTTTCATTTTTATTATATTGGCTCTACCCACCCATGAACAATTATTATTTCTCCAATTACTTAAATATGACTTTATTTGTATAAAAAGTGTATAAAATTATGTTCATGTAGTTCCTGGGTTTGTTTTGGTAGGTATACTGACAGGTATTTTATACTGTTCATGGTTATTTTAAATGGGGCATTTCTTACTATCTTTTCTTGCAGGAATTTGTTGATGAAATATAGAAATGCTGATAACTTATGTGGGTTTTTTTATGTCCTGCCACTTTGCTAAAATTATTAACTATTTCCACTAACCTTCTAGTTGAATCTTTAGGATTTTCTAAGTATATTATCATATTGTTTGCAAAAAGAGATAGTTTTATTACCCCATTGACCACTCTGATTCCTTCAATTTTTTTCTTCTCTTATTGCTATTGCTAGCATTTCTAATAAAATACTGAACACTATTGTTGGCATCCTCCCTTCACCCCTGATCTTATTGGGAAGACTTCTAGCTTATCCCCACTACAAATGTTTGTTGATAGTTTTAGGTAGATGCTTCTTATCTTTTAAGGAAAAACCCCTTTATACTATACTTTACACTTATGCATTTTTCATATATCTATCTATCTATACATATGCCTACATATATACATATATTAAGCTCATATATACCTATACTCTACTATACTTTATACCTATGCTTTCAATTGTTTTTTAATAGGAAGGAGTCTGCATTTTGTCAAAGGTTTTCCACATATACTGATAAAATCATATGATTTTTGTTATCGATAAAAGCCATTATGTGAATACTTTTCCTTATGTTAAACCATTCATGCAATAAATATTTTTGTATTGGGGTATGTATAGACCTTGTATTGATATTGCTGGGTCAAAGGGTATGCATGGTTTTATGGTCCTTTATGCATAGTCCCAAGTTGTTCTCCAACAGTATATTAGCATACCTATTTTCCCACGTTCCCTCCATCATTTGTCATTTTTCTTTTCTGTTATTTTAGACAGTCTGATTGGGTGTGAGGTGGTGCCTAACAATTTGTATGCTGTTTTGATTTGCGTTACTCTAATTTTTTGTGATCTGGAGCACTTTTTCATTTGATAATTGATAGTTTCAACTTCTTCTTTTGAAAACAGTTTGTTCATATCCTTTGACCATTTATCAATTGGGCATTCATAGCTATAATTGTGAAGGTACTTCCTTCTATTATTCTCTTTCATTCACTAGCTAGGAGGAAACTTCTGTCCTGGTGCCCTGCTGCTGTTCTAATTGATTGGTGACTTTGCCAGGACCATTATTTTTGAAAAGTCCTAACTTTCCTGCTCCACTTCACTATTAATCTCTCCCTCTCCACAAGACAGCTCTTCCTGCAATTCTGGTACTACGAATTGGGGTCAAATCTGTTCTCATATTGCTTTTGAATGGAGCTGTGCCCATTTCCTCCTTTAGAATGTAAACTTTTTGAGGGGAGTCTTTTTGCTTTTGTTTTGTATCCCTAATATTTAGCACTGTGTAGAGCATAAGTACTCAGTGAATGTTTTCCCATTCATTTTCATGTAACTTTTTATATTGAGGTCACATTTATTTGGAATTTATTGTGGTATATAAGTTTCCAGCCTAATTCTGTTTACTTCTGATGAGAGAATTTCCAGCGTCTTGACATCACAGGTAAATTGCAGCTTATTTATCAACTCAAGAGTGGACATCAGTCAGGTGATAGACATGTGTATCCTACAACTCTACAGATGACATATACCTATCTATCTATACATATGCATACATATATTTCTTCCTTCCTTCTTTTATTCCTTCCTTCCTTCTTTCTCTTCCTTCCTTTCTGTCTTTTTCTCTCTCTCACCTTCACAGTTTAATGACCCAAAGAGAGTAACAGAAGATACTTCTTATGAAGCAATTTTGAGTAAGGTAAGATTGGGTAGGTAATCTGGAAAAAATACTTATTAGGTTGCTTAAAATGTTTCAGAGGAAAGAATATGTCCTTTAGTAAATAGCTATACCAAAGAAAATGGTATCTTCTTTAACAGACATTTAGCATTTATTAAGCTCCTATTACACCTTTATTGAACAGGATAAAGAGAAGATGATGAGTTCCTAAAACTATTCAAAGTCTTATGAGTTTTCTTTTCTAATAGGGGGAAAGGAATACTGTTAAAAAATGTATCATGATGCCAGGCAAAGAAATATAATGACAGCAAAAAGAGTACAAGATGAAATTAGTTATATTTTCCTCAAAATCCACTTTCTACACTGCCAAACTGCTATTCTAGCTTTTTTTTTTCTTGCAGCATCAGCAGCAGCAGTTCTTGTAAAAAGGGAATACTTCTCCCTGTAGTCTATGTTTTGGGTTTTATCAAACATCGAGTTCAATTGCTTCTTATTCTTGTTTATCTAAACTTGTGTTATCTTGTCGGGGGGGGGGGCGGCGGGGAAGGGGGGACGGGGCGGGCAGATAAGCTAGTCTAGCTGAAGCAGCAAGGCATCCTGAGAGAAAGGAATTAGTATATGCCAGGCACAAGCTTCTCTCAGACCCTACAGGAGACAATTTAGGACCCTGAGTTCAAGTGTCTTAGTAGCTTCCCCCTCTCCCCTCCACACCTTTACCGCAGTAAAGGTTCTTTCTACTCTGGGCTTCCTCTACAGGCAAGTAATGTATACAGAAGCCAGAAAGATTGCATTGGGGTCAAATTTGAAGAGCTTTAAAAGGTAAGCAGAGGAATTTATGTTTTATCCGGGAGTTATTAGGGAACCACTATAATATACTGAGTAAAAGAGTGACAACAGATCTGTGCTTAAGGAAAATCACTTTGGCAATAGTGTGGAAGAAGACTCAAATAGGGAGATGCTTCAGGCATGGAGACCCATTAGAAGGATTTTGTTTATTACATAGGTGAAAAGTGATAAGTGCCTGAACAAATTGATAGAGAAAAGGGGTCAGATGTGAGAGATGCTATGGAGGTAGAAATAGCCAGATTTGTTCACTGATTAGAGGGGGAATTGAGAATTATGTCAAGGTTACGAATATGGGAGACTGGAAGAATGGTGATGACCTCATCAGAAACAGGGTTTTTAGAAAAGGGATAAGTTTTCAGGGAAAACTAATAAGTTCTGTTTTGTACATGTTGAGTTTAAGATGTCTCAGGACATGTGGTCTGATATATTCAGTTGGCAGTTGGCAATGTGAGGAACTCAAGGAAAAGAGTAAGACTGAAATTGGATACGTGAGTCCATGAGTCATCTGCAGAGAGATGATAATTAAACCCATGGAAGCTGATAAGGTCACCTATGTAGAGTATAGAGAAGACAGCCCAGAACAGAAGCTTAAGAAGCATCCACAAGTAGAAGCAGCAAGAGAGTGGTGTCTCAAAAATCCAGAAAGAAAAGATTTAGGAAGAGAAGGTAGTCATTAGGGTCATTGCAGCAAATAAATTGAAAAAGATGAGAACTGAGAAGAGGCCATCAGATCTGGTAATTAAGAGCCTGTTGATAACTGGAGAGCAATTTTAGTTGAATGATGGGGTCAGAAGTCAGAAAGGGCTGAGGAGAGGAGAGGAAGTGGAAGCAACAAGTGTAGACAGCCTTCTCCAGGAATATGGTTAGGAAAGAGAGGAGAGATGTATAAATAGCTTGAGGGGATGGTAGGACCTAATGGGGACTTTTTAAGGCTAGGGGAGATTTAGGCTTATTAGGAGGCAGTAGAGAATGATCCAACAGATTGGGAGAGCTTGAAGACTGGGGAAGGAGAAGAAACATGATTGAAATTGAAATCTTTTGAAGCAGGTGAGGATGGAAGAGGCAAAGTCTTCAGCTGAGGAAGGTGTAGGGAACCTTAGGAAAGAGAAGATTTGGAATGCCTCACCTAAAGAGTGAAATAGAATATTAATGGTAGAATAAAAGATTTGTCTTTCTGCACTGAGAGCCCAGTTGAAATTGGATAACATGTATTTGTAATGTACCTAGTATGCATGGTTATGTAACTTATTACAATTCAACTCAGCATTATGTGCATAAGAGCATAGGAGGGGTATCACTGGGTATAACCCAGGACATATAATCCTGTATAATAATAAGTGACAATAGGACAAGGGGGCAGGAAATTTGTTAGTATAGCACAGTAAAAAATAGAATTGGCTAACCTTGAAGTTGAGACTGGAAAGGGTGTAAAGTGAATAGGTTTAAGAGTTAGGAAGGCTGGTACATCATAACAACCAGCATGATCTGAATAAGGTAGAAAGTTTTAATTGAGCGAACTTCAAAGGAAAAGAGATGGATTAGTGATGGAATAAAGGGAGAGTCTGGAAGTCTTGTGGGTAGCAAAAAATATTCATTCTACTCCTCTAGGGTTTTGGGGGTATTAGTAAAGGTTCAACCAATGCTAGAGAGGATGAAATGTCATTGTGGTGGTCATTTTTGTGGGGGTAGCCAGGATGTTAGTGAAGACTAGTAGATGGAAGAAGTGTGAGAGAAAGAGATCCAGAACAAAGAGAAGTTTGTTCACTATGGAACCGGAATTCTAGAGACACAGTGGAAGGGTGGTAGTGTTAGAGTGGAACAATAGTAGAGTAGAATTAAGGAGGTTGAAGATGAGAGAATAGAGAGATTTGGGGATAGTTTACTTCTATAAAGCTGGTGACTGATTAATACTGATATAGGGAGAGAAATAAGTGATGGGAAATTGTTAGCCATAAGGGTAGTAGTGGGTAACAAATGAACTATAAAAGTTCATAGTATCCAAGGACTGTCTGTTGTTGGTCAGAAAAGACCAAGGGTACAGGGCTTCAGTCATTTGTTCTGCTTCTCCAGTGTGGCTGGGGAGAGTGGCACAGAGGGCAGTGCTATGTTGGCCTGATGCTGGTAGAGGGGCTGAAGAGGACTTGCATATTTTCTATATTTGAAATCCGTATCAGGTACACATAATATACTATGTGTATAAATCATCCCCACCTCATATCATGAATTCCATGAGGGCAAGGACTAGATGTTTTACCAACTTTGTATATGACCAGTGCATTGCTCATAATGCTTGTTAACTGAAGAAACCGATACATGATTACAATCAACTGTATTAAGCACCTATAATTTGCCAGGTACTGTGCTATGTGCTAAAGATACAAAGAAAAAGATAGTCTCTACCTACTCTCAAGGAGCTCACAGTCCAATGGGGGAGATAACATACAACAAGGAGGTAAGATACATGATACATACAGGATAAATCAGGGATAATCAGCAGAAGGAAGACTAATGTTAAGGAGGGTCAGAAAAGCCTAACTGTAGAAAGTGAGATTTTAGCTGCAACTTGAAGGAAGGAGGTAAAGATGAAGAGGGACAGTAGCGTATTCCAGGTATGGGAGACAGCCAGTCAACAAGCCCAGATGGAGTCAGAGAAGTCAAGTTAAAATCCCATCTGTGCTATTTCCTATCCAAGTAATGTTGAGCAAGCCATTTACCCTCTCTAGGTCTGAATTCTTCATCTGTAAAATGAGAGGGTTGGAGTAGATGTCCTGTTAGCTCTAAATCCATGATCCTATGAATTATCTGCTAATGGGATAGTTTCCACATATAAAACTTTTAAGAGAATTAGGGTAAAGAGCAACATGTCTTTAGTGCAATTCAATCAATGCAATCCAAAGAGGAATGTCAATGTTCTTCCAAATTCCTACCAATTACAAAAAGAAGCCTTTACGATACACAGATAATAATCTATGTAACTAGGTTTAGTGATCAAAACTTTTCCCTAAGTTATTTTCACTATCACATCCTGGCATTTTGAGAGTTTAACTGTGTCCTCAAGGACATGTTTCCCTCTGAATGCAACATGTTTAGAAATTAAGAGGGCAAAATGATCGAGAGTTCATTATTTTCTAGAGTATATCTGCACAAAAATCCAACTTCTTTGCCTATAGTGTCATCAGAAGGGCCTTTTTGAAGGATATACTAATAAAGCACAAATTAGTAGGTTCTCCTAAATTAGAAAGATTTTAAGGATGGTCCTAGGGAAAGCCAGTCTACTGTTCAAGGATTAGACTAAGGTACCGGCAATTCATTATCTCTAGTGGGAAGAACATGTTAAATATTATGCTGGCTCCTCTAAGATGTTCAAAGAACTTACGGAAGGCCTTTGTGGAGTTGGGTAGATGCTTTACGGAGGATTTGTGAGAAGCCATGGCTAACAAGTATGGAGGAGTCTTGAACATCCACAAAGACTTGTCAGGAGGCAGAGCAAAGGTGGAACCGCATCAGGCACTAACGGAATCAGAGCTCTATCGAAGTTTTGTTTTTGAATTAAATTGGAGATTCAGTCATTTTCACTCTGGCTGAATCCCATCCAGATCTTCCGTTTTCTAACTTCTATAGACATATAAGGTAGGGAAGATATCAATCAAAGACTCTTGGCATAGGAAAAGACTTTGGACCATCTAATCTAGCTGTCCTACTTTTTAAAAGTGTGAAAAAATGTGCATTTCAAGTTATTGCTTTTTTCTTTTTTTCACTTTTTCCATGACTACGACGAATAAGTATATCTTGTATTTCAACTCACCCACCCTACAGTCTTCCAATTTGTTCCATGTAGGTTTAGGAAAGGGTTACCCAAGACTGAGGGCTTGCTCCAATGAAGAGAAAAAGCTGTTCTCTTTGGAAACCATTCGCATTCGATTTCGATAAACTTAGGTATAGTCCTGTCCCACGGACGTGCACAGTGATGTGTGCCTGAGTCCCTCCCTCTTCCAGACCCAGCTGCCCACACCCCACAAACCCAGCCCCTTCTGCCCTCCGGAGGCGCCTCACGCCGAGCACAGGGGCGATCCAAATGAGAGGCTCCATTACACAATGCTCCTGCAGGCCCCGGCTCCGCGATCGGGGCCCCCCAGCTCCCCGGAGGGGGCACCAGGCTGCGGGGAGGGGGAGGGCAGTGGGCGAAGCCGCTGGTTGGCGCCTGGAATCGGTGCGTTGCCCCTTTAATTGTGTCCCCGGCCCTCGGGCGTTTCTGTCCAACGCCCACGTCAGCAAATACCTTTTGTTTCTCTCACGTTGGGGCTACTAGTTTAAGGGCGGCAGGAAACGGGATTTCGAGGGACAGCTCCCCAGCTCGGCCGCCCGGACCCGCCCCAGCCCGCAGCCCGCGGTCCCGGTAAGTGTGGCGCGGGCAGCGGGCAGAGGGCGGGCGGGGCGTCGGGCTTTCCATCGCGCGCCGGCCCGGTGAGACTGCTGCGGGAGAGGGAGGAGGCGGCACGAGCGGCGGCTGCGGGAGCCCTGGCGCCCGGCTCGGCGGCGGGACCGCGGGCTGCGGGGGTCCGGGCGCCCGGCTCGGCGGCGGGACCGCGCTGCGGGGCTGCGGAGGGCCCCTGGCGCCCCGCTCCCGGGCAGGGCGGCCGAGGGGCCGGGCGCGGGCCGGGCGGGCGGGCGCCATTTGCAGCCCCGGCGACTCCGAGGGGCTGGCCACCGCCGCGGAGGCGGGAGGGGAGCCGGAGCCGAGGCGGCGGCCGAGAGGCTCGGTCCGGGTAGCGGGACCGTGGGGAGGCGCTGGGGCGGAGCGGCCCCGCGGAGCGGCCCCCCGGGGCGCCCCACCTCACCGCCCGGGCAGAGGCGGGGGTGCCCCGGGCGGACGATAGCCGGCTCCCCCCTCGCCGGCCCTGGGGGCGCCCCGCTTCGCGCCCGCCGGCCTGCACGCCCGCCCGTCCGCCTGCCCGCACAGCTGCCGCCCGTGCCCGGCTCGTCCTGCCCCGCCCCGTCGCGCCCGGGCCGGCTCGCCACCCCTGGGGGCGGGGGGAGGGGAGAGGCGGGCACAGTCGGGAGCCCGGCCACCGGCGTCGCCGCCCTGCCCGGAGCTGTGCGGCGGAGGGTGCCGGGCGGAGGGTGCCGGGCGGAGGGTGCCGGGCGGAGGGTGCCGGACGGGTCCGGAGCCGTCGGGCGTCCCCAGACGCGGGGAGGTGGACGAGCGTCTGCTCCGCACTGGCTGAACCGCTGAGTGACAGCGGGCCCGGGCCAATGGGGCAGCGGCCCCCGGAGCCCGGCTACCCCGCGCGGAGTGCGGCGGGCCGCGAAGCTCGGCCGGCTCCCGGGGCTCTGCGGCGAGGACAGCCTCGGTGGAGCCCCGGCCCCGGCGGGAGGAGGCGCGGCGGAGCCCCGGCCCCCGCGGAGCCCCGGACCCGGCGGGAGGAGGCGCGGCGGAGCCCCGGCCCCCGCGGAGCCCCAGCCCCAGTGGAGCCCCCGGCCCCCGCGGAGCCCCGGCCCCCGCGGAGCCCCCGGCGCCGAAGCGAGCCCTGTGCGCTGGAGCGCCCAGGCGTGGCCCGGGATGGCTGCGCCGCTTGTGGTCTGTCTCGTTCTGGAACAGGACCAGGACACCAGGGAGGTGATGCCAGGACATGCCAGTGCCTTAGATTCGAGGGAGGGAGGACTGGGCAGAGGCGCCAGCTTCACCGTGGGTCCAGTGAGCGGCCGGACATGGATCAGGGTGACTGAAGGACTGGAAGGGACCCACCCCCCCATTTCATGGAGGAGGAAACTGAGACCCTGAGAGCTTATGAGACACCCATTGGGTGAAATGAAATCAGCTAATTGTATATGTCTTAATTATTACCGAAACAAATACACGAAGGAAACTATTTAAAGCCTGCCTTTTGTAAATCTGTTAGAGGATTGTTTTCATCCTTTATTATTTTTACAAATGTGTAAAAATAGTCAGGAGCGGTCACTTGAAGAAAAATCCCCAAAGGTAGACAAACATTGGAATAATTGTACAGTTTAAATACCACTAAATGATCTTTAAAAACAAAACAAGCCCTACAACACAAAAATATTCCAATGTTTTACCTAGAAGTCTGTAAAAGACCAGTTTTGATAAAACGTTTGTAAACATGTTATCTTCAGGATTCATGGTACCCCAGGTGAATGCAGCGGAGATCTAGCCAGCAATACTAAAACTTTATTCCCAAGCCATTGCCCTTGAATGGGGTCCAAAACAGAACTGCCGGATATCAAGTAGAATTAGGGCACAACTATAGTTTAAATGTGCTACAATATGGTGACCAGAGCCATAAATTTATGAGAACCACAAGTAATGTTACTTTTGGCAAATGAAGTGGTGTAAGGAAGGAGGCTGTGTGGTGGGAGTTGACCTGGATCCCACCCCCCCCCTCTCCTAAAGCAGTAAAACTTGGAAATTGTGAAATACTGATAGAAAATGCCAAATCCTGTTATCAAAGATCGCCCCTTTGAAGTGACAGTCCTTAACAAAGCTGCTTAAATTAAAACAATGACACTGTTGAGATTGTTTTCATCTTAAACCAAAGCTTCATCCTTGAAGCTTAACTCTTGTCAATCAACACGAAAATGGATGCTCTGAGACAACGAAGGTACCACAAAAGTAGGTCCTCCCCAGAAACACAAATTAATACTTAATAGCCAAAAGTAGGCTGGATACAAAGTCAGATGATCTGTGTTCCAACCATGGCTCTTCTACTTACTAACCTTGGGGGAAGTCTCTTCCCTTCTCTTGGACATTAGTTTTCCCATCTTGTAAGGTGAGGGGTTTCTTGAGTAATAATATTCTGTAATTCTGTGATATAGTACAAGTGAAATAAAGAGATTGGTTGATGCTGACAAGGAAGATAATGATAAGGGAAATAATGGATCTTATAGATATTGCTGATAAGTCAAAAACATACTGATAGAGAAGATTTTCTGGAGAAAGAGCTCATTCAATCTTTTAATTCAGTAATTTCACAGAAAGGCAGCATATAAACTATGAGGAATTTTTGTTCAAGAAAACAGATGTATAAAACTTAGGATCACTACCCATTTGATGCTCATCTGTCACCATAGCACTATATCTGTTCATATGATTGATCCTGAGTCTTTGCAAAAAGATTAGATTTTGTTCAGTAAAGTAGGGCAGGGAATGTACAATAATACATTTTAGAAATCCATCAAAAATAATTTAAAAATTTTAGCCCTTAGCAACTTTAAGCTTAATTGGCTAGAAAATCTCATCTAGAATATGCACAAACCTTTCCAGCTAGATAAATATGTCGTTACTATAGGGCATTATTTTCTTTAAGATCTTGAATCTAGAAGGGACCTAAGGGGCCTTCTAATCTAAAACCATTTTTATTCTACAGGTTTGTCCAAGGTCATTCAACCTATAAGCTTCTGGGGTGGAACTAGAACAAAGGTCCTCTTCTGTACTGAGCCAATTGTAGACACTTAACAATAGGCTACAATTTTCTGCAACCCTTCTTACTGTGTGAATTGTTACAGAATTCTAGCAGTATTTGAAATTTTAGCTTTAATGTCTGGAATTACAGATCCTATATGAAGCCTGCATAATCAACTAAGTTGTAATGAAAAATGTAATAACATTTAATATTCTGAGTAATGTCTTAGTGTGAATAGTGAATTAGTGAGGTAACACTGAAAATTACAAGACGATAAAAATATCTGACATATGTTGCTTCATCAGGGTAAGTTCTATAACTAACAGTAAACTTTGTTAGACTCATGTAAACTAATTCTAAAAAACTTTAATTCTAGGTGTCATGTTATTCCCTCCTTAAGCTAAAAGTGATGAGAGTAAGCTTCATTTTTTCTTCTCACCTACCCCCTTTTCCCCTTCATTGAAAAAACTTTTTCGTGCTTCTTTTATGAAAGATAATTTGCCCTGTTCCATGTCTCCTTTTCTCCTTCCATATATTCCTCTCTCAATTAATTAATTTTATTTTTTTAGATACCATCCCTTCCTAGTCAATTCACCCTGTGCCCTCTGTCTACATGTATATAATCCCTCCAACTACCCAAATACTGAGAAAAGTCTCAAGAGTTACAAATATTATCTTTCCATGTAGGAATATAAACAGTTCAACTTTAGTAAATACCTTATGATTTCTCTTTCCTGTTTACCTTTTCATGCTTCTCTTGACTCTTGTGTTTGAATATCAGATTTTCTATTCAGCTCTGGTCCTCTCATCAAGAATGTTTGAAAGTTCTCTATTTCATTGAATGACCATTTTTTCTCCTGAAGTATTATACTCAGTTTTTATGGGTAGGTGATTCTTGGTTTTAATCCTAGTTCCTTTGATTTCTGGAATATCATATTCCAAACCCTTCAGTCCCTTAATGTAGAAGCTGCCAGATCTTGTGTTATCCTGATTGTATTTCCACAGTACTTAAATTGTTTCTTTTTGGCTGCTTGCAGTATTTTCTCCTTGACCTGAAAATTCTGGAATTTGACTACAGTATTCCTAGGAGGTTTTCTTTTCAGATTTCTTTCAGTAGGTGATGCAAGGATTCTTTCAATATCTAGTTCTAGAATATCAGGGCAGTTTTCCTTGATAATTTCATGAAAGATGATATCTAGGCTCTTTTTTTGATCATGACTTTCAAGGTAGTCCCATAATTTTTAAATTGTCTCTCCTGGATCTATTTTCCAGGTGAATTATTTTTCCAATGAGACATTTCACATTATCTGCTATTTTTTTCGTTCCTTTGGTTTTATTTTATAATTTCTTGATTTTTCATAAAGTCATTAGCGTCTATCTTCTCTATTCTAATCTTTAAGGAATGAGTTTCTTCAGTGAGCTTTTGGACCTCCTTTTCCATCTGGCCAGTTCTGTTTTTTAGGGCATTCTTCTCCTCATTGGCCTTTTGGATCTCTTTTGCCATTTGAGTTAGTCTGTTTTTCAAGGTGTTATTTTCTTTAGCATTTTTTAGGTGTCCTTTAGCAAGCAGTTGACTCATTTTTCATGATTATCTTGCATCACTCTCATTTCTCTTCCCAATTTTTGCTCCACTTCTCTTACTTGATTTTTAGAATCCTTTTTGAGCTCTTCCATGGCCTGAGACCAGTTCATATTTTTCTTGGAGGCTTTGGATGGAGGAACTTTACCTTTGTTTTCTTCTGTTTGCATGCTTTGGTCTTCCTTGTCATGAAAGTAAGATTCTACTGTCTGATTCTTTTTCCAGTTTTTGCTCATTTCCCCAGTCATTGACTTGACTTTTGAGCTCTTTGTCAAGGTAATTCCTTGCTTCCAGTGGGGTGGGGGTGTACTGTCAGCCACTGAATCCCCCCAGCAATCTGTGGGCCTAGTGCTCCAGAAACAGTGGCTTCATATGCCTCTGCTGCTGCTGTGGCTGCAGTGGGTTCCTCTGCCCCCTTCCCCCTCAGTTGCCCTGGGGCTGGGGTCAGACCACTCCATTCTCTTGCACTGGGTTATACAGGTTTTTCCCACTGAACCTCCAAGTTGTTATATTCTTTTTGCTAATATCTTATTTAAAATTTTTACATTTATATTCATTAGAAAAAATGGTCTATAATTTTCTTTCTCTGATTTGGCTCTTCTTGATTTAGGTCTCAGAACTGTATTTGTATCATAAATAGAATTAGGTAGGACTCCTTCACCAATTTTTCCACGTAGTCTCTATAGTATTGGAATTAACTATTCTTTAAATGTTTGATGGAATTCACTAGTAAATTCATCTGGCCCTGGAGATTTTTCCCTAGGGAGTCCATTGATGACTTGTTCAATTTCTTTTTCTGAGATGGGGTTATTTAAGTATTCAGCTTCCTCTTCTGTTAATCCAGGCAATTTATATGTTTTTAAATATTCATCCATCTCACTTAGATTGTCAAATCTATGGGCATGCAGTTGGGCAAAGTAATTTCTAATTATTGTTTTAATTTCTTCCTCTTTGGAGGTGAGTTCATCCTTTTCATTTTTGATATTAGTAATTTGATATTCTTCTTTCTTCTTTTAACTCAAATTGACCAAAGGTTTATCAATTTTATTGTTTTTTTTTTCATAAAACCAACTCTTAGTTTTATTAGTTCAATACTTAATCTCAGTTTTATTAATCTTTCCTTTGCTTTTCAGTATTTCTGTTTGGTATTTACCTGGAGATTTTCAAATTGTTCTTTTTCTAGCTTTTTCAGCTGCATGCTATTCATTGATCTCCTCTTTCTCTATTTTATTCATGTAGGCATTCAATGATATAAAACTTCCCCTAACAACTACTTTGTAAGTTTTAATAGGTTGTCTCATTATTGTCATTCTCTTGAATGAAGCTATTGATTGTTTCTGTGATTTGTTGTTTAACCCACTCATTCTTTAGGATTAGATTGTTTAGTTGCCAGTCAATTTTTGGTTTTATCTTTCTATGTCTTTTTATTACATAGAATTTTTATTGCATTATGATCTGAGAAGGATGCATCTGCCTTTCTGCACTGGATTGTGAGGTTTTTATACCCTGTACATGGTCAATTTTTGTATATGTGCCATGTACCACTGAGAAAAGGTATATTCCTTTCTATCCCCATTAAATTTTCTCCAGAGATCTATCATAGCTATCTTATCTGGAGTTCTATTCACCTCCTTAACTTCGTTTTTGTTTGTTTTGAGGTTAAATTTTTCACGTTCAGAGAGGGGGAGGTTGAGTTCCCCCACTAGTATAGTTTTGCTGTCTATTTCTCCCTGCAGCTCCCTTAATTCCTCCTCCAAGAATTTGGATGCTATACCACGTGGTGCATATATGGTTAGTAATGATATTGCTTCATTGTCTATGTTGCCTTTTAGTAGGATATAGTTTCCTTCCTTATCTCTTTTGATTAGATCTATGTCTGCTTTTGCTTTGTTTGAGATTAGGATTGCTACTCCTGCTTTTTTTACATCAGCTGAAGCATAATATATTCTCCTCCAACCTTTTAACTTTACCCTGTGTGTATCCCCCTGTTTCAAATGTGTTTCTTGTAAACAACATATTGTTGGATTATGATTTTTAATCCATTCTGCTATCTGTCTCTGTTTTATGGGAGAGTTCATCCCATTTACATGCACAGTCATGATTACTATCTGTGTCTTTCCCACCATCCTATTTCTTCTTGTTTAAACTTTTAGTTCTCCCTTTTCCCTTCCCCTCCACAACAGAGTTTTAATTTTTGACCACCACTTCCCTCAGTTTCCCTTCTATCAGCCCCACTCTCTTTTATTCCCCTTTTCCTTTACTACTTCTTCCCTCCATTTTAGCCTCCCCTCTCTTTTCTTTTCTGTTTCTCCTCTTACTGCATATAGGGCAAGTTAGATTTCTATATTTAACTGAGTTTGTTGTTCCCTTCTTGAACCAACTCAGATAAGAGTAAATCTCAAACAGTGTTCATCTCCCTCCCCTATTTCCTTTTATTGTAATATGTTTTTGTGCGTCTTCCTGTGATGTAATTTATCTTTTTCTTCCTCTTCCTTTTCACATCTCCTATTACAATCCCTTCACATCCTTAAATCATATTTTTTGTCATCACATTTACTTTATACCCACTCCCGCTATCTATGTATATCTCATTTATATATCATAATAAGTATACACTTCTCAATATTAACAAGTATCATCTTCCCTTATAGGGATGTAAACAGTTTGTCCATATTGAATATCAAGGTTTTTTTTCCCCTGTTTACCTTTTTATGCCTCTCTTGAGATTTCTGTTTGAAGATCAAATTTTCTATTGAGCTGGGGTCTTTTCATCAGGAAGATCTGGAAATCCCTTATTTCCTTGAATGTCCATCTCTTTGCCTGAAGTATAATACTTAATTTTGCTTGGTAATTGATCCAGTCCATGCTCCTTTGCCTTATGAAATATCATATTCCAGTCTCTCCAATCTTTTAATGTAGAAACTACAAGGTCCTGTGTGATCTTGACTATAGTTCTTCGATATTTGAACTGTTTATTTCTGGCTGCTTGCAGTATTTTCTCCTTAACTTGATAGTTCTGGAATTTGGCAACAATATTCCTTGGTGTTTTCAGTTTGGGATCTCTTTTAGGAGGTGATTGGTGGATTCTTTCAATGCTGATTTTACCCTCTGGATATACAACTTATGGGCAGTTTTCCTTGATGATTTCTTGGAAGATATTGTCCAGGCTCTTTTTTTTTCATCATGGCTTTTTGATAGACCAATAATTCTTAAATTTCCTCTCCTGGATCTATTTTCCAGGTCATTTGTCTTTCCAATGAGATATTTTATTTTTTCTTGTATTTTTTTATTCAGATTCTGTTTGATTGATTCTTGATGTCTCATGGAGTCATTAGCTTCTACTTGCCCAATTCTAATTTTTCATAAATCATTTTCTTCAGTTAACTTTCATTTGTCCAATTGTTCCAGTTAGGTTTTGTATCTCTTTATCCATTTGTTCAATTTTCTTTTTAAATTCTTCCATGAATTCTTTTTTCATATTTTTAAAATCATTGGCCAATTTTTCTTCAACCTCTCTAATTTGGAATGCTTCTTGAGCTCTTCCAAGAATGCACTTTGGGCACGAGATCAGTTCATATTCCCTTCTGAGGTTTCAAATGGGAGTACAGTCTCAATGCTGACCTCTTCAGTGTTTTGGTCCTTGTCCCCATAGTAAGATTCTGTGGTCTTTTTTTCCTCTGGTTTGCTTCCTGTTCATGATAAAGTGGATCTCTGCTTCTGGGGCACAGGGGGCCCTGTTCATGGGTCTTGTACTTAGAACTTGAGACTTTGTCTATTGTGGCCTCTGGTTCTTTCAGCTAAAAGCTAAAATGCTGCAGCTTACCTGGTGCTGAGCTGGCTGGTGTGCCAAAGCAGAGGCCAGGCAAAGTCTTTCTGAGTTTCCCCAGAGTTACCCTGGAGCTTGCTGTGCAAGGTATGGAGGAGGGGTGATCTGGCTGCAGGAGGTTTCCTTTCTTGAGCTAGAACACAGGCAGGCTCAGCAGTTGGTGAGCACCATCTGTGCTAGTGTCTTCTCAATTCCTCTGGCTGTGCTAAGGCATACCTGGAGTCCTGATGTTGGCACTTATGGGCTCCACCTCCTTGAGGCTCAAGATCTCCTCCTGTTTTGCTGAGGTGGGGCTGTCTGGAATAGCTCCGGTCCTGGACTGGTCCCCTTCAGCTTGGTTGGTTGTTGTCCTTCGTTTTCGAAGAGGACCAAAATGATATCACCATGATAAAGTGAAATTTCACTATGTCCAACTGTTACTGATCAGACCAATATGAACTCAGAATGCTTTACCATAGGTTGGGCACAGATAGTCTGTGTGAATATTTAGGGTGTGCATCCTGCATTTACTTTCTACTGTCTCAATTCTGCTTGGCTCAAAGAGCACAGCACTCTTTCTGGTGCGGGCATACCATGCTGAGTGGTCCTGTGCCAGTGTCTCCTTATTGCACAGTCAAATCCAAAGTTCGGTTACAGTAAGAGGGACCCTCCTCCCCCCCCGCTTTGCAATTTTCCTAGCCTCATGGGCTAAGGACTGTTTATCTCTTTGGCAGATCCCAATACTCCAGAATTTTTCCTGGGAAAATATTCTCTGGGTTTTTCATGGTCAGCAAGGGTAGGGAGAGAGCACTTACAAATTACTCTGTCATCTTGGCTCTTAGATGTTCAAGTCTGTCTTTAGTGTTTTTAAGGGCTTTTAAAATATATGTCCCTAAACTTACTCTTCCTTTTTCCCTCTACCTCATCAGTACTCTAATGGATCTGTATTCTTATCAATATAGATAATCCCTCTAAAATGGAGAATGAATTGTACCTCTGCCTGCTTATACTCTGCTACTATTGTCCTAATCCTCCATAATTCCACCATAGAGGGTCCATCCAACATACTTGTGTTCTCTTAACAATACGTACTTAACAGTGCAATACTATTGTTTCAGATACAGGAATTTCCCAAGGCAATCCAAGCTGCTCAATTCTTTCCATTTCTAGGCCCAATCATTGTCCATTTGCAGTGGATATCCAGAATATATATGTACTGATGTACAATCTCTAAAGGATTTCCACATAATTGTGCATTGTAGTCTAGACAATAGACATTCTTAGTTTTTCTTAAAATTTTCTTAGATTTTCTTAAGGTAACTAGGAAGCACAGTGGATCGAATACGGGACCTGGAGTCAGAAAGATCTGAATTCAGGTTTGGCCTCAGACACTTAGTAGCAGTGTTACCCTAGGCAAGTCACTTAACTTTGGTTTCCTTAAATGTAAAATGGGGATGATAATAACAGCACCCATCTCACAGGGTTGTTGTGAGGATCAATGGAAATAATATTTGTAAAGCCCTTAGCACAGTGCCTGGCACACAGCAGGTATTCAACAAATGCTTATTCCCTGGTTTTGTTGACTCCTGAAAGATTATTATCTAATTTAGAAGATTGGCAAAGATTCTGGGTCTTGATGAGATCAGTGCAACATCACCTCAAATAAAGGAGCATCTGGAAGATCTGTTAGTCTAATGCATTTTAAAGTCAGACATTAAGTACAGTGGGTTTTTTGGTATTCTCTATGCAGAAACTTTTTTAGTCAGTTTTGGGATTGTAAAGTTGTGGCATACTGTGGCAATATCCATATCACTGATAGAAGCCTTCCTGTTCTCTTCTCTTTCAAGATGCCACTCACTGCTTGTAAAAATTATGCTCATGAAAGTTTTGTATAGATGAGGAATTAAGACATATGGGTTAGTAGTTAATGATAGTCTCCAAATTGCCTATCTTGTGGATTAAAATGTCTGAGCTATTTTCATTCCATTCCTCCACTTCAGATATCTTAAGAACTGATCCTTCATCACTTTTTTCTTCCACTGTCCTCAATAAGATTTTACAAATGATTATCTTCTAAACCCATATTCCCTTAGCTGCCAAAGTACTTTACTTGGTAAGGAGATCAAATGGTTGCTAGCTGAGGTGGTGTCTAGGCTCTGCTATTCTCCTTGTTATGGCAGTTTATATTTACTACTTAAATTCCTTAAGAACTGGTGATAATGTACTTCATTTTATCCAGTTGTCTACTTCAATAGTAAAGTAGGTTGGAGATTCCTCAGTTTCATGGCATATTTGATTTCTGTTCCTTCTTCTAGTGTGGCATTAATTTTTATCTCTTTCCTAACAAACTGATAATGTGGCTGTACAGATAAGTGATTCAAAAATTATTTCTCTATTAGTAACCACTTACTTTTTGCCAGTTAGAATGTAATCAATTTCAATTTTTAAATTATAGTTTTCGGTGCTTGCCACACAGAGTACTTCAGTTCTTTTTGAAGCTAGTATTAATGGTAGACAGGCAAAGGGGATTCTGCAATCTATAAACCTTTGACATCTCATTTCTTACTTCAAACCAGGTTTTCAAATATTTGTCTGACATTTTTCCTTTTACCCACCTTTGTATTGTCATCATGGAATATCATCATGCAAGATGATTTACTTTGCAGCACTTGGGGTGGGGGGAGAGGCAGTTGGGGTTACGTGACTTGACCAAGGTCACCCAGCTCGTCTCTCACACACAAAGAATTGTACTGAGGATGATCCAAAATCTATGTGAGGTCTTCCTGACTCCATGGATGGTGCTCTATCCATTTCACCATCTGCCTTTCCCCTTTGCAGCATCTTAACAAGTTTTTCATAGAACTTTTCTTCATCTGCAGCATAGTTGTTGCATAAGCCACATTTTTCATAGTGGTCTTTTTTTTCTCCAAATACTTAGAAGAATTGAAATATGAGAAGACCAAATGTCCTGTTAAGTGGTATTTTTTTTGTTTTGTTTTCTGTGGATATTCAGTAAAACCAACTCAGCCAAGTCCTTTGTTTTTCTATTCAAGGAAATCTAGAGAATTCTTTTATTTAGTTGCAACTTCCTTTTGTGTCCAGTTTGATTTATAATGGAATGCTAAAATTCGCATGATTCAGTTCCTTCATGAATACTCATCAAAGATCCTATGTTAAATGTGCCAGTGTCTAAGTAAATGTTCTTCTCTGGCTCAATTCCCCCTCCCCCATCCCTGACCCCTTAAACAAAACAGCAAACCCACCGGAGAGCTATTCTTGTATCTAGCTTTTCTTGTTGTGGTCTTCCTATAACCAACAGAGTTGTTTGCTCTTTCTTACTACTTTTGTTCAGAACATCTGCCATGGTCTTCACCTTGATCACCATTTTGTCTGAACATTTCTCCTCCTTCTTAAATTCTCTTATCTCTCAACTTTGGGCATCAGCTCAGCCTGGGTTTTATAATTCTGACCAAAGAACAGATTAATGATATTTTACTTCTGGTTGGCTAGTTGACCGGTGATATATACTATGTGTAAAAGCTCTGATTTTTCTTGACTATTTCCCATACTATTATGATAATTATATATGCTTTTTCCTCAATTCTGTAACTCAAGTAGTATAAATAGTATCTCCATTCCATAGAAGAGAAACTGAGGCACAGAAAGATTATATGACTTGCTCCAAGTCACCAAGCTAGTGGGTACAAGATCTGCAATTTAGGGCTCAGGTCTCCTAAGACTAAGTTTAATACTCTTTCCCCTGTACTACACTATCAGACTCATTCACTGCTGGTCAAAAGGATTTTTTTTCCTTCAGGATTTAATAGTTGAAGTTGCATGATTTCTAACCCCTGGACTTTTTTTTTTTAAAGAAAAGAAGAAAACAGTTGTTTATTAAACACTTATTGTGTGTGAGGCAGTGTGCAAATAGCTTCTCATTTGATCCTTACAACGACCCTGAGAGGTAAGTGCTTTTATTATCCCCTTTTACAGTTGAGGAAACTGAGGTAAATAGAAGTTAAATTACTTGCCTAGGGTCACACAGCTAGTAAGTGTCTGAGGCTAGCTTCCTGACTCCATGCCCAGTGCTTTATCTGCTGGATCATTTAGCTGCCTCTTGAGACTTGGTCTTCCTCAAGCTAAAGTACAGTGGCCACTCATGGCTGGATTCCATTATTGACGGCATGGGAACTTTTATTCTTCTACTCTAGTCAGTCAGTCAGCATTCATTGAATGAATGAATATTGAGCACCTACCTTGTGTCTGGCACTGTACTTAAGCCCTGGGACACAGTAAGACAGTCCCTACCCTCAAGGAGCTCACAGTCTAATGGAGGAGAAAACAAGTAAATAAATATGTACAAACAAGCTATATACAGAATAAATAGGAAATTTAAAAAAGAAGGCATTAGGATTGAGAGGTTGTGAAAGACTTCCTCTAGAAAGTGTTATCACTTACAGGTAGCCAGGGAAGTTACTAATGTAGTGGAGAAGGGAGAGCATTCCAGGCATGGGGGACAGCCAGAGAAAATTCCTGGAGCCAAGAAATGGAATGCCCTGCTTTTTAAACAGCAAGGAGGCCAGTGTCACTGGATGAGTGGTAGGGAGTAGGGTGTAAATATTGAAAAGCTAGGAAGAGACCAGGTTATGAAGGGCTTTGAACAAGAAATATAATTTTGTATTTGATCCTAGAGCAAATAGGGAGTTTGCTGAGTAGGAGGGTGATATGGTCGAACTTGTGCTTTAGGAAAATCACTTTAGTGGATGAATAGATTGAGCAGTAAGGGAATATTGAAGAGAGATTGTCAAGTTACAATCAATACACCTGGGCAACAGATTGAATGTGGGGAATGATAGATAGTAAGGAGTAGAGAGTGAAACCTAGGTTGTAAGCCTAGAGCTTTGAAAGTATATGTTTCCTTTTACATTAATTGGGAAGTTAGAAGGGGAGTGGGGAGGATAATGCGTTCTATTTTGGACATGTTGCATTTAAGATTATCTACTGGACATCCAGATGAAGATATCTGAAAGACAGTTGGAGATGTGAGATTGAAGATTGGGGCAAGATAGGTAGATTCAGCATAGAGATGGTAATTAAATCCATGGGAGCTGATGAGATCACCAAGTAGTACAGAGGGAGAAGAAAATAAGGGCCAAGACAGAACTGTGTTGGACAACTATGGTTAGAAGTCCTTATATGGTTGACGATCCAGCAAGAGACTGAGAAAATGTGATCAGATATGTCAAGAAAGGACCAGGACAGAGTAATGTTCCAAAGACCTAGCCAGGCAAAAGAAAAGAGGGTGATGAACAGTGTCAGAAGTTACCAAGAGATCAAAGAGAAGGAAGAAGGAGAAAAGGCCATTGGATTTGGCAATTACTGGTAACTTTGGTGAGAGCAGTTTCAGTTTAATGAGAAGGTCACAAGCCAGATTGTAAAGAGTTAGGAAGAGTGTGAGAAGAGATCAAGTGAAGGCGTTGATTGTAGGTGCCCTTTTTAAGGAGTTTAGCCACCAAGGGCAGAAGAAACATAGAACAATAGCGAGAATGGAAAGAATAGGTGAGGTTTTTTTGAGGATGGAGGAGACATGAGTATGTTTGTAGGAAGTAAAGAAGGAGCTAGTGGACAAGGAGAGATTGAAGGTAAATGATAGCATGGAGATGACAGAGGGGTTAATATGGGGCTCACCACATTGGTGCCAGATTTAATCTGGCACCTGATCAACTGTGTTTTACTGCAGTTCAGAACTGAGTTCAACTGGGATTTTAAAATTGTAAAATAAAACAAACATTTATTAATCTGTAAAGGGTACTCTGTTAGGTACTGAGAGACAAAGTTTACATAAGAAATGGTCCGTGCTCTCAAGGGACTTGCCCTCTATTAGCATAAGACACCAACAAAGATTATTCTAATAATATATATTATAATATACAGTATTATTTAATATATATTAGAAATGTGCAAATAACATGTTAAGTGAGGTTCAAGAAGACATTACCAATTTGAGGAGCTCAGACAAAGCTTTGTGGAAAAACTAGAATTTAAATTTGGGGAGGGTAGGAATTAAACAAAGCTAAAAGGATGGGGAAGGGCACACATTCAAGGCATGAAGAACACTTTAAGCAAAGGCACTGAAGAATGAGAGTGAAGCATCTGTTAGAGAGGAAAAGAGGAGCATAGTTTGTCTGGAGTGTAGAATGTGTGGAAGGGTCTGATATAAAATAATTAGAAAGGTAGATAAAGTCAGATTACGGAGAACCCTAAATGAGAGGCAAAAATGTTTAAACTTTTAATTAGTAGTAATTTTTTTTAAATTTTAACAAAGGAGTAACATAGGATCATAGCTGGAAAGCAAAACAAAGATGTAAAATTACAGAGGCTATTTAATTCGAATCCTTTCATTTTATAGCTATGGAAAATGAGGTCCATGGGAGTTAAGTGACTTGTCCAAGGTCACACAGCAAGCATGAGAAAGCAGGACTGAGTCACAGGTCCTCTGACTCCACACTTGGTGTGCTTTGCACTTTTTACAACAGCCCTCCTATGACCACAAAAGTAGGAAGATTTGAAAGAGATGTTATCACAACATTCTATTAATGAAGGTAATAATAAAGGCCCTCAGTAGGATTATTGACTGGAGAAAGGGAAGGGAAGGATGAGAAATGTGTTTCAGAGGTGGAAGTGACAAAACTTAGTAAATGAGTGAGAACTGAGGGAAGATTAAAGACATAATGTTAACAAATGCGGGATAATGGAGGAACAGTGGTAGAAACTCTCATTTATTTTTAATCTCTCCCTCTCTACTGGTTCATTTCTTTCTGCCTACAAATATGCCTATGTCTCCCCTATTCTGAAAAAATCCTTAGTTGATTCTTCCATTTGCTAATTACCAAATTATTTCTCTTCTGCCCTTTGTTGCAAAACTCTCCAAAAAGGGTGTCTGCAATAGGTGCCTTCATGTTCTTTTCTCTCACTCCCTTCTTAACCCCTTTCAGTTTGGCTTCCAACCTTATTCCACCAAAACTGCTTTCTGCTAAAGTCCTAACAATCTCTTAGTTATCAAATCCAATGGCCTTTTCTCATTCCTCGTTCTGTTTGACCTCTCTGCAGCCTTTGACATTATTGATCACTTTCTCCTTGATACTCTTTGACCTCTCTGCAGCCTTTGACATTATTGATCACTTTCTCCTTGATACTCTCTTCTCTTTTGGTTTTCAAGACACAACTCTCTCATGGTTTTCCTCCTGCCCATCTGACTGCTCTTTCTGTCTCCTTTGCTGGATCCTCCTCTGGCTCATACCTTCTAATGGTAGGTGTCCTTTAGCCATTCTGTCCTGGGTTCTCTTCTCCAACTGTATTACTTCACTTGGAGATTACATGAGCTCCCATGGATTTGATTATCACCTCTATGTTAATGATTCTCAAATCTACCTTTTTTGCCCCATTCTCTCTGCTGACCTCCAATCTTGCATCTCCCATTGGAAATCTTCAGATTTCTTGAACCAGATGTCCAGCATAATCCAAAAGTCATTATGTCCACAACAGAACTCATTATTTTTTCCCCTAAACCCTCCCTACCTCTCACCTTCCCTACTGTAGAGGGCAACACCATCCTCCCAGTCCCTTAGGCTTGTAATCTAGAAGTCATCCTGGATTTCTCACTATCTCTTCCTGCTTTCTCCACTCATTTCCAAACTGTTGCCAAGGCCTGCTATTTTCAGCAATGCATCCTCTTCCTAACGTGCTTTTCTTGCCTCTGATACTGCTACTACTCTAGTGCAGGCCCTCATCACCTCATGCCTCGATTACTCAAATAATTTCCTGATGGGTCTGCCTGCTTCAAGTCTCTCCCTACTCCAATCCATTCTCCATTCTAAATCTCAAAAGTGATTTTCCTAAAGCTCAGGTCTTAATCATGTCACTCCCTGCTGAAGTGTTTCCCTGTTGCCTGCAAGATCAGACACGGTGTTTGGTATTCAAACCCTTTCATAACCTAGCTCTCTCCTACCTTTTCAGTATTCTTACACCTTACTCCCCAACACGTACTCAGTTCAGAGACATTGGCCTGGGTATTTCATGAACAAGACACTCCATCTCTTGGCTTCGTGCATTCTCTCAAGTTATCCCCTACTCCTGAAATGCTCTTTCTCCTCCTCTTTGATTACCGACCTCTCTGGCTTCTTTTAAGTCCCAACTAAAATCACACTTTCTACAGGAACCCTTCCCCCAATCTTTCTTAATTTCTATGCCTTCTCTTGCTGTTAATTATTTCCTATTTGCCCTGCATACAGCTTACTTTGTATATATTTGCTTGCATTTTGTCTCCCCCCATTAGATTGCAAGCCCTTTGAGGGCAGGAACTGCCTTTTGTTTCTCTTTGTATCCCCAGTCCTGAGTACAGTGTCTGGAACGGAACATGTGTTTGATAGTCATTGAACTGAAGCTACATGGAGCAAATTGCTTTCAGGGGAAGATGATGACTTTCATTTTGGACACATTGAGTTTGAGGTGCAAGTGAAACATACAAGTAAAGGTATCATGTAGGGATCAGTAGAATACAAGTGGGGAGCACAGAAATTAGGACAGGACTGGAGAAAAATTTGATAATGATCTGTGTAGAGGTAGCAGCTGAAACTTTGGAAGTGAATAAATCAATAAGAGAGAATGTGTAGAGAAAAAAGGACAAAGGAAGATCCTGGGGAAATACCCTATTAAGGGACCTGAAAGAAGATGAGCCAGAGAAGGAGCACTTACAGGGTTGGTATGGTCCAGGAAGCTGTTTTGGGTCCAAAGCCAAGGGATGCAAATATTTAGTAGGAGGTGATATATAATATTTGTCCAAAATTGCATAAAGAATTGTTAGGCAGTCACTGGTGACCTTACAGCAGTTTTAGTAGTGTAGTACAACAGAAATTACAATCTCAATTACAAGTGCTTGAGTAGAATTTGGGTACTAGAAGGATCATGATTGGACAACTTTTTAAAATATTTTTTACTGATACTCTTTTAGAAAATTGTCATTCTGAACTTGATAAACTCTAGCAAATTTTAACAAATGTTAATATTTCCATATATGACTCCTCTCAAAAACAGGATTGTATATGAAATTTCAAATCACTATTATACACAATTTGTTTGGTTTTTTTAAGGATGTACAAATACAAAAATTCAACACAGTAGTTCCAAAGCCACTTTTGTGATTGCTTGTCTCTCTTTCAACTTCTTTCTGTCTTTTTCTGAGCATTCTTTCTTTTGGTATCACTACCTCTCTCTTCCTCAGTATCTCTCTCCACTCCCACCCCTCAATCCCCAATGATTGAAAGAAAGGCCCTCTCATAATAAATGTTATATTCCAGAATAACAATACACATACTGGCCATGTCTGAAAAAGTCTTATTTTGCATCTCTAATCCATTACTTTTCTATTAAGAGGTGGGAATTACAGTTTATCATGGATCATTTGTAGTTATTGCCATCAATCAGAGTTCTTAAATCTTTTAAAGTTTTCTTTACAGTGTTACTGTAAACTTTGTATAGATTGTTTGCTCTCTGTACTCTGCCTCAGTTCATAGATGTCTTACCAAATTTATCTGATGACATCCTTTTCATAATTTCTTACAGTAAAATAATATTCAATTACATTCATATATCAATCTTTTATATTCATATACTGTTATTTGGTTCAGCCATTCCTCAATTAATTGACAACATATATCAGTTCTTTGATATAACAAAAAGTGTTGCTACTAATATTTTTGTACGAATGGTTCTTCCTTTCCTTCTTTCTTTGATCTCTTTAGGCTATATATGTAGCCAAACAGTACCCACAATTCCGTGAACTCCACCAATAGTGCAATAATTTGCAACGCACTCCCGAAACACAGTTGTAAATTTCCTTCTTTATTGACTTTGACAATCTGATACACATAAGATGGAACCGTATAATTGTTTTCTAATTTTTATTTCTCTCATTAGCGTTTTGGAGCACTTTTCATATAATTTCCGATATTTTGCTTTTTTTTTTCTTTTGAGAACTGCCTTGTTCACATCATTTGGATTATTTATCTGTTGGGAAAGGGCTCATTTTAGTTCCCCCTACATTACCTTTGGTGTCCAGAACTTGCTTCAGAGATTTTTCTCCCAGTTAACTATTTCCTTTCAGATTTTTAACTGAACTGATTGTCTTGGTACAAAAGCTTTTCAGTTTTATGTAATCAAAATTACCCATTTAGTGACCATTTTATGTGCTCTCATAGTCTGTATTCTAAAAATTCTTCCCCTGTCCATAGTTGTGAATGGTATTGCCTTACTTAGGTTATTTTTTCTTACATTACTGACACTTCCCAATGATTTCTCAATGCACCTTTCCCCCCCAAAAATATAACTCTCTTTTGTATCAAACAAGTGCAGATAAATAAAGCAAATCAATATACACCTCAAAATGAGTAGACAGCTTTTTCAATAAGTTTAGTAATCAAGGGGTGGAGCCAATTTGGTGGAGAGATAGGAAACAATGCAGTGAGCATCTCTTCACAAACTCCTCCTAACAGATATAGAAACTGCACCCGATTTACTTATTAAGTATCATATGAATCAGCTCTTTTTGTGATGGCAAAGAATTGGAAATTGAGGGGATACTCTTCAATTAGGGAATGATTTAACAAGTTGTGGTATATAATTATAATGGAACATTATTATGCTGTAAGAAGTGACAAGCAGGATCATTTCAGAAAAACCTGAAAAGACTTACATGAATGGATACAAAGGGAAGTGAGCAGAACCGTGAGACCATTTTACACAGCAGCAGCAATATTGTAAGATGATCAGTGATGAATGACTTAGCTATTCTCAACAATACAATGATGTAAGACATTTCTAAAGAACACAGGATAAAACATGCTATCCACCTCCATCTGCCAGTGCTGTCCAGACTCATGGAGTCTGAATTCAGATCAAAACATACTGTCTTGGATGGAGCAAAGATGGTGAAGTAACAACACAGACTTGCTAGTGCTCTCTCTCCAGAGCCAGCCAAATATCTGTAAAAAATTAATCTAAACAAATTCTGGATCTACAGAACCCACAGAATGATGGAGTGAAGCAAATCTCCAGCCCAAGACGGCCTGGAAGGTCACTGGAAAGTGGCTATTGCATCATCCTGGGAGCAGAGCACAGTCCATTGTGGGCCATTCTGGCACAGACCAGACCTGAATAGGCCTTGGGGGGAATAAATCTCAAGTACCTGTGGCCATTTCCAGACTTTACAACCCCAAAATGCTGAGGACAAAATTGGAAGGTCAGTGGAAAAAACCTATGGGAACTGTGTAAGAGAGTAGAGCCAGCCCCAGAGTGGCAGAGGGAGTAGAGGATCCCGCAGAGGAGGAGCTCGTGGCGGCAGTGGCAGTGGCAGCAACTGTTTCTGGAGCTCTAGGCCCATAGACTGGGAGGGGAGGAGATTGAGTAGTTGACAGTATAGCCCCCATCCCCACTAGAAGCAGAGAACTACCTTGAGAAAGAGCATAGAAGTCAAGTAAATAGCCGGGAAAATGAGCAAAAATCAGAAAAAGAATCAGACTATAGTATCTTACTTTGGTGACAAGGAAGACTGAAGTATATAAGCAGAAGACAACAAAGTCAAATCTCCTACATCCAAAACCTCCCAAGAAAATATGAATTGTTCTTAGGTTATGGAAGGGCTAAAAAAGGATTTTGAAAATCAAGTAAGAGGGGAGGAGCCAAGATGGTGGAATAGAAAGATTCACATTTGCTAGCTCCAAACCCACAGCCCATAGTTACCTGTAAAGAGGAACTCCCAACAAATTCTGGGGCAGTGTAAGCCACGCAGCAACAGAGTGGAGAAGATTTCTCTTCCAGAGAGCCCTGAAAAACTGACCTCAAAGGTCCATCATGGCCCGGACACGGAGCAGAGCCCAGTCCTGCCTTGGCTGTGCGGCACCGAGAGGAGCAGATCAGAGCAGGCTTCAGGGGTGGAAGCTCCAGCAACTGCACAGGTCCCTCCACTCACAGGCGCTACAGGTCAGTGAGAGAGGCTTCTGGGCTGGCTGAGAGGGGAGCGGGTGTCTCCATAACTCAGGCCCCCTCGGAAGGAAGCGGTGGCCAGGGGCTCCCAGAGCAGGCAGGACCTCAGGACCATTACTGAAGATCTCCATATAAGCCCCCTGAGGGAACTGAGCCTGGGAGGCAGCCCTGTCCCCACCTGAGAACCTGAATTTAATCTCATATTGAATAGCAGCCCCGGCCCCCCCACTGAAAGCCCTGAGGCTGGGGAGCAGCTTTTGAATCTCAGACCCCAAGCACTAGTGAGGTGGGGGTGGAGAGGAATCTCAGAAGTCAAGTAACTGACTGGGAAAATGCCCAGAAAAGGGAAAAAAAATAAGACCATAGAAGGTTACTTTCTTGGTGAACAGATGTTTCCCCCTTTCCTTTCTGATGAAGAAGAACAATGCTTACCATCAGGGAAAGACATAAAAGTCAAGGCCTCTGTATCCCAAACATCTGAAATAGATATCCAATGGACTCAGGCCATGGAAGAGCTCAAAAAGGATTTTGAAAATCAAGTGAGAGAGGTGGAGGAAAAACTGAGAAGAGAAATGAGAGAGATGCAAGAAAAGCATAAAAAACGGGTCAGTACCTTGCTAAAGGAGACCCAAAAAAATGCTGAAGAAAATAACACCTTGAAAAGTAGGCTCACTCAATTGGCAAAAGAGGTTCAAAAAGCCAATGAGAAGAATGCTTTCAAAAGCAGAATTAGACAAATGGAAAAGGAGGTTCAAAAGCTCACTGAAGAAAATAGTTCTCTCAAAATTAGAATGGAACAGATGGAGTCTAATGACTTTCTGAGAAACCAAAAAATCATAAAATAAAACCAAAAGAATGAAAAAATGGAAGAGAATGTGAAATATCTCATTGGAAAAACAACTGACTGGAAAATAGATCCAGGAGAGACAATTTAAAAATTATGGGACTACCTGAAAGCCATGATCAAAAAAAGAGCCTAGACATCATCTTTCATGAAATTATCTTCCTCATCAGAAAGGAAAGGAGGAAACCTCTGTTCACCAAGAAAGTAACCTTCTATGGTCTTATTTTTTTCCCCTTTTCTGGGCATTTTCCCAGCCAGTTACTTGACTCCTGAGATTTCTCTCCACCCCCCGCCTCACTAGTGCTTGGGGTCTGAGATTCAAATGCTGCTCCCCAGCCTCAGGGCTTTCAGCGGGAGGGTGGGTCTGTGAGAGATTAGTACTGCTGCTCAGATGGGGGCAGGGCCACCTCCCAGGCTCAGTTCCCTCAGGGGGTTTATGCAGAGACCTTCAGTAATGGCCCTGAGCTCCCATCTGCTCTGGGAGCTCCTGTCCACTGCCTCCCCCTCCACTTACTCCCGAGGGGGCCTGAGTTATGGAGACACCTGCTCCCCTCTCGGCCAGTCCAGAAGGTTGTCTCACTGACCTGTAGCACCTGTGGGTGGAGGGATGCTGACGGCCGCCAGAGATTCCGTCCCTGAAGCCTGCTTGGATCTGCTCCTCTGGGGCCGAGCGGCCAGGGCAGGGGCTCCACTCCATGTCCAGAGCCCGATGGACCTTTGGGGTTGGTTTTTCAGGGCTCTCTGGAACAGAAATCTCCTCCACTGTGCTGCTGTGCAACTTCCACTGCTCCAGAACCTGTTGAGAGTTCTTTCCAGAGGTAATTTATGGGCTGTGGGTTCGGAGCTCGCATATGTGAGTTTTTCTACTCCGCCATCTTGGCTCCTCCCCCCTTTCATGAAATTATCAAGGAAAACTGCCCTGATATTCTAGAACCAGAGGGCAAAATAAGTATTCAAGGAATCCATCGATCACCACCTGAAAGAGATCCAAAAAGAGAAACTTCTAGGAACATTGTGGCCAAATTCCAGAATTCCCAGGTCAAGGAGAAAATATTGCAAGCAGCTAGAAAGAAGCAATTCCAGTATTGTGGAAATGCAATCAGGATAACACAAGATCTAGCAGCTTCTACATTAAGGGATCAAAGGGCATGGAATAGGATATTCCAGAAGTCAAAGGAACTAGGACTAAAACCAAGAATCACCTACCCAGAAAAACTGAGTATAATACTTCAGGGGAAAAACTGGTCTTTCAATGAAATTGAGGACTTTCAAGCATTCTTGATGAAAAGACCAGAGCTGAAAAGAAAATTTGACTTTCAAACACAAGAATGAGAAGAAGCATGAAAAAGTAAATAGCAAAGAGAAGTCATAAGGGACTTACTAAAGCTGAACTGTTTGCATTCCTACATGGAAAGACAATATTTGTAACTCTTGAAACTTTTCAGTATCTGGGTAGTTGGTGGGATTACCCCCACACATACACACACACACTCACACACGCACATACACACATGCACACACACACAGACAGAGAGCACAGAGTGAATTGAATAGGATGCGATCATATCTTTAAAAAATTAAGAGAAATGTATAAGAGAAATGTATTGGGAGGAGACAGGGTGAAATGGATTGGGGCAAATTATCTCTCATAGAAGAGGCAAGTAGGAGACTATTTAGTAGAGGGAAAAAGAGGAGAGCTGAGAAAAAAAAAAACCATGAAGTTTACTCTCATCACATTCGACTAAAGGAAATAAATAAAATGCACACTTTTTGGTATGAAAACCTATCTTATAATACAGGAAAGTGGGAGAGAAGGAGATAAGCAGGGTGGGGGGGTAATGGAAGGGAGGGTAAAAGGAGGAGGGAGCAATTTGAAGTCAACACTCAGGGAGGGACAGGATCAAAAGAGAGAATAGAAACAATGGGGGGCAGGATAGGATAGAGGAAAATATAGTTAGTCTTACACAACACGACTATTATCGAAGTCATTTGCAAAACTACACAGATATGACCTATATTGAATTGCCTGCCTTCCCAAAGAGAATGGGTGGGGAGGGAGGGAGGGATGGGGAGAAGTTGGAACTCATAGTTTTAGGAATAACTGTTGAGTATTGTTCTTGCTACTAGGAAATAAGAAATACAGGTAATGAGGAATAGAAAGTTATCTGGCCCTACAGGACAAAAGAGAAGATGGGGACAAGGGAAGGGAGGGATGATAGAAGAGAGGGCAGGTTGGTGATAGGGGAAATTAGATTGCTCAGTGTATTGCGGTGGGGAAGGGGAGAAATGGGGAGAAAATTTGGAACCCAAAATTTTGTGAAAATGAATGTAAAAAGTTAAATAAATAAATTTATATTAAAAAAAAATAAAAAAAAAGAAAATCAAGTAAGAGAAGTACAGCAAAAATTGGGAAGAGACCTGAGAGTGATGCAAGAAAATCATGAAAAATGAGTCTACTGCTTGTTAAAGGAGACCCAAAAAAATGCTGAAGAAAATAACACCTTTAAAAAATAGACTAATCCAAATGTCAAAAGAGATAGGCAGAATTGACCAGATGGACAAGGTCCAAAAGCTCACTGAGGAAAATAATTCCTTAAAGATTAGAATGGATCAGATGGAAGTCAATGGCTTTATGAAAAATCAAGTAATTATAAAACAAAGCCAAAGGAATGAAAAAATAGGAGACAGTGTGAACTATCTCATTAGAAAAACAACTGACCTGGAAAATAGATCCAGGAGAGATCATTTTGAAATTATTGGAGTACCTGAAAGCCATGATCAAAAAAAAGAGCCTATATATGATCTTTTAAGAAATTATCAAGGAAAACTGCCCTGATATTCTAGAACCAGAGGGTAAAATAGATATTGAAAGAATCCACCCATTGCTTCCTGAAAGAGATCCCAAAAAGAAAACTCCTAGGAATATTATAGTGAAATTCCAGAGCTCTCAGGTCAAGGACAAAATATTGCAAGCAGCCAAAAAGAAACAATTCAAGAATTGTGGAAATGCAATCAAGATAACACAAAATCTAGTAGCTTCTACATTAAGGGATTGCAGGGCTTGGAATATGATATTCCAGAGGTCAAAGGAAATAGGGTTAAAACCAAGAATCACATCCTCAGCAAAACGGACTATGATACTTCAGGGGGAAAAATGGTCATTCAATGAAATAGAGGACTTCAGAGCTGAATAGAATATTTGATTTTCAAACATAAGAATCAAGAGGAGTATGAAAAGGTAAACAGGAAAGAGAAATTATAGAGGACTTAGTAAAGTTGAACTTTCCAACTTGGAAAGATCATATTTGTAACTCTTGAGACTTTTCTCAGTATTGGTGTAGTTGGAGGGATTATATATGTATAGACAGAGGGGATAGGGTGAGTTGAATATGAAGGAATGATATCTAAAAAATAAATTTAAGGGGTGAGAGAGGAATATATTGGGAGAAGAAAGGGAGAAATAAAATGGGCCAAATTGTCCTACATAAAAGAGGCAAGAAAAACCTTTTTCTATTATTTTTTAATGTTCTACAATCACTACCATAAAATTAAGATCTTATCTCCCCCACACTTACCCTCCACTACCCCCCTCCCTCCCCACAACAGCATACAATTCTGCATAGATTCTACATATACTTTTCTACTGAGTACGTTTTCACTATAGTCATGCTATGTAGTCTAACTAAAATAAATGGAAGAAATCATATAACATAACATAATACTAATTAATACATAATAACAAACATAATACACTAAAACACACACATATACAAACATGATCTGCTACATTCTGCGAATGACTTCCATATTTCTTTCTCTGAGTGTGGAAGGCATTTTGCCTTAGAAAACCACCATTGGGGATTTTTTTTTAATAAGTTTTTGCGTTATTACGAAGTTCCAAGTCTACCAGAAAAAACTCTCACACACTGTGGTCATTGCTGTGCACAAAGTTCTCCTGGTTCTGCTCCTTTCATTCAACATCAGATCATATAAGTCCTTCCAGGTCTCCCTGAAGTCTTCTTGTTCATTTCTTATGGCATAATAGTACTCCATTACATTCATATACCATAATTTATTCAGCCATTCCCCAATTGATGGGCATCCCCTTGACTTCCAGTTTTTGGCAACTACAAAGAGTGCTGCTATAAATATTTTTGTACGTGTGGGACCCTTTCCCATTTTTATGATCTCTTGGGGATATAGTCCCAGTAGCAATATTGCTGGGTTAAAGGGTATGCATATTTTTGTAGCCCTTTGGGCATAGTTCCAAATTGCTCTCCAGAATGGTTGGATCAGCTCACCACTCCACCAACAATGAATTACAGTGTTCCAGCTCTCCCACATCTTCTCCAGCATTTATCATTTTCTTGTTCTGTCATGTTTGCCAATCTGATAGGTGTGATGTGGTACCTCAGAGTTGTTTTGATTTGCATCTCTCTAATCAATAGTGATTTAGAGCATTTTTTCATATGATTATAGATATCTTTAATTTCTTCCTCTGAAAATTTCCTGTTCCTATCCTTTGACCATTTATCAATTGGGGAATGACTTGTATAGTTATACATTTGATATGTACATCAGTTCTCTATATATTCTAGAAGTGAGGCCTTTATCTCGAGCTTAGCCGTAAAAATTATTACCCAATTTACTACACCCCTCCGAGTTTTGATTGCATTGGGTTTGGTTGTGCAAAACCTTTTCAGTTTAATGTAATCAAAATTATCCATCTTGCATTTCATAATGCTTTCTATCACTTCTTTAGAAAAAATTCTTCCCTTCTCCATAAATCTGATAAATATTCCTTGCTCCTCCGGTTTATTCATGGTATCAATCTTTATACCTAAGTGTACCCATTTGGACTTTATTCTTGTGTACAGTGTCAGGCATGGGTCTATGCCTAATTTCCGCCACACTGTTAACCAGTTTTCCCAGCAATTTTTGTCGAACAGTGAGTTCTTATCCCAGAAGCTGGGGTCCTTGGGTTTATCAAACAGGAGGTTGCTGTATTCCTTGCCTACTGTGCCTTGACTGCCTAGTCTATTCCACTTGTCTACCCCTCTGTTTCTTAGGCAATACCAAGTGGTTTTGATAATTGCTGCTTTATAGTACAATTTGAGGTCTGGTAGCTCTAGGCCACCTTCCCAAGCGTAAGTAAAAGCTTTTTCAATGGAGGGAGAGGAGGAGGTGAGAGGGAAAGAGTGAACCTTACTCTCATTGCATTTGGCTTAAGGAGGGAATAACATGCATACTCAATTTGGTATGAAAATCTTTCTTACACTATAGGAGTGTAGGGAAGAAGGGGATAAGCAGGGGTTTAGGGAGAATGATGGAATGGAGGGAAAATGGGAGAAGGGGTTAATTAGAAATAAGCACTTTTGAAGACAGGGTCAAAGGAGAGAATAGAATAGATGGGGGAAGTATAGGATAGAAGGAAATATAGTTAGTCTTTCATAATATGACTGTTATGAAAGTGTTTTGCATAACTACACATGTATAACCTGTATTGAATTGCATGCTTTCTCAGTGGAGTTGGATGGGGAGGGAAGAAAGGAGAGAAGTTGGAACTCAAAGTTTTAAAAATGAATATTAAACAAAAGTTTTAAAATGTTTTTATAACTGAAATGAGACTGCTAGAGGAAAAATTGGAAAAGAAATGAGAGCTATGAAAGAAAGAATTATAAAAGGAATTATCATCTTGACATAAGAAGTAAAATCTTTGTTTAAGCAACAAACTCCTTGAAAATCAGAACAGATCAATTAGAAGCCAGTGACTCAATGAGACAACAAAGGAATACTATTGTGGTGTAAGAGTGAAGAAAGGGGTGGTTTCAGAAAAACCTGGGAAGACTTGTATGAATTGATGCAAAGTGAAGTGAGCATAACAAGAAGAACAATTTATATAGTAACAGTAATATTGTAAAAAAAAAAGTCAACTTTTGAAAGTTGATTTGAAATAGCAGATTTGCTCAACACAATGACAAACCTCAAATCTAAAGGACTCATAAGGAAACGTGTTATCCACATTTAGATGGAGAACTGATGGACTCTGAGAGCAGACTGAAGCATATTTTTTTTATTTTTCTTGATTTTTTTTTTTGGAACATGGCTAAAGTGGACATCAGTTTTGTATAATCATGCATATTTGCAATAGGTTTTATTTTTCTTGCTTTCTCAATTGGTGGGGGACATAGAAGTAAGGGAGAGAGAATTTGGAATTGAAAAATAAAGAAGCAAAATAAACTCATTCCTATCTCCTTAAAAAGCCAAAAAAAAAAAGAAAAAGAAAAAAAGAATTCTCTGAACACTATGACCAAAAAAAAGAACCTACACATCATATTTCCAGAAATCTTTAACACAAACTTGTCTAGACCTTTTATAAGAAACCAGAGGGCAAGATTGAAAGAGAAAGAATCCAATGGTCACCTCCTAAAAGAGACCTCCAAAGCTTTTTTTGAAGTGGCAAAGAATGGGAATTAGAGAATGTGCCTATCAGTTGGGAAATGGATGAATAAATAATGGTATGTAAATGTGCTGAGCACTTATCAGTGAAATGTCCAGGATTCCAGAGAACGGTTGAAGAAATGTACTGTCTACCTAATGGTAGAGAGCTAAGTCAAATACTTTCACAAGTATGTTGGATATTTCTTAATCAAATAATGGTGATCACAAGAGACAAAATAAAGAATTTCAACCTTTGGGGGAAAATATATATATGTCAAATAAAAGACTAAGAGCCATTTCCCAATGGAGAAGAATCATAAACTATTAACTACATGAAAGACTGCTCCAAATCACTATTAAGAGAAATAAAAATCAAAAGAACTTCTAAGTTTGATCTTACACCCAGAAAATTGTCGAGGATGACAAAAGATAAAAATAGTACATACAAGAGAGGCTACAAGAAGAGAAGCACCTTAACACATTGTTGGTGGAGCCATGAGTTGGTCCAGTCACTCTGAAAAGCAGTTTGGAATTACGTTAAGGAAGTGATTAAAATGCTATACCCTTTGTCGCGCTGACCAAAGTTAGGCACATAATCCCCCATCCCCTCCCCCCCCATATCCCACATTCCTGAGTAGATCAAAGACAGAAAGGTCTTAGATAAACAAAAAATATTAGTAGTAACATTTTTTGTAGTAGTAAAGAACTGGAAATAGATGCCCATTAACTGAGAAATAGGAAAACTAGTTATAGTATATGAATGTAATGAAATATTGCTATTCTGTAAGGAATAATGAATCAAAATTCAAGGAAGCATGAGAAGACTTATGTTGAACTGAAGCAGGTTGAAGTAAGCAGGACCAGCAAAATAAGGTACACAACTTCAACAGTATGTGAATGGAAAATACAATATGGACACTGTTAAATGATAATGATCAAGTTTGGCTCTGGAATTTAGAAACTCACCTCCCTTTATTTGCGGAAGTTGGGTACTGTGATTATGAAATGGTGCATTTATGGTGAGATGTAGTTGATGTGTTTATTATTGGTTTTGCTGAACTGCTTTTAATTTTTTTTTTGTCATAAGGAATAGCTCACCAAGTAGAGAAAAAAAGGAAGATGGAAATGAATGTCAAAAAGATATCAATAAAAATTAGTTATTCCATAAGCAAATGTAAAAGTATTTTGGTGGAGAGTCCTTGGCCTAGTTAAATGCTATGACTCTCCAGGGATGTGTGACTTTTCACAGAAAAATAAAACTTAATCTTCATGATTGATAGAGTTTTCATTTCCACTTTAAAAAAGACATCTGCTAATTGTAATATTTTAAATATTTTTCTCAACACCTGTATCATCTATAGTAAAAGCATATTAAAAGTACTTTTATTTTCTCTTTATAGGCGGTACAAGATACCCCAAATTGACAGATTTGGATACTCCCCTGTTTTGAATCTCTTGCGCTTAACTGATTTTTCAGGAGCAGTACCCATTAATTTACAGGTATGATTCTGTGTAATTACTAACACTACAGCTATTTAAATGTACAAAAACCTGGCAGATTTATGTATTGCTAAGTCAAAGCATATATTAATTACTTAAAGATTCATTCTATGAAATCTTTAGTATTCTTCTAGTCTGTTAACTTGCTATTGCATTTCTTATCATTGTCTCTGTTGTCCTTTTGTCTTTCTTATACTCAAAACATTGACTGTTTTTCATTATTGAGACTCCTACCCCTTTTTCTTGAAATTCTTTTCCTTCTTTGGTTCAGAATTTCAGAGTTTGAAGGAAGCTCTGTCCATTCAATCAAACCCTTTTCTAATGATAAATTTCTTTAACATCCCCAATAAGATGGTCATCTAGCATTCTTTTCTTGTGACATTCTACTCTCCCAGTTTTACCTTCCCTGCAATTCCTTCGTCATCTTCTTCACATCTTTCCATCCCCTAAACATGGATTCTTTCCATAGCTTTTAGCTCTTCTCATGTTCCTATCTCTTAGAGAGAACTCAACTACTTTCAGTTCCCCAGCTTATGTAAAATGATTCTGGATATTATCTCTTCAGCTTTGTATCTATGCCTACCTTTCAGATCTGCCTACTGAACGCTTCTGCTTGGATATTGTCATTGCCTCAAATTAAATGCAACATTCTTGAAATTGATTTCCCACCCCCAGAAGCCACTGTATTTCCTTGACTTCTCTATGTCTATTAATGATGCCACCAGTCACCTGTATTCAAAACTTAAAAATCATCTTAGACTCTTCCAATATCATATCATTCGGATCCTTCTGGTAATTTATTCATTGTATTTCTCTAATCTATCCTTTCTATTCAATTCACCCTGATTCCTACCTTACCAAGACTATTAAAATTAGCTATCTTCCTGTTGTCATCATTTATCTTATCCAATCCATCATCATCTTAATCTAACTAAAACATTTCAAAATTAGAGAATTTCAGACTTTGAAAGAAATAAAAAAAGTAATCTGTTCTACTTGTAAATTAACAGAAATTCTCTCTAAAATATACTATAGTATTTCACAGAACCATACTTTAAGATGTATCTAATATCTTATACCATTTTACTTTTGGACAGCTCTAATTGTTAGGAAACTTTTCCATATGTTGAACAAACAGCTGCCTCTTTGCAATTTCAACCTATTATTCCTATTTCTAGCATCTGGGGCAAAGCAATACAAGTAAAATTCTTCTTACATACAACAACTCTTCCAGATTCTGTACTTTAAAATACCATCACGTTCCTTTCCCTCTCCCCACCATGTATCCTGTGCTCTGGGATAAGCATCCCACAGTGTCATAGTATCTGGCCCCTTCACTATTCTTCTGTGTGCTCCTAGCCTGTCAATGTCATTTCTAAATGTGGTACCCAGAACTGAACACAGTAGTTCAGATATGATCTCACCATGGCATAGTACAGCAGGACTACGACTGCCCTAAATCTGGCAATTGTGTTTCTTAATGCAGCCTGTGATTGTTTTAGTAGCCTTGTCTGCCATTTCACATTGTTTATTGAAACTGAGCTTGCCGTCATAAAAACCCTCAAATTTTTTTACATCAGTATTGTCCTGCTATATCTCCCCTATTCTCTACTTAGGCAGTTGATTTTTAAAAATCCAAGTATAGGACTTTACATTTATCCCTATTGAATTCCATCTTATGTTTTACCTATATCATTTTTGAGGGTTTTTTGGTCCCTGATTCTGTCATCCATTAACTATCTGTCCCAACTTTTTATTATCTGTTGAGTTTGAAAAATTTATTTATAAGCCTCTCTTAATAAATATAAGTACTTATTTTTGTACTTATAAAATTTATTTAATAAATATATAGATGTGATAAATGTGCCTTCATCAAAATCATTAACAAAAAAAAGTGTTAAACGGAGCAGGGCCAAAAATAAGAACCTTAAGGTTTACTCCATTGGAGATCTCTGTCAAAACTGATATTGATGTTCAGTAATGGCAGTCTAGCTATATCAATCCCATGTCTCCATCCAGTTCACAATAATAAGAAAAGTCAATGTTGTGCTGTTTTCCATATCTACTTCTCTAGTAATTCTGTCAGTGAGAGGAAGTGGGGTTACCCTGTAGGACCTATTCTTGGTGGAAACAAGTTGATTCTTTGTATTATGCTTCCATTTCTAAATGCTCAGAAACTACCCATTTAAAACATTGTTTAAGATTTCGATACAATGTCTAGGATCTTTTGTTTTTGGTCATGTCTTTCAGGTATCCAATGATTCTTGAATTTTTTCTGCTTGGATCAGTTTGTTTTCCAAGTTACTTATTTTTGCTAGGAGATACTTTACATTTTTTTCTATTTTAGTCTTTTGATTTTGTTTTATTACTTTTTGTATCTACTTTGAAAAGGTAAGCAATCAGATAACAATTACACACATGACATCATGCAGAACATATTTGCATATTAGCCATATTATGGTGAGGTTCTTTATTTTTTTTCTTCATTCTTCGTATTTCCTAGCTTTGGACTTGATGTTAGAACTGGGCTTTGCACACTTTTAGAGAAAGGGTATGGGCTGGTTCTTTTACTACATTTTTGAGGTGTTGAATGTTGTGTTATTCCAGTGTTTCTATAAAACTGAAAGCTCAGATTGGCGACCTGCAAGCTTTCAGTGCTCCCAATGTGGTCTGATCCAGGGCTGTCTAATTGCTACACTCCTGATTTGAGTGCTGCAAATTCTGACCTTGGTTTGGTTCTGAGTAATACTACCAGCTGAGAAGCTCTGCTGGTTCAGAGTGACAGGCCGGTAGGTTCTCCTGGAGTCTAGTATTCTTTCCCTGGTTATTCCTCTAACTAACCTCGAAGTTGGAATCGAGACCCCTACCCTTCTCCTGGGCCCTGAGCCTCACTGGTGCTGCTTGTACCTAAGCTTATTCCTCTTACTACACTTACTACATTGCCTAGGGCACACAACTGCTCCTTTATGCGCCAGAACAGAATGGAATCCCATCCTTAAGCAAAGGTCCTCTCCTCAATCTGGCCTCAGTCTGACCTAGAACTGGTTAGTGGGTGACACATTTGCCATTTGGCCCCTTTATGTGCACCATCCCAGGTCACCATGGCCTTGTGTGAGTTTGGGACCTCCCCTTGGTCTGGTGCATAGCCTCTCCCTGAGACTCCTGACCAGATCCAGTGCCCAGTGTTCATAGACTTCTCTGTTCCCCTAAGCTATCCTGGGCTGGAAAAAAAAATGATTCATTTCATTCTTTTTCTTTCCCCTTCAATTTCCCTATCAGGATTCAGTCTGGTATAGGTGGGGATGCCTGCTTTACTTTTTCCTGCTATTCCACCATCTTGGCTCAACCTCCCCAGTGTGACTTTAACCTACATTCTTTCAAGACTCAGCCTGGCTGCTACTTTCTCCATGAAACTTTTCCTGATATCCCATTTTCCTTCCCCCTTAATTCAGTTCAACAAGAATTAACTGATTGTACTGTGCTGGGTGTTGGGAGCATGGAGACAAAAATGAAAAACAGGTCGTGTCTGTAAGACACTTAGTCAGTCCACACACAAGGAACTTGTGTTCTAATCAGGAGACATCATATAAAGAGATAAGTAAGTACAAGATAATTTGAGGAGGAAGAAGGGGCAAGAAATCAGAGGAGACTTCGTGGAATAAGTGGCACCTACACTGACCCTTGAAGGAAACCAAAAACTCTAAGTAATGGAGATTAAGAGGGTGTTCATTCTAGATGTGGGAAAGCATCTTGAAAATGGAGGCAGGAGCTGAAATACTAAGCTACTATAAGTATGGTAGTTTGTTTCTGGCATTCATTTATGTGGAAGGGTGAGGGGGAAATAAAATAGGTGAGGACCAGATTATGAATGCCAAATGCCAAACCTAGAAATTTGTATTTTTTTTTTTAGTTCCTCAGAAATTTATTTTATTTTATTTATTTTTTATTTTTTTTAAGATTTTATCCCCTCCCACCCTTCTCCCACTACCCTCCTCCCTCCCCATGACAGCATACAATTCTGTATAGGTTCTACATATACTTTCCTATTGAGCACATTTTCACTATAGTCATGCTATGTAGTTGAACTAAAATAAATGGAAGAAATCACATAACAAATCAAAACATAACACACTGAAACTCCCCCACACACAAACATGATCTGCTACATTCTGCCAATGACTTCCATATTTCTTTCTCTGAGTGTGGAAGGCATTTTGCCTTAGAAGACCGACATTAGGATTTTTTTTTTCTCAGTAAGTTCTTGTGTTATTATAGAAATTTGTATTTTGTCCTGTAAACCTTAGGGTGCCATTGAAGATGCTTGGGCAGAGAAATGATCTAGTAAGATTTGTGCTTTAGGAAGATTGTTTTTGGTAGTTGTGTGGAGGATAGATTGGAAAGAAGAGAGACCAATTGAAAGTTAGCATAACACTAGTTGCACTAATCCTAGCATTTATTTTGTACTAAGGCATCAAATTTGCAAAGATTTACAAATATTATCTCATTTTATTCTCACAATAGCCTTATGAGGTGGGTGCTTTTATTATCTCCATTTTTAGAGATGAGGAAAATGAAGCAGATAGGGGTTAGGTGACTTGCTATTAAGTATATGTATATGAGTCAGGTCTTTTTAACTTCAGGCCCAGCTCTCTAATCCTCTGTACCATATAGCCTCCTATAAAGGTGTCTGAGAAAGATAGAATACAGTTATATAATGAGGAGACACGAACTGTATTGGTTTGTTTTGTTTCCCTTTTACTTCTTTGTTATAAGGAAAGGGCAAAATAAAACATTTATTAAAAAGGAGTTTAACAGTTAAAGAGAAGAGAGAGTGGCCAATAACTGAATAGGATGAAAGGATCAAGGAAAAGATTTCTTCGTTTTTCTTAAGATTGGGGAAAACTGAGAATGTTTTTGAGAAAATGAGAAGAAGGCACTCATAGAGGATATTGAAAATTTGCTAGGATGGAAATTAGATCAGAAATAAAAGCTATAAAAAAAGAAACATAACAAAGGGTATAATTTAGAATACATAATGAAGCATATCTCCAAAGTAGTAGAAGCTCTTAAAGACAGGATGTGCAAAGATAATTTAAGGATTATGGGTGTTCCAGGAAAACATGACAAATTAAAAAGGATTTATTGCCATATTTCAGGAAACTATACAAGAAAAACCTGCCTGTAAGTTTTGAAAAAGATGGCAATTTACTGAATTACTACCGATTGCTGGTAATAAATTTCACAACAACGTATTTTGCAAACAGCCAAGAGATAGGCCTTCATCTATGAAGGAAAGTCAATTTGAATAACACAGAATTACTCTATCCACAAGTAATCAGAGGAAAGATTGGAATAAGTTATTCTAAAAAGCAAAGGAGATCAGGGTGTACCATCAGTAAGATAACTTATAGAGATGAACCTAATAATCAAAAAAGATTTATGCAAGCTCAGTAGAAGAGAGATATTTGAATTAAATTGTCTCTTAAAATATAAGGATGACAGAATTCTGGCCAGAGAGGGAGTACAACTAATAAAAACTAGTAAGAATATATTTACAAATCCAATAAGAAATATAGAACTAAAATGAATGGGGGAGGGAAGATACTATGTGTATCCTCAAGTTAATACCATAGCGAGTGCATTTACAATGAAGCAGGGAGAATAGAAGTTGGATCCACCTCGACCAGAAGAGAACATGAAACAAAATCTAGGAAAGAAGGCTAGAAGTAAAATCCATGGGCTCAAAGGCCTATAATCAATGCCCGAAGTTTAGGCAATAAATGAGAAAGTATAAGTCCCAATGCAAAGAGGAAAATCTGATGTCATTGACATCATTAAGATTTGGTGGAATAAAACACGTGACTGAACCATTTGTTTTATGAGTATATATTATTCAAAGAAATAGCATAGGTAAAAGGAGGGGAGATAAGATAACATTATATAAAGTGGTACCGTGGATAGAGTGCCTGAAGTCAGAAAGACTCCTCTTCCTGAGTTCAAATCTGACCTTAGACACTATGTAACCTGGAGCTAGTCACTTAACTTTATTTGCCTCAGTTTCCTCACCTGTAAAATGAGAAGGACTTGGCAAACCACTTCACTATCTTTGCCAAGAAAACCCATAAATGAGGTCATAACTCAATAACAACAACAAATATTTATATAAAGAAATCCAGGAACCAGGTCAGGGAAGCATGTTGGGGAATATTTAGGGGAGGGTCAATAGAGGAAGAAAAAGTGATTTTTCTCAGTGGAGTATACTACAGATCACCTGGACAAAAAGATGAAAAAGATGAGAATCTGGGAGATAAATCACATGCAGTAGTGATAGAGGACCTCACTTATCCAGATATCTGCTGACAAAAGCATAGCAAGTACATTTTTTACTTGTCATAATAATGTTATCCTTCTTCAAAAGGTAGGGAATCTGGCAAGGAGAGATTTTATTATGAATCTAATTCTCACTAACAGGAAGCAACTGATTCTGGAGTAGAAATGATGGGAACCCTGGAAGATTGATGAGAGAATGATCAGTTTCTTGTGATAGAGAAAGATAGGAAATCCAGGAGTAGTGTGATATGTTCCCTAGATTTAGGCAGAACAGATTTTCAAAAGTAAGAGGAAAGTTAGATGGGATCTCATGGACTAAAATTCTCCAGGAGGGAATTCAGACCAGGGGAGATAGGAGGTATTCAAAAATGAAATTATAAAGACACAAAAGGCAAATGATGAGCAAAAACAGGATTTGTCTGATAAGACCCATGTAGTGGACACACAGGGAAGTTACCAGACAGCTTAGATTTAAATGTACCAAAGGAGGAAATGTACAAAAGATGGAAGCCAGGCCAGGTAGCAGAAGATGAATATAAAAGTGACAGTCCTTGAAAAACAGTATCAGGAGTTCTAAAGATCAGAATAAGCTGAGGTTGCTGAGGGAAGGGTGCTTTGTTTGGGTGGTTGTGTTTTGTTTTCAAAGCTATATTAGGAGGAAAAGGAGATCAAGGAAGGGATAGAAATTTTGCTTGGGGTCAGTGGGATGCTGATTACTGACAATAGCAAGAAGAGATAATTATTATTTTTCTTTTTTTTTTTCCCCAAGAATTACCTTGGCATTGTAAATGAGAAAGCAAAAATGACTAATAGTATTGATACCAAGATAAGTAAGGAGATGGTAAGAGAGCTAGTTCTTTGTTGCCCTTTGATGAATTTAAGTTAGCTGGCCCAGGTGAACTACTTCCTCAGGTTCTTAAAGAATTGGCAGATGGAGGAAAATAGCAAGGTCAAGGCTTCTACATTCAAAGCCTCCAAAAAAAAAATTTACAGTGGTCTCCAGCCATGGAAGAGCTCAAAAAGGATTTTGAAAATTAAATAAGAGAGGTGGAGGAAAAATTGGAAAGAGAAATGAGAGTGATGCGAGAAAATCATGAAAAGTGAGTCAACAACTTGCTAAAGGAGACTCAAAAACATGCTGAAGAAAATAACACCTTTAAAAATAAACTCAAATAGCAAAAGAGGTCCAAAAAGCCAATGAGAAGAAGAATGCTTTAAAAAGCAGAATTGGCCTGATGGAAAAGGAGGTTGAAAAGCTCACTGAAGAAAATAGTTCTTTAAAAATTAGAATGGGGCAGATGGAAGCTAATGATTTTATGAGAAACCAAGAAATTATAAAACAAAATCAAAAGAATGAAAAAATAGAAGACAACGTGAAGTATCTCTTTCAAAAAACAACTGACCTGGAAAAGAGATCCAGGAGAGATAATTTTAAAATATTGATCTACCTGAAAACCATGATCAAGAATTGGCAAGTGTAATTAGTGAACCATCATGATATTTGAAAGATTATAGGAAATGAGAGAGCTTTCACAAGACTGAAGACTGGCAAATATTCAAATTTCTGAAGAAAGTAGGACTTACTGCAAGATATATAGCTAATGAACTTGAATTTCAATGAATGGACTTAAGTTTCTGGAAAATTCTAGAGCAGATCATTAAAGAGGTTGTTGGAAAACATCTAGAATGAGAAGACATAATTCATCAAGAACCAATTGTGACAGTCTAGCCACATTTTCTTTTTTGACAATATAACTAGTTGAGGAAGGGAATGTTATGGATTTAGTTCACCCTAGATTTTAGTTAGCTTTTAATAAAATGTCTTACGCTATTCTGGTAGAAGAGATGGAGTTGCATGGACTCGACGATAAAACAATTAGATGCGTTCAGAACTGGTTGGACGGATGGCCAGTCTCAGAGTTTTTAAGGCTTTACTGTCAAAGTGGCAAGGTGTCTTCAGTAGGGTTCCCCAGAAATCTATCCTTGGCCCCGTGTTGTCTAATACTTTTATCAGTAGCTTAGATAAGAGCAAAGATGATGTGTTCATCTAATTTGCAGATGACATAAAACTGGGAGAGATATCTAACGGGTTCCAAAAAGATATTGACAGGCTCGAGCATTGGATTCTAGTAAGATGAAAAACTGTAGGGATAACTGTAAAGTCTTGTTGTGTTTAAAAACAACAATTTCACAAGTATAAGTTGGGGAGCTGTGGTTATACAGCAGCTCTAAAAACTGAAAGTTTTATTGGACTGCAAGTTTGATACAAGGCAGGGATATAAGTAGCTCTGTAAAAAGCTATGGTAATCTTGTGCTGTACTAAGAGAGGCGTAGCTTAGAGAAATAAGAAGAAATTGTCAAGTCAAGTCAACAAGCATTTATTAAGTACCTGCTTTGTACCAGGTGCTGTGCTGGGGATACAGAAATGAAAAAAATAGTCCCTGCTACCAAGGAGCTGACAGTGTGACATCAGTGAGACAGCATGCAAACAAGATGTAGACAGGATAAGTTGGAGATCCTTACAGTGGGAAGGCAAAAGCATTAAGGGAAGGCTTCTTGCAGAAAGTTGGCACTTCAGCTGAGACTTGAAGGAAACCAGGAGGTGGAGATAATTCTAGGAATGAGGGACAACCAGTGAAGACGCAGAGAATTTGAGAGATAGTGTCTTGTTCGAATCTAGAATAGGTGGAAGGAAGGAAGGTGTAATAAGACTGTGAAGGCAATCCCAGCGTACTCTGCCTTTATCAGATCTCATCTGGAATAAACTGTGTTCAGTTAGGAGAATTGTATTTTTTTTTTAAATATCGATAAGCTGGACAGTGTCTGCTGAAGGGCAGCTAGGATCATGAAGGACCTTAAGTCTATATCATGAGGATCGGTTGAAAGATGCAAGAAGATGATGACTTTCTTCTCATATCTGAAAGACCGTCAAGTCAAAAAGGGATTAGACTGGTTTTATTTGACCCCAGAAGGCAGAATCAGAAGCAAAAGAGGCTTGATATCAGGAAGAACTTTTTGGCACTTAAAGCTGTTCAAAACTAGAATAGACTCCCTGGAGAGGTGAGGGGGAAGGGGAGGGGGCTTCCACTACTTGAACAACATCAGGTAGAGGGCAGATGACCACTTGCCAGGTATGTTATAATGGGCATTCCTTTTGTATGTGGGTTAAACTAGAGGAGAAAGGTCCCTTCCAGCTCTCACATTTTGTGATTCTGCAAGCTATGCCTACAAAAAAAGGGGTATGTTCAGCTTACAAACACTCCAGACAAGAAACACAAAACAGGTAAATGAGCATCATTATTCTTAAAGACCTAACCAATGAAATATACTTTCTCATGTTTCTGTGCTGTTGTTTAGAAAAAATCAAATTAAGGAGTAAAAAAAAGCACAAGGGATCTCAAGGGACAAACGGACGTATGGTGATCGACTTAAATTTAAAAGAGAACTAAGGCATTTAGGAGAAAGAAAGGAAGACCTGAATTATTATTACGTATACAAATTCTATACTCCCCTGAAGTGAAAATCTGTAGTTTTGGTACATTTGGGGATGGGGTGAGAAAAGCAGGATAACTCAGTGAGGTGGGAGGGAGGTAAAAGATAGAGGTTACCTGAAGATTCACTCCCACTCAGCCTGTGTGAGCTAAGAAAGGATAGAAACTCAGTATCTTAACAAGGTTTGGAAGCATAGTTGGAGGGAGGGATCAGGATAGAGAGAAGTGGAAAGGAAAGCATGTCTTCCCTTAGAAAAAGAATCAGAAATGTGCCATTAAAGTATATTCCGTTTAGGTTGGAATAAGGAGAAATAGGGGACTTTATAATGGGTTTCATCTGAGGGGGATGGTACCTTGGGAGAGGAGATCACCTTCTCCACACAAGGGTTCTGCTTTCCAGGACTGCATCCCACCCCAGGAGATGGCACGTAGAGATCCCTTGGAATGGTAAGCCTCCAAGGTCGATTGCAGGAGGCTCAGTGGGTGGTGATAATTATAACAGTAGTAGTAGTAGTAATAGCTAGTATTTATATAGCATACTATCCGATAGGCTTTGTGCTAAGAACTTTTCCAGTTATCTCTTGCAATCCTCATAACATCCCTGGGAAATAAGTGCTATTAGCGGATGAGGAAAGTGAGGAAGCTAAATTAAGTAGCATTACTAGGATCACACAGCTAATGTCTGAGGCCAGACTTAAATTCACGTCTTTCTGACTTCAAGCCTGGCATTCTATCTGCTGTGCCACCTTGCTGCTCTGCTGGACCTAGAATCAAGAAGACCTGAGTTAAGTCTGACCTCAGATACTTACTAGTTGTGTGACCCTGGCCAAGTCACTTAACCTCCGCCTGTCTCAATTCCTCATCTGTAAAATGGATAAAGTAATAGTACCTACCTGTGAAAGCTATTGTGAAGGTAAAATGAGGTCTATGTAAAGGGCTTTAAAAATCTGAAAGCATTACAAAATAATGCTAGCTATTATTATTGTTACTAGGTATTGTTATAACAGGGGGATATTGATCTAGAGGTAGGATATATTGATGTTAGGAGGAAAGTGGTCATGGTAAGGGCAGAGGATAGGACTGGGCTTTATGACTCAGGATGTTGAGTGAGTCCTACCATACACCCTTGTGTGGTTTAATTTTTATTTCTTGGCGAGAGGCATAACAGAAGAAAAGGCCATTAAAAAAATGTATTAGGGGAAGGGAAGGTGCAGTGAACTATATTAACGTAAGAATGAGATAGAGGGATGAACACAATTTTTGCATTTCAGAAGGACCTAACTTCCCAGAAGGACACAAAATAAAGGTGGATCTTGTAAATGTATAGCCCAAGAAGGCAGAGGAAAAAAATTCAGAGTAGCTTAGATAGGAATAGAAACAAGGAAGACAAAAAATGGTTGCTAGAATGACAAGCATTGGATACCTTTACAAAACAAGGCAATCATCTGTATTTTAACATAGAGGAAATGCTGATTAGCATTGTGGGTCATTTCCAAGTCAGTTATCTTTGTACGGTCAGGCCAATAACTTGTTAAGGCAAAGATAAAAATTGATACCAAATTAGGAGACAAAATAAAAAATAGGAAGATATTGTAGTTAAAAGAGCTCCAATTGAATATTTCATAAACTACTTACATTAAAAACTGAGACCTTTATTCTGAACATTGTCTTTCTATTATCACAGGTTTCAATTATATTTACTTTTTTAGAAACCAAGTTATACCACTTGTTTATGTTGGTCTTGTACTTAATAAGAATTCTAAAGTATGCTTGCCATAATTTATTATCAAGCCATCCTACGCTATTGTTGCTAAAAGGGACCTTACACTTGTATGACTAATTTTTTTTAACCTGAAAAGCAAGTCTTTTCATAACTTTACCCAAATAAAATTTTGTCTTGGTTTCATCCTATAGTCATCCTACTGATTTTTAAAATGGAATTTTTATGTTAAATTTAGTATCCATTGCCAAAAACATAATCAAAGAAATATACTAAGAATAAAATCTGACAAAAATCTATAATTTTTTAATGGACTCAAGTTTATTGAGGAAAGAAAAATTGACTAATTATTCCTTAACAACTAAACTGATCAGCTAAGAAATTGTTCCTAATGAAAGAGAAATTCTGTCTACTACTTGGTACATTTAAAAAGAATTGTTACAAGCTTAGTATCTATGAATAAAGGCAATCAAATAAACATAAAATAAGGAAGAACTTAGCATTTAATAAGGCATGATCAAATTAAATAAGAAAAAAATACAATTTTGATCTTCCTTTCCAGGTCTGTTCAAAGCTCTGATATCTCTAGTTTTGTTTTCTTGCTTTTTTCTTTTTCAAAAAACTTGGTATAGTCAATATATATAATTTCAGCTCTGCTCTTTGCATCATGTTCCCTTTCTTGCATGGTTCATATTTACCTTCCTTATGGCAATATAATCTATAGCAAGCAAGCAAGACTCCTTGTCTTCAGGGAGCTTACACTGGGAAGTAGGATAGAAAATACACAAAAAGAAGCTGGAGGAGGACGAAGGTACTGAGCTGGGCAGCATGCTTTGGAGTTGGTGGTCTACAACCGAGGTTGTGGAAACTTGGTATCCAGGCAGGATAAATCCAAAGTAAATTTAGTAATAAAGTCCAGATTTCTAGTAGGGAGAGTGAAAGATTAAGAGAATGGATAAGAATACAAAACCCTAAAATCCTGCTAACAAGGAACGTACTTCAGTGAGCCCCTTTCTTTGGGGGGATGGGGAAAGGAGAAAAGCCTGTGACAAGTTACTGTCTTCCTTTCATTCTATGCCATCTCCCCACCTCTCCATTGAAAAAGAAAAAAAGAACCCTTCTAACAAATACCCACATTAGAGCAAAGCCTCCTCACTTTGACCATGTCTGGAAATGTGCATCTTTTATTTGAGATACCCCCATTTGATTTTTTATTCAAATGCAATGATTTTGTTCACGGGAAATTTTTTACATATTATATAGTCAAAATTATCTGTTTTGGCTTTCATGGTTATTTCTATCTCTATCCATAATTGTGAAAAATTGTTGTTTCTGTGTCTGACTGTGACTCCATTTGGGATTTTCTTGGCAAAGATACTGGAATGGTATTTCTTTTCCTTCTCCAGCTCATTTGACAGATGAGAAAACTGAGGCAAACAGGGTGCAGTGACTTGCCCAGGGTCACAGAGCTAGTAAGTGTCAGAGGTTGGATTTGAACTTAGGAAGATGAGTCCTCCTAAATCCTGGCCCAATAGTCTATCTTCTGCAGCACCTGTGTCCCAGCTACTGTGAAAAATACCCCCTTCTATTCTCACATGTATTTTTTCATACAAATCAGTTTAAAGAAAATATGTAGAATTTAAACATCCATTTTTGTTGACAAATGATTATTCTTGCAATTACGTTTGGCAAAGACAGCCATTAAAATATTCATGCCTAAACTCTTGAATAAATGATAATTTACTTTCATTGACTTCATAAGTATATACTTCAGACTTGTCATTAAAATAAACATAATTAAAATTTTGTGAAAATTGATTTTTTTAAAAATCTAGAATATTTTTACAGTACCTGTGTGTATAGCCTCCAGAATTAAAATCTGTGAATGAGGAAGATTATTACTAAACATAATGTGGATTTGTGGGAAAAAGAGTAGTTTAAATAGCATCCACTAATTGTGATTTCAATTAAATCACTCTTTACAAAGGCAATCTCATTTATTTTTAAATGACTGTGTTTTCCATTTCCTCAGGGATGGAGATTTCCTCTCATCAGTCTCACCTGTTGCAACAGCTTAATGAGCAGCGCAGACAAGATGTGTTTTGTGACTGCAGTATTCTAGTGGAAGGGAAAGTCTTCAAAGCACATAGAAATGTGCTATTTGCAAGTAGTGGCTACTTTAAAATGCTTCTTTCTCAGAGCTCAAAAGAGACAAGTCAGCCAACCACGGCCACGTTTCAAGCATTCTCACCTGACACTTTTACTGTTATTCTGGATTTTGTTTATTCAGGCAAACTTTCTCTCACTGGTCAAAATGTCATAGAAGTGATGTCTGCTGCTAGCTTCCTTCAGATGACTGATGTCATTAGTGTATGCAAGACCTTCATTAAGTCGTCGCTTGATATAAGTGAGAAAGAGAAGGATCGATATTTCAGCCTCTCAGATAAAGATGCCAATTCCAATGGTGTAGCAGAACGTTCTTATAATGCTGGGTGGTGTGGAGAAAGCAGCCCTCCACAACCTCATGGAAGTCCAGATCAAGGAACATGTACCATGAGTGGAAAATCTTGGAGTAATTATAATTACTATCCAGCTTCCCAACGGAACACTCAGCAACCACCATCCAAACATGAACAGAGACAAGAGTCTGTTAAAAAGTCCAGGCATTTGGGGTTACCACAGTCTACAGATGTTCCTCATTATAAGTCAAGCAAACTTGAGGAGCGAACTTCTGAGCCTCCATCTGAAGAAAAGGTACAACATGATGCTGGCATTGACTCTCCTCGTGTGGGGCATAAGTATGGCAAAGGATCTGAGGTTACACCCAGAAGCTTACCAGGTTCCCAACAAGAACAAGAATCCTCTCGATCAACGTCCAAGTCACCTAAAACTGATGAACCCTATTCCAATATGCCTTTAATTTTAGGTGTTATGGGCAGCTGGAATGAAGGTAAGAATTAATTATTTATAAAATTTACACCCATGATTTTCTAATAACACCATACTTTACAATTAATTAGTTACCAAGTTAAAGAAATCATAAATAAAGCAGACATAGATATTAAATGCATTTATTGACAGCCAAGAAATGAAAAAGACAGGAGGCAGTGAAAAATATACTTTTATTAATACACTAGGGAGATTGCTGTTAAATATTCTTTCCTAATTTCTAAACAGTTCAATATTTTTAAATTGATGTAAGTGTTTTATTCTTTCCAAATAATTATAGTCACCCAAAAAGACCTGAATATAAAATTCTGGTAAAGGACAAGGAAAATAAAATGATCATGTAAATTGACATACATTCTCCTGGGCTCAATAACTAAGAAATGAGATTAGCTCTAAGTCCATCAGGTTATAAATATATAGAAAAATGAATTAAAACTGTATACCTCTCACTATACCCCTTCTTTCCTAGTACTAATACTATAATTTTTCATGTGACTAATATATATTACTACTGGTAATAAGTGTACAAGGGGGAAAGTAGCAAAATTTTTCCACATTGATAATTTAAAAAAAAAATCACAAGTCCCAAGTTCTTACATCAAGAATTATTTATTAAGCTTATCTTACGTGCCAGGCACTGTGCTAATAAAGCACTAGATATACAAAGAAAGGGTAAAGTCAAATAACTGCATTCAGACAAGTTATATACGGGATGAATGAGAGAGAATCCACTAAAGGAAAGCATTAATTAAAGGAGATTGGGAAAGATTTCTTGGAGAAGATGCAATTTTAGCTGGAACCTGAAGAAAGTTGAGGGATGTAGGAGGCAGAGAAGTCTAGGCATTAGGGACAGCCAGTATGGACTTGGAAGACGAAGTGTCTTGTGCAAGGAAGTCATTATACTGGGTTATAGAGAATGTGGATGGGAGTAAGGGATAAGTAGACAAAGTAGGAAAGGACCAGGTTATTAATGTCTTTGAAAGACAAAGAATTTTTTTGTTTTGATCATGGAGGTAATAGGGTTGTGTAGGAATCTTCTAGGTATTTAAAAATCATTGTTCTTTTACAAGAGAGCCAGAAAGTCACCTTTTCTTTTTTCCACCTCCAGTTTGGGTTGTACTAGAATTATAACATACTGGTAACATGACTAACTTGTTAACTTTTTAAAATTATAATTTAACTGCCTCAATAATAGAAAAGGCTATTACGCTGATGCATTGTTTGCCTTTGTGACAAAGTCTTTTTTTTATTAACACTTTTAGTCTTTTATAGAGACAGCATGGCATATAATGGATAGAGTGCTGGGTCTACAGTCAGGAAAACTTGAATTCAAATCCTACCTCTGACACTTAACAGCTTTACACAACTGGGCAAGTCAGTTAACTCTGAGCCTCAGTTTCCTCATCTGTAAAATAGGGATAATGATCTATAATAGTACCTAATTCACAGAGCTGTTATTAGACTCATTCAAGGTAATGCACATTATCTTTGCAAATTTTGAAGATACAAGTGTCAGTTATTTCCTAATACAGTGAACAATAACTGAAATTATCTATTTCCCTGTAGAGATTATTAGCTCTACTTTTAATGAACTTAGATCACCAAAATTGAACTAATAATATACATTTCTATATAATATTATATATTTAACATATAAAGCCCACTTATAAGATTAAATTTACTTAGTAGCAGTGATTTGCCTATTTTGATCCTTCTAGTTTCAAAATGCAGTAATTTTCAAAAGTATAGTTAATTAGGGGAATGTGCTTAACAGATAGAACCAATTCATTTGGTTATTGAATATATAGCCTTAGTAAACTTCCCTTAGTTTAAAATAAAAGTCCCTGCAAATCTTTTGGATTTTTACATGTTACTAGAATCATTGTATAAACTCACTATATATTTAATGAGATTGTTTTGTAACAGATGAACTGCCTAGAATGAGATTCAAATGCCCATTCTGCACACATGTGGTAAAACGGAAAGCAGACCTGAAGCGCCACCTTCGTTGCCATACAGGAGAACGGCCTTACCCCTGTGAGGCCTGTGGGAAAAGATTCAGCAGGCTAGACCATCTAAGTAGCCATTTTCGAACAGTACGTATTTGAAAGATCTTAACATTTATTTTTTAGTAATATATGTCTATGGATATTAAGACAATACAGTTCAGGCAACTGTTTTACAAACAGCCTCTAAAGAGCCAGTTCCACCACAAGGCAGCCATGATTTTGCCCAAGGTGCAAACAACCATGAAGGCACAAAGGTTTTACTGATGTGTTTTGTTTTTACATTACAAACATTTATAGATTACTTCCACTTTAGGGTTTCTTATAACAAAGTAAAATCAGTAAATAAAATTAATAACAGAGTGACCTCATCTGAAAGTTCATGCAACATTTCATATCTATAACATTTCTCCATTTATTTTTTAAAAATTAACAAATCTATGCTCTCCCTCACACTTCTCACTCCACTGGGAGGAAAAATATTTCTTGTAACAGACGTACATAGACAAACAAAATAAATCCCCTCAATAGCTGTATACAGGGATGTGTGTGTCTGTTGTTATATACCCTAAAGCCATAACCTCTATGTATGTAATAGATAACGTATTTCATTTTGGGTCCTCCAGAATCAAAAATCGACATTAAGTTTATTGTAGTTTTTATAGCTTTGAAAGTTACTGTGTAAGTTTTCTTGGTTCTGCTCCATTTCATTCATCAGTTTATAAAAGTCCTCAAAACAGGTTCCTTTTATACTATTGAAGTTAAGAGTATAAATTTTTCTTTTGGTTCTGTTTACTTCCCTCACCATCTGTTCATATAAATCTTTCTTTATCTTTTTGAAATTACTTATTTCCTCATTTCAGCACTATTCTTTCACATTCCTATGCCATAACTTATTCGGCCATTCCTTAGTTGTTGGACATTATCTTAGTTTCCTGTCTTTTACCACCACAAAGAGACTGGCCTGCAGACCAATGAAACACAGAACTTCTCCAGTCATCAAGGAGAATCAGTGTTGAAATATGCAAGACACTATCACCGCCCTGGTAAAGCCCTAAACCTCTCTAGTCCTTATCTACCTTTGCCCTTCCTTGAATTACCTTTCTTTCCTGGATTTCTTTCCCTCACATTGTTTCCATTTTCTGATGCTCACTAAAATTTATCTTCGTAAAACGAAAACCTGTCTTGGCACTTTCTTCAAGACTAATAGACTTTTAATTTCATACCCATGGACACACTAGCACTAGGAGGAGTTGACATAATACCTTCTTCCACTGCCATTTTTAGACCTTTTCTCCGCCACCATCCTTCTGCAAACATCATTCCAGCTTGTCATTCTTGTTACTTTTCTGCAAGAAGTTCAATACCTGGTTCAGTGGTGTTCTCTAGCCCCCTTTGAATATCCTGGTCTCCTAGTTCTTCATGTCCCCAGTGCTCAAGCCTTGTGTTTCCAGTTTTTCTCAGCTGTTCAAGAGAAGGTCCTACCTACCCCTTCATCTCAATTTGCATTTAATACTGAAATTCCTGTTTATTTTTTGTTTTGTTTTGTGAGGCACAAAGAATAGCAGTTTGTCTAAAAAAGATGTTTTTCATAGACTAAATGTTCGATGAGCTAACAGTGTGATGTGGCAACTAAAAAAAGCCTTTAGGCTGCATTAGAAGAGGCAAACATGTCCAAGAATAGAGAAGAAAGTCTAGCATTATTTTGACTTACACCTTATTTGGAACACCTGCTGTTCTTTCAAGTGAATTGTTATGTGGTCTATGGATGTCTCTCCTTTTCCTGGAATGAACTAACCTGTCAGTATTACTGCTGCCACTGCCATTTATTTGGACATTTTATGACTGACTGTGATCTATACAGATGCACCACATATATGAATTGTAAACGTTAAGCAAAGATTTTTAATCCTTTTGGAACTAAAATCCATAATTCTCCTCTAAATCAGAATTAAAGGAACAAATCTGACTGTACATAAGACAGATTCTAGTCCGTCAGTAATATACTACTATGCATATGTGTGACAGTCTTCCATTTTTGCAAGCACTTTCACATATATTGTCCTCTTTTATTGTTACAACAACTTGTGACATAGATTTAGAGCAGTAGATAGAATGGAATGGAAAGGCTAAATGACTTGCCTAAGATCCCATGACTAGTAAAATGATAGAACTAGGACTAGAGAAATCAGGCATTCTCATTTCTAGTCCAGAATTATAGGATTTGATGCTGCTTTTAAGAAACAATAGCAGGTAATCCTTTCCCCATCAAGAAAAATATATTTTGGTAAACTTTAATTTGGAGGAAAATGTTTATTTTCTCAAACATAAACTAAAACAGGATAGGGTTTGAATTCACGTTGTGTTAGGGTAAGGATTTTAACTTTCCCAGGCTCATACTATTATGGTTGGAAGGACTCTCAAAGACATCTAGTCCAACCCATACTTATACTGGATTGCTCTCCTACCTGCAATTTCTTCTAACCTTCCCCCTGGTACTGCCCTCTGGGACCAAGGAGGGGAAAAAAATGAACCCCTCTTCTACACTAGTGGTTCTATTGCATCCTTCCCTACTCCTACTAAATTTTATGTTTTTGCCATGTGTCCAATAACACTGACTATACCAGTTGTTGGGTGGGAGCCACTGGAAGGCTTCTAGCACTAGTAGGTGTTCTAACAGGGTCACTCGTGATCCTGGACAAACAGGAATGGAGTTAAATAAAGGAGGTAAATAAGCTTATATTATTCTAGTCTTCTCCAAGGGATTGCTGATAATAGAGCACCAAGTCCTACAGGCCCCTTAAATCTTGATGGGCGCCAATCAAGACATGTACAGCATTCCATCTGCATTCTCCCCTAAACCTCAATGGGGACTGGTTCAAGCAAGCACACATACACATTCCCTTTGTGCATGCCTATTCCCCACTTACGGACCAGTGCCTATTTGATTTATAGGACAACAGAGAAAGAAGGCATTTTGCCAGCATTAAGTTCACAGGTTAACTTTAGCAATATCATCATGTCCTAACAAAGTGCAAGCCTAGTAAATATTATATTACATCATCCCTATATCTCACGGCAGCGTCACAGTAGAAGTTGTTCACAACTATGATTCTGGGAACTACTATCTAAAAATGAATAACAAAATCCTCCTTCCTTGCACCATGTTATACCAAAATATTGTTTCATTAAAGGAAAACCAAAGTGAGGAAGGTTCAAGATTAAGATAGTAAAGTTTTATGCTTCGGAAGATTTTATCAGTGTGGATGCTCTTTCATTGATAAAGACTGCAAACCCTCCATGACAACCTGGTAGTTGCTTTGTCATGATTTACTGTGGCCAGAAAAATTCATCACCCAGTGGCCAGCCTTCCTTAGACTTCCTCAGCCTTCCTCAACCTCTCTGTCCCCAGCTGACCTTTGCACAACAGTCTGTATAACCAGGCCCATACTTGGTCTTGTGGGCTTGGTATGAAATTCCAGACTTGGTGCTAATACATTTTAGAAAAATTCTATCAAGTGAAATATTCAAGAACTTAAGGATTAGATATGATTTTACTTTAACTGTTTCCCAAACTGGATATCATCTTAAGTTTACAAATTGGCATGCCTTTCTGTTTTTTAATGTGTCCTTCTTTTGATAAATCAGTGTTTTTGTATCCATTTAATTATTCACATAGATTCATCAGGCATGCAAACTAATCTGCCGAAAATGCAAGCGTCACGTGACTGATCTAACTGGACAAGTGGTACAGGAAGGAACCCGGCGCTACAGACTGTGCAATGAGTGCCTTGCTGAAGCTGGCATAGACAGCATCCCCATCGATTTGGGAGCGGAGCAACCACTTGCATCCCCTTCAGATGGCGATAAGAAGTCAAAGTGGCAACTGAGCGAAGGACAGGAAAAGTCTTATGTGGAGATTGTGGAGGATGGGTCTGCTGATCTGGTCATACAACAGGTTGATGATAGTGAAGATGAGGAAGAAGAAAAGGAAATAAAGCCCAACATTAGGTAGTTGTGAAACAACTCACCTGGCATGTCTGATATTTGAATTCTTACATTTCCCTCTTCCCCTGACAAGCGTCTGGTTAACACGTCTATCATATTGGCTGTTTTAAATGACCTGATCTAATTTGCATGCATTTATGGACAGACCATTGAGTTCACATTCTGAACTATATTGCTCTGGGGTACCAGTATGTTGCTGCACTGGAAAAGAGGACCTAGCTTGAGTTGGCATGATGGATGAACAACTGATCTCTGAACTATAATACAGTAATACTTTTTATATATTAAAAGATCAACTTGAGAAACTTTTCAGGGATAAACGTTAAAGATAAATTAACTGTAGCCAAACATGAAACTTTATAAGACTTTCCAGATGCTTTTTAAAAAAATAGATAAGCTATCACATATTGCATATTCCTGGGGAAAAAAGGTAAGAGCACATTTCAGAGTCTTGCTGCCCACCTCAATGCACTAATAAAAAATCTTTTATGATGATTTCATATCTGGAACAACTGGTTTGTTATTATTCCAGAATGTTTAAAATGGCTTAGGAGTTACAGCTGCAAACTATAATTTTAAGATCAGTATTTGAAGTTAGAAATTCATATGAAGTTCCCTAGCGAAATACCAAAAGCTGTCAGAGGTGTAAAGCCTGCAAAGTGCAGCTGGAATCAGATTAGAATGTAAATGGGAGATGAACAAAATGAATAAAAACCTTTCTATTTGAGTTGGACACCACTGAGTTAAACTGGTGATTGACAAAAAGTGAAAAACAGACAACACTTTGTTTATTGTAACTTTTGTAATTTTAGTATTGAAAATGATATTAAAATTTAGGCTGAAGTATATGAAATCTTGCTACTTCAATTTTTCTTATGGAAAATGTAATAGTTTATATTGTTCTCATTCTTTTCTGAAACTAAGAATGAACACGAAACCTCACTAAAATGAATTTAAGACTATTTAAATGCGGTAATTACTAGGCTATTAAAATGTTGCTTAGCAAAACATCCATTTCTAAAAGATTAAAATAATTAGCAGCACCAATTGTTTTATGTAAATTAATGCTTCTAAAACTCTGAAAAGTTTATATTTTTAAAAGTCTAAAATGTTCTCCTCATCATATCATTTAGCATGCTTTGATTTTTTTTAACTTAAGCAAGTAAATTTCAGTTCTGCCAAAGTTAGAAAATAATTCCAAAATAATAGCCAAAATGTGTGAGGAATATCTGCTAAAGTTGAAACTAGATAGTAGTATTGGGAGAACCTAAGCCACTGCATTTTAAGAAGTCAAAGTTAAGTGCTGTCATCAAAGCAAGTGCTGTCGCTAGTAAGTTAGAAATTTTTTTTTGAGGTTAAAGGCTGCATACTCTATTTTAAAAAATACAAAAACACTGTATCACATCAAGATGGTACCTCTTATTTATTATTTTTCTATCTTTTTTAACCGTTATACTTGTTACTGATTTATGGGCTTAAAATTATTAATGTATATAAGCACCAGTGTAAGACCACTGTCTTTATGGTATTCTTAGAACTTCATCAGGATTGGTCTTACCCTAAATAGCCTAAAAAAATCAAAGCAGAGGAATCTAGTTCACGTTCTGGGGTTCTCTGACATAAACACCTCTGAATCAGGATGCTTAAAGCTGTTCTGTGCTCATTCTGTAATGCCATTGAGGGTAATACTGATACACCTTTCCAGAATTAACAGATTTTAACTAAGAATCTTTAGGAAAATAGTTAATTTGAAATTTATTCATATGAATCAAGTAGTGTATCCTGTAGGCACTCTCATACTTAACATTTGTGTACATTTACATGTATGCACTCTCAAAATTCATGTTTTGAATGTTCTTTTATGCTATGACCCTCTCTGCATGGGAATGTAAATGCTGTCAGCATGAATGTTAATATTTCTTCTCAACATGCTACCATCCCAGCGCATGTAAAGTAATTGTATCTTTTCAGAATTGATGCTACCCCTTGACTGTAAAAAGACATTAACTAAAGGTATCATTCCCCACACCATCAATAACCAGATACCTGTTAATGTGGGTCCTAATTACTGGGTGCTTCTATTATATTATAGCAAGAAATAATTAAAAAATATGACAACATCCTTGCAAAATTTCTGATGAAATTATAAAAGATGGCTGTAATTAACTTACAAAAGGATTCTGATAAGGAAACCTAAATTGTGATTCTACAAAGTGACTCTTTTCCACATGGATGCATTCTATAGAGGGGATGCTTAATACTGAATTGAATTTAAAGGGACTTCAAAGCTTCAAATATTATATGAGAAAATGTTTTATGGGAAAGTAATTGTTTAAGTAAGCTTATACTAAGGATTTTTAAATTTTTTAACACAGGAAACTGATTTAATTTGGAGTGAAGATTACGGTAGTAGACATTTTGTCACCAACTTCTGACCTCTGTCACAGCTGTCAATGGAAGAGTGTTAACTGATGATCTTGGATCCTTGCAGAAACTATGTGGAACATAAATTCTCCATTTAAATACAATTCTGCCTGGAGCCAGTAAGATGAACTAAGTAACTTCTTGAATTCTCTGAGTTCTATCATCTTAAGGTCTCCTGTTCTATATCATTTAATTGTTTATGTAAGCAAATAAAAACATATAACAAAGAGGTTGGCGTTTGAAATAGCAAGTAACATTTTTAATATACTCAACTTTTCCTAGAAATATCACTGTTATCTCTGAAGTTTTCATTGAAGGTCAAAACTTAAATATAGTATTTAGCAACATTTGTTTTGAGCTATTAAATTAAGTCACTTAACCTGAGTCTTCTTTTCCTCATCTATAAAGTGGAGATAGTGTAATACAGTGGTAAGAGCACAGGATTTAGAGTCAGAGAACCTCAGTTTAAATTCGTCACTGCCACTTACTGCCTTCATGTCATTTGGCAAGCACTTCACCTCTCTAGGCTTGTTTCCTCATCTCTCAAATGAAAGGGTTGGACTACATCACCTCCAAGGTTCCTTCCAACTCTATCCTGTGATCAGATATGGGGGCGGCTTTAACATAAACCAATTTGAGTTTAATGATTTAGTTCCACAAATACTTATTATCTGCTCCATGCAAGGCACCAATAGTTACTGCCCTCAAGGAGGTTACATTTTACCGACAACTTATGAGTTATCAGATGGTTGTTAGCTCAGTATTAAATTCATTGAAAGTTATTTTTATAACCCATGTGACCTGACAAATATCCTTTCCATTTATATTTTCAGCTTCTGTATTTTTTAATTTTAAAACTATAAAACAGTAAGAAACAGTATATTAAAAAAGTTAAATTGGTATATTATGTCATTTCCAGAGCTTTCTTGACATTCAACTATACATGAAACCTCAAGTTATGAGCAAAAAATTATATATCATATTTTATTAGGATTTACTAGTATTCACATTTAGCCTTTATATTGCATTTTATATTTGCAAAGTGCTGTAATAGTCATTATCTTTCATATACCCATGAAGCAGGGCAGTTACTTCATTTTAAAGATAAGGACTCTGAGGCACAACCTATTTAAGCAACCTATAAATAGCCAGTCAGTGACAGTAATAGAAATTAAAACCATCAGATTCTTGGAATTCTAGAATATTATGTACTACTTAGCTCATTAAACTGTAATGTTTATCACTCTACTTTTATAAGATAACTTTTTACAAATAACATTCACCCGTTTTAAAGCATTGTGTGGATATACCATATACAAAATAAATATTGTTCATATAAAGCAAACCTACTTTGAACTAGAAGAGTTTTAAATGATAAGAAACTTAGGTTTTCACAAAAATGGCATTAAAAGTACATTAAGACATTTTGTATGTTGTTAAATGTAATTTCTATTATGTCCAACCTTTTATTTTGATGTTCAGTCTTAATTGAATTTTTGTGCTAATAAGAACAGGGTGGGAAAAGAAATTAATAAGAATCCTCAAACCTCATTTTAGACATGTCAACATTCCCCTCATTCCACAAACTTTTAAATCAGATTTGTTGGCAAGTAATCATTTAGTGTACTTATATGTCATTTCTTGTCCTTCTGTGGTCCATCCTCTAAGAAAAATACTAAACAAATTAACCTTTAAAACAGCTACTTTCTTATTTCTTTTTATTTACTTTTCAGATTTTCTTTGTTCCTATTTTTGTTCAGTGGTAGAGTATTTGTGAAATAGCATGTATTCATTTGTTCCTGAGATGGTGGTTTTTCATATTGTCAAGAGAGTGAGGAAGAGGTACCCTTAAGTGGACAACTGTGGTGAACTTAGGAAAGTTATGGACAAGCGTCACACAGAATGGCCTCCTAAGAGGAGGATTATGATCTGCATAGTTGGAGGGAATAGCTGTATTGATGACATTACAGATCCATTTAGGTATCACCCCAAAAACTTTAGCCATGAACCTAAATGAACAGTATTCCACAAACTACCCTTCTGGGAAAAAACTAAGAATTTACCATTTAGCTTCTACTTGATTGCCTTGATTGTTTGAGGAAGGCAATTTGATTTATATTTATCCCCTAAGAATGATAACTTTTAATTTAGGAAGGAAGATTTGAAGTTTATTTATTCTCAGGAGGGAGTTTTATGGTCTGTTTATCTAGAGTGGTTTATATTTTTTTGATGGTTAAGACATAAGCTCCAGGAGGCTACAACTAGCTCCCCGAGGGCCAATTCTGTTTTTAAAATGCTGATTTTTAAAATACTGTTTATAACTACAAACTACTATTATTTTAAAGAGTTGTTAAAAATTTATGCCCAAAATAAAAGTTCTTCATTATCTACACTGGAAAAGTAGTTTCACTTATTAATACTAACTATTGTTTACTTGGCTCTATTAGAGGTGCAAATAGGGTACTCTCATTTAACCCAATAACCCAGGAAGAAACTGGACAGAAAAAAGGACTTCCTAATCTCCTAAGGAAGTTGTGAACTACAAAGGCAATTCTGCCTAGACTCAATTTGAACTGGTACTTTTATCTAAACCTAGTTTGGAAAGAATGGGGCACAAGATAGACTAGAATACAAGATCAGGATGGGGAAAGAGGAAAACAATCCAACTAGGTTTCCTAATGTACCTTAGCTTCATTTTTTTAAAGTGCTATGAGTTACAGAACACAAAAGACTTCACCATGCAATTAAAGCATCAAAAAAAAAAAAACCATCCCACAGTTTTTAAACTTACTTTTGAATTGCCTGCTATTTTGGATTTCCCATGCTATTACTCCTAATTATTACTTTTGTCAAAGAAAAAAAAAGCCCAAAATTATACTCTGTGTTAAGCCCAATTATACCAGAAACAGTATTAATTTAACACTAAATCCAAGTATTTCTTGCTTAGAGAAAGAAGGATGTCCAGATAGGCAGAACTGCTTCAAGTCCTCAGTCATGCTCTACCCTAAGACAATTTGAGGTGGCATTTATAGGAATCTTGAACAAGGAAAAGGCAGCAATATGTTAAAAATATAGTTTCTACAATAGGAATTTTTAACCTGGGGACCATGGATTTGGACCAAAAAAAAAAAAATTCTCCCTTTATTTTCACTAACCTCTGATACTTAGCATTTAATTCAGCTATTCTGTGAAGCCTAGCCCAGACTGCCAAAAGGGGTCCATGATATAGAAAGCTGAAGAACTCCCTGTTCCAGAACAAATCACTTCTTTCTTCCTTGACTCCTGTCCTCAAGGAAAGGGCTTCCTCTAATTAATCCCTTCATCTTTTCCGAATGGAAAGCAGGGCACTGCCCTGAGGTGAGCTCTTGTCCTCATCACTTCAGGGGATGAGAAAAGAAACTTAAACGAGAAGCACTTTTTGTTCTAAGTTATCATTCCAGTTTTCCTTTTTGTTCTTGACCTTTGACACATTGTACTAAAAGGAGTTCAGGCTATGGAAATACTCATTTCTTAATATTTTCAACTTACCTAAAAAAGTTTTTTTAATATGCTTCTACATTCTGAATAAGATAATTTACTAAAACCAGAAAACTGAAAAAACATAATGTTTTTATGACCAAAAAGTATTTAGCATTCACAATAGTGTGAATCAAACAGAAAATTACTACCTATTAGAACCCTTTATTTTGTTTTGTTGTTTTGAGGTCCAACTCTTTGTGACCCCATTTGGGGTTCTGTTCGCAAAGATATGAGAATGGTTTACTATTTTCTTCTCCAACTCATTTTATGGATGAGGCAAATAAGGTTAAGTGATTTGCCCAGGGTCGTACAACTAATACACATCTAATGCCAGATTTGAACTCAGGAAGTAAGTCTTCCTGACCTCATGCCCAGGAACCTATCCACTGTGCCACCTAGCTTCCCCAGAATCTTTTTATAGGTAAGTTAAATTAGTCTTTTTTTCAATTAAATTGGATCTGTTTTCAATTAATTAATAGAAAAATAGTGCTCGGGACATTAACTACATCAGCTTGAAAAATCTTCAAGTAAGATTATAAACAAAAGTAAATTTATCTTTACTAAGCAGGAGCATGTTGTAGAAAATGTTCGACTTGGTGCCAAGTCACCTTGACTACTTCTGGCTATATCGCTTAAATACTATATGACCCTGAGCAAAAATATTATCTCTCCAAGCCTCAGTTCCTTCTCTGCAAAATTAGAGTATCATACCATATCATATCACACCATATCATAAGGCTCAAAGATTCCTTCCAGACTAAGTATTGTAGCTGATGGGTCATAACTTAAGTTTTTAACATGAAAGTACCATTTTCAATCATAAATTTAAGATAAAGTACCCTGTGCAATCCATGCCTTTGAAGTATTCCTGCTTCTAGAAGGTAGCTCACATTGTAGCAAAGCAAGGATGACAATTATCTCCATCATTATTAGCTATGGTGTTAGAAATTGCTGATAGCTGTAACAAAAAAATAAGAAAAAGAAAGAGGGAATAAGCATACACAAAGGAGGACAATATTATGTCTTTTCAGAGGATATGATCCAGAAAATAAAAATTTAATTTAAAAAATAGCTTTTGTAAAGTAATAATACAAAATAAATTCCTCCAAAGCACAAGCATTTCTCTGTTACTAACAACCTAGGAGGATGAGAGAAATTCCATTTAAAACAACAACAAAATACATTAACTATCTGGAAACTAACCCACCAACATACACACAGGACAAATAAAAATCATTACAAAACAATTTTCACAGCAACAAACAGACTTAAATACCTGATATGGTATATGATATAAAATAGTGGGATAGCTTTTTTGAAAACCTCAAGCATTTATTAAGTACCAGCTCTGCATCATGCACTGTACTAAAGGCTAAAGATACAAAAGAAAGACAAAAAACAACCCCAGCATTCAAGGAGCTCACAGGTTAATAAGGGAGACAACCTGCAAACAAAAAATGTATAAATAAACTATTTATAGGAAAAATTGGAAATAATACATGGAGCATTAAGGGGGATCCGGAACGGATTCCTGCAGAAGGTAAGATTTTAGTTGGGACCTGAAGGAAACCAGGGAAGCCAGAACACAGGAATATGAAAGGAAAGAATTTTAGGCATGGATATAGCCATTGAAAATGAATGGGGTAGGATGGAGTATCTTCTGCGAGGAAGAGCAAGGAGGCCAAAGTAGCTAAATCATCAAGTCCGTAGAAGGGAGTATAAGATAACTGAAAAAATATAAGGTTATAAAAAGCTTTGAAAACTAAACAAAAGACTTTATATGTGATTCCAGGTGTCATAGAGAGCCACAAGAGTTTACTAAGTTGAGGGGAGCGATGAGAGGAAGGGTGTAAACTCCATGTATATAATCAGATCACCATTTTAGAAAGATCACTTTGGTAGTTGAGTGTAGGTGGACTGGAGTAGAAAAACTTGAGGCAGGAAGACCAACCAGTAGACTACTGCAATAGTCAAGGTGTGAAGTGATGAAGGCCTACACCCGGGTGCTGGCAGTATCAGAGAAGGGAGTGTGTATAACATATGTTTCAAAGGTAGAATTAATAGAACTTGGCAACATATTCCAGAGGCTACAAAGTGAAAGAAACAGCACTGCATAGCTCTGAAGTGTCGGTGTAAAAAGTAGGACTGGGCCAGAGAATTAAGGAACGGAGAGCAGGACAAGTCACTAGGACAGGACACCTTGCATGTGGGGAGTTGTATAGCACTCAGCCTGAGGAAAAGACCATCTAGTTGGAGACATTTCTGACCATCCAAAAGTCAGTTGGGGCAGAGATCTAGGTGGGGTGAATCATGAATTGCCCAACGCGGTGGAAAGCTGAGCTGTTTAGAGATTCAGCCTCCAAAGGAATCACAGAGAGGAGGGAGTCAGAAATTCAGTGATAAGAAAAATGATTGTGGTTGGGGGTAGAGGGAGGGAGAGTGGTGGTGAAGGGACAATGAAAATACCAAAAGTACCAAAGAGTTTGGAGAGAAGAAATCTCAAAGACCTTGAACATAAACAAGAAAGTCAAAAGGCAAAACAGTAACAGAAGGAAATATAGTTTCCAGATCTAGTAAATGAGTTCAGGTATCTGAATAAATACTGCAAAATGAAGGAAAATGGTCCAATGCTTGTTGAAACAAAGGACCCTGTGGAACGTGAGGAGATATGAGTAGTTTAAAACAGAAATTGGATTTATGCACAGCAAAAATAATAGAACAGAAAAACTTGAATCTATGAAACTAAAGGGAAAAAAGACTCACCAAAGAAAACGAGAGAACAATAGATTGGGAATGTAAATACACAGAAGTAAAGGACACCCTAGAAGGTGAAAGCAAAAAACAAAAATCAGATACCTAGAAACCACATAAGAGTCATAGGTCTCCAGAAGAATATGATGGGACAAAAAACTTTACACCATAATGAAAGAAATCATAGAAGAGAATTGCCCAGAGCTTCTTAACAAAAGAAAATGAAATCCCAACTGGAGAAATTCACAGAATGCCTCAAGAAAAAAAACTTTGTCTGTAAATTGATAAATTTAACAATTCAATTCAGAAGCAAGAAGTTTTGAGAGCAATAAGGAGAAAATATATGCAAAGGAAAGGATATTTTAATAATGCAAGACTATTCTGCGCCCACTAGAAAAAGGAGAGAGTGGAATAATGTGTTCCAAAGAGCATTGCAGCTTAGGATGCAGCTCAGGATGACCTATCCTGTAAATGTGAACTTAACCATACAGGACAAAAAAATGGATGTCCAATAATAAAGAAGAGTTTGAAACATTTTCAGAAAGAAAACCAAAACTGAAGAAATTATTTACTTCTTGAACACCCTAAAGAACAGAATTGCAAGAATAAATGCATAAAGCAATAGCAACACAGTGACAACAGAAAATGTATTAATAGACTTCCTTCTAAAGGAATACAAGGAAATAGTGAAGGCAGAAATCTGGTACAGGTAACAGTAAAGAGATAGACAGGAGCATTACGGAAGAACCTAGTGATTCCCTGCCTACAAATAATTGCTTCTTTTGTGGAACTAAATCACACCATGGGAGAGTATATTAAAAATATTTGGAAGGGGAGCAAGGGTATAGAGAGGAGTAAATGAGGTCCCAGAGTCCAAGCAAGGACTAGCAATGAGGTTAAGGTGACCACTGTAGTCTCAGAAATAAAAGAAACTATAATGGAGTGGATAAGGAGGAGGGAGAAAGACTGGAGTAGAGGGAAGAAGGGTGAAGTGAGGAGGTCTTACTTTGGAGGTGGGAAGAAGTTGCACTGATGAATGTTCTTATAGGTAAGGGGAGCTGAAGACCTTACACTGGACGTTGCCTAGAGGATTTGGTGCCTGAAAAGTCTATCTGTCCTGGTGATGTGAAACCCTTGGGACAGTTGGCACCTGGAGGAGTGGAGTGGGAGAGCATGGACACAGATTCCCAAACAAATGTGGGGGAGGGGGAAGGAAAGGTCAGAAAGAGAAGGTATAGATCAGTGAGGAAAGGACGGTACCATATGGTAACATCCTCTCTCTGACATCTGCAATAATTGGCATTGTTCAGAGAGTGGGAAAAAATGGAAAAAGGGGATCCATGAAGTAAATATTCCCTTCAAGGCAGTGGAAGCATCTAAATTGGATAGCATAAAAAAGATATCTTGGAAGTTTTGATTGTATAAAGTATATAGATAAAGGAGAGAGATTAGGTAATTATAGGAGTTATAAATCAGACAATGAAGGTCTAAAGTAAACAAAGAGAAGATGAATAATAGAGAGAGTGGGAAAATTCTTTTTGAAAAGGAGTATGCAAGACAGAAATTAAGAAAGTAATGAATAAGGCTAGCTGAAGGGGAAAAGAGGAATGGAGAATCTACATGACTACCTGGGAGGATAAAAAAAGATGTATGTAATAAGATAAAGGCAAGAGAGAGGAACAAATAAACAAAACCCTAAAATGAAAAGGGTAACAAACAAGAAGGAATCAGATGTAAGAAAAAAGACCCCATGGAAAAATAAATAAAAGGGTAAAATAATTGAAGGAACATTAATACTGTGTTTATTACAAAAGCGCAACAAAACAAACAAAAAAACTTTAGCAACAGAGGAAAATATAAACCCAACTCATAACTTTAGATGTGAATGGAATAAATAATCCAAAAAACTGAAAAAAGAGTGACAAACTGTAAGAACAAAACCCTACAATCTCTTGCATACAAGAAATACATATTTTAAAAAGTCATTCACAAAATAGGACTGAGAGAATGGAAAAAAATTTACTATGCATCAAGTGAATCTAAAAAAATCAGGAGTTGACACCATGTTATCAAAGCAAGAACAAACGTTCAAAAAAAAGGGACAAAAAAGGAAACTATATTATGCTGAATGAGATCATAGATAACTAACAAACCAATCATCAGTAATAAACTTCTATGCACCCAGATTTATAAAGGAAGTATCTAAGCTTTAAGAAGACATAGATAGTAACACAACAGCGAGAGGACACTTCCTCTCTCAGTTTTTCATGTCTAACAGAATGATAAACAGAAGAGAAAATATGGAGCTGAAAAAATTGCTACAGAAACTAGAGTTAAAAAACTTTGGGCATCTTCTGAATGGGATAGCAAAAGAATATGCACATTTCTCTATACTACATGGAACTTTTGTAAAAACTGACCATATACTGAAGCACAGAGATAATATGAATCAATGTAAGAAGGCAGAAAGTCAATAATACATCCTTTACAGATCATAAATTCAATAAAAACAGAAATTGGTTCTGGTACCACAAAAAAATATACAGACCCAAATGGAGTTATTACAGTGAAATCTTAAATAATGAGTGGGTCAAAGAAGAAATCATCAAAAATTATGTAAAAATATTAATGAACTAAATCTGCATTTTAAAAATTAGAAAATAAACCTAAGATGAGCACAAAAAGAGGAAATATTAAAAATTAGATGGGAAAAAGGCAAATTGGAAACAAAAATAAATCTCATAGAAATGATAATAAAAACTAAACGTTGGTTCTTTGAAAAGACTAATAAAGTTGTTTAACCCTTAGCTAATCTGATTAAAAAGAATGCAGAAAACCAAATCAACAAAATAGCAAATGGGAGGTGGGAGATGGAGCTAAGATGATAGAGTAGAAAGACGCACATACTCTAGCTCTTCCCTCACAGCCCATAAAATACCTATAAAAAATGACTCTAAACAAAGTCTAGAGCAGCAGAAGCCACAAAACGACAGAGTAAAAGATATTTCCAGTCTAAGGGAGCCTGGAAAGCTGACAGGAAACGTCTATCTAATGGGGTATAGAGCAGAGTGCAGCCCATGAAGCCCAGCCCAGCCTTGACCACTTGTCACCAATAGGAACAGGACCTGAACAGGTCTCAGGGGCAGAATCCCCAGCAGCAGCAGCAGCGGTTCTCAAATCCTTCAACCCACAAGCACCAAAGAAAGCTTCAAAGGTCATTGAGAAAGCTTTTTCATCTGGGAAAGTGAACACAGTCTGGCCCAGCCAGCAGCAGCCACCAAAGTAGCAGTGTCCATTGTTGGAGCCTTCCACCTAAAGCCCCTGGGGGAACTGAACAGCTGCTCTGACTCTCAATTCTGAGCTAGGTCCTGGGGTGAGGAAGAGGAACACAGAGAGGGAATTCTACTAGCAGATTCTGGGCAGAAAAGCTTGTAGTTGCTCTCAGACCAGTGTGCAGGCCATAGTGCAACCCTGGAGGAACTGAGAACTTTCAGGTCCCCAGAGTATACCTTCCTCTTGACAAAGGATTCAAAAGTCAAGTAAGTGGCTAGGGAAATGCCCAAGAAAGGGGAAAAAAATAAGACTATAGAAGGTTTCTTTCTTGGTGAACAGGCATTTTCTTCTATCCTTTTGGATGAGGAAGAACAATGCAAACTGTCAGAGGAAGTCAAGGCTTCTGCATCCAGTACCTCCAAACTAAATATGCAAGGTCTCAGGCCATGGAAGAGCTTGAAAAGTGATCAAACAGCTTGCTAAAGGAGACCCCAAAAATACTGAAGAAAATAACACCTTTAAAAATGGGCTAATTCAATTAACAAAAGAGGTCCAAAATGCCAATGAGGAGAAGAATGCTTTAAAAAGCAGAATTAACCAAAAGGCAAAGGAGGTTCAAAAACTCACTAACGAAAATAGTTTTTTAAAAATTAGAATAGAGCAGATGGAAGCTAATGACTTTATGAGAAACCAAGAAATTACAAAACAAAACCAAAAGAATGAAAAAATGGAAGATAATGTGAAATATCTCATTGGAAAAACAACTGACCTGGAAAATAGATCCAGGAGAGACAATTTAAAAATTATGGGACTACTTGAAAGCCATGATCAAAAAAAGAGCCCAGACATCATCTTTCATGAAATTATCAAGGAAAACTGCCCTGATATCCTAGAACCAGAGGGCAAAGTAAATATTGAAAGAATCCACCAATCACCTCCTGAAAGAGATCTGAAAAGAGAAACTCCTAGGAATATTGTGGCCAAATTCCAGAGTTCCCAGGTCAAGGAGAAAATATTGCAAGCAGCCAGAAAAAAGCAATTTGAGTATTATGGAAATACAATCAGAATAACACAAGATCTAGCATCTTCTACAGTAAGGGATCAAAGGGTTTGGAATAGGATATTCCACAAGTCAAAGGAACAAGGATTAAAACGAAGAATCACCTACCCAGCAAAACTGAGTATAATACTTCAGGGGAAAAAATGGTCATTCAATGAAATAGAGGACTTTCAAGCATTCTTGATGAAAAGACCAGAACTGAATAGAAAATTTGACTTTCAAACACAAGAATGAAGAGAAGCATGAAAAGGTAAACAAGAAGAGAAATCATAAGGGACTTTGTAAAGTCGAACTGTTTACATTCGTACATGGAAAGATAATATTTGTAACTCTTGAGACTTTTCTCAATATTTGGGTAGGTGGAGGGATTATACACACACACAAATATATATATATATATATATATATATATATATAGAGAGAGAGAGAGAGAGAGAGAGAGAGAGAGAGAGAGAGAGAGAGAGAGAGAGAGCACAGAGTGAATTGAATAAGAAGGGATATCTAAAAAATAAAATTAAAGGGTGAGAGAGGAATATAGTGGGAAGAGAAAGGAAGAGATGGAATGGGGCAAATTATCTCTCATAAAAGAGGCAAGAAAAAACTTTTCAGTGGAGGAGAAAAGGGAGGAGGTAAGAGGGAAAAAGTGAAACTTACTCTCTTCACATTTGGCTCAAGGAGGGAATAACATACTCACTCAATTTGGTATGAAAATCTATTGTGCACTACAGGAAAGCAGAGGAGAAGGGGACAAGTGGGGTTGTGGGGGGATGATAGAAGGGAGGGCAAATGGGAGGAGGGAGTAATTAGAAGTAAATATTTTTGAGGAGGGACAAGGTCAAAAGAGAGAATAGAATAAATGGGGGGCAGGATAAGATGGAGGGAAATATAGTTAGTTTTACATAACATGACTCTTATGGAAATCTTTTGCAAAACTACACATATATAGCCTATATTAAGTTGCTTGCCTTCTCAGTGGGAATGAGTGGGGAGGGAAGAAGGGAGATAAATTGGAACTCAAAGTTTTAAGGACAAATGTTGAGAATTGTGTTTGCATAGAACTGGGAAATAAGAAATACAGGTAATGGGGTATAGAAATAAATCTTGCTCTACAAGAAAAGACAGAAGATGAGGATAAGGGAAGGGAGGGATGTGCTGGAAGGGAGGGCATATTGAGGGAGGGAGCCATCAGAATGCAAGGCTTTATGGGTGAGGGAGGGGAGAGATAGGGAGAAAATTTGGAACTCAAAATTTTGTGGAAATGAATGTTAAAAATTAAAAATAAATAAACAGTAAAAAAATTAAAAAATAGCAAATGAAGAAGGTGAAATCACAGCAAAAACAGAAGTACAAAGAATAATCAATGCATATTATGCATAGTTATATACTAATAAAACTGACACCACAAAAGAAATAGAGGAATACCTTCAGAAATATAAAATGCCCAAACTGCCAGAAAACTGTATAGAGATCTTAAATAACCAGATCTCAGAGAAGGAAATAGATATAGCTATAAAGAAATACCAGAGGAAAAAACTCCTGGGACTGATGGATTCATTGGAAAATTCTATCAAACCTTTAAGGAACCTTAGTACTGATACTTCACAAACTGCTCAGAAACTGAGAAAGTGTACCACCAGAATCCTTTTATTAAACAATCCTAATTAGTCCTAATTCCTAAACCACAAAAAGATAAAACATGAAAATAAAACTGTAGATCAGTGCATCATTAATGTGCACTGATTCAAATATTTTAACAAAACTTATCAAACAGATTTCAGCAGTATATCCAAGAAATCATAAGTTCTGATCAAATGATATTTATACCAGGGATGCAAAAATGGTTCAGCATAATTGAAAACAGGCAACAAAATTAGTCATATTGAAAACTAAAACATTCCAAATGATTTGATCATCTCAAAATATGGAGAAAAATTCTTTGACAAAGAATACTAAAAACCCTACAAAATCTAGGCATAGAGGGACCTTTTTTAATATCATAAAAATATCTAATTAATTAATATCATAAAGTTCTATTTAAAACCCAAAGCAGGCATCATATGCAATGGGGATACACTAAAATCTAATAAATACAGGAATGAAATAACAAGGCCCCCTTTTCCCATTATTATTTGATATAGTTTTGGAAATGCTAGCAATAACAATGACAAAAGAAGAGAATTAAAGGCATAATGATAGGTAAAGAGGAAATAAAACTACCCCTTACTGATAATATGATGATTTACTTGGAAGACCTCAGGGAATCAGTGAAGATACTAACTGAAACAATAGATTGAGTAAAATTGCAGGCTACAAAATAAATCCTCAAAAAATCATCAACATTTCTACATAATAACTAAACACAAGAATCAATTAAAGAAAAGAAAATACCATTCCAAAAAACTATAAAATATCTAAAATGTCTGGAGCTCAACCTCTCGAAGCACACAAAAGTGTAGATTCAATTATGAAGCACACTTTAAAGAATAAAGAACAACCTAAATAGCTGGAGAAACATTCAGTGATCATGGCCAGACTATGCCAGAATAATAAAAATGACAATACTACCCAAATTAATGTATACTTTTAATGCTATACCCATCAAAGTATCAGGGAAATACTTTACAGAGCTTAATAAAGTGACAAAATTCATTTGGAAAAACAGAAGATCTAGAATACCAAGGGAAATGATGAAAAGACTCAAGGACAAAATGGGAATAACATTTCCAGACTTCAAACTATATTATAAAGAAATGGTCATCAAATCCATCTGATACTGGTTAAAGAATAGAGAGGTCAATATCAATAGAACAGAATAGAAAAGCAAGATTCATAAACAATAGAACTCAATCACCCAGTGTTTGAATAAGTGGAAAACTATAAGTTACCTAAGAAAAAACTCCTTATTTGATAAAAACTGCTGGGAAAACTGGAAAGTAATCTGGTAGAAATTAGGCTTAGACCAACACCATACACCACATACCACAATACATTCTAAATGGGTATGTAACTTTAATATTTAAAATTATACCACTAAAAAGTTGGAAGAAAAACATCTTATATGTTTCACAGCTATGAGTAAGAGATATATTCTACCAAACAAAAGACAGAAGCAAAAATGACAAAATAGATAATTTTGATTACTTGAAATGGAAAAATTTCTGCACAGGCAATATCAATGCATCTAGTATATAAAGAGAAGTGACCAAATGGGGGAAAAGTGTGTCAAATTTCTCTGATAAAGATTTGGTATCCAAGATACATAAGCAATTAATAAATATGTACAAGACTACCCCAATAGATAAATGGTCAAAGAATACGAATAAACAATTCTCAAGAAAAATAATGGCAAAATATTCACAACCACATGAAAAAATATTTCAAATAACTAATAAGGGATATTAATTTAATGTCTCTTATGTAAAGAGACACAAATTAAAACAACTCTGAGGTTGTACTTTAGAATCTGCAAATGGGCAAAAAATGAAAATAAATGGCAATTATAACTGTTGGAGATGATAGGGGAAGATATGCACACTAAGACATTGTTACTGGATCTGTGAAATGGTACAATCATCAGGGGCAGAGCCAAGATGGCGGACTAGAAAGACACACTTACCTAGGGTTCCCCACACAGTCCATAAAATACCTGTAGAGAGGGATTCTCAACAAATTTTGGAGCAGCAGAAGTGGAGAACAACAGAGTGGAGGAGATTTCCAGCCCACAATGACCTGAAAGGCCCACAGAAACATCGGTTGCACCAGACGCGAGAGCCGAGCGTGGAGCCCAGCCCAGCCTTGGCCACAGTACTATGAGACTCTGGGAGAATGGCACCTCGGGGGTGAAATCTCCAGTTGCAGTAGTGGGTCCTCAGATCCCTTGGCCCACGGGCACCAAAGGTCAGTGACAGGGTGTTATCAGAGGGTCAGGAAGGGAGAAGGGCCTTCCCATAGCTCCGGCAGCAGGCAATGGCCATAGAGCCAGTACGGCAGCCCATACGGAAGCTCCATTGTTGCAGCATAAAAACTCCTGTGGGCATTGAAGAGCTGAGTCTTACCTCAGCCCTGGGTGGAGGCCCTGGCTGAGCTGGTCTTTGTCTCAAACTGAATGACAGCCCTGCCCATCCAGCTTATCTGAAAATCAGCCCCTAGTGCTGACTTTGTGGAACTGGAGGTCAAGTGGCTGTGGAGAGGTATCTGCTAAGATTCTGGGCACAAAAATCCCTCTCTGTGTCCAGACCAGTACACGTTTGACTGTGCTACCTTGGAGGAACTGAGATCACACAGATTCTCAGAGTATGCCCTACTCTTGACAAAGGACCCAAAAGTTAAGTAAGTGGTTGGGAAAATGCCCAAAAAAGGGGAAAAAAAATAAGACCATAGAAGGTTACTTTCTTGGTAAACAGATATCTCCTCCCATCTTTTCAGATGAGGAAGAACAATGCTTACCATCAGGGAAAGACACAGAAGTCAAGGCTTCCATATCCCAAACATCCAAAATAAATATTCAATGGGCTCAGGCCATGGAAGACCTCAAAAAGGATTTTGAAAATCAAGTTAGAGAGGTGGAGGAAAAACTGGGAAGAGAAATGAGGGAGATACAAGAAAAGCATGAAAAGCAGGTCAACACCTTGCTAAAGGAGACCCCCCCAAAAAATGCTGAAGAAAATAACACCTTGAAAAATAGGCTAACTCAACTGGAAAAAAGAGGTTCAAAAAGCCAATGAGGAGAAGAATGTTTTAAAAAGCAGAATTAGGAGGTCCAAATGGAAATGTAAAAGGAGGTCCAAAAGCTCACTGAAGAAAATAGTTCTTTCAAAATTAGAATGGAACAAATGGAGGCTAATGACTTTATGTGAAACCAAGAAATCACAAAACAAAACCAAAAGAATGAAAAAATGGAAGATAATGTGAAATATCTCATTGGAAAAACAACTGACTTGGAAAATAGATCCAGGAGAGACAATTTAAAAATTATGGAGCTACTTGAAAGCCATGATCAAAAAAAGAGCCCAGACATCATCTTTCATGAAATTATAAAGGAAAACTGCCCTGAGATTCTAGAACCAGAGGGCAAAATAAGCATTGAAGGAATCCATCGATCACCACTTGAAAGAGATCCAAAAAGAGAAACTCCTAGGAACATTGTGGCCAAATTCCAGAATTCCCAGGTCAAGGAGAAAATATTACAAGCAGCTAGAAAGAAACAATTCAAGTATTGTGGAAATACAATCAGGATAACACAAGATCTAGTAGCTTCTACAATAAGGGATAGAAGGGCACAGAATATGATATTCCCCAAGTCAAAGGAACTAGGACTAAAACCAAGAATCACCTACCCAGCAAAACTGAGTATAATACTTCAGGGGAAAAACTGGTCTTTCAATGAAATTGAGGACTTTCAAGCATTCTTGATGAAAAGACCAGAGCTGAAACGAACGTTTGACCTTCAAACACAAGAATGAAGAGAAGAATGAAAAGGTAAACAGCAAGGAGAAGTCATAAGGGACTTACTAAAGTTGAACTGTTTACATTCCTATTTGGAAAGACAATATTTGTAACTCTTGAAACTTTTCAGTGTCTGGGTAGTTGGTGGGATTACACACACATGTGCACACACACACACATACACACACACACAGACCACAGAGTGGATTGAATAGGATGGGATCATATATTAAAAAATGAAATTAAGTGGTGAGAGAGAAATATATTGGGAGGAGAAACGGAGAAATGGAATGGGGCAAATTATCTCTCATAAAAGAGGCAACCAAAAGACTTTTCAGTGGAGGGAAAAAGAGGGGAGGTGAGAGAAAAACATGAATCTTACTCTCATCACATTTGACTAAAGGAAGGAATAAAATGCACACTCATTTTGGTATGAAAACCTATCTTACAATACAGGAAAGTGGGGGAGAAGGGGATAAGCAGGGTCGGGGGGATGATGTAAGGGAGGGCAATGGGAGGAGGGAGCAATATGAAGTCAACACTCTTGGAGAGGGGCAGGATCCAAAGAGAGAACAGAAGCAATGGGGGGCAGGATAGGATGGAGGGAAATATAGTTAGTCTTACACAACACGAATATTATGGAAGTCATTTGCAAAACTACACAGATATGGCCTATATTGAATTGCTTGCTTCCCAAAGGGAATAGTTGGGGAGAGAGGGATGAAGAGTAGTTGGAAGTCAAAGGTGTAGGAACAACTGTCAAGTATTGTTTTTACTACTAGGAAATAAGAAATACAGGTAATGGGGTATAGAAAGTTATCTGGCCCTACAGGACAAAAGAGAAGATGGGGACAAGGAAAGGGAGGGATGATAGAAGAGAGGGCAGATTGGTGATAGGGGAAATTAGAATGCTTGGTGTTTTGAAGTGGGGGAGGGGAGAAATGGGGAGAAAATTTGGAACCCAAAATTTTGTGAAAATGTTAAAAGTTAAATAAATTTTTAAAAAATGGTACAATCATTTTGGAAAGTTATTTGGAGTTATGCAAATGAAGTGGCTAAAGTTTCCTGGTAGGGTGCTTAAGTGCCTGTGCTTGGACCACAATTCTAAAATCGCATTTTTTTTTCTAAAAATCACATTTCTCTCTAGCCTCAAAACACAATCCCAGGCAGTTTCTCCCCAGCCCAAGTACAGCCTCCTCCAGCAAAAACTGTTATCTCTCTTCTTGATAACTATAAATAGCCAGCTGCACGTACAGAATTTATTCATTTGAACTAGCTGTGTACTGGCTGAATTGGCTGTGTACTAGATCATAGCAACATTTAGTACTCAGTGACCAATCATACGTATCCTAGACTTAGACTTATATACTCCATTACATTTATCTTGTCTGACAAGACATTGATAGGAGCAGCCTGGTATTACTTAGTCAATCCTGACCATTAGTTGACTTAGTGAAGGCCTAAAATCACACCTCCATGTAGCCCACTTTGGGCTATTTCCTGATGAACTCTGGGTAAAATACCTGCATAGTAGATGCTAAATGCACATGTTCTTTTAAAAACTAATTACTCCCTAATCCCACCCTGAATCACCTAGTAAGCATACTTGGCACCTGTTTTACTATAGAATATCCTATATTAACTTTAACTGTACCCGTCTAAGGTTGCAGGCTCCCTAAGAAAGGGAGCCCACTGAAAAGCATAATAAACCTTTACCACTTTGACCTCAAGAAGGTTTGAGTTGGTGAATTTTTTTTCCAGACAACCACACAGGGAACTCCAGTCTTAGGGTTCCTCTATCTTTTCAGCCCTCATCATTTCCAAACCCATTGAACCAGAGACTCCATTATTAGGCTTAAACTCCAAGGAAATAATTGATAATTTTTAAATGTCTCCATTTACTCCAAAACATTTACAACAACAGATTTTTTTTGATAGCTAAGAATTGAAAAGAGTAAATGCTTATCAATTGGGAAATGTCTAAATAAATTGTGATATATGAATGTGATAGATGTTTATGATGAATACAAAAAAGCATGGAAAAATCTGTATGAACTAATATAGAGTGAAGTGAGCAAAATGGAGAAAACAACATACATGGTAGTGTAAAATACACCAAAACCATGAAAAGTAAATGGAACAAAATTATAAAGGTCAAGTGGAACTCAAATGGAGAGATATGAGAAGATTCTCCTCCACCTATCATTTTGTGAAAGTGGGAAGTTCACAAGTGTTACACATTGCCCAAGTTTTTGGATTGTTTCCATAGTAATGTTAAGAAACATAAAATATCAATAAAAACTTATTTTTTAAAAAGAAATAAGTGCATACAAGATACAAGCAGAATAGATGAAACGTAATTGTAGAGGAAATGACTCTAGCAGCTTTGGGTGGGTGGGGTGCTAGGAAAAGCCTAGGAAAATGTCATTTGAGCAGAATCTTGAAGGAAGTCTGAGAGTACAAGAAATGAATGGAGGACTCATTCGGGGAGATTTCAGAAGAGAAATTTTCAGAAGGAATATCATTCAGTTTTAAGTACAGCAGTGCAAAAAAAGTGCATGAAGATGGAAGATAATGTGGTTTTATTCAAGGAACTGTGTAGTTGGATTATAAAGTATGTGAAGAGGAATAAAGTATAAGAATACTAGAAAGATATGAAGGGCCTTCAAATGACAGAAAACTTTCTATTTGATCCTGGAGATAATAGGAAGACACTAGACTTTACTTAGTGAGGTGAGAGGAGGTACAACATGGTCAAATCCATGTTTTAGGAAAATCACTTTGGTAGCTGAGTGGAGGATGAATTGAAATAAGGAGAGACCTGAGGCAAGGAAACCAATTAGGAGGATATTGCAACAGTACAGGTGAGCGATGACAAGGAGGCCCGAATCATGAAAATAGAGAGAAAGGGATGTATAAAAGAGATGTTGCGAACATAGAAACTGATAAGTATTATTAGGTAACTGATTTAGTGTATAAATTAAGTGAAATGACACTAAAGATGTGAACCTGTATGACTAGGGGAGTGATAGTAACAACTATAGTAACTGGGAAACTTAGAGGGAGAGGGGGAAGTATATAAATAGGGAAATAGTGAAAAAGTATGAAATTAATATTAGCAAAACTATTAAGTATGGAATAAATAAACTGATCTGTGAAACAGATTAGATAAGCATAGCAAATGTGCACAAGCAGGCTAGTGTTCAGTTAACCCAAGAACATAAACTACTATCTAAGAGAATCTGTGAAAGGAATTGCCAGAAAAACTAAAAGCAGATGGGTACTTTAAGAATTATGCCTCTAGAACTGGAAGGAAGCTCATAGGTCACGTAATTCAACCATCTCATTTTACAGATAAGGAAATTGAGGCCCAAGAAGGTTAAATGATTTGCCCAAAGTCACAATGGTAGGAAATGTATTGGGGTAGAATTTGAACTCAGATCCTCTGAGATTTAAGAGCCAATGATCTTTTCAGTAAGGTGAAAAAAAGTTTTATTTTAACATCTTGTACCATCTACTACAGCAAATTTCAAACAAATAAATCATTTAAATGTTAAAGTCAAATCATATAAAAATATACAGGAGTAGAAAGCAATATGTCACAGCTATTGAAATGGGCTTGAAGAGACAGATCTAAGATTGTGAGAGGATAGGAAGCAAGGCAGAGCTCCTCTCCACCAACTCCTCACAGATATAGAAATACCCCAAGAAAGCAGGAACAAGAGCAATTCAGACCTTCCCTCCAGAAGCACTACATAGCCTAACCCTAAGATCAAGTCTGAAATCAGGAAGTAGGAAGAATGGGCAACAAAAAAAGAATCTGTGGCAGATATGCTCAAGACACTAATGCAAAAGAAAATGACTCCAAAACATTTATAAGTATTACCTCAGAGTAAAACACACCTTAGGCACAAACTCAACTAGAATTCCTGGAAAAGATGAAGCAAGAGTTAAAAAATATTTTTTATAAATTGAGTGAGAGCACTAGGTGGGGGCAGGTAGGGTAAATGGAAAAGAAATGAGCCATGGAAGAAGTGAAAATGGAATTAACAGCTTGGCAGAAGAAGTATAAAACCTTGCCCAAACAACAAACTCTCTCAAAATTAGATTGGATCAAATAGAAGCCAATGACTTCATAAGACTACCAGACATATTCAAAGAAATACAACAGGTTGGAAAAAAATAGAAGACCATGTAAGGTGCTGCAAAGCAAAAACTGACCTGGGAAACAAATCAAGGAAAAAATATTTAAGAATCACCGGACTGTCTGAATACGAAGATCCCCACAGACATAAAATTTTAAGGAACTTAAAACAGCCCAGATTTCTTATAAGGAGTCAGAAGGCAAAGCAAAAGTAGAAAGAAACCACCAATCATCTCCCACCACCCCCAACCTCCCCAAAAACCCAATGAAAACTCCCAGGAACACCAAAGCCAAAATCCAGAACTTGAAAGTCAAAGAAAAAATAATGTAAACAACCAGAAAGAAAGAATTAAAGTACTGAAAAGCCACAGTCAGGATCACACAATTAAGCAACTACCACTATAAAGAAGCAGAGAGCTTGGAATAATATATGCCAGAAAGCAAAGGGCATGGGCTTTCCGCCAAGAATAACTTACCCAGCAATACTAAGTGAAAGCTACAAGGGGAAAATTGATCTTTAATTAAATAGAGGACTTCCTGTCATTCCTAATGAAAAGACCAGAAATGTGAAGGAACTCTGAAGTACATAGGAACGAAATGAAACATTAAAAGGTAAACATGACTGAACGAGGATTAAACAAAGATAAACTGCTTACATTCAAATATGAGAAGATGATACATGTGGGCTTGTAGTGGAACTCTTTCTTCAGAATCCTCACCCTAGAGACTGACTAGGAAGGGGAAGGACACTGAATCTGATCCCTATCATCATCAACATTCATAGAGGGAGTCCAATTGGACAAGGACTGGGAGTGATTCTGTTATACATTGCTGATCTTAAGAAAATAATAAGGTAGAGTCAAAATGGCAGAATTTTTGCCTAGCTCATACAATACACCTCCTCCAGAACAACCTAGAAAACGTATTCAGCTAAATTCTGATTGAAAATGCCTCAAAAAAGTCACTATGAATTATTTTTAGAGCCCAGGGCAGGCTAAAGGAGACAGAGAGGTTAGCCAACACTGAGGCAAAGGCACCACTGGGGGACTATTTCAGTACCAAAAGACAGAAAGGAAACTAAGATGAAGCACCATGGTAGAGATAGAAAGTCAAAGATTTGACTGAGATAGAAAGAGATCCCAGGAGCTCCCTGAATTAGTGCTAAATGCTGGAAAGAGGACCATCTGCCAGCTCTGTCTCCCACTACCCAGTTACTGGACACAGATCTAGATCAGAGGGAAACAGTCTCAAACAAATGCTGGGTCTAGCTGAGTACCAAGTATGGAATAAGTTCCAGAAACATAGCTGTATGACTCTGAGCCCAGGAGTCACACAGCAGGGATTCAGTTCTAGCCTTTAGTTCAATGTCCCAGACTGCAATGGAATAACTAGGGCTGAAGTCTCATACAAAGGAGGAGCCAGCCGTTCAGTCAAACTGAACCTTCCAGAGGTCTAACAGTAACTGCAGTCTACTCAAATTTATACAAAAGACAATAGACTCAAACTCGGGAACTTGTAGAACTCAGACCAAGAGGGCAGTGAACAGATCGTACAGACTTTATCACTTCATTTTGGAAGCACTGAAAACTTGCAGGCTCCCAACCAGAGCTGTGAAATCAGCTGGGGATATAAAAGCATGGAAACTCAGGTTAGACATCCCTCCCACCTCCTAAGGTACCCAGTCAGAACTAACATATAATCCATAGTCAAGAAGTAGGCTGAAAGAACACACAAACAAAAAAGGACCCAACTGTAAGGCACTACTATGATTATAGGGAAGTTCAAGACACAAATACAAAAGACAATGACTTGTAAACTTCTATAAGCAAAACCTCAAAGAAAAATGCCGATTGTATACAGCCCCAACAAGAAAAACTAGAAGAGCTAAAGAGTCAAAAAAAAAAAGAAAGAGAAAAATGAGTGATTTTTAAAACCAAATGAGAGTATTAGAGAGAAGAAATATGGGGAAAAAATGAGAGCTATGCAAAAAAGAAAATTAATTACTTAATAAAAGAGGTAAAAATCCCTACACAAGAAAATAATTCCTTAAAAATCAGAATTGGCCAAATGGAAACTAATGACTCCATATGACATTAAGAATTTTTTTAATCAAAACTGAAAAAATAGAACATTTGAAATATCTCATAGGAAAAAACAACTGACTTGGAAATAAATTAAGGAGAGATAATTTTAAAATCATTGCACTACCTGGAAGCAATGAACAAAAAAGTGCCTAGACATATTCCAAAAAGTCATTTCAAAAACAGATATACCCAGATATCTTAGAACCAGAGGGCAAAGTAGAAATTTAAAGAATCCACCAATCACCTCCTAAAAGAAATTCCAAAAGGTCTCTCAGGCATATTATAGTCAAAATCCAGAGGTTCTAGGTTAAGAAAAAAATACTGCAAGTAGCCAAAAAGAAAGAATTCAAGAACTGAGGAGCCACAGACATAATCTTATAAGATGTAGCAATTACCACAGTAAGGGAGCAAAGAACTTGAAGGAGAATATTTTAGAAAGCAAAAGATCTAAAGTTACAACCAAGTATAACCAACAAGACTGAGTATAATATTACAGATAGGGAAAATGGGTCTTTAATGAAAGAAATAGTATTTTCAAGCATTCCTCAAGAAAAGACCTGAGCTGAGTAGAAAATCTGGTATTCAAACATAATACTCAAGAGAAATATATAAAAAAAAAATAAACACAAGTGGGAAATCATAAGGAATTCAACAAAGTTAAAACTATTTACATTCATTCATACATGGAGAGATGATAGCCTTATGACTTTATCATCACCAGAGAACTTAGAGGCCTCAGCTTGACTCCTTTATATTTGATGATCTCAAAAAAAGAATAGAGGGTGAGGTAAAAAAAAATGCCCTGGGGCAGGGGTGAGGGAGAGGGAGGAAGTGAAAAAATAAGGAAAATTATCTCACTTAAATGGGGTATACAATGAAGAGTTTATTCAACAGAGGGGGTGGTGGTAGGGGAGAAAGGCATTTAAACTTCACTTTCATCTGAACAGTTAAATGAGAGAAGAGTACACATACGTGTATGGTTGAGTACAGAAATTCATTTTAACCAACAGGGAAGAAAGGAAGAAAGGGGTTAAGAGGAAAGAAGTGGGAGGAGGGGGCAGAGTAAGAGGGAAGGTAGATTAAGGAAGACAGTTGTCAGAAGCAGAGCAGACTCTTAAAAAGGAAACAGGAAGGAAATGTATAAGAGAAAAAATGGAAGGAAATATACAATTAGCAATCAAAACTATAAATATGAATGAGATGAACTCATCTATAAAACAGGAGAGCAGACTGGATTAAAAATGAGAATCAAACAATGTATTGTTTACAAGAAGCACACTTGAAACAGAAAGATCCATACTTAAAATATTGGAACAGAATCTATTCTTCAGATGAAGGAAAAAAAAACAAGGGGGGAGGAGCCAAGATGGCAGAGTAGAAAGATTCACATATGCTAGCTCCAAACCTATAGCCCATAAAATACCTGTAAAGAAGAACTCCCAACAAATTCTGGAGCAGTGGAAGCCACGCAGCAATGGAGTGGAGGAGATTTCTGTTCCAGAGAGCCCTGAAAAACCAACACCAAAGGTCTGTTGCGCACTGGACCTGGAGCAGAGCCCAGCCCTGCCTTGGCCGTGCAGCACCAAGAGGAGCAGATCCAAGCAGGCTTCAGGGATGGAATTTTCGGCGGCCGTGAAGATCCCTCAACCCATAGGTGCTACAGGTCAGTGAGAGAGACTTCTGGGCTGACCGAGAGGGGAGCAGGGTGTCTCCATAACTCAGGCCCTCTCGGGAGGCAGTGGCAGAGGCAGCAGCAGATCGGAGCTCCCAAAGCAGGCAGGACCTCGGATCCAATGTTGAAGGTCTCCGCATAAACCCCCTGAGGGAACAGAGCCTGGGCCGCAGCCCTGCCCCCACCTGAGAACCTGAACTTAATCTCATACTGAATAGCAGCACCCCCCTGCCCCCCCGCTGAAAGCCCTGAGGCTGGGGAGCAGGATTTGAATCTCAGACCCCAAGCACTAGTGAGGCAGGGGTGGAGAGGAATCTCAGAAGTCAAGTAACTGTCTGGGAAAATGCCCAGAAAAGGGAAAAAAAATAAGACCATAGAAGGTTACTTTCTTGGTGAACAGATATTTCCTCCTTTTCTTTCAGATGAGGAAGAACAATGCTTACCATCAGGGAAAGACATACAAGTCAAGGCCTCTGTATCCCAAACATCTGAAATAGATATTCAGTGGGCTCAGGCCATGGAAGAGCTCAAAAAGGATTTTGAAAATCAAGTTAGACAGGTGGAGGAAAAACTGGGAAGAGAAATGAGAGAGATGCAAGAAAAGCATGAAAAGCAGGTCAACACCTTGCTAAAGGAGACCCCCCCCAAAAAAATGCTGAAGAAAACAACACCTTGAAAAATAGGCTCACTCAATTGGCAAAGGAAGTTCAAAAAGCCAATGAGGAGAAGAATGCTTTCAAAAGCAGAATAAGCCAAATGGAAAAGGAGGTCCAAAAGCTCACTGAAGAAAATAGTTCTTTAAAAATTAGAATGGAACAGATGGAGGCTAATGACTTTCTGAGAAACCAAGAAATCACCAAACAAAACTAAAAGAATGAAAAAATGGAAGAGAATGTGAAATATCTCATTGGAAAAACAACTGACCTGGAAATAGATCCAGGAGAGACAATTTAAAAATTATGGGACTACCTGAAAGCCATGATCAAAAAAAGAGCCTAGACATCATCTTTCATGAAATTATCAAGGAAAACTGCCCTGACATTCTAGAACCAGAGGGCAAAGTAAATATTGAAAGAATCCACCAATCACCTCCTGAAAGAGATCCAAAAAGAGAAACTCCTAGAACATTGTGGCCAAATTCCAGAATTCCCAGGTCAAGGAGAAAATATTGCAAGCAGCTAGAAAGGAACAATTCCAGTATTGTGGAAATACAATCAGGATAACACAAGATCTAGCAGCTTCTACATTAAGGGATTGAAGGGCGTGGAATAAGATATTCCAGAAGTCAAAAAGAATTAGGACTAAAACCAAGAATCACCTACCCAGAAAAACTGAGTATAATACTTCAGGGGAAAAACTGGTCTTTCAATGAAATTGAGGACTTTCAAGCATTCTTGATGAAAAGACCAGAGCTGAAAAGAAAATTTGACTTTCAAACACAAGAATGAGAAGCATGAAAAAGTCAACAGCAAAGAGAAGTCATGAGGGACTTACCAAAGGTGAACTGTTTACATTCCTACATGGAAAGACAATATTTGTAACTCTTGAAACTTTTCAGTATCTTGGTAATTGGTGGGATTACACATACACACACATACACACATGCATGCACACATGCACATGTGTGTGCACACACATACACACATGTATGCACACACAAAGACAGAGAGCACAGAGTGAATTGAACAGGATGGGATCATATCTTAAAAAAATGAAGTGGTTAGAGAGAAATGTATTGAGAGGAGAGAGGGAGAAATGGAATGGGGCAAATTATCTCTCATAGAAGAGGCAGGCAGGAGACTTTTTAGTGGAGGGAAAAAGAAGAGAGCTCAGAGAAAAACATGAAGTTTACTCTCATCACATTCGAATAAAGAAAGGAATAAAATGCACACTCATTTTGGTATGAAAACCTATCTTACAATACAGGAAAGTGGGAGAGAAGGGGATAAGCAAGGTGGAGGGGATGATGGAAGGGAGGGCAATGGGAGGATGTTGCAATTTGAAGTCAATAGTCAGGGAGGGACAGGATTAAAAGAGAGAATAGAAGCAATGGGGGGCAGGTTAGGATGGAGGGAAATATAGTTAGTCTTACACAACACGACTATTATGGGAGTCATTTGCAAAAGTACACATATATGGCTTATATTGAATTGCCTGCCTTCCCATAGGGAATGGGTGGGGAGGGAGGGATGGGGAGAAGTTGGAACTCAAAGTTTTAGGAAAAACTGTTGAGTATTGTTCTTGCTACTAGGGAATAAGAAATACAAGTAATGGGGAATAGAAAGTTATCTGGCCCTACAGGACAAAAGAGAAGATAGGGACAAGGGAAGGGAGGGATGATAGAAGAGAAGGCAGATTGGTGATAGGGAAAATTAGAATGCTCGGTGTATTGGGGTGGGGGGAGGGGAGAAAAGGGGAGAAAATTTGCAACCCAAAATCTTGCGAAAATGAATGTAAAAAGTTAAATAAATAAATTTATATTAAGAAAACAAAAAAAACAACAACAGGGGTAACAATGATGATCTTGACAAAGCAAAAGCAAAAACAGACCTAATTAAGAGATAGTCAGGGAAATTACATTTTGCTAAAAGGTACCAGAGACAGCAAATTAATATCAAAACTAAATATATATGCACCAAATGATATAGCATCTGAATTCTTTTTTTATCTTTATTTTTAGTTTTCAACATTCATTTCGACAAGATTTTGAGTTCCAAATTTTCTCCTATCTTTCCCCTCCCCAAGATACCATACATTCTGATTACCTCTTCCCCCAATCTCCCCTCCCTTCTATCACACCTCTCCCTTCCCTTATCCCCATCTCCTCTATTTTCTTGTGGGCAAGATAGATTTCTATGCCCCATTACTTGTATTTCTTATTTCCCAGTTGTATGTAAAAACAATTTTTAACATTTGTTTTTAAAACTTTGAGTTCCAACTTCTCTCCCTCCCTCCATACCCATTCCCACTGAGAAGGCAAGCAATTCAATATAGGTTACACATATGTAGTTATGCAAAAGACTTCCATAAAAATCATGTTGTAGAAGACTAACTATATTTCCCTCCATCCTATCCTGCCCCCATTCATTCTATTCTCTCTTTTGACTTGTCCCTCCTCAAAAGTATTTATTTCTAATTACCTCCCTCCCATTTGCCCTCCCTTCTATTATCCCCCTACATACACCCCACTTATCCTCTTCTCCTCTACTTTCCTGTGGTGTAAGATAGATTTTCATACCAAATTCATATCATCTAGATTCTTAAATGAGTTACAGGGGAAAATGGACAGGAAAACTTCTAATAGTAGGGAGTCTCAATTTACCCCTCTTAGACCTAGAAAAATCAAGCAAAATAATATGTATGTATATACATAAATAAGAAAGGACCTGAATAGAATTTTGGAAAAGTTAGATATAGTAGACCTCTGGAGAATACTGAATGGAAATAGAAAGGAGTATACCTATTTCTTAACTATATATGGTACTTGCACAAAATTTGACCATGTAAAGATAAAAAACCTCACAAATAAATGCAGAAAAGCAGAAATATTAAATGCATCTTCTACCGACCATAGTGCAATAAAAATTACATTCAATAAAGGACTTTTGCAATGAAGATTAAAAATTAATTGGAAACTAAATAAATTAATCCTAAAGAATGGGTGGGTCAAAGAACAAATAATGAACGCAATCAATAACTTCATCAAAGATAATGGTAACCACAATGAAATACCAAGAAAAAATTGTGGGTTGCAACCAAAGCAGTAATTAGGGGAAATTTTCTATCTCTAAACTCTTTCATCAATAAAAGAGAGAAAGGGCACATGAAAGAATTGGGCATACAACCAAAATAAACTAGAAAACCAACAAGTTAATAACCCCAAAATAAAAATCCTGAAAATCAAAAGCAAAATTAACAAAATTAAAAGCTTATAAATAAATAAATAAAACTGAAAATTGGTTTAAAAAATAGATAAGCTATTAGATAAATTGGTTAAGAAGAACAAAGTACAAAAAAAGGTAAATTCCTAATAATAAGGAAGAAATAAAAACAATTATTATGAGCTATTTCATTTAACTGTATGACAATAAACTGACAATCTCAATAAAAGAGCTGAATACTTATAAAAGTATAAGTTGTTTATATTAACAGAATGGAAACAGAACACTTAAATAACCCTATCTTAGAAAAGAGAAATTAAGCCATCAATCAACTGGTAAATGGGAAAATAATTATGGACTATATAAAATACCTGGGAATATACATGTCAAAACACACACAGAACTCTATGAACACAATTAGACATATATCTTCACACAAATACAGATTGAAATGATCAATGAAATATTGACACAATACAATAAAAATAACAATGCTACCTAAATTACCTAAATTAATTTACCTATTCTGTGTAACACAAATCAAAATACAAAGGATGACTTTATGAAGCTAGAACAAAAGAATAACAACTCATCTGGAGGTCAAGAATATCAAGGGAATCAATTTTTATAAAATGGAATGGAAATGGGACTGGCAGTATCAAACGTAAAACTATACTACAAAGTTGTAGTCAACAAAACAATTTGATACAAGGTAAAAACTGGAGAGATTGAACAGTAGAACAGATTAGGTACACAATATACAGAAACAAATAAACACAGTAACTAATGTTTGATAAATCCAAAGATCTCAGTTTTGGAGAAAAGAACTCACTATTCAACAAAAACTGTTCGGAAAGCTAGAAAATAGTCTGGCAGAAACTAGGCATAGATCAACATTTCACACTAACAAGACAAGTTCAAGATAGGTATATATTTTGACATAAAAGGTCCACATTAGTGGAGCATGGAAGAAAATATCTGTCAACTTTATGGACAGGAGTTCATGACCAAACAAGACAGAGAGGCTCAGAAGATGTAAAATGGATAATTTTCATTGCATACCATTTAAAAGTTTTTAGACAAACAAAACTAAGGCAGATAAAATTAGAATGAAAAAAATCTTTGTGGAAACTTTCTGTTAAAAGTGTTATTCCCCGACTGATAAATGTTCAAAAGATGTAATAATAGATAGTTCTCAGGGGAAGAAATTTAAGCTATCGATATTTATACAAAATAATGCTGTCACTAATAATTAAAGAAATGCAAATTAAAAGTTATCTGAGGTATCATCTCACACCCATTGAATTGACTAAGATGACCCAAAAGGAAAGTAACGAAACTTAGAAAGTATGTGGGGAAAATAGGAACACTAATGCCGTTGGTAGAGCCGTGAACTAGTGCAACTATTCTGGAAATCAATTTGGAAATATGCCCAAAAACTATTAAACTATGCATACCATTTGACCCAATAATACTGCTACTAGATATATATCCCAAAAAGAGGAAAAGGATCTATATGTACAAAAATGTTTTAGCGGTTCTTTTTCTGGTGGCAAAGAATTAGAAACTGAGGAGGGCCCATCAGTTGGGGAATGGCTGAACAAGTCATGGTATAAAAATGTAATGGAATACTATAGTACTATTGTACTATAACAAAATGATGAGGGAGATGGTTTCAGAAAAACCTGGGAAGACTTGTGTGAACTGATGGAAGATGAAGTGAGTGGAGTCAGGAGAACAATTTATGCAATAATAGCAATATTATAAAGATAATTAACTTCAAAACTAATAGTCTTAGTAATTCTGATCAGCACATAGTGACCAGTCTCAAATCCAAAGGACTCAAGATGAAACATACAACCCATTTCCAAATAGAGAACTGATGAAATATGAGTGCATTCTGAAATATATTTTCTTCCTCTTTAATTTTTTTTTATATGGCTAATGTATTTGTAATAGGTTTTGTTTTTCTTGACATCTCAACAGACAGAGAAAGGGGAGGTCATTCAGAACCAAAAATAAAATCGATTTTTAAAAAATTAAATAAAATTCTGTACTTTTTGTCCGGTATGTGATTTCAACATAAATAGAATTCGAATGTGATTTCTTTCTTGAAATATTGCACCAGTGGCATACAGCATGAAGATTCTCTAATGACTCCTTTCTCCTTTGGGGACTATTTCAAAGAAAAGAAAAGAAAGTCTGACATCTCTCTGATATTTCTTGGTACATAGGTAGATGGCTGTTTCACAGAAAACACACAGGAGGCCTGGAGATCTTGGACTCCAGCCTCTAACAAGTTCACTCTTGATCTGATCAGACAGGAAGGATAGGAAGACAACTTCAGAGGGGTTAATAATCTTACTTTATTTTAGTCTAGTCTTCCCAAAGGGTTCCTGATAATGAGAGCATCAACTCCTATAGCATTCCCTAATCACCCTTCTTGCAGGGGATGGTTGTGAAGGGGGAGGGGGAACAAACTATGCTTACATCTCAATGGAGTCAATCGAGACAGACACAGCTTGTGTACTCCCCAAAATCCCTCAAGCCTTTATGGGGGCTGGTCAAGCATACACAGATTCCCCCACTCACTGACCAGTGCCTGCTTGCTTTATAGGGCAACAGACAAAGATGGCATCTTGCCAACATTAAGCTCACAGGTTAACTTTAGCAATATTCTCATTTTTCACAGGCATAGTAAATATTACTCATGTCATCCCCATATCTCACTGAGCAGTCTCAGTAAGACTGCCTATCAGTATGATTCTAGGAATTACTATCTAAGGTCCCTGGGGCTATTCTGGGAGATATTATCTAACACCTGGAAACTAGACATTGCCATGGTCATGGATCCTAAAAAACAAACTCTAAGAAGGATAACAAAATCCTCCTTACTTACAATGGTTCATTTAATGTTCTTTTCTCCCACCACCCCTAAGATTATACCAGAGATTGGGAAAGAACACAGTCTGAAGTTCCTTTCAATGTGCTTCGTTCCCACTTCCCACTACAGTATGCAGTAGTATTTTGTCTCCATGATTTGGACTAGTCAGATTCACAAAAAAGGCATACATGAAACATAGGCTTTTGTGTTTGTCCTTCATTCTCAGAGGACAATGACATCAGGGAAATGATGACATGACTTGTAGTTGACTTTGATTTGAATGAGGAAGGGCTGTGCAGGTCACCAGCCTCACTTTCTCCTCCAGAGCCATCTGGATTCAGTGACCAGATATTCATCAGAATAACTGGTGATGGCCCAGGATGCAATGGGAGACCATGGCCTTTTCAGATACTCATTTAGAGTGAGGTAATGCCCATTCAGTGAATAGACCTCTTTAAGGAGTAGTCAAGGGATAAACCCCTTTAATTAGAAAAAGTAAAAAGTTCAGGTAGGAGGGGTAGACTCTTTTCTTCTAAGAAGCAAGTATCTTTTAATTTTATGGATACAATTGCTATCTACAGTGATCTTTGAGCCCAAGAATATAAAATTCTGATGCTGTTTCCATTTCCTCTCCCTCTACTTGTCAGGAAGTAATGGGACCCGCTGCCATGATCTTAGATTTTTTGATGTTAAGCTTCAAGCCAACTTTTACACTTTCCTCATTCACTCTCTCCAAGAAGCTTCTTAATTCTTCTTCACTTTCTGCCACCAAAGTGGTATCATCTGCATATCTGAGATTGTTGCTGGGAGAAATGCCCTCACTTCTCTCTCCCTCTCTCTCTCTCTTTCTCTGTCTCTCTCTCTCTTTCTCTGTCTGTCTCTGTCTCTGTCTCTGTCTCTCTCTCTCTCTCTCTCTCTCTCTCTCTCTCTCTCTCTCTTTCTCTCTGAAGAAGGGTGGACTTGGCCAAAGTGTTTAATTTCTCTGAACTCTACTTTAATGAATTTCCTTGATATCCTTTTCGTGTCAAGCATGTTTTTAACAATTTGGTGTCCAAGGTAGGGCTCAACTAGTTGATTTGAGGAGTGAGATAAAACACAGAGAGAGCACTCCAATTAAAAAAAAAATTTTTATAGTCCCTGTAAGTTAAATCATGAACCACATTCAGGGAGTTCAGAGGAACTGGGGAGGAAACTTGCCAGCTGAGCAGATAACTAGGTACATCTTGCAAAGATCAGGCCACCCCAGGAACTTGCACTCCAGGTCGGTCTTTTACTGACAGAGTTGGTCATGGCAATATCTTTGTTGGTCATATCCCTGTCCAGGAGTTTCTTGGTTGGCCCTAAGCTAACAAGTGAACTTGAACAGAGTCCTGAGAATTCAAGCAGTGGTGGGGAATTCAAATTTAAAATTGATGTGCACTCTATAATGCTTTGTTAAATGTCTTATCTCTTTGAGTGTGTTTGTGAAGTGTTTCATAAGGGTATTGAGAGTTGAAAACCTTTTTTAAAAAAATCTTTCTTTCTTTCAATCTTGCCCTCCTATCTGGACTTTTTTCTTTTTCTAATTAAAGGGGTCATCCTGTGACTACTCTTTAAAGAGGTCTATTCACTGAATGGGCATTACCTCACTCTAAATGAGTATCTGAAAAGGCCATGGTCCCCCATTGCATCCTGGGCCATCACCAGTTATTCTGATGAATATCTGGTCGCTGAATCCAGATGGCTCTGGAGGAGAAAGTGAGGCTGGTGACCTGTACAGTCCTTCCTCATTCAAATCAAAGTCAACTACAAGTCATGTCATCCTTTTCCTGATGTCATAATACATCACTTTCTTTCTAAACTCTAGCCAAGTTTTTGAATGTGAAAAGAAAGATAAAGGAAGGGAAAACCTTTTTTCCTCAGACAGGTCTTTGCATAGCATTCAACTTAAAAAATGTGGCTTTCTTGATAAGTTGGATTGTTAGGCTCTTAAGTTCTAAAGTCTCTCTCTCTCTTTTTTTTTTTTGAAGGAGTAGGGAAACTGGAATAGATTGGTGAGTAGTTGGTTTATTTGAAATGTAAAGGGAAAAAGATATGGATGGGACAGCTGATTATCCATGTGATCTTTACCCTGTATACCAGGGGAAGTTACCCTCCCCTCCAATCGGACTAAAAAACTGGAACGGGATTGAGAGAATTCCTGTCTGGTGAACCTCGGAGGAGGTAGGGGAAATGGAAGATGCAGTTTGAGCTCTTTAAGGAAGCAGAGTAGAAAGGGAAAAAGCTGTTCAGAGCTGAGAATTGTCACCATGTGCTTTTTCAAGGGATTATGTGAAGTTATGAATTAAGTTTTAAGTAGCAACAGTATTTGACTTAAGGAAAAAAGTGGCTAAAATGCTTATAATTTGTAATTATAAATACAAAATTGATTTTATTCAAGTCAAAATCTGTCCTGAAGGAATAAAGAGCAGCATCCAAAAGTGCTCTTCCTATCAGGATTAAGCAGAAAAAGATTTGGCATTTATGATTGTAAAGTGCTTGACACAAGGATGGGTATATGTTAGATGCAACATTAATCCAATGTAATTGTCACAATTTTTAAATTTGAGTTTTGTTATAGATAGATTGGGGTTTTAAAAGGATGTGATAGGGGGGGCAGGGCCAAGATGGAGAAGTAGAAGGACGGACCTGTAGAACCCACCCCCCCATAGCCCATAAAATACCTGTAAAAAATAACTCTAAACAAATTCTAGAGCAGTAGAAGTCACAAAATGACAGAGGGAAAGAAATTTCCAGCCCAAAGCAGCCTGGAAGGCTGACAGGAAAGGTCCATCACACCGGGCGCAGAGTGCAGCCTGGCTTTGGTTTCATGGTGTGGCAGGGACAGGACTGGCACAGGTCTCAGGAGCAGAATCCCTGGCAGCAGCTGCAGTTCCCAGATCCCTCAACCCATGAATGCCAAAGGCAGCTTCAAAGGTCAGTGAGAAAGCTCTTTCACCTATGTGAGAAGGGAACTCAATCTGGCCCCGCTGGCCCCAGGGGGCAGCAGTTGCTGAGGCACAGTGTCTATGTTAGGAGCCCTCGGCCTAGAGCCCCTGGAGGAATCGTGTAGCTGATCTAAATCTCAGCCCTGAGTGGCAGCCCTGGGATGAGGAGTTCTGACTGGCCTGGTGGAGCTGATGGAGGCTCTGGAGAGGGAATTCTACTCATAGATCCTGGGCAGAAAGAGTGCTTGTGATTGCATCCAGACCAGAACACAGGCCAGGAGAGAAGTAACAACAAGTAATAATAGCATGCATTTAGAGAGGGCTCTACAAATACTAACTTGTTTTATCATCACAGCAACCCTGGGAAGAAGTCAGTGAGGAAACTGAGGCAGACAGAGGTTAAATGACTTGCTCACAGAGCTAGTGTCTGAAGTCAAGTCTCCCTGACTCCAAGTATAGTGTTCTATTCACTATACCATATAATGCACATTGTGTACCCATTGATCCCTACTCCATGCTGAGGGAAGTACAGAGTTTGAAGATCTGGTATCTGACCTCATAGTGCTCACAGGCACTCACAGGTCTAATAGAATATATAAACTGCTTGGGTCCAGGGACTGTTTTGCTTTTTAGCTTTGTGGTGGATGGACAGCTGGCTTTGGAATCAAGAAGATTTAGGCTCAAGTCACACCTTTGACACAAACTGGCTATGTGATCCTGGTCGCAAGTCACTCAAATTCTCCATTCCCCCTGGAAATATAAGTTCCAAGGCTGTGAGTTCCAAAGGAGATGCCCACCTGCATTTGTACTGGGATTTTCCTCACCCAGGGCTGCCCTACACCAAATATGAGGTCTAGTTCCTATGTCTAGAGCCCAGTTCAATGCCTTGAACACAGGGCAGAATGAATAGGGTTAGAATCTAATAGAAAGTGACTTAACCTCTGTCTACCTGTTTCCTCAACTGTAAGATGGCTATAATAATGATAGCATCAACCTCCTCCCAGAGTTGTTGCAATGATAAAATGATTTGGTATTTGTTGGATTAGATAATCTGTAATATCTCTTGTGGCACTAAATCTATGATCCTACAAATTATTCATTCAATATTATGTAATAATTTGGCATAAAATATTGTCAAGGATATTAGGACTGGAAAAAATAGACTAATCATTCAGGGAGTCTGAACACAGTACCTAGGCAAAGGTAATAGGAACTTTGTCTTAAAGCAGTGAAATTTAGAGTACTATGAGTATGTCAACATCAGCAGAAGAAACTGATCTAGTCCCTGGTTAACAAGAATAATTAGTTAAAATAGAAAACTACCAAAGGGTATGTTTCCTCTGTCCAGGAGTCATATCTTCTAATCAGTTTTCCCTGGTCTGACTTAGCTCTGTCCCCTTTCTCAAGGGAAAGCCTTCCAACAGCAATCTTGAGGTATACCAGAGTCTCTATCTCTTCACTACAGAGTAGTGCCACAGGGTCCCTCCTCACCTTTCACCTTCCCACCCATCACTGAATTTGCTTTAAGAAGTTGATATAAGGATGTGTTTTATAAAGCTTGCCCCAGGTGCTGAAATTGCTAGTTCTGAGACTAAGTAATAACAAATAGAACAATCTGAGGGCTAGGTGCTGTGGAATATTAGAAGGACCAGAAGTCTTCAGTGAATCCTCCATAGAGGACTTCTGGAAAGACTCAGAGAAAAGCCAGTAGTAAGATGGCAGGGTTGCAATCTGAACAGGGAGATTCAGCTGGGAGCCCTCACATCAATAAGAACCAATGCCTGGAAGAGATGTAAGCAAAGTATATGTCCAAACTGGAAGAGCTCTTAAAAATCATCTCATTCAGCTCTCCCTTTATTCTCATTTTAGAAAGGAGCACCAGAAAGTTCAAGTGATTTCTACAAGGTCACATAGCAGAAGAGGGAGAATTTGAATTCAGGTCCTCTAACCCTAAACATAGTACTCTTTCCATTTTCCTGCCCTGCCTCTCTTGAATCCAGGGGGACAATAACCAATTCTTTGTTTGCTGTCACAATAGCCTAGAACCTCAATCCAATGATGGTAAGGTAAATATGGGTGTTGAAGTTTGTCTGAAATGAAAATTTGGATCTTGAGTGTAGATCTTTGGATTAAAAAAAAATACCAGGTGGAGCATGTCTTCAAAGAGGTACAATGCCAGTGGGCGGGTACGACCTCAAGATTCCTCAAAGCATTCACTTCTGTACTTTTATCTCATGATTTAGGTACTTAGTCCAATGATTCCACTAAGAGCCTTTTTTTTAACCTTTAACCTTTTTAACCTTTGAACCTGCGATGCAATACTTTCTCTCTGTTTCTCTGTCTGTCTTGGTCATTCTCTCTCTCTCTCTCTCTCTCTCTCTCTCTCTCTCTCTCTCTCTCTCTCTCTCTCTCTCCCTCTCTCTCCCTCTCTCTTTCTCTCTCTGTCTTCTGTCTCTGTTTCTCTCTATCTTTCTGTATCTCTTTCTGTCTCTGGATCTCTGACTCTGTCTCTGTGTCTCTGTTTCTGTCTCTCTCTTTAACTGGATTACCTGGCTCCCAATGAGAGAGATCCTTCACTCTGTATTGTCTAGTGTATATTCTCCTATGTCTACCTTCTTTGATTTTTATTTTGCTCTTTTTTGGGTGAATGTTGTTGTCGTTTTCTGTTTCCTATATGTGTTCATTGAGGAACTGGTATTAGAGGAAGCAGTCAAGCCTTGAATATGAGCTTAGGGCACCCTTTTGCCCTCAAATGACAATGTAACAGAAATTAAATGGGACCTGATCATATCTCCTAGACTCACAATGCTTAAGGGAACAAATAAATATACTTCTAGCATGGAACCCCGTCTCTTTAAGGAGAAGAGAGTGGCCTCTGGCCCACTTCCTGCTTCTCATCCTGGCAGGACTGAAAGTCTCCCTGGGAGAAGAGACTTCAGACCATTCTGCCTCCCTTCAAGCCCCACAAGGACAGCTCCTTTGCCACATGTAGCCCCTTACAACACAGCAGGCTCATCCACTTTACTCTTTCTATACATGTAGGGGCTTGTCCTTACTTTATTTCCTAAAAGTCTTTCCAAAGTGCTGGGATGGAAATCAGAAAGACCTGAATTTAAATCTGGCCTTGGACACTCATAGGCCCTTTTCAAGTTCAAGACTACCTTTATCAATGATTCTTTGTGTGTCCCTTAATATTTTTGTCCACTTGTTTTTTACATATGGAGCAGAGGTAATCAAGAGAATGTGATTTTCTGGCCCTCCCAGAAAACTAGACTTGGGATCCTTGCTGATAGGTGCGCTCCTTGCTGGAATGACATAGCAAATCCTAACTGGTCTTCAGTGACCAAATTGCTTCTCAAAGGTGATTGTCAACCCAGAGCCCATTGTTGAGGAACCTCCCCACTCTGTGGTCTAATAGAGGACCAGTGAAAATAACTCAACCTTCCTATTTTTGACTCTCTCATTCTTCTCCCTTTCTCTATTTTGAACTTCCAGAAATATTAGGGAGGGTGGTAGAGGTGATTTCTTTCCTGCCCTTCAATGCTGCACAAAGCATATATAAACAGGAACATATGCTTGCTTATGTGATGAGGTCAGAGACTGGACCTTAAGTCCATGGCTGACTTCTGTAAGTCAAGTTCTTTCTCTGAACAACTAGCAACTTTTTTTTTTTGAGGTGTCAAAATACTGAGGGTAATCAGTGACTCGCCCACAGCTAGTAGGCCAGATTTTGAATTCAAGTCCTCCTTATTCCAGGGCCAGTGATCTATCCACCTTCTAGTTACCTCACAACTAATGATTCTGAGAAATGAACATTTATAGTCTTGGTGGCTTCAAAAATTCCCAGGGAAGGTGCTACTTGCTCAGCAGGAAGTGATTTTTATTATCAAGGCACTTGAGCACCACTACCATCCTGTACCCTGTAGCTAAGTGACTAAAGCAAGACATGCACTATGGGTCAGGAGATCGAGACCTTGTGAGTTGTTCACACAGTACAGGTTTGAGGTGAATGTGAAATATCCATCTAGCCATCCCACAAAAGACCCTTAACTTTCAGTGTAATGAGTGTACTGGACCACGTGATATACTTGTAGGATTCCTGTGTTTGTTAATACGTGCCTGTGAGTCTTTCGTTGTTTCTGTGGCAGAAACAAAGAGCTGAGCTCTAACTTACTATTCATACTACTCTATACTTACTACCCATATTGTGCATCGAGTATTTTTTTTAGAAAAGACTCTGTTGTCTACCTTTGTGTTTCATGAGGTTTTATTTTATTATCTCGGTGTCGTCTTTCTTGGCATCTTGGTGGTTACTGTAGCCACAACACTCACCATATGTAAAGCCCAAATAGCACATGTGTATCAATGTGTTTCCTTCCCTTTTAAGAGCGTGCCAAGGCACATGGGGGGAAACGGCTGCCCCGCGGACTGCAAGGGGGCCACCATGCCCCTCCGGACGGGTCATCGCACCCCCTTGGGACCTCCGCTCCGTGACCTTTGGATACAGGGTTGGATTTCATCCCGCGGTTTTGGGCCTGATCTTTCGACCAGAAGAGAAATAAAAGGATGAGCCTCTGACCGTTTTCCTGTTTGGTGGAGCTGCTGCTCAAGGCTTTCCAAGACCTGTGGATTTACAGACACACTGAACTGCCTGGGGGAATGCTGAGAAAGGAATCCTCCGGAATGCCATGCTGTTATCATTTGCATTGTTTTTTCCAAAGATGGGTTGGTGAAGAAGCCTTATTGAGTTTCTTGTGGGAGATCTTAAGTTGGATTCTTTTGAAGGTTGATTGAAAAGAGGTGGGCCTTTTTTCCATTGTAGGAAGGGATTGCTTCAGTCCTTTCTTTTTAAACAATAGTGGTCTTTAAAAAGGCCTCATCTCTCTGGGAATATTATAAGTCTTACCTTCAAAAGGTGAAGCTTTCCACACAGAGGATCTTTGTGGTGAAAACAGCATGACTTTGGACTTAGGACTTCACATCTTGGCTCACCTGCCTGCGTTCACACAGAGTACAAAGAACACTGGATTTGAAATCAGGCCTGGGTTCAAATGCTGTGTTTGCTCCTTACTGCTTGTGTGACCTTGGGAAAATTACTTCATTTCTCTGCACCTTGGTTTCCTCAAATGAAGATACTGGATTAGAGAATCTGATCATTCCGGTCTGTGACTCCTGACATTGAAAACTAGAGTGCCAGGAGATCCCACTTTTTTCCCACCTTAAACAATTCTTAGTACTTGATACCTCCTGGATGCTATAATGGTCATTCCTGCAAAGTAACTCCCTGCTACTCCTGGGCATGACACCTGTGCCTGTCACTGCGCTGGCCATGGTGCCGAGGACCATGAGGAACATGACTTCTAAGGCTATAATCTGGATTCCTTCATCATGCCCCAGAAAACTCTTCATCCTGGGAGATCTTCAGCCCTAGAATTCACGCCTCAGAAGTATCCATAGCCTTTGGGGCCCCTGACTCTGATTGGAAGGCTTCTTTCAGAACCGTTGTTTAAAGAGGGTGTCCTAGCCACCTGCAGTCTGGATTCTTCAGACATGTCCTCCTGAGCCAAGAAGCCCTAAGGTGAGGGGAGGATGAGGAAGGTTGCTCCAAACAAGTCAAAACACTACCACCTTGACCACCATCTCCCCTCCAAAACTGCTGGGGACAATCTCTGGAGCTTTGAGAATACTAGTACTTGTGGCCTAGTGTCCATAGCCTGATATCCTGGGAAGGAATCCCTATGGAGATGCAGCCTGGTAACAAAATGGATGAAGCTATCAGACTCCCAAGAAAACATTCTCAGCACTACCTCTGGCTCAGCATCAGAAATGAATGTGATCTTTTCAATTCAACTGATGTGAAAGATGAACCCTAAATTCCTTCGTTACTATGTTGTCCAACTCAGGAATCGTTATACTGTTGTATTTATTCCATTTTGCTTTTTAGATATTATGTATACATCTATTATTATTAATATGTTATTAGATATACATCTTTTTTAAAGAAAATTAACTTTCATGAAGCAATATTAACATATTTTATACACATCAATACTTTCATTATTGCCCTGTGTCATCGTAACTGAAACACTAGCCTCTCTAACCCAATATCTTGTTGAAATGCCTTTAACAGTTGTGTTACAGCCTGTCCTGAGCATTCTGAGATTTTTTTTATGACTTGCCCCTGAAATCTCCCCTCTATGTTGTCTCTCCCATTAGAATGAGAGCTCCTAGAGAGCAGGGGCTGTCTTACTTTTCTTTCTCTATGTGTCCCCATTAGCACAGTGCTTTACACATAGTAGGTGCTTAATAAATGCTTTTTTTCTGCTCATTCAAATAAATATTGTTATACATAAAAAAAAGTGTGCCAAGGCTACTATACATTCCTATGTCTGTAAAAGATTCCAAATAGCGCTCAAAGCTTGAGCTGCACCAGCTCACTGAAAGCTGATCATGCCCAGAAGCACCTTTCACACTCAATACACTCCCCAGCATTTCTAGTTTCAGATTCAAGTCTGGGGATAGGAGTTAATTCCCTCAAAATCCTATTTTTCAAATATCTCTAGTCTCTATTTCCAGTTCAATTTCTCTAAACTTGCTTTTCCTGCTCTGGGAAAATTCCTGAATAAGTTACTCACTCAGCATTTACACTAACTAGAACTTGTTAAAAATGAAATTGAAGTAAAAGGTTAACAATCCAAAGCAACTTAATTATCAGTCACAGCTGCATGTTGTCAAGTGTGAATTTCCAGTTTCCATTCTTTTTTATGGGTTCTGTCCACTGTTCTCCCAAAGGGTCAAATACTCCCAAAGATCTTTTATCAGTCAGCAGTATCAAACAATCTCAGTGTCTGTGAGTCAAGTCAGGGTGGGAAAAACGCAGCTCCTCACAAACCAAGTCACACCATCTCCTTTCATTACTGATGATCATCATCACTTCCCCATCATGGTAGCACTACCAAAGAAACTGCAACTCAGTTTCTGGTCCCAAACCAAGAAGATCAGTGGTTCGATCTGTCAGCAGACTGGCCTTAGGGAAATTCCAAAGCACCCACCAATCACAACTTCCTTCTCTGTGTCTCTTACCAATGTGAAAAACCTACTAGAAGCCAGAGACAGGGAAAACTCCAAAACAATTTGTCTGGCCTTTTAAAGTCCTGATGGAATGCCAAAGGGTGACCTCTGACAAATGTCCCCTTTATGGCAGATGCTCCCTCTCCCCCCCACCCCCATAGTATTCCTTTTCTCCATTTTCTCTCTGGTACCTAAATGTGTCAATAATGTATAAAGAATCTAGATTCACTCCTTGGCAATAGAAAGCTCATTCAGTGGAAGGGGTTATACATTTATTTTGCATCATGTCTCATAGCTAGTTCTCTGTTTCTCTGAATTTTTCATATTTGTCATTTCTTACAACACAGTAATATTCCATCACATTCATTTACCATAATTTGTATGTCTTCTCCCTCCAATCATTGAGAGACCTTGTATTTTATTTCTAGCTTTAAACAAAAAGAGCAAATAATGCTGATATGAGCATTTTTGTAGAAATGGGTCATTTCTTACTGTCATTAAACTCCTTGGGGGTATAATTCCATGAGTGGAATCTCTGGGTCAAAGGACAAGAGTAATTTAGTACTTTTCTTGCACAATTTCAAATTGTTTTCCAGAACAGTAGAATATTCCATAGACACGCCAATAGTGAATTAGTATGCCAGTCTTTTCACAACTTTGACCAATACCCCTCTTCTAAGATATTCTCTCTTTTTTGACTTTTGTGACAATATTCTCTCCTGGTTTTCCTTCTACCTTTCTGGTCAGTCCTTCTCAGTTTCCTTTGTTAAATCAATTTCTATCTTCAGTCCCCTAAGAGTGTGACATTATCCCTCCCCAACTTTTATACTGGATTCTATTTTCTTCTCTCTCTCCATTCTTTCCTCTGGTGATCTCATCTGTTCCTTGAGTTCAGTTACCATGTCTATGCAGATGATGAAAAATATGGATCTAATTAAATTATCTATCTGTCTAATTTCTAGACAATTTCTCCCCAGATATTTACAGGAGGTCCCACCTGCGCTCAAATTCAATATACCCTAAATGGAACTTATCTTCTGAAACACATTCTTCTTTCAAATTTCTATACTTCTATTGATTGATATCATCCTACCAACTCATCCAGATCCTTGACTTCTGAATAACTCGATGCATGGGATCACATGACTTAGAGTTAAGAGAGAGCTTAGAGATCATTTACAGATAAGGAAACTGAGGACCAAAGAAGTTAAGTGACTTGCCCAAGGTCACAAGGGAAGTAAGTAACAGAGCCAGGAGTTGAACCCAGATCCTTTGACTCCAAATCTAGTATATTTCCCTGTGGTTCTATAGATACTTTCCTATCCTTTGTCCCCTATATTTAATAAGTTGTCAAGTCTCATCATCTGTACCTGCACATCCCTCACTTCTCTCCACTCACACAGGAAATTCTCTGTTTGAAGCCTTTAGTCACCTCTAGCCAGGATTATTATAATAGCTTCCTAATACAGCTATAATTAACCAAAAGCTAGTGGGGAGTTAAGGGCAGCTAGAGGGTACAGTGGATAGAGTGCCAGGCCTGGAGTAAGAAAGACCTGAGCTCAGATTCAGTCTACCTACATGACCCCTGGGTAAGTCATTTAACCCTGTTTGCCTCAGTTTCCTCATCTGTAAAATGAGCCAAAGAAGGCAATGGCAAACCACTCCAGTATTTCTGCCAAGAAAACCCCCAATGGGGTCATAGTCAGGCACAACTGAAACAACGCAACAACAACCAGAAGTGAGGATTTATCCCAGATTCCTGACATTTGGGAGAGACATATTCCTCCATTCCTGTGCCAACCCTTTGGAACACCACTTGAGTTCTCAGGCAGACTCCAGGCTACCACCTCCAAGATCTTATCTCTTTGATATCTTTCTTCAGGAGGCCACCTTTTCCTGCACTACTCCTATCTGACATCTCCACACCACTACCTCTTTATGGAAGGTATGGGGTGAGGGATCATCGGTTCTGTTGTGGAGTTATGACCTAGATTCTCTATGGAACAGGCTTCTCCCTCTCCTGGTGTGACTGCATCTCTCCAGTTCAAACAGGGGATTGGGGACCACCAGATGAGCCCAGGGGGATGGGTTAGACCAAGGGTGGGAAACTTACAGCCTCAAGGCCATATGTGGCCCACTAGGTCCCCAAGTATGACCCTTTGACTGAATCTAAACTTCACAGAACAAATTTCCTTAAAAAAAGGATTTGTTCTGCAAAACTTGCACTCAATCAAAAGGTTTCACCCAAGGACCTATAAGTCCACAGGTTCCCCACCCCTGGGTTAGACTCAATGGGCTTGTTTAACCATCAGGTATCATTGTTAATGACACTACCCATCCTATTCAGCAAGAAGGTTCTATCACTGGATGGCAAATACCATTTTCACCGTGGAGATCATGTGTTTCATTCCACTGAATAGAAGTAGTAGAGAAGTGCTAAACTCTATGACTCTCAAAGAATAGATAACCTTCTATCCCCCATCTTTACCTCTTTCTGGGAAACTGTGCCAACTTTCTATCATAGAAATATATTTTAAAATCTTTTTAATTCAAATGAAAATGCTGACATAAAAATATTTCTCTAGTCTAAAATAATACTTTCCAGACTTTTTCCTTCAGAGAAATGCACAAAAGATTAAGTATTAAGGCTAAGGTTGTAGGAAGAGGGATTAAGGATGGTAACCAAATTTAGAACCCAAAAAAGTACCTTTAACATGATTAGTGATTGACACTGTAACTCATCTAGCACCATTTTTTTTCCATCCAGAAAGGATCAAGATAATTGTAACCTTGACTCAAGACAAATTTCTAAAATAGGGGCCAAATTCATAGGGATTCTACACTTAGAAAGGGAGTTGTGAAATGGCTCCTGTTTATGTCCCCAGTTAGAAAACAAGACTCTAACAATGGATGAGGCTCCCACCCCTGCCCTAGGAAAAATCTGTCTCTTCCATGTTGCTCTCATTGAATTCTCATAGAGACACTCAGCAACAAAAGGGCAGGGTCAAAGACTAGTGTTTATGAGAAATAATATTAAATCTGCCAAATGTATTCTTTAACAGTAAATTTAATAAAAAACTATAAACAGAATTAAGACTGGGGAAGGGTGGGACTTGCCTGCTCTTTTTCTTCTTTTTTTGAAATATTAAGTAATTTATTTATTTTTAGTTTTCAACATTCACTTCCATAAGATTTCGAGTTCTAAATTTTCTCCCCTTTCCTCCCCTCCTCCCACCCAAGATTGTGCAATCTGATACACAGTTTGATCTTCTTAACTGGCTTATTTCTCTCAGTGCTCCTACTTCTGGGATAAGCACCTGTGATCAAACACACACACACACACACACACACACACACACACATATAGTCACACACTGCTCAGTTTGTTCATTTATGTAGAGGTCATCTTTCATGGTTTTAAGAAGAAAACTATAAATATGGCAGGCTTTGGCTGCTGTGCTGGTGGTTAGAATGGGATAATCGGTACCTCTACCTTTCCTCATTGTTCTCTTCCAAACTTTCCCAAACTTCTGCTGCTGCTACATGTGAAAATTTTCTGTGTCCCACCTTCTGTTATGGCTGAGCTCGAGTTAGTCTCTTCTCTTCCCAAACTGGGAAGAATCAGAAATCCCAGGGTGTTTTGTGACCAGCCAACCCCTTGCCAGGGAGTGTTACATATTAATTACAGGGAGGTCCCTTTGAATTACTCCAGAAAAATGATTGAGGAGGAAGGGTGGTGGGGGTCATTGTCTTTTGTTCTTGAAGAGGACTTAAATGACATCACTATACTGAAGTCAAGTTGCAGTATATTTGTGGCTGATCAGACCAACATGAGCTCGGAATGCCAGTCACAAGTTGGGCACAGATAGTCCATGTGAACATTTGGGGTGGATTCTCTAAATTTGTGCATCTCAAGTTTATTTTGAGCTACTGCAGTTCTGCTTTGCTCATAGAGCATATTCCCTTCTCTGATGAGGGCACACCATGTTGGACAGTTTTGTGCCAGTGTCTCCCATGTCACATAATCAATTCCAAAGTTCTTAAGAGAAACTTTTAGAGTGTCCTTGTATGACTTTTTCTGACCACCATGTGAGGAGGAATGGTCAGAGGGAATTAAGTATTTATTAAGGGACTATTGTTCTATTGAGGAGAGTAGAATGTTAACTCAAAACTACATTTTAGCATATGATGATCTTTTCTTGGTTCAGGACTCCTATAAGTGTTACTTCAAATTGTCTGATGGTAGAGAAATGCCTAAGGTTACAGGGATAGGAAATTATGTCACTTTAGACATTTCTCTTTCTAAGCTAGAAATATTAGTATTTAGAATAATATTAAATGAATAAAAATTACTTCTAGAAGATGTGCCTAAAATGTAGAGTTCAATATTGTGAATACATACTTTGAAATATGTACTTTCTTTGACACTCTTTATGGTGGTTTGCAGATTATTGTGGAGTTATTTAAGCAAAATTAACTCTCAAGAGCCAACCTGTAAGAAACTGTCTCCTCCCTGAATTTACTCTATTTTATGAGAGGCAGTATGGTGTAGTGAAGAGGGCACCAGATGGGGAGGAAGGAAGGAAAGAAGGAAACAAATATTTAATGAAGACTTACTACATGCCAGCCACTGCGCTGATCACTTTACAAATTTTAACAGCAACCCTGAGAAGTAGTTGGGATTATTATCCTGGTTTTACACTTAAGGAAACTGTACTTACTTGATGAGGGTCACACAGTTAGTAAATATCTGAGACTGAATTTGAACTCAGGTCTTCCTGACTAACACTCTCTCCAATGCACCACCTGTCTGGAAGGGTTCAGATCCTGGATCAGGTACCTACTACTCCCTATGTTACCCTGAGCAAGTCACTTTAGCTTTTTAGGCATCCATTTCCTCATCTGTGAAACAAGAGGATTAGATTTGACCTCTAAGATTAGATTAGATGATCGCTAAGGTCTCTTCCAACTCTAAATCTATGGTCTTATTTCACTGAGCACTAGCCATGTGACCTTGGCATGATTCTGAATAAGAATGAATGAATGGGCAGGCACATTTAGCTACCTTATAAAATGGTTTGTTCCTGGCATAGAACCTATAAAGGAAATAGAAGAGTACTAAAACATCTAACATGTATCTGTGAGCCTAGAGCAGGGGTGGAGAACCTGCAGAGGCCACATATGGCCTTGTAGATACTTGGATGCTGCCTTCTGACTGAGTCCAAGTTTTACAGAACAAATCCTTTTATGGCCTAGAATTTCTCATAGACCTACTATACAAGCCTCTGTGAACCCAGAGGTTCTAGAAAATGTGCAGCTGAGTTTGCTTAGCTGCTCATCTGCTTCTACAATTCATCTTCTCACTTGGTGTCAAAACAGAACAATTTTCAAAACTCACATTCAACTCATACACAGTAGGTCCAGCCTATAGATGAAGACTCATGAATTCAAGACCCAGGAGTTTTCACTTTCACAAATATATGGACTTGAAATCAGGTGTAGACTTGAATTCCTGAAGGCTGGTTTTTCCATTCACTGTCCAGTCACTGGCAGGGACCTTCAATGGCTTCTTGCCATGGTTAGTTCATTATTTAGGGAGCAAGAAAGAGTCTGCCACTGCCATACCACCCTTGAGAATCTGACCTTAGACCTCTCCTACTACCACATTGTCATTGTGATATTGCCATCTTGCTCCCTCCTACCCAAAGCCAATGACTCTGCCCACCGTCATAGTTCTGTGCAGGAGGAGGAAGAGTAGACAGAACAAGAGGGAAGCTACATATCATCTTCCTGCAGGAGAAATATTTTGTCTAATCTCCCTACCCCACTCCATTCCCCACCCCAGATTCAACTATGCCTTTGCTACAATAATTTCTAGTTATTGGTTATTACTCTGCCTTGTAATTAGTTTCCATGCTTCCAGATAGGTGGCTCAGTGCACTGAGCTCTGGACTTAGAGAAAGGAAGAAGACCTGACTTAAAATCTTGCCTCAGACCCTCAAGCAAGTCGCTTAACCTCCCTGTTCCTCAGTTTCCGCTTTCATAAAATGAAGGGGTTGCTCCTAGACTCTAAGGTACCTCCCAGCTCTAAATCCTATGACCTCCTCTATAAGACATCTTTTACCCCACTGTTAAAAGAATCTTCTTGAGGCACAAATCTGACAAACCATTCCCTTGCCTCAGATGGCATCTCTACATAGGGAGGCTGAGGGGCCTGCTTCTGGGAGAGTTCAGATGATGTATGAGAAAAATGCCTTGGAGAGAGTGTGGAATATATGTATGGAACTGGTTCAGCTTGACTGATTAACTATATGGTGAATGAAAGGGAGGCTCTTTGATTGGCTGCAGAGGCACTGAAAGACCTCATGCCCTGTTGCTTCAGACCTTAGGGCTTCTCTCCCCTCAGAGCATCCAGAAAGAGAGAGACAAAGTTGCAAGGGCAGAGGTAGAAGAGGCCTTCTTCTTATCAAGGTTGCATGGTCTGATAAACTGGACTCAGTCCTTGGCTTTTGCATATATTTGTCAGTCTAGGTAAATGTAGTGCAGTTTTTAACCTTAGGAGTAGAATAGGGATCCCAGCCCCAGGGCTGTGGCAGTCACTGCAGCAACAGCTTCCACTTTTGGAGCCCTTGTCCTAAAGACCCTGGAGGATTGAGCAGCTGATCTAGGTCTCAGTCCTGAATGGCAGTCCTGGGGTGAGGAAGAGTGGTGCTATGGTGGAGCTGGTAGGGGCTGTGGAGAGGGAACCCTACTCCCAGTTCCAGGATCCAAAATAAGGAGAAAAAAATAAGACTATAAAAGGTTACTTTCTGGGTAAAAAGGTATTTTTCTCCATCCTTTCAGATGAGGAAGAACAAAGAATACCATCAGAGGAAAACATAAAGTCAAGACTTCTGTATCAAAAGTCTCCAAAAAATATATGCAATAGTCTCAGGCCATGGAAGAACTCAAAAAGGATTTTGAAAATCAAGTAAGAGAGGTGGAGGAAAAATTGGGAAGAGAAATATCTCACTGGAAAAACAACTGACCTAGAAAATAGATCCAGGAGAGTCAACTTTAAAAATTATGGGGCTACCTGAAAGCCATGGTAAAAAAAGAGCCTAGACATCATCTTTCATGAAATTATCAAGAAAAACTGCCCTGATATTCTAGAACCAGAGGGTAAAATAAATATTGAAAGAATCCATCAATCACCTCCTGAAAAAGATGTGAAAAGAGAAACTCCTAGGAATATTGTAGCCAGATTCCAGAATTCCCAGCTCAAGGAACAAATATTGCAAGCAGCCAGGAAGAAACAATTTCAGTATTGTGAAAATACAATCAGGATAACACAAGATCTGGTAGCTTCTACATTAAGGGATTGAAGGGTTTGGAATATGATATTCCAGAAATCAAAGGAACTAGGATTAAAACCAAGAATCACCTACCCAGAAAAACTGAGTATAATACTTCAAGGGAAAAAATGGTCATTCAATGAAATAGAGAACTTTCAAGCATTCTTGATGAAAAGACCAGAGCTGAATAGAAAATCTGATATTCAAACACAAGAGTCAAGAGAAGCATGAAAAGGTAAACAGGAAAGAGAAATCATAAGGGACTTACTAAAGTTGAACTGTTTACATTCCTACATGGAAAGATAATATTTGTAACACTTGAGACTTTTCTCAGTATTGGGGTACTTGGAGGGATTATATACATATAGACAGAGGACACAGGGTGAGTTGAATAGGAAGGGATGATATCTAAAAAAAAATAAAATTAAGGGTTGAGAGAGGAATATATTGGAAGGAGAAAGGGAAAAATAGAATGGGGCAAATTTTCTCTCACATAAAAGAGGCAAGGAAAAGCTTTTTCAATGGAAGGGAAGAGAGGGGAGGTGAGAAGGGAAAAGTGAACTTTACTCTCATCACATTTGCCTTAAAGAGGGAATAACATGCATACTCAATTTGCTATGAAACTCTATCTTACACTACAGGAAAGTAAGGGAGAAGCAAGGGCCGGGGGGATAATAGAAGGGGGTGCAAATGGGAGGAGAGCATAATTAGAAGTAAATACTTCTGAGGAGGGATAGGGTCAAAAGAGAGAATAGAATAAATGGGGGACTCCATAGGATAGAGGGAAATACAGTCTTTCACAACATGACTATTATGGAAGTCTTTTGCATAACTACACATGTATAGCCTATATTGAATTGCTTACTTTCACAGTGGGGATGTATGGGGAGGGAGGAAGGGAGAGAAGTTAGAACTCAAAGTTTTAGGAATGAAAATTGTTTTTGCATGCAACTGGGAAATAAGAAATACAGGTAATGGGGTATAGAAATCTATCTTGCCCTACAAGAAAAGAGAGAAAATGGGGATAAGGGAAGGGAGGGGTGTGATAGAAGGGGGGGCAGATTGGGGGAAAGGGTATTCAGAATGCACAGTGTCTTGGGTTGGGGGGAGGGGAGAGATGGGGAGAAAATTTGGAACACAAAATCTCGTGGAGATGAATGTTGAAAACTAAAATAAATAAATTAAAAAAGAAAAAATTAGAATGGAGCAGATGAAAGCTAATGACTTTATGAGAAACCAAGAAATTATAAAACAAAACTAAAAGAAATGAAAAAAATAGAAGACAATGTGAAATATCTCATTGCAAAAACAACTGACCTGGAAAATAGATCCAGGAGAGATAATTTAAAAAGTATTGGTCTACCTGAAAACCATGATCAAAAATAGATCTCAGACATCATCTTCCAAAAAATTATCAAGGAAACCTGCCCTGATATTCTAGAACTGATGAGGGCTGGAAGGGGGATGTGAGACCTCTACAAAGACCAGGATGCCAGGGGCAGGTTGTCTGGAGAAAAATTCACAGACTCAAGCTGTGAGGTCAAGATAAAGATTTATTACTCTTTTCAGTGGGCAAGAGTTCTTAGGGAACCTGCAACCTTAGAGGGGTACAGGGAAAGTTTATATAGGATATTCTATAGTATCACTTGTGCCAAATATGCTAATTAGGTGTTTTGGGGTGGCATTAGGGAGTGGTTAAGGAGTGGTCAGTTCTTAAAGGAACATGTATTTTTGGTATCTACTATGCAGGTATTTTACCCAAAATTCATCAGGAAATAGCCCAAGGGGAGGGGCTACCTGGAGGTGTGGCTCTAGGCCTGAAACATCACTAAGCCAACTAGCAGTCAGCACTGACTCAGAAATACCAGGCTGCTCTCATCATTGTCTTGTTACACAAGATAAATGTAAAGGAGTATAGGTATGTCTAAGTCTAGGCTGCATATGATTGGTCAGTGAGTAGTAAATGTCATTATGACCCAGTGCATAGCCAGTTCAGTCAGTATGCAACTGGTTAAGCCTAATGAGTTCTATAGGTACAGTTGGCTACTACAGGAGGAAGGGAGATAACAGTTGTTGCTAGGGCAGGCTGTGTTCTTGGGCTGGGGAGAAACTACCTGGGATACTATTTTGAGGCTAGGGAGAAATGTAATTTTTAGAGAGAAATGTGATTTTAGAATAGGGGCCCAGACACATGCACCCAAGCACCCCATCAGAACCAGAGGTTTGTCTTTTACAACATACCTATTTTGGATGTGCTTTGCATTGTTACACATGTATGGCCTACATTGAATTGCTTGTTTGAGAATATGGAACTCAAAGCTTTAATAATGAATGTTAAAAATTGTTTAAGCATGCAACTGGAAATTAAGATATACAAGCAATGGAGAATAGAAATCAATTTTGCCCTACAGAAAAATAGAGGGGAAGGGAGATGGAAGAAAGATGGGTAATAGAAAGGAGGAAAGACTGGAGGAAGGGTTGGATGGGGTTCATGCTGTCCTGGGGTGGGAGTGGGGAGAGATGGAGAGAAAATTTTAAATTCAAATTTTTGTGAAGGTGAATGTTGAAAACTGAAAAATAAATAAATTATATATTAGAGAATGATCCTCTGAACTCAGGCCAGGGGAAGCTAAGACTAGGAGTTATTCAGCAGACATGTTGCCTCTAGATATGAACTTGATGGGAACAATGCTGTGAAGGAACTGAGCTAAGACGAATCCATTCTCCTCAGAGAATAGGGTGTATAGGGAAGAGTATGGCCCTGAGGCACTAGATGCTTGTACTTTGTTCTTGTTATATCTTTGAAGTAAACATCTGCTTGTAAAAACTAATTGATGTTAAGCGGTTAAATGGAACTGGAGATGGTAAATGGAATTATAGTTTCTGTTGCCTAACAGTGATAGATAGAGCATTAGGCTTGGAATCAAGAAGACATCTTCATGAGTTCAAATCTGATCTCAGAAACTTACTAGCTGTGTGACCCTGAGCAAGTCACTTAACCCTGTTGGCCTCAGTTTCTTCATCTGTAAAATGAACTGGAAAAGGAAATGGCAAACCATTCTTTGCCAAGAAAACTCAAAAATGGGGGTCAGACAGAACTGAAATGACTGAAGCACAAAAATAAACAACTGTGGTAGGGGCTGGGGAGAAAGGCATAGATGGCAGGGGCCTGAACCAAAGACAAATAGAGAAGACACACCTACCAATTCCTTAGGCTATCCAAGAATCCTGAGAAGGCTTCTAAGCAGGCCTGGCTCCAGGAGAGTGGGCCAGATCATACTGTCTACAGGATAAAGTATAAATTTCTTAGTCTGAAATTTAAAACCTTTGATAGGGTCAAGGTTTGACTCCAATCTACTGTTCCAGTTTTATCTTACACAGCATCCACTTCATTTATGCTACATTCCAACCAAACTTGTTCCCAAACTCATCATTCCATCTTTCAGTCTTTGTATAGGTCATCTCCCTTACCTAAAAGGTACTGCCTTCTCTTCTCCAGTTCTCAGAGTCCTTCCTTTCCTTCACCTTTAGCCCAAGTGCCTGCCACCTCCTCCATGAAGGTTGTCTTGATCCTCTCTCTTATTCATGAGCATTTTCTCCCTCCTCAAACTTTCTTATATTTATCTTTGCCCATGTTATAGTCTTCCCCCACCCCTCCTCTACTATAACATTTAAGGTCTTAGAAGGTAGGGCCTATTTTATTTGTGGTCATCGTGTCCTCAGCTTGTAGGACAGTAATTACCTTGCACGTTACAGGTGTTTTCAAAAGTTTGTTTGCTTCTTTATAGGATCATAAATTTAGAGCTGGAAGGTGACTGAGTTTGTCTCATTGTCTATTCTCATAATTTTACAGGCGAAAAAACTGAAGACCAAGGAGGTCGAGTAACTTGCCCAAGGCCACAGAGGTAGTAATGGACATGCTCTTATTCCAAATCCGTTGCTCATTCCATTGTATCATACCACCTCATCAAATGAATGAGTGTGCAGCTAGTAGACTGAATACATGTATATATCAGTAATCATGAACTGGACAGATAGTTCTTTAACTGACTTGAATTAAACCAACCCTTTTGTTTGTCCCAGGAAATAAAGAAAATATTGGTTTTAGCATGTCTTAGTTGCTCAGACCCTCTTGGCCTCCTAGATCTCTTACCTCTGATCACTTTTCTTTCCTACAAAAAAACCTGAATTCCTGCCCTAGTTGGCTATGGTCTAATGATTTCTTCAGAGCAGCATTGAAACCATAGTTGTTTCAGAGCTGATTCTGCTGGAGCATTCTTTACTAACTGGAGAACAAGAATGGGGATATTGTTTTTAATCATTATGGAGGCATAAAACTAGCCAGTTTTCTTCACCTATCCCAGATAAAATACCCCTACCCACTCATCACTCCCCCACAGGTGCTGTCTTCCTCTACTAAAATGTATGCTCTATTTTTTAAACCTTCTGTGTTTTCCTTGAATTTTTTTGTAAGTTTTCTTTTGTGACATAGCTAATATAGAAATATGTTTTGAATGACTTCAAAGCTATAATCAATATCAAATTGCTTACCTTTTCAAGGAGGGGGATGGGGCAGAAGAGAAGGAAACTGGAACTCAAATTTTTTAAAAATGAATGTTAAAAATTTTTTTACGTATAATTGGGAAATTTTTTAAAAATAATGCATGTTGCTAAATACTTTAAAAAAACTGAAATAATGACAAAATTCATTTGGAAAAACAAAAGGTCTAGAATATCAAGGGAAATGATAAAAGAACTAAAGATGAAGGGGAAATTGCACTTTCATATCTCAAACTATATTATAAAACAGCAGTTATCAAACTCAACAGGTATTGTTTAAGACAAAATGAAAGCAATGTAATAGACTAAATAGGGAAAAAGAAGCAATGGAATTCAATAACTCAGTGTTGGATAAGGTGGAAAATATAAATTACTTAAGAAAAAACTCTTACTTTAGGAAAACTGAAAAGCAGTCTGGCAGAAATTAGATTAAGAGAAACACCTACATCATATTTCATAATGCATTCTAAATGGATATGCAACTTTAATAGTAAAGATTGTGCTATAAAAAAATTAGAAGAGAAACAAACCATATACCACTCTTAGCTATGAATAGGAGATTTATTCTTCACCAAACAAGAGATAGAGATAATTACAAAAGACAAAATAGATGATTTAGATTACATGAAACTGAAAAGTTTCTGTATAGATGACTTTAAAAGTGCATCTAGGATAAAAAGGGAAGTGATCAGGTGGTAAAAAAATCCTTGTATCAAATTTCTCTGATAAGCATTTGGTACCATATATATGAATATATACACAACATACATATATACATACACATGTGTGTGCACATATATATACATACACACATATTTATGTATATGACTAATAGTCATTCCCTAATAGATAAATGATCAATGGATGTAGAAAAACAGTTCTTAAAAGAATTGTAAAGTATTTCCACCATATATAAAAATGTTCCAAATCACTAATAATGAGATATGCAAATTAAAACAACCATGATTTCACCATATACCCTGAAAATTGGCAAAGATGAACAAAAATGGCAATGGTCAATGTGGATGGTGTTGTGGAATGAAAAACACAAATACAGTGTGCTACCCCATCATCATTATGATTCTGATGTGAGAGGGTAATGGCTGCTCATATGGTATCTCAGCGGGCTTTCATTTGTAATATCAAAGAAATCAATATGATAACATAATGTGATAGTATCTGGACAAAGTAACACCCCCTTTTAACTTCTTTTCATCTTTCCTCTACTTTGTTGTTTGTACTTCTGCAGGCCAGGATGTGGCCATAGTGTCATTAAAGCACCTTTAATTAATTAACTCTTTTTGTCCAAATCAGAATTGAATCTAGGAAATGAAATGGAATGTTACTCAAAATATTAATGGAAGGTATATATTGCTTATGTGGGCTATATGAAAGTCCACCTGGGTTTGTCTTAATTCACTCACAGGGAGATATGAATAGGTATCTCTGGAATTTTGCCCACCCTTCTCCAAGAGATTTTGATTCCTGCCTGGAAGGGAGGAAATTGAGACCAGGAGGTTGTTAATGTTTTTTCCTTACTTCTGGGATACCATACTAGAACTATATCTATCTGCCACACTAAATATTGCTAGTCTAGCAAAAAATGATTTGTTCTTAGATTTCAGCTACTTTCCTGGTCAACATCTCTTAACGGGGAAGCTATATTTGAAGACTTGGCTCCCTTCCCACCAAATGTTAATTATACAAAGGTCATCACACATAGTGAATAGCAAATAAGCCTATTTATCCCAATGGATAGCAAACAGAAATCAGAGAAATTATGTAGACTACAATATGTCAGAAAATATAAAGCTGAATGAGCTCTGCTATTGGAGGCAAGACATCTCACTTAAACTGTGAAAGTCTCCCCTTATATGAATGTACCAGACTTGTAACCCCAGGATATTACAATATATAGAAGAAAAAGAAGCTAAACTAATTATTCCTGTGTGGAATTGTTCACCTCTAACCATCTCCTAGCCATCTTCCTATTTCCCTCCCAGACTTTTGACTGTGAGGGTGATAAATCCCTAACACATGCATTGTGGGGGGAATTCCCCCTCCCTGTCTCAGACTCATGGACTAAAAAGGGAAATCTCTTCCTCAGCTCACTAGTCCAACAGGAGACATTATTATGTCTGGCATTATTGGTAACTCTGGATCTTTTCTGCAATGAAATGACTTCCCTCTGGTCACCACCTCTACTCCAGGCACAGAGGCTCTCATCATGGCACCTTGGCTTCTGGCCAGTACTTGTCATGATGTCCCAGCCTTCCCATCTGGTCCCCAGTCACCCCTGATGCTTCTGTCTCTTTCCCAGAAGTGTAAACAGCAAGGTCAGAGGAAGAAAGAGAGAAAACAAAGAAGTGATATTACAATATGCAGATACCAAACCTTTATACTATCACAGTGACTCCTATCAAGACCCCAAATGAGAAGCAATAACCCTTCTTTCTAAAACTATAAAAGAATCACTCACTCTTCATAAGGGACAATTCAAGGAGAGGGTCAGCAGGAGCTACAGATACAGAAGGAAAGGGGAGTGGGGCTATGAGGCTAAAACCTCTCAAATGAAGACCATTTTTTTCATTTGTATCCCCAACACCTAGCAAAGTGTTTTGCATATACTAGGTGCCTAATAAATGCTCCTCGACTTAAATTAGATTGGTGTTAATTAGTTTAAATTCTGTAAGTACAAGAGAAAAAATCAGAAATAGTCTCCTCTTATTTGCAAAGGAAGTAGACATCCAGCTGTTGCCAGTAATTCCTGTCTGTGTGGGCTGTGTTTAATGGGGAGTGGGGGGATAAAAGGACTGTCTGTAAAGTGTTTTCTGAAGCCTTAGCTGTCTCAGATCATTTTCTTTTTTTTTCTAGAGAATTTTATAAAGTCAATGTGTTTATTTGGGGGCAACCACCCTATTCTACTTTCCTAGGGACCAGATACTCACTTTAAACTTCTAATTTACCCCAAAAGATCACTTAGCTGATTGTTTAAGCAAACGTCAGGGAAGGGAGTCATTGCCAGCTGCCTGTTTTTCATTCTTCAGACATAAACCCCACCCAAACCACAGTGTGGTATAACAGAAAAGAGTCCTGACCTTGGAATCAGAAGGCCTGGGTTTAAGTACCAGATCTGCCATTAACTATCTGTGTACCTCATGCAACTCACTTCTCTGGGTTTCAGTTCCCTCATCCTCAAATGAGGGGGTTGGATTAAATAATCACTAAGGTTTCCTTTCAGCTCAAATACCTTAGGATTCCTTACGCTTTTGTAACAAGGTCCATTTCTCTTCCCTGTACAAAGAATGCCCAGTTGTCATTGAGGATTCCAAATGAACACATGGAAGCTTGTGGGGAGCAACTACTTCTGGCTCTTTAACTCACTGCTAAAGGGTTTTCACTGTCTGATGAGGAAAAGTCCCCTCACTGGCTACCAAGCCAGAAAAGCTAATGATTCAGGGGCTTTTAATGGGAGATGATAAAGAATTCCCTAATTGGCTGCTCAGCTGGAACTGAAATAGTGACCCACTTCTCTACCCTCTCTCTTCTTTTCAGTTTTGAAGTCCTTTGGAGGATTATGGCTTGCAGACAGTCATGTGGGAGAAAGATAGCAGCCCTATCTCTCAGGTCCATGTGGACATGAGGACATGCCCTTTCTAAGTAAGATCTTCCTTGCATTTCCTTTTCCTTGTGTTTTGAAAGGTTTGGAAGTCTGCAGCAGCAGTAATAAGTAATAGCATCGTTACTGCATGCTAGTGGCACCAGAGTCCACCAGAGCCACTGGAGTCCACAGAGACTGGCCACCAGAAAGGACTGCCCCAGTAGGGCTACTGGGTGGTAGGTGCTCAGAGAGTACAAGGTAGTGCAATGTAAAAATTGCTAATTAGCAGCCTTGCAAACTCTATTATGTCCCAATATTCGTGAATATAAAACTCCCAGTATAATCAGTTGATTACATTATGTTTATAAGTTACTGAATCCTGTTTAAAGGTTTTGTTGCTATTTGCTACTTTTCTTTTTATGGTTATCACTACTTTCTGTGTAGGAACTAATGACCTGTTCCAAACCCAGTTCACACTGGACATCAAGTACCTCTTTTTCCTACTCTTTTTTAGGAAGGCTCTAGGCTTGAGCCAAAAAACTGTCCTTAAGACTCTTAGGTGGAAATTTAGTGAACTACACACGAATGTAAGATGGAGATCTAAATCCCTTTAATTAGAAGCAAGTTCTCCTAGTACAGAATCCAGTATAAACTAAAATGGCAAAGTAAAAAATAGGGAATAGTACAAGTTATCAGGCCTTATGAATTCTAGTCTAGTGGTGTCTCTATGCTAGAATTTTTTTTCAGGTAAGTGTGATGGGGGTAGGTTTTTAGAAGAAGGGTGATAAAGACAAGGAAATATTTATTTCCCCTGAATTTTATCTTAAGGGATTAACTGATAACTCTGGGAAACTGACAGAGGATCAATGAGGTCTAAAACATAGGCCAGGATATTTCTTTTTAAAAATCTTACTTCATTTTATACTTTTTAACCTCATTTATTTCTGAATACATCCCTTTCCCTCCCCATCTACCAAGTCATTCCTTTAACTGATAATTTCAGAAAGAGGAAAAAAACAATTTAGCAAAACTGGCCAACAAGTCAATTACATCTGACAATATATATGATATTCTACACCCAAAGTTTTCCCCTACCCTTCCTACAATTCTGAAAAAGGATTTTTTACCCATCATATCTCTTTATGAACTTTTTGCATGAAACTCCAAAACTGAACATTAAAATGCTGGCTGTTTTGTAAGAGGTAGACTTTATTGGAGTGGTGAACTTGCTTTCCCTATTACTCTCAGGTTGTGGATAATCTTATTGATAGATTATACTCATTTCATTGGAAATTTCCTGTTTCCTCATCTGTAAGATGGGAATAATAATGGTACCTAGATGAAAGGGATAATATATTTTGAGCATTTGCATACTTTGAAGCAATATAAAAATGACAGATATTACTTTTCCCCCAGATGCTAGGAGCAATAGAGGGAAATCAGTCCCTCCAATCTAAGTTCACCTTATAATCTTCAATTTCTCCTTGAGTTTTGCTCTCCTAGATAATGTCCTAGGATCAAAGTACCTTTTGCACATTTATTTTTTTAAGGGGGGCACAATATATGGAAAAAATTGCTTAAAACAAATCAGATTAGAAAAAGTTCCCTAAAACTATAGAAATGGAGACTACTGTGGAGAATCTAGGATTCCACAACCCTCTCTTGCTAGATGTTGAAAAACTCAAGAGACTGAATTGGGAAGACATAGAATTCCAAATATTTTAAAACTTCAGTTGTTTTTCCACTTTGAGGCAGATGCAAAATGAACTAGAGTGACCTTTCATCTTGTCCCTACCTTTCCCCAAAAACTCACCATGATAGATGAATGCCCTTTCCTTTCCCTGAGGATCTCTACTAGAAGCGCTATTAAGAGCTGGCCGCGTGAACTGACTGCATAGAGAGCGCGTTGCCAGCCAGTGGCTAACTGCCCTGTTGTTATTTGTTCTTCATTTTCGACAAAGACCAATGACATCACAGGGTCATGTCTCATTCATGAATTGGATTTAAGTGAGGCAGAGTTGCACAGAGTTATCAACCTCTCTCCCTTTTCCAGAGTCATCAAAGTCCGGTAGCAAGACAAAAGTCAAGATGACTGGCAATGGCTCAGGATACAGTGGATGACTTTGGCATCGTCCATGTCTAACCAAGCTTCAGGTGCTCCACAGCGCCTGCTTCAGCCACCTTCATGGTCACTGGAACAAATTGTTTTCATCAGTCCATAAACGGGGTAGACACTCCTTAACCTGTCAGTTACCCTTGTGGAAATGAAATGTGTAAAGACTATACCAAGTATTTTGATTTGTTGGAACCTCCATATTATCCCGAACTGATGGCTGGACAAAGGCACCTGACAGAGCAACATTTCTTCTGCAAAGCATCCTCTGACTGAACCCTAGATATTTCTGAGACATGCTTTTGTTGATATCCTGTCACCTGCATAAAGCTTTTCCTGATCTTCTGATCTGTTAACAGACCCTCCCTCTTCAAAATATTTTTTATTTATTTATACAGTTGAATGTCAGCTTCCTGAAAATAGAGACTATCATTTTAATCTCTGCATACCCACCAGCTAGCAAAAAACTTTGTGCAAAGTAAGCACTTAAATATTGTTGACTCTAAGGCCCAGACTAGCTAAGTGTGGAGAGGATGATCACTAGAATTTGAAGGGGATTGATTTGGCTACAGTAAAACCTGAAAATAGCCTTAAAAAAACCCCGAAATTCTTACTGATTAAAAAAAGACATTAAGAAAGGAAAATAACAATCACAGTAAAAACAAAAGACATCCCAAACAACATGATGATGTCAATAGATGCAGAAAAAGTCTTTGACAAAATTCAGTATGTTAAAAATCTTATACAACATAAGCAGAGAAACTTTAAAAAATATAATGCAAAGTATATATCTAAAACCAAAAGGCAATATTACATGCAATGAAGAGACACTAGAAGCTTCCATTATAATAAATACAAAGTAAAGCAAAGATGCCCTCTTTCACTAATGTATGACATATTTCTAGAAATACTAGCAAAAGTCATAAGAAAAAGAAATCAACAATATATAAATAGGCAAATAGATAAAACTATACCTATAAACTTATAACATGATAGCTTATTTAGAAAATGTTAAAGCATCAGTAATCAATTAACATTTTTAAGCAGTTTGTATTTGCCAGGCAAACTATTAAAGAAATTCATTGAAACAATAATTCTAGTAAAGTAGTAGGATAAAAACAAACACACAAAATCAACAGAGTTTCTGTTGAAATAACAAAATTCATGAGAAAGTAATAAAAAGGAAATTTCATTGAAAATCAGTACAAAATTCATCAACCTATTAAATGTACTAATGCATATTCAATATTTGTGTACATTTGATTACAAAGTACTTAAAAAGTACAAAGAACAACTTAAATAGCTGAAGGAATATTCAAATGGTTGGGTATGTCATTATAATGTAATTGACAATACTATCAAAGTTAATTTACAGATTGAATGTTACGCCTATCAAACTAAAGAGACACTTTGCAGAACTGGATGAACTAATAACATAATTCATTTTGAGGAACAAAAGATCTAGAATATCAAGGAAAATAATGAAAAAAGATAGGAAGGAAAGGAGAATATTACTTCCAGACCCTAAACAATATTATTAAAAAGAGATGATCAAAACCATTTTATTTAACCAAACTATTTTAAAAATAGAAAAGTGTACCAAAGGAACATACTAGAAAAGCCTAATGTTTGATAAACTTAAAAACTTTAATTATCTAGGAAAGAACTCCTTCTTTGATGAGAACTGCTAGGAAAACTAGCAAGCAATAAGGCAGAAATTAGACTTAGATACCATATTCCAGGGTAAATTGGTAATAGATACAGGATCAAAATATTACAGATCATACCATAAAAAAATGAAAGGAGCAGATCATTTACCTTTCACAGGTAGGGAAAGAACTCTTAACCATACTAAAGATACAAATAATTTTTGTTGTTGTTCAGCCATGCCCAACTCTCTGTACCCCCTTTGGGATTTTCTTGGCAAAGGTACTGGAGGGGGCTGCCATTTCCTTCTCCAGTACATTTTGCAGATGAGGAATGGAGGCAAAGAGGGTTAAGTGACTTTCCCAAGGTCACACAGCTAGTAAGTGTCTGAGACCAGATTTGAACTCACAAAGATAAAAAGTCTTCTTGATTCCCAGACCAGTGCTCAATCCACTGCACCACTTAGCTGCAAAATAATTTTAACAACGTGAAATTGAAAAACTTTTGCATAAAAAAATTAATGCATATGAGATATGAAAGGAAGCAGTCAACTGGGAAAGCAAAACCTTTGTATCAAATATCTCTGAGGATGTTATATCCAAGATATATAGACAAGTGAAATGGTATGGGTGATGTCTTTTGATTCGTTTATAAATTGGATTTCAGTAAGGCAGAGTTGTACGAAATCATCAGCCTCACTGTCTCCTCCAGAGTCATCACAGTCCAGTGGCAAGACAGAGTCAAGATGGCTGGCGGTGGCTCGGGATGCAGTGGAAGGCCTTGGTGTCTGGTGTCTAACCAAGCTCTAAGCACTCCACATCACCTGTTTCATCTGCCTTCACGGCCAGCTGTTGGAACAAATTGTTCTCATCCGCCCATTCCACCACATGAAGTCTTCACATGCTTGGGGCTAGACACCACCCTAACTCACCAAGGGGTTTGAGAACCCTTGGTTACCCTCAACCTGGTTTGGCCCATCTGCCAAAATGGTTTACCGGGGTGTGGTCATTGCACATGTTGCAGCTTCTTGGAGCCACAGGTGAGAGTTAGGTGGAAGAGGTGGACATCGAAGGTGGAAAGAACCCCGAAAAGAGCTCAGCAGCCATTACATCAAAGGTACGGGTCTTCCCTCAACACACCCTAGGTGGCACAGTGGATAGAATTCCATGTCTGGAGTCAGGAGGACTCTTCCTAAATTCAAATCTGGCCTCAAGACACTTGCTAGCTGTGTGACTCTGGGAAAGTCACTTAACCCCATAGACAAGTAACAGAAATGCATGTGGCCAAAAGCCATTCCCTGATAGGTGGTCAAAAGTTATAACAGTTCTCAAATGAAAAATTACAAACTATTAACAACTATATGAAAGAATTGCTCCCAATTATTATGAGAAATACACATCAAAACAATGAGCTGAGGAAGCGGTTCTTTTTCCCCTCTCCTCTTCTCTCTTCCCCTTTGCCCACTTCTTCCTCTGCCTTCCCTTTCTTTCTACATCTCTATATCTAAATCTATATAGATGTTTGTTTGTGTTGTCATGCCTATTCCCAAACTCAGGGAATATTTCATTTTCTGCCTCCACCTTGACACATAGCAGGCCTTTAATAAATGTTGGCTGATTGAAGATGATCGAGTGAAGCATTCTTTTTAGACCTAGTCCAGTAACATGTGTACGACCACTGTGCACACTGCTTGTGTAATATAAATATAAAGGTTGGCTAGATTGAAGGATCTATCCCATGGTTCAGAGGTGGGACCAGAGAGTTCTGTAAGTTAGTACTTCAGAATGCTAACCCATTTTCATATCCCTAGATCAATAATGATTCAGAGCCAGCCTCTAGTGCCATAAATTGAATAATCTAGAGTCAATGAAAGGGGAGAATAGTCTAAAAGCTCGAAAGTCTAGTAGTATTTGGAGAACAAAGATAATACAGTCTTTGGGAAGCCCACCCACGTGTACTTGATACACTAAATGCAGGGCTGGTAGCTTGTAATCATGGCACCACCTGGTGGACGAATTGTGTATTATACTATCTTTGTTCATTAAGCAATAAAGTGACAGTGTCCGTTTCCATGTTTGTAGAAAGCGGGATTCCAGATGCACAACTAACTTGCACTGGTAAGAGCCAGAGGTAATATTTTTTGTGTGATCTGTGTCAATAAGTTGCATTTCATTTGCTACATGGATTTACTATCAGATTCCTTTCATGTAAAACAGTTTGATGTGAAAATAACATTATCTATTATAACGAGGATGTTATATAAATAAGACTAAATCCACCTAGCAGGCTGATGGTATGCAATGCAGCAGAAAGGTATGCTAGATTCATAGTCAGAGGCCCTTGGTTCTAATCCCAGCTCTGCTATTTATCCACCTGTATGACCTTGGACAAGTTGCTTAGTAAATGTGCCAAGCAATGTGCTAAGTATTAGGGATATGAAGGCAAAAACAGTTCCTGGGCTCGAGTACATCCTACTGGAGAGATAGTGTGTAAATACCCAGGCAGACAGAAGACACAGAGAGAGGAAACTGAAGAGAAAGCAGTAGCAGCTGACAGGATCAAGAAATGCCTCCTGCATAAGGTGGCATGTAAGCTGTGCTGAATGAATGGAAGCTAAGAGGCCACCATCATAAGAGGACAGTGTATATGGAATGTCATGAGGGAGGACTGGAAGATCAAGAGAACATTGTCACAAAACCTCACAGGATATCCAGGAAAATATCTGTGGTGTCAAATGCTGCAGAACTCAAAGATGAAGATAGTGAAAAGGCCATTAGATTGGGTAATTAAGAGATCATGGGTAAATCTGGGAAGTTTCAGTTCAATATTGACAAGTGGAGCCAAATTATATGATAATTAAAAGAATGGAGGCACTATATATATTCAGCTTTCTTAAGTTCCTTAGCCAAGAAGAGGGGGAGAGATATAGGACATTAATACAGATGGTAGGAACAAGGGTTTTTTAATAATGGGGAAGACATGGGTATATTTGTAATATGCAGGGAAGCCAGTGGATAGAAAGAAATGGAAGGTAAAAGAGTGAGGATGGAAGCAAACTGCTGGAGGACATGGTAAAGGCTACATGTAAAGGGATTGACTTTGGCAAGAAGGGCCACCCTTTCATCCAAGACCAGAATGAAGCAGGTAATGGGGGAAGATGTTTGGATGATGTAAGATAAGACAAAGAGGAATAACTTAGCAAATGATCTCAATACTTTTTCAATGAAGAAAAGGTGAAGGAAGTCCTCAATAGGGATGATAGGGGGGAGAGATGCCATAAGTGGCCGAAAAAGAAACAAAAAAGGTAAAAGGGTGGAGTTTGGGATAGTTAAAGGATTAGAGAGTTTAATGATTGCCTTGCTAGGTGGCATGGTGGATAAAAAGCTGGACCTAGATTCAGCAAGACCAAGTTCAAATCTGGCCTCAGACACTTATTAGTTAGCTATGTGACCCTGGGCAAGTCACTTAACCCTCTTTGCTTCAGTTTCCTCATCTGTAAAATAAGAAGGAAAATGGCAAACCACTGTGGTATCTTTGCCAAGAAAACCCCAAATAGACTCAACAAAGAGTTGGACATGACTGAGTAACAAAAAAAAAAAAAAAATTCCTTGCTGAAGTGAGAGATCAGTTATTAGATAATATACATTTGTGGTGGACCCAATCAGCATAGTTTAATGATTGCCCTTAGCTACATTCAGAAGCATGCGAATAGGAGTGAAGATGGTGGAAGTAATATAGGGTTAGAGTTTGGCAGAAAGCAATAGGACAAGGAATTTTCGTTTTGGGCTTTGTGAATGCAGTGTAGAGTGAGGGACCAAAAAGGAGTGTATAGCTGATAAATAACTCTCTGCCCCAAGATTTCCATCAATCCTCCCAGCAAGCAATTTACCCCTTGTAGAAAAGCATCTTCTCAATACAAGTTTTACTTGATTTTTCCACCTTTGGAATGATTAAATTATTAAGGTGGGAGAGTGGAGCCAAGATGACGGAGTAGAAGGACGCATGTTTACGAGAAAGCCCATAGAATTAATGCAAAAAAAGACCCCCATAACTTCTGGGTCAATACAAGGTGTGCAGAAACGGAGTGGAAGAGATTTCCGTTCCAGGGAGCCCTGGAGACCCGTCCCCACGGTCCGTCGCGCCCCAGAAAGTGGACCCCACCCCAACGCTGCTCTGGCCGTGGCCCCAGAGAAGCTGACCTGAACAGGCTCCAGACACGGAAGCTCCGGCAGCCGGGAAAGTCCCTCCGCCCACAGAAGCTACAGGTCAGTGAGAAAGAAGGCTGGGCTGGACGAGATGGGGAGCAGGGCGTCTCCGTTACTCGGGCCCCCTGAAGCGGCAGTGGCAGAGATGGGGGCAGGAAGCGGCGGAGGCAGAGGCGTGGGCGGTGGCTGAGGCAGCAGCTGCCCAGGACTCAGGAATCCCCCAACAGCAGGCAGGATCTTCATTATGGAAGGTTTCTGCATAAAACCTGATGGAGCTGAGCCTGAGAGACGGCCCTGCCCCCACCCCGCTCTATTACTGAAGGCCTCTGCATAAAGCCCCTGAGGGAACTGAGCCTGGGAGGCGGCCCTGCCCCCACCCCAGCGCCAGAACAAAAGCTGCTGCCGGAAAGCCCATTTGAATCTCAGAGGCCAAGCACTAGCTGGGCGGATCCAGGCGGGGGTGGAAAGGAATCTCAGAAGTCAAGTAACTGGCTGGGAAAATGCCTAGAAAAGGGAAGAAAAATAAGACTATAGAGAGTTTTTTCCAACAAATGCAAATGATCCCGACCTTCGGATCTGACGAAGATGAGGACGTATTCTTGCCATCAGGGAAAGACGTGGAGGGCGGGGCCTCAGTACCCCAGACACCCCAGGGGGGTGGTGGGTGGGCTCAGGCCTTGGAAGAGCTCAAAAAGGATTCTGAAAAGCAAGTTAGACAGGTAGAGGAAAAACTGGGAAGAGAAATGAGAGACATGCAAGAAAAGTATGAAAAACGGGTCAATACCTTGGTAAAGGAGACCCAAAAAAATGCTGAGGAAATTAACACCTTGAAAAATAGGCTCACTCAATTGGCAAAAGAGGTTCAAAAAGCCAATGAGGAGAAGAATGCTTTCAAAAGCAGAATGAGCCAAATGGAAAAAGAGGCTCAAAAGCTCACTGAATTTAATAGTTCTCTCAAAATTAGAATGGAGCAGATGGAGTCTAATGACTTTATGAGAAACCAAGAAATCACTAAACAAAACCAAAAGAACGAAAAAATGGAAGAGAATGTGAAATATCTCATGGGAAAAACAACTGACCTGGAAAATAGATCCAGGAGAGACAATTTAAAAATTATGGGACTACCTGAAAGTCATGATCAAAAAAAGAGCCTAGACATCATCTTCAATGAAATTATCAAGGAAAACTGCCCTGACATTCTAGAACCAGAGGGCAAAATAAGTATTGAAAGAATCCATCGATCACCACCTGAAAGAGATCCAAAAAGAGAAACTCCTAGGAACATTGTGGCCAAATTCCAGAACTCCCAGCTCAAGGAAAAAATCTTGCAAGCAGCTAGAAAGAAACAATTCCAGTAATGTGGAAATACAATCAGGATAACTCAAGATCTAGCAGCTTCTACATTAAGGGATCGAAGGGAGTGGAATAGGATATTCCAGAAGGCAAAGGAACTAGGACTCAAACCAAGAATCACTTACCCAGCTAAACTGAGTATAATACTCAGGGAAAAATGAGTATTCAAGGGAAAATATGGTCTTTCCATGAAACAGAGGACTTTCAATCATTCTTGATGAAAAGACCAGAGCTGAAAAGAAAATGTGACTTTCAAACACAAGAATGAGAAGAAGCATGAAAAAGGAAACAGCAAAGAGAAGTATTAAGGGACTTACCAGAAGTGAACTGTATACATTCATACAGGGAAAGACAATATTTCTAACTCTTAAAACTTTTCAGTATCTGGGTAGTTGGTGGGACCACACATACACATGCACACACATACAGAGACAGAGAGCACAGAGTGAACTGAATAGGATGGGACCATACCTTAAAAGAAATTAAGGTAAATGGTGAGAGAGAAATGTAGTGGGAGGAAAGAGGGGGAATTGGAAGGGGGTAACTATATGTCATTTAAGAGGCAAGTAGGAGATTTTTTTAGTGGAGGGAAAAAGAGGAGAGCTGAGAAAGAAAAAAAAAAAACCCAAGAAGTTTACCCTCATCACATTTGACTAAACGAAGGAGTGAAATGCACACTCATTTTGGTATGAAAACCTATCTTACAGTATAAGAAAGGTGGGGAGGAGATATTGCAAGCGGGGGGGATGATGGGAGGGTAAAGGGAGAAGGGAGTAATTTGTAGTCAACACTTGGGGAGGGACAGGATCAAAAGACAGAAGAGAAACAATGAGGGGCAGGTTAGGAGAGATGGTAATCCAGTTAGTCTTACACAACACAGACTATCAGGGAGGTCATTGGCAAAACTACACAGATATGGCCTATATTGAATTGCCTGCCGTCCCAAAGGGAATGGGTGGGGAGGGAGGAATGGGGAGAATTTGGAACTCAAAGTTTTAGGAACAACTGTTTAATATTGTTGTTGTAACTAGGAAAGAAGGCATACAGTTAATGAGGAATAGAAAGTCATCTGGCCCTACAGCAGAAAAGAGAAGATGGAGGGAGGACAGAAGAGAGAGCAGATTGGAGACAGGGAAAATTAAGATTGCTTGGGGTATTGGGGTGGGGGGAGGGGATAAAAGGGGAGAAAATTTGGAACCCAAAAATTTGTGAAAATGAATGTAAAAAGTTAATTAAATAAATAAATAAAAATAAAAAAAAATTATTAAGGTGGGTGAAAAAAGTAACAGCTCTAGTTTTGGCAGAGAACTCCCAACAGGCACCTGGATAACTGAACACCCCATCACTACCACATCATACCATGGCCCCAGACTTGTGGTTTCCTCTGCCTGAATTAAGACCTCTTTCTCGGGGATATAATCGACATACTCCAAAGGAACCACCTTATTTAGCTGATTCTGAGCTTCTTTGTGTAATGGCGGGGCTGGGGAAGGCTTGCCAATAAGGACCTTGAAGATTTTCACATAGTCCTTGTCTGGTTCCAGTCCAAAGGACTACGTAAGTTGTGAAGATGGAGGGAGGCCTGCTTCTAGCCCTTTGTCATGGGGGACTGGTCTTGTGAGATGAGAATTTGGAATTGAAGTTTCCATCAAAAAGGATGACCCCATGATCTCTTTTCCTGTCTGCCAGTGAAACAAGCACTACTGTAGACTGCCAGGTTGGGAGAGATACTCATCTCCCACGTGGCTTATTTGTCCATGGCTCCTCTTTTTGTGTTCCTTTCCTGATCTTAAAAGAATGACTAAATTCAGGAGATCTATCAGAGATCTGGAAAACAAAATGAGTAGCAGAATCCATCGGAGGCAGTAGCAGTGGAAACTGGAATGGAAGTGGCCAGTGATGGACACATGCCCTTGGACTCCATGAAGGGATAAAGGATTTCCAGTGACTAGGAGTTGTACTTAACCTTGACCACAATGTCTTCTGCATGCATACCTTGTTCTCTCTCCTCCCTAGGGACCTTGTGTGTGCAAAATGTAACCCCATTTTGGGGGGAATATTATACTATTTGTTCTTGCTATACCTTCTTCACAAATCCTTTTCTTAATTCTCTAAATGTTAACGAAGTTGTGAGTAAAACTGTCAGTGATGAAACAAACCAGAACTAAAACCAAACTCTTCCTTACCAAAATTATACAGAATTTACACTGTATGTCCTTAGAGCTACATATCACCTGACAGAATGTGATCTCCAAGGCAAGGATTGTTTTTTTCTTTTTGTCTTTGTATCCCTTGCACCTAAGAGAACCTGGCACATAGTTGGCACTTAATAACTGTTTGTTGATTGTTAGAGTAAGAAGAGGCCTTAGATGTAGTTTAATAATCCCTCTTTTTACAGATGAAAAAACCAGCTTTAGAAAGATTTACTGCCTAGCTTGAGGACAATTCAGAGATTGGAATTTAAATCTTCTGTCCAGTACTCTCCCTCCTCCCCTGCTTTTAGGGTTTTGATCGATTGTCACTCAAAGGAAATGATGGAAAGATCATTCCTTCAAATGTTAAGCATATTATCTGCAGAAACCAATGCAAAGCCCAAGGGAAAATAATAATTCAGTTTTCTTCATGCCCTCAGGTTATGCAACAGAAATCTTTTATTTAAAATATGACAAATTACAAAAAAGATTAGGGAAGCTCTTTTTGACAATTTTGTTTGAAGATATACAAATTTACACCAGGAAAACTGTCATTTGGATTAACAAAATATCATGTTTGTCAAGCACTACTCCCCGCTGATGTAAATTGGTTAGCCTATGTATATAAGACTATGAGCTCATTTTTGCAGATAACAATTTTTTCCAACCAACAGGCTCTTGGCTCTGGACATTAACTCCGCCTTCTGCTAAGTCACAAAAGGACAATGCTACTGTTCTATAAAGGTATCCTTCTTTACATGGCCAAAATCTTCCTTTCAGGTAAATCTCAGCAGATATGGAAATAAGTTATGGCAGCACCCACTGGTCATTTTTAAAAAGAAGTATATAAACAGCAAACTAAAGTTTTCATCTCTAGGAGAGATGCTTCAATCAAAATCTTTTATAAGGCTAAGTTAAAAATCTGACTGAAGTAGTTTCACTGGAAAGGAAAGCAACAAGTCATCCTTTTTGATGGAAACATCAATTCCAATTTCTCATCTCATGACAAAGGGCTGCATTGAGAGTAGGTTTCCCGGCCACCTGAACCCTTATCAGAAGAGGGTTGCATTGTTAATTAAAACAAATACACACTTAAACTTCCCGTCTTTAACAGTATACCAATGTGCATTGGGAAATTAAAATATTAGGAAGCCATCATATCTTACAGTCATTTGTCAGGAAACAATCTAAAAAAGGCAGGGAAGGAGTCAAAACGTTTTGGGGAATTTTTCAAAGAAAAAATTCTTTTTATAGTGCAACTATAACCATTTCTTTAAAAATGAATCCAGATGGATTACAATAGACACAGAACCTCACAGCAGCCTATCACTTAGCTGTTTCACACGTGTAATTTAAAATTATCTTAGCAAATTGGATAAAAGCATAATGTAGTGAAACTTATCTTCTCAATGACCCATTTTCAAAAATGGAAAATGTAGAAAAACCCATAGGGCTTTTGTTACTTCAACAGCAACAGAAGGGGTAGGGAAGATTAAATTTCTTGCTACTTTAGACAAGAATTCATAAATGAAGAAACATACTCTGCCACCTGAATTTTTTTCTCCAAGTTTGAATACAGAGAGGACAGAACACATCTGTGCCTCAAGTTTTCAGTTTCTTCTAAGAAGGCTAGTTATCCACATTTGTCCTCTTTTTTTCTCTCCTTTTTTAGGTCAATCACTGTGTTTTCCCCTAAGGGAAAAGAAATAACAGTTCTTCTTAGAAGTTCTTTTGTTGTGTTTTAAATGTCAATAATCACAAAAACTTCTGGCTTCTCCGTATCATAGACTTGCATTGCTGAATATGTTATTGCCTTGACTTCAGTCCCCTAAAATGGTGATTGAGACAGAAAAATTAAAATAAAATTGAAATGAAGACAGTAAATGTAACCACAAACCCTGGAAACAACATGGCATAAAGACCAAAAAATTTATGCTGCTATGGTCTTCTCACCTCCTCACCTGCTTCTACTACCTTTTTAAAGGTAGGTGGTGCACTGGATGGAGTGCTAAACTTAGAGTAAGGAAGATTTCAGTTCACACCCAGATACGAACTAGCTGCGTGACCCTGGTCAAGTTACTTAATCTCCTCCAGCTTCAGTTTTCTCATGTGCAAAACAGGGATACAACAGCACCTAAGCCCCAGGGTTCTTGTGAGGGTTAAATGAACTAATATTTGTAAAGTACTTTGCAACCTTTAAATGGCATATGAATGCTATTATTATTATCTCCATTTTTATTACCTCTCTGTTGCTCATCAAACCTTCACTTTTACTACTAGATCTAATGGCAGCTGATTGTCGGACAGTCAGGTCACAGAGTAGCCATTCATCATGAGCCCAAAGTATGGTAGGAGCGGTGCCCAACTGCTCTGGCTGTCATCTCTGGCCTTCGCGAGCCTATTTTTGTCCTTTAGAAAAAGCACAGGATCATTGGACTACAGGTCCAACTATAGGTTGGACCATCTAGTGCAACCCTCTCATTTTACAGATGTGGAGACCCAGGGCTGGGGGAGTTGGAGTGTGCTAAAGTGATTTGGCTCTAGTCATAAAGGTAGTAAAAAACATCAGAGGCAGAATTTAAACCCAGGTCAAAACCCAGACCGCAGAGCTGGTACCCTCTACCACATGGCTTGGCCTCAGGAAACAACACTTGGCATATGGTTAAAATGCTATCATTCTAATAAAAACTACAAGGCAATACCCTTTTTGGTCCATACCTATGATTTTCCTCTACCAATGTGCAGCTCAGCAAATGCTCTGCAGCTTATGAACTTACTCAGAGCTGCCTGGGGACCCCAACGTCACCTGACTTACTGTGGCTCACTAAGCCAATCTAATAAACTGACACATCTATAAGACTTTAACATTTACAACATGCTTCAGACACATTAGTCATTTACCTCGAGGCATGTCATGTAAATTCTGCGAAGATCTGTCTACTCAGGTATCCTGTAAATATGACTTGTTCATGATAGCTAATAAGATAAAATTCTTCATTCAAAATTTTTGACATAGTAATAGGAAGGAAAATTATATCACGCCTCTCTCGCTTTGGGTAAAAAATGTTTAAGGCTTCTAAATTTTCACATACCTGAGGGTGCTTGGTCAAAGAAAACTCTTCTCCCCACCTTAAGAAAAATAAAGATATGGTTAAATATTGCACAATTTTAGGAATTTCTATTGGATTTGGGTATTATAAAAGTCAAAAATTTTATGGTACTTTAAGGTTTGCAAAGCCTTTTACACATACTATATAATTTCATAAATATCTAATCTTCACAGCAACCCCATGAGATAGGTGCTACACAGATGAGAAAAATGAGCACAAAGAGGTTGAATGACTTGCTTAGGGTCATGTAACTAGTATGTGTCAGAGGCAGAGGATGGGGGAGGGAACGGGAATTTATACAGCACCCACTAGGTTCCAGGTACTATGATGAATGCTTTTAACAAATATTATCTCATTTAATCCTCACTATAACCCTGGGAGGTATTACAGATGAGGAAACTTAGCAGCAGGAATAACAGTGATCTGAAATTTCAGTAACTAGGCCCACAGGAAAAAAACGGTTTTATGAAGAATTTTATTCTGAAAGGTCCACTGTCCTAGTTTTTTAGGCACTTTGGTCAAATAGTTCTTTTATGACAGGCTAATCACTCCTTAAAACACAGTGTGTAGTTTAGGATCCTACATATAGAAGGTACTTGACAGTGCCGTTTTAACACATACATATCTCCTTAACGAGACTTCAAGGGAAAGGTGAATAAATACCTACTAGCAATTACATGCATAGTCAGGAGGTTAGGCTGGTGAATGTGTAGCTAAGGTCTGGATGGAATTTCTATTTTATCACTTTTCCAAAATTATACAAAGCTGACATCTATACTTACTTTCTTGATTCATCCTTTAAGAGAGGTTCTATACTGTGTAAGTGTACTGCACTTGCCTCCTTGAGAGAGTCTGGCATTGTGGAGAAGAGCTGGCCCTGGGACAGGAAGCCTTGCATCACCCAGAGCAAGTCCCTTGGTTTCTAAGTACCACAAGTACTTTCTAAGACTGTCAGCTGCAGAGAAAGTGTGATCTGCTTTGACAGAGTTTTATCATCCAGGAGTTCCCTAAACTAATGCAATCACAGCTCCAATCCCTCTAGCTCACTCAATTATCAAATTCATCTTCCTAAGTAGCCTGATCATTATCACCTCCCTATTCAGTAATCTCTTGTGGCTCCCCATCACTGCCAAGACTAAATATAAGATCCTATCTGATGTTCAACATGCTTTATAACCTGCCCCCTCCTACCTTTCCAGTTTTTAATACATCTTACTCACCCCCATATACTTTTCCATTCAGTGACATTGGCTTCCTGGCTAATTATTTCAGGAGATCTTCCATCTCCTCACTCCATATACTACTTCCTGGCTTATGTGAAGGCTCAGTTAAAATCCCATCTGCTACAAGCTTTTCTGGACTACCCGTCACGCTAGTGCCTTCTCTCTCACTTACTTCCACTTCAGCCTGACTGTAGCTTGTTCATACATACCTGACTGTATACTGCCTCCCCCTCAGACCGTGAATTCCTCGAGAACAGGAACTATCTACTGCCTTTCTTTGTATCCCCTCTACTTGGCACAATAGTAGGTACTTACTAAATGCCTGCTGATTGACCCAAGCTTGGCTTCAAAGAAGAGATATGTGAATATACTTCTCCCCTTCTTTTCAACAGATATGGAATACTGCTTATAACATCAGATTTGGCTTGTTTTGCTGAACTGCTTTTTTCTTCCTCTTCCTTTTCTGTTGTTATTATAAAGGATGGCTCCCCACATAAAGGAGAGGTCAGAGATATACTGAAGTAAGGTGTTATAAGAACAAGAGAGTAAGCAAAATAAAAATAGGTTTGAAAAACCCATTACTTACCCAATTGAACGTAATTTGAAGTTTCTTTGGTCAATAGATAGTACTTTCACTTCCTAAGAAGAGTAGAAGAAGAAAAACTTGCTTTGTGTGTAATAATAAAAGGTTTGTTTGCATTACCCAATACCAACAGTTCTAGATAAAAAGTGATCAGGGTCATAAGAACCCTTCCCTCAAGTGAAGGAGATTCAAACGTTAAGTAACTAGGGCAAACTAATTATGTTTCAGTAAAAAAAACTAGGATGATTTCTCTTTTTACACACTTACATACACGGTCTCAATTACTTTAACTTTAAATAATCTTGAAATGAGTCAACAGTGCAATATAGCAGCCATGAAGCTAATGCAAGAAGCCCAGTGTCCAGGACTAGGGAGGTCACAGTCATTGCCATACTAGCTAGAACATATCTGGAGTACTGAATTCAGTTTTACATATCATATTTTAGGAAGATTTCTGATAAACAAGAGAGTGCCCACCAAAGGTGGGCTTTGAGTTCATGACTTGTGGTGATTAACTGAAGGAATTAGAAGTGTTTAGCTGGAAGAAGAGAAGATTCAGGGAATGGATAGCTATCATCAAGTACTTCAACGGTTATTATGATGTCATGGGTTCTAAAGAAGTATTAGTCAGCCGAATCTGCAGTGAGTAACAAATGCAGAGCCTGCCTTAGGCTAGAAGCGAAATGGGCATCCTTGGGAGATGTAGGCTCCTCCTTCCCTGGAGGCCCTCTTACCAAGGCTGGATAACCACAAATGCCTGTGAGGGTGTAGAGGGGACTCTTGTTCAGATATAGATTGGATGGTATGGCTTCTGAGGTAACTCCAGCTCTAAGATTCTGTGCAGTGGACAGAAAACCCCTCTGCTCAGTAATAGAGAAAATCATTGCTTACCCGAGGTATGAAGAATTCATCAGCACTAAATTTATAAAGCCACTCATCCAAAAAGTGAAAGAGAAGAGACTGTAGGTCATCTCCTGAAAAGTCCAACCACAAAAGGTTATCAATTTGCTGTTTCTCACTCAGAAATGATCTTTCCTAGCAAAGAAGTTTGTACTTATTTTATGCTTGTATTTTTCATTTTGCCTATTGTATATTTATTATCACACAGTACTGCACACCGATATAGGGGTCATCTTCTTTGCTGCATTATAAATTTCATGAGGGAAAGAACCATGTCTTAATTATATTTTTCTCACTCCAGCCCCTAGCACAGTATATGTATTTAATACATGATTTATGGGTCAATGAATGGATAACAGGAAGCCTATTGTAAGAGCCCTAACATTTCCTACCTTGAATAAAAATCAGGAATGAACTACATAGCTGTATGTGTAATGTAAGAGCAAGAGTAGGTTTTGCTAATCAGCTTTTTTTTTTTTTTGCTTATACTGTCAAGCTTTCTAACACATCCAGTAATATATGAAATGTTGCACATTTATAGCAACTAGCTCTTTGGAGAATGCACTTATACCTAGAAGAAAATTATACGGAAAAGAAGAGTTCAATGGAACGTTTCAGTTTTTTTTTTACCACACAGGTCCTTCCAAATATGCTCCCCCAAGTGAGCATATAAGGCAACTGGAGACAAAGTGAATACTTAGTGCTGGGCTAGGAGTCATGAAAACCTGAGTTCAAATCTGGTTTCAGATACACACTTCCAACCTGTAGGATCCTAGGGAAGTACTTAACTGCTGTCTGCCTCAGTTTCCTCAACTGCAAAATGGGAATCATAATAGTATCTACCTCAAAGGGTTGTTTTGAAGATCCAAGTGAAGAGCTTAGCATAGTGCCTGGCACATAGAAGGTGCTTAATAAATACTTATTCCTTTCCTTTCCCCAACTCATAGAACACTCCCTTGAAACAAAAATCACCAAGCATAACTGAAAGAGTAGCCATGTCTAACAGCACATGCATCTTCTATACCCACAGTCTCCCACTCTCTCTCTCTAGAAGAGGGAAATGCGTTATCACCTGGGCTCTGAAACCAAAATTGGTCATTACATTTAACTCAAATTCATATGCCTTTGTTTTATAAGAAAAGTGCATTTTTACCTTCAGCTTCCACCTCCACTGTCTGGAGCGGCTCCACAGTCCCTGTGTCTGTCATGTAACCAAACATGGCCATTGCACACTGCTCAAATGCTTCTTCCAACGTGTCTCCCCAAGCATGTAACCTATGGAGATGGGACCAAGTCACCCCTGCAAAAGAATCACTTCAGGGCAAAGGGATAGCAAACTAGCATAAGCACAAAAAGACTAAGTGCACTGACAGTGAGTGATTTGAAACCACCACTTTCTTATTCCAGAGAAATCAAATTAAGCAGGAGAAACAAGGATGAAAGGAGCAGTAAACAGCACCTCCCTTTCAGTCTCAATTTAAGTGCAGATTTTCAAAGGAATGTATGTAGTGATTTTATGCCTTCAAATTCCAGCAATACTCACTGTACATCAGCTGTGTGATCCAGATCTAGAGGAGGGAAAAATATTGAGATCCTAAATTTGATGTTCACATAAGATACAAAAATTACACCTAGCTCATTATTACAAAAATGCTACTCTGATAAAGGCTAACAGAATACTATATATATTTCACACCCAGTTATCAATTTGTACATAGTTATTATTAAAGATTTAAATCTATCTGGTTATATGATATTCAGTAGCTGTATCAGGCAGCACAGTATAACGTATGAGAGTTGGGGTCGGAATCAAGAAGACCTGGATGGGTTTAAATTCCTGCCTCTGCCACATATAACCTAGGGCAAGTCATTAAACTCACTTCCCCAGGCAACTGTTTAAAACTAGAAATTGCTGTGAAGGTACCACTCTGCAATGGTAAAGGAAGTTCCTTACCCTGAGGTCTCTACACTGATGAAATTTTAGGTCCAATTTAAAATTGCTATCATTAGATTTAACAAGTCAAACTTGTAACTAAACTAACTTGACAATTCCTAAAGGAAATAACAGGATCTCTGATTTCAAAGTGATCTGGAAAATATCTAGGAAATTGCTATTTCTTAATAAGAAAAATATATCTAACTAAGTGGTTTCCTATCATTATTAACAAAAACACAGGAAAGTATACCCTAGTTGACTTTCCCCCAATGAGGAAAATTAAGTTTTTACTAAAAATTAAATTACTAAATCCTACTGTCTTCTGAGTACAATATCATTCAAGGAATTACAATACAACCATAGAATACAAATGAAAAACTTTCTCTAAATTTTGCTTTTTCAGGCAGCTAGAATACTAGAGAATAAAAATTTCTCATGAGTAGAAACCAGATCTTATGCTTTATAAAATTCATAAAAGCACTCAAAACTACATTTTAATTGGTACTTGTAGCATGTATACACATACATACACCGTATGGTACACTACAATTTCTATTGTATCTAAAGAGTTCTGCTCACAGACAAAACACTCAAGTAGCAATGAAATAAGTATTTTTATATATCTGTAACACAGCTGAATGGTTATAATTAGAGGAAAGGATAAGAATAATTTTTGCTATCATTTTCATAATACTAGGGAAGATAGCACAGTGTGATTGAAAGAACACAAGACTAGTAATTAAAAGACTTCACTTCTAGTCTCAGTTCTGTCATTTAACTACCTGTATAAATTTGGTTGTTATTTAATTCTTTTGTGGTTCAGTTTCTTTATCTTTAAAAATGAGAATAATACCTTCTCTATTTCACTGGGCTGTTTTGAGGTTCAAATCTGTAATGCCTTTCATCTTTATTCCTCCTTTCCATTCTCACTGTCATCAGCTAGTTCTTCTATTAGTTTATCTTTTAGAAACCTCAGTGTTATAAAGTAATACACATTATACTATATCTACATTACATAATATATAATAATATCTGGTATATATAAATGTGATTTGTAATCACTATCCCGATTATTATAGTAACTTAATCTTCCTGCCTCCAATATTACCCTCCTTCTAAATTATCCTATAATTAATTCACTGCTAGAATGCTTTTGAAAAATGGTATTTTAAGAAAACTATTCAATGGTTCCTTATTATCCATAGGATAAAATACAAATTTTTTAAGGTGTCAATAAATATTGATGAAATGAAACAGTGAATGAGTAATATTTATATGAGTAATTAATATAATAGTCCTTTATACTGTAACTTACTTTGAACCAAAAATAGCACCTCAAACAGGAACAAGGATTTTTAAGGCATCCTAAAATAAATGAGGACCAAGGTGGATAATCATTCCACTCAAGAATAAGGAACGCTCTAATGAGAAGACTAGGAGACAAAACAGGGCCTAGATCCTTCATTTAAGGAGAGTAGCCATCTCATTATTACACACACACACACACACACACACACACACACACACACACACACTCCTGACTTCATGATCTCCAGAAACTCATCCTCCTGAAAGAAGATACCGAATCAACTCTGAAACTCACACCTCCTTAGTACCCCTTTTCCCTGGGGCCCCTACCTTCCTCTAATTGAGATGGTGGAGGGTGGACTTTGGAGATCTCCTACCAGATCCTCCATTAAGTCATCTCATTATTTTCCACTAGGCTTCAGAACTGGATTATTCATTAAATTGTAAGTACCTAGAGTGTGGGAACTGTCTTTTTGCCTTTCTTTGTAACCTCAGTGCTTAGTATAGTGCCTAGCGCATATAAATATTTACTGATTGGCTGACAGAGACCCAGCTGAAGTTAAAGAAATAACAGACATGTTCATCTGTATACAATCATGTTGGAAAAGACAAGACACTGGACAACACTCCCCTCATTCTTCTTCCATACACATTAGGTTGTATATAGTTATTGGACTTTTTAGTAGTGCAAAGGATAGAGCACTGGGCTTAGGATCTGGAAGATTCATCTTCATGAGTTCAAATAAGGCCTCAAATCCTTATTATCTGTGTGACCCTGGACAAGTCATTTAACCCTGTTTGTCTCAGTTCCTCATCTATAAAATGAGCTGAAGAAGGAAATGGCAAACCACTCCATTATGTTTGCCAAGAAAACCCCAAATAGGGTCACCAAGAGTTGGACACAACTATGCAACAACCGCAACTGGACTTTTATGCTCTCTCCTCAGCAACACTGTCCTAGAGGTTTACTTTAACCAGATTCCACCCATTTAAAAACACTGGGAGAAAGGAAACTCACAGAATGTGACTTGTGTTAGGTTGAACAGTACATGAGTTGTATTTCACACTTTCCATTCAAACTCCTTTACCTGGCTTTCAAGACTCTTCCCTACCTATTTCCTATCACTCTCCCAAAAGGGCTCAACCATTTGTTTCCACACTTATTGCACAGCTCCTTACTCTCAATCATATGCTGTCTCCTCTCCTCTTGCCCACTCAAAAGCTATCCAGCCTACTGTATATTCCAGCAATTTCAAGCCATCTTCCCTAACTCATCTTCCCTTATCTCCCTCTTTGCTGAACTCTTGTAGCAACCTACAATTTTAATGCTCAATTAACATATTATTATAATGCTCACTAATTCTTTCATGCATACTAGTCCTGGATTCCCAACTAGACCATAAACTCTTTAAGGGAAAAATACCTTGTATAATTTTTTGTATAGAGTGGCCACAAAAATATTTACGAGTTCATTTTTTTATCCACTACAAAGGACCCTAAATACTTATTGACTGCCCTTAAATTTACTCAGCAGCTTCTCCTACTTTACTATAGTAGTATGATCCGATGAAAAGAACATCAGACTTGGAGTTAGTTCAAATTCCAAACTCTGCTGAGTTTCTAACACCAGTTTGACCTTAGGCAAGCCACTTAACCTCTCTGGAACCATGTTCTCATCTGTAAAATGAAAGACTGGACCAATGACCTTTGAGATCCCTTCTAATTTTAAATCTATGATCCTGTGACTCTCACCCAAAAACCCTAAGAACTTTACACGCATATAGTGCACACACTTATATTTAATATACACTTAAGCTCAAGCTTTAAAAATACGAAACTCGGTAAAACATGGCTAATATAGACCCGCATCTTGCATGACTTCATCCTATTGCTTGCCTTCTCAGTGGGGGGGAGGATTCTGTGAAATGAGATTGGACTAAACGCCCTCCGACTCTAACTCTGCGATCTAGTCTTTTACAGAAAAGGCCGCCGGCCAGGACTGCTCGGACAGGCCCTGGGCTGCAGTGTGCGCCCTGGGCACCCTCTCGGTGGGACCTTGGCTTCTCTGGGGCTCAGGCTACGCCTCTGCAAAACGGGGAGCGGTACGACGAGGGAGTCCGAGGTCCACGAGCGGCGCGGAGCAAGGACGCCCGGCGCGGCCGTCTCACGCCTCGAGGGAGCCCGTTCTCCACCCTAGACAGAAGGCCGCCCCCGCGAGGAAGACCACTCACATTCGTATTTCCGGGTGGCCGGGGGGTACTTGGCCTTGATCGCCTTTTGCGCTTCATTCAGGTTGTAGTCCCTCACGTCTTCCCCGTCCTGAGCCATGACTTACTCCGCCCGAGGCTCCGCTTCCGCCCTTCACCGGCGCAACTTCCGCCCGGAGTCCCCGCCCCGCGACGCGTGCCCTTAAAGGGCCAGGCCTCAATTCTAGCCATCCTCCGCTACGGTCGCTGACCTTAGGCCTTATCACGTAGTGGAAGGAGCTGACAGGGAGGCAGTCGGGGCTACGTTGGCTCCCCCTCACCCCCAGCCCTTACACTACTGTAGGTCTAGGTGACGATGCGTTCGCCCCCGAGGAACGAAGCTGGGCTACCCTCCGTAAACGGTCCCAGGTTCCCTCTCGCCTCAATGGAGGGGGGTCCTGGGACTCTCCGGTCGAAGGAGGTCAAAGCCAGAACCTCGGGTGAGCCTTAATGGAGCCTGACTTTGGAAAATGGCCGCCTCCCAGGGGAGCTTCGAGCCTTCCCCCGTTTTCCAGCTTTCCCCTCCCCCTCCCGCCCCACTCACGTGACCACCAACCGTTTTCCCGGGCGGCCGGGCTGCGCGCGCTCGCTAATCTCGGCAACCCGACCGCGCGGGGAGAGGAGGAGGCGGTGCCAAACCGTGGGGGGAGGGGTAGACTGCGATGCCGAGGCCGGCTCGCGGTGGCGACGCGCCTTCCGATTGGCCACCGCCCTCCCCCTTCGCCCCCTCTTCTTTCGCCTGGGCCTGTTCCGATTGGCCGCCGTTGGCGCGAAGGTGCGCGACTCGGGCCACACGCAGGGGCGGCAGGAAACAATAGAGGCCGCGCGCTCGCAGCGAGCGCCGTCGAGCCCTCCCCACCCCCACCCCTTCACCCTCACCCCCCCCTTCGCGGTGCCGCGACCCCGGGAGTCCCCGGCCCCTCCGCCCGTCATTCCGTCCGTCAGCTTCTTCGCCCGCCATGGCCGACAAGGAAGGTGAGGAGAGCCGGGGGAGGGAAGGGGCCCGAGTGCGGAGGAGGGGGCCCTCCCGGCCGCCCGAATAGGCCCTCGCAGACCCGCGAAGGGAGGGATGGGAGAGGAGCCCTCCGCACCCGCGGCCTCCGGCGCTTCCCGGCGCCCCGGGACTGCTCTCCTCCCGCAGGCCTCTCCGCCTGGTCTACGTGTCCGTCCCCAGGAAGGAGGCCCCCCGGGGCTGGGGGGAGGGGTGCGCGGCGTCGAGCTCTGCGCGGCTGTGCTTTCCACCCCCGCTTTTTACATTTGGGGAAACTGAGGCCACGAGACTTGCCCAAGTTCACAGGGTAGCAAGTAGCCGAGGCGGAATCGGAACCCAAGTCCCTGCCGACCGACCGCGCAGCTACGCCGGCTGTGTGACCTTGGACAAGTGGCTTAACTTGGAGAGCCTGAGGATGAGGCTTGGGGGTTCTAGGCTTTCTTCAGCATCCGTGCCCGCCTCCTAATAATCTGCCTGAAGCCCGGGTGTGATGGCGAGTCTTGGCTTGTCCGTGCCCTCAGCGGCTCCCCGGTTGGCACAGGATGAAGGACGAAACCCTCGCTGACGTTTAAATCCCTTCCTAGTCCAGCCCGAGCCCAACCTTTCCGGACGTCTTTCCCCGGTGATCTCGGGGCATCCGTGTCGGAGCCATGTTTACCCCTCCATCTCTGAGCTTGGCCACCAGCTCCTGCCGGGATGCACTTTGCCCCCCTGGGTACCTCCGAGTTCTTGACTTCTCGCAGGGTTCCTCATGGTCCCCTCCTCCCGTGAGAAGCGTTTTAAAACATTTATTCCGAACTTAACGAACTCAAGTAAACTGGGCTTTTACGTGGCATTCAGGAGAACTTTATGAAAAAGCTTTTCTGATCTCCCTGGCGCTTAGCACTCTTTCTAACTTGAGAATGTCACATTCCTTATCTATTTGTATTACATCCCCTCACCCTCCGGGAATGTTTCTGAAAGGATGGGTATTTTATTTTAATCTTTGCATCTTTAGTGCATTCTTTGTATTAAGCACACAGTAAGATTTGTCAATTTAAACTGGTTCGGTCCCATTTTTTTTCTTGCTTTAGCTTCTGTTTACTCATTTGAAAAAGGAAGGGGCTGAATTCAATCTCCAAAAAGCTTTTTCCAGTCATAAAACCTATGAAACGAGCCCTGAAGTTCTTTACAGTCCCACACAAAGGGGAAAGGGGGAAGGTTTGGAGGATTAACACCCTGTACAAGGGGCTGGATACTCCTGTCCCTCACAAGCTGCCTGAGGAAAGAAATGTGTGCCGTGTTTCATTTTTCAAAGTACTCATATCTGGAGGTTAACTCCGTTTTTTTTATTTTTTTTTTAGCAGCCTTTGATGATGCTGTAGAAGAACGAGTGATCAACGAAGAGTATAAAATATGGAAAAAAAATACTCCTTTTCTCTATGACTTAGTGATGACCCATGCCCTAGAGTGGCCCAGCCTGACTGCACAGTGGCTTCCAGATGTAACCAGGTGATCTGAATATCTTAATGGTTAAAAAGCACTAGGAGTGGCATCAAAATAATAATAGTGAGCTCTTATATAGATCTTTATTGTCTATAAGGAATTTTACAAATATCTCATTAAAACACCGCAACAACCCTGGAAGGTAGGTGCTGTTATTATCCTTGTTTTACAGATGAGGAAGCTGAGGCAGAAATTAAGTGACTTGCCTGGAGTTACACAACTAGAAAATGTCTATGCTGGATTCGAACAGTGTCTTCCTGACTCCAGGTCTAGTAGTCCATCTACTGTACCATCTAGCTATCCTAGATTTGAGGATCTACTCTGGGATTGGAACCAAATTTATTTTTTCTACAGTTAAGGACCCTACCATTCAATGGATGGGGAACTATGTCCATTGTCCTCCCTCCAGTAATTTAGGGAGGTGGTAGTGCTTTACGTTTGTCATTTTCATTTGAGCTTGACAGCAGCCCAGTGGTAAACTCTTATCCCCATTTCACAGATGAGGAAACTAGGGCTAAGTGAAATTAAGTTTAAGTGCCTGAGACCAGATTCTGACTGTGTCCAGTACTCCACTTAGCTATATCTAAATTGATTGATAGCTCTTTGTGTATGTGTTTTGTTATTCCTGTGCCTGAAAAGATAGAGACAAAATAGTTTGAGTAATTTTCACATAAATTATCACTACTGTGAAGAATTTGCTAATCTAGAAGAAAAACTTTGACTTTATTTTTTGGTGAGCTGAGTAATCATGTGAAGCTTGTAGCAAACTGAAATACAGTGTAATCCTAAGAATGATGAATTTGGAGAGAGAAGACCGTAGATAGATTCTTGGCTTTACCATTTACCACTTGTGGGACCTGGGCAAACACTTAGCTTTAGTTAATAGTTTTCTCATCTGTAAAATGAGGGGTTGATCTTGGAACATCTCCAAGGCCCTTTCCAACTTTTAAGTCTCAGTACTCTGTAAAACACTGACCAGGAAGCCTCCACATGCAGAAATAGTGCTTGTATTTAGCCAGCATAATAAACATATTTGTGTGTTTAGAATGTTAAAGCAGGTTTAAAAAAGTTATCAGCCTTCAAAAAATATTTCTATTCTTTACTGTATTAGTAGCATAGCGGTAAAGCTCACTGCCTTTTTATGTCCTCAGTAACCTGAGGAAGTATAGTATTTAAAGCTATAGATCCTAAACATTTTACTTACTTTGTTTCTTTCAGAGCTAATGTAATATAACATTAGCAGAGAATGATAGAAAAAGTACTGGGCTTGGAATCTGAGACTTGATTTCTGATCTTCTTACATTGATTTTGTACTTGTTGGCAAGTCATTTAACTTCTTTAAACCTTAATTTCCTGATCTGTGAACTAAGGAATAATGGTATTTACTTTGTTATTGTGAGATTTGAATAAAATATTGGAAAAGCAATTTACTTTGAAACTGTTACATAATTGCCACTATTATTATTATTATCGCAGGCCTTGACCTCATTCTGATTTGGATACATTTGTATGGTTTTTAAGAAAAAGTTTTCAATTAACAAAAATTTTTCATCCTCCTATGTAACATGTCCTTATAAGTGTACATCTTAAATACTTATATGTGTACATATTATATTTTCCGACTTTTGTCTTTTGAGGAAATTTGCTGAAGATGCACATAGTAGATGCATAGCTGTAGGGTCCCTGGAGCTAGGCCCCGGTGACCATCTGTTCCAGGAGTTCCTAACCTTTTTTGTATCTAGTACCCCTTAAGCAGCCTAATGAAGCCTTTGGGCTCCTCAGAATAGTATAGCTTGTTTTTAACTTACAGTTGAAGAAACTTCCACATTTCAGTTACATATTAGTGAAAACAAAGGTGTAATTTTTCTTTTCTTCAGAATTATGGGCCCACTGAAGTCTGTTTGCATCTTTATAGTTGAGGAAATGGAGGCTCACGGTGGTAAAGTTACTTGCCCCAATCTTACAGTTAATAGATGTCAAAGGCAGGGTTTGAAACAAGTGCTTTCCGTAGTCAGTAATCTGTCCATCTGTTCAATAACAGTCTGTAGTTGTTTACGTGGAATACCACCAAAAATAAGATATCTTTTTTTTTCTCGCTCATTTTGCAGATGTGGGTAGCTCTTTAATTCTAGCTCCGCTGATTTTGATGAATTCAGAAGTGGCTGAATGTCTGCACCTAAAGAGTAGACACTAATAATACAATGTCAGTTTGGAAGATGATCTCTAGTGGCTCTCCCTAGAGATCTCTCTGAGTGTGTTATTTAGGGTGTCATGTTAAACATGTATCTATTTATGAGTTTTATAAAAACATATGACATGTTTTTGTAATTTGTGGAAGACAATCTGGGAGGGATAAATAACACACTAGATGGAATCAGAATTCAGAAAGTTCTTGGGATTACAAAACGTAGAGCTAAATCTAAGGTTAAGTGCCAGGAACTGTGCTAAGTGCTAGGGATATAAACAAGGCAAAAGACAGCCGTCAAGGAGCTTACAATCTAAGGGGTGAGACAATATGCAAACAGATATATACAAAGCAAGCTATGTACAGAATAAATCAGAAATAATTAATAGAGGGAAAGCATGGAAATTAAGAGGAGTTACAGAACAGCATTTTAGTTGGGACTTAAAGAAAGCCAGAGAGGGCAGTAGTCAAAAGTAAAGAAGGGAGAGCATTCTAGGCATGGACTAGAGAAATGCCCAGAGCTGAGAGGTGGAGTGTCTAGTTCAAGGATCTGCCAGGAGGTCAATGTCACTAGATTGCAGAATACATGTTAGGAGTAAGGTGTAAGGGGATTAGAAAGGTAAGAGGGACCTTGATTATGTAGAACTTTGAATGCCAAGCAGCTGACTTTGCATTTGCTCCTGGAGGCGATAGGAAGCCACTAGATTTGAGGTTTGGGAGACACTGGCATAATCAGACCTGTGCTTTAGGAAATTCACTTTGATGGCTGAGTGGAGCATGGGTTGGAGTGGGGAGAGACTTGAGCTAGGCAGACCCATCAGTTGGCTATTGGAACAGTCCAGAAGTGAGGTGATGAGGACCTGCATTAGAGTTGTAGCAGTGTCAGAAGAGAGAAGGGAGGGCTTATTCAAGAGATGTCGAAAAGGTGAAGTAAAGGCAATAGATTGGACATGGGGGATGAGTGATAGTATGGAATCCACTCTGCCTCCCAGGTTGTGAACCTGAGGGACTGGAAGGATGTTGTTGCCCTCTACAGTCATAGGGAAGGGAGATTAGAGGGTGAGGGGGGGGGAGGAGGTGTTAGGGGGAAAGATAATGAGTTCAATTTTGGACATTATTTGAGTTTTAGATTTATACTGGACATCCAGTTTGAGATATCTGAAAGGCAGTTAGAGATTCAAGATTGGAGATCAGAGAGATTAGAGCAGGAAAGATAAGATCACTGGATTTTAATAACTAAGATCATCAGTAACTTTGGAAAAAGATGTTTTGGTGGAATGCTGAAGTCCGAAGCTGAATTGTAAGAAGAGAATGAGAGGAGAGAGTGAAAGTACCTATTGTAGAAGCTTTTTTGAGTTTAGCTAGAAGGGCAAAAGGGATAGAGGATTGTGGTTAGCAAGGACTGCAGGATCAAAGGGTGGGTTGTGTTTTGTTTGTTTGTTTTCAGGATAGGGGATTCATGGGCCTGATTGCAGGCGATAGAAAATAAGCCAATAGGGAAGGAAAGATTGAAAATAAGTTTTTAAAAGTGGGGAACACAGGGGGTCAGTCAGTTGGAGGAAGTGGGATGAGGTGGGATGCGATTGTTTGAACAAGTAGAAGGATTAGCCTTGGTAAAGAATAAGCCTGCTTCATCAGTAACAAATTTGTCATGGGCCTAGTCAGAACAGCTGCATGATTTTCATACAGCAGCATGTGAATGAAAGCAACAGATGGTTGGAGTGATCGAAGACTCAGGCTTAGGTGGGCTTAATCAGCGATATGATAAAAGGGTTAGGGACTATTCAAGAGAGGAAGACAGTACAGAGTTGGATTGATTCATCAGGAAGTCAGTAGAGAGTGGGTAATGAAGGGTAGATGAATTGAGAGAGAACTGAGGGATCAGGGGCTTAGCTGTGACAGAGCAGATGAAAAGTATTGTTGTGTAAGGGAAGGCAGAAGGAGAGGTAAAAAACATAGAGATTATGTTTGGGTTAGGGGATTTTGGAACCTGCTAAGAAGATTGAGGGTGTGATCATCCTTTTGGCTGAGGTGTGGAGTGGAGGAGTAACTCATAGGAAGGGAGTAGACCAAGGTACTGAGTGGCTAGGGTATTTGAGGGAGAATGTGTATACTGAAGTCCCCGAGTATGAGGGCAGGAGTTGGAAAGGAGAGAAAACTGTAAGGCAGGTTTTAAATTCATTGAGGAAGGAAGGGTAGTGACCTGGAGGTCTGTAGACAACAACTGCCAGGATTTTAATTGAGTGGTAGATATGAATAGCATAAACATCAAAAGAAAAGAGGTTATTGAGTGGTAGAGATAAGGGGAGAACCTGAAAATGGTAGTGGGGAGCAAATAAATAGTCTTGGGTTTAAAAAAAATCAGTTTCACAATGTAAGATTGGAGAGTCGTAGCCAAATAGCACTTAATCTAAAAAAACAAATCTAAAAGTCTTAGCAGATTGTAAACTGAGTCAGTGGTGAGGTGGGAAATCCAGAAAATGAATCTAATATTAGTCTGCTTTAAGAGAAATTAAGTTTCAGGAATAAGAGGCAATAGTCCTGTTATAACTCTCCATCATTAGCCCACATCTGGAGTATTGTTCAGTTCTAGGTACCACCTATTAAGGAAAATATTGGTAACAGAGAAGGGTAAACAGTATGTTAAAAGACCTCAGTTGGGTCTGTGCAATAGGATGATTGGCATGTTTAGTAGAGAGAAAGATAACTTTCAAGTTCATGATAATAAAAAAAATTTTAAAGGAGAGGTAACAATGCTATATGCATTTGAAGAGCTGTCATGGGGAAGAGGGATTAGGTTTGATCTCTGGCCTCAGAAGGATAAACTAGGAGCATTGTGTCAAAGTGGTTAAAAGGAATACATGGACCTGGCATAAAGAGAAACTATAATAGCAACCTGAAAGTGAAATAGGGCAATTAGGTGGTGAAGTAGATAAGGTATGCAGCCTAGAGTCAGGAAAGCTCATGTTCCAGTCTGACCTTAGACACTTATTAGCTATGTGACTCTGGACAAGTCATTTAACCTTGTTTGCCTCGGTTTCCTCATCTGTAAAATGCAGGAATATATAGGAAGGAAATATAGTGAAGGAAATGCAAATCACTCCAGTATCTTTGCCAAGAAAACCCCAAACAGGGTCACAAAAGAATCTGAAACCACTGAACAAAAAATGAAATTAGAGTGTTTTAAGAGGTAGGGAGTTCACACCTTACCAGAGATCTTTAATCAAAGGTTTTCTTATAAGACATGTTTTAGAAGGGATGCTTTTTCAGGCATCTCATAAACTCACTGATAGTCTATGATTCCTTCCCATTCTGAGAAATTAACCTCTGTTTAATGCATGAATCCTTCTGCATTGGTTTCTTTACTTCTCTCCAAATTACTTTGATAAAGTCAGATTGTTGTTCAAAGTGCTTGCCATGTGCCCACGCTATGGAAATTCAAAAGAATAATGTATGGATAGCCCAGGAGCACTTATAATTCTTCCACCGTGACACTGGTTACGTTACTGTCTTTTGCCTAGGTTTAAGACATCCATTTCATAGACCCAGTACTTAGAGATTAATTAGAGTAACCTGCTTTGCTGTTGCAGACCTGAAGGGAAAGATTTCAGCATTCATCGACTTGTCCTGGGCACACACACATCAGATGAACAGAACCACCTTGTGATAGCCAGTGTGCAGCTCCCCAATGATGATGCTCAGTTTGATGCTTCTCACTATGACAGTGAGAAAGGAGGTAGGAGTCACCTATTTTGCTTCCAGCATTTTATTTCATGAATTTTTGCAAGAGTGGTGGGAAACACTTAGTAAAAGGGCTACTTATGGTTGAAATAAGATATACTTGTAATTCTTTAGGTTGGGAAAGCAAAATGTATTATTTCCTTGTTGGTTTACAGTAGAGTGAGAAGTTTAACTATGTCCATTTGAGTGTACCTTTACTTGACCCATTATCTCTGTCATAGAACTGACCCCTCCTACCAACTCCCAATCCTGGCATAATAATAGTGATAAATTAGAGATATGTGTAGATTGTTTTTGTCTGTTGATAGTACTGGGGTGTCAATAATATATATTGCATTGTATAATAAGTAAACATTTTAGAATGTTTCAGTGTTAATGACCCCCATGAGAAGTAGGTAGTATTAACCTAGTTTTTCAGATGAAGACAATTTGTCTAAGAGAATATTAGACTTATCAAAGTTATATAAAGGCAGAACTAGAAAAGAACCTATCTTGACTCCCATTTGATATTCTTTTTGTTGTTAAGTGGTGTGGCTAGCAGTGTAGCAAGAGTTAGTAAGTGTGCAGGCATCCCTTTTACCTCTCCTGAATTTTCATATTAACTCAACAAAGTGTTTATTTAGCCCCTGAGGTGTACAAGCCAGCTTGCCATATAGCTGTTTTTTCTGTTTTCTGTTATCAAGCTACAAACAATAGAGGCAATAAGGCTGCAGAAATCTCTTTGGATAAGTGGATAATCTCTATGATAAGGAATTATTCTGTATAAAGGAAGTTAAGTTTATAAGGAAAAGTACAATGTTTATTCATTAAAAATCAGCCGTAAGATTTGAGTCCTTCTGATGTGTTATATCAGTAGCTTTTCCTTGAGAAAGGTAAAAATTGAGTCATTTGCAGCAGACTGAAGATGAACTTATTTTCCCCCTATCTCTAGTTGGAATAATATTACATGTTGAATATTCCCTATAACAGATGTGTATTGATCGTAATCCATTATTTCATCCAAGGTATATGCCTTCTACTCTATTTGTTTGCTAGGCATTTTTTCATCAAAATTATTGTGCAGTTCACCTTTCAATTCTTTGGTTAATAGCATACTGCCAGATGTGAAAGAAATTCTGATCCAGGTCTCTGTGTGTCTATGTGTGTCATGGGCCACTAGGCAAAGGAAGTTTGTTATCAGTATGCCTGAAAATTGTTCTGAGTGCAATTTGGTGGTAAATTCTGCCAAATCTGAATTTTTGTAGTCTGCGTGTGTTAGAATAGCTTAAATGTTTTTATATTTTCCCATAGTTTCTTTTACTTTTCATATATTTGCCTTTTTATTTATTTTTTTACCTTCCTGGTTTTTGGAATTGTATTCCAGTTTCTCATTGTGGTATAGAAGTTTGAGTTCTTGAAAGGTAGCCCATTAGAGTGCAAGCCCTGCTGGTTTTGTAGTGGACTCTGGCATAGGGTCAAATGAGCTAAGTGTACATTCATATTCACTAGGTGAGCATTTATTAAATACCTATTCTATGCTGGATCCTGGGGTGATATAAAGGCAAAATCCCTGATGTCAAGAAGGTGACATTCTCCTGGGGAAAATGTGCACAAACCAATACAGAATGTTAAAGTAATTTTGGCAGGGGGACAGGAAGGACACTAGCAGCAATCAGGGTAGTGCTCAGATAGCATGTGTCACTTGAGCTCACTAAGTCTTGAGAGGAGCTAGAGGGACTGGAGTGAAAAATGAAGAGGGAGAGAACCTTCCATTCATGGGGAGCAGCCTGTAAGAAGAGATCCGGAGAGGGGAGGTGGAGTGTCATGTATAGGAAGCAACGAGATCGGTTTAGCTGGGACATGGAGTATGTGAAAGGGAGTGATGTTCAGTAAACCTGGGAAGGTGGACTAACGCCAGATTGGAAAGGGTTTAAATGCCTTTATCAGAGGCATTTGGGAGCCACTGAAGTTTTTTAAGTATGGGAATGACATAGCAGGACTGTGTTTTTTGCTATCCTCTTTGGATCTACATGGAGGATGAATTAGAGAGGGAAGAAGCTGGAGGCCCGAAGACCAGTCAGGAGGCTGAAACTAGCATGGAAGCTCTGTGAAGAAAGGAGAGCATGGATGAAAGACATTACAGAGGTAGAATTTAGGGAGAGTGGAGGATGGTTTATATTAATAACCTAGGTGACTAGAAGGTTAGTAGTGCTGTCAGAAGGTAGATGGAATTTAGAAGAAGGGAGGGCAAATTTTCAGCAGAACATTGCTACCATGTCATTACGGAAGTTATTGGAATAGTATGGAGGAGTTATAATCTGCCTAGGTAAAGGGATATATCCACACTGATGAAATCGCTTGTCGTTAAAAAAATTAAGAATTATTAAGTGTTCTAGTTTATATTTTTCCAGTGTTTTTTTGAAAGTCAGTTTTAGCTTTCCTATTTCACTTTAAAAAAAATTTTTATTAACATACAGTTATTTGGAGCGTTGAAAAGCTAGGAGGGTAACCTGTGTTTTATTGGCACCGGAAAAAACCTTTAACTTTCAATGGTAGTTTAGAGTCTAAACTAGGGCTTCTTAAAATTTTTCCACCAGTTGGTCGGTGTTTCATGGCCTGAGAACATGCACAGTTGCAAAGTAGTTTTATGTTCTGAACCAAAGCTGCAATGAAGTGGAACGATGGAACATGGGCAGGTGCCACCAGAAACACCTTGAATTCATTATGCATTTGAATTTTAATTAATTTTTAGAAGTTGTGGGTTCAGAAATCTTACTGTTGCCAAGTTTTTTGCAGGGTCACAACCCACAGTTTAGAAAGTGCTGGTTTAAACTACTATTAAAAAAGTCAGCAAGAGATTTTTAGAATGGGCTTGAGAGCTGGAACTGTATCTCATGTCCTTGTGGTCTTAACCACATGTACCTTTCACTTTCTTCTGCCCTATGTTGGCAGTGGAGATACCTTGGTGATTCTGTTTGAGGTTTCCTTGGAATTAATCTAGTTTCTTGGATGGCTCTAAGGAGGGCAGCGTCTTATTTCCCAGAACAGCCGAATGGAGTCTTTTGGCCTCTCTCCAAAGTATTGCAGTTGATTAATGATGGGATAGAATAATGGGGTGACACCTATAGCCTGCTAGACCTCATTTGATTTCAGGTAAATGATAACTGGCAATTGTATAAAACATTTTCGAAGGAACACTCGTAGTGAAAGCAGTGAAAATGTGAAAACTGGCTCAAGTTTTGCTTTTGTCATTAAACAATGCATATGTTTATAGTAGAAACTGCCAGGGCATAGTAATGTTATAAACGAAAAATAATTTATTGAGCTTAGGTGGAAATTTTCACTACAGATAAAGATATGAACTGTTTCCTTTTTTAGCATCATGTTTTAGGAACATCATCTAGTACTCTCCCAGTTATACAGTTAATAAAAAACTAATACTAAATTTTGAAAAAGAAATGATAATTCATTCTGGATGGAATTTAAAATGTGTCATTATTAATTATTGTTAAGATGTTCTAAAGGTCTTTAAAAGGACTTTGGGGAAACTAGAATCAAAATAGTAATATAAGAATCTACCATTTCTAACTGAGCAGTAGTTAGTTTTACTTAGCTACCTGTGGAACTGTAGTTCTGTTTTTAACACTGACATTCTCAACTTAGTGTTCTACAGATGTCCTCCATAATGCAGAATATCATAGCATACCCTCCAGGGCCTTTCTCTCAAGGTGAAGTAATATGACCACAATAAAAATGATGACCTACTTTGGTAGCTTTTGGAGTGGTGTATGCGTACTCTTGTGTTATCTCTTGTAGGATAATGAAGACTTGGCCAATCCTATAATCCATAGCTATAGTAGGAAATGAGGACTAGCTTTTATTTTCTGTGTTATCTCCATTCATGATGTCAAGCTGTGGCCACGAATTAATGTTTTCTGTGTTGTCATAGTTTTATTTATTTTGCTGATGTGGTTCAATTTTTGAGAAATGAGTTTGAAACCTCTGCTTCATAGCATAACCTTTGAGAGTTATACAGAAGAGGGAGCCTGTAATTTCTGAAGACTGTGCAGAGTGTTTATGGTCTTGAAGTTGAAAGATTTTTAGTACTTGAAGGTCTTGAAATGGGAATCATATATTACTTAATGACAAGCACTGCTATTGTAGTCATGAACTGTTTTTATTGTTTCTGTATCTTGCATTTTTGTTTTGTTTCCCCAACTAACCTCCTCAGTATAGGTGCCATGGATAGTACAGCTCCTGGCAGAGCCCTCTGAAAGAAGTAGGTGCTCAGTAAGAGAATGAGCTTGGAATAGTGAATAGTATGCTAGACTTGGGGTTCATATTCTTGCTGTGACCCTGAACAAATCACAGCTTGTATGCCTCAATTTTCTCTTCCATAAAATGGGAATGATACCATGCATAATAGCTCCTTCATAGGTTTATGGATCTAATGAGATAATGTATTTAAAGTGTTTTGCAAACCTTAAAGCACTATAAAAATGTCAAGTTAGGCCCTTATAATCATCTGCCCTAGCATCTGACATGGGTGAAGTGGCTGTGACTGCTGCACTGGGCCCCTCCTCTTAAATTCTTTTCCTAGGATCCACCTCTTCTTCCTTCTCCTCCTTCCCCCCCTTTCATCACCCCCTTCTCTCAGTGTGCACAGGGAATCAGGCCCAGGTCCCTGCCATCGTCACATCATGACTGAGGTGCTCTCCACGTCCTACAGTGAAGACAACTTCTACTGCCTGATCTTTTAGGAGGTCTTCCAGACCCTGGTGCAGACCACGGCCTGTTGGCACATTTTTTTGTAGCAAATGAGAGAAAGTGGAAAGACAGTCCCCTCTGTTGTGGAAATGTACTAGAAGAAAGCAAGCATTTCCTGAATGGCCCTTAGACACTGAAAATGTCATAAGGAAATTTTCTGGTAGCTGCAGATGCTGTGCAAAACATCAAATTTTATCACATACATCATCATTAGAAATCTTGTAAGAAGTATCAGGATGACTATGGTGTGTCCTTCATCATTCCAGACGTTTAGATTTCTCGAGATGCAGTAGGGAATAGTTATTGGAGTAAGACTTCTACATCTGATAACAGAGAGACCTATCAAGTTCTTTTTTTTTTAGTTTAATCTTACTCTATTTTTTCCCCAGTTACATGTCAGGAAAATTTTTTTTAAGATTCATTTTTACAAGTTTTTGAATTCCAGATTTTCTTCCTCCCCTCTTCTGAAAATGGTGGGCAGTTTGATATAGTTTATACATGTGCTATCATGTAAAATAAATTTCCATATTAGTCACAATTATGAAAGTGGAAACAGATTTTTTTAAAATCATGAGAAAGAATAAAATGAAAAAAATATGCTTCATTCTGCATTTAGAGTCCATCAGTTCTTTCTCTCAATATGGATAATGTTTTTCTTCATGAGACCTTTGTACCTGTCTTAGATCACTGTGTTACTGAGAAGAGCTTAGTCATTCATAGTTAATCATCATACAGTGTTGCTCATACTGTGCACAATTTTCCTGGTTCTACTCATTTCATTTTGCATCAGTTCATGTAGGTCTTTCCAGGATTTTCTGAAATATGTCTGTTCATCATTTCTTACTGCACAGTAGCATTTCATTACATTCGTATACCACAGTTTGTTCAGCCATTCCCCAATTGATGGACATTCCCTCAATTTCCAATATTGCCACCATGAAGAGGGCTACCATTAATATCTTTGTACATGTAGATCCTTTTCCCTTTTCCACGAGGAGATGCAAGTTTTACTGGGCATTCCACATTTGTGTCCCTTTTTTCAAGAAATAAACTTTACAAGACAACATTGACTGAATCATTGTAATGTTAGTCACCTCTTTCAGATAGTCCCTGTGACATGTCCTATTTGTGTGTCTCTTCTGTGGGGAGATCGTAGCCAGATTACTAGAAATTTTGTTAGCCATCTAAATCAAAGGCAACCGTTTGATTATGGAGCATTTCTGGACCTTCAATTAGCTGAGGAAACACACTATCACCCTGCTGTTGAAGAATCTTATCAAGTAAATTTCTGGAGGTTGTAGTTATCTGCCATGTCACATTGACTGATACATGTGTGCATTTCTGTACTTGTGAAGGATTTTTAAAGCATTTTATAATAATCCATAAAGATAAGCAGCTTTGATACATCTGGGACTTGCTTACTGGATTTATTTAAGCTAGGAATATATAACTTGGAAGCTAGGGAAGTCAGTTTGGTTGTGGTAGTTCTGCTTATCTCCAGCAGGGGGAATAAGCATGTATTAACAGCCAGCTATGTACAGTGGTAAGCACTTCATAATTGTTGTCTCATTTGAACTGAGTACTATTATTATCCCCATTTTACAGTTGAGGAAACGGAGGTAAACAGAGGTTAAGTGACTTGCCCAGGATCTCACAGTTTATAAGTATCTGAGGCCCGATTTGGAGTCAGGAGCTCATCTTTATGAGTTCCAATCCGGCCTCAGACACTTCTCTGTGACCCTGGGCAAGTCACTTAATCCTGTTTGCTTCAATTTCCTTATCTGTAAAATGAACTGGAGAAGGAAATACTCCAGTGTCTTCACCAAGAAAACCCCAAATTGGGTCAGCATAGAGTCAAACGTGACTGAAAACGACTGAACAACAGCTTCCTGACTCCAGGCCCACCCCACTGCCTTAGAAAAAATGAGTCTTCTTGTTTTTGTGAGTTAATGTACATAGAGAATTATAAATAGAACATTCAAATTGAAATTGTCAGTAATAGGGAATTACCGGAGGAAAGAGTAATTTTTAATAGCTATTTTCATGTGCTTAGCATCCTTTAACAATAATAATGCTAACATGATATTTCTCTGGTGTTTCACAACTTTTCAGAAATGTTTTCGTCTGATTTCTTAAGAGCCTTTTTGTGGTTAAACTGAGACTATTCTTGATTTTAAATGATTAATTTTCAACATTTAACATTCACTAAGATTTTCATGACTGTTTCTGGTATGATACTGGGCACTTTGAAGCTAGCCTTGCCTGTATTCTTGATTAGCACATGTATAGTATTTTTTCTTGCTTTGACATCTTCTCAGTAGTTTTTTCCTATATTTACAGAATTTGGAGGTTTTGGCTCAGTTAGTGGGAAAATTGAAATTGAAATCAAAATTAACCATGAAGGCGAAGTGAACAGGGCCCGTTATATGCCCCAAAATCCTTGCATCATTGCAACAAAGACTCCATCCAGTGATGTCCTTGTTTTCGACTACACCAAGCACCCTTCAAAACCAGGTACACTCTTTTCCATATAGACACACTTATGTGTTCAACTGGGGGAGAAATGCCTAGTGCCAGAGGAAAGTTCTCCAAATAATGAGTCACTGTGGGATTATGTTTTTTTCGATCTAAACTAATTGCTAATTATATTTTGCATAATTTAGCATCTTGTGTTCAGTATGTAGATAAAGATTCTTCCCTTCTGTTTAAAAAAGAATCTTCTGTAGTCAAAAGGAATCTGATATTTCTGTTGCATATACATTGTGTGTCTAATCAGAGTGTTCTTCTTGAAGGTTGGGGCTTGGGGGGTGGGTGAGATTTAATGAATGAAGATCTTGAATTGGAAGAAAAGTTTTCCAAAACAGAATGAATTTCTTGGCCATGGTCCTTCCATTGCCCAGCATAAGCTAAAAGTGACAAGACTAATTTGTCCTTTTGCAGACCCTTCCGGGGAATGTAACCCAGACTTGCGTCTTCGTGGACATCAAAAGGAAGGCTACGGACTGTCTTGGAACCCAAATCTCAGCGGACACTTACTTAGTGCGTCAGATGATCATGTGAGTATCTTCCCCATCCCCTGAATTCCCCTTAGTGAGACACTGGGATTAGTCATTTGAATTTTTACAAGGGGATGTGGTAGTGAGGATTCTTCTTTCTAAAAATTTGTTTTACTTTTTAAGACCATCTGCTTGTGGGACATCAGTGCAGTTCCAAAGGAAGGTAAAGTTGTGGATGCAAAGACCATATTCACGGGACACACAGCAGTAGTCGAAGATGTTTCTTGGCACCTGCTCCATGAATCTCTCTTTGGATCAGTTGCTGATGATCAGAAGCTTATGATGTATGTAGAACTTAATTTTCTCTTTATTTTCTCTCATTTAGATGACTTACACTTAGGCAGTCTTAAATTCGATACTTTGCTCTGTTTCTTCCCTTTGGCTGTAGCTGGGACACGCGGTCAAACAATACTTCTAAACCAAGCCACTCGGTGGACGCCCACACTGCCGAAGTGAACTGTCTCTCCTTCAACCCTTACAGTGAGTTCATCCTTGCCACAGGATCAGCTGATAAGGTAAGGTGCTTGGTTTCTAGTTTTTCTTACTAAATGCATAGAATGAATTCTTCCAAAATTCTCCATGTTGAATAGGCGTTAGGGCTTTTAGAGAATGCAGATTTTTTGTTGTTGTATGTTTACCCCTTTTTGTGAAATTATTTCTTTGCTTTTCTTCTAATATCTAGACAGTTGCATTGTGGGATCTTAGAAATCTGAAACTGAAATTGCATTCCTTTGAGTCACATAAGGATGAAATATTCCAGGTAAGAATGATGGCTTTACTATTGGGATCTTTTTTGAATTTTCGTAACAGAGGTAGTTCTAGCTTCCAGTTCCAACTTTACACTGCAAAATGTGTTCCCAAGGGAAATTTTCTACTTGTGAATAAGAACCAGATTCTCTTGTCCCACGTAAACCTGCAGAGGGCTTTCCTGGAAAGCTTTGTTACGTTAGTTCCCTGTGGTAGTGTTTTGAAAAATCAAAGTTCTAATTTAATTCTTCTGTACTCAGTCCTTGCTGTTGCCTCATTGTGGTATCAGGGTGACCCTAAGGTTCTTAAAGGCCATGTCAACTTGAGCATATTCTCCTCTGGTGATAGACTTAGAACATTTGGCCCAGGGATGCACTTCATTTGTGTTTTCTGTGAACAAGCCTCATTAAGCACAAGGAAACTAATTTACCAAGTTGGCCACAACATTAGGAATTTTTCAGCCACCATGACTCTTAAGACACACTGCTAACCTCTAGAAGGATCATGGTCCATGTCATGAGTTATTGCTTAACACCAGTGAAATAACAGGTTCTTGAAGTGGTGCTGTGTCACATTCGGATGTGCTTGCATTTGCGTCAGGATCAGTTCTGCTTCTTTTGTTTTGAAGATGTCGTTTGTGAGCCATGGAAGGAATTATACTTTTTCAAAAGGCTCTTTCCCCAGAGATGGGGCTTTGGCTTAATTGTTTGTTGTTTTGTTTCCTGTGGGAGTACCCAAGAGAGAATATCAAAGAAGGAAGCTATTGGATTAATCCAGATGTAAAGTGATGGCTAGAAATTGGATAAATAAACATTAATGGCCTCAAATATAAATTATTAATGACTGTAGACAGAGGTGGAAACATTTGAATCAAGCCAGATGTGGTCTCTAGCCTGAAACTGATCCTATTCTGAAGAAGATAAAACATTTAGACCAGACTATTAAAGAGAAAAGAAACTAGAGAAACCACATTTCATTTCTAACTAGTACTGCAGAGCAGTTACAGAACAGAGACCAGGGAAAAATTAATAAAAACAGATAATATAGAAGAAAATGGAGAAAAAGCAAAAGAATTTTTGTGCCAGTTCTCAGGCATTTGTAATTGTGTGTGTTTAGAATATTCATTTGTTTTATGGGGATATCCTCTGGGAGTTTCTCTTTAATTCATGCCAGTCAGCCTAAGGCTAATGTTTGAAGTTTGGACATTGTTCTACCCTTCTCCAGCACTTTTTTTCCTTAGTTCATGGTTCAGCTGTTGGTGATTTGTGCAAATTGATGGTCTCCACTAAAGCACCTAAAATTGCATTACTTCTAGCTCTTCAACATACTTACTGATTGCAAAGATTAAAAGACTAATCTTTTCTCACTTCTAGGTAGGTAGTCCTAGGCTAGTCACTAACAAATAAATATAGATAAAACAAAAATCCACACACTAGACTGAAAAAAATATTTCATTTTGTTTATGTTGCTTCACATCTGGACTTCTACTATATCATCTTCTAAACTATACTACCTCTTTTCTCACTCCTCTCCGACTTGTCCTTCCTTTCCTCCCAATTCACTCTAAAGGCAGCCTGGCATAGTGGATAGAATGCTGGACTTGGAGCTGGGAAGACCTGGATTCAGACCTTTTTACATGTGACATGAGTGTGTAACCATAGATTAGTCACTTAGTTCATCTGAGTCTCCATTTCATTATTTTTTTTAATTAGGATAATGCTTGTAGTACCCATTTCACAGAATTGTTGAGACACTGTATAAAAATCACTTTGTAAACTTGAAAATAAATTGAAGTCCAGTTCTGATTCTGAGTGTTGCTCCTCACCAGTTATCTTTAACACATTCATTCGGATCATAGACTTAAAGCTAGAAAATAGAACCTTAGATGTAATCTAAACCAACCCTCTCGTTGTATTGATGAGAAACCTGAAGCCCAGAGATATGAAGAGATTGACCCAAAAGGACACAGGTAGTAATAGATCTAGAAACAAACCCAAGTCTTTTGACTCCAAATCCAGTGTTCTTAGCACCATAACGTGCTACCTCTGATGTTATTCACCTGCACAAACAAACCACAAAAATTTGGAGTAGTTCACTGTTACCTTCTATATAAATGTTACGATCCTGTGAATTAGTCCCACAGTGCCTGTCCAATTTGTATTTACTGTCATTTTCCTAGCCCGTAATGTCTGATACGAATATTCCATTGAACTTTCTTTGTTCGCTTCCCCATTCTGCTTTCCTACCTTTCCATCAAGACCTAGATTAAGCCCTACTTCCTTCATGAAGCTTTTCCAGCCCTCATTGTTCTCCATAAAATATAGTTTTGACTGTTGCAAGACTAACGGAACATAGACTAGATTGTGGTCTTTTATAAAACAATTATATAGACCAAAACACAAGACTTAGGATGAATTTCTTAATGTAAAAATGCCTTTGTCCTTTTGTGGATCCATGTTTGTAGCTGGATGGGTCCTTTTTCCACCAGTCCATCCACCCCTTTACCGTAGTGGGATTCTCACCCTTGTTGAATTTCTCCCAGTGACCCTCTCTTTACCCCCTCCCAGAGAGCCATCTAATAACAAACATCTTAAGAAAAAGAGGAAGAAGAGGGGGCAGAAATCATCAAGACTAAGCGTACATCCACAAGGTCTGAAAGTATATGCTGTGACCAGCACTGGGGACTGCCCCACCCCGCCAGCCTTTTCTGGGGAGTCTTTCTTGTTTTGTTTGTTTTTGTTTTTTAGATTTTGCATCACTCACTTTGGATTTCTTTTTGGTTTCATGGTTGTTTAGCTTGCTGTAGGTCTTGTGTGTATTGTTGTCTTGGTTAAGTTTACTTCACTCTGCATCACTTGTGTTGGTCTTTAGGTGCTTTTCTGTATTCATTGTTTCTTACACCCAGTAAGGTTCTATAACATTCATGTACCACAATTTGTTTAGCCATTCCTTGATTGATAATGCCAGAAATAAATACTTTCATAAATAATTTGTAACTAATCCATTGATAGAGGCAGCATCAGAACATTTCTTCTTTGTTAGTACCAGTGCTCAGGTTGTCTACCTGTCATCCTTTTTTCTTTTAATTTACTTGTTTTCATTTTTCAACAATCACTTCCATATGTTTTAAATTTTCTCCCCCTCGCTCCCCTCTCCTTCCCCAAGATGGCATGCAATCTTATATGGGTTCTACATCTATATTCTTATTAAACACATTTTCACATTAGTCATGTTGCATAGAAGAATTAAAATGAAAGGGAGAAACTATAAGAAAAAACAAAACATAACAAAAGAGAATAGTCTGCTTCATTCTACATTCCAATTCTATAGTTCTTTCTCTGGATGTGGATGGCATTTTGCATCAAGAGTTCTTTGGAAATGTTTTACACCTCTCATCTCTTACTTTTACTATGTGGCTGGTTGACTTCCTTTTCTCATAATATATATTTTCTGATATATTTATACCACATCTTAAATGAAGCTTTGTTGATTCTTTTGCGTTTTCCATAATTTCAGTCTTTGGATAATGTGGCATTTTATGATTTACTACCATATATAGCCTCATGAGGAGAGTATTGATTTTAAAAGTAGGGTTTTATGTCAAGAAGTATCTTGGGATTGTTGATAGCACTGTTGAGTTTCCTAAAGTCAATCCAGCCCCTCAAACTCTGCAACTTTTTCAGTTCTGGACCCGGTTCATCTTCAGTGACTGTCCCAGATGCATGTATTATTGCTAGACTAATTGGATGTACTACCACCAAGTCATATCAAACCTTGACTGCATATTATTTATTCTTTCCTGTGTGGATTTGAACTGGTTTCCTTTATGTGACTGTAGATTTCACTGAGGAGGGCTGTGATATTCTGGGTCTTGATATAATGAGCACAATTAAATCTACAAATAGGAAGGTTTAAAAGACCCTAACCATGTACAGAGAGTTTCTTTCATTTGGAATTTATGTAAACATCCTCTCTGACAGTAATACTTTCTGATACTCAGGCATTTTTTTTTATGCTTTGCTTGATATTGACAATTGTTGGATTGTTGAAAACAGTTTTGTGATTGCCTCTCCCAGAGAATATTAATATGATGTTACCAAAAGCATAGCATATGCCTTGTTGGAGGAGAATCTTAAGGCAACATTGCCACATTTTGCCCTATTTAAAAATTAACCTTTGATGTTCAAATCCCTCTTCTGCCATTTGCTACTCATGTAACTTTGGATGAATCCCTTTCCTGCTCTGGGATTCATGTTTCTCCTCTGGACAATGAGGAGGTTAGACTAGATGACCCCTAAGGTACCTTCCAACTCTAAAATCCTATGACCCAATTTAAAAATCTCTAGTACTCTTCTATTAAAAAATATTTGGAAAACTTGAAATTTTTTTCCCCACCAAGTTTCTAATTCTTACCTTTCCGTCTTTTTTTCCTTATTTCAGGTTCAGTGGTCTCCCCACAATGAAACTATCTTGGCTTCCAGTGGCACTGACCGTAGGCTAAATGTCTGGGACTTGAGGTAAATCATGTGGATTTCAGTTTCTCCTATCAAAATAGGTTTCCATTTACATGTCTGTGTAATGTGAAGCTTATTTTAATTTGTTTTCTTCCTGCAGTAAAATTGGAGAAGAACAGTCACCTGAAGATGCAGAAGATGGACCACCAGAATTATTGGTAGGTTTCTGTAGTCAAAGTACTCTGAACTAACCAATAACTTGGTTCTGTGGGCTTTTAATATCTGATTTTCCTTCTCTTAGTTTATTCATGGTGGTCACACTGCCAAAATATCAGATTTCTCCTGGAACCCCAATGAACCTTGGGTTATTTGTTCTGTATCAGAAGACAATATCATGCAAGTCTGGCAGATGGTGAGTGCTTTTCATTCTCTTGGATGGGGGTTGGGGAGAGGGGAAGCAGAAAGATTGGCAGGGTGAGTGAGCTGAAGTATATGTTTGTCTTTCTGAAACCTTTTGTCCCTCACCTGTCTAGTAGCTAGAGACAAAAACCTGGAAGATCGGGATTTGTTCTCCAGGCTTTTCCACCAACAAACTTTGTGGTATTGACCAGAGCTTTTAATGGCTCAGTCCAGATAATTCTGCTTTTGAGAAGACTAATGAAATTATTGCTGAAAAACTTTGGAAAATGTTGTTATATAGTAAACACTCAAAGTTGCAGTGTCTTATTGAATGTATTGAAACACCATTAATAGTGAAATAAAACTCCTGAGTAGCTTTAGTCCTTTTCATTGTGTAGATTATGGCCCTAGTTTTAAATGGTTGGTTATTAAGGAATTATGCCTTGCTTTATCTATTTATCTGTGTCCCTTAAAAGTAGAAGGTTAATTCAATTTAATTATAACATGAAATGGAGAGGAGCTTTCAATTTCAAAGGGCCCTAGAGGATGGCCTTCTGGGGTGCCAATGAGCACCTCCTGATTTACCTGGTTTATAAATTGGGGTCTAGAATAGTACCTATAAAAATAAATAGGCTTGAAGGTATTGGTTTTCTGGAAGAAACTGCTGAAGCTATTATCTATAAAAATAAGCTGGTACATTTCAGTGGGAAGCTTGTCTTAGAGAAAAATCCTATATTCCCTCTGTGCTCTTAACTTGTGTTGTTTTTTGGGGGCAGGCTGAGAACATATACAATGATGAAGACCCTGAAGGAAGCGTGGATCCAGAGGGACAGGGATCCTAGACATATCTGCACTGGTGCTGATTTTTAGACTCCCCTTTCTTCCCAACCTGAGATTGATAACACTGGTTTTGAGACAGACTTGTTTTTCTCCAGACATTCTTCTGTAGGTACCTGTTAACCCAGAGAGTGAATGATTTCTGACTATTAACTATTGGGGGGAGGGGGGTTGACTCAGCAGAGCCACAGACCCATATTTAATTTTTTTTCCGAGAACTTTTTATGAGCAAATTCAGCTCTAAAATCTAATTTAGCCACAGGAAATGGACCATGAGTGTTTTATTTTTCTTCCTATGCTATAACTGCAAGTTTTTCAGGCTAATTTAAATAAAATTAGAATGGGGTAGGATTTATATCCAAGTGAGGGGTCTGAGCCACTGAGGTATTAGCATTGTAAGATGTCTGAAGTGTTTCCCTTGTTTATAGAGATTCAAAGACTAAAATTGGCATGGCTAACCTAGGGTACAGATTATCCCTGTTGTAGACTGGCCTACCCCTGCTGGTTTCCTCTGCAACCAGTCAAAATTTCTTATTAAATTTTTGTTGTTTTATTTAATGTTTTTTTTCCCTAATGACTGTTTACTCCACTTCTCATCTGGTGAGGGACAAACAGCCATGTGAAGTGTTGTAGCTGTACCTGCAAAATATCTTTGTTCACTTCATATAGTTTTGCTGTCTAGTATATTTCTTGAACTATATTTTCATATTATTTCTTAACTTTCTGTGAATTTGTTTTTTAACTTGGGACCACCAGGTTATAAAGGTGTTATGTTTTTACCTGACAGATATACTACTGGTAGACTACCCAGTAATCTGAAAACACAACAGCAATTGGTAGATGACATGGGCTTTAAAATTCTGGATGGTTTCTTTTCTTCCTTTTTTCTTTCTTTAAAAAAAATTTTTTTTTCACCAAAACCCCACACAAATGGAATTAGTCCTTGACCACTCGTTTTATACGATGTTCTTTGGGGTAACTTGTCCAACCAGCAGCCTATTTCTGTCCATGACTAACTGTAAGTGCTTATAATGGAATAAATTGTTTTTCTACATAAAAAACTGCTGTGGATTTTTATTTTGTATCCAAAATTCATCAGATACTAGAGCCTGAAAAATATGAACAAAAGTGAAGCTAATATCAGTTTCAGAAAAACACTTAGCTTTGCATAAATGTAAATGAAGAGACAGCAGACGAAGTTTCAGCAGGGCCTGAGTTATTCTGATAGAATGTTGCCATCTTTTTGTTTTGAAGTTTATTGCTCATCCTTCTCTAAGTAAATACATGGATCTTCAAGAATGTTAGAGACTGCTGTAGAGAGAGTTCCATGAGAAATTTTAAATTTGAAAACGGAGAGGTTGACCCTTCCTATAATGTATTGGTATTTTTTCCCCAGTGGGACTTACAGGCTAGTAATAATAGGCTGTGAAGGTTTTACACTTCAAGACCTAATAATACCTGATAGTAAGTATTCCAGGTACTTGGCTACCTTTTTAGTAGCCAAGTGCATCGCCTTGAACCACAGCAGTCTTCATGAGGGTAAAACTCTGAAAGTTCAAAGGGTTTTAAACCATTTTGGTCTGAAAACTTTGATTGGTCCCTTGTTTTCAGGAAGACACATGTGTGCTGTGTAGTGGAAACTATTGATATGAAAAAGGAAACAAAGCTACTGGAGTCCACAGCACCCTTATAAATGCTTAGCTTTAAGAAAAACTTCTATTTAAAGTCAGACACTTGTGGCACCAGATAAATCAAACTTTAAAACTCCACTTAATTAAAATGGGCTGCCTTGTTGACATTTGCTCTGCCTTAAAAAGGCTTGGAGTTTTGAATCAAAAGTAAGGCAACAATTTCTGCTTCAGAATATTGCAAGGCATACGTTGGTCACTGTTGGTGTGTCCTTTTCATAGCGTGCACATGAGTCTGCTAGGGGGCAGCAGGTGCTTCCATTCTTCAGTGCAATAAGCTCAATGCCCTACAAGCTGAGGGGTTGCCTGGTATTCTTCTGGCAGGGAGGATAGCAAACTCTTTTAAAACAGATAGGCCTGATATGCCTTTCACTGGATGGAGCATTTTACCAGGTCCCTCACATTCTCTTTTTATGTTGCAAAGAAAAAATGTCCAATGAGGCTTTAGTGCTCCTTCACTAAGAGGTTTTGTCTTTTGTTTCTGGGTTACAGAGATGGCCATAGATTTCTAAACAGCTCCTGTAAAGTTGAAAGAAAGTCAGGTTTAGATTATATGTTGTACAGACTGAAATATAATGTAGTAAGATACTGCTGAAGCACTTCTCTTAAGTTACCAACCTATATTAGTTGAGGAGGTTTCTATCCTTGGAATTCCTATACTGATGACATTGGCCTGGACCTGTCCTACCCAGCTACCCCAAAATCTGTGAAGATGTTAGTGCTATGTGCGTTAAAGTTAGGGTTAGGGGGTGCTGTGTTTAGTTTCCATAAAAATCCGTGTTTTGTTACTTGTAAATTGGCCTTAGGTGTCCCAACAAAGGTTTCTTGAAGAAGATGAATCTCCCCCATCCAGCTGCCAGAATATCTGAAGTTCTACCATTAGCATTTAATTCCTTTAAGATTAATAGAGCTTCTTATTTCTGTTCCTGAAATGCATAGAGTTGCTATAATAAAATGTCATTAATGACCTCTAGTATAAACTAGTTCACTAGATCACCTTCTTTAGTGAGATGGGAGGTGCCCAAGTGTCTTGTTCCAAAAACAAACATATATGCTTTTATACAAACAAGTTAATTTTGAAATTGTATGACAGCTTAACTAGAGTGAATTGGATCATATTGACACTTGTTCCGATCACAGAACTGGTTAAGGGACTTAATGTGCCTCAGTTTCTCCATCTGAAATGAAATCTGTAACCCACCAACCTCTCTGAACAACTGTTAAGAATAATGGTTGAAATAATAAGGCAACTTTTAGGACCAGGTGGTAAGGAGCCCCAGACAAGATTTTTTTTTTCTCTTAGAAAGTGATGACTGGTTTATTAACCAGATTCTAAAATTATGGTTAGGTCACTGTAAAAGAACAGTCATGGACTTTAGAGCTGTATATTGAAGTGGAACACTGACCAGTGGTTCTGTATAGCTTGACAGGCAAGGTGCTCCAGTTCTGACAGCTATAGAATACTTCTCTTAGCAGGGTATCTTGTTTACTGAGTCCTAAGCTGTGATGTATGAGCAATCTTCCCACTTTAACCAAAACCTGGGATCCTCGTATATAACCCAGTCTTTTAAACTTTGCTACCGATTGGGAAAGGAATGGGTAGTGCCACTGCCTCTATTGGCTCAGATGTTAAATAAATACTATGTTCTTTGGCCTTTGAATGATATTGACCTGGTATGATATTTTTATGACTGTCACAGTCACACTAATTCATGTGATCCTTTGCTTGGCCACTTTAGATAGCAAAATTGTCTCACTGCCACCGTAAGTTGCATAGTTAGTGAATATGGAAAAAAATTAAGTCTATTAGCTATTTTCCCATGGAACAGTATGCCTAATGAAAACTATTTAGAGTGACAAAACTTGGAGACATTTTCCTTCTTAAGCCTTTCATTGTTCAGCTAAAGTAATTAATTGTGAGAAGTCTTGTACCAAATAGAAATAACCTAAGTCATTTTAGGAAGGGGGGCATCCTGGACTGTGACCTCGTTTCCCATAGTTGAGAATGTCTTGAGTTGTGCGTCTAAAAAGCCTATGTCTTGGAGGTACAGAACCAAACCAACACTGACTAGTATGGTAAGTTGGTTAGCATTCAGAGGATGCAAGCACTGTTCTCCCACCAGAGAGATCACCTTGAGACTGTGTCTCCATTCCACTTCCCGGAGAAGTGGAGGTCTCGAGCTGCTCTGGCTTCTTGGGTAGCATAGCCCTTTAAAAACACAAAGCCATTTTTCATCTGAGGGCAGATGACTGGAATTTTAAAAACCATTCCCCCAAAAAAAGCAATCCTTAATAAACCTCCCCTTGAGCTACCTCCCTCTTCTACCTCCTCAGCCAGTATGTATGGACAAATTTTGGATAGCAGTAAAAACTGACTTATAAATAGAGAGCTCTTCAGTGAGGCTGATCCTTAACTCCTCCATCTCTTTGTTCTTCTGCTGCTGGAGTTGTACCCTGCTTTTCAGTTGCCTCTGTCTGTCTTCCATTTCTTCCATCTGTTCCTGTAGGCAAGAGCCAAGAGAATTTCTAATGAGCCTGAGAGAGGGCAGCAAATAGTCTGAGAGAGCTTGTTCACAATTTCCTAGTCTCCTTATTTATGGAGCATGACACTAGGGATGAATCTCAGTCTTCACTTGGCTTCACTATGATGTGTTCATAGACCTTCATCTGGAAGAGAGGTAGCAGTTAAGTAGGGTCTGTGATAAATTCTTCGATTAGTGTCCAGAGATTTGATAGACCAGATCTTAGGAAGCGATTTTTTTTTAAATTCCAAAGCAGGGATGATAAGAGCATTAGATCTAATATAATCTTTAGTTGTACAGTTAGGATTCTGCTAAATTGGGAAGAAGGTAGCGATTTTGAAATGTTAGGGCCATACCCCTAATAATAATAACCCTGATTCAGCAATACCACTAATAGGTCTGTATTCTCAAAGTGATTTTTTAAAAGGAAAAAGGTTTTGTACAAAAATATAGCATCTCTTTCTGTAGTGGGAAAGAATTGGAAATTGAGGGGATACTCATCAATTAGGGAATGGCTAAACAAATTATGCTATATGATATATAGTACTGTTGTGCTGTAAGAAATGACAGATCCTAAGAAAGAATGCTTTCAGAAAATCCTGGAAAAGACTTGAAGTGAGAAAAACCAGATCATCATACATAGTAACAGCAGCATTGTACAGTGATCAACAGTGAAGTGACGTAGCTATTCTCAGTAATGCAATGATCCAAGACAACTCCAAAGGACTTAGGAAGAAATATGCTATCCACATACAGAGAAAGGGCTGCTGGCATCTCAGTGCAGACCAAAACATACTATTTTTCACTTTTTTTCCTCTGTTTTATTTTGGTTCGAGTTTTCTTTAACAAAATGACTGATATGAAAATGTTTTACATGATTGCATGTGTATAACCCATATCAGATTATTTACCATCTCAGTGAGGGTAGAGGGGAGGGAAAGAATTTGGAACTCAAAGTTTTTTTTAAAAATGTTAACAATTGTTTTTACATGTAATTGGAGGAATTTTTTTTAATGTTAGGGACAGAAGGATTCTTAAGAAATCATCTGGTCCAGCTCTTTCATTTTGTAAATGAAGAAGCAGACCCATAACAGGGAGAGTGCCTGCCTGAGGTTACATGGCTAGCTAGTGACAAGGCCAAGACTACTCAAGTGGCAGTTGGTTAAAAATTCTCAGCAAGAGAGTTTTTGTTGCTCGTCAATAAGCCGTATAAGTGTGGTAGTCAACTCTTGATTCTTTCCAGTTCTAAGATTCTATGGTTTTTGTTTGTATGTTCTGATATCTGGGTGATCTTATGGGTTGGCTTCATTTCTGTATTACAATTTAGGCCCATAAAGGACAGAGATAGTGTCTGTCTACTATTTACCATAGGATTATCAATCATCAGAGCTTAATAAATAAATACTTGGTTATGGTAGTGATGATGACCTTTACAGGCATCTCAAACTGATTCTCATTTGCAATTTCCGTATTCTACTGAGCCAGAAATTTATGGGAATTTGTCCAAGAATTAAATTAAATTGATGGTAATAAGAGGCTACTCTAAAATAACATTTAAGACCTTGACCAGATCTCTGCAGCAATTGAATAAGTCAGCTTAGCCTGGATAAACTGCCAAGTGATTAAGTAAGGTGTTTATCAGCCATTCACCAGTCTAGACGTTGGTTCAGATCACAGACAGGCTCGAGAGTGGGGATTAGGAGGTGTATTTTGAAAGGGCAGAGATTTCACATTCCTCAGACCCTGAAGCCTAGTCACTTCCATTTTTTGGGCTTTAGTTTCCTCTCAAAAGTGAAGGGGTTGGACTAGATTTATCTTGGGCTTCTTCCTGTTCTTACTACTCTGACTAACAGAACGGGAATCTAGCTTTGGTACATCTCACTCTTAGAAGGGCCAAAAATATTTGCTTTCTGAGTCATCCCTAATGTTGCACCTGTGATACAGCAATGAGTCCATAGCAATAAAGCATTTTACTTCTCTCCCCACTCCATGCTTTTCTGTCTCTGAGCATTTGCCCATGCTGTGTCCTGCACCTGAAGTATGTACCTCTCTGCCTACTGATATCCTGCCCAGCAAAAATGTTCCCTTCTTTCCATGAAATAGTCCCTTATCTCATGAGCTAGAAGAGATAGCTGCTAATGTCAACACTTCACACCCTGCTTGTGTATTCAGTGTATTTCATATTTCATTAATATTTGTATTGTTAATCTACTTATTTTATTAAGTACCTACCATATAGATGAAGAGCAGAATCTCGTTACTCCTACAAAGTAAGCCCTTGAAGGGCAGTAACCAAATCTTATTTTTCTGTCTTTTCCAGCAGAGCACACAGTAGGCTATTTTTTAAAAATATATTTGTAGAGTAAAAGGAATTTTGCCTGGATCCCAGAAGCTATAATTCAATATCTGGTTATACTTGGCATTATCCCTGCACAATGCCCCAACTATCAGGGAGTATTTGGTCCAAATAGCCTATGGAGTACTGATTCTTCCTATGTCTTAGTCTTCCCACTTGAATATCTTTCAAAAGCAGTTGTGCAGATGAAGGAAACTTGTACCACTGACCAAAGAGCTAGCCCTCAAGAGTACAAGTTTTACTGTGAGCAAGAGTTCAGCCAGTAGTCTGAGAGCCACTTCCCATTTATCCTGGGCACTGCTGCCAGATTTATCATCAAAGCAATGTTTGTTTTAAAAGCTTTCTGTGGCTTAATGTTGCCCAAAAGATAAAGTCCAAACTAGTCTGTCGTTGAACGTTTTTCACTGTTTAAGCCCCTACCTGTCTCTCTGACCTTTATTTCCCTGGGCTCTTCTACACAAATTATTCTGAGCCAACAAGACAGATTCATTCTGGAACATGCCATGAGTATTCACTCTGTTGCTTGTATTTACTACTGCCCCAACCCTTGTCTGATTCATGTCTTGCAATGACTAAAGCATTGTTTCTTCTACAAAGATTTCCCAACTGCCTAGGCCTACCATGTTATTTCAGACTCTGAAATTCTTTTTATGAACTACTCATATGGCACCTTGTAGGTATTCTGTCTCACCAAACTCAAACCCTTTAGAGGCTGTTTTTGTACTTTTTTTGTATCCTCAGGGTATAGCACTGGGCCATAAACAGACTAAACTAATTGGTAAATTAATGAAATGATTCAGTTCAACAAGTACTAAGTGCTTACTCTGCACAAGACCTTGGAGAAAATGATAAAATACAATCTTCAAAGACTTACAGGAAGAAGCTGAAGAGTACACAAATAACTTAATACTGTACAAATTAAGATATGATTAAATGCATAGGAAAGTCAAATGATGGTCAGTGATTCATGGAGAGAATTTTAATGGAAGACCAAGGAAGGGGTCATGAAAGAGGTAGCACACCTTCTTTGTAATCCCCAGGGTCTAATATAGGGCACCAAACATTGATGAAATTGTTCAGTAAAAGATTATTGATGAAGAGTGAGTCAAGGCACACATAAGCTGGACCTTGAAATTTTGATAGGTTGGGACTGAGGAAGTCCTTTCAAGATTGGGGGTGGGGGGTGAGATGGAAATCATATGTAAATGGGCAGAGGCAGGAAAGGTTAAGATGAGATGGGGGACCAGCCAAATAGCACACTGCCTAGAGCACAGAGTGCATAAAGGGTGGTGAGATAAGGCTGGGACGAAATGGTGGAGGATGTTGAATGTGGTGTTCAGATTTTATCCTGTCATTAATAACAGGAAATCAGAAGGTTTTGGGGGCAAAATGATGCTGTAGTCATACTTGTAGGAAGATTATTTTGGCAACTATGTTATAAATGCTTTCACAGTCGCAGATCAAACCAATTTGGAAGCTACTACAGTATGCCAAGAGAAGGGTAATAAGTAGGGTTGGAACCTGAGGGGAACGACTGAACAGGTGGATTGCAATGGGATCCTGTTGGACTGTAAGAATTAAAGACCTGATGCAAAATGAAGCAGAACCAGAACAGTTTACGCTGAAATAGCAATAATTGTAACGATATTTGGCTGTGAATGATTTAGCCACTCTGATCAATATGCTGGTCCATGACAATTCCTAAGGACTCATTCATGATGAAAACTGCTATCTATCTCCAGACAGAGAACTGATGAACTCTGAGTGCAAGCTGAAGCATATTTTTATTCTGCTTTATTTTTCTTGCCTTTTTCCCCCTTTTGCAACATGGCTAATGTGGGAATATGTATGACTTCATGTGTATAATGAGTATAGTATTTCTTGTCTCTCAATGAGTTGGGGGAGGGGCAGGAAGGAGGAAGATAATTCAAAATTGAATTTTTTTTAATTAATAAGGGTGGTTATGGGAGTGGAGAAGATTGAGATAGAAGAAAATGTAAAGGTAGAAACAAAGAGTTGTCAACTGACTGGAAAAGGGATGAATGGTGAAAAAGGAGGAATCTAGGATGACCAAGGTTTCATGACTGGGAGGATAGTGAGTGACAGCATTCATATAAAATAGGGGAACTGATAGGAGAGGCAGGTGGAGTTTACAAATGGAAGGTACTAGCCTTGAAATACCAGATGCCAGTAAGATATATTCAGCAGAAATCACCTGGAAAGCATGGATATAGTATTGTCAGCAATATAGTTCACTGGAAGTCTGTAAACCTTGTGCTTGATCCCTTTATAGCATTTTAGCATTTCCTGTAAAGCAGTTCTCCCTCCCTCCAGCAGGGGGAGGAAAAGGTGCTGGCTCTGAATAGCCTTCCAGGAACTGCACAGCTTGGACTTTACCAGCGGTCAACTGGAAATGAAACCTGAGATGGCTAGATGGCTAGAAGTCCTCAGTCCTGGAATTAATTACCCTAATGATCCCACTAATACAATGCCTGATATAATTCTTCATTGGTTAACATACTCCTGCCTCCTTATATTCGTCTCATTCTCTGATGATACTGAACTCCCAACTCCAGCTATCTGCTCCCTTGTTCCCATCCACCTCAGTAACCCACATCAGTTCTGCTTGCCCTTCTACTGTGCCCTGTGGAGCACAGCCTCTGCTCCATAATTAAATTTTAAACTTTCCCCTCTCTCCTTCCATCTTCCATCTTCTGGCATTCATTGAGACCTGACCACCCTTTCCAGTCACTGGCTACCTTTTTAATACTCCACAACTCACTGCTCATGGTAAGAGAACTGGAATACTGTTTCCCAATACTACTTTCAGACTATCTACTTACCACCTTCACTAATCAGTTCTCTTTTGAGGTTCACACTTTCCAAATATATTAGCCAATCTAGAGCCCATTAGTGATTACTAAATTCCAGGCCATTTTCCCTCTTTCCTCATTAAGTTTAGTGCCTCTCTGTCTTGCCCCTCTAGACCAACTCCTTACATATGTGTGTGTATGTGTGAGTATATATGTACATACATGTGTATGTGTATGTGTGTGTGTGTCCAGGGAACTTCCTTATATATACTGATGTTTACTCAAATCATTTCCCAGATCCCTATTCTAATCATTTTATTTATGAGCTACCTATTCTTCCACTCCACTTTCAGCTGTTGCTCATAAATGTTCACTTTCATATTTATGAACTTTTGTTATAAAATTTTATTATTTTACCATCCCAGATTCCCTCTGCAATGTGATCCCTAACCCTGGTTTTGATCTTCATTGTGACCCTACCCCTCAATACTTTCCCAGGCAATTATCACCTCAAAACTGGCTACACTTTCCTCCTTTCCCAGTCTTCAACCAGTCAGTGAACCAATTCACCTCTATACCTTCCTAGTGGCAGTAATGGATAGAGCAATGAACCTGGAGTCTAGGAGATCTCAGTTCAGATTCAACCTTAGACACTAGCTATATGACTGGGAATATCACTTAACTTCCATCTGCCTCAGTTTTCTCATCTGTAAAACAGGAATAATAATAGCAACAATCTTCCAGGGTTGTGAGAATAAAATGCAAATATTTGTGAAGTACTTTTCATTATCTTTTTACTATCAGCTACTCTCAAATCTCTAGCCCCTTTATCCTATTATTAATCACACCTTGCCAAACCTGGATTATTCCCACCTTCTGCCTCTTTTATTCCTAATCTTATATTGCTGGTAGCTGGAAGAAGTTTAGGAGAAAAAGAAGCTGATTTGGGTCCATTATATTTATAATCTAATTTATTTATGTATATGATATTTATATTATCTAATCTCAGCTGGGTCCATTGCAACAAGACAGTCCTTCAATTTTTCCCTAATTCATTCTCTGTTCCATTTACTAAATCTCTTCACTTCTTAATCCTCCCATGGCCTCCTATATCCCCAACTCCTCAGACAAGAATCCTGCCTCATACTTCGCTGACAAAAAATGGAAAACGTTCTCCTTTTCTCCTTTCATATTCTTTCTGATGTTACTATTCAATATCTCCTCCTTAATTCCAGTGTTTGATGTTGATGTGGTCCTTGCCTTTCCAAGGCAGACTCCTCTACATGCGTTCTTGTCCCGTCTCCTCCCAGTCATCTTCAGTCAGTTGCTTTCACTACTATACCCACTGTCTCTCAATTGTCTTTCATATCTACTGATTCCTTCCCTGCTGTCCACAAACACACCCATGTCTCCCCCTTCTTAAAAACAAACTCACTTGATCCACCATCCCTGCTAGCTGTCTCCCTTTATCCCTCCTTCCTTTCTCAGCCCATGCCTTGAAAATGATATTTACATTCTGGGCTTCAACTTCCTCCCATTGCCCTGTTTTTTAAATAATCTGCCACCTGAATGATCTCATTCAACTGAAACTGCTTCTTCATAGCCAATGATGTCTTAATTGCCAAATCTAATGAACTTTTTGTAGTTGTCATTCTTCTTGATCTTTCTACAACATTTAACACTGTTGATGATTTTCTCCTCCTGGGTACTGCTCCCTAGGTTTTTCTGACACTGCTCTCTCTTATTTCTCCTTCTACCTCTCTCAACCATTTCTTTTCAGTGTCTTTCACTGGGCCTTCATCCATGTCATACCCACTAACTGTGGGTATTCCCCAAAGCTCTGTCCTTTTTCTCTTTAAGTAGCGGTTCTTAACCTGGGGTTCACAGAGATCCCCATGATGTCCCTGGATAGATTTCAGAAGGTATGTGAACTTGGATGGTAAAAAATTACTTCCTTATTTTCATTAATATCTAACTGAAATCTAATATATCTTTCAGTTACTTAAAAACACTCTGGTATGAGGACCATAGGCTTCACTAGATCAACAAAAGGGTCAAAAAAGCACTAAGAATGCCTACTCTGTACTATCTCACTTGGTGATCTCACCAGCTCCCATCTCTGAGCATCTATATATCCAACTCCAGTCTCTCTCCCAAGTTTCAATCCTATTATCACCAACTGTTTATTGGCCTTTTTGACCTGGATATTCTATAGATAGCTCAAATACATCTTTAAAGCAAAACTCACTCTTCTCCCCCACCCAAAAAAATAACAAAATAAAATCCCTTCCTTTTCTGACCTTCTCCGTTACTGATGAGGACACCACCATTCTTCTAGTCATCCAGGTTCACAACCTTGGTGTCCTCCTCAACTCTTCATTTTCATGCCATATATGTAATCAATGACAAAATCCAGTTGTTTTACCTTTACAACATTTCTTGTACATTCATTTCACTCCATTCTCACAGTCACCACCCTAGTTCAAGCCTTCATCATCTCCCCAGACTATTACAATAATCTTCTAACTGGTCTTCTTGCCTCATGTCTTTCCCCACACCAATTCATCCTCCATTCAGCTGCCAAAGTGGTTTTCCTAAAGTGTAGGTCTGATGATCAGTCAGTCTGGGACTCTGACCACATCATATCCACACTACTCCCACCCACTCCCCAACTTTATATAGCCTAGTGGCTCCCTATTACTTCTAGGTTCAAATATATTTGTCCCCTTCTTAGCTTTCCAGTCTTTTTATCCTTTATTTCTCTCTATGCATTCTATCATCCAGCCATATGGGTGCTCTTGCTGACCTTTGCAAAGGGTACTTACTTCATTTCTTATCTCCATGTCTTTTCACTGGCTATTTTCCATGCCTGTAATGCCCTTGCCCCTCTCCTTAGAATTCCAGACTTCCTTTGAGACTCAATTCAATTGGCACCTTCTGCAAAAGGCCCTTCTTGGTCCCTGAAGCTTCTAACTGAGCCTTCTTTATCTTCTCTCTGTTGTGCATACTGTGTATCTTGTATGTACCAATTTTTATACATGTTGTTTCCCCCCATTAAAATATAAGTTTATTGAGGACAGGGACTCTTTTTTTTTTAATATCCTCTATGGCCCTCTAAGTGTTATCTAATCTTATTACTTGGATTCCACTAGTCCCCCTAGTGTCCTATCTCATCCCATTTCCTGCGGCTTCAAGACTCAATTTCATCTGTACCATTTTTGTTAGTTTTCTAACCACATCAGAATTTCCAGGTCAGGAAATTCTGAAACTTCTGCTAGTGATACAATACAGCATTTAATAATCTCAACAGGAATATATTTTTTCTCTGATATCTAACTTCATTCCCTCCTGCTGTTTTAATAACCCTAGCTCTTTTCCACATATGTGGAAAACAGATGCTCCCTTCTCCATGATCTTAAAAGTATGTAAATCCCCTACAAATTTAAATTCTGCAAGTTAAACAACCCTTGTTTCCTTCATTCTTGGCAGACCTACCCTGTACTGTTGCACCTCCTCATCCCGCTTCTGTCTCATAAGCAAGATCTGGTCTTCCAGGTTCCTGTTTTGCAAACTGAGTTGTCTGGCTTCTGCTTGTAGTGGTCTCAAGGCCTCCTTCATCACTTGAATTTCTGCCTGTGTTTTCTGCAATGCCTTTGCCCCAGTATCCTTCCTTTCGAGGAGTCTCATCAGTTGGGGTTCATACTCTTCTTCTAGGCCCTGGCGGCTTTCCGCCATGAAACTCTCAAACTCAGCAGAGAGCCTCCGACTTTCCTGTAAAAAATGGCTATCCCCCTGACCTCGAGGGGCTTCTAGCTGCTGCCGAAAATGCCCTTTCTGTTTCTCACACGTGTCTTTGAGTTGGGCCAGCTCCTCAGATAGCTGGGCAACACGAGTGGTGAGCTCTTCCTGGCAGGTGGCAAACTGGGCGACTTCCTGCTGCCGGCACTCCAGCTGGTACTGGTAGGCTACACATTCTTTTGTCACTTTGAACAACTTTTGCTTCACCACCCGGATCTCTTCCCTTAGCCCATCACACTCCAGCTCCCCTTGGGCATGTAGCTTGTAGGCAACCAGGATGTCCTGGTGGACCTTCTGTACCTCTTGTAGAACCGGCTCTCGAAGCAGCACTAACTCATGGATAAGGCGGTCCCGCTCCTCCTCCAATTGCGCTACAGCTTCAATGCATTGCTGGAAACGGCATTCCAACAGCTCCAACTCCTCTGGACTCAGGCTGTCCTCAACCCTGAGGCTCTCCTTAGAGGCAGGGTTCTCCTCAGAGCTGACTTTCTCCTCTGGTGCATTTGTTTCCTCTGTATTTGGTGTCTCCTCTGCGTCAGTTCTCTCTGTCATATGCAGTGTCTCCTCTGAGGTGACTGTCCCCTCTTGGTTTAGTGTCTCCTCTGGGTTGAATACGTCTTTCACATGCAGTGTCTCCTCCAGGGTGACTGTCTTCTCTTGGTTTAGTGTCTCCTCTGGGTCAACTGCTTCCCTCACATACAGTGTCTCCTCTGGGGTGACTGTCTCTCTTACATATAGTGGTTCCTCTGGGTCAGCTTCGTCTTCTGAGTTGAAGGTCTCTTCTACATACAGTACATCATCAGTATCATCAGTGCCTCCAAGGTAGAGAATGTCCTCTAGGTTGATGTCCCCCTGTAGTGACAGAGTCATCTCTGGGTTCAGGACCTCTTCCCCTTGCAGGAATTCAGATTTCTTCTCTTGGAGTAAAGCACCATCCTCTGCCCCTGAATCCCTGAAAAAGAAAATTCTGAGATCTGTGGAAAGCCATAGCGAGGATGGGACTTTGTATATAAGAGTGGTTTCTGAGACTTTGGTCAAGTCACTCTGACCGCTAGTAGTCCTCTAGTGGCTTTTACATATACATACATACTCTCTCTGTCTCTGTCTCTGTCTCTGTCTCTCTCTCTCTCTCTCTCTCTCTCTCTCTCTCTCTCTCTCTCTCTCTCTCTCTCTCTCTCTCCCTCCTCCCCTTCTCCTTCACTTCCTAAAGTGATTTCCTGAAAGTACAGCAACCACCAGGGAAACTGACAGCCAGTGTAGTCTGGGTACACTGGCCACAAAGAGGTGACAAGAAGATACAGGATATATTTTCTTTCTAAAGACTCTTTAAGATCTAAATGAACTAAATGGTCATGAATCTAATCTAAAAAAATGAATCTAAATGGTCATGCCCACAAGCAAAGTATTTCATAGAATGTTATGAACTCAATGGAACTTAATCCATGCTCTAGTTTTCCAAATTAGGAAACTGAGGCTTAGAGAGGGAGAATGATTTGCTTGAGGTCACACAGTAAGTGGAATAACTGGGATTTAGGTTCAGATCTTCTACTTCCAAAGTCACTGCTCTCCCCACTCTGCCATAACACCTCTCTGTCTTGGAAAGATAAATTCAAGATTTGTGACTAGGACGTAAGTCCTCACCATTTACACTCCAAATTTCTGGTAGAGGCCCTTACTTCTTACCATCGTGGCCTAAATCCTTCTGTGGGACTCCCATGCACCCCTTTCTCTGCCCTTTGTCAGCCCCTGAGGAAGCCTTGAAGGGGAGACCCCAACAGGTTGTTCAGCTGTATCTGTGCAGGAGAATCCAGCAGCTTCCTAGAACCTTAGAATTGGGAGGAACCAACTTCATTTTGTAGATGAAGAAGTCGAGGAAAGAGAAAGGATTTGATTAGTCACACAATTGGTAAATAAAGTCTGAACTGGAAGCCAGGTCTGCTGGTTCCCTCTTATCCTTGTCCCAGTATACTGAATGGGCCACTGCAACTTTAGAAAAAGTTGTCTGGACACAGAATATATTTTGGAATTGCCTTGTTTACTCTTGAAGCAGTTGAGGAAGGAGCAGATCTTAGAAGAAAAAAAACTCCTCATCCCTCTTTCAAACATTTGTGCCTTCCAACGATATGAATCTCAATGATCCGTGTTGTGGGATGACTGAGTTACATCTTTATGTCAAGCTGGTTCTCCTCACTCACCAACCTCCCACCCCCCAACTTCCCTGCTCAGCTGTGAGATCATTAAAACTGATTGCAATGTTTCATTTCCCACCTCAGGATAAACTACTTTGCAGAGTGAGCACTTGATAAATGCTGAATTGAGTGGGGAAATGGTGGCACAGTGGATAGAGCGCTGGACCTGGAGTCAGGAAGACTCTTCTTCCTGAGTTCCAGTCTAGCCTCAGACACTTACTGGCTGTGTGACCCTGGGAAAGTCACATGACTCTGTTTACCTCAGTTTCCTCATCTGTAAAAGGAGTTGGAGAAGGAAATGGCAAACCACTTCCCTATCTTTGCTAAGAAAACATCAGATGGGGTCATGAAGAGTTGGACATGACTGAAATGACTCAACAACCAAAAACTGGGAAGGTAAGACAGAGGCCTCTGATGTCATTAGCAGAAGGAACAGCACCTTCGCTGCATTCTAGAGCCTTAGCCAGCTGTCTAGGCTAGAGCACTGAGAAGTTAAGGGATCCCAGGATCACCCAGACAAAATGTGTCGGAGCCTGGGCTTCCTGGCTCATAAATTAGCTGTCTACCGCACCTTACTGATTCATTCCATGTAGCTCAGCAAAGGCTTGTGGATTATCTGCGGTTTGGAATGTCCATGTGCCCAAGGGTCCTACCCCTTGTCATTAGTGTAGATAATTGAGAGATGACTCTATTAGCTTCCAACTCTTTAATTCAATCTCCCGTCATTTGGCAGGGGTATCTGAAAGATGGATGAATCCTTTAGGGACTTGGCTTCTTGTATAAACTGAGGGTCCAGAAAAGCTTTTTACACAGCAGCTCCTCTCAAGCAAGTCCAGCACTGGAGGAGGGGCAGGATTATGGGAGGCTTGTGGGAGGTGAGGAAAAATGTAGCTGGGACTCTAAGGCCTATGACCTCGGAATTCATTTGGGTCTCAGGGAGCCTCCCTCTTCCCTGCCTAGTCCTTAAGGGATTTTCTACCTTTAGTCTGTGTGTGTGTCTGTGTGTCTGTGTGTGTGTCTGTGTGTGTTGACAATTTCATCTTTAAGCCCCTGGGACAGTGGGGCCGCTAAATCCTCACCTCAGGGCCATGCCCTCCTGGGGCTCTGGTTAGCTGACAAGAGGGAGGAGAAGGGAGCAGTTAAAACCCGCCCTCTGAAGCTCCCTTTCCACAGGTAGAGACTAGGCTCTCTTCTCTATGTTTTCCCAAAGATCTTTGGGCCCCAAAAGCAACAAACTAGGTGAAGAAGCAACAAGCTGTGCGATCCCCCCACCCCGCCCCACACTCACTCTTTTAACATTGGCCAAGAACCAAGAGGCCAGGTGCAGGAGAACAGGATGAAAAGCTCGGTAACTCGGGGCTCTGGCCTCACTACTTTGTTTTAGGCAAGATTGAGGGGTGGGGGTGAAGCGGGCCGGGGAAAGGAAAGACCCTAGAAGACAATACGAGACCGGGTATTTGGCATCCCTGCATTCAGTGTATTTGATGATTCATGCCCATCAGAAAGGACTGACTCCCTTTTGGGGGGAAGGTCCCCCAGAATAACACAAATCCATTTTGCGAATACACACCCGCAGGCAGACGCCCGGGCTGGGCTGTGCTGGGCGCCGCTGCCTTTAGTTGAGTTTTCGGGATTTCTCGGTCCCCACCCTGGGGCAAGGCTTCGGGGAGCCCTGCAGCCCGGCGCTGCACATCCCCACGTTCTGGGCGGGGTCTGACGCCCAACGGATCTGGGGAGGCCCTTGGAGTGGCGTGGGGGGACAGGGGGAGGGTCATGTGGAGAAGGGGCGAAGGAAGGGGAAGTTTGGAAAAAACCAGCAGGTGGAGGAAGGCCCCTTCCCGAGCCCCAGTCTCAATCGCGCCGACCTCTCCCCAAAGGCGGGCGCGGCAGACCCTCCCCAGCGGGCAGTCCTACCTCTCCAGCCCAGCGGCTCCGGCTCCTTCCCCGCAGGGGCCGCCCTCCCGGGCCTCCTCCGCGCTGGCCATGGCTGGGAGGTCTCATGGAAAGCTGCGGCCCCGGGTTATTAATATCCCGGCCAGTGCCTCGCCTCGCCGCCAGCTGCAATACCAGCTCGCAGCCCGAGACACCGGATCCCTCCCGTGCTCCCTCCCCCCGCGGCGCGCCCACTTGGCTCGGCTTTGGCCTTGGGCCCAGGGGGCGGAGAGAAGCCGCCCTGGACTGGTCAGCCGGCTCTGCCCCGGGGCTGCCTGCCCCGGCTGGGTGGAGAACGTGGAGGAGGGGACACTGGGGCTGGGGGCGCCTGAGCAGGGAGTTGGGTCCAGACTGATTCATAGACTGAGAGCTGTAAGGATCATCTCTAAGGGGTCCTTTTGGGGTGAAAAAGCCGCCTCATTTTGCAGAAGACCGTGGCACAGACGTGGGAAAGACTTGCCCAAGGTCACTCAGCAAGTTACTGGCAGAATCAGAATTAGAACCCGGTTCCCTGTCTTTTCTTTCAATATTCTTTCCTCTACCCCTACACCTCCTTCTCATCACTTGGTTGGATGGGGAACGTTGGGGAAGGAGGACTGGACTGCAGGTGCAGGAGAACGTGAAGGGGTGGTCTGGGTGCCTGCCCCATTCCCACTCCCTCACACATGCCCCGCCCACTACCTCTCCACATCCCACCCCTCACAGCTCAGGCTCCACCCTTGGGCTCAACACTTCCCCTTTGGATGATCCCTGAAGGGGAGGAGTGGGTCCACCTTCCTCTCCCACCCCACCCCCAACTCCGTGACCAATTAAAGCTCCCTCAGCCTGACCATCCAGATAAAGCTGAAATGGCAAACGCTGATGAGACGGATGGCACCAAAACAGCTTGGCAGCAAGCCCTGAACTCAAGTGACCCTCTCAGAGGCGATGCCATGGAGAGAGCATTGTTGTTTAGGTGCAGACTGGAGGAGATGCCCTCTGACGTCCTTTCCAACCTGGATTCTTTGGGTTTCTTTATACAGTAGGTAGGACATGCATGGAATTCATTACTCCAATAAATTTCTTTCATCTCCTCAGTTATGGTAAATCTGAGATGGCTGAGGACAGTGGATCTTCCCCACCTTCTAATGCAAAAGCTGGGCAGAGTTCATAGGATCTATACCCAAAAGGCACCTTGGCATCATCCAGGGTAATGTCCTAATTTCACAGAGAGAGCTGAGGCCCAGGGATGTTAAATGATTTGCCCAGGTCACACTAAGATAGAACATAGTGTTGTGAAAAGAACACTGTACTTGGAGTCAGTGGACCTGGTTTTAATTACGTGTGATGATATTTGGCTGAGAGACATAAAAACATGACTCCTTATAATTGAAAATAAGTTTGTTTGTTTTGAGACATCTCCCCATCTCACCCAGCCTGAAAGTGCAGCTGTCACTCATTCACAGTCCCAGTCCCACTTCTTATGGACAAGGAAGTTTTGACTGTATTTCTGGTTCGCCCCTCCTTAGGCAGATTGGCAGCTTACCAGCTTAGTGGCCACTCTCTCCTGGAGGGGGCTCACTCTATCCTGGTGCCAGAGTTCATGTGGACATCCAAGTGACCTTTGTGCTACTGCAGCTCAAAACTCAAAAGCTCAAACAATCCACCAGCCTCAGCTTCCCTTGGCTGAGAATACCAGACTGTGCCCCACACGCGTCTGAAAATTAGCATTTTGAAGAGGACAGTGGAAAGGTGCTTAATGAGTGTGAGCAGGCTTCAATATATGACAAAGAAAACAAGACTAAAGGATATCATCAAGGGAATGGATATGTGAGAGAAAAGAGTTATGTGAAGAATAAAAGTGAATGGCACTAGTGTTCCCACTGGTATTCTCACAATGTCAGGAGAAAGCCAGGAACCATGGGCAGCCCCACTATGGTGAATGGGCCTAGACCAGAGTCAAGGGCATAGGCAGCCATGGGTAGTTAATGATCTGCATTGTGAGAATATCTAAGTCAATGAGATCACAAGTCCATTCAAGTATTTGAGTATGGACTCATATAAACTGATGCTGAACTAGGAAATATACACACTGACTGACTTGACACCAATGAAAGTAACTAAAATGCTACAAAACTCAGAGAAACAGAAATCAGTCTCAGTCTCATAGAAGAGAAGGAAGCATACATTCCTTCACTCCATAATCCTTTGTTAGTTGGAGTTTGCTCATGTTTAGCTTTATTATAAGGAAAGATTGGGGGAGGGAAAGAGTGACATACTGGTAAATGTTTGAATACTCAAATGTATCTGTGATCTCAGTTCAGGAGTCCCCTCTAGCAAGGCAAATCCCAGCCCACTCATGCCTACCCGTCCTCTGCCATTCTTGTCCATCCAAAGTGCTAGAGGGTAAATTCAGTTTAAAGAAATCTTGGCAAGATATCCAACAAAGTCATCCCAAGGACATTTGAGAATAGAAAGACGAATGCAAATAAAAGAAAAATGGAAACAATTTGCTAAAAACCACTTCAATAAAGTGTTTCCTCCATTGAGGTTAGTAGACCCACCATACTTGGAGTCCTAACATCACAGTCCCTGAGGTGCTGATAGAAAACATAGAAATGGCAAAAAGAGCAAAGATGAGGAAGGCAGTCAGATTGAACCACGAATAAACAGAGGAGATCAAAACCGGTGTTTTTAGAAGGCATAAATAAAAGTTATTTAAAATTAAAAATACAATGAATATCGATCAATAAGGGTATCCTACAAACAATAAAAGAGCGCTATGATGAGCGTTTTGTGGGTGTGTCCATAGATTCCTGTGAGTCTTTTCATTATTTGTTTCTTTTGTGGAGTGAAATAAAGATTTTCCTACCTCATGTGTATTTATTGCCTTGAATGCTCATCCTTGGGAACCCCCAGCCACATTTGGGGAAATTAGACACAAGCTATACCTAACCTATATTTTGGAGGTTTCCCAGAGTAAACTCTAACTGGAGGTATAACAAGTCAAAATTGGATAAGTCCTCTAGAACATTCTTGGATCCTGTAAGCCCTCAAAGGGCTCGGGGGAGCTCTGGCCAAATATTGCATTTTGCTGTCTTCAGGAGTAAAGAACCATATGGTTCCAAGATAAGCCATTTTTTCAGGGATTAAGCTATAGAATTAAGAAGGAAGAAAACTAAATCAATGAGGTTCCCATCACTGGAAGTGTTCAAGTAATATACTGGATGACCACTCATCAGGCTACTCTAAAGGGGAATTTATGCTTCAGGGACAGGTTAGAGTATATTTCTTCTGAGTCTCTGTATGATAAAATTCTCTAGCCATTTTGGTGAGGGGAAGATAGGATTTTACCCAGATTTATATTCAGTTCACCGTCTATGTGAATGAAGTATAATGGGCTCTTAATAGGAAAAGAGGGACATGATTTCCACAAAGCCCTAGCCCTTACTTCCACTCTAACTGCCCACATGCACCTACAAGTTGAGTTGTCCCACCAGGACTGATGAGGGACTTGTCCGGAACCAGTCACACTTTCTTACTTGTCTCCCTTGCCACTGAAGGGATGTCATTGACCTATCCTGTCCTTCTACCTCCCTCTAGCTTTTACTTCTCCCACATCTATTCTTCACTCTCATAATTCTCCCTGTTCTCCCCATCAATCCTGCTCTGGCCTCAACTCCCTCTCCTCCCCAGCCTTGACCTTACAGCCAGCCACTTCAATAATTCCTTGTCCTCTGTCCTTGACTAATTTGTCTCCTTCCTATTCTGCAGTTTCTAGATACTGCTAACCTCCAGTCCCACATGGTTCCAGCTAAGTACTGTTGGAGGAAGTCACTAAATCGTGCTGACAGGTCCATTAGGAATTTGAGTCTCTTCTCTCAGTTAGGCTCTCACTCCTGCGTGGCAAAGCTTTTATTCATTGTTTACAAAATCCCCATCATTCTCTCCACAGCAATCATTCCAAACTTCTCATCTCAGACTCCAGTTTTACTCTGTTCTCACTCTGAGCAGTATCTTTGCTAGCTACTTTAATGAGAAAATTGAGGCCATCCTACAGGGACTACTCCACTTCCCATCTTTCCCTCCTCTGAATCTTTCAATGCCATCCTCTTCTGCTTTCCTCATCTCAGAGGATAAGGTGGCTTTCCTTCTTGAAAGAAAAAAGCTAGATCCCTTCCCTTGCCTTAGGTTCCATCTCCTGTCTGCTGAGGTCTGTGCTCCATCAGTCATCCTTCTCTTGCTTCAGTATCTTTCTTTTTTATAAATTTATTTATTTTTAGTTTTCAACATTTATTTCCATAAGATTTTGAGTTCCAAATTGTCTTCCTTCCCCAAGATGGCCTGTGATCTAATAGAGGCTTTACTCTATTTAGTATCTTTCACCATGGCTCCTTTCCCTCATTCTACAAGCTTTCTTAGTTCTTCCTTATTCTAAAGTCAAATACAAAGCAAGAACGCATAAACAAAGATAAATCTCCAGTCACTGAACCTTACCCTTGACCCTACCACTTCCTCAGGCTATTGTGCTATATGTCGCTCCTTCCCTTTTCTGCCACACTTCTAGAAGCTGTAGCCTAATTAGCTTCCTCAGTTTCCTGATTCCATACCCCCTCTTCAATATTTGTTAGGCACCTCCATCTTCACTGAGGGAAGAAAGTTTACTGTTCAAGGTAATTAATGACTTCCTTTGGTACTAAATCGAATAGTGTCTCTCCCCATCAAACTTGATCCTGTCCTCATCTTCTCTGAACTCTCTGCAGTAATTAACATAGTCTCCTTCTTAAAAAAAAATTGTTTCTGTATTTTGGCATCACCTACATTTCCTAATGTATCAATAAAGAGATGGGTAATTATAGGTAACTAATAGGCATGGTCCCTCTCTTGGCTGTCTTCCCCTCTCAAAGAGCCATTTTAATAAAGAATAAAAAGGGAGGAGTTCAGTAAAATTAGCCAGTATCCAAAAAGCCTGAAATTATATATAGTATTCCATACCCATAGTTCCCCATGTCTACAAAAAGCACTCTTGACCTCCATCTCCTTTTGTTTTTAACTTCCTTTTTCCTCTCTTCTTGATGTGCTTTTCTCCCTTGGCTACCATGACTTGGCATTCCTATGATTCTCCCATTTACCTGGCAGTGCCTCTCTTCTGACAATTTCATCAGCTCATCATCTCTCTCTTCCTTAAATATGGGTGTTCTCCAAGTTTCTATTCTCAGACCTTTTCTCTTTTCTCTACTCTCTCCCTTGGTGATCTTATCAACTCCCAAAGCTCCAATGACTTCCAGATCTATATCTCCATTCCTATGTTCTCCTCTAAGTTCAGGTTCTAAATTTCCCACTACCTCCCGAACATCTGTGCCTGTCTCATGATGCTGATAACTGGCATTCATAACACACTTTGAAATTTACATAGTGCTTCACACAAATATGTCATCTGAACCCTAAAAAACCACATGAAGTCCCACCAGCTCCTCAAACTCAGGCTGTTGAAAATAGGATACATCCCCTCAAACCTTACTCTTCCCCCTAATTTTTCTGTTTCTCTTGAGAGCACCATGGTTTTCCCGCCACTTGGATTCATAACTCCAGTCATCTTCTTTCTTTCTTATCCCTTATATCCAGTCGCCAAATCTATCCTCTCTCAAATCCGTGCCCCCCTAGGAAGGAAGGAAGGAAGGAAGGAAGAATTTATTAAGTACCTATTATGTGCCAGGTACTATGTTAAGCACTTTATAAATATTATCTCATTTGATCTTCATAGCAACCCTGGGAGGTAGGTGCTGTTATTATTTCCATTTTACAGTTTAGGAAACTGAGGTAGACAGAGGTTAAGTGACTTATTTAGAGTCACACAGATACTAAAGGTCTGAGGAAGGATTTGAACTCAGATCTTCCTAACTCCTGGCTCAGTGTTCTATTCACTATGCCACCTAGCTATGTCCTAACAATACCAGTGGCAACCATTACTATTGTTCTGTACTCTTAATTGGTCTCCCTACTTCCAGGGTATCTTCTCTGCAATGCATCCTTTTCACTGATGCCAAAATAATCTAATATTTCTCTCTAAGACCACATTGAGGCAGAAGGTCATGGTTGGATAGAAAGCTGGCATCAGTCGGGAAGACCCAGGTTCAGATCCTGACTCTGATACAAACTGTCTATGTGACACCCTAGGCAAGTCACTTAACCTCTTCTGCCCCAGAGATTTCTCTAAGGCTATAGGTTGTAGAGAAGGAGCTGACCTGCATTAATGGAGGGAGTTTCCTCATTCCCTGCACTAATGGCAGCACATATCACTCCTCTACTTAAACACCTTTCATGACTCCTCATTGATTTTCCACAATCCATTAATCGCTGATCCCAGTGTCTGAAGTCTTCCTTATTTTGGGTTCAACTTATCAATGGAGCCTAATTTTGTACTACTCCCCCTATGTACTCTAAGCTCCAACCCAATTGTACTGTTCTCTATTTCTCATTCCTATTCCTGTCCTACCCTCCTATTTCCATACTTTTGCTCCTTCCCCCATGACTGGAATATGTTTTTCCCACTCTGACCATTGACATCTTTTCATTCCTTCAAAGTCCATCTCTGGTATCACTTCCTACAAGAAGCCTTCCTTTGCTCTCCTTCCTCGCATTCTCAGAGCACTTTACCTGGACCCCTCATTTGCCCTTGTCTCACCCTCTCTTGTATCATACACTTATGTCTGTTGATATCTTCGTTGACCTGGCCACAGCATTGAACACAAGGTCCCCTATTGGATGTGATCCCCTTTAGATTGTAAACTCTGTGAGAGAAAAGCTTGCATCCTATATTAGTCTCCCTTGTACCTTATGTAATGAGGGAGTTTGTTTGCTGAAGTGAATAGAATCAGGGAGAAGGCATTACTTTGGAGAGACAGGAAATTCTGTGGAGCTGGTTCCATTGCAGACAACCCTTTCATTGGGAGAGGTTCTCCCTCCCGTCCACCCCCATCACTTTTGTAAGTTTCACTCAACCCTTCATCAGTCCCCAAATCCTAACTGTGTTCACCCGATCCCATCAGAAAACCAGCATGAAGCAGTATCAGGTTAAGCTCTATTGACTGTCTAATCTAGAGTCTGTCTCAGGACAGAAACTCAGAGAAGTTACCTTATAATGCTAAGGAATCCTGGAAATCATTTGTCAGCTTTTGGGTTCTGCCCATTTTCCACTTCATCCCTCTGTTTGGAGAGGTTTTTGACTCAATAGCTGAAGAATGCTGCCAGTTTACAAAAGTTGGCAGTGGTAGGCACGTGGGCTGGGGGTGAAGGCACAGTGATCTTGATTGACTGGGAGTCTACGGAAAAAGATCCAGACGAAGGATTCTTCACTTTTTCAATGCCACAGATCCCTCTGGCAGTCAGTCTGTTGAAGCCCTCAAAATTTTAAATTCACCAAAAAAAATATAGAGCATTACAAAGGAAACCAATTATATTGAAATATAGTGATCAAAATATTTTTTAAAATGATTCATGCATTGCAGGTTTAAAACTGTACAGAGAGATGGTTCCTAAGTTGTGAGTATCTGTGTTTGAGCATAGCTCATTGGGATAGTGGGTCCATGTGGGATGATTGCACTTGTGCAAAGTGTATGGATGAGACATGTGTGCCCATGGATGGCTTTAGGTCTGTATGTGGGATGGTAGATGGTATATTCCCATATGTGAGCATGGGTTAGCCTGAAGGACAGTAGATCATATGGTTGTATGCCTTCATAGGGTGCAGTGTGATTGTGGGTCCATGTGTAATTGTGAGGCCATTGTGCTTGTATGAGGTTGTGTGAGAGTGGTGTGAAAGTGGTGAACATATGTGAGATTAAGGATCTATATGTGGGATAGTATGTCTAAGTATGATGGTATGCCTGAAAGGGGTATTGTGATGATGTGTGATTGTGGGTCTTCTTGGGATGTAACATTCATGTATGACTATGGTTCTGTGAGGAATGGAGTACCTACATAGAAACATAACTCTGTCTGTGTGATAGTGGATCCACATATGATGGTGGGTTTCTGTGAGATAGTGAGCTCATTTATTTGTGATTGTGGGTATGTGAAGGCTAGTGTATACACACATGTATGTGATTATAAGTCTATAAGAGATAGTATGTTCATGTCTGATGACTGGACTGTGTAAACTCCCAGCATTCCTCAGCCAGTGAGTTAAAAATATCTTTAAATAGAGGGGTGATGAAGAAAATGGTGGGAGAGGGTGCCTGAGTGGGACAGGAGGTTTGTGCACATGCCTTCTGGGGGTTGTGCTTGAGCCTGTGCCTGTGGGCTGTTTCTGTGTGTTTATGTCTCTCTGCCTGTTCAAAGACTGAGCAGGATAAATGTCCAGTGCCTAGCCTGGCAAAAATAAGCCCTTGTAAGGTATGAAACAGAAAAGTCTGGTTTTGGATGTTGATGGTCATTTTCTGACTTACCTCTGAACTATTCCCAGGGAGGAGACTGCAGAAACACCAGCAGCTGCTTTGAGGCTTCTGTCAGGGAGAAGCTTGTTGGTACTGCCAGCTCTAATGTTTACTGTGGGCAACTTAGCAACGCACCAAGGGTGGCACAAGGAAGGGGCCCCCTCTGCTGTGATAAGCCAACCCAGAGAGCTTAGCCTAGCTCAGCACCCAGAACTATAGTCCTTCATCCTTCCTGGCCCCAGCCTGAGATCTTTCCTGAACACCCTCCTCCTAAGTCAGCCAAGCCTCCCACTTCCAGACTCATCCCAGTTTATAGTGACCGTATATCCACAACCAGATGAGATTATGTGTGTAAAACATTGTGCCAGTCTTAAAGTCCTGTGTAAATGCCTCCTATTATTAATAGGATACAGTTCCTATCTTATTGTTATTATTATTTTTAAAAAAGAGAATTGTAATTTTCTTGATATAGGGAACGCCACAGGAAGAAACAGGGCAGACCAGCACCTAATCTTAGAGACTAATTGTTATAAGGCGCTTTGCCTCATACTTTACAGTCAGCATTTATCTGTTTGTGTCTTTTACAGGGACAGCTAGGTGGCTCAGTGGTTAGAGCACTCAGCCTGGAGTCAGGAAGACTCATCTTTGTGAGTTCATATCTGGCCTCAGACACTAAGTAAAGCTATGTGAAGCTATGTGACTCTGGGCAAGTCACTTAACCCTGTTTGCCTCAGTTTCTTCATCTGTAAAATGAGCTGGAGAAAGAAACAGCAAACCACTTTACTATCTTTGCCAAGAAGAACCCCCCACTCACAGAGCTGGACACAACTGAAAATGACTGAACAACCAAAAAATCTATTATATGAAGTTATATGTTACGTACACACGCACACACACACATACACACACACATATCATCAGGGAGCTACATTCTTCTAAATGAATGGGGGATGAGGAAGATGATATGATCTATACACAGAATAAAACAACTGGCATTTATATAGCAAGTTAAGATTTAGAAAGTCAATGCAACAAGCAGGGCAACTTTGAAAGTTACATGTGGAATCTTGTACGTAATAAAAAGAAAATGCAAGTTTTATATAATGGAGACCCTTGGTTTCAATCTTTTCCTGCTTTACTTTACATATGGAAATATACATTTCATTGGTGTTTAAGTTCAAAAACAGAAAATTTTTATGAATATTTACAAAAGGTTTGGCATATATTGTTTCCTTTGAGTTTTACAACATACCTATGAAGTAGATTTGCTGTTCAGTCATTTTTCAGTGATGTCTGACTCTTCATGACCCCATCTGGGGTTTTCTTGGCTGAGATGCTGGGGTGGTTTGTCATTTCCTTCATCAGCTCATTTTATAGATCAGGAAACTAAAGCAAATAGGTTTAAGTGACTTGTCCATGGTCACACAGCTAGTCATTGTCTGAGGCTGGATTTGAACTCATGAAGATGAGTCTTTTCTGACACCAGGTCTGGCACTCTATGTACTCTGGTGCCACCTAGCTGCCCCTATGAATTATAGGTCCCATTCTACAGATGAGAAAAGCAGTTCATTTCATTTTTGAGTGATTATTAGGAAGTTTTTCCCGATGTAGCACCCCCTCAGGCTACTTCCCCAAATCCCATGTGTATTAGCAGGTGAGGTCTTCTGGAATTGACTATGTCCTCCTCCTCTGAGTTCTAGGGGCTAGCCCCTCTTAGGGGCTCAAGTTTTAGCATTGTATCCAGTTCTAATATTTCAGCTAGGAGTAGAGAGAGAGGTGTTTAAAATAAAAAGAAAGTTTTCTTAGAAAAATCTATCAAATATTCAGACGTGATATTGACTAGGTTATGATACTAGTATCTAGTTCTAGTGCCCCTTGGGGACAAGCATTTCTAGTGTTGAATCTCTTGATCCCCCGCTGGGGTGTTTCCCATTAATTCATGGTCAGAGTCAGCTTTTAGAAAGGTTATTTACTAAGTAGGTAGAACAAGAATAGTTGTTATGGAGACATTTCCCCAGACTGGGGACTGCACTCTCGATACACAAAAGGTCCACTGGGAGAGTAAATTTGAACTTCTAGTGACATTTTGAGTGAAGGAATTCATATGAGGGGAAACTCACTAGAAGGCTCTCTTCCTAAAGTTTCTTTCATGTGTAAATCCCTAACTGGGCTAGAAGAGGGAGTGCTCTTGTAGAGTTCTGGAATTACCTTTGTCTGATTTGTCTCTGTTTGACGTGCAGTTTCTGATTCATGCCCTCAGCAAGGACACTGACCAGAGCTCCAGGTCTTTTGATCTTTTTTTAATAATTTAAAATTTTTTCGCAATGCACTTGTGGTTGTGACTTGTCCAGGGTCACACAGTCGAAGTGTCAGATCAGATTTGAACTTAAGTCCTCCTGACTCCAGGGTCACTGCTCTACACACAGAGCCACCTAACTACCCTTCTTTTGATCTTTGGAAATTCATAGAGTCATAACATAGTCCATCCCTTCTCTGAATATTTGGTAACGTTTTCTTTATTCTCGATATGTCTCTCTCTACTCTTGGCTAAAAGCATTGTCTCCTGCTAGTACAGTCTCTCTGGTAACATGATGAATATGGTGGGGTGGTGGTTGAAGCCAACATGGCAGAGTAGCTGGATGAAGTACAACAAACTCTCCCCCAAACCTCCTCTAGATAGATCAAGAAAATACTTGAAACCAAATCCCAACGAGGAAATTCAGGAAAAAGTCACAGTAATTCATTTTTTCAGCCCAGGTTGGTGCAGGGAGACAGAAAGAGAGGTGGGTAGATACTGGGGATTAGTTCTGGCCAGGAACTCACATTCCAGGGCAGGGAGAGGCTGTACCATAGGGCAAGAGGAGGTCCCAGAGTGGCACAGGGGCAATGAGACCTTATACAAAGCATGGGAACAGGTGCCAAGGGGCAGTTTTGTTGCCAGCTCTCTAGTTCCTAGTTATAGATCCAGGATGGACTGAGGACGGGACCTACATTCTAGGCTTAGGAGCCCTAGAGTGTGTACCAAGGGAGGATCAAGGTCAGAAGTCACAGCTCTGTGACTCAGACCTCAGGAGCAGAGCTGTCACTCGATTCTAATTTCTAGTTCAATTTGTGTGTGTGTGTGTGTGTGTGTGTGTGTGTATAAATATACTTGTGTATATATATATGTATGTATGTATGCGTATTTTTCCTTTTTAGACATGTCCAACTTAGAAATTTGGTTTATTAACTATATACGTTTGTAACAGGGTTTTTTTTCCCTCTTTCATTCTCAGTTTAGAGGGGCAGAGAGAGGGAGAGAAGGCAGATTTTTGCTGCTTGAAAAACATTTTTTAAATGGTGAATGGAGAAGGGAGTGTAAAATCCTCAGCTCCTGAATTTGGCTCCAAACTAGATGGCTGTTTTTCAATGTAGCCCAGGGGTGCATTGGACTCTTTCAGCCAATCAAACATCTTTTCCCATGTGACATCATTTATAATGTTATCTAAGAATCAAAGCTCTTTATTCCTCTCAAATTTGTTAAGGGCCTGTGTATCTAGATTACACTTCTGATTGATTTAATTGAGGTATGTGGGCCTTCTGTTATTGAGTAGGGCTGACATCTAACCTAAATTTGTCCTTTAATTGCTCCATGTTTTACCCTCAGTGGCTAAACAGAATAAATATCATTTCTTTTTTTTTCGTTTTTTTGGGGGTTGGGGGGCGGGGGACATTATTTTTCAAGGCAAGTGAGGTTAACTGACTTGCCCAGGGTCACACTGCTAGCAAGTGGCAAGTGTCTGAGGCCAGATTTGAATTCAGGTCCTCTTAACTCGAGGGCTAGTGCTCTATCTACTGTGCCACTCTATTCACTGAGCTGCCCCTCATTTCTTTTCCTTCAAATACTATCAGGTGGTTTCTCCATCTCATGTGGCATGAACTTCAGGGGAGGAGAACACCATCTGGTTTGGTGTCTCCTTTGGGTCAGTAATGTCCTTACTCCACTTCTGATTCTTCAGAAGTATCTGACTAGGGCTCTTTCTGAGCTGGATGATGAACTGAGGCCTCCTGACTCCAGAAGAGGAAGGAGAAAGAGATACACCAACTAAGTAACACCCTGGCATTTGAGGAATGTTAAATGAGCTAAAGAGAGGCCTCCAGCACATTGGTACAATGGAGGATTTATGGAAGGACCGTGGACTCCTCCTGGATGAGCATTGGGGTGGGTTGTAATTTACTCAGTTGGCTGGAGGAGTCACAGGATGAAATCATGTTGAATTACTGAGGGGGGAGGAGTCTGACTGTCCCTGCTCAGTGATCTCCTGTGCCCATCTGAATGTCTTAGGCCCAATTCAGTTTCTGTTCCCCTCCCTCCTCTCCCCTTTCTCTCTCCCTCCTTTCCTCTCCCCCTCTCTCCCTTAGCAATCTTACCCACTGACATTGTCACTTGTGAAGATAACTCCTAAATCCTCATCTCAAGCCCTGACTTCTTGTCCAGAGTTTCAGGCCCAGATCTCACACTATTTGTGAGAAACTTCTACTTCTGTCAAGGGAAACACCATTTAATTAATTTTCTTGTTGAGTTCTTTCAGGCTCTCCATGACCTCATCTGGGGTTTTCTTAGCAAGAATACTGGAGTGGTTTGCCATTTTCTTCTCCGGATCATTTTACAGAGGAGGTAATTGAGACAAACAGGGTTAAGGTGACATGCCTAGTGTCACAAAACTACTAAGTGTCTGAGGTTGGATTTGAATTCAGGTCTTCCTGTATCTTCCTGATAGAGCCTGGGGCTCTATCCACTGCACCACCAAACTGTCCCCATTTAATTAAATACCCCCACCAAAGACCTTAGTTTTATCTGTGACTCATTCCTCTCCTTTACCCATCATCAAACCCTTTAGGGATGGGGAACCTGCAGCCTTGAGGCCAATCCTTGGGTGCTGGGTCCTTTTATTAACAGAATTTGTTCTGTGAAATTTGAAGTCAATCGAAGGGTCACATTTGAGTACCTGGAGAGACACATGCGACCTCAAGACCAGTTTCCCCACCCCTACTTTAGATTCTACAATATCCTACATCCATCCTCTTCCTCTCTTTTTTCTGGCTACTACAGCCTCTAATCACCATGATTATTCCTTATAGCAATTCTCCTATCATTCCCAGCCTCTAATCTATCTTTCACATGCAGCTACATTTCTCTTCCTTAAATATAGATCTAGTCATAGAATCCCTAATCATAGATTAAGAGCTCTGAAGGACTTCAAAGTCATTAAGTCCAACTCTTCATTTTACAGATGAGAAAATTAAGGCCCATAATGATTAAGTGATTTCCACAGGGTCACACAGCCTATATGTGTGGGATTCCAACCCCGGTGCCAAATCCGGTGCCCACCCTATCCACACCGTGCTGCTTCTAACAGCTCCTTATGTTTCCAGCTTCACTTTATATTATCCGCTGCCATGGATACTGAGCTTTGGCCAAACTGAAAAACTATTCCTGTCATCTTCTACTTAAAACCCTTGGAATGGCTCCCTATTGCCTACCCAGTAAATTCAAGAACTCCTTAGACTATCTGTCATTCATCGCTCTCCATGATCTAGCAGATCTTTTTTTATTTTTTTAAAGCCATGCCTGTGATTTCATCACATTTTCTCTGTACCTTCTAGACTTAGAGAGTGACTTGGGGACACCAAGAGGTTAAGTGACTTATTCAACATCACACAGCTACTATATGTCAAAAGTAGGACTCAAACCCAGGTCTTCCTGACTCTGAGGTCAGCTCTCTATTCTCTGTGCCATGCTACTTGTAATAGTTTCCAATTTTTAAAGCTTCATCTTGTTCTGTTCCTCTCCATGGGTACTGAACCCCAGCCAATTGAGACAACCATCTGTCCCTAAAACACGTGCTATACTTTCCCACCTCCTTGCCTTTGATTATCACCTTCTCGCTTTTATTTACTTGTACAATTCTTACTCAACCTTAAAACTGAAGTTTAAATGTCACATTATTTTATTCCTTCAGGGATAATAGGAAATTAACTTTCCTCTTTACTTAGTTCTCTGTACCAGACTGATCATTAGATGACTTTTATTTAAAAGCAAAGGTACTTGTGTGTGCAAATCAATTAATAGGCATTTATTAAGTGTTTACTATGTACCAGGCAGTTAGGTGGCTCAGTGGATAGAGAGATAGGCCTGAAGTCAGGAAGACCTGAGTTCAAATCTGACCTCATTGGAGTCCAGGGGCAAGACAAAAATCAAGATAACTGGCCATGGCCAGGGTGCAGTGAGTGACTTTGGCCTTTTTAAATTAGCATCTTCCCCAGGTCTCAGTGTGTCTGAGGCAATACCCATTCTAAGGCTAAAGGCTAGGTAAGAATTGAGACAAAACATGGCTTAGTTTACCATCACAAAAGTATCAGTCTGGGTGAAAGCATGGTTCTCAAGGAGCTGCCATTCTAATGGGGGAGAAAACATGCAAATAACTGTGTGAATATAAGATAAATGGAATGGCATCTGGAAAGATATCCTGCAGAAAGGGAGATCTGGGCTTAGTCTTAAAGGAAACCAAGGGGACTGAAGGCCAGTGGTGAGCAGGCAGTATTGGGGGACAGCCAGTGCAAGTGTCCAGAGCTGGGAGATGAAGTATCATAAGTGAGAAACTGTGAGAAGGCCAGGGGAACTGGACTGTAGAATTCTTGGAGAGAAGTAAACTGTAAGAAGACTGGGAAGGTAGGAAGGGGCCAGGTTGTGAAGAGGCATAAATGCCAAATAGAGGATTTTGTATTTGATCCTGGAGGTAATAGAGATTCCATGGAATTTATTGAGTAGGAGGATGACATGCTCAGACTGGCTTATTTGGAAAATCACTTTGGCATCCAGGATAAGATGGATGGAAGTAAGGAGTCATATGAGGCAGAGAGACCATTTAGAAACCTTTTGTGAAAAACTCTAAACAGAGCTGGAAAATGCAACCTGATGGGGAAATCTAGAAAAAGTCACAATGAGTCCTTTGTCCAGTTCAGGATGACAAAAGGAGACAGTCTACTGACAATACTAAGTCAAGGCAGGAGCACTCCAGCTCTGGAAGAGGGTGTGCACCAGGGCAGGAGGAAGTCCTAGACCCATCCCAGGCACCCCCAGACCCATACTAGGGCACTGAGATGCAGAAAGGTACCAGGTACCTAGTTCTGGGTCACTGATTCAACTGGAGAGAGAAGGATTGGTGTTTCTGGCTAGGAGAGCCTGCACAATATACTGAGAAAGGAGGATGTTCAGAAGCTAGCAGCAGTAGTGTGTAACAGATTCCAGGAGCAGAATGGGATCTCAGTTCAGGGTATCTTGCCCAGACTGCAGAAAAATAACTAAGGGAGGATCCCAACCCTAAGAGGAGCATGAAGTTCTGTAACTCTGAAGCAACACAACTTCCTGATAGGTGCTAAGTTCAACAGTATTCTATTGTTGATCTAACTGACACCTAGGTCAGGAACTTGCAGAAATCAGACCAGGGGGACAGCAATCAGACTTTGCCCTGGATCGCACCACTTTGGAAACACTAAAAGCTTAAAGTTCCCCAGCCTGTCCTGAGATCCTAGAATAATACAACATTCAGTAACCCAAGAAGGCAGTAGCATAACTTCTCTCCAGAAGTGCAGCAGAATTTATCTCTAACACCAAGTCCAAAGTCAGGAAGCAGGCTGGAAGAATGGGCAAACAGAAGAGAACCCAAACATAATGAGGTATTATGGTGGCAAGGACACTCAAAACATAAACACAGAAGACAGTGTCTCCAGAATTCATACAAGCAATGCCTCAAAAATACAGGTTAGGTGCAAAGTCAACTAGAATTCCTGGGAGAGAAAGCAAGAGTTTAAAAAAAATTTTTTATAAATGAAATGAGAGGGGGGGAGGAGCCAAGATGGTAGAGTAGAAAGACTTACGTATGCTAGCTCTGAATCCACAGCCCAGAAATTTTTTGTAATAAGAACTCCCCACAAATTCTGGAGCAGAGCAAGCCACGCAGAAACACAGTGGAAGAGATTTCCGTTCCAGAGAGCCCTGGAAAGCCATCCCCAGGGGTCCAATGCGCTCCGGATGCAGAGCCCACCCCTGTGCTGTCCTGGCCACGCGGCCCCAGAGGAGCAGATCCAAGCAGGCTTCAGGGACGGAACCTCAGGCGGCCACAAAGGTCCCTCCACCCATAGGTGCTCCAGGTCAGTGAGAGAGACTTCTGGGCTGGTCAAGAGGGGAGCAGGGTGTCTCCATGACGCGGGCCCCATCGGGAGGCAGCGGCAGAGGCAGCGGCAGAGGCAGTGGTGGCCCGGGACTCCTGGAGCAGACAGGAGCTCAGGGCCATTACCGAAGGTCTCCGCATAAAGCCCCTGAGGGAACTGAGCCTGGGAGGCGGCCCTGCCCCCACCCGAGCACCAGAACTTAAGTTCACATTGAATAGCAGCTGTGCCCACCCCTGAAAGCCCCAAGGCTGGGGAGCAGCATTTGAATCTCAGACCCCAAGCACTAGCTGGGAGGATCTAGGCAGGGGTGGAGAGGAATCTCAGAAGTCAAGTAATTGGCTGGGAAAATGCCCAGAAAAGGGAAGAAAAATAAGACCATAGAAAGCTACTTTCTTGGGGGACAGATGTTCCTGCCTTTCAATTCTGATGACGAGGAACAATTCTTACCATCAGGGAAAGACGTGGAGGTCGGGGCCTCTGAATCCCAGGCATCCGAGGTGGATGTCTGGTGGGCTCAGGCCATGGAAGAGCTCAAAAAGGATTTTGAAAAGCAAGTTAGACAGGTGGAGGAAAAACTGGGAAGAGAAATGAGAGAGATGCAAGAAAAGCATGAAAAACGGGTCAATACCTTCCTAAAGGAGACCCAAAAAAATGCTGAAGAAAGTAACACCTTGAAAAATAGGCTCACTCAATTGGCAAAAGAGGTTCAAAAAGCCAATGAGGAGAAGAATGCTTTCAAAAGCAGAATTAGCCAAATGGAAAAAGAGGTTCAAAAGCTCACTGAAGAAAATAGTTCTCTCAAAATTAGAATGGAACAAATGGAGGCTAATGACTTTATGAGAAACCAAGAAATCACCAAACAAAACCAAAAGAATGAAAAAATGGAAGAGAATGTGAAATATCTCATTGGAAAAACAACTGACCTGGAAAATAGATCCAGGAGAGACAATTTAAAAATTATGGGACTGCCTGAAACTCATGATCAAAAAAAGAGCCTAGACATCATCTTCCATGAAATTATCAAGGAAAACTGCCTGACATTCTAGAACCAGAGGGCAAAATAAGTATTGAAGGAATCCACTGATCACCACCTGAAAGAGATCCAAAAAGAGAAACTCCTAGGAACGTTGTGGCCAAATTCCAGAACTCCCAGCTCAAGGAGAAAATCTTGCAAGCAGCTAGAAAGAAACAATTCCAGTATTGTGGAAATACAATCAGGATAACACAAGATCTAGCAGCTTCTACATTAAGGGATTGAAGGGCGTGGAATAGGATGTTTCAGAAGTCAAAGGAACTAGGACTCAAACCAAGAATCACCTACCCAGCAAAACTGAGTATAATACTTCAGGGGAAAATATGGTCTTTCAATGAAACAGAGGACTTTGAAGCATTCTTTCTGAAAAGACCAGAGCTGAAAAGAAAATTTGACTTTCAAACACAAGAATGAGAAGAAGCATGAAAAAGGAAACAGCAAAGAGAAGTATTAAGGGACTTACCAGAAGTGAACTGTATACATTCATACAGGGAAAGACAATATTTCTAACTCTTAAAACTTTTCAGTATCTGGGTAGTTGGTGGGACCACACATACACATGTACACGCATGCACACACATACACACATGCACACACATACAGAGACAGAGAGCACAGAGTGAACTGAATAGGATGGGACCATACCTTAAAAGAAATTAAGGTAAATGGTGAGAAAGAAAAATGTAGTGGGAGGAGAGAGGGTGAAATGGAATGGGGTAAATTATATTTCATTCAAGAGGCAAGCAGGAGACTTTTTAGTGGAGGGAAAAAGAAGAGAGCTGAGAAAAAAACAAGAAGTTTACCCTCATCACATTCGACTAAAGGAAGGAATAAAATGCACACTCATTTTGGTATGAAAACCTATCTTACAATACAGGAAAGTGGGGGAGAAGGAGATAAGTAGGGTGGGGGGGGATGATGGGAGGGAGGGTAATGGGAGGAGGGAGCAATTTGAAGTCAACACTCTTGGGGAGGGACACGATCAAAAGACAGAACAGAAGCAATGGGGGGCAGGATAGGATGGAGGGAAATACAATTAGTCTTACACATGACTATTATTGAAGTCATTTGCAAAACATTTGCAAAACTGACTATTATTGAAGTCATTTGCAAAACAAAACTATGGCTTATATTGAATTGCCTGCCTTCCCAAAGGGAATGGGTGGGGAGGGAGGGATGGGGAGAATTTGGAACTCAAAGTTTTAGGAACAACTGTCGAGTATTATTGTTCTTGCTGCTAGGAAATAAGAAATACAGTCAATGGGGAATAGAAAGTCATCTGGCCCTATAGGACAAAAGAGAAGATGGGGACAAGAGAAGGGAGGGAGGATTGAAGAGAGGGCAGATTGGTGATAGGGAAAATTAGAATGCTCCATGTATTGGGGTGGGGGGAGGGGACAAATGGGGAGAAAATTTGGAACCCAAAATTTTGTGAAAATGAATGTAAAAAGTTAAATAAATAAATTAAAATAAAATAAAATGAAATGAGAGCATTTGAGGAAGAAATTAGAAAAGGAATGAGAGCTAAGGAAGAAAGAATTGGAAAGGAAATTAACAGCTTGGCACAAAAAGAACACAACTTTACCCAAGCAACAAACTCTCTGAAAATCAGAATGGACAAAATAGAGGCCAATGACAAGAAGACAACAGGAATTTTTTTTTTTTTAAGGCAAAAGGCTGAAAAAAGAGAAGAAAAATGTAAGGTATTTCATAGCAAAAATAACTGACCTAGAAATAAATCTGAGGAAAGGAAATTTAAAATTCATTAGACTGCCTGAATTCCATGACCAAAAAAGGAGCTTAGATATCATATTTCAAGAAATCTTAAAAGAAAACTCTCCAGATCTCTTAAAACCAGAGGGTAAAGCAGAAATAGAAACAATCTAGTGGATGCCTCCTGAACAAGCTCCAAATGAAAACTCCCAGGAACATCATAGCTAAAATCCAGAGCTTACAGGTTAAAGAAAAAACACTGCAGATAACCAGAAAGAAAGAATTCAAGTACTGAGGAGCCACAGTCAAGATCACTCACAATTTAGCAGCCACTACTATAAAGCAAATGGGGAACTTAAAAGATACTCCAGAAGGAAAAGGATATAGGCTTACAGCCAAGGATAACTTACTCAGCAAATTTGAGTATATTGCTACTGGGGGGAAACAGAGGACTTCCAAGCATTCCTGATGAAAAGACCAGTGATTCAGAGAAATTCTGAAGTCCAGGCACAGTAGTAGAGAGAAATATTAAAAGATTGTACTCCATACCTCCTCTACCATGCCCAAAGCCTCACTGTGGTCCTGGAATTCACACATTGGATGTGACCATTGGCATTTCCCTCTGATTGGAGGTTAGTTCCAGAACCTTCATTTAAAGAGGATGCCCAGGCCAGGCACATCTTATTCCTTTGCAGGTTGTATTCAGGACTTCCTCTAATATGCTCCATACTTTGTTTTCTCCCCTTTTTTCAGTTTCCTTTTATATGCCTTCTTCCCCAATTACAATGTAAGCTTCTTTTTTTTTTAATTTATTTAACTTTTTACATTCATTTTCACAAAATTTTGGGTTCCCAATTTTCTCCCCTTTTATCCCCTCCCCCCACCCCAATACCCCAAGCATCTAATTTTCCCTATCTCCAATCTTCCCTCTCTTCTGCCATCCCTCCCTTCTCTTGTCTCCATCTTCTCTTTTCTCCTGTAGGGCCAGATGACTTTCTATTCCTCCTTAACTGTATGTCTTCTTTCCTAGTAGCAACAGCAATACTAAACAGTTGTTCCTAAAACTTTGAGTTCCAAATTCTCCCCATCCCTCCCTCCCCACCCATTCCCTTTGGGAAGGCAGGCAATTCAATATAGGCCATATCTGTGTAATTTTGCAAATGACTTCCCTGATAGTCATGTTGTGTAAGACTAACTGAATTACCCTCCATCCTACCCTGCCCCTCATTGTTTCTCTTCTGTCTTTTGATCCTGTCCCTCCCCAAGTGTTGACTTCAAATTGCTCCCTCCTCCCTTTGCCCTCCCTTCCATCATCCTCCCCCCCTTGCTTATCTCCTTCTCCCCCACTTTCCTATACTGTAAGATAGGTTTTCATACCAAAATGAGTGTGCATTTTATTCCTTCCTTTAGTCAAATGTAATGAGGGTAAACTAATTTTTTTTTTCTTCAGCTCTCCTCTTTTTCCCTCCACTAAAAAGTCTCCTACTTGCCTGTTAAATGACATATAATTACCCCATTCCATTTCACCCTCTTTCCTCCCACTACATTTTTCTCTCACCATTTACCTTAATTTCTTTTCAGCTATGGTCCCATCCTATTCAATTCACTCTGTGCTCTCTGTCTCTGTGTGTGTGTGTGCATGTGTGTATGTGTGTGTGCGTGCATGCATGTACATGTGTGTGTGTGGTCCCACCAACTACCCAGATACTGAAAAGTTTTAAGAGTTACAAATATTGTCTTTCCATGTAGGAATGTAAACAGTTCACTTCTGGTAAGTCCCTTAAGACTTCTCTTTGCTGTTTACTTTTTCATGCTTCTTCTCATTCTTGTGTTTGAAAGTCAAATTTTCTTTTCAGCTCTGGTCTTTTCAGAAAGAATGCTTCAAAGTCCTCTGTTTCATTGAAAGACCATATTTTCCCCTGAAGTATTATACTCAGTTTTGCTGGGTAGGTGATTCTTGGTTTGAGTCCTAGTTCCTTTGACTTCTGGAATATCCTATTCCATGCCCTTAGATCCCTTAATGTAGAAGCTGCTAGATCTTGTGTTATCCTGATTGTATTTCCACAATACTGGAATTGTTTCTTTCTAGCTGCTTGCAAGATTTTCTCCTTGAGCTGGGAGTTCTGGAATTTGGCCACAGTGTTCCTAGGAGTTTCTCTTTTTGGATCTCTTTCAGGTGGTGATCGATGGATTCCTTCAATACTTATTTTGCCCTCTGGTTCTAGAATGTCAAGGCAGTTTTCCTTGATAATTTCATGGAAGATGATATCTAGGCTCTTTTTTTGATCATGGCTTTCAGGTAGTCCCATAATTTTTAAATTGTCTCTCCTGGATCTATTTTCCAGGTCAGTTGCTTTTCCCATGAGATATTTCACATTCTCTTCCATTTTTTCATTCTTTTGGTTTTGTTTGGTGATTTCTTGGTTTCTCGTAAAGTCATTAGACTCCATCTGTTCCATTCTAATTTTGAGAGAACTATTTTCTTCAGTGAGCTTTTGAACCTCTTTTTCCATTTGGCTAATTCTGCTTTTGAAAGCATTCTTCTCCTCATTGGCTTTTTGAACCTCTTTTGCCAATTGAGTGAGCCTATTCTTCAAGGTGTTATTTTCTTCAGCATTTTTTTGGGTCTCCTTAACCAAGGTATTGACCCGTTTTTCATACTTTTCTTGCATCTCTGTCATTTCTCTTCCCAGTTTTTCCTCCACCTGTCTAACTTGCTTTTCAAAATCCTTTTTGAGCTCTTCCAAGGCCTGAGCCCACCTGATATCCCCCTGGGGTGTCTGGGGTACCAAGGCCCTGCCCTCCATGTCTTTCCCTGATGGCAGGAATACGTCCTCGTCATCAGATCCGAATGTCGGGATCATTTGCATTTGTTGGAAAAAACTCTCTATAGTCTTATTTTTCTTCCCTTTTCTAGGCATTTTCCCAGCCAGTTACTTGACTTTTGAGATTCCTGTCCACCCCCGCCTAGATCCACCCAGCTAGTGCTTGGGCTCTGAAATTCAAATGGGCTTTCTGCGCCGCCTGCCCGCCCAGCTGCTAATCAATGTGCCCTTTAGTTCTGGTGCTGGGGTGGGGGCAGGGCCGCCTCCCAGGCTCAGTTCCCTCAGGGGCTTAATGCAGAGGCCTTCAGTAATAGAGCGGGGTGGGGCAGGGCCGTCTCCCAGGCTCAGCTCTCTCAGGTTGTTTATGCAGAGACTTTCAGTAATGAAGATCCTGCCTGCTGCTGGGGAAGTCCTGGGCTGCAGCCACCACTGCCTCTGCTGCCACCCACACCTCTGCCTCCGCCACTTCCTGCCCCTGTCTCTGCCGCTGCGGCTTCCTCCCGAGGGGGCCCGAGTCACGGAGACACCCCACTCCCCTCAGCCAGCCAGCCGTCTCTCTCACTGACCTGTAGCTTCTGTGGGCGGAGGGACTTTCCCAGCTGCCGGAGCTTCCGTCCCTGAAGCCTGCTCGGGTCAGCTTCTCTGGGGCCACGGCCAGGGCAGCGCTGGGGTGGGGTCCGCTTTCCGGGGCACGATGGACCCTGGGGACGGGTCTCCAGGGCTCTCTGGCACGGAAATCTCTTCCACTCCATTTCTGCACCCCTTTCAGTGGTCCAGAAGTTATGGGGGTCTCTTTTTACATTAATTCTATGGGCTGTGGGTTGGAGCTCATAAACGTGCATTCTTCTACTCCGCCATATTGGCTCCGCCCCTCACAATGTAAGCTTCTTGAAGGCAGGGACTTTCTACTTGTATTTCTATTCTCAGCACTTAATAAATGGAAGAAGCAGAAGAAGGAAGAGGAGGAGAAGAAAAGGAGAAGAAGATGATGATAATTACTGCAATATTTCAAGACAGAAGTGATGAGAGCCTATACAAGGGTTATGGTTGTATGGGTAGAGAGATATGAATGTACAGGAATGACATTGTGAAGGTTTGATAACAGATTTGACATGTAGGGTGAGTGAAATTGAGAAATCAAGGACGACACTAAGGTTAGAGTGACTGGTACAATGTTGTTCTTGAGAGTAACAATAAAATTGGGAAGAGGAGAGATTGGGGAGAGAGAAATAATAATTTCTGTCTTGAACATTTTGAATTTGAGATACTTATGGAACATCCAATTCAATTGACAATTGGTAACATGGGACTAGAACTCAGAAGACAGATGAAGGCTACATGTATAGGTCTCAGAATCTTTAGCGTAGAGATGATAATGGGAGCTGATGTAATCACCAAGTAAGAGAGTGTAAAGGGAAAAAGGAAGAGAGTCAAGAACAGAGCTCTGGGAGGACACTCTTAATTCTTGGGTGTAAACTGGTTACAGACCCAACAGAAAAGGACTCAGGATTGGTCAGACAGATATGAGGAGGACCAAAAGGGAGCAATGTCAGAAAACCTAGAAGGGAGCCAAGAGCAGAGGGCAATAACAAGTGTCACAGGTTGGGGAGACGTAGAGAAGTAGGAGGATTGAGAAAAGGTGGATAGATTCAGCAGTTAAGATATCATAGTAACTTGGGAGACAGAAGATGTGGTGGAAAGATGAGGCTGGAAGCCAGATTGAAGATAACTTAGAAGACAGTAAGAAGAAAAGGGCTTACCCGACTGGGTAAGGGGAAGGGATGAAGGAGTTGGGGGAAGATATCTGAGTGATATGAGAAGAGGAAGGGAAAAGAAGGAGCTCGAAGTAAATGAGCTCAATTCTTCTTTTTTTAATTAATTTATTTATTTTTAGTTTTCAACAGATACTTCCACAAGATTTTGAGTTCTAAATTTTCTCCCCATCTCTCCCCTCCACCTACCCCAAGACAGCATGCATGCTGATTACCACTTCCCCCAATCTGCCCTCCCTTCTATCACACCCCTCCCTTCTCTTATCCCCATCCACTCTTTATTCTTGTAGGGCAAGATAGATTTCTATACCCCACTGCCTGCATGTCTTATTTCCCACTTGCATATAAAACCAATTTTTAACATTTGTTTTTAAATGTTGAGTTTCAACTACTCTCTCTTCCTCCCTCCCCGCTCATCCCCACTGAGAAGGCAAGCAATTCAATATAGATTATATATTTATATATACAAAACACTTCCATAACAGTCATATATTTCCCTCCGTTCTATCTTGCCCCCCATTTATTCTATTCTCTCTTTTGACTTCCTCAAAAGTGTTTACTTCTAATTACCCCCTCCTCCCATTTGCCCTCCCTTCTATCATCCCACCAATCTCCAATTATCCCCTTCTCCCCTACTTACCTGTAGTGTAAAATAGATTTTCATACCAAACTGAGGGTGCATGTTACTCCTTCCTTAAGCCAAATGCCATGAGAGTAAGGTTCACTCTTTCCCTGTCACCTGTCCCCTCTTTCCTTCTATTGCCTCTTTTATGTGAGATAATTTGCCCCATTCTATTTCTTCTTTCTCTTTCCAATATATTCCTCTCACCCCTTAATTTTATTTTTTTAGATATCATCCCACATATTCAGCTCATCCTGTGCCATCTGTCTATATTATATATAAAATCCCTTCAACTACTCTAATACTGAGAAAAGTCTTAAGAGTTACAAATATGATCTTTCCATGTAGGAGTATAAACAGTTCAACTTTAGTAAGTCCCTTATGATTTCTCTTTCTTGTTTACCTTTTCATGCTTCTCTTGATTCTTGTGTTTGAAAGTCAAATTTTCTATTCATCTCTGGTCATTTCAACAAGAATGCTTGAAAGTCCTCTATTTCATTGAATGACCATTTTCCCCTGAAGTATTATACTCAGTTTTGCTGGGTAGGTGATTCTTGGTTTTAATCCTAGCTCCTTTGACTTCTGGAATATCATATCATAAGCCCTTTGATCCCTTAATGTATAAACTGCTAGATCTTGTATTGTCCTGATTGTATTTCCACAATATTTGAATTGTTTCTCTCTGGCTGCTGCTACAATATTCCTAAGAGTTTTCCTTTTGGTATCTCTTTCAGGAGGCAATTGGTGGATTCTTTCAATATCTATTTTACCCTCTGGCTCTAGAATATCAGGACAGTTTTCCTTGATAACTTCTTGAAAGATGATGTCTAGGCTCTTTTTTTGATCATGGCTTTCAGATAGTCCAATAATTTTTAAATTACCTCTCCTGGGTCTATTTTCCAGGTCAGTTGTTTTTCCAGTGAGATATTTCACATTGTCTACTATTTTTTTCATTCCTTTGGCTTTGTTTTATAATTTCTTGATTTTTCATAAAGTCATTAGCTTCCATCTGCTCCATTCTAATCTTTAATGGATTATTTTCTTCAGTGAGCTTTTGGACCTCCTTTTCCATCTGGTCAATTCTGCTTTTTAGGGCATTCTTCTCCTCATTGACTTTTTGTATCTATTTTGCCATTTGGGTTAGTCCATTTTTTAAAGTGTTATTTTCTTCAGCATTTTTTTGAATTTCCTTTAGCAAGCAGTTGAATCGTTTTTCATAATTTTCTTGCATCATTCTCATTTCTCTTCCCAATTTTTGCTCTACTTCTCTTACTTGATTTTCAAAATTCTTTTGGAGCTCTTCCATGACCTGAGACCAATTCATATTTTTCTTGGAAGCTTTGGCTGTAAGAGCTTTGACTTTGTTGTCTTCTTCTGTTTATATATTTTGGTCTTCCTTGTCACCAAAGTAAGATTCTATAGTCTGATTCTTTTTCCAGTTTTTGGTCATTTTTCCAGTTATTTACTTGGTTTTTGAGCTCTTTTTCAAGGTAGCTCTCTGCTTCCAGTAGGGGTGGGGGATGTAATGTCAGCTGCTTGATCCCCCATAATCTGTGGGACTAGAGCTCTAGAAACAATTGCTTCTGCTGCCACTGCCCCTGCCCCTGCTGCTCCTGCCCAGAGCAACTCTCCCACCACTGGGGCTGGGGTCCAATGACTATACTCTCTCACATACAGGTCCCACAGGTTTTTTTCACTGACCTTTCAATTTGTCCTCAATGTTTTATGGTCATGAAGTCTGGAAACTACCACAGGTGCCTGCAATTCAGTCCCCTCAAAGCCTGCTCAGGTTTGTTCTGTGCCAGTGTGGCTCACACTGGACTGCACTCTGCTCCCAGTGAGGTATGATAGATACTTCCCACATGACCTTCCAGGCTGCCTTGGGCTAGAAATTTGCTTCACTCCATCATTCTGTGGGTTCTGCAGCTCCAGAATTTGTTTAGAGTCATTTTTTACATGTATTTGGCTGGGTTTGTGGGGAGAGTGCTAGCAAGTCCATGCTGTTACTTGGCCATCTTGGCTCCACCCTGAAGAATCAAGCTCAATATTTTTCAAAGAATGTGTGACTTAACTCCAGTTGCCTCAAACACACACACACACACACACACACACACACACACACACACACACCAACAACAACAACAAAACTTCAACCCAAAACCAAAACAACAAAATCAAAGTAAGAAATCAAGTCCCAGCCGAGAAGGTGTCATGGAAGGTTTGAAGAGGAATTTAAGAAAAGTTTGGAATAGCCACTATGATGAGTGCCATAGCAAATCAATTAGGGAGATATAAAAGATTGCTTTGCTGTGAGGAGGGTCTCATTGAGATTAAGTATCAAATTTACAGTAGGCCTAGTCAATGTGACTTCATGATTTTCTCTAGCTCCATTCATCAACATGTCAATTAAAATAAATAGTGTGAATAATCCAATGTTGGGGTCTGGCAAGGCAATTCAAGTCCCACCTTCTTCAAGGAAGCCTTTCCAAGGTGCCCACCACTGTTAGTGCCTTCCCCTTTGGGATTACCTTCCATCCTCTCCATATGTATCTAGTATTTTTATTTATAAAAATAAGGTTATTTATTTGTTGTTTCCTCCATTAGAATGTGAACTCCTCGAGGCAAGGATTTTTGCCTTTTTCTTTTTTATTTCCAGTACTTAGTACCATGACTGATACATAGTGACTACTTAATAAATGCTTGCTGACTGACTAACTGGACAATAGCTATTGGAACTTACTAGGGGAGAGTGGCACTGTTATTCTCAGGACATTTTGATATAGAGTCCTGGGCTGTCTCCATTGAGATCTGAGGGGACATGATAGGAAATATGGTGGTGGAGGTGGTGGTGGTTGTAGAGGTGGAGGTGATGGTGGTAGTGGTGGTGATGGTGGAGTTGGTGGTGGAGGTGGTGGAGGTGGTGAAGGTGGTGGTGGTGATGGTGGAGGTGGAGGTAGTGTGGTGGAGGTGGTGATGATGGTAGAGGTGGTGGTGATGATTGTGGAGGTAGAGGTGGTTGTGGTGGAAGTGGAGTTGGTGGTGGAGGTGGTGGTGTTGGTGGAGGTGGAGGTAGTGTGGTGGAGGTAGTGGTGGTGGTGGTGGTAGTAAAGGTGGTGGTGATAGTGGTGATGGTGGAGATGGTGGTGGTGGTAGAGGTGGTGGTGGCGTGGTGGAGGTGGTGGTGATGGTTGTGGTGATGGTGGAGGTGGAGATAGTGTAGTGGTGATGGTGGTGATGGTGGTGATGGTGAGTGGCATGTTCTGCATGGCCCGTGGCCCCAATCTCCATATCTACTGTTGGCCAAAGTGATTAACTGAAATGTTCAGCAATGGTGTCTGGAGAGTTTGTATCTCGGCTGGTCATTAACAGTCTTCTAGACTTTTGTCTTGCCACTGGAGAGAGTGAAGCTGATGACATTTCCGCCTCACTTAAATCCAATTCACTCACAAGTGACATCGCTCTTGTGTGTCATTGTCATTTGTCCTCTTTGATAACCAAGGAAGAACAACATCTCAGGCCAGCGCTTGCTCTACTTTGCAGATGGGAACTCAAAGCCCAGAAAGGCCTGGGGCCTTCTCTAGGCCACAAAACCAAGGGAGATATTCAAGTGGCATCACCCCTTCCCCCACAATGGGAGTGCCTGCCCTAAACCAGGGCAAAAAGAATCTCCCTTAGGAGTCTGACGCCAGTCTGAGTCTCTCCTAGCTCTTCTGAGGACCAGGAAAATGCAGTGTATAGTAAAGGTTGGACTTAGAAACAGGAGACTTGAATTTGAACCACAACTCTGACACTCCCTAGCTGAGTGACTTTGGGAAAGCCACCCAACTGGGATGATGAGCCTCAATGTCTTTTAAATGATGTTAATGACACTTATGTTGACAGGTGGGGGAGGTCTCATCCTAGAGTCAGAAGAGCCCAAGGCCAAGTTATCATACTAGCTGTGTGTGACCATGAGCAAGATACACAACACCTCAGAGCTCTTGGTAGCCCTCTACATTTGCAAGACTCAGACAAATGACTCAGGGTCTCTATAACTGACACCAAGATGTCACTTTAAGTCTGTAAGATACTTTACATATGTTATCTAATTATGTCTTTACAACAACCCTGGGATGTAGGTGCTGTTATTATCCCCATTTTGCAGAAGAGGAAACTGGGTCAGAGGATAAGTAATTTGCCCAAGATCATCCAGCTAGAAGGTGTATGAGTCAGGATTCAAATTCAGATTTTCTTGACTCCAAATCCAGAATTTTATCCACTACATCATTTCACTTTTTTATGCCAACTGAAATTATAGGGAAGGAGGAAAAGAAAGAGGGGGAAAGGAGAAGAACAAGAAGAAAGACAGACAGGAAGAAGAAAGAAAGAAAGAAAGAAAGAAAGAAAGAAAGAAAGAAAGAAAGAAAGAAAGAAAGAAAGAAAGAAAGAAAGAAAGAAAGAAAGAAAGAAAGAAAGAAAGAAAGAAAGAAAGAAAGAAAGAAAGAAAGGAAGGAAGGAAGGAAGGAAGGAGAAGGAAGAACCTCATTTGTAGTGTTGTTGAAAGTGCTCTGTAACCTTAAAAGGCTAGAAAAATGAGAATTCTTTCCATTCATATTTGAAATATACTTATTTAGTAAAATCAATGCAAAACATGATGAGTACTGCATATATGAAGATGAAAAGTAACACTGTCTCTATCCCAAAAGAGATTTGCAATCTAACGGGAAAGATGTAATCTACACATAATATATTCCTTTGAGAGGGACTGGTTTTTATTTTTCTTCGTATTTCCATGGTTTAGTACAGTACCTGTATATAAAGTGTTTAATAAATGCCTGTTGAAAGAGATAGAGAACATTATGAAATGCAAAATGGATAATTCTGGTTACATGAAATTGAAAAATTTTTAACAAAGTCAATGCAACCAAGATTAGGAGGAAAGCAGAAAACTAGGAAAGAATTTTTATAACTAATGTCTCTGACAAAGGCCTCATTTCTAAAATATATAGAAAGCTGAGTCAATTTACAAGAATACAAGCCATTCCCCAGTTGATAAATGGTCAAAGGATATGAACAGGCAGTTTTCAGAGGAACAAATGAAAGCTACCTCTAGTCATAGGGAAAAATGCTCTAAATCACTATTGATTAGAGAGATGCAAATCAAAACAGCTCTGAGGTACCATTTCACATCTATCAGATTGGCTAACATAACAAAACAGGAAAATTATAAATGTTGGAGAGGATGTGGGAAAACTGGAACACTGATTAATTGTTAATGGATCTGTGAGCTGATTCAACCATTCTGGAGAGCAATTTGGAACTTTGCCCAAAGGGCTATAAAAATGTGCATACCCTTTGACCCAGCAATATCTTTTCTAGGGTTATATCCCAAAGAGATCATAAAAACAGGAAAAGGACCCATATGTATAAAAATATTTATAGCAGCTCTTTTTGTGGTGGCCAAGAACTGCAAACTGAGGGGATGCCCATCAACTGAGAAATGGCTGAACAAGTTGTGGTATAAGAATGTAATGGAATATTATTGTGCTATAAGGCAGATCAGAAAATCTTGGAAAGACTTATGTGAATTGATACTGAGTGAAGGGAACAGAACCAGGAGAACAGTGTACACAGTAACAGCCACAGTGTATGATCACCGACTTTGATAGACCTAGCCCATCCCAGCAATGCAAAGACTTAAAACAATTCCAAAGGACTCATGATGGTAAATACCATCCACATTCAGAGACAGAACTATGGAGTCGGAATGCAGAGTGAAGCAAACTATTTGGTTTTGTTTTTTCTTTATCATGTTCTCTCCCATTCATTATAAATTTTCTATGCAACATGACTAATGTGAAAATGTGTTTGGTAGGAATGCAGAGTCATATCATATTGCATGCCATCTTGGGGAGGTAGTAGGGAGGGAGGGGGAGAAAATTTAAAACTTATGGAAGTGAATGTTGAAAATAAAATTAAATATATATTATATATATAATGAATAAAATAAATAATTTTTTGAAAAATAATACCTGTTGATTGATTTATTGGTATGAGACCAGGGAGAAAGCTGAGGGAAAGATCCAAATAAATGCTATGAGAAGAACAAAAAGGGTATCTTGGGTAAAGGGAAATGATGATGGCAAGGAGGGACTTCTAGGGCAGCTGGCATGTGGTGGAGAGAATGCTAGGTCTTGAGTCAGCAGGACTCATCTTCATGAATTCAAATCTGACCTCAGACACTTACTGTCTGAGTAACCCTGGACAAGTCACTTAACCCTGTTTGCCTCATCTGTAAAATGAGCTGGAGAAGGACATGGCAAACCACTTCGGTAACTTTGCCAAGAAAACCCCAAATGAGAGTCTGACAGTCATGTCATGGATAACAAGAGTGAGGGGGTTAAGTGAGAGACCTGGGCAAGTCCCTTCTCTGAGAGCCTCAGTTTCCTCATCTGTAATTTGAGTGAATTTGGCTAGAAGACCTCTAGGGTCCCTTCCATTTCATGATGTATGATTTTCTCTGGCCTTTCGTAGCTGTGGGCCACGGCTTAATCACTTAACTCAGTTTCCTCATTTGGAAAATGGGGATAACAATACCAGTTCTACCTACATTACATGGTTAGTGTGGGATTTAAATGGGATTAGGAGGGTAAAGCACTTTGCAAACCATAAAATGTTATGCAAATGTCAGCTGTTATTATTATCGGAATAAAAATGGTGTTTGTGTTAGACTAGTCTGGAAGAGAGGAGAAGTCCGACTCCACGTCTGCCCCTTGCTAGCTGTAGGTGACCTAGACACATGACTTTCTCCTTCTGGCTCATTTTCCCCCATCTCCGGGGGGCAGTAGAAAGAGCACATCAGCACATTCTGCCTGTGTCACTTAATCCCTGCAAGGTTTAGTCAAGTTGTCTCAGTTTTCTCATCTGTAAAAATGCGGATCCCTTCCAGCTTTGAATATATGATAGTATAGTCTTTGAACAAGAGGTGCGGGGCTGGACGAAAGGGTTTCTCTGTTCCTTCTAACTCTAAGGCCGATTCTGTGCAGGGGCTGTTGTAGTTGTAGTTCCCAGCTAAGGCCACGAGGGGTCACAATAAATGCGGGTTTCCCCGGGGGTGGGGTGAGGCACAATCCTCGGTGCCCGGCTCGTGGGACTCTGGTTGCTATGTGTCCTTCGTTCTCGAAGTGTGTCAGAGGGCTCCGAGGAGCTCCCGCCCCCAAGAGGCCCCTGGAGTGACAGGCTTGGGAAGGTACACCCGGGTTAGCCACAGGCAGAAGAAGGGGAAGCCTCCGCTGGGCAGCCTCCGGGTGGCCTCCTATCTCCTTTCCATCTCCAACCCGAGACTGAGAAAGTGACTGTACCTCCTCTGACCCCCGAGGATAGAGATGGACCCGGCTGGTCAAGGCAGAGCAGAGCCATCCAAAAGACAGGGGGTGGGGGCGGGGAGAGAAGATCAGATAGAGCCTGACCCATGATTCGAATCCCGATGTTGACATTTACCCCCTGAATGTTCTTGGCCCAGTCCCTTTCCTTAATAATAACCTCCCGCAATATTTAGTTATCTTGTATATAGCTTGCTTTGTAGATAGTCGCCTGCATGTTGTCTCTCCCATTGGCAGGAAATGTCTTTTGGCTTTTTGTAACCCCAGCGTTTAGCACACATAGTAGGGCTTAACAAATATTTATTAAATAGAATGGGGAAAAAGGTTTTAAAGAAGATAACTACCTAATCCCTTTAAGCAATTTGCTCTGGAGATAACACAGGACCTTAGAGATCTGCCAACCCATTCATTTTACAGATGAGAACACTGAGGCGCAGAAAGGTCAAATGACTTGCCCCAGAGTTACTCAGTGACTTAGAGGCAGAGCTCGGATTAGCACTCAGGTCCTCAGAATCCCAAATCAGCGATCTTTCCCCGACCACGACCTGCTCCGAGAAGTGAATAGCACTGGATTATTTTACGGGATGTTGGTGTCCCTTCTCGGTCCAAATCCTACTGTCTGGTGCCCTCCAAAGGGGAAGTCCTCCCACACCCCCTCTCTCTTTGCGCAGGAGCCTCTAGATCTTGTAGGCTGGCGTCTTTGTTCCATGTCACTTCCCGTCCTTTGGTCTACGGTGACTATCTCCACAGGCTCATTCTCTACAATTATTTGCCTCCTCCGCACGGTGTCCCCGGATCGCGGGACGTGGATTGTGTCCTGCTTTTCCCTGCGAGTTTCCAAACCAGCTCCTCTTGCCACCTGGTTCTGGAGACAAACCTCGCCCTTGCTTCCTTCCCTGGAAACTCATAACTGACTCAGCAGCTGTGGCCGGGTCAGGGATGGGCTGCCCAGGGCTTCGAGAACAAACAATAACCCCTGCTCCCTTTCAGGCGGGGTTGGGTTAGGCTCAAAAAGACATCAGACCTGGTCACTAAGCCATGGACCTGATATCATTTCTATAGCTTCACAAAATGCCTTCCTACCATATTTCCTGGGAAGTCATTCATTTATTCATTAATCTAGCAACTAGTAAACTGACACTGTTTGCACACCATTGTGCTAGGCACATGGGGATACAAAGACAAATTCCCAGAGGCCTTGCCCTAAAGGATCTGACATTCTCCTGGTTGGAGACAGAGACGCAGCAAACAGACCATTCATACAGTTTCAGCTTAAAAGTGAGTGTCAAATTGTATACCCATTGAGTAACAGAAAATGAAGTGAGGAGGCATGTCCAAAAATATTTATAGCAGCTCCTTTTGTGGTGGCAAAGAATTGGAAATTGAGGGGATGCCGATCAATTGGAGAATGGCTGAACAAGTTGTGATATATGAATGTATATTAATAAATGTTTATTAACTACTGTTGTGCTATAAGAAATAAGTAGGCAGACTTCAGAAAAACCTGGGAAGACTTACATGAACTGATGCTGAGTGAAAGGAGCAGAACCAGGAGAACATCTTACACAGTAACAGCAACATTACCTGATGAGCAGCTTTGATAGACCTAGCTCTTCTCAGCAATGCAATGATCCAAGACAATTCCAAAAGACTCATGATGGAAAATGCTGTCCATACCGGAAAAAGAACTATGGAGTCTGAACACACATTGAAGCATACTATTTTCTCTTTGTTTTCTTTCTTGTAGTTTTTCCCTTTTGTTCTGATCCTTCTTTTACGACATGACTAATGTGGAAATATGTTTAATATGATTGTATATATATATATATATAACCTATATCAGATTACATGCCATCTTGGGGAGGGGAGAAGGGAGGGAGGGAGAAAAATTTGGAACTCAAAATTTCATAAAAGTGAATGTTGAAAATTAAAAATAAATAAAAAAGGAAAAAATAATGTGAGGAGAAAGTACTAACAACTAGGAAGATCAGGAAGTGGGTATTGTATGATCTCTTTTATAAACTGGAAAACAGAGATATAGATCATAAATGAGGTCCCTCCAGGTCCATCTTCTGTCTATCAAGTGATCTGCCCAGGATCACACAGCTAGTAAATGGAAAACTGGAACTATCGACTTGGACTTTGAAACCTAGCACCTGTTTCATCAGACCCAAATGATTTGCTGAGCTAGGCCTGTCAAAGTGGTGGGGTGGAAGGATCATGGCATTTGGATTCAGAGCACCTGGGTTTAAATCCTGAGACACCTGAGCAAGACACAACTTTTCTGAGCATCTGCGGCATTAGCCAGAAATAATGGTAATTAGTCAATATACATTTATTAAGCACTTACAACAAACCAGGCACCATGCTAAATACTGGGGATACAAATAGGAGAAGCAAAAAGGCACTACCCTCAAGGAGCTTATAGTTTAATGGGAGAAGACTACACACAAAAGGAAACTGGAAAGTGGGAGGGAGGAATGTAGAAGATGTGGGGACACACTGAGAGAAGTCTGAGAAACCCCAAAGAAATGCAGCCAAGTGAGAAATGAAGTACCTGAACTGATAGAATTCAGACCTTTATATAGCACTTTACATACACTGTCTCTCTGAAACCTCACAACAACCTTATGAGCTAAGTGCTATAGACTCTGAGTCAAGATATGTAAAAATACTTTGCAAATCTTAAAGCACTATTTAATAACTGGTAGCTGTGTGCCCAGAGTCACACAGCTAGGAAGTGTCTGAGGTTGGATTTGAACTCAGGTCTTCTTGACTCCAGGTCTACCACTCCCAGATAATAAATGTTACTTATTATTATTACAGTTCCTAACTTCTAAGTCGGCTATGACTTCCTAATGGCAGAGAGTTGAAGGATCAGTATGGGCAGAATGTGTCTATTATCAGACTTTGTTACTGTATCAGGTGTTTCTTCTATTTCGTTGCTTTTCTAAGATTCATTCTGGAAGTAGGAAAGGAGGTGTTGATAGAAAATGAGTGTAACATAAAAGCAAAAGGCATTAATAATATATTTTTAAATGAGAAATTATATTAGATAGTGTCTAAGTACCATTCTTGGTCTAAACTTATATGGTGGTTGAAGTAGGCACATTGCTGCAGCAAAATATTTTGTGCTACCTTCTACAACAGAGACCCAACCATATTAAAATATAATGGAAAAGTATTTAACAAAAATAGATAAAAATTTCCCACAATGTCTAATATTACATTTTCAAACTAAATCAATATGTGGTCTACAGCAGTCTTTATGTACAGGTGAGTGGTATCATTTCTTTGTGAATTTGAAACTAATGTTCTATAAGTTTAATATGATTGCACATGTATGGCCTATATCAGATTGCTTGCCATCTTGGGGAGGGGAACAAGAAGGAGGGGAAAAATTTTGGAACTGAAAATCTTATAAAAGTGAATGTTGAAAACTAAAAATGATATAGTTAATTAATTTTTTAAAAAGAAGAAGGCTTTCGCAATCCCCCTAAGGTTGTATTAGACCAGTGATTCTTAACCTTTTCTGTGCCATAGACCAAAGTCTCTGATACCCTGATGAAGCCTGTGGACCTCTAGAATACCTGCTAGAAGGCTACTGCCTTCTCTTCATTGATTACCTTCCATATATAGCCTCTTTGTACATAGTTATCTACCCATTAGACTGTGAGCTGCTTGAGAGATGATCTTTTGCCTCTCTGTATCTCTGGCATTTAGCACAATTCCTGGTACATAAAAGGAACTTAATAAATGTTTATGGACTACCGACTACTAAATCCACTTCCCTGTGTTTCAGTGAAAGATCAAAGCCTTCCAAGGAGAGCCATACAAAAGGCATACATTTTTCCTTTCTTTAAAAAAAAATCTGAATCTAGGATCCATGAATTTTATGTTATGGCTTTGCTCTGGAGGATTTTAAGCAAAATGTATCTCTAGAAAAGGCATCTAGCCTGTGTTCCATTGAAGTACATTGCAGTCTTTGCCTTTGTGACCTAAGGCAAATCACATCCTCTTTCTGGGCCTCAGTTTCCTTATCTACAAAATGAGGGCCTTGGACTAAATGAACTTTGAAGACCTTTCTGATTTTAAATACCAAATTCAACCCTGGGTGCTCTGATACTCAGTCCAACACTCACTTACATACCATGTTTCTGATAGAGTTGAGTGCCTTGTCTAAGGTCACACAGTTGATACTCAGACCCAAAGAGCAGAGGCCTTTCTTCCTTAAATGGAGCTTAACTCTTTATATCAGTTTTAATTGATTGATTGATGGCCAGGAAGCAGCAGGACCAGAGTTCTTGCATTGGCTGCTCCTGGAAAAGACATTTTTCCCTTGATTTCTAAGGTGCAGTGTGGTAGCCCAGACTGCAGGTGCAAACCTAGGAGCTAGAGAAGCCATATCAATCTCCATCCCAGCTGCTTTGAGGAAGGGACAGCACTGAGATTCTTTGAGAACTGAGGACATGTGGCTGGCTGTGACTGTGATTGTGATTTCTCTGGGATAGAAAGCTGCTTAGCATTGAGAGGAAAGCAGTCTGAGCCCCCAATACCTGTTCTACCCCTGACTAGTTGGGAGACCTGGGGGAAGTGACTGCCCCTACTGGAGACCTCAGTTTCCTTCTTTGTAAAACAAGAAGGTTGGATTAGACAACTTCTAAGATCTCTTCCAACTCTAAGGTTCCAGAAATCTGTGTGTGTGTCTGTATGGATCCGTAGAATGTCAAAACTGGAAAGGACCTCAGAGGTCTTACAGCACAGCAGTTTTCATCCTATAGTTCATGACCTTGACTTGTCCTACTTATTATTTTTTTGCATCTTAATAGTCATATTTCAAGCAGTAGTTCTATGTCTTTTATGCATTTAAAAATATGATTTCAAAAAGGGGTCTGGAGGCTTTACCAGACTGTCAAAGATTTCGGTCCAGGCAGAGAAAAGGTTAAGAATCTCTGTTCTAATGCAATACCTCCACCAATGCCCCTCCCTCTTGCACTATAGTCTGCAGGCTAGGGCCCAAACAAACAAATCTTTTGGTCCCCACAGTCTCCACCCTCTAATTCAACATTCACCTCCATACTAATCGTCCTTCCTCAAAGATCTTGCCTTAACTACAGCTTGAATATCTACTTTCTCCTCTTCCTTCTCCTAGCCAATCAGAGAAGAATTCAGAGGCAGCTTGATCATCATAGTGGCTAGCCCTCTGGGCTGGGAATCAGGAGGATCTGGAACTGAACCCTACCACACATACCAATTAGTTCTATGATCCTGGGTGAGTCTTTTAACCTCTTGGGCATGAGTTTCCTCATTTGTAAAACATGAAGTCTGGATTAGGTGACCTCTAAATCTACTTTCTAGCTGTAAATGAAGGAATGAAAAAGCATTTATTCTGTGGTTACTATGTGATAGACACTGCATTAAGAACTAGGGCTACAAATACAAAAATACCAAAAAAGCTGGTCCTCAAGGAGATTACATTCCAATAGTGCTGTGGAGACCAGGAGAAGTGTTTTGGTTAAAGCCAAAGGGATAGTGAATGAAATCATTTGTTAACACATGTTCCCAGATCTGGAAATAGAAAGGGGAGAGGGGAGGAAAGAGTCATGACCTGACAGTGACCAGCATGGTCAGCCTAAATAGGGTGACTTTGATTCTTAGAGACAGATGGGTGGTGCAGTGGATAGAGAGCACTGGACCTAGAGTCAGGAAGACTTAAATTCAAATCTGACCTCACACACTTTCTAGCTATGTGACCTTGGCTAAGTCATTTAACATTTGTTTGCCTCAGTTTCCTCAATTACAAAATGAGGATACCAATAGCTCCTATCTTGAAGTGTTGTTGTGAGGAATAAATGTGACAATGTTTGTAAAAGTGCTTATTCTATTCCCTGGAACATAGTAGGCGCTTATTCCCTCCCCTTTCCCGTATGGTCCTATTCTCTTTCCAGATACTCTTTATTCGTCAAGATTGTGTTAATGCTGCTTATTCCTATTTCTTCTACCTATCTGACCACTTTAGTTTGTCACTTTAGTGACATCCAGGTCACACGTACTAGGTGCCCTCCCTGCAAGACTTTTTCTTAGACCCTCTTCTCTTTTTTCTCTACAACAGGGGTGTCAAACCCAAATGGAAATGGGATCACTTAACAGTATACAAGGATCCCTGAAGGTCAAATATTGACATAGAAAACCACATATTAACATTATATATGTTCTGTTGTATTTTTATCTATTTTGCTAAGTGTTTCCTAATTACATTTTAATCTGGTTCTGGCCTTTTATAGCCCAGGGTCTCATCCCTCTGTTCCCCACTATCTCACTTGGTGATCTCATCAGCTTCCTTGGGTTCAACTCTCATCAGTTTGTAGATAATTCTCAGAAGATATCCAGCACTAATCTCTCTCCTGAGCTGCAGTCCCACATCACTAATTGCCTTTGAACATCTTCCATTGGATATCCAATAGGCATCTCAAACTCAACAGGTCTACAACAGAACATATTCTCTTTCCCCCAAAACCCTCCCTTCTTCCTCACTTCTCTAATTACTATTAATGGTACTGCTGTCCTCCCAATTGCTCAAGCTGAAGAGATTAAGTGACTTTGCACACTGCTAGTAAGTATCTTCATCAGGATTTGAATTTAGGTCTTCCTGACTTTGACTTCCTGAGTCAGCAATCCTGAGAAAGGATTTGAACTCAGGTCTTCCTGAAAACCTCATACTGTATCCACTGTGCTATCGATCTGCTTCATTGCTGACTGAAATAGCAATAGCCTTTTCATTGGTCTCCCTGCAATAAGGACATTGACCTGTGGCAGAGGAGGCACACAGGAACCAAGGGCCCTGTGAAGGAATTGCCTCCTCCATCCAATGCAAATTCTTTAAGCATGAAGACACAAGCATCACCTGAAGTCTATTGGGGAGCTCAAATCAACCTCATGCCTGCTCTGATGAGGAATGCTCAAACTCATTCTCCACTAAGGTGCTAAAGTGATTTTCCTAAAGTGTAGTTTTGGCCATGTCAGCCTTCAATCAATAAATTCCAGTGGTTTTAAAATTACTTTCAGGATCAAATGGAAATCCTTTATTTAGCATTTAAAGCCTTTTACAACCTTGACCCTTCCTACCTATCCCATCTATGTATATTTTACTTTACCATCAACTACAGTGGCTTTTCCTTGAACATGCACTCCATACTTTTGTATGCTGTCATCTCCATTGGAATTATAGTTCCTTGAGGGAAAGGGCTGTATGTTTGCCCTTCTTTGGGCTAATCCCATCATTTAGCACTGTACCTGACCTCTACTAAGTGCTTAATAATTATGTTTGCTGACAAACTCCTGAAGGGTCTTCCCACCTCCACTCTCTTTAAACTATCCTTAACATGATTCTTAATTAGTCTTCCACAATTATAGATCTGACCAAGTCTCAAGTCCAAAATCTTCAATGGCTGCCTATTGCCTACATGGAAAAGTTTAAGCTCCACTCCCAGGAATTCCAGGTTTTCTATAATCTGGCACCAACTTATCTTTCAAGATTTAGCTCATACAGTTTTCCTCTATTCACTAATACTTTACTGAAATGGATACTCTTCCAGTAGGTCCTATGCTTTGGGTCTCTCATGCTTTGGGTCAGATTGCCCTACAAAACAGGCCCTCCTGAAATTTCCCTGTGGACCACCAAGGTCTTCATCCCAGCCCTCTTTCTCTCTTATAGCCCATTCCTAATTCCTAGTCATCTCTAAAGAACTCCTCAATCACCACCTATTCCAAGAAGAAATTGATGACCCTCCTGTATTAGTCATGATCAGCTTAACATTGAGAGTTGCTTTTCTTATTCTACTTGCCCAGGGTCACACAGTGAGTAAGCATCAGAGGTCACATTTGAACTCCAGACTTGCTGCCTCTAGGGCTAGTGCTCCATCCACTGTGCCACCTAGCTGCCCCTATGTACTTTTGATAGAATATATGAAAGGAAGCTTGGTATGCATAGCATATAAGGCACTGGATTTGGAATCTGAAAGTCTTATTTTAAAATTCCATCTCAGACATTTATTAGCTGTTTGCAAGTCACTTCATCTGTTAAACTCTCTCAACTCCAGTTTTCCTCATCTGTAAAATGGAGATAATAATACTACCTACCTCAGAGTGGGGAAACAGGTAGGTTGTAAGGCTCAAATGAGATAATATATGTAAAGCTCATTGGAAACCTGAAAGTACCATATTAAGATTAGGTAGCTAACATTGTTAATTATGGTTATCTACATTCAAGTCCTATCCCATTGCTAGATAGTGAGTTCCAGGAGGGCAGGGACCAAGTCTTCTCTGAATTTTGTGAAAGGGAGATGATTACCCCCCTTCCCCACACCACTATGTTGGGACATACATGGAATTGAGCTGAGCTTCCCAGGCTACTTTTGGGGGATGTATGTGCATGCTTGAGGATTTGCATGTTGGGTTGAGGAAATAATCTTTTCATTGGTATCTTGCTCCCTCAGTGCCTCCCCTGCCACAGGGTAAGATGAAGTATTAAAGGGAATTGGCCATTAAGCCAGGAATAATGGGCCACTCAGTAGGATCTTAAATGGAATGCCTCTACCTCTGCCACTCTCTTCTTTTTCTTTTCTGAATGTATGGCTTGGAACTCTCTCTGGAGCTTTCCCTCCCCACCTAGGATGGTAGCCCAAGCATAGCATCTAGGGCATGTGTTGTTCTAGGTCAGCCTCAGTAGGTATCTCCAGATGCTAACTGCCTCTTCTTTGTGTTTCTTTCCCGAAATTTAAGTAACCAGAGAGTAATCCTGAGATACTGAGCCAAAGGTATCATCAGAAGTGGCCGGAGGAGCTCAGTTGAGAATGTTCTAATTGGATGTGTGTGTGTGTGTGTGTGTGTGTGTGTGTGTGTGTGTGTGTAGACAGAGACAGAGAGAGAGAGAGAGAGAGAGAGTTCACTTGAAAATTAATCCCTCAACATTTGTTCTCCCTCAGTTCCCTGGCATGGGCCTCTGAATACAGTAGGTGTTTAATAAATGTCATCTTTGTGAAATTACTGTGAAGCCATCCAAATTGTTTCTGCCTCTTCCAGCTTGAGTGTGTGGAAAGAATCCTGGATTTGGGGTCAGGGGATCTAGGTTTGAATCCTGGTTCTGTTACTTACTATCTACATTAACCTTGGATAGTCACTTTTCATTGGGCCTCAGTTTCCTCATCTGTAAAATGAAGAGGCTGGTTGAAGATCTTCTAATATCTCTACAACTCTAAATCCCACAATTCTCTTTCTCGGGCCCTGCATGTATTTGGCAAGAGGAAAGAGGGAGGAAGCCTGACATTGGCTGGTAGAGAATGAGGATGAAACCCTGGCCAGGAAGGGTGAGGAGGACCAGATGTGGGGGCAGGGGTTGTGAATTGTGCACAGGCAGTGCTCAGGGCCAAGCCCAGCCCCACCCTTCCCTGCTTCTCTCCAGGGAAAAGAGAGCTACTTTCTACTTCCTCCTCCCCCTCCCGGGTGATTCACCCTGGGAGCTGATCCCAGCCTCTCCTGAATCTTCATTGAGAAGGCTGTCTCTTACCCAGCCTTAGCCACCAGACTCTTCTTCATCCACAACCCCCTTCCAAAACCTGATCCACATCCTTCAGGCTTGCTCTTAGGCTCCCATCCGTGCCCTTTGTCCCTCAGTTTCCCTATCCTTAATTATCAGTCGATAAACATTTATGAAATACTCACTGTGTACCAGGAACTGGGCTAAGCAAATGAATCAATGCAATGCAGAAACAGTCCCAGCACTTAAGGAGCTAACATTCCGAGGATCGAGTTCACATGTAAAGAACTAGATATATACAAGACACATACTGTGTGGATAAAAGGTAATCTTCAAGAGGAAAGCACTAGCAGCTAAGTGGACCAGGAAAGGCCTCCTGCAGAAGATGGAATGTAAACTGAGTCTTGGAATCAAGAGAACAGATACAGGAGTGAGGAAGCAGAGCATTCCACACATGAGGGATACCCAGTGCAAGGGGACCTGGAGTGGAGACAGAGTGTAGTGTTTGAGGAATAACAAACAGGTCAGAGTATATCTAGATGGTAAGGGTTGGGGGAAAAATGTGTGGCCATCTATATTATCTTAAGACAGTATGCTTTGTTATGGGGGCTTAGGTCAAGCATAGATAACAGAATTCTGTTAGATTTTTAGGAGCAAGGATGCATCTTTATGTCAAGTAAAAAAAAAAAACACCATTTATTAAGCATTTACTGTGTGCCAACACTGTGCTAAAGGTTGGGAATACAACCCAAGCATAAAGAAAGACAAAGCCTGGCCTCAAGGAATTTATATTCCAATGGGGGAAGACCATGCATAAAAAGGAAGTGAAAATGAGGGAGAGGAGAAAATCAAGGTACCCTGCACAGATGCAGAAAAGACTGTGGAGAGTCACCAGTCACCAGTACAGCCTGGAGAGGGATAAATTGTTTCCTAGAATCTTAGAGCTAGAAGAGAGAGACCTTGGTGCCGTCCAGTCCAATTCGCATCTGAACAAGAATCCTTACTACTGTGATGGGTGAAATCTGAAATAACTGAGCAAGCAAAGGTTTGAGATTCTGAGCAAATTGATTTATTAAGCAATGCATTCCAATTGCATAACAGATCAGGACCAGGCCTCCTCAGCTTGGCACTGCACCCGGCATACAGGGGGAGACAGATTTTTATGTATTAAAAGAAAACAATAGGAAGCCAGGATACAAGATTAGGGACTTTCCAAATTGAGAGGGCAAGAATGATCTGGTACAATTGCCTAAAATCAGAAAATGAGGTGTCCTATATCCTCTAATCTAAGGAAACAGTAACTAATCGACCAGTATGGGGCTAGTTTTGAGATAAGATATACATTGCTTGAAATGTATGACTGAGAAAGCTCCTTGACTTAATCTTTTGATCTGATTGGACAAATAGGTGGCATAGTAGATAGAGCACTGACTTTGGAGTCAGAAGGATCTGAGTTCAAATGTGACATTAGATACAACACTTACTAGCTGTATGACTTTGGGCAAATCACTTAACTCCAACTGTCTACAAGAAAAGATGTTTATAGATCTGACTTGGATTCTAGGCAGCATAACCTAGGTCCTTGGTTAAGGAATCTAAGCAGGAGGTAGAGGGGGTCCAGCTTCCCAGTCATACAGGGTTAGGTTCAAAAAATGCAGTAAAGTTTTCCCACATTCTCATAATTGAATAAATTTTCTCACATTCTCATAACTGAATAAAGTTTTCTCACAAGACAGAAATTGGACTAAACCTATAAATAAATAGAAAGGGAACCGAGCTAGCTCCAGAAAATGAGTCACAAGATGGACTCAGTGGGGTTCACTCAATTCATACAGTTCTCTCACTACAATATCTACAGTAAATGATCATCAAGTTTATCACAATCAGGATCTGAACTCTGATCTCATGTTCTTGACATTGCTACTATTATACCATGTTATCTCTCATTATTTATTCCCCTAAGACATGGTTTTGAATCTCCTCTCCATATGGTCACCTTCCTTTGGATGTCCCCCAGCCTGTCACTGTCTTTCCTAAAATTCAGGACTCAAAAAATTCACGCAGAACTCCACCTATGTCCAAACTGAGTTCAGTAGGATTATCATTTCCCAATCTCTTTCCCCTTCACTTAGAATCAGTTTCTGTCCCTGCCAGGTAACACTAGAGAAATCCTACTCAGCTTTTCAGATCCTTGTCACAAGAACTGCTCTCTGGTTATGCCTTCCTTGTCTTATATTTGTAGAATTTATTTTTTGAGCCTGCAGGCAAGACTTTACATTTATACCTATTAAATGTTATCTTACTAACTCTGGTCCATGATTTGAACCTGTCAAGATCATTCAGGGTTGGAATTCTGTCATCTAGTATGTTAGCCATTCTTCTAATAAATTTGTCTGTATAAGTACAAAGAATTACTTATAGAATAAATTGGATCAGTTGTTGAAAAGAAATTCTTTTTCATTAATGAGGGTCCTCCTTCCACTGGTTCAGGTTACCAACAATCCAGATCTTTGGACACATCTTCATAAGTTGCTGTGGTCAAGAGAATTCATGACCTGATGGCTGGCTGCCATTTGGCCAACAATGGAAGCCTTTCAAACTTGGTAGGTCAATACAGCCTAACTAAGCTTTTGGGAGTTCAAAGTGACCTTAGATCTATTTTAACCTCCTAGCTGGGCAGCTAGGGTAGAGGACTACAGAGACAAGCAGCACTGAACAAATCTAGTGTAGACATTTACTAGCTATGTGACCCTGGGCAAGTTGGTTCATCTTTGTCTGTCTCAGTTTCTCCATCTGTAAAATGAGGATAATGATAGCACCAACTTTTCTGGGTTATTGTGAGGATGAGCTAAGATAATATTTGTAAAACATTTTGTGAACTTTAAAGTGCTACACAAATGTGATTTAATATTATATTGTTGTTATGGTACTACAGATGAAGAAAATCAGGCTAGAGAAGTAGAGACAGGATTAAAAGTCAGGTCCTTTGGTATCAAATGAACTGCTTGCTCTTAGAGCCTTGGGGATCCCAGGATTTTCTCCAGCACACAAGGAGGCAGCAGGGGAACAGAGATTTTATTAGTCAGGGTTTCACACACACACACACACACACACACACACACACCACATGCACACATGTGCACATATATACAAGCATGTCACACACACAATCCACACACATCCACACACGCACACATACATACTCTTGTCCACACACACACACAGAGAAACTCACAACCAGCTTTTCTGAAGGTCTGCACAACAGACAACAGCCCGCTCCAATGTCACAGAGAGAATTCATAAGGTGCTTTAAGTGTTTACAAAACATTGACCTCCAACCCTGAAGGTAGGTAGTACAAATATTTCCATGTTTTACAGATAAAGAAACTAAGAGCCAGAGATGTAAATTCAAGATGAAACTTAAGAGAGGTGAAGGGACTTGGCCCAGGTCACACAGATAGTAAATTGTTTGCCTCAATTTCTTCAGTTGTAAAATAGGGATAATAACCTTTCTCCTACGGTTGTTGCAATAATCAAATGAGATGATATTTGTAAAAGGCACTCGACACTGGCACATAGTAGGTTCTTTATAAATACTTATTCTTTTCTCTTCCCTTTTCCCAAAGGGGTCTGGTGAGCTATTGTGAAGTGCACTGGAATCCAGAGACCTCTTCTGCCCTCTTCTCTTTCCTTCATTTATAGAGCTAGACCTTTGAGGTTTGCAAAGCACACTCTATATCATCTTATTTAATTCTCACAACAGCCCTGGGAGGTACCTGCTATTATTATCCCCTTTTCACAGATGAGGAAAGTTGAGGCTGAGAGACTTTCCTAGAGTCAACACAGTAAATATCTGAGGTAGGATTTGAGCCCAGGTTTTCTGGATTCCTAGTCCAATATTTGATGCTACCCAGATGCCACAGCTTTGTGTTGGACTAATTACAGCTGAAGGTCTTTCCAGCTCTAAGATTCTGGATTGGAACTGTACCTCAAATCTAGATCTTCAGAGTAAGCAATTGTCCAGCAAGCAATTACTAATCACCCACCATGGGTCAGGCACTGTGCTAGGTGCTGCAAATACAAGAACCAAAGTGGAACAATCTTGTTGTCCCTTAAGAGTGTAACATTCCTGGGTTGAATGGGTGGCAGTGGGTACATATAGAGCTATGTGCAAAACATATACAAAACCAAGGTAACTTTAGGGGGAAAGACACTGGCATTTGGGAGTGGAGCTGAGAAGCCAAGAAAAGGCTTCCTACCAAAGGTGTGGCTTGGACAGAGACTTGAAGGAAACCTGGGATTTCAACAGTCAGAGGGGAGGAGGGAGAAGAACATTGTAGGCATGGAATGTGCAAAGACATGGAGGCCAGAGAATGAATACTGTGTAGGAGGAACAGATGTTAGTGCTTGGAGGAGAGTATTGTGTAATAAACCTGGAAAGGTAATAAGGGGCCAGGTTGTAAAGAGCTTTAAATGCCACATAAAGGAGTTCATTTTATTTTGTTGTTAGGTCATTTTAGTTATGTCTGACTCTCTCTCACCACATTTGGGGTTTTCTTGGCAGAGATCCTAGAGTGGTTTGTCATTTTTTTCTCCAGCTCATTTTACAGATAAGGAAAATGAAGCAAAAAGGGTTAAGTCACTTGCCCAGGATCACATAGCTAGAAAACGTCTGAGGCTGGATTTGAACTTACAGAGATGAGTCTTCCTAATTCCAAGCTCTAACCACTGTGCCATGTAGATCACTTACATACATCCCCCTAAACCATGTGGCCTCTCTCTTGTCCCTTCTTGGAGCGGGTGCTCCCAAGGATGTATCTGTATCACAGGACTCCACCCCAAGAGACACAGATAGGTTGTGTGACTTCTCTGGAGAGAGACAGGAAAGGGCGGGGCCAAGAAATGCCCACAAAGTTCTTTGTCTGGTGGTCATCTCATTTGTGGTTTCCATGACACATCCTCATGTGGGTCTGCTGCCTGTTAGCAGTAGAACTGTACTTTCCCTTTAGCATTTACTGTCCCATTGCTCCCCCTACCCCCATTCTCCCAACCACAGCTGAAGGGACAAGGGGGGCTGACTGGGAGAACCAAGGCTTGGGATTCCAAACTAGCAACCTAGGAATTGCCTTCTGAGGGAGCATTGGAAAGGTTCTCTTCCACAAACCTCTTTCCCCATTGGTTTAACTCTGATGCCTGAAACTCTACTTTTAATGAGTCATTCTTGGGGGATCAGCATCACCCTCTCCTGCATCTGCATGGGGGAAATGAAAGAGTGAGCTCTGGTTTTAAAATCAGAGTTTAAATCTTGGCTATGTCTCTAAAAAGCTGTGTGACCTTGAACAACTCATGGAACTTCTCTGGGCCTCTGGTTCTGCATATACAGAATGAGGGGTAGCCCAGGGGCTCATAGAATCAAAGAAGAGACCTCAACAACCTCTACCACACATGGCTTCAAAGTCTCAAGTTCCCCAGGATTGCACTTGAGGACTTAGAGGGCCATGTGTGACCTTGAAGGCACAGGTTCCCCACCCCTGGAGAGCAACCTATACAGGAAAGGAAACCCCACTGTGACCATACAAGTAGTGGTCGGTCATCCTCTGCTTGAAGACCTCCAGCAATGGGGAGCTCACCCCCTTTCTAAGTAGGGCATTCCACAATGTCATTGTTAGAGTGTTTTCTGATGTTGAGCCCAAGTACCTCTCTCTGCCACTTCTCCCTCTTGCTTCTGGTTCTGTCCTTTGAGAGTCTTCCTTGGGTATAAGGCTGCTGTCTAAAGGTTTCCAGGTGACTGGGCCTGGTGTGTCCGTGTCTTTGTGCTGCCCTATGGGGATCTCGTTGACTGCCATCCACCATAGGGTGTATGAGTGCTTTTCATTGAGATCTCCACTGGAAGTGACATGGATGCCATCCATGCCCCCTTCTCCCTGTGCCTCAAGGCCCTCTAACTAAGTGTGCACCCCTGGGTCTGGGTATGTGGGTATGTCTGTAGTGGCCTCTGTGTCAGGCTGTGTTCCCATGGCTCCTTCCTGCCTGATGCTTTGGTGTCCCCAAACCTCTGGGCTCTGTGCATGGCCCTCAGGCCTGGTCTTGTCCTTGATGTGGAGCTGGAGGACAGGGCCCCTGCCCAGCGCACCTTCCGTTCCCCTGCTCGCCAGGTGCAACCCTGCCTGAGTCTTGGTTCGTGCCTCCCAGTTTCCCTCTTGGCACATTAAGGAGCCAAAGAGCTGAGGCCAGAGCCAAACATCCATTTTGTGGGTGAGAGGGTTGATTCTGCTGTGGAACAGGCCCAGGAAAGCCATTAGCTGTTCACATTCCCCTCTTCTCCAACCCCTTCCCATTGATCCCTCTGACTCAGGATTCTCCCATCAGCACAGGTTCCTAGGGCCATGCAGAGGGTGGGGCAAGTATGGGGCGACCAGAAGAAGGAGGGTAAAGGTGAGAGACTGAAAAGGTTTGGGGGATTCATTCTCAGGTTTCAATTGTTTCAGTTGAAAAGCAATCATAGCAAAATAATAACAAGCATTTATAGAATGCTTTAAGGTTTGCAGATTCATCTCATTTGATCCTCACCACAAACATATTATTATCACCATTTTACAGTTGAAGAAATGGAGGCAGAGAGAGGTTAAGTGACCTGTCCAGGGTCACACAGTTAGTAAGTGTCTGAGGCATTATCTGAATGAAATCTTCCTGAATCCTCCCAAGTCAAGCACTATCCACTGAGACACCTGGCTCCAAGAAGCTCTCCACCCAACACAGGGACCCTCGACTCCATAGATGGGAAAAGAGCTCTGAGGAGGGCATGGGGGCTTCATGGGGAAGAGGAATGGGCACTCAGTGAGGGGGAGGGGGGCTCAGGGAGGAGAGAAAACTGACATTTATAAAGTATCTTAAAGTTTGCAAAAAGTTTTACATCAGATAGAGACAGAAACTGTAATTTCATTGATTGTGTTATCAACTAAGGCAGATCAGCAGGGGTTCTACAGCTTAGAGTCTCAAAGAACTGCCTAAGAGCACTGAGTTCAGTAACTTGCCCAGAGTCACACAGATAATAAATTTTGGAGACAGGATCTGAACTCAGGTTTTCCTGATTCCACCTCCAATACATGCTCTATTATATATTACTGCAATGCCTCTAGGATTGGGGTGCTGTGAAGGAATGGTGGTCAGTAAGGGGACTAAGGACTCAAGGAGATGAATGGGGACTCAGGGAAGGAGATGAATGGGGACTCAGGGAAGGGATAGGGAAACCTTAGTGAAGGAGATGTGGGTTTGCTAAGGAGATGAGGAAACATCATTGAGGGGATAGGGAGACCTCAATGGGGAAGGTGGGGGTGGGGCTCAGGAATCTAGTTCTGCTCCAGGCTCAGGAATCAGATCTGGCGAAGGTTGGAGCTGGGCACCCGTGTCCTGCACTTTGTAGATGGTTGTAACCTGATGCTCAGTCACAAAGGTCCCCATGGGGATGGGAGCCATTTCCCACAATTCCCTAATACCTGTCCTGGCTCTGATCTCCTGAGTAACTAGCTGCCTGCCCTGGTTCCCAGGGAGGCCAGGGGAGACCTTCCTAGGAAATGGGGGTGGGAAAGTAAAGTTAGTTGTTCAGATTGCCCCCTCAACATCCAAGTCTGGATGAGAGGCAGATTTTTACCAGGGCTGTTACTGACTTATTAAGATCGCTTTCTCCTTCTAGGACTGGACTTAGGGTGCCTTACTCAGGTGGAGGAGGACTCCTCGGCTCATCCTTCCCTGGGACAGAGACTTGTCACCCTTCCTCAGACCCAGTCCTATTTGGTGGAAAGATGGAGCTTCTGTGCCTTTCTCTGAACCTCCATCTATCTTACTCAATCATTATTCCCTTCATTGATCCTCTTACTGTCTCACTGAGTCTCTCTCCCACAGCATCTCCATCTCTTCCCTGAATGTCCATTTCCCTCTTTGAATACCTATATTCTCAGTGAAAACCCATCCCCTACCTAAGCCCTGTGGTTCCTTTCTGAGCCCTCTCCCTTTCTCTGGAGTATGAACAATTCTCAGTGTTTTTAGTGGAGCCAGAGACGATTTTTTTCCCAAGCCTGGGTCCAGAGATCTGCCTCTACATTTTGCTCCTTGACCCCTGAGGCCCCCCCAGCCTCACTTTCTCCAATGCCCCTCAAGAAAGGCTCTGGAATACAACCCAATAATCCTAAGCAGGAGTGGAGCTCAGTTTCTAGTCAGAGGACCAAATCTGTGCGCCACTCCTTTGTGCCTCATCTATTGAATCACAAACATCCTGACTTAGATACCCAATTAAAGGTCTTCATGTGGAACTTAATGACCTTTCCCCCATTTCACAGGCATAGCGGAAAGAGCTCTGGATTTGGACATGGGTTCAAATCTTGACTCTGCTTTTACTGTGTGTGACCTTGGGCAAGTTGCTGTTTACCTCTCTAGAACTCAGTTTCCACAACTGTAAAATGAAAGGGTTTGCCTCAATGACTTCTATTATCCTTTTCAACCATGTTTTTGTTTTTGTTTTTAATTTATTTTTAGTTTTCAACATTTACTTTTATAGATCTGGAGTTCCAAAATTTTCAGTTTGAGTCAATTTTGGTCAATTTGAGTTTCTAAAATTTTAAAGTATTTTAAACTGTGATCCTTAAGGATATCTTTTAGTCTATTCCCTTCATTTTAAAGATGGGGGATACCGAAGTCCACAGAAGTTAGTTGACTTTTCCAAGGTGACCTAACTAAGTAGTGATCTCTCAGTTCCTAAATGAGAACTCTTCCTATTCTTCCCACACTGGATCCCATGCATTTTTTTTTCAGCCTAGTCTCCTGGTTGTTCCAGTAAGCCCAGTGGCTTAAGTTGGGCAAACTGAGGACTGGGGCATGTTGCTACAGCACAAGTTGCTCATGCAAGAGCCTTTGGGCAGGGGGAAAGGTACAGAGAGGGAAGAGGGTCATGTTTGCTATAAAGGGAAGAAAAAGGACTGGAAAGAGGAGATAGCTACTGTGGACCAGGTTCTGTGCTGAGCACTTTTTACAAATATCATCTCACGCGGTCCTCACAACAACCCTGTGAGGTCAGTGCCATTATGATCCTCATTTCACAGTTGAGAAAACTCACTCAAACAGAGGTTAAGAGACTTGCCCAGGATCATACGCAGCTAGTAAGCGTCTGAGGCTGGATTTGAACTTGGATCCTATAAGCCTAGCATGTATCACAGTTATTATAGGATCCTAGATCTGGAAATAGAATGAACCTTAGAGTGAGTCTATTTAGTCCAAAATTTTACAGTTGAAGAAACTGAGGTTTAGAGAGGCTAAGTGAATTTGCTCAAGGTCAGTAAACTTTGGAAACTGGATTTAAATCCAGGTCCTTGAGCTCCAGAGTCTGGAAATCATTGCATCTTAACCTTTGGAAATCACTTAGTTCAAAACTTCATTTTACATATGGGGAAACTGAGGCTTAGAAGAGGGAAGGTTCTTGCCCAAAGCTACACACTTAACGGCAGCACTGAGTCTAGAGCTAAGAAAAGACTGCTAAGGAGGCTGGGGATTCCTTCAGGAAGGCAGAATATACTTAGAGAAAGCACCAAGGGAAGCCATCAGCTCCTGCCTTCTACCTCCCAAGATTCTGTACACTTCTTTCTGGGGACAATAGTGGGACTATGTTCAGCAGCAGTGACCCACGGGAGATCAGTTTCTGTTGTCTGGCCTTGGGGTCCCTGCGGTTAGTGGGAGGAAAGGATCAAAGGAACTGAAGAACGAGTAGAGGGAGAGAGGCTGGGGCAGCTCTGGCCACCGGGCAGTGGGAAGGGGGAGGGGAGCCTGTTCTTCTAGGCAATATGGGAGGCAAAGTGGGATAGGCCTCCCAGGTGTCAGCCCACACTCTCTCCCTATCGCTGTTTTCAAGGCCTATCTGCCCTCTTCCCTTCATGTATTCTCTGCTCTGCACATCCACACATATCTGACTGGGCAAAGTGCCAAGGGGTGGGAACTGGATGGGATGAACTCTTGGGATCTCTCCCAGGTCTGGGTCTGAACAGAGGTGGGAATGCAGGGTGTTGAGAACTGAACCCAGAAGAGAGCACGGGAAGGAGGTGCTCTCTTCCTTCCTGCCCTTCCTCCAGTTCAGGTATCAAAATCTGAGACCAGAATCACAGCTGGGTGACTCAGCATTTTCCTGAATGGAAACTGTCTTTCCTGTCCAGCTGGACAAGGGGTGATGAGATTTCCAACCTCCTGGGTCTCCTTCCCTGGCTCCAATCCTCCTGTTCTCCTCCATAGCTCTGCCCTGGGTTCTCTCTCTCTAATTTCTCCCCAGGCAATCTTATTCATTTCCATGACTTCAGTGGTCACTTTTGTGCATTAGACTCCTAACTCATCTCTAGCCCTGACTTCTCCCCAGTGCCCATACTGGGAAAATGTTTTATTCATTGTTTTTTTTCTGGTTTTCTTTGAAACATCGTTATCATTTTCCAATAGCACCCCCCTCTCCAAGCCTTTGTTTCCAAAGAAAACAAGTTAAGAACAGGCAAGTTAACCATGCCTGACATCATATGTACTGGTTCTCTATTAAAAGGCAAATATATGTATCCTTAGTCTTTGGAATCAAGAGTAACTGTTATTTGAACCTGAATTCACCAGAATCCATGTTTCCAGTGATCTGCTAGATAAATCTACCCATTATCCATAAAGACACTTCCCTTGACATATCCCCTTCCCCCACTTTGAGTAGGAGGACCTAGGTTCAAATCCTACATCTGACCATTGCTTCTTATATGACCTCAAGCAAATCACTTGAACACAAGTTCTTCCTTAGTTAAATGAGAAGTTTGGCCTCTAAGGTCTTAGAGTTCCTTCCACTTCTAGAGCTCTGATCCTGTGACCTTGGTTCCCTTTTCACTAGTCAAATCCTTGAAGTGTCTCTGTTCACTATTTCACCTTCCACAAATTCTTCCTTCTAATGAAGCTTGGGGGCCCCCTACTCTGTGGAATCTGCTCTCTTCAGGGTCACTCATCACCTCCTAATGGCTTCATCCAATGGTTTTGTCTCAGACCTTATCTTCTGTCCAGTCTTTGACACTGTTGACCATCAACCTATAGCTTCTGGATACTTCTCCTTTGGCTTCCATGATGCTGCTGCTCCCTCTTCATTCTCCTTCTCCAGTGCTTCAAATTCCTCTTCCCCTAGGGACCTAAGTATAGGTGACTCCTAAGGTCATGTCCTAGGCTTTTTTTTTCTATATAATTACTCCCTTGGGGATCTCATCCATTTCCATGGCTTTGATGTTCACCTCTATCTAAGATGGCTTCTAGATCTACAGACTTCACTCTCCCATCTCTCCTGTCTCACATCTTACAATAGTCTGCTGGAATCTCCATTTGAATATCTAGTAGATTTCTGTGGGTCCACTGAAATTGAATTGGGGTACAGAATGTGAATTCCTTGAGGGCAAGGAATGTTATGTATTTTTACTTTGTATTCCCAGCACCAAACAGGGCCTGGTACAAAGTAGGCACTAAATAAATGAAATAAAATGATTTAAAGAAAAAGAAATTCAATGGGAATAGGGGTGGGGAATAAGAGGTTGTTGGGGAAGACTGGTTTATCATCAAAATCATCTCCATTCTCCCAGTCTTGGAGAAAAGGGCAAGGATGGAGAGAGAGAGGTAAGCAAGGATGGATGGTGGGAAGGATGGGGAGCTCAGAGGCTATACCATAATGCCTTTCCCCAAACTGTCTCTGTTGAGATTTGTGCTGGCCTTCTCCAGATGACACAGAACCCAAGGGTGTTTCTGAGTCACTATAAATTTGTGGTAATGTGATAATGAAGTTTAGTACTCATCTTCTTAGGCAAAATATTTGCATTCTGACCAGGACTGGAAACACTGCCTTAGCCAGAAAGAATGACTCTAATGGTGGAATTTCTGGCACCTAGCAGGCTGGTGGGAAGGATTTGGGTAGGGCAGCTGTCCTTCCCAGCACCCTTCATGTCACAGCATGGAGCAACAGCAGAGTCTTTGCCTAGAGCCAGTCTTAGCTGTGTCTCTGTATATGGGTGTGGAAGCACAAGGAGAATAATGGAAAGCCCTAGATCCTTCCTTTAAAACTCTAGTCTTACTGAGAGCACCACAGCCTTCTAGTCACGCAGGCTCATCACCTCTGATTCATCCTTTTCTCCTCTCTTTCTCAAAGCAGCTAGGTGGTTCAGTGAATACAGCCCTGGACCTGGAGTCAGGAAGACCTTGATTCAAATCTAGACTTCAACACTTCCTGGGCGTGTGATCCTGGGCAAGTTTAACCTCTCCCTGCCTCAATTTCCTCAACTATACAATGGGAATAATAATAGCACCTACCTCTTATAAAGATGAAATGAAATAATATTTGTAAAGTACCTAGAACAGTGCCTGGCGCATAGTAGGGGCTTAATTAATACTGAAATCACCCCCACCTCCATATCCAAAGAGTTGACAGTTCCTATCTACTCTTTCTACTTCCACAGCATCTTCCACAGCCATCCTCTTCTCTCAACTCACACAGGATCTCACCTTCTACTGGACCCCTACAACAGTTTCCCAAGTGGAATCCTCTCTATTTCCAGTCTCTCTTCTCTTTAATTCTTCCTCTTACAGATGTCCAAATCATATTCCTAATGCACTGGTTGAAATGACAGGACTAAACAGGTCACTTCCCTTCTCCAAAACCTTCAATGGCTCCCAATTGCCTATAAGATAAAATACTAACTCCTCACCCTGTATCTACAGCCACAATAGGGCTCCACCTTATTTTTGAAGACTAATTTCACATTTTCCCCCTTAACAGGAAAGACAGCCAGGTGTAGAGGATGGAGAGCTGGTCTAAAGAATTGTTTGGGGGCACTGGAAGGTTAAGAGAGTATCCCATAGAACTGACTGGATGTGTCAGAGTCAAGCTGGGTCTTCCTGATTGTCATTTAAATGCTATAGACTCTTCTTTAGGATTGTAAATTGGAGAGAGGGTGCCTATCTGCATGGCTAGAAGGAATTTCCTTATTTGGGAGTTCCCTATATCACTGAAATCACTGGGCCAGTCTCTATCCTTATTCCTTTTAAGAGGCTCTGTACATTCTAGCCAAACCGGCTGCTAGTGGTTCCATGAACTCAATATTCCTTCTCTTGCCCCAGGACTTTGCCCCCTATGCCTCACCTTTGCATCTTAGAAAATGAGACTTCCTGCAAGGCTCCGCTCAGGGGCCCTTTCCTCCTGGGAGCCTCCTCTGATCTTCCCACTTGATAATGCTTGCTTTCTTGCTAATGCTGGACTTACTTGTCTGTGGTCAGGTTGCACTCCCTTCCTCCCCATTCCCTGCACCCCCCTCCTGGGACTGGGACTATTTGGTTTTCATCCTTGTATCCCAAGCTCTGACTACAGTGTCTGACACATAATAACAACAGCTAACATTTCTCTAGTGCTTACTCTGTGCCAAGCACTGGGCTAAGTGCTTTACAATTATCTCATTTGACCCTCACAACAACCTGGGAGGTAGGTACTATAATTATCTCCATTTTATAGGTGAGGAAACTGAGGCAAACAGGAGTTAGGTGACTTACCCAAGGTCACATAGCTAGAAAGTGCCTGAGACTGGTGTGTGTTCAGTGTCCAACTTTTTGTGACCCCATGGACCATACTGGCCATGGAGTTTTCTTGGCAAGGATATTGAAGTGGTTTGCCATTTCCTTCTCTAGTGGATTAAGGCAAACAGAGGTTAAGTGACTGGCCCAGGGTCATACAGCTAGTATCTGAGTCCAGATTTTAACTCAGGTCTTCCTGATTCCAGGCCCACTGCTCTCTCCACTGAGTAACTGAGCTGCCTCCATTCGAGGTCACTACCAGGCAAGTCTCTTCTCCTTTCTTGTTTCTTCATTAAACTAGATGATCTCCAAGGCCAGCTAATCAACAAGCTTTTGTTAAGCATGTCTGCCTTTGGGATACAAAGACGCAAGACAAACAGGCCTTATAGTCAGGAAGCTTGCCCCAGCTCCTAGTGCCCAATTGTCTCCTCTAGCTCAAACATTCCAGGATTCTGTATGTGTGTTCTTGTGTATAAATAATCACTATACTAACAGTGACATGTAATGAAAGAGCTAGGTCCTAGATGTGACATCCTGGCCAAATCAAGCTTCTTGGTGCCTCGAGGCAATTCTCTGAGATGATCCACAGCAGAATAAGTGTGGATCTGCTTTGGTATGTGGATCTGCTTTGGTAAAAGGAGCTTCTCCCCACAGTCCACCCCTGAGCTTCCAAAATAACTCACTTTCCTGTAGCCCTAGGCTTACAAAGTTCATCCCTCACATCAGTGCCTGAAGTAGGATGTCTAAGTGTTATCCCCATTTTATAGGTAAGGAAACTGAGGTTTATGAAGGTGAAGTGACTTGATAACAGCAGATGCTGGCTTACACCCAGGGCTCCTACCTCCAAGCACAGTATCTTTTCTATTATACCACACCACATCTGTCTAGGTCTCTTGTTTCTCTGTGGGACCTTCTGCTTCTATAAATCATGCAACACCTGGGACTCCTTTGGGTGACCCTAAGTTTCATCCTTTGTTCTGTGTAGGAGTTCCTTATGCTGAAGTCCCTAGATCTGAACTCTGACAGCCTTCTTGATGGTAGAGGAAATAGCACCACTTGAGTATGGGCGTTTTCCTTCCAACTTAGAACACTGGGCATTGTGCCAGCTACAGTGCCAAGGGCCAGTAAAGTGGGTGTTTGCAAACACTCACTGCAGGGGACCAGCCCCACCCAATAACCATGAGCACACAAGACCTTCCCTGGTGGTACCATAAGCTAGGTCACCCCAGCCAGCTCCTAATCCCAAGCATACCCCAAGGGTCTTTCTAAGCCTTGAAGGATTCCAAGGTCTGAGGTCCCACAGAGACTTCCTGACTAGAATTCTATTTGAATTAGTGTTAGGGCTTTCCCTGATCACACAAAGTCTCTGTCCACTTGAGCTGAGGACATTAGATAGGGAAGGAAAATATCATTGCCTTCACATATCTCAGGGGCTGTCATGTGGAAAAGAGATTAGATTTGCTCTGCTTGGTTCCAGAAGGCAAAAGGAGTAACGGTGAGGGGAAAGTTCAAAAGAAGCCGATTTAGGTTCCATTTAAGAGAATATTTGCTAGCAATTAGAATTATTCAAAGGTGAAATGGATTGCCTCAAGCAGTGATGAGCTTCCCATCAGGGGAAGTCTTCAAGCAGAAGCTGGCTGGTCATTTGGCAAGGATGCTCAGTATAGGTTAAATTAGACATCCTCTCAGGTCTCTCCCATGTCAGGGATTCTGGGATGACAGTCTAGGTGTGGGGGAAGAGGGATTTGGTCTGGTTGGGAACAGTTCCCAAAGGGTAAGGATGTCTGAGTGGTGAACTGTCTCCTGACAGAGAGCAAGATTAGTCCGAAGGCAAGGGTGATATCATCAAGACCCCCTCACCAGGAAGCTAGAAGCATCTTTGGGGCATTGTCCCTGTAGGGATTGGAGGCTGATGAAACTGCCCAGCTTGTCCTCGCTCCCATACACTCAACACACAGTGCACACACGACATACCTATACATGCCCTACAGTCTGCCCAAAGGACAGTCTTTAGCATAAGATCATAGACTTAGAGGTGAAATGAGGTATTAGAGGCTCTCTAGTCTGATTTATTTTACAGATGAGGAGACTGAGGCACAAAGAAGTGAAGAAACTTGCCCACATTGCCTCTCTCAACTCCTGCTCTTGAAGTTGACATCATAATGAGAATAGCAGTTCATTATCATCCCTACTTTCCTGATGAGAAGACAGTCTCAGAGAGGTGAGAAATGACTTGCTGGAGTCATCACAGCTAGTCAGTATTAGAGCTGAACCAAATGTACTCTTTCTTTCTCATGTGATGGCAATAATACCACCAATGTTGCAGGGTTGTTGTGAAGACAGATAGGATGGGGAATAGGACACAGGACCTTTAGATTCACTCTCTCTACCAAGGCCACCCTGTCTTTGACAGAGTTGAGAGGTTAAGAGACCCCCTCCCCCCAGGATTACACTGTCTATATGTATGAGAAGCAGCAGTTGATTCCAGGTATTCCTGGTCTCTTTCTCCACTCTACAGCTTTTCTGTAATTTTTTTTTGGAGGTAATCAATGTTAAGTGACTTGTCCAGGGTCACAAACCTAGTAAGTGTCCCAGGTCAGATTTGAACTCGGATCCTCCTGACTCCAGGGCTGATACTCTATCCACTATGCCACCTTGTTGCCCCTGCATTTCTCTTTTGAGAAAAGCACTTTGTTAACGTAACTAAAAGTTCTAATGTAAACATGCATAACTATCTTGCTCCAGTGGAATCATTTTAAATTTCTTCTGTCTTTTTCTGGAAAGAACTCTGACTTGGGACTCCAGATCTGGGTTACTCTTCCTGCTGTAGCTCTGTCACGTAGACACTATGTAACCTAATAGGTCCCTTAAATCCAGTCTCCATGTCTGAAAAATGGAGATAACCAACTGCTGTGCCTACCTCCTAGGGCTGATGAGAGGACCCAAGCAGACAGAGGATGAAAGTTCTCTCCAAGAAAACCTACCTGTTTTACAAAGACCAGGGATAAGCCATCCCCATCCTCTTCCCTAGTAACCCAGGTATGGAAGAAGGAATTGGGGTGCGTATGCACAGATCAAATAGAAGAATTTTTTCCATTTCAAACTCTGTTTTGCAAATTGTGGGAATTATAGTGGCTCCTAATTCCATCCAGTTTCTTTCCTCACAGCAGTCCTGGGATGGAGGGCAGTGCCGTTTATCCCCATTTTAGTTAATGATTTGAGGAAGAAATAATGAAACATACTTCCCTTCTCTCTCTATAGAGGCAGGAGATTATGGAAGCAGAATGGCGTATACATTGTAACTGCATCAGTCTTTTTTGCTTTGTTCAAAGGAAGTTAAATTTGAAGGAAATTGGAGTAGCTAGATGGCACAATGGATAGAGCATAAGCCTGGAAGTCAGGAGGACCTGTGTTAAAAAAGTGACCTCAATACCTTCTAGTTGTATGACCCTGGGTAAGTCATTTAACCCTAATTGCCTCCAAAAAAAATTTTGAAGAGCATTAAAGAGCTATTTTTAAAAATGACTGAGGTAAAAACCCAAAGCATCAATAAAACTTATTTTAAAAATATCATTACCAAAGTAGTGAATAGAAAACTAGTCTCCAAGCCAAGAAGACCCAGGTTCAAGCCCTGTCTCTGACTACATACTTGTACGACTCCAAGGAGGAAGTAAACAAGCATTTATTGAGCACCTACAATGTGCTCTAGGCAACTTTCTAAGACTTAAGTTGAAGACAGACCTGCGTTGAGAAAATTCCTCATTGGCAATTTCTATCAGTGAAATCACAGATCTACTCCCTAACCCTAACCATATTCCCATTTTCTATAAAAGGGAACTGAAGCCCAGAAAAGGTAAGGGACTTGTGCAAGGGCTCACAGTTGGTAAGTGACAAAGCCAGGATTGGAATCTAGATTTCCTGGGTCTGACTTCAATGCTATTTCTACTGCAGCAGGTTGACTCTCATGGGGAGGACCTGGGCTGTGCCTCTACCTTTCAATGAGAGATCCACCAAGGCAAGGATCTTCCTTGCTCTAGGCCATCAAAGCACTGATTCATTTCAGTTTCTTGGACAGAGGATCCCTCTTTCCTTCCTACCTTCTGGATCTCCAACCTCCCAAGGAAGAAGCCCTAGAAAATTTAGTCGGAGGCAGGAGGTCAAGACCCTACAGGTCTTCTAGGTTGTATAGTCAGTTTCTTGCCCTCTCTGGGGCTTTGATGTATAAAAATGGGGAGATAACACCAATTGTGATCTTCTGGGTAAGGTTGGAGGTGCCTCACACCCAGGAGTGCCTCAGATTATATCCTGGTAAAGGTTCATAAGACCAGAGATTTAGAGCTAGAAACAGCCTTAGGTGTCATTTAGTCCAGACCTCTCATCTTACAGATGAAGAAACTAAGGTCCATAGAAGTTAAGTCACTTACCTAAGGTCCCCAGGTGCCAAAGACCCCTTGCACAAATCCCTTCCCTTTTCTGGGCCTCAGTTCCCTTTTATATAAAATGGGGATATAGTTAGGGTTAGGAAGTAGACCTGAGGTTTGAAGCTACTCAAAAATTGACTCAAAAATCCCATTCTTTTTACATGGCCAGGCAGCTAGGTGGTATAGTAGATAGACTGCTGGGCCTGGAGTTGGCAAGACCTGAGTTCAGATTTGGCCTCCCTCTTCCCTTTTTCCTCTGCCAACAGCCCTGTCCAGACCAGGCTTTGTCCCTGTTAGCTTTCTGACAACCACTTGGCCTACAACCTCAGAGACATCAGGATACGGGCAAGGATTCCCAACTCTCATTTCTTCTCTCTTTTTCTGAACCTGGTCAAGACATTTAACCTTTGTCTGCCTCAGTTTCCTCAACTATAAAATGGAGGTGGAGTAAATAGTACCTACCTCCCAGGTTTGTTGGGAGGATAAAATATTTGTAAAGCGCTTAGCAAAATCCCTGGAACATAGTAGGCACTTAAATCCTTCCTTCCTTCTTTCCTTCCACTGGGAAGGGCCTGAGAATGGGAGAGTAGCTTGGAAGAGAGGGTCCCCTAGACTTCGGGTTCACAGGAATCTTAGAAATCATCTAAAGGGAAGGGAATTGTGCTAGGTCATAGAGTTACTAAATAGCAAAGTGAGAATTTGAACCCAGGTTCAAGCAAACAGTGTGTTATATACAGGGTAGATAGGAAATAATTAAAAGAGGGAAGGCACCAGAGTTAAGAGGGACTGGGAAAGCTTCCTATAGAAGATGGGATTTTAGCTGGAACCTAAAAGAAGCCTAAAAGGAGGTAAAGATGAGGAGGGAGAGCTCTCTAGAAATGGGGGACAGCCAGAGAAGATGCTCAGAGCTGAGAGATGGGGAGGGTCTTGTTTGTGGAACAGCAAGGAGGCCAGTGTCACTGGACTGGAGAGTACAAGGTGTAAGAAGACTGAAAAGGTATGAGAGCTAGGTTAGCTTTGAATGTCAACCAAAATATCCTGAGTCTAGTGCTTTTTTATCAGCAAGTGAACTCCTTTGCATACGGTCTCCAGTTTCAAATGGTGGAGTAAGTGGGATCTGTTCTTCTTGTTCCACCATCTCAAGACTTCACAGAAGACCAAAGACTGAACTTTATTTTTTAGAAAAGGAAACTGAGGTTTAGGGGCTTGCTCAAAGTCTCACAACTAGTAAGCAAAGGAGTGGAGTTTAGTTTTCCAGAAGCAGAGACACACATTCTCTTTATGGGGGGTGGGGTGGGATGCTGATGGGATTTGGCTGCTTCATGGTCACCCTTCCCTTCTTCCTCTCCCAGTCCAGACCTGACTTTGCCCCTGCTAGCTTCCTGACAACCACCTGGCTTTGCAACTTTCTGAGTCATCAGGGTATGGGAAAGGATCCCCAGGCCTCATTTTCTCTCTCTCTTTCTGTCTCTCTCTCTGGTGGAGGGGGGTGGGGTCAAGAAAAGAAGAGACTCAAGAGGCTGAACTTCTGGTGTCTGTTGATTTTTCTCTCCAGTCAGGTCAGTTAGCTGCCTAAACCCCAGGTTGGACTTTGGCTCCACTGGGAGGGAGAGAGGGAAGGGAGTTCTTGATCTTGCGCTAGTGTTCTTGCCTTCTCCAGTGGCACTGAAATGGATCTCAGTAATCATTAATCCCGGGAGGCTGGAGCCAGGCGCCCAACAGCCCATTCTGTCCATCCGGGCTCTCTGCCTGCCATGGCTGCCAAATCAGCCTCTCCTGGCTCCTGATTAGAGAGGACAGGCAAGGTCAGTGAGCCCACAAGAACCCTCGGGGTCTGAGGGGGAGACAGTTTTGTTCTAGGGGAGCCCCAACATAAGGGGAGACAAGGGCATGCTCCCAGGGAAATCTTCCACCCTGGTTTTTGGAGAAAGCCCTGCCTTCAGGGAGCTGGCTCCTGGTGGGATGAAGAAATAAGGCTCTGCCCTCAGGGAGTTCCCCTATGGGGGATGGGGAAGGAAGCACAGCTGTGCCTCAGACAAAGGGTTTCCTAAAGCTGTGATGAGGAATGCCTCATGCAAATCCCATACAAGGATATTTGTCAACAAGCATTTATTAAGCAGAGACAGCAGGGCTAGAGAACTGACCTTCAGGCCAAGAAGAACTTAGGTTCATACCTTGCCCCTGACAAGTTGTGTGACCTTGGGTAAGTCACTGAACCATTCAGTGTTCTAGGGAACTCTCTAAACTTGCAAATTACATAGAAGAGGCCAACTTGCTTTGGTAGAGGGAGTTCTCTCACCTAGGATTCCATATACCAGATCCAGTGCCCATAGTCAAGTGCTGGGGACACTCTGCTAATTGCAGGGACAACAAAGATCCAGTGGGCCCACCAATAATCTCTCCCCTTAAGGGTCTTACATTTTTAGGGGAGGGGGTGAGTGGAGAGAGAGAAAGGAAGGAAAGGTGTCAAAGACACAATTAAGTCAATGAGGAATAAACATTAAGTCACTTGGTCCTTACTGGAGTCAGGCAGAGTAACTCCATCTCACACGGAATAAATACAGGTCTCTGTATTTGTATTCAGTATCTGCAATGAAGCTAAAACTACCTCCACCTAGAACAATTTCTGCAATGTCCACAACGATGCAAAGGATATCAAAATGTTAAGGCTTTGGAGATGCCCATTGAGATGGGAATAATTAAACATATTGTGGTACCTGAGCATAAGAAATTATGAATGTCACAAACACAGAGATCCCCAGGAAGACTTCTGTGAACTGATGCAAAAGGAAGTAAGTAGAACCAGGAAAACTGCATGCATGATTACAATAATGTAAATGGAAGGGACAATCATGAAAACAAAATAATTGAAATTGATTGGACAATTCCTTGTCCTTAAAGAAGAGTTCTGTCATTTTCCCCCACTCTCTTTTGCAGAAGTGGAGGATTATGGGTGTGGAATGCTGTATATGTTTTCAGGCTTTTTCAGATTTGGTTAGTTTTGATGAACTGTTCTCTATCTTCAGCTCCCTCCTTCCTTCCCAAACATAAATTCTTTGTTATAAAAGATAATTCTCTGGGAGATGGACTGGGAAATACAGATGATGTAAAAGCAAAAGATACCAATAAACAATTTTTTTAAAAGAAAACTTTTAAATTCTGCCTAAAGTGGTCAATCATAGCTCCAGAGAACTTGATGATGAAATATGTCTCCAGCTTCTTAGAGGAAGAGAGGTGGTTGAGCAATAGGTATAGTACTAGGCATGTATTTCCAGACATGGCTGTTGTATGGATCTGGTTTGCTTGGCTTAAGTTAAATTGTCACAAGGAAAAAGTTCTATGTGGGGTCATTTTGAAGTGTCAGTGACATTAAGAAAAAGCATCAATAAAAAAATCAAAAAGAGTCTCCCCTTCTGAATGGGGTCCAGGGAGTGATAGATATTAACCAGGTGTGGTATGCAGGTGTTTCAGAAAGGCTAATGGCTGTTCGATAAGTTATCAAACTCACTGGAGGGACAGAGGAAGTTGGTGGTGGTCAGGCATGTAGGTGTCCCCCCCCATCCTGACTTGCCCAAGCCTTTTGTGGCCAAAAGATTTGGGGGAGAGGAGCAAGCAGATTATGCAGGGATGGTGTTGTGCAGAAGACAGAACACAGGATGAAGGCTAAGAAGCCCTGGGACTAGCTTAGTGACTAGGGCAAGTCACTTCCTTTCTTTAGGTTTTGGTTTTCTCTTCTCTGAAATGGGGATAATAAGCCCTCCATAAGATCTGTGAGGAAAACACAACAGCAATTCAAATTTGTTATTACATCATACTTCATTGAGACTAGAGATCCATGGAAGGCCTGAAGCATTAATGGAGCTCCTTCGCCCAACTGTGAAAAGTGAAATGGAGCCACGCCCTCCATCCGGTGCATCCTGTTTTCTGTGTCCTGCCATAAACCGTCCGGTAATGGATTCACTCCATGTACTTGCTGGATGCCCTCCTCTAGGACTTTTATGAGTGTAATATTCTGCCAGTCCGTTTGTCATCCCTTAATCTCCAAACATGACCTGCTCACCTCTTTTTCTGACATGGTTCAATTCCCTTGGTAAATATCAACTCACTGGTCATTGGACAAAAAGTCACATTTAGAGTACCAATAGCTAAAAAAATATTTACAGATATTGAAAAACTCTGATTCTTAGGACTTTCTGCCATCTTGCTGGCCATTCTCACTATCAATGCAGTCTCAGAAGGGGGATGCACCAGATGGACTACTCACTACTTGTCTTTGTTTCATCAGTTGCCATAACCTAAGACTTCATTGCCTATTGGCCAGCCTACTGATATGGGCAATGACTGGATGCAAATTACAAACAGGTAAATTTAGGCTCGATGTTGGAACAACTTTCTAATAAATAGTCGAGTTATCCAAAGGTGGAATGGCTGTCTGGGCAGATAGTGAGTGATCCTTCACTAAAGGTATCCAGGCAGAGAGACTAAATGATCCCTTGTGGAATATACCATAGCCAGGGGTTTTCTTTCAGGTATGGGGTAGACTAGATGGGCCCTCAGGAGCCTTCCGATTCTGTAACTGTGATGTACCTCTCTTCATTTCAAGATAGTCCTTAGTAAATTAAGTCTGTCATGAAGTCCATATTGGACGTTATGATGATGATACTGATCATGATTGTGACAGGACCTGTGATTTCATAGGTATAGGAAACAATATAGGAAACGATTATGTATATGGAATTATTTAGGAAAGTCCCTCTGTCAATACAGATTTGCTCAGTGATTTATAATCCTAGAGACTTGTCTACTGTACTCAAAATTTAAATGACTTATCCAGGGTCAAATAGCCAGTGTCTGAGTTGGGACTTGAAACCAGGTCTTTCAGACTCTCAGGCCAGTTTTCTCTTCTTTACTATCATAAATAGGTCATAAAACCAGGAAACTAGAACCCAGGCACCTGGCTCTCAAAGTCTCTTACTACTGGACCATACTGCCTGTCTGCCCAATTCCTATAGTACTCATACCCTTAGGAAGGTAGAGCTGTCTTCTGGAAGGGGAATTGGCTTGATCTGGCTTGATCTAGAGACAGAGTATACATGGATTTAGACATCTGGCCCCCTCCTCCAGCATTGGGAAAGGACCCGAAGGAGGTCACATGCCTCAGATTGGCCCATGGTGTTTTTGGGGTTCCAGGAATAAAACTGTTTCTCCCTTTGCTTCTTCCCAAGTCATTCTTTTCGACTTTTTCCTCCGAGGATCTCAAAGCACTTAGTAAGCGGTAATTAACTAGGCTGAGTGGTGGTTAGCCTATTGCAGGGGCCACGTGGGCTAATTGAGGTGCCCTGGGGCATCACAGTTCAACTAAAAAGAAACTGAGGTTTAGAAACTTATTTAGCGGAAGAATTCCAGGAATCCTAAAACCTAGTCCCATCCTGGGGCTGCGGGGCTGGAGGAAGAGGAAGGCAAGATCACTACCCTTGGAACAAAAAAGAGCAGTGGTAGGGTTGGAGGTATATGTGCCTGTGTGTGCGTGCAGGATGGATAGAAAGTGGCGGGGAATGAGAAAAGGGAATATAAGGGAACCAATATCCCTTTTATACCTTTACGCTGTGACTAATATAGCTGTTTATCATTCTGAGTCTTTTCCTACCGAGGGTCTCTGTGGGATGTCAGGCTAGTCTCACCCATGCCTAAACTGCAAGGCAGACGCTGACAAATCCATTTTCTCATCCCTAGACAGAACCCCAGAGTTTACCGCCCAGTCGAGGGGATCCTCAGTTTATTTTAGGATTGTTCCCGAAAATCCCGAGTACTCCTCATTCCAGTTTCCTGTTTAGGACCCCAGAATACAGTCCTTCCCTTCTCGAGGAGAACTCCGAAACACCTCAACGTTCTATTTAGTGGATCAGCTTAAAGTCCCGACCGTTTTTCCTCGGAGAGACCTTTCAATACTTATCTCTTCATCGGATAAACCCCTCCCTCGAATACCCCTCTCCTTTCTCGAAGAGAACCCCGGACCACGCTGCCTCCCCCCTTTTCCCGGCATCGAACCTTACTTGGCATACCCTGGCACGGTCTGAGATGGCAACCCGGATACCTTGCTTCCTTCGGAACCCTATGGGATACCAGAATACTTCCTTCCCCTTTCCTGAGATTCTAGCCCGAAGTCCAAGGGCTCCGGGGCGATAGTCTGCAGACCCGAACTCAGGACAGAGCACAGACTTCGCCTTTCTAGCAGGCGGTCTGTCCAAGAGTCCCATTTACCTGGCCTCCCTTACCCCACCCCCAACGCCCCAGCGTGGGGAAGGCGCCGAGCGGTGCGCTCCCCTCTGCGGGTCCGGGAGGGCGGGGAGAGGGGCAGGGCCGGGCCAAGCCGGGCCGGGCCGGGCTGGCAGAGCAGAGAGGAGAGGGGCGCGGAGAGCGGGGAGCGGGTGGGGAGTCAGCGCGCTGTCTCCCGTTCCCCACCTCCCGGCCCGCCTCTCCCTTCTCTCCGTGCTTCTCTCCGCCCCAGCCTAGCCCAACCCAGCCCAGCCCAGCCCAGCCCAGCCCCGCCGGCCCCTCCTGCCCCGCTCCGCTCGGCCCAGGGAGCCGCTCAAACTTTTCCTGGGCTCCTTGCTCTTCCTTCGCGCGGCGGTGCCGGCTGCCCAGGGAGGGAACCTCGGCGTCCAGCCCCGCATGGGCACCGCGCCGCCCCCGGGGGCCTGAGGCTGCCCGGCCGCCTCGAACGCGGCCCATGGCGGCCCGCGCTGCCTCCGCCGCACCTGCGGCCGAGGAGCCGAGCGGCCAGGGCCAGGGTCAGGGCCAGGGCCAGGCCGGTGTCCCCCGCAAGAAGAAATCCCGGGGCGGCCTGCGCCGCGCCTTCAGCTGGCTGCGGGGCAAGCGGAGAAAGAAGAAGGGGCCGCCAGGTGGGGAGGGCGCCGAGCCGCCCCCCAAGGGCAAGAAGTCCGAGGAAAAGGCCAGGAAGGGCAGAGGCAAGGGCAGAGGTAAGGCAGGCTGGCACTCCGCTCACCTGAGCTGGGCAGGGCTGGGCCGCCACCGGCGGGGGGGCTTAAGGGGAAGGAGGCGCCCCGTTTCCTGAGCCGTCGGGCAGTGCCCACGAAGCGGGGGGGGTGTACTCAGAATGGTTGGTGGAAAAGGTGGGGCAGAGCCAAGAAGCCCCTCTCAGGACTTCCGGGGCACTGCCTCAGCAAAGGGGGGCGGTGCCCCCACTCCGACCCCACCCCCACTTCTGGGCAGGGGATCTCAGGTTTGCAGAGACTATGCAGTCTGGCTTTGAGGGGAAGGGTTGGGAGCGGGGAACTCTTGTCCTCCCCCAGACTTCCCCTGGATGCAAAGGGCCAGATCCTCTGTTTTACTCTGCTGGGGCACAGCAAGTAGGCTGTGGGGGCTTTGCTGGGTCAACCGCAGCTGTAGGCACTTTGCTGAGTCAGGGGGTCATAGGAGCCTGGGGCCCAGCTCCCCTGGGCAGCCCCACGGTAGAGAGGCTTGTCAGGCTCTGTTTTGCTTTGCCCTGCCCTGCCCGAACTAGGACAGTAAGGGATTGGCAACCAAGTTTGTCATGAATCGCGGGTGGTTTCTCTAAGAGGGGAAGCCGACCACCTCTCTCCCCGCCTCCCTGACTTGGCCCTATCCAGGGTGCCACTTGCCATGAGTGGTGGGGTTCAAAAGGCCCTCTTTTGCTTGCTTTCTCCGTTTTTTCCTTTTTAGTTTTGTCTCACTCCCCACCATCTTCACAACGTTAGGAATGTTATCTGGGCCCCCTTCCCCATTTCATCTTCCTCAACAATGTTGAGTTGGGGTGAGGAAGCATGAACAGAGAGGTAGTGAACTTGTCTGGGGATACACAGCTGGACAGGTAGGTATGCTTCTTTGTGGGGGAGGGGGTTAGGAAAAGAACTTGACTTTGTAGATTTTATTTGTTAGACTTCTTCTGGCTCATGGGATAATAATAACAACTCCAATTTCTTTAAGGTTAACAGGTGGTTTCCTCATAACAGCCCTGTGAGACAGGGGATTCAAGAACTATCCCTTTTAGAGATAAGGAAGAGACCCCAGAGAGGTTAAATAACTTGTCCAAGGTCATAGCTAGTGTGTTTCAGAGTCAGAACTTGAACTCAGGGCTTCTGACTCAAAGTCTGGCACTCTTTCCGCAACAACACATCGCCTATAACTCCGAAGTGTCTTTACACCATGCCCTGGTCTTGGGTGGCCTTGCTTGGTTGATTCTCTACCTAGACCATTAGATCCTTATCCCATTTCTCCCTGTATCACCTGAGTTGGGCCTGTTCCCTCAGCTTCCTTACCGCTCCTACTCTCCCCCTACCAGACCTGAAGGAAAAGGGGGGGGGGTCCCGTCTCTCAATTTTTCTTCCAAGTCTGGGAAGTGGGGACTTTTTAGGCCCCAGGGGCTCCCTGTCCCCCAGCATCTAACCACTATCCTGCCCACAGCAGCCGCCTGCCCGTGTTTCAGGAAATGGTGGGTGCTGTGTTTACCCACTGGCGTGTCCTTTAATCAGCCCTGGGAGGGAAGGAGGGAGGACAGAATTAGAAGGAAGAGGTTTGGGGGGCAGGAAGAGGAGAGAAAAAGCTTCTTGTGTGATTGTATCCGGCCTGGCTGTGGTCTTTTTGGATCATTGCCTTGGTTCTGCCTTAGCCTGCCTGAAGACTTCAGCTACAGCAGTAAGGGACAAGGGCTGGGAGACAGATTGGTCTCAAAATATATTGAACAGTATACGCCTTTCTCTCTCTCTCTCTCTCTCTCTCTCTCTCTCTCTCTCTCTCTCTCTCTCTCTCTCTTTGTCTTTCTCTCTCTCTTTCTCTCTCTCTCACTTTCTCTCTCTCTCGCTTTCTCTCTCTCTCTTTTTCTCTCTCTCTTTCTTTCACACATACACGCACATACACACAAGCACACACACGCTTCCCCTGCAGGGTCTGCCCCTAGTCATCTCCTCAGTGCCAACCTATTGGTTGTCACTTCCCCATCCATCCAAAGGGAAATGGGGCAGAAATCAAAGCAGGATGAACTGTGACTAGATCCTGAGAACCCATCGCCTGGAATGGCAAGTCTTTTGGTACAGTGGTGTTGCTAGAGCATTTGGAGCTCAAAGAACCTTAGAGATTCTCTGATCCAACCCCCTCCTTTTATAAAGCAGCAAACTGCTGTCTAGAGGAGAAAGGACTTGTCCAAGGTCACACAGGTGTATATGATGGGCTCTTCCACCCTGGAGATAGTTGAGGCCCAAGGCTGAGTGATGGGCTGGTTGACCCCATTAGGATCTCAGTCCTGGCCAGTGGTTTAGCCACACACCCCTAACCTTCCCCCCACCCCCCCCAATCTGTTCATGTGCCTGCAGTGTTTAGGCTTCCAGCATGCAGGTTAGGTAAGGGCCCTCACCCACGTGTGGGCCTGTCTGCCCTAAGGCTTTGGTAGTACCTGGGCGGAGATGGGAAGGAGAGTCACCCTCTTTCTCTCCAACCTCTCATTATTGGTATTGTTTCCATCACTCTTGTCCAGCCCTATTTCTCCTCCTCTTCTCCTTCTGAAAGGAAACCAAGAAATTGATCTGATCCTTTAATCCCTGTTGGCAATGGCCAGTGGAGAGAGGGGGTGAGCCCTAGGGAAAGAGGGAGGGTGATTCTTTTGGGGAGACTAACCTGAGAGAGGCCTGTGTGTGGCGTGTGTGCGTGTGTGTGTGTGTGTGTGGCAGGGCTTGTGTAGTGTAGAGGATGGAGGGGGAGGGGTCACATTCCAGTCTGATCTATGAGTCATAGTATCATAGGATAGGATTAGGAGCTGGATCTGTGATTTCATTGGTTTAGATTCTAGAGAACTCCCGGGTAGTGAAAGACTTCTCTGCAACTTAGTCTTAAGAGAATTGCCTCAAGTGTGGAGAAGTTGAGGGACTTGATCAAGGTCATCTACCGACATAACACTATGCTGCTTCTCATAGAGAAAATACACAGTTTTGGAGACGGAGGTACATTAGAGATCATCAAGTGTAACTCTGTCACTTTACAGATGGGCAAAGTAAGGTCCAGAGAGGGCACTCAGTGTCAGGAACTTCCCTTCAAACCTGCTCATTCTCAGTCAGTCCAGGGGTCTTTCCTCCTCCATACAATCATGGATCCCAAACAACATCAAATTTCCCTTTAGAGGCCATCTCATTCAATGCCCTCATTTTACAGATGGGAACACCGAGGTTCAGAAAACCAGTGACTTTTGGCACAAGGTCGCACTATTGGTGAGTAGCAGAGCTGAATAGGTTCCTTAGCACGGTGAAGCAGGCACTTGAGTGCGGCAGAAGACTAAAAGAGAAGTGGTGACCTCAGAAAGTCTTCAAGACATGGATTCCAATCCCACTACCGGCACTTTGAAATTGTATTGTTTTGGGGCACCTCATCTTTCTTAGCCTTAGTTTCTTTTTCTGGAAAATGAGGGTGATGATGCTTTTGGGTGGTACTGAGACACAGTGGAAAGTGTTTGGAGTAAGCCTGAATTAAAACCTGGCTCTTCTAGTTACAACTTGTGTGACCTTGGACAAGTGACTTTACTTTTCTTTATCTCATTTATTTCATCTGTCAAATGAAGGGTCTTTGTCTAGGTCAGTCAGATCAACAAATACTTATTAAGTGCCTGCTAGGTGCCTGCATGTGCTAAGCACCAGAGATACAAAGAAAGGCCAAACACAGCCCAATTCTGAAGGAGTTCACCACCTGAGGAAGGGACATAACATGGGAACAACTGTGTACAAACAAGATGGTGTTATTCACTAGTGTCAAACAAGATGGTGTTATTCACTAGTGTCTGAATCTTCGGGACCTTATTTGGAGTGTTCTTGGCAAAGATACTGGAGTGGTTTGCCGTTTCCTTCTCCAGTTCATTTTACAGGTGAGATAACTGAGGCAAACAGGGTGAAGTGATTTACCTAGGGTCTCACATCAAGTAAAAATGTCTGAGGCTGGATTTGAACTCAGGTCTTCTTGACTTCAGGTCTGGCATTCTAGCCACTGGTCCACCTAGCAAACAAGATGTAGAAAGGTAAATTGGAGATAGTAAAGGGGAAGGGAAAGGCCTTAATGGGGGCCTAGGAAGAGCTTCTTAGATTCCAGCTGAGACTTGAAGGATACCAAGGAAGCTAGGAGACACAGATGAGAAGGGAAAGAATTGCAGGCTTGGAGTAAGCCAGTGAAAATGCCTGGAGTTAGGAAATGGAGTTTGTGTTAGTAGCAGTAAGGGGACCGACCAGTGCAACTGGGTTGTAGTAGATGTGAAGGAGAGTAATATGTAAGAAGGAAGGAGGGGGTCAGGTTATGAAAGGCTTTAAATTCTGAACAGGATTTCATATTTGATACTAAGGGTGATAGGGAGCCACTGCAGGTTATTGAATAGGGGTAGAGTGACATGGTCAGAATTGTGCTTCAGGAGAATTAATTTGACGGCTTAGTGCAGGGTGGACTAGAATAGGGAGAGAACTGAGTCAGGGAAGGACCTTGATGCTTCCAAAATCTCTGATCCTACCATAGTATGTACTTCATAGGACTGTCATGAGGATCAAATGAAATGATATCATTGAAAACAAATTTTGGGAGGAAACTGTTAAGTGCTATAGAAATGTCAGATATTATGCTTCAGACACTGTTCCATCAGGGAACAACAGTGTGACTGTGGGCAAGTCACTGGTCATTTCTTGGGCTCAGTTTCTCTCTCTGACCTCTATCTACTTCTTGATGAAGTTGCTATTGCCCTTTTGCCTGGGAGGCCTTAAAGGAGCTTCCTATCCTGGGAGATTCCTTCCAGCTATAGGATTGGATGGTTCTTTGCCAGGATAGAGATAGGGATTGGGTTTATGATTTCATTGATATAGGGAACTCCTTCTACTAATGCCAGTATACACCTTCTCTGCGTTTAGAATCCTGGAGAATTGAGGAGTGACTTGTCCAGGGCCACACAGACAACATGTGTCAGAGATCAGAACTTGAATCCAGGACTTTCTGGTTCTTTATCCACTCTACTAGAGTACTCTTTGCTTAGTGAAACAATTGAAATGAAAAGTGAAAACAAAAAAAAATCAAAACAGAAAGTAACTGTGCTGGAGAAGTGTAAGAGATAAGCAAAGCTTATCCCTGTTCCTAAATCCCAGTACCTTCCCTCCAAGATTATCTCCAATTTATCCTGTCCACATTTTGTTTATATTTAGTTGCTTGCATTTTGTCTCCCATCTTAAACTGTTCCCACCCCACTTCAACCCTCTGACTTGCCTTATTTGTATCCTCAGAGTTTACCACTGTGTCTGGCACATAGTAGGTCCTTAATACTTGGGGTTTGACTAACACTATATGACAACAGTAGGATCAACACTATTAGCTGATCTTTACATCGCACTTTTAAGGTTTTCCAAACACATAATTGACATTATTTGATTTTATCCTCACAACTACCCTGTGAGCCAACTGCTAGCATAATGACTGGCACATAGTAGGTGCTTACTAAATGTTTATGGAATTGAATGAATTGAATGTTTCAGATAGGGAACACTCAGCTAGCCAGAGTCACAAATGGGGTTGGTAAACTTGGTAAAGTTGACTTCAAGCCTACTGCTTTTCCCACTATACCATTTAAATAATCACAACAATTCAGGTTTTAGCTGAGTGTAGTATAATAATCTGTTTCAGAGATAGAAATCTCCTATCTGGAATACTCAGAATTAGGATTCATTATTATTATTAAGTATCAGAATGGGCTGATGGGAAGAACCCTAGCCTTAGGGTCAGGGGATAAGGGTTCAAGTCTTGGCTTTGCTTCTTCTAGCTGGCTGACCTTTGGCAAGTCACTGCCCTTTGGACCTCATTTTCCCAATCTGTAATTTCATTCATTCATTTACTCATTTATTTTTGTGGGGTGACGTCTGATGCTTGCCCTACTTGTTTTTAATATCCTGGGATAATAATTGGGTTTCACTTTGTCCCTATAAAAGTACTAAAGAAATTCCATATATAGATTTAGGACCTGGAGTTAGCACACTTGGACTTTAATTCTGGCTGTGTGCTTACTTACCGTATGACTATTTGAGCCTCATTTTCCTAATCTATGAAATGAACAGCTTGGAAGGTTTTTAAAAGTCCTTCCTAATTCTAAATATTGTTAGGTCAGTTATCCTATTGAGGGGGTCTCCTAGCTTGATGGGAGACCCATCTAGTGTATGGGTATATGACAGGGACAAAGAGAGAGAGATACACCTTGTGATGAACTCCAGCTATGTATGGGATGGGGGTGGTTAGGATGACTAGAGTCAGATGGGATGAGTCCGAGGGATGCCTTCCCAAAGCAGGTGAGACTTGTGTTTAGGGGAGGGGAATATGAAGTGGTGGAGAATGTTTGCTTGGGGGACTCCTAGCTGAGTCCATTCTAGAAGGTTCTCCATCCTGTGATGAAAGGAGGCCAGTGACCTTCCCCCTGGCTTCCCATTCCCCTGAACTCCTGATTGTAGATATTGTCAGCTTAGCCTCCTTGAACTCTGGGATTCCTGACCTCTTTTCCACTGGAATGAGACAGAGGCTTCAATCTTAGTGGGCAGAGGGACCAGGGGGAATGTAGAGCAGTGGGAAGAACCCTTGACTTGGGGTAGGGAGGCATGGATTTTTGTTGAAGTTGTTCTGTCCTTTATAAGCTGAGTGCCTGTGCTCAAGTCACTTACCTCCCCAAAGACTCAATTTCCTTCTCTTGTAAAATGGGGACACTACTCCCATTCCCTGCCTCATTTTGGGAAAACCAAAATTCAGGGATACTTAGATCTAGATGTGGAAGAGACCTCAGAGGTCATCTGGTCCAGCTCCCTCATTTTACAAATGAAGAAACTGAGGCTTGAGGAGTCTGAGTGACATGTTCAAGGTCACATTAGAGACAGAATTTGAAACCAGGACTTTGGGTTCCAAAGACAATGCTTTGTATATTGCACTACACAGACTCCAACCTTTGTAATCCTTTTCAGTCTAGTGAAGAGTTTATTAGTAATATAATTTCCCCTAGTCTTGAGTGTGGGGGAAGGGAAAGAGGGAGGATATTGTGTAAGGAACACAGAGAAATATGTTTGCTCACGAAGGACTTTTGGAGCTCTTTGCCCATGCCCATTCAACCATTCAAGCCCTTGCTATGTGTGCCAGACCCTTTAGCATTATGGGGGAAACTAAGAAAACAAAGGCTTAACTCTTGTCCTCAAGGAGCACTTAGTCTAGCTGGGGATGGAAGATCTCACAGACACAGATGAACTGAATATATATTTGCTCTTGAAAAGGACATCAGGAGTGTGTAAAGTGCTATGAGATCAGAACTGGGTGAGGTGGCTCCCCAAAACAGCTGGAAGGAATCCTGAGCCAGATATGTTTACATATGTGTTTATTCGTGACTGGGCACTACATGTTTGTGGAGGGCTTGGGGGACGAGGGAGAAGGTTAGTTCAGCTGGAGAGATCCTGGTGGGCAGTTGTTGCCCTGAAATGAAGTAAGGTTAAAATGAAATCACAGGTCTGAAAAATGAGGAAGGGGGTGATCATTGTTCACATAAAGGGAGATGAAGTATAATGGAAAGATTTCTTAGGATCATGTAGGCCTGTGTTCTTTTTTGAGTTTTGACACGTAATTAGCTATGTAGCCTTAGGGCCAATTTACCGCCTATCTGTGCCTCAGTTTGCCTGACAGAAAATGAAGGTGTTGGACCAGATCTTTCCTAAAGATTTCTTCTAGCTCTAACATTCTATAAGTCTGCTCTAGAACATTGGGGATTAGGATTTGAAACTGGGATCTGGGGAAAGGAAGGGCTCTAGAATGTGGGGGAGAAGACAATTATGGTTAGTAGTGGGAGGTAACTCCAGAGTGTGGGGGGGATTATTGGATACCTGCCCTAGAATGGGTGCAGTAGGGGAAGGTGAGGAGATGATGAGAAGAGAACAATCACTGTTCTGGAGGTTGGGGGATGTATGGGAAAAGTGCCAACCTTGGGCACTTCTAGTTTCTCTGTTACTAGAAAAATCTCATCAAGACAACAAGCATTTATGTAGTACTTATATGGCAGACACTGTGCTAAGGTACAAATAAAAGCAAAAAGAGACGGCTCCTGCCCTCAAAGAGATTACTTTCTAAAGGAGGAAGACTTCACACCTAAAGAGGTGAATTCATTATCCTTTCCAGAGAAGATGCTATAGTTAGGGAGGAGTAGAACAGGGGCCAAGGACTGGGGCTGTACTTGTCTGATGGGGGTAAAGGATGGTGACATGGAACCAGCCGATCATGGCAGACAAATGAAGGTTGGAGTCTGCTGCTTTGGGTCCCCCACTCTTTCCTGTTCCTTGGGCCTGGAATAATGGTAACCACTGGCCAAACCAGTGCCTTATGGGAGTGGGGGTGAGAGGGGTTACCCAGGCTGTACTAGACTTCCTGTGCATACCTGGACCAGGCCTAGGGAATAGAGCCTCCCTAGAGGGCCCCACATCCCAGCATAAAGCCATCTCAGCTGCTTTGATCACATGCTGAGTAAACCCCATGCAAAAGAGCATTGTACCCCTTGGGGGTGGGGTGTGGAGGTGGGAAATGCTGCAATCACCCACATGGTATCTTAGCTTCAGTGGATACCCAAGGTCTCTGATCACAGAAGGATGAGAATCCTAGTTTATCCCTGGACAAATTGTCTCACTCTGTGAAGACACGGAGGGATCCCACTTTATAGAACAGCTCCTGAAAAGTTTTTGAATCCTGACCTCAGAGGTCATCTAATCCAAAGCCTCCCTGAATTCCCAACATCTCTTCCATAGTATCCTCAGTCACCCAGTCTCTGCTCATGCTCATTCAGTTCAGTACAAGGATGAGAGTCCTGAGGACCTGGGTGCCAGTCTTCTTTCCTGTTCCTTGGGTGACCTTGGGCAAGGATTCGGCTTTCTTATCTATAAAATGTAGGCATTGGAATAGGTGAGCCCTAAGGTTCCTTCCGGTCAGCTCTGCATGCTGTGATGACTGATCCCCATGGCAGCCTGTTCCGCCCTGGTACAGTCCTTTGGTTTCCCCTTATTTTGTGTGTTAGCTTTATTTTTGTCGATGGAAAGACTGAAAAATGAGCTGTTTGTCAATCAGTGCATTTGTGCTGAGTGCCTCCTTTGTGCCCAGCCCCGTCCTGGGGATGGGGGGAAGGGATCAAGCCACTCACTGCCTCTGCCCCTGTCAAGTTTTTCTCTTTTGGGAATTTCTTCAAGCTCGCCCTGACACACACTAACAGACACAGGAAAAGTGAAGGATGAAGATTGAAATTGGAGAGGAGAAAAGTGTCTGTATCATTGAAGTTTTCATATGGTGGGTTTGTCTCAGATAGGGTCAATGAGTATTTATTAATGAAGTACTTTTTGCTGGGGATACAAAAGAGGCAGAAGATAGTTCCTGTCCTCAAGAGCTTATACTTTAATGGAGTAAAGGTCCTTAGGCAACACTGTGGGTCTCCTTTTCCCTGGTGTTTTAGTATCTTCTAGGTTCCCACTCTGACTAGATGGTATTTAGGGTTAGGGTGACTCTTTCCACAGGGATCTACAAGCATCTTAGACCAGTCCTCTTTTATTTTTTTAATTGTAAAAATTTTTTTGTTTTTTAAATTAATTTTTAATCAATTACCAGCCCTTTTTTCTTGAGATAGTTTGACTTGAGTATATTTTTCCTCTGAGCTGTTGACTCTTTCTCCCCACTCCATTTCCTAGCTCTCTAGCTTCCTGTTCACATATGGACACTGAGGCATTACTCCCTTCTAGGGCCTTCATTGAAGTGCTATAGGATCTTAGGAATTTAGAATTGGAAAGAGTCTTTGAGATCACTTAGCCCATCTGCCATTTTACAGATGGGGAAACTGAGGCCCATAGATGGGAACAAACTTGCCCAAAGTAAGGAGTAGTAATTATTAGAACCTCGGATTTCTGACTCCAGATCTACTGGGGAGTGGGGGGAGGGTGCTGAGAGAAGCCTTGAAGTTAGGTGAATTTGGAGACAGTCTGTGGGTAGAGAACCTGGCTCCTTGAAGTCAGTCAAATTAACATACTTTGGAAAGAATGTTAGTCTTAGTCAGAAGACCCGTGGTTGAATCCCAGCTCTTTTCCATAACACCACTAGACCTGCATCTTTCCAGGTCTCTCTCAATATTTCCCTCTGTAAAATGTGGTCAGACCTGCTTGCTGATCATGGAAACAGAGAATGTTAGATAGAGCTGATAGAGATTATGTAACTTGACACTCTCACTTTATAGATGGGAAAACTGAGGCCTGTGCAGAGGAAATGACTTGCTCAGGTTATCAGGTCATAATAATTAAACAAGTTTTAGTTTCCATTTCTGTATCACTTATGGCTTATATGGTGCCTTCCTCATTAAAACCATGGTGCAGTGGAAGAAGGCTGAGATTTAAAGTCGGAGGACTTGAGTTCAAATCCCAACTTGTTCCACTTGCTGCTTGGAAGGTGGCTTTCAGCACTAGATCTGACTGTGAATTCCTGCGAAGAAGGTGAGTGCACGTTATCCCCATTCTGCAAATGAGAAAACCAAGGCTCTGCATCCTGTCTGTGTCTCATGTTGCCAACCCGGTAGGAGGGTGCTAGCTCCCGGGCTCTGCCTGGCAGGGGCCGTCGGCCGCCTCCTCTTCCCAGGAGCCTCCAGGCTTGTCTAGCTTTGGGAGGGCCAGAGGTAGGCGTCCCAGTGGGGGCGGGGGAGAGCCCGCATACGGGAGCTCGCCCCGCCCCTCGCCTTCCCTCCGAGGCCCCGCCCCTCCCGGGCGTGCCCATTGGCTGTAGGGACGGCGGCGGCCGGAGCTGCCGGAGCGCGCGGGGGCCTGAGCGCGCGCCAGCCCCACGCCATGTAGCGCGCGCCCCCTCCCCCGCCCATCCATCCCTGTCCCCGCCCCCGCCCCCCAGGGACCCTGCGCGCCATGGGGAACTCCCACCATAAGAGGAAGCCCCCCAGCAGCCGGACCCGCAGCTTCTGGCATTTCGGGCGCCGCCGGGGGAGGCAGGGAACAGGTAGGCGGGGGCGGGGGCGCTGAGGGGAGGGGGATGGGAAGGGGCCAGGGGCTGCCCCGGCGGCCCGAGCCCGGGGGGAATGGTGGGGGCCGCACGTCCGGTGCCTTGGGGCCCCCACCCTACCCCGGCCGTGTACGCGGGGACCCAGCTGCATGCTCACACATGGACCCTCCCACATGCACACGGCTACATGCAAAGGGCACATATGAACGCGCCTATATGGTACATCCTCAGTCACACAGCCTTTGAGAAAGTTACCAAACAAGGCAGTGATACATGCTTGCACATGAGTGTACAGATGGACACATAGTTACACAGTGTGCCTTAATGCTGCCGTGAATATCCATCCACACATGGCTACAGTTACAAAAACAGGACAGGGATACATGTACCCATGCATGTGTACACAATGACACATAGTTATAAGTCACACTCAGCCACACCAGGAGTTAGGACGCACTTATTTTATCGTGTAGATGGGTCTGTTTCCAGGTGGGCACATAGTTGTAGAAGATTTGTGTATATGTTCACATGCATGGGTACATAGTTACACACGGCGTATATATGTATATGCATGCTTGTACATGAATGTGTATGAATGGACATAGTTATTACACAGATGTCCACAGTCACTTGCTGTGGTTATATAGCCGCCTACATAGATTTGCAGATGTGGATGCAGACACATATTTGCCTAGGCATACAGTTCTCTTCAGCAAACGGTAATTACCCACTGTGTGCAGAGCATGGGTTCACACTTACATGTACTCACAATTACACCTATCAGCACAGCTACTAGTCACACAGACTCACATTGTCATGTACAGACGCCGTGTTGTATACAGACACAGTCTTTCACTGTTTTACACAGTAGCAGATATACACTCACATTTGTTCTTCTGTCCCACCCTGCAGACCCCAGAGGGCAGAAAGTTGACTGGAGGAAGGGAGAGACAAAAGGAGGGAGCTGGAGACAGAAACTGAAGGCTGGAGGCCCAGGGCTGGCTCCATCTGACCACATCAGCCATCTGACTGGTTCTCTGGGGCACCCTCCCCCCCACTGCCAAGGGTCTAGGCCCCTCCCTCATCTATCCCCCCCTTTTCAATTCAGTCACCCAGCTGGAACAGCCTGGGCCCCAGTCTGTGCTGGGATCTGCCTGAAAGGTTGTATTTCAGCCCCAGGGGTGGGGGAGGGTCCCCTGAGGCTGGGCAACAGGATTCCTGGCTTCCCCCTCCAGTTCCCTCAGTGCTGGGAGAACTGTAACATGAACTGGGATTGATGTGTGTGTGTGTGAGGACATCAGAGAGATAGATAGGGGGAGGAGGTACAGCCTCACCCTCTGCTCATATCCCCTCCCACTGGGGAGCTTCCTGGTCAGGTGGAAATCTGGGCTATTTCCTGGGCAGAGAACCCTATGGGGAGGATTGTGGGTCAGGGAGCAGGGGAAACTGTTGCCCATTTCCCCATGTCCTTTGGATTCATAAACTATCTAAATTCACAGACTCTCTGAAGTTAAAAGGCTCTTTGAAACTATCACGTCCCTAACCCTTTCAGCTTACAGATATGGAAACTGAGGCCCATAGCTGGAAAGGAACTTACTCAAGGTTGTTTGTTCTAGCCTGGGTACAGGATATGTAGTTTTCTGTACTTTCCTTGGAGAGAGAATAGGTACCTCCTAGAGGTTTGTGATCTGATTTGTCATTCTGGGCAATTCCCTTTTCCTTTCTGAACCTCAGTTTTGGCATCTGTAAAATGAAGAGGGTATTGAACTAGACCGTTTCTAAGGTAAAAACTAATATTTCCCCGAGGGAAAGCCTTTACCCAGGGAAGCCTGGGGGAAGAGGATCCTGGGATTCTGGTCATTTCTGCCCAATATCCCTACTATATCCTCTTCACCCTCCTAATTGAGAAATCAAGTCAATTCCCTATCCTTCTGTTTTCCTCTCCTTCTACAGTCAGGCAGGGAGGGGAAATACAGCATGGAGAAATGACTCCTTCCTTGTGTTTGTTTATAATCTTACCAACCTGGATGGGGTAAGTGTTTAGAGATCTTAGTGCTGATGAGCTTTTGTGTTTTCTCTAGGGGTGGCTGAAGGGTATCAGAGAAGAAAACATAGTCTTTATCTTCATGTTACTGACAGGTTAGTTGAAGACACAAGACAGATAGGGTTGGAGAGATCACGTTTCTAGACAACATATTAAGATGATATGAAAAAGTGGACCTTCTTTCTACTATCCAGACCTTAGCTAGACATGTGTGAGAAGGAATTCAGAAAGGTTAATGAAGAAAGGTTTCATAGTGATGAATCTGAAGAGGGCATTGAGGGAATTGTAGGTCTTCATTTGTCATAGAACAGCATGCATGTACCATTGCAAAGAGGATGGATTTGGAGCAAGATGTTGGAAAGCTGCTTTCAGTGCTCACCACCAGACCTACCCCTGGCAATTTTTTCTCACTGGGAACATCAGTTTCCTCATCTGCTAAGTAAGGGGTTTGGAATACATGGTCCCCAAAGTCCTTTGAGCTCTAGGTTCCATTATCCTTTGGGAAAACCAGGAGAGGGCATTCTGGGTAAGAGGAAAAGCCTAAGTAAAGGCACAGAGGTGGGAAGGAGCCTAGTACGAAGTGGGGAGGGGAGGACAAAGAAATAAACCTGGTTGGAGCTAAGGATGCTTTTGAGAGAGGAGGGAATTAGGTGGGGTCTTAAGGGATGACCAAAAATGCAGGTACCATCATCACCAGATTTAGAGTTAGAAGAGGGTCATTCAGTTCATCTCCAAGGGGAAGTCACATCCAACTTCATCAGCCTCTGTTTCCTTATGACACAGAGATAGCACATGACCGTGCATGTCGAGGCCATTTTCATAGTCTTCTAACAGGGATTGACTTAAGGATTTGGGCCTGATTTGTGCAAGCCATCAGGGAGTTGAGAGGTGGTTTTCTTTGTTTTTAGGTTGGGATCTGAGCTAACTTTTAAAAGGAAGTTCACTTGAGCATGTGCATGTTGGAGAGGGAGAGATTAGACACTAGACATGTATTAGAAGATTCTGAAAGTAGCTTTGACATGCATAAAGTCATGTGATATCTATGTCACAATGAAACTGAGGCTGATGCAATTGGTTGTGATTTTCCCTTGGAGATAGACTAGATGACCTTCTTTTAACTCTAAATCTTGTGATGGTACTTGCATCTTTGGTCACCCCTTGCTCAGAAACAAGATTTAGAGATGGAGGAACTATTATAATAGTCCAGATAAGAGATGGTGGGGGCTTGGGCCAAGGTAGGGATGGCTCATGGGATTGGAAAGGAGAGATATCATGAAGGAGAAATTAGCCAGCAATAGTAAAAAGAGATCCTGTGGTGTGGTGGAAAAAAAACAACGATGGATTTCCAGGCAGATAATCTAGATTTGAATTTAGGCTCTGCCACTTGTGTGACCTTTGGCAAGACATTTAATTTCTCTGCCTCAGTTTCCTTATCTGAAAAATTATGGTGTTGGACTAGATTGCCTCTAAGGTCCTTTCCAGCTCTAAATCTGTGATCTTATATTTAGATAAGGGGAATGAAGGAGGGGAGGAGTTGAGGTGACTCTAGGTCTCTTGGAAGATGGTAGTACCATTCACAGAAATGCCAAAGTTGAAAGCATGGTTAGGGGGTAATGAAGAGTTTGGCTTTGGAAGAGCTGAGTTGGAGGCCCTGGGAGCTAACGCAAAAGGAGATGTCCTGGAGGTTTTTGGAGGTATGGTTTCAGATTTGGGAAGTATCCATAGACTAGGGAGTGATCATTTTTTGACTAGGGACTAGTTCATCCTGAGAGAAGGTAGATGGAAAGAAGAAGGTCAAGGACTCAGTGGTGAGCAATGGCCATAGCTGGAGTTGGTGGTGGGGCAGGGTTGGAGAGGTTTTCTGGAAGGAGAGAAACTCAGGTATTATGTTCTAAGTTCCTCCAGAGCAGGGATAATACCTCTAACATAAGTCCTTTCTGTAGGTTTAAAGAACTGTTTTGTTGTCTTCTTAAATAAGGGACAACCCTGAGAGGTTGATATCTGTCACCTCATTTTATACTTTGGTTGGGTGACTTGATCTCAATCCTGTAGTTCGTGAAAAAGACAGAATTAGAATCCAGGTCTCCTGACTCCAGATTCAGTGATCTCTTCCCATACCATGCTGTCTCTTTTAATAGCTCCAGTAGATCCGGTGATCTCATTGAAATAGTGCTTCTTTACATAATAAGTGCACAACAAGAATGTATTAATTTGAATTGAATCTCTGAACCTCAGTCTTCCTATTAGTAGTTGGGGGGGAGGCTGAATTAATTAATGCTCTATAAAGTTTCTTACAGCAATAAATCCTATGACTTGGGGTCATGTCCCATTGTAGAAATTTATAGCTGGGTAAGTCACTTACCTCAGTTTCCTCATTTGTAAAATGAGAGGGTTGGCTTTGATGACACTTGAAAAGTGTGGGGAGGCCAGTGTAGATTTAACCTGGAAGGCTTCCCAGGAGCTTTTCTGAACCAGCTCTTGTCCCTCCTCCTTGGCCAGCTGGGCCAGGAGTAAAGGTAGAAAGGCTTGAGCCTTCTCCGGGACTGAGCCTGGGGGTGGAAGTGGCTGTGCGTGGGGGGCCTGGGCAGGTGTCTCTGTGGGGGAGAGATAGGATGGGATCTCCTTATGTTTGTTCTCAGCTCCATGGAAACACTGCTCAAACTGTAGCCTAGGAATTTACATTGGGCAGGTCTGGGTGGGGACTAGAGGGAAGGGAAAGGCTGTGACTGCCCATCCCCCCACCCCCCAATCAGTTTATCTGTGTATGCTGGGGGTGGGGAGAGGGAGACTGCTAGGGTTTTGGGGAGGAAGTCAAAGGTCCAGTTCCTACTGGGAGAAGCTTAGGGCTTCTCTGAGCAGGCTGGGAATTCTGTCCCCAAGGAGGAGGTGGGGTGGGCTGCATTATAAGAAGTACCATAAGCTGTCCATCAGTTCCTGGCGGGCTTTGCATTCAGTGGGGCCTGTTTTAGGTAGGTTAATATTCCTGGTACATCTTGAAGATCACACAGGTGTAAAGCCTCCCTAATACTTCCTGGCTCTTTTGGGTAGGAAAAAATTCATCAAGTCTTTTCATCTTCCCCCCGTGGAAGATGGAATAGGGAGGCCACACCTTAATAGCTCATATGTATAGTGTAAAAAATTTTAAAAGTGTTCTTTTAAAAAAGACTGTCACTTCCCAGTGGCACCCTGTATGCTCCACCCCTTGCCTGCCCCACTCTCCAAAAGAGCTCCATCTTGTGACAAAATACAAATAAGCAAAACAAATCAACGTGTTGGCAATGTATGCCTCATTCTGTACCTGTAGTCTGTCCCCTCTCCTGCCTGATGTTAAAGGTAGGCATTGTGAATTCTAATGAAGTCACTTATTCATGGGCACACATCTGGTAAAGTGTGGAGCTGCACTGAGATACCTTAGCTGGGAAACAGTGGTGACTGCTGCCTGTTTGCTGTGTATTCCTGGTTTCCCCCCTATTCCCTTTTTTCCCTCTCCCACTTACCACCCTCCCCCCAGTCCTCTGATTTTCTGACTCCAAATCCAGTGTTCTTACCTACCATAGTAAGTCATCAGACCCTTTTTCCAGTCATTCTACTAGGTGGGTAAAACCCAGAGAGGAAGAGGGACTTGTCTGAGAATGGGGATTCAGTGGCTGCCAGGCCCAGAACGAAAGGATCCTGGCTCTCATATGCCAAAATAGGTTTGCCCAAGATGGGGGGTGTGAAATGACCTGACTGGATGAATCTACTTGGGCTTTGGAAGTTTGGTGGGGAATGAGCTTGAAGATTCTTTTTCTTATCTGAGCTCCTGAGATAAGGAAAGACCCTACCCTTTCTTGAACAGATAGGCCTCTAGTGGGTCGTGGTGTGGAGAGGAAAGTCCTTGATTATTTATATTAAACAGCCCCTACTAAAGACCCAGAGGGTCTTCCTAATAAGGCTTCTTTGTTCAAGCATCCAGTTTTTTCTGGCTGCTGGTCCAGTTGGCAGGCATTTATTAAGTTCATATTATGTGCCAGGGCATTGTACAAATCCCAGCCTCTTCCTCATTCTCAGTGTACCTGAAGGATAGATAGATCATGAGATTAAGTATTGACCTTTTCTATGGGAAGTTAGCATGGACTGGAGAAAGATTTAGAGGATCTCTGGATTTAGAGCCAGAAAGAACCCTGAAAATCATCAATCAGCGAACACTATCAGTGCTATGTGCCAGGCACCATTCTAAGTTCTGGGAATACAAAGAAAGGCACACATTCCTTATCATCAAGAAGCTTGCATGTGGATAGGAGAGACAACCTGTCAATAACTAGCTACGTACAAGATATATACAGAGTAAAGGGAAGTTCGCAGATGGTGATTCAGTGGATACAGTACGAATCCCGAAGTCAGGAAGACTCATCTTCCTGAGTTCAAATCTGACCCCAGACACTTACTATCTACGTGACCTTGGGCAAGTCACTTCACCCTGGCTGCCTCAGTTTCCTCATTTGTAAAATGAACTGGAGAAAGAAATGGCAAAACTCTCCAGTGTCTCTGCCAAGAAAACCCCAGATGCAGTCATGACTGAAGATGAATTAACAACCAGCATATGAGAGGGAGGAGCACTAGCAGCTGGGAGCTGGCAAAGGCCTCCGGTAGAAGGTAGGGTTTTGGTTGAGTCTTGGAGGAAGCTGGGAGGCAGAGGTGAGGAGGGAGAGCATTCTGGGCATAGGCACAGAAATTAGATTGTTCCAGGTGTAGCAAATAGGTCAGTGTAGCTAGATCAGAGAGAGGCCTAAAGTGGGAATGTAGGAAGGGGCCAGCTTCCAAAGAGCTTTAAGGAATGCCAACCAGAGGACTTTATATTTGATGTTGGAGGTAATAAGGGGCCGCTAATGAAGCAAGGGTGGCCCCTGGCATAATCAGATCGATGCTTTAGGAACGGGAGTTTGGTAGCTGAGTGGAGGCCGAGTTGTAATGGGCAGAGAAGTGAGGCAGAGAGATCAGGTGAGGTGATGGGGGCCAGAATTAGAGTTGGGGGCTCGAGAGAAGGGAGTGAGTGGATTGGAGAGATCTTGTAAAGGTAGAAAAAGTTTTGTGGATACATGGGTATTGGGAAGTGGGGAGACTGACAGTGAAGAGTTGGGTTTGACACAAACTGTGAGTCCGTGACTGGAGGATGGTGAGGAAAGAGACTGGGTTTGATGGGAGGAGAGCATGGCCTGCAAGTTGATCTAGTCCAGTGATTCTCAAAGTCTTTCATGGGGCCTGCAAGGTCAAAACTATCTTCAAATTAATCCTAAGATCTTTTATTTTATAACATGATATTGATAGATATAATCCATGTAAGCAAAAGCTCTTTAGGGGAGTCCTCACTAATTTTTAATAGTGAAAAAGGGTCCCTGAGAACAAAAAGTTTGAGGACTGCTGGTCTAGTTTGACTCTTCTTTTTTGTGGGGTCAGATCTGGATCTGTGATTCCATTGGCTTAGGCAGGTGGGCAATGACTGGATAAGCTCGAGCACCATCTCAGATACAAACTGGCCTAGTGACCCTGGATAGGTCCCTTCATCTCCCCTGTTCTCAGTCTGTTACTTTTACTCGGCTTCCCTTTTAATTGATAAGAAGACTTACATCCTGCTGGCGCTGGGACTCACCTAAGTTTGCCCACGAGCAGTGTGAGGAGAGGAGGCTGGAATTCAAATTCAGGCCCTCCCCCCTGGAGCTCATTCCTCTATTCTGTGATGGTCAATATGTAGCTGGGAAAGACTTGGACATCTGCTGGGTGCCCCTGCATAGCCTTTATCTTGTTTGTGACTCCACTTGACTTTTGGAGAGCAAGGAAAGACGCTTGGTCCTCTTGATGGGGAAATCTTGCAAGCCCGGTAAGCAGGCTAACCCTCTCTGACTTTGGGCAGGCCATTTCTCTTCTGGAGATCTCAGTTTCCTTTTCTGTAAGAAGATACCTTCCTACTGGTCTTTGAGGGCTTTGAAAAGTCAAAAATGTGACACCAATAAGGTGTTCTTACTTTATTTTTATAATTTGGATGACTAAACTGGAGACTAAATTAGGACAGTAATTGATCATTGCTCTTTGTACTCTGCTGTACTTAGCTTGAAGTGTCCATTAGTGGAAAGGTTATTCTCTTTTTCCTGGGCCCTCCTAGCTCTCTTTCCCCTCCCCCACCCCAATATTTACCTTAAAACCTGCTGGTCCACCTGGCTGGGGGAGGGGGAGAGGCTGCTGTTGTTACAGTGGGGCAGGGCTGGAAACTCCCCTGGCTTTCACTACACCCGAATGGGGTGTTTCCTCTCTCCTTGGCTGCAAACCTTCCTTACCGTCCCTTGGATCAGTTGTCCAATACCCCTCCCCCTTTGTCCGAGAACAGAGAGGGCCTTCCTGAATCTGAAGGTGGGGGTCTTTCTGAAGCAGGGCCAGTCCTTTCACCAGCCCCTCTTGGCCCGCCTGAGAGTGACAGGTGGGGAGTGGGTGGGAGAGGCATTCTTTAGTTTGTGTTGGAATGTGGGCTTAGGGACTCCCCTCTTACCTCATTCTCACAGGGCTTTACATGAAGCAGCCATCACCATTGCATGCCCTCTATCACTCTCCCTGCCCCTTCAAGCCTTATTCCCCCTTCCTTAGGGCAACTGGGGCACATTAGCTGGGCCTGGGATCCCCAGTTCCACCCCCCTCCCCAGCTCCCCTCTTCTCTCTTCATTTCTTCCTCTAAGTAGACCTCCATTCCTGGTGTGTGGAGAAGGCTGGGCCCTGAGGCACCCAGGAGGTAGGCTGGGAAGGACCTCCCTTTCAGGATACCCCTCCCCCCCTCATTCCTCTGCCCTGAGTCAGGCGGGTACTTTGGGTACTCCCTCCTCCCCACCCCTGCCCCCTGTACAGGAATTGGGCAGGTTGAGACATCACTCTCAAGAGGATGTTTCCCACATCATAGAATGGCAGAGCTGGAAGGAACTGTAAAAAAACAAAACAAAAAAAAAACATTGAAGGACCTTGGAACATGAAGTCCTCAGGCTGGGAAATGGCCTTGGGGGTCGCCTAGTCCATGCCCTCATTTTACAGATAGGGAAACTTGAGACCTAGAAAAAGGAAGTATCTTGAGCAAGTTTACACAGTTCTTTATTGAGCATCTGGACTTTCAGCTTAGGTCTTTGGACCTCCCTGTTCGAGACTCCTTGTCCACCCAGGCAGGGGGGCATAAATATATGGTGTTTACCCTGAAGTCAGGAAAACCTGGTTTCAAATCCTGCCTCTGACAATCATAGTTTTGTGATTAGGAAGCAGCCACTTAACCTCAACTCAACTTCAGTTTTCTCATCTGTAAAATGGAGATAATGCAATCTGTCACAGACTTTAATTTGGATCCCACAGGGTTATTAGGAGCTGTCTATAAAAGAGCACTGTATACATGTCAGTTATTATTGCTGCCACATTCTCTATTACATCGGGCTGCCTGAGTATAAGTTTTATTTGGGGTATCCTTTCCCTCTTTCCGTTCCTTAGCCTGATAGGGGAGAAGCCCCCCGGACTTGGTGGTGGTAGTATTGGACAGTTTTTTCAGGACTGTGAGCAGTGTTCTGGGTTTAGGGTCTGGACAGGGTTCAGCCAGCTTGTTGAATGGTCTGTGAATAAGATTTCTCTGGGGAAGTTCCCTATTCCTTCCCTCTAACCTTGTCCCAGGACCTAGGTCATTTGGTTTGCTTCCACTGGGAGCTGAGGAGGCCCTTCAGGTGGCGGTCTCAAGACTACAGGTTGGGGAGGGGGGTTGTCAAGACAACTAGATGTTATCAAAGCCCAGGCTTGGGGACTTGGCTCCCTTGACATGCAGCTGTCGCCTTCCAGCTGTTGTGCACCTGGGACCCTCATCCCTAGGGGTATCCAGCCTGCAGCCTTCTCTCTCAAGCCTGCTTTGCTCAGCTCCTTCCCTGCCTGTTTCCCCTGGACCTGGTGAGTGACTCTTTCTTCTGGGTTGGACTGGGAAAGCGACTGAACTCCTTTAGTTCTAGAGGGGGTGAGGATCTGCCCAGCTTCCCCACCCAGTGTTCGAGTCTGAGTTCCTAGGGCCTGCACTTCATAGCAGATTTCATTCTCTCCCTCACCCGGTAGAATCCTATTGTCCCTGAGGTAACCAAAGGAATTTTAGATTTTGGCTTGGGGCCCAATTTTTTGCCTGTTTTGAGGGAGGAGGCAGCCCCTGATCTAAATGGGGAGGGGAAGATGTTCATACAGCTCACTCAATTCCTTCTGTCTTCTCCCCCCAGAGAGACAGGGACCTATACTTTAAAAAAAGGGGGGCACTCCAAGAAAAGCAGCAGAAAAATCTCACAAAGAAATCTAGCAGCAAATAGGCCCAGTGTTATCTGGCAGATGAAATCCATAGAGCCAGATTTCTCTACACAGTGAAGCACCCCTATCACTGCTGCAGGGAAGTTGATTCTCTCCTCAGGCTTCCTGGCCCTGACTCTCCTGGGAACTCTGGCAAGGCATGACAGAGGGGATGGGTCACTGAAGCCAGAGTCGACATTAGGAGCCACTCATTAGAGGAAGAGGACACCAGGAGGTGGCTTCTGCAAGAGGAAGTGGGATTAGGAGAGGGAGAAAACCCCCCCCAAAAGACTGGTGAAGTGAATAATTAGAATCATAGTGATATGTTTTTTCCACAAATGATAGCTCATTTGAGGAAGGAAGGAGCAGAATGACTCTGATTCCACTCCCACCCCACCCTGTCTTGGGCTGTCCATCAGTGCCAGAGATGCCATGTGTCTGTGGGTGGTGTTATGGTGTGTGTGTGTGTGTGTGTGTGTGTTGTATGGAAGTGTGCGGGAGTGCAGGTGTGCTCATGGGAAGTATGTGACGAATTTTTATGCTCTCAGCAATTAGCCACTGGGGGATGTCCGGATAGCTTATCGGAAATGGTTCTGAGTTCCCAGGGCCTCTGCTCCATAGCAGATATTTTTCTCCCTCTCATCCAGTAGAATCCCATTGTCCCTGTGGACCCTGGTTCCAGTCTTGGACCTGTGGCTTATTAACTGTAGGGCCTCAGGCAAATCATGTCTCTCCAGGTGTGTTTCTTCATCAGTAAAATCTGTTGGAGTAGGATTGGATACCCTCTAAGGTCCCTTCTACCCATAGATCTTTGATTCTATATGTGTGTGAGGAATATGCCTGTGTAGAGATGGGGGAGGGATTGGACTGTGGTTCACGTGTGTGGGGGAGCAAGTAGGAAGAATATGGTATTTGAATGTATATGTATGTTCACACATATATGAGAATGATGTGTGATACATTTATGTGGGTTGATATGTGGCTTGTGTGTGGGTATAGGCATGTTTGGAAAGAATTATGAACTATGTGTGTTCACATACATAATGTGATGTGTATACATGTATGTATGCATGTATATGTGTATGCAGTATGAGGGGTATGTATGTGCCTTGTAGGGAGGGAAATTCTCTATTGTGTATGTTGTGGTTTGTGGGACTATGTGGAAAAATGACATTTTTGGGGAAAAAAGTACTTCCTTTGAAATCAGAGGGGCTGAATTAGTAACTGTTTGACCCTGAGCAAGTCACTTAACCACTCTGTGTCTCAGTTTTTTCATCTGTAATATGAGAGAGCTGGATTCCATGGCCTTTTAAGGTCCCTTCCAGTTCACCCATTCGTGTTTATTAAGGGGCACTGGGGTTACAGAGACAACAAGTAAAAACTGCCCCTTCCTCCAAGGAGCTTACATAGATCAAGTGGTGTTTTCTTAGAAAGGCCCTCCTGCTGACTCTGCTGTACAGCTCTTGCAGTGGATGGAGCCCTGAGCCTAGGGTCAGGAAGCCAGTGTTCAAATCTGGCCTCAAACACTTATTAGCTGTGTAAACCTGGGCAAGTCATTTTACCTCTGTTTGCTGTAGTTTCCTAATCTGTAAAATGGGGATATGATAATGCCTGTCTCACAAGGTTGTTGTAAGGATCCAATGAAATCATATTCATAGAGCACTTAACACGGTACCTCTATCTTTATCCCTATAAAGCCTAGCTATTAAAATAATAAATAAATACAGAATATAGATGGCATAAATACCAGACAATAGGGGAGGGCATGTCTGACAGCTGGAGATATTAGGAAGGCCTTCTGGAGAAGGTGGGACTTGAATTAACTGTTGAAGGAAGAGGTAGAATTAAGAGCTTTTTTGGGGGCAGGAGTATATTTCATGCCTGAGATTGTAGTGTGCAAAGGCACAGAGGCAGAAGGTAGGCTGTTCCTTACAGAGAAGAAGCTTGATTCCATGGAATGAATGCCAAGTTTGGAGCTTGTAGACCTGAGTTCAGATCTGGCCTCTGCCACTCACTACTTCTGTGACCTTGGACCATTTAATCTCTCTGGGCTGTGGCTTTATCTGTCATATGTCAAGCTCTCTTCCAGCTCTGATCTTCAGCCCTACTTAGGCCAGTCTGCCTGGACCTTCAAAGTATGCAAAGGGAGAGTATCAATCAGTAAGCCTGAAGAAGTTGGCTGGAGTCTGCTTCTGAAGAGCTTTCGCTGCCAAATCAAAGATTTCCTCTTTTCCTTTGGAGGGAATAGGGAGTGATCAAAGCAGGGGAGTGACATGGTCAGACCTGATGTCAGCTTGGCACTGGGGGGATATCTGTTGGGTAGTTGTGTGGAGGATGGATGGGAGAGGAGAAAGGCTGGGTCCAGGGAGTCCCACCAGGGGGCTTTCAGGAGGCCAAGAGTGGGAATCCTCAGGGTGATTATGAGGGTCAGAAGGTAAAAAGAACAGGAATGTGTGGCTGGAGTGGACCTTGGAGAGGCTATAGCCCAACTCCCTCAGATCAGACAAGATAATGCAGGCTTGGAAACCTTAACACACTTTATAAATGTTCGCTGTAATTGTTAGGCTATTATTTACTGTTACGATTGTTTTTACTTTGGGTCTTCCTAGGCTGGAGAGCTCCTTGAGGGCAGATACTGGGCTGGATAGCTCTCTAATCTCCCTTTACCTGCAGATCCAACCCTGTAGTAGATAGAGGTAATGTCTTGATTGACTGTTGGCTTTCTTCAGCCCCTAGGACTTCCTCTGCCCTGCTCTCCATGCATCCCTTTTACACAAGGTGGGCAGCCCTGTCCTGGATCAGAGAGGCTACCTTTTGTAGCATGCCCAGTAGGGTAATCATAGTAAATTTCATTCCCGTGATTATGATATTCTCACAGCAATCCTATGAGATTGGTGAAAATATCGTCATTTAAGATGTGAGGAAACCAAGGCTCCGGAGAGGGGGTCCCACAGTTAAGAAATGTGGAAGCCTGGTTTGGACTCCCAGGCCAGTACTATTCAGTGCCTGACATGCTGGTCTCTCCAGGGTGTGCCAGAAGGGCTGGGCTCTTCCAGCAGACTCTAGCACCTCAGCAAACCCAGCTCCTTGAGAGGAGCCTGGCCTTCCCCAGAAGCCAGAGCTGCAAACTCCAGGGCAGCTTTGACCAGCTCCTATCTAGAGCAACATGCAAATATTCCTTTCATAGGACTGAGGCCTTTAAAATGAGATCCTCGTATCCCAAGCCCTGGCCTCACTCTGGCCACCTGCTCCTTTCCTAGGAGGACTGCTCTGGAACAAGGTCTTGGATCCTGTGGAAAGGACCCAAGCCAAGAATGAGGCAGATGTCCCTCCTAATGTCCTCCTGTTGGTCAGACCTTGTGCAGGGTGCTGTGTTCATTTTTGGTTGGTTGCTGTCCTTGATCTTTGAAGAGGACCAAAATGACATCACCATGATAAAGTGAAGTTTCAGTGCGTCTGACTGTGGCTGATCAGATTAATATGAGCTCGGACTGCTCTACCAGAGGTTGGGCACAGACAGTTCGTGAACATTTGGGGTGGATATTCCAAATTGGCGCATCCTATGTTTACTTTGTGCTATCTCAATTCTGCTTTGCTCAAAGAGTGCAACACCCTTTCTGATGGGGGCACACCATGCTGAACAGTCCTGTGCCAGTGTCTCCAATGTTGCACAGTCAAATTTAAAGTTCTTGAGAAAGACCTTGAGAGTGTCCTTGTAGTGCTTCTTTTGACCACCGTATGATCGCCTGCCCCATGTGAATTCATTCTAGGCATTTTAGGAAGGGCATTGTCAAGCTGGAATATGAATATGGTCAAAGGATGAGGAGACCATACCTTAAGGGGACAAGTTGAATGAACTGAGAATTTTTAGCCAGGAGAAAAGGCTTTGGGAAATGGGAAGCAGGGAGAATTACTAGCTCTCTTTAAGTATTTGAAGGGCGGTCTGTGGCAGAGGGATCAGGCTTTCTCTCCTTGGCCCTTGAGGGGCCTAGAAACAATAGAAAGACATTGCAGAGAGGCAGATTTTGGATGGTTGCAAGGAAGAGATTCCTAATCATTAGATCTGTCCTGTCCCCAAATGCCCAAAATGAATCCCCATGGATTCAACAGTAAATCAAGGGTATTCCCAAGGCTTAGACCACAGGTGGGGAGTCTGTGGCCTCGAGGCCACATGTGACCTTCTTGGTCCTTAGGTGTGACCTTTTGACAAAGTCCAAGTTTTACAGAAGAAGTTCTTTTATTAAGGGGATTTGTTCTGTGAAGTTTGGATTTAGTCAGAGGGCCTCACTGGAGGACCTAGAGGGCCACATGTGGTCTTAAGCCTGGCTTAGATCCTTTAGGGACACCCTAAATTTATTGGGCAAACATTTATTATAACACCTACCAGGCACAGATGCTGTGCTGGGTGCGAACGGAAAAGGATCTGGGATTTTACCAGCTGAGGTAATTCCACGTATGGTAACTACCTCTACCAGCATTCTACCAATACTAATAACAAGCCATCTATGACTGTCCATGGCACATGAAGGTTGGAGTGTCTTACCCAGGATGACAAAACTAGCAAACCAGAGGACAAGATTTGAACCTTTGGGAATCCAAGGCCAGTGCTCTTGTCTTTTGTGCCAGCTGCTTCTATGTGCTATGGATTCAAACAACCTGGGCATCCTACCTGGGATGGGAAGAGGAGGGATAGAACATGTAAGAACAGATGGGGTACAGTGCCAGCTAACTGGAAAAGGAAAAGAACTATAGCGATTGGGGGAATGAGGAAAGCTTCAGAGAAGAGGTGGCCCCTAAGCTCAGCCTTGAGGGAAAATTAAAGGACATTGTACAGGGAGTTAGATTGAGTGCATTATAAACATGGAGGATTGCATAGTCGAGTTTGGCTATCTAAACGTTTGTTAGGTGCTTACTTAGGTATGTGGCAGGCACCAGAGCAAGTGCTGGGGATGCAAATAACAAACATGAAAGCCAGTCCCTGCCCTACTGAAGATTACCATCTAAAGTGGAAGGCTGCACACAAGAGAAAGCTGAAAAGTGGGGAAGAGAGTAGGCACCCAGCTGGGCTGTTGGGAAATGAGGAGCCATCTGTCCTGGGCCCCTTATTAAATGGAGGATTCAGAGTTAGTGGCTTTGCTTTACAATCAGAGGGGCAGAGGGTACCCCTGATAAAGTATGAGTACCAAGACTGATTTGATCTTGCAGGATGATGAGGTTTCCATGGCTGGGCCACCATATTGGGATGGGGGGAGAGTGATATAAGATAAAACAGGAAGGGTCAGTTGGAACCAGAATATGCAAAACTTTATAAATGAGGCTGAATTTGTAATTTATCTTAGAAATACTAGGGAGCCATTCAATTTGGAACTATGCCCAAAGGGCTATAAAACTGTATATATCCTTTGATCCAGCAATACTACTACTCGATCTGTATCCCAAAGAGGTCATAAAAATGGGAAAAGGACCCACATGTACAAAAATATTTATAGCAGCTCTTTTTGTGATAGCAAAGAATTGGAAATTGAGGGGATGCTCATCAGTTGGGCAATGGTTGAACAAGTTGTGATATACAGAATACTATTGTTCCATAAGAAAGGATGAACATTTGGATTTCAGAAAAACCTGGACAGATTTACATGAACTGATGCTGAGTGAAGTGAACAGAACCAGAACATTGTACACAGCACAATTGTTCGATGATCAACTATGATAGACTTAGCTTTTCCCAGCAATACCATGATCTAAGACAATTCCAAAAGACTTATGATGGAAAATAACAAAAAGAACTATGGAGTCTGAATGCAGACTGAAGCATAGTATTTTCACTGTTTTTGTTTTTTCTTTCTCATGGTTTTTCCCTTTGGTTTTGATTCTTCCAAAACATGACTAATGTGGAAATATGTTTAACATGATTGTACATGTATAGCCTATATCAGATTGCTTGCTGTCTTGGTGAAGGGGGAGGGAAGGAGAAAAATTAGGAATTCAAAATCTTACAAAAATGAATATTGAAAACTGTCTTTACATGTAATTGGAAAAAATTAGGGAACCATTAAAGATTTTTGAGAAAGGGAGGGATGTAGTTCAGATCATGCCATAGAAAGATTGTTTTTGGCAGATGTGTGGAGGATAGTTTGGAAATGAGAGACTAGAGGTAGGGAGACCAGGTGCAGGGGAGGCTGTTGCAAAAAAGGAAATGATGAAGGCACTTGAATTATAGGAAATGAGGTACAAGATGGTTTTGAAGTGGCATTGACAGGATTTGGCAGCTGGTTGGTTAGGGGAGGTAGAAAAGGTTATGAAGCTGGATGATTTGGGAGGTGCTGGTTGGAAGACATAATTTAAAGTAGAGGATTAAAGATCTAGATGGGACTTCCAGGGTAACAGATCAGGCCCAGAAGTGGAGAAGTGACTTGCCCAAGATCACACAGTCCTTTATCAGTGGCAGAATCTGAACCCAAATCCTGTGACTTGCCAAGGCTCTTTCCACTTTACCATACCAGGTTTTAGATTTGACTTTTCACAGGAAGATAGGATGACCCTTTTCTGGGGATTCCTGCTCAAACAGGAGTTGGACCAGACAGCACCTGGCGAGCCCAACTAGTGACCTTTGGGTAAACCCTTTCTGGGCTTCAGTGCCCTTTTTTGTAAAACCCAACCCAACCCAAAGGATTGGAATAAGTGAGTTCTAAGTTCACTTCCAACTCTGATATCCCGGGATTTTCTGACCTGGTTTAAATTCCATCTCGGTCATTCACTAGCTGTGTGTGTGAATGACAAGTCCTTTGCCCTTTCTGGGACTCAATTTACTCTTTTGTAAAAATGAGGAGCGAGTTGCTGTAGAGGATCCTTCTAAGCATTTCTAAGGTTCCTTTGTCAAATATTACAGTGCCCCCCTTTTTTTGGCCACGGGGTGAAGACTGAGAGTATTCCAATCTCAGTCTCCCTGGTTGCCCCTGGGGTCCCGTTCCTGGGGGCTGGAGCCTGAGGGGAGGAGAGGGGGAGCCGGTGGTGCAGTGGCGGCCGGCCAGCCCCTCCCCCGGCCCCAGAGTCGCCGCCCCCCCCTCCCTTCCGAGCTGGCGCAGTTTCAGTCTCGCGGAAGCCTGGACAGAGGCGGAGCGGCTCCAACAGGCGAGGGCGGGCCGGAGAGCTTGGGGGACTAGGGGCTTGGGGTCCCCTCAGCCGCCGCCATGGTTGTGTTTATGGGCCGGCACCTCCCCTCGCTCCTCGGGCTCTTTAAGAAAAGGGGTGAGTGGGGAACAGCCTGTGTGGGGTGGGGCGAGCACTGATCCGGATTGGGTCCTCGAGCATCCCTGCCCCACCCTGGGGAGCTCCCAGCGCTTTTATGGGCGCCAAGCTGGTGGATCTCTCTGGAATTCCTACCCTTCCCATAGAAAGTATAGGATTCCCTGAGCATTTTAATGGGGGTGGGGCTGTACGAAGGAGGCAAGGTCCTTTGCCATTCTTGTCCCTCTCAGTGAGCCTGGGAGCTCCAAAGGGTAGGAGAGGTGCCCCTCTGGTTTGTACCACCTGGGGCAGGCTCTGCAAATAGTGGCCCGAAGGGCAGGAGAAGGTGACTTCTTTGGATGAGGAGGGTATATGGGGCCCACTGGCTTTCTCCCCCTTTGCCCATATTCTAGAGGTGAAAGCAGGAGGACAGTGTTTTTCCTCTTCTGCATCAGCCCAGCAGAGTTCCCTTTGTCTGGGCACCGCCCCAATTGGGGGGGTGGACACTGAGCAGGGGGTATGTGTGGATGGGACTGTATCTATCTGTATGTGATTATGTATGGGAATATGTGTATATGTGTGTATGAGCAGGCACGGCTGGGCCAGGAAGGTAGAGCTGAGGAGTCAGAAACAGACTAGTCACTCTACCCCTCCCCCCAAGAAATCTTGTAGCCCTCTGCCCTTCCCCCCCTCAGTATCCTCGAGGCTGCCTTCCTGCCCAGTCTCTGCCTGCCATCCATCCAGGGTCTATCTCCAGCTGCCAGTCCATGTTCTGTAGGGTACCCATTTTCAGGCTGGGGTCTTGGGTTTGGTACCTCCAGTGGGTTGATTTTACTAGCTTTGAGCAACAAGCCTGAAAACAAGTCTGAAACTCAGTTTTTAGGCTTCTGGGAAAGGGGAAGGCTAACTGTGGGTGAATCTGAGTTAGGTGGACAAGTAAAATCCTTGAGTTCTCAAAAAGGTGTTTGGGAAGATGGTGCAAGGAAAGAGACCTGACTGTAGAGTCAGGATACCTGGGTTCTCAGTCCTGCCACTAACTTCAGTGTGACCTTGGGGAAGGCCCTTCCCTTCTCTGGGCCTCAGTTTATTCCTTAACTGGCATGGTGGATAGAATTTGGCTTGGAATTAGGAAGACCTGGGTTCAAATCCTGCTCCTGGACATGGTACAGATGATGTTGGTGTCAGAGGACCTGCGTTTGAATCTCAGCTTTTCAATTTACTCACCTCTGTGACCTTGGGCAAAATACTTCTCTGGGCTTCAGGTTCATCTTTTGTAAAATGGGAGGACCAATTGATCCCTACCATCCCATTTGGCTCTAAGTCTAAAGTCCTTATGATACTATGACCTTGTGACCTTGGGCAAGTAGCTTACTCTCTGTGTGCCTCTCATTGCTTTAGATATCCCCTATGAAGACATTGTTTGAAGGAAGATTAGGGCTGATAGAAGGGAGGGAGTACCCTGTTATTCACCTTTGGATCTCAGGCACTGTCTTACCTGTTGACTCTGAGGTTGGATGGGATTGTGGGAAACAGAAGAAAGAACCTGGAACTCCCCCTTACATGAGGTGTGTGATATGAGCAAACTTCAGAAAATAGTCTTGGAGTGTCAGGGTGGGAGCAGAGAAGCTATGAATTTCTATCCTTTCCATGGAGAGTGTGGGAGTCTCTGAGCATTTTAATGGGTGTAGGTAGGGTTGTCCTAAATAGACCAGATCCTTTAGCATTCTCATCCTTCCTAGTGGCCCTGGGGATTTCCAAGCACTTCAAATAGAGAGGTGATCATCAATGTCCTGCCCAGTGACCAGGTCCTCTCTTCCACAGGTTCTTACATGGGTGTGTGTGTGTGTGTGTGTGTGTGTGTGTGTGTGTGTGTGTAGGGGGGGCCTTCTCTACCCCTTTCAGTAGTCCTTTGTAAGGTGCAGAAAGGCTTGGCTAAAGTCACATGATCTACCTCCCCCTTTTTGCTTATGTTGTATATTCTATTTAAAGGGGCAGATTGAGTGGTCTGTGTCAGCACTCAGCATACCCCTCCACCCCACTTAGAGGAGGAGTGTGTGATAGGATCTCTTGTAAAGGAGGGTTCTTGAGGCCTGGAGAGTGACAGTCTGGGATGCAGTAAAGTAAAGTGGGGCTCTGAGCCCTGTCTCCAATAACCATCTCCTCCCTGCCCCCCCCTCCCCCCACATAGGTCAGTGAAGGAATGAAAGAGAACATTTAGCAAATTCCCACTGTGTGTAGGGCCTCTTACCATATTCCCAGTACCATGGAGGTCACAGTACAGTAGGGGTTTGGACACAAATTAATACAGGTGGTTTAACATATACAGTATTACATGACAAAGTGCATTAGAGAAAGACAGCATGGGGTAGTAGATAGAGAGCCAGTCTCACATTTAGAAAGTGTTGGGTCCAAGTGTGTGATATATTGGCTATGTGAGACTGGGCAAGTGACTAAGCCTTAAAGTGTCCCAGGCAACTCTCTGAGACTCTAAACAGTAGAGAAGGTGCCCCTGCAAATTGGGAGAGGAAATTCCTCATCAGGGCTCCCCTGTACTATCAAAATCACAGGTTTGGTTTTTTTTTTTTAAATTCCAGTAGAAGCATACAAAACAGTGCAGTGTGAGAGCTGAGGGGCAAGGCTTCTTGGAGGCATTGTCATTTGAACTGGGTTGTGGAAGGAAGGAAACAGGCATTCAGTAAGCACTGAGCGTGTGCGAGGCACTGTGATTGCTCATCTGATCGTCACAACCCTTTGAAGTGGATGCTGTTATTGTCCTTATTTTACAGTTGAGGAAACTGAGGCAGACAACAGATTAAATCACTTGCCCCAGGGTCGAACAGCTAGTGTCTGAGGCTGGATTTGAACTCAGGTTCCTGATTCCTGATTTCGGGTGCAGAGCTCTATTCCCTAGGTCACCTAAAGAGAGGGAGGAATTTACTGCTCATTGGAATGTCTGCTTCTTCCCTTTCTTTCCTCACTTCAGGCTTAGCATAGTGCCTGCATATGCTGAGTGCTTAATAGAGGCTTCTTTCCTTCCTATCTTCTTTACCTAATAACTTCATAAATGTTTGTTGCCTGACTGCCTGTCCTTTGGGAGGGAAGATATTCCAGGCCTAGGGAATGACAGCAGCAAAAGCAGGATGGGGGACAGCCACAGATGCTTGCAGGTCCAGAAGAAAGGGAGCATGGGAGAGGCTTGGAGAGCCTCTTGAGAGAGGCCACTAGACAGACTTAAGGGAGTCTTTGCTGTCCTCCCTGGGAAACCTCTGTTCCCTCCCCCAACCCACAAGCATGTAAATGCCCCTGGGTGGGGGCAGGAAAGGAAAGGAGGCTTCTTTGGCAAAGGAGAGCTATGGAGGGCAATGCTATGAGATGAGACTAGAAAGGTAGAGTGGTACCAGGTGTGGGAAGGAAGCCCAGGGTCTAGCTGCCACTGTGTCACCTCCCCTGGAGCAGCTCTCTGCTCTGCTGTTGGCTCGAGGCAGGGCCTGGATCTGAGCCATGTGAGCTCACTCACCTTCTGGGCCAGTCAGACAGTCAGATAGCATTGATGCTTTAGGCACTGTGCTCATTGATGGGTCTACAAAGAAAGGCAGAAGATGGTCCTTGCTCTTTGCACATAGTGAGGAGGAGGGGTGGGGGTGGGAGTTGTATCCTCCTGACTCAACTTTCCACTTTACCACCTGGAGTTTAAAGACCTTAGTTCAAATTCATACATCCTTGGGTAAGTCTCTTAAGACTTTTGTGTCTCATTTTCCTCCCCTGCAAAAAAAGAGAGAAAACTGAGATATATTTTAGAAATTAACCAGCCAGTGAGAGGAAGCATCATCATACACTGGAAAGAAGATGTTTCCTAGCTGGAGGATATGAGTTTGAGTGCAGGCTCCGTCGCTTGTGCGACACTTGAGCAGTGACCTCCTCTCCCTGGGCCTCAGTTTCCTTATTTGTAAAATGAGGGGGGGTTGTACTAGATGACCTCTGAGGTCTCTTGAAGTTCAAGATCACGGATCCTGTGACCTCTTCTTCCCTTGTCCCCAGGCTCAAGCAAAGCTGACCACAAGCAGCCCACATCGGATGACCATCAGGACAATGTCTTCTTTCCCAGCAGCCGCCCTCCTCACTTGGAGGAGCTTCACTTTCAGGCCCAAGAAGGACTTCGATCCCTGCAGCACCAAGGTGCTAGTCCCCCCAGATTCTCCCTCTGGGTTCTTGTGCCTCCAGTCAGCTGGACACCTTCTCTCCCAGCCCCTTGGGTTACCAGGGTTAGAAGGGAAGGAGAGCGATGTAGATAGTGAGAGTCTTATATGATAAATGCATGAGAAAGGTACTAAGGAAAGTGTGATGGAAAGTCTGAGAAAAAGGCTTCTGGGAAGCCGCAGCATTGGAGCTGGACTGAAGATGATGTGGCAGGATGTGTCCTGTGTCCAAGGCCGACTCCTCTGGACCTCAGTAAAAATGTGTCCAAATATGCCTGTAAAAACGAGCAAGGTGAATCAGATGCTCGCTTAGGGTTCCTTTTCATTCTAAGTCCTGTGGTCCCCCTGGCTTTCTGGGCCCTTGGGCAGGAAGCCCTGATGGCAGGATGGGAGGGAGTTCTACCTCCTTTTGTCTGCCTCTGACCAAAAGGCTCCTGAGGTAAAGGCTGGAGTTTTGCATAGTTTTTATTTTTTTGTCTTTCAGAAAAACAGAAACAGAACAAGGACTGCTGGGACCATGGAGACAGTCAGAGTCTCAAGGTGAGGCGGGAAGGTGGTTAGTGTGGCCTGGATTCCCTCTCTTCATCTTCCCAAACCTTCCCAGGGGCCAGGCCTTAGAGAGAAGCAGTGGGTTGGAATCTGAGAGCCTGCACTCACATTTAAACTCTACTAATGATTACCTGGGTGCCCTCAGGCAAATGTCTTCTTTCCTTTGCTAATCTCCAAGAGTAAAGGAATGGAACTGTGGGGGCTCAGGTTCATTCTGGCTGTGAGTGCTGTGAATCCTGAAGGAGAAGCAGACTGGGGTGGCCCCTGACTCCCAGAACCCTCCCTGGTTCTACTCTGTCTGTTCCCACAGTCATCCCAGATGGGCACCGAGGACGAGGACAGTGTTTCCTTCTGTAGCCAGAGTACCACATCTACTATGGAGAGCTCAGCTGCCGAGGATGCCCTGTCCATCCGTTCGGAGATGATCCAGCGCAAAGGTGCGTATCTAGGGACAGGTCATGGGCCCCCCATCCACCGCCTCCCTGGGTGTGTCTGTGTGTGATGGCATTTTCATTAATCCTTTCATGCCTCCATTAACTCCCTCACTTGCAGGCTCCACCTTCCGACCTCATGACTCGTTCCCCTCAAAACCAGGGAAATCAGGCCGCCGAAGGCGAGAAAGGCGGAGCACAGTGCTGGGGCTCCCACAGCATGTCCAGAAGGAGCTGGGTGAGCCCTTGCCTGAGTGGGCAGGGGAGGGATGGGGAATGATGGAGGCTGTGAGAATGAAGACATGGCTCCTCTTTCTAGAATACTTTAGGGTTTACAGCATACTTATTATGGGGGCTGAGAGGGGGTAAATTGACTTGTTCATTAGTGACACAGCTCTGTAATATCGAGATGGATCTTGAATCCAGGTCTTCTGACCCCCAGTCTAGGGCTGTTTTCATTGCCCTATTCTAGGTCTATGGAGGGAGAAGATCCACATCTCACTGACTGGCTCCTCTTTTCGTCCACTTCCAGGTCTAAGGAATGGGCATGACGTGTCTGGCATGCCCAGGCCTCCTGCTCACCTCACCAATGGGCATGGTGCAGCTGGGGGAGTAGTCCACATTCCCACAGTGGATGGGCAGCTGGCAGTCCCTGGGAGTGTTGTTCCTGGGGTCCGCGTGTCACTGGTCGCACTGGAAGCAGGGTCTGGGGATGAGGCTGCCTTACAGCGCCACATTGACCGTGTGTACCATGATGATAGCCTTGTTGGCCGAAGGACAGGGGCCCGGCTGTCCCCTCTGGTCCGGCCCAAGTCACTAGCTGTGCCAGGGATGACTGGTGGCGCAGGGTCCCCAGAGCCCCTGAGTCCAGCCATGTCCATTTCACCCCAGGCCACCTACCTCTCCAAGATCATCCCGAATGCAGTCTTGCCCCCAACAGTGGACGTGGTGGCCCTGAGCCGCTGCAGCCTCCGCACCCTGAGCCGCTGCAGCCTTATGTCAGCCAGCCCAGCCTCCGTTCGCTCCCTGGGGCGCTTCTCCTCCTCCTCTTCTTCCTGCCGCCCCCGAAGCCGCCATGCCTCCTCCTCCAGTGACAACTGGAGCCACTCACAGTCCACAGAAACAATTGTGTCCGACGGATCAACGCTGTCATCCCAAGGGGGTTCAGAAGACCGAGTTGATGGGTTGCCAGCACGTGAGGAGGGGTGTGCCACCAGCCGAGAGAGCCCCCGCAGTACAGCGGGTAGTGGGGTTTCCACGGCCACAGGCAGTGGGCAGGCTTCACCCAGTGTTTGCAGCAGCAGGGCCGATGGGTCAGACACTGCCAGCATTCAGAGTGGACACTCATCTGCCAGGAGCGTGTCTCTACGGAAGCTTAAACGGGCACCAGCACCCCCCCGCCGGACCTACTCCCTTCACCAGCGAGGTCCAGCTGATGGGGCCCCCGGGCTGCCTCCCAAGCCAGAACGAAAGCAGCCACAACTCCCTGTGGCTAGAGAGCGTGAGGAGGTGGCCCCTGCAGCCCAGGTCCCCGCTCTATCTCCTAGCACCTCCCAGCGCCTTGTGGGCTCCCCTGAGCGCACACTCTCTCCCTCTAGTGGCTATTCTAGCCAAAGTGGCACCCCGACATTGCCTCCTAAGGGGCTGATGGGGCCCTCTGCCTCCCCAGGCAAGCCATCACCGAGGCCTCTAAAGCCTGAGCGAGTATGCTCCCTGAGGTCCCCTGGGGCCTCAGTGTCTTCCTCACTCACCTCCCTCTGTTCCTCTGTTTCATCCTGTGACCCAGCTCTTGTAGATAAGGCTGCCCCTGTGCCTCCTCTGGATGCTGCCTTGCCCTCAGCCAACCTAGCTGACAGGTTTGTTATTCCCCCTCACCCTAAAGTCCCAGCCCCTTTCTCACCACCACCCTCAAAACCTAAGACCTCAACTTCAGCTCCAACTGCACCCACACCTACACGTACATCTACACCTATACCTACACCTGCACCTACACCTACTCCTGCATCTACATCTACATCTACACCTGCATCTACATCTACACATACACCTACACCTATACCTACACCTACACCTACACCTACACCTACACGTACACCTACACCTACACGTACACCTACACCTACATCTACCCCTACACCTACTCCTAGCCCCGTTTCTAATTCTGCTCCTTCTCCTATCCAGGGGTCTGTGACCCCAGTGAAATCTAATGGGGAATTTTCTGCACCACCCAAAGGGGGATCTCCTCCACCTTCACCTCCCCCATCTTACCACCCACCCCCACCACCTGCTAAGAAAGTGGAAGCAGCTGCCCAGGCCTCAGCCTCAGCACCCCTGAATTCTGATGGAGAGGCCCCCCAGGACCCCAACTGGCCTCCTCCCCCTCCCCCTGCCCCAGAGGAACAAGACCTGTCTATGGCTGACTTCCCTCCACCAGATGAGGCCTTCTTCTCGCCTGTGAGGCCAGAGTCCCCAATGCCACCCCCTACCCCTGCTGAGCCTCTTGCCCCAGTCCAGGCCTCTTCTGCTCCTCTGGAGTCTCTTCCTCAGTCTGTGGCCAAATTTGAGACACAGACCTCGAGCTCCTTTTTGGCCACTGTCTCTTCACGAAGCCAACCCCAGTCTGAACCGTTGTCTACACCTGGGTCCCCACCTGCTCCCCCACCCTTGCCAGCCTCGGGCCTTCAGCCTAGTTCTGGGAAGCCCCCAGAGCTATCCAAGGAGCCCTTGGGGCGCAGTAAGAGCATTCCTGCGCCCAAAGAAGACGCCAGCCTCCCTATTGTTACACCTTCCCTGTTGCAGATGGTGCGGCTGCGGTCTGTTGCTCCCCCAGCCCTGCCAGCCTCCCAAGTCCCAGCTTCCCCTGCCCCTGCTCCACAGAAACCACTTCGGAAGGCGTTATCGGTGCGGGGCGGCCAGCCACCCTTCTGTGGGCTTCATGCTGCCATGCGCCTCAAGGTCTCAAGCCTGGCCTCCACCGAAGGCCCCCTTTGTCCTCAATCCAATGGCCCACCTGAGCCAGAGGCCACGTCACCACGGCCACAATCCCCTGCCTCCACCGCCAGCTTCATCTTCTCCAAGGGTGCCAAGAAGCTGCAGCTGGAGCGACCTGTCTCTCCTGAGGCCCAGGCTGACCTGCAGCGGAACCTGGTGGCAGAACTTCGGACCTTCTCTGGGCAGCGGGGATCGCAGGCCCAGAGGAAACCCAGCAAGTCTGCCCCTCCTGTGGCTCGGAAGCCGGTAGTGGGGGTCTCTCCATCTGGTTCTCCTGGCATCAAGCAGGCTGACAGCCCGTCAGCCTCACCTTCTAATGGGCATTCCCACCTCGAGGACAGGACTAAGCGAGAGCTGGCAGAGAATGGAGGCACTGTGCAACTGGTGGGCCTGGAGCCACAGCCACTAAGTCCTGCCTCAGGTACCCAGGGTGGCAGGGTGGGCCTGGGGGCTGCGCCAGTCATGAGGAGGGAAATGAGGGCTCCCTCCACAAGTTTACACCCTAGTGACATGGCTCCTTATTCATTCTGTAAGCACTTGGTGCTGTAGAAGCACCTTTCTCACCACCATCCTGCAGGTAGATGTGCAGGGAGTATGAGCACTGATTGCCAGGTGAGGACATCGAGGGTCTTATCTTAGCTGTTTGCCCCCAGTCATCTAGCACCTGCTCAACTCAGGGCTTGGGAAACCAGAGTTCAACTCTGGCCTCAGACACTTGCTAATAGTGTAACCTGTCACTTAAGTCACTTAACTTCTGCGTGCCTCAGTTTTACCATCTGTAAAATGAGGATAATAACGGCCCCTTACTTCTCAGGGTGGCTGTGCTTGGTGCAGGGGCTGGCACATAGGAGGTTTTCTTCTTTTCTCCACTTGGAGACCTCTCTACCTCCCACAACAGCCAGCCCCTTACACCTGAGGGTGACACTTGAGTGTCAGCAGTGGGCAGTGGGGATGGCACAGCAGGGAGATCTCTATATAGGCCAGGGCCTGTCTTGGTCCTCATTGTCTTGGGCATATCGCTGGGCTGTTCAGATCCTTGGACCTCCCCTCCTCTAACAGGTCACTCCCTCTCCTTTCCACAGAAAAACAGAATGAGCTGGTGTGACCTGAGAGAACAACGCTCTGGTACTACTGACCCATCCTAAGAACACAATCTCTCAGGGACCTGGGCAGGTCGAAGCATGAGAACATGGGGAGAACTGGACAGATACTTAACTTAATACAAAGGAAGAATTCAGCCTTAGCCTCCACGGCCTTTGATATTTATGCAAACCTGGTGAGGGTACCTTTCCCAACCAAGTTAGGCAGTTTTCTTTTGCCTTTTTACAGAAAAATGGACACTCCCAGAGTCACCACATCTCCATTTCCAACCTTATCCCAACTTAGCTGAGGAAGGACAGATGATGGGAAGAGGGAGGAATGGTTGCTGGCCCCAAAGCCCTGGCCCTGAAGAGGCTAGAGCCTGGTCCAGAGCTCCCTGGGGTTTTGTTTTTGTTTTTTTCTGTTGAAAAATTTTTCTCTTCTTTTTCTCCTTTCCTCTACCCCATTACCCCCTCCAATTTCTGGGATAATTAGTCCTGTAATCAAGCACACAATAGTAGTTTTGAATCAAAGCACTTTTCAAAGACAGCTGCCCGTCCATCTTCCAGGGCAGGTGACTGGCCTTCCATCCTGCCAGTCACCACCTCACCAGTGGACCTGCAACCCCTGGAGCGGGGCCTGCCTCCTTTCCACAAGGCTCCTGTTTACATGGCAGCGGTTCTCACTCTTTGGGTCTTTGGCTAGCCCTCTCACACTGGCATGGGGTCTGGCATGCCCTGTTCCTTTGGGTCTTGAGACTTCAGAAGGGGGACAGGTGAGGGGGGGTTATTCCTGGCCTTTGGAGGCAAGGACAAAGCACAAAAGGGGAGGAGAGGGATGAACTCCTGTGCCCACTGTTTTCACAACCCTCCCCTAGGTTCTTCCATCAGTAGAGGGGTTTGGTGCCAATGTGTCCCTAGGCCAGGATGAAGGGACTTGTCTCAGGGCATCGGAAATCAACGGTCGAGAATGAATAGCATGAAAGTTGTGCTCAGTAGTCTCTCTGGCTCTTCCCAGGTGCTGCCCATCTCACTTCCTTGAGGCCAAGATCCCTGTCTCTCTGAGCTGATGAGCTTTTCTCTCCTTTCCAGGGGAGGAGGGAAAGAGGTTTCAGCTCAGATACAGGTACTGGTTTTTTTTTTGTCTTCCCCTCTTTCAGGTTCGCCTGTTCACTAGGCTGAACAGGGTATAGAGGAGGGATGCCCTGTGCCACTGGTACCAGTGCTCATATGTACTGCTTTTCCTCCTCCGCCCCATTTTGGGAGATTTCACCCTCTGGAGACACCTTTGCACCGGATGCTCATTTAGGCGATGGCAAAGGTTGATTGAGAAGTCAGTCACATGCCAGAGGCATCTGAGGACTATTCTAAAAATATGAATACCTCCTTGGGCCGTCCCTGGGTCCAACTGGCCTGGGATTCGTTTTTTTTTTTTTTGGCAGTCAGATCAGTGGGACAACATGGGAACAGTCTATGAGCCTCCAAAAGTTAGGGATGCCCTTCACTAAGCATAAATTTCTCTTGACCGACCTGACCTAGATCTTGCTGACTACAGGTCTGATCTGGCTAGTCTTTCAGATTAGCCTGCTATTGAGATAGACTTGAAGCCATTTCTGAAGGGGGTAGGGATGTGGGGAGGTAGAGATGAGGGCATCTTGGACAGGATGGGAAGGGAAGGGCTGTTGTCTCCTGGAGATCCTGCTTTGCTTCACAGAGGCCTTGCTGCCACCACCAAACACTGGGTAGCCACTGGCCAAGTCTTCTTCCTCCCCCCCCACCTCCCCACCAGGGCTGTTATCACTGGTCCTGGTGCTGTTTGCTGAGCTGGATAGGCTGGAACCGAAGCCTCTTAAGGGACTACCGAGGGAGCTTGACCCCACACTGGCATCCTTCTCTTCCTGTGGGTCATCTGACACCCAGTCTCACATAGAAAGCTGTCACAAACAAGGAGAAATCGATAACCACTGTATGTACCGTGCCGAGCTCTGCCCACATCCTTGACAGAATTGGATGTTAAGAGTAAGCTTGAGGGGCAGTATCCGAATTGCTGAAGTTTGGGAGGGAGAGCTTCCTCCTGCCTGTTTTAAACTCATACCGCCTGACCCTCCTTGCTCAGTTCTGTTACAGGAGTCCTGTCCCTTCCTGTGAGGGCATCTCTGAGAATGTCCAGCTCTCACCCACCCTCCCCTGGCTGGACGGAGAGCACGGCAGTGGGGACCAAGAAAGGGGGGAAAGGAAGGGAAAGGCCAAGTCCCTGCCTTATCCCCTTGGGGAACCAAGCTGGACCTAGCACTAACTGAGACCAAAAGCCTCTGATTTTTATTGTTCTAATAGAAATGTTAGATATAGAGAAATATATATATTTCTTTAAACATTGACCTCACTTTGATTGTTGAAAAAGCCAAAAAAAAAAAAAATCCCACCCCAATCCTACCCAGAAGACCTCAGCCTTCTACCTTGAAAAATCTAAAGTGAGATACAATGAAAAACTCTGTATGTTTTGGTTAAAATATGTTAATTATATGATTAAAGCTGAATTGTTGCTTCCTCTTCTTCCTTGACAGGGGCTTAGATCATTTGGGGAGCCCTAGCTCCTGCTGCCCCCTAGAAAAGTCAGGAGTCGCAGAGGGTATGGACTCCAGCTTTGAACCCTGGCAGAAGCTGACCTTGACTCCATCCCCCCCTTTGAGGCTGGGCCTCAAAGACCAGTGCCCTTCTCACTTTCCAACCCCGCTCAGTTCCAGCTGGAGCTAGAAGTGATTAGCCCAGACAGGTTCCTCTCCCCCAGTTCAGACACACCTGTCTGGGTAGGGTGAAGGGCATGTTTGTGTCACCGGGGATGGGGCCCCGGGGAGGCAGATGGGGGCTCCGTACTGGGACTACAAGTTGCTTCCATTCCCCCAAAATACTTACACTTGGGCACTTACAGTCAGATGCTTTATTTTGATTTATGACAATGATTCAGATTAAGAAGTTACTTCCCACCCTCTTTAAAAAGGATTCCCCCTACCCCTCCATGGTATGATGCCAACAACACACAACTGGCTTAGGGTATAGGGGTTTTCCCAGGCGTCACTCAGGGAGTCTTGGTGGGAAGAAAGCAAAGGGGCCAGGCACATGGCAGGACAAAGCCAGGTTCTTTGCTTCCTTCTTAGGGAGCCCTAACATTGGACAATTACTCATTTAATATTTGCCTTCCCAAGCCCCACAACTTCCTGAGGAGCTGTAATTAGCCTGTTCCTGGCACTGTGCTCCAGCCAGAGGCACAGCCCCTGGAGCACAGTTGCCAGATCTGCACTGGAGAGCCGAGGAACAGCTCATTTTCCAATTAGAACAGCATACTTCTCCATCCCCTCTCCCCCCATTACCCTGAAACTGGATTTTTGGGAAAAGGAATTCCTAAATCAGCTGCCTGGGTAGGGTGGAGAAGCCAGAGTTGTCACCTCCTTCAACCACCCTCACTCAGTGTTCCCAAGTCCTCAGGAAAGATACTGAGGGAGGCTGGGTTTCTGGGAATGGGGTCTATCTGTGGTTTATGGTAGGCAGTCTCCCACAGCCTCAGGCCAAGTTCTCCAAATCTGCACAAGGGGCATATACAGCAGACATGTGGAATTTGGAGTCTTAAGTCTGTTGTAGATACCTGAAGACAAGTCTCCTTGGAGGGCCTGGTGGGTGACAGCAGCCCAGAAGAGGTGGTGGGAGGGTGGAGGAGGACCAACGTGGAGTTAGCTGATACTCCCTCCCTTCAGTGTTTTACAAGAGACACAGCCCAGCTTGGTCATGAAGTTGGTTTGCTTCCATTGTGCAATGCACTCCGAAGAGATTTTAAAGTCAGCCTGGGGAGAATGAGAAACACACGATGACCCTGCTGAGCAATGACCAAGCCAGCATGTAGGGTCTGGGTCAGGCACTACTACTCCTAGTAGCTCTGATAATATCAATGATTAGTTAGCATTTGTGTGGTGCTTACAGCACTAAGTGCTTTACATCTGTCTTTAAATTACATGGTATTTGTTCCTCACAATGACTCTGTGAGAAAAGTGTATGCACACCCATTTTACAGATGAAGACAACAAGGCAGAGACTTTCCAGGGTCATACAGCTAGCAGGTGTCTGAACCAAGGCTGGAATTTGGGTCTTCCTGACTTTAAGCTGCTGCCACTAAATCTGCCAGCAAGGAGCCTGTAATCTATTTGGGGAGCCAAGGTATAAATAAATGAAAAGTGACAATGAGACACCATTGAGAACAGGGAGCCTGGCTTTATCAATGACAAAGGATGCTCCATAACCACTGAGAGGGGATGAAGGTATGCCCTTTGCCCTGGAACGACTCCAGGGCGTCTAGAGACACAGCTCTCACTTCTAAGCTGGCTCTACTGAGCCATTAGACTGAAGGGACAGCACCACAGGGAAGTACTGCCTGCGTGACCTCAGGTGAGTGGCTCCACTCTGGCCCTCAATTTCTTCTACAAAATGCAGGGACTGGGCTGGCTGAAGCTCCAGCAGGTGGCAGCAGCTCTCCTTACCTGCAACTTCTCAAAGACTTTCTTCTTAGGCTTGAGCTCCTCATCAGGCTGGCCCTTCTCAAAGCCCTCCACAAACACTCGCTCCCCGGGGGCGGAGCCCAAAGGAGGGTCCAAGAGCTCCACCTGGCGGTTCACCCCGTCCCTGGGAAGACAGGATAGTACCAGGATAAGGGAGCTCTAGAGGTGCCCCGAAGTTTCCCCAGGAAAGTCCCACCAGTCATGGCAGTCATTCAGGCACCCAATGCTCTGCTGCCATGATGGGAGAGGACAAGCAGCTGGCTCACCCAAAGGGTCCATGGTACCTCAGAATGGCCCCAGTTTGGAGGGATGCCATTCATTGCTAACTTTAAACCTCAGTGCCCCAAGTCTTCCAAATGAAGGTTGCACCATGCCTTGTCAACTGGCACCCCTTCTTCTGCTTACTCGCAATGTGAGTCAATCCATACAGGAGAACAGTATGCTCCTTACTCCCTACCTCTGCTCTGCTCAGGGGCATGACCTTTACCCTCCCAGAACCCTCACTCACAAAGAAGCACAGAGAAGCATCCCCTGGGACTCCACTCCTCTCATTTTCTGGGGTTTCAGGTTGCACAGGACTACCACGAGTCTGTCTTGTAGTTCCTCCTTAGGAACAAACTGAACCAGGCCGCTCACCACTGTCCGTGGCTCGGGCTCCCCAATATCAATCTTCTCCAGGTACAGACTGTCTGCATCAGGGTGCTAGGGAGGCAGAAGTTCAAGTGAGTAAAGGCCCAGAAAGGGGGCTTTCTGGGGAGGCCTGGCCCATGCCACATTTTCAGGGTAGCCCAAGAAGAACAAAATGAAATGTTCACTAACTCCCAGCCTTCAAATCATCCAAGGCATCATCCCCCTTTAGAAACAAGGCTAGATTCTGAATCTGCCCTGACCTCCATGAACACCATGCCCAAGGGGAGATCCCAGTCCCTGCACTGTGCTGCTTGCCTCCCTGGCATGCAGGGAGGGCGTTAGCCACGGGTATTGTGACTGTCACACTGTGCTTTAACGAGGAGACCTTGGGGAGGTCATAAAAGTGTGAGATTGGTGCCTTGCTCTAGCCCCATAGTCATCATGGGAAGAGAGTACTTTAGAGAATGACCTCTGGGTACATCCTTCTCTTTAAATGTGATGAGGGCTGCTGGGGGAGATGAGTCTAGTGAAAGAGGTGAGCTCAAGCCTCTTGGCCTAAAAGCTGCTTGAGCCAAAGGTACCTAGATGCCCAGCTCATCTGGGTTTATGACCATGCTTTCAACCTGCCCCTCGCGCCCGCCTCTCCCTGTGCCCCCATAAAGTCCACTGATTGCTGCTAACTATGAATCTGGACACTTGAGAACCAACAGCCAGCAACAATGTACCTGTAAGGGAGACTTTAGTGGTTAAGGGGAAAAAAACCCAGAAACCAATAGGCCTCAATTCCTTGGTCATGCAACCCTCTTGCTCTCCCTGGAAAACAGGGTTCTCTTTCTTACCTCCCATCTGTGGGCCACCCTCCCCAGGCAAGGGCAAAATGACAGTGCAGGATAAGGCCCTTAACCAGTCCAGGCATGCTATGTAAGCCCAGATGAAGCCCAGAGAACTGGATTCAGTAGGTAAGTAAGTCTCCTCCCTGCTTCCCTAGCTGGCTGTGGTGGTAAAGCAGAAAGGCAGGTCTGACGGATATAGCTCAGCCTGGAAATCAAGTCTCTGAATTCTGACTCACCCCATGGCTACAGAGGAGGCCTTTCCTCTCTGCACCATTTCCTCCAGATGGAAATAAGGCTGCTCTGACCCTGACTGGCTTCATGTGGTTGAAATTAAAAACACATACCTTCTCTACACTGATGACCTTCCCCACACGGATGTCCAACCGGGATGGGATGACCTCCTCTGGCTCTGAGTTCTTGGTAGAGCCTTTGGTCACTGGCTCTGGGGATGACAACAGGATAGAGGAGGATGTGAAGCCAATCAGGAGTGTGACTGTGACCTTACAAGGAACCCACGGACAGCCTTTAGCTTAAAATCAGGGCGACATGCAGTTTTCCTGATTCCTGGTTTTGTCATCTCACACTGAGCTAAAGGGCCCTTCTGACTTGAAATTCTTTGATCTCTTGATCAGCTACTCAAAAGCTGCCCATCTCTGGCCTACAGGCAGTCAGCCTCCCTTCAATGAAGTGGGTTTAACCCATTTAATACCTGTGTGACCAAAAAGCCTCCTGAGCTTAGCCCTGGGTTTTTACTGTGCTCTAGGCCTAGAATTTCTTGGCAACATTGGAGAAGCAGCATTCTATCAGCATCAACCCCATAAAAATTCATGCTGACTCTGGGTTCCCACCTAAGACATGGGGGCATTCTTAAGACACTTGGGATCCCAGGGAGGGGAGGCCCTCGCCCTGGCCTCCTCTTCATCACTCAGTCTATCTTACTCTGTTTTGTAGGGTCAGGGTAAGCTGCACTGGACAGTTTCTTCAATGCAGGGGCATTAAACCTTTCCCGAATGGGATCCAATAACTTATTCAAGGCCACTTCAACCGAATTTTTCAGATCTCCAGGATGTACAACCTATCACAGGATAAGACAACAAAAATCAGAGAGGGAACAGTGGGGACACAGCAACCTGTTTAAAAATCAACAGCACATATTAATTAAATCCAATTCTGAATCTTGTGTTTGTACTTTATTTTTAAAAGACTGAATATTTTTAGAAACTATGTTTTTTCTTAATATTTGCACTCTCAACCAATCAACAAGCATTCATTTAATACCTACTACTACCTGACCCAGGCACTGTACTAGGTACTAGGCATACAAAGATAAAAACCAAATATCCCCTGTCCTCACGGAGCTTATACGTCAATGTAAAGACAGCACGTGAGCGCACACGTGACACACATAAGTACAAAACACACAAAGGAACAGAAGCAGATTTGTGAAGAGAGGGCAGTAGTAGCTGGGGAAGGTCAAGAGGGGCCTCCTGTAAGACATGTCCTCCACTCCCAGACTTGTAGATTGAAGAGCTGGAAGGGGTCTCATTTAGTCCAAAGAGACTCTGCTCTCCACTGCACCCGGTGACAATGGAGTGGGTGCAAAGAGGCAGCCCTAGGAAAGAAGCAGGGCTGGGGAGAAGAGGATCATCTCACAGTGCTAACTCAGGACAGTGCGGCTGGATAAAGCTGGCTCTCTGGTCCAGGTCTTAGTGTCTGTGAGATGGCAGACGATGGCGGGGCTGCTGTTTTTGACCTGAATGAACAATTCTACACCCATCAACAACCATGGTGTCCCTTCTGAGGTGCTGATTCAGAGAAGACCCATCCTACTGATCCTCCTGAAGGTTTTCTCCAGGGCTGAGTATCCGGAGATGGAAACATCTCACACACAAAGATGAATAGTTCAGGACCAGGTGCCCAAAGTCCTTTCTATTCAGTTCAAATCAACAAACACACACTAAGCATTTCCTATGTGCCTGGTACTGTGTTTGACACAGGGGAAACACGGACAGAAATGGAAACAATACCTGCCCTCCAAGAGCTTCTGTTCAACTGGGTATGCAACATGCCCATATAAGGTGGGAGGGTTTTAGGAAAAATGAGGAAGGTGTGCCCGGAGAATCATCAAAGATATGAGCAGAACCCTGAAGGAAGATCTGGATTCTCCAGGTTAGAGACATGCTAGCTGGGGCAGAATGGCTGAAGTGATGCACGAGGCAGGGAGGGGATGCTACACTGCGGGCACAGCATGCTGGAAGGGGGGCAGCATTAAAGAAGGCTGGAAGAGCAGTCTGGAGCTAAATCATGAAGGGCTTTAAATGACAAGCTAAGGACAGTTTGCATTTTATCCCAGTGGAAGCAGAGAACCACCATGCAGGGAGTCTGATGGGATTTGTATGTGCTACAGTCAGTCAACAAGTATTCATTAAATGCCTACTAGGAGCCAGTCACCATGCTAAATGCTGGGGATACAAAGAGATAAAGGACAGTGCCTACCCCCCAGGAGATCATGCAGGATCTGATGAGGCAAACAACAGGCAATACAACGAAACAACAAACAGAAGCTGGATAAACAGGACATAATTAACAAAGGGAAGGCCTCGGAATGAAGACGGCTGGGACAGGCTTCTTGTGCAAACTGGGATTCTGCCTGGGACTTGAAGGCAGCCAAAAGAGCCGGGAAGTCAAGAGGAGGCAGGAGAGCCTTCCAGGCATGGGCAGAGAGTATGTCTGCATCCAAGGGAAGGGGGCAGGAAGACTGCTCTGCATGAAGGGGAGAGATCAGAAGGGACACCAACAAGGACGCCACTGGACAGTGTGGGCGAGGGCTGGAAGCCTGAGTCGGGGGAGTCATGACAGAGACCTTGGGGGCAGAAGCACCAGGCCTTGGCCCCCTCTCTCTCAGGCACTTCCCGCCTCACATCCCGCAGCTTGGTCTGCCTCAAACCTCTCCTCACTCCGCTGAGCTCTCTTTGGGGTTTGGGTCTGCCACCTCTCTACTGAGTAACCTCCCCTGGATCCCTATCACCTCCAGGATCAAACACAAAGCCCTGTTTGCACCCCAGGAACACTGGCCTCCTGGCTGCTCCCCACGCCTCCTCTCCACTTCCGGCTTTCCTGATGCCTCTTCATTCTACTGCCTTCCCTCAATTGTTTTTTATTTATCCCATCTATAGCTTGTTTGTATACCGTCACTTATATACTGTCTCCCCAATCTGACCGTGAGCTCCTCGAGGGTGGGCAGAGTCTTTTGCATTTCTTCGCATCTCCAGCATGTGTGAGCAGGGCCTGGCAGAGAGCGGGCACTTACAGTGACGACTGACTGGGGGAGAAGCAGTCAGAGGGAAGTCAAAGATGACTGGGAGCTGGGTGGTACCCTCAGCAGAGACTGCCAGTCACCAAGCATGTATTAAGTGTCCACCACGGGCCATGGAGGCACTGGGGAGGTCAGCCTGCTCCCAACTCTTGAGGAAGACAATAAACAATATGTGGGCAGATAAGTGGGAATGGTTTTAGATGGAAAGGACTAAGATGGATGAGGATGAGGAAGGCCTTGTGCAGAAGGGGGCATTTTAGCTGAGATGTGAAGGAGGCCAGGAGATGGAGAGGAGGAGGGAACCAGCCAGCAACAGTGCCCAGAGATGGAGTGTGCTGGGCAAGACAAACAGCAGGGAGAGCAGGGGTCGGGCTGCCAAAGTCCTTGGGGTGTGCATGTGTGTTAATGCGCACGCCAGGGAGAGGTATAAGAAAACTGGGAAGGCGGTTGTGGTGGTGGTGGGGGCAGCTGGGTTTTCTTCCTGGAGGTGATTAGGGAACCAGTGGGGTTTCAGAGTAGGGGGTAACCTGGTCTGACCTGTACTTTAGAAAGAGCATTCTGACTGCTGAGTAGGATGCCTGAGGCAGGCAGACCCACCAGCATCTAAATCAATATTCCAGGCACGAGGTGATGACAGCGTTTGAGAATAGACAGGGGCACCTCGGAGAGACATTGACAACAGAACAAATGACAGAAGACTGGGTAAGGGGAGGCTTTTGGTGATTGGGAGGATGGGGATGCCCTCCACAGCAACAGGGAAGTTAACACTAGGGGAAGGCTTGGTGGGAATAAGAATGGATTTAGTTTTAGATGTTGGGTTTAAGACATATGTGGGACATTCAGCTCAAGACGTCCAAAAAGCAGTTGGAAATACAGCTGTAATCGGCCGGCAGACGGATGAGGGTGAGGTGACAGAATTGATGGGCGCTGCTGAGATTCACCAAGGGAAACAGAAGGAGAGAAGAGGACCCAGGACCAAGCCTGGGGACACCCACAGGATTAGAGGAAGTGGCCGGGGTGACGATCCAGGAGACAGAGAAGGATGGTCAGGGGGTAGGAGGCAAGACAAGGGTGGGGAGGGGGAGACTCTCTTGGGTGGGTTCCACAGTGGATATTACCTGGTCTGCAAAGTCCTTTTCCAGCTCTGGGTAAGATGTGTAGGTTTTATTGCCACCCCACTTCTCGTCTCGAAGGATCACAAACTCTACAAAATAGAGAAGAGGCTCACAAACAGCCACTGACCCCCAGCTTAGAGCCACAAAATTGCAGTGAATTACATGTTACATCTTAAGCTTCTTTGTCTACCCAACCCTGCAGTTCCTAATTCAGGGATGGGAATACAACAGGGAGGCAGGAGAGGCAAAGTGACCTGAGCTGATGACCTGGACACAGGCCTGAGCAGCCCCAAGGGCAGGATGTAGCAGAAAGGGGACCAGACGTCTGGAGGCCTGGTCCTAGCTTGTGTGACCTTGGCAGCCACTTCACTGATGGGAACCTCAGTCTCCACTGCTGTAAAATGGGGAGTCTCCTGAGGTGGCCTAAGGAAGATCATGGACACCAAAGGGCTGCATGCTGCCACAGCGTATGACACTAGTGGGAAGGTATTCAGTCTGAGGTAACCCACTACCTGGAGAGCAGGACTAGACAAACAGATCAGAGGGGGAGCCTCCAGGATCCTCTTGGACAGTCTTCTCATTTTACACGTGGCAGAAGCAAGTCCCTCCCAGAGAAGGTAAAGGGGCTATCTAGGGTCTCACACACAGTCCCTAAGGGGCAGGGGCAGGACTGAAAGCCCCTGGACCTGGAGCCTGATTTCAGGGTTCCCTTTAGGCCTGCTAGCCTCACTTCACTGGGGGACTGCTCCAGAGGACTGCTTTCATTTGACAAAAATGGCAATGGCTGAACCTCTTACCTGATTTGAGGGGGAAAAGCACATGTCTGATGAAGGCCAACACTCCATTGTTTTCCACATTCCCTGGCTCACAGAAGGCTTTTTTCAGTTTCTTTTTCACATCCTCCTTCCGATCAAGAAGATCAATCTTGGACTCCTGAAACCCATGGGGACAGAGAATCTTTTGATGGGTTGAAAAATGAGAATACTCCAGCTGATTCTCAAAGGAGATCTGTTTCCCCCATAGGGCAGGTCCCCTACCTCCCACCTTTCCATGACCCTAGGGACTTGTCATGGAGATGGACATGGCCAGAGATCCTTCTCTCTCTAGCGTTCTTTTTCGTGATAAGATATGGTGAATGTCACCAAACAAGACAGATAGGTTGGGAGTAACAGGCTAGCACATGAAACATTGCAACACTAGAGAGAAAAAGTATTAAGATTGCGTGCTGGTCACCTACCCTTTTAAAGTAAAAATACGTGTGTACATATGGATAAGAAACAGTCACACGTATTTTACAACCTCTAATCAGATACTGAAGATGGGGGAAGTTTGGACCAAATGACTTCAAAGGTCTTTTTTATCTTTAAAAGTTTTCACATTACTGTTTTTTTAACATCTCCTAGTTTCTATCATTTTCTGCCCCAGAACCACAGCCACCACTGAGACACACATCAACACCCACCTCTTCCGAAGAGCTCATTTTACTGCCTGTCAATCCTGGGACCATAGGATTCATCAAGTGGATCCTCTTTGAGTAGCCCAGGGTTGGGAGGTACTAGAAGAAGGAACAGAACACAGGGAAAAAAAGCAGTCACCACCTCAATTGCTGGCCCAGTATCCCAGACATTGGTCACCAAGTGATTATTAGGCAGCTTTTAGGAGCTGGGTACTCAGGATGCAAAAACAAAAGGAAAATAATGCCTGCTCTCAAGGATCTTCCACTCTACTATCTCTGATGACCCAAAGAAGATGACAGAGTGAGAAAAGTAGAGTAAAATATGATGAGACTGGAAGGATAGTCAAGTAAATACAAGGAGAGGGAGGATGAGGAAGAAAGAGAAAGGGAAGTGGGGAGGGGAGCTAGAGAGGGAAGGAGGGAGGCAAAGAAATAGAAAGGGAGAGAGACAGAGGTGATCTCAAGGGCACCTGTAAGAGGAGCAGGGTGAAGAGTCACTTCATTGGTACAGACTGAAGTAAAAAGAGTGGAGGATGATGGCAAGGGGTTTGGAGAGGAAGGTAACTAGAATACTGGTCTTGTATTCAGAAAAATGAGTTCAAATCTTTTCTTAGACACTAGTGTGACAATAGGCAGGACACTTAACCTCTCTGTGTCTCAGTTTCCTCACTTGTAAAACAAGGATAATAACAGCACCTACTTCACAGGGTTGTCGAGAGAATGAGAGTACATTCAAGTGCTTAAAGCTCAATATAAATTCTATTAGCATTATTAAAAGAGGGAAAGGGAAAACGCATGGAAAAGAGCCTCTAGTATATCAATAAGGAGAGGAGGCCCTCACCTGAGAAAGGAAGGTCTGAAATAGTCTCTGAGTGGGAAGTGGAATAGAGTCCATCAGAGATGAATGAAAAACGTACTCTGCCATAGTAAGGGCCCAGCTGAGATCAGATATCCTACATTTGTAATAGACCTAACTGGTCAGCAGGGTTTGGGGACTTCTTCCTGCTCCATTCAGGAGCAGCAAGTGAGGGAGATGGCAGAGCATCGAGAGGACACCTAGATGAGATCAGTTCTCCACATTAATCACTTCTCAACCTTCCCTTTTATCTATTATATGGAAGCCCCCAAACAAAGGCCCTCACAACCCCCACCTGGAGTTATTCAGTTGATTTTAAATTGTGCCACTTTGTCTTGATGTGGGCACACACCCTTCTTCAGTGCTGACCAGTACAGAGCATAGCCTTGGCCCCATTCCTAGTAAGAGAGTTGCTTGGAGCATGGTTTAACCAGGGGTGGGAAACCTGTTACCTTCTAAATCCTTCAATCTGGCCTTTTGACTGAATCCAAATTTGTTCCCCACCCCTGGTTTAGGTGGTCTGCTCTGAGCTACACAGCCAGTATAGGATATGGTCAGAGGTGGGGCTTCACTCCAGGTTTTCCAGGCTCCCTGGGCAGCTCTCTATTCAACAGGACAGGCTGCTCAATCATGTCGTCACCATTCTTTCTACCTGACTCTGGTTTCTATATAGCCTACTCTAAATTCTACAAGGCTACGACAGTATTTTTTTTTTCCATTTACCTAAAAGTTTTCCAGGGAACAAGGAACTTCAGAGCCTTATATTGACTTCCTTTTCTCCCTTCCCATTCAAACAATAATCCCTTGTATTTGAACAGTCCTTTATAGTTTGAAAAGTGCTGTCAGGGAGGGAGGGGGAGAAAATCTAAGACTTATGGAAGTGATTGTAGAAAATTGGAAACAAATTAATTAAAAAAAGCAAATTTGTGGCAATGCAAATAACATATAACAGTAATATTGAAATTGAAATATTATGGAATAAAATTGAAATATTTATTATGTATAAGAAATTGAAATAATTATATATTTTAAGACATGGACAAGTGTTTTACAAACTTCACAGAAAAGAACATATTCAGTTCTTAAATTTAACACGTTTGAATGGAAAAAGTCTTGATACCAATGGTTGAAAGGTCTTTTATTTCCTTTTGATTATTAAAGATATTTCATGAGAGTAAGTTTGTTGATAGAGAAACATCTAAATTTTATGTAGGATGGTAAAAAAAATTCAGTATTTCCAGAGATGATAGGAAATATGATGATAGAGTGCTAGACCTGAAGTCAAGAGACCAAAGTTCAAATCCTGGTTCAGATACTAACTACTTTATGTGAACACGAGCTTCAGTCAACTTTCTAAAACTACATGTCCTAGCTGGGTAGCACTCTTCAGTGGAGAAGTTCCCATTTTGACAAAATCACAGCTGCTTGGTGTACTAGTGTTCTGTAGATCAGGCAATACATTGATGGATCAGCTCTTTTCCTTGGGTTGATATCACACAATTGACAACAGTGATTCAAGTAATAAATTTTTTCCAATCTTGAAATCAAACTTTATAGAAGTTTTTACCACAAGTTTCCATCTGATAAACAGAAGTATACATAATAATTTTACATATTAATACCTATTTGTATCTAATGGTAGCTATCTTTAGGGTGGGAGAGAGGGAAGAAAAAAGAAATTTACATGATAACTTTATTACATATTTTAAAAAGGGATAGAAAACTGTACATAATAGATTTTTAGTTACATGTGCATCATCTTTTTTATTATACTATGTTGTAGAAACTGTTTTATTCTAAAAATCAAAAATAAACTAAATTTTAAAAATAAAAAGTGCTTTCATTTTCTCATTTTATTTAATAGATTTAATTGAACAAACATTTGCCAAGTATCTATCAAACTCAAAGCAACTCTCAAAGCAACCTGGGAAGTAGGCAAGGTAGGTATTAGCCTCCTTTGACAGATAACGATTATGGAGGCATTTCTATAATGTATAACTTTTACAAAATAGTTTAATGTACACTAGCTCACTTGAATGTCGCAATAACCATGTGAAAGCATGGATACTCAAAGGGTTAAGCCCACTTCACAGATGAAGAAATTGAGAGCTGTGACTTTCCCTGCTTAACAGTTAGTGTCAGAGGCAGGATATGAACTAGGGCCTTTCTGTCTCTAAATCCAGGTTCTTTCCACACCGCTGACTTCAAGGCTGGAGAAGTTACAGTGTTGGCCAAAGATCAGAGAGCAATTAAGCAGCTAAGAGTCAGACTGTGAATTGAAGTCTCCCAAATTCTAGTGTAATGTTCTTTCTAATACACTGACCTGTGTATAAATAATGTGGGAAACTATTTCTACCTCAGTGAAATGGTAGCCACCTTTAGGGTGGGAGAAATCAGGCCCGGATGCAGGGCAGGGGGTATTCATTCTCCTGGAAAATAAAAATCTCACAAGATGGCCAATTTCCCATTAGTGGTGAGTCTCTAGCAATGCATATAGTAAAACAAATATTCAACTGAAATCTGAGGTCCTAAATGGGGACTCACCTTTTCAGCAAAGGTAAAAATCTTCCTCTGATCAACTCCTCCAAACTGGGCATCTACTTTCAGATATTCCTCATCTAGAGCCTGTGGAGAGAAGAAGGAAGAGCATGGCTTTCCTTCAGAGAGAACAGAAGCCCACCAGAGATCAAGAAATTGCCAAAAGGCAAATCAGTGAGAAGACCACATGACAACATTCAGTTGTGCCAATACACTAACTCATCTAAATAGCAGAAAGCCAGGACAGTAAGAAGTCACTCCCTGGAGCCGACTCTTTGCCTTCATGCAGGCGGAGGCACTCAGACCAGCTGAGCAAACTCGGTCACTGCTCACTTGTGCTACTTGTTCACCGCGACCAAACACAATTAATTTCAGCAGAACCTGCTCAAGATTGGTTCAAGGCCTGGAAGTCTTGTGGCTTCCTATTGCCTAGAGGATAACATAGAAACTTCTAGGCATGACATTGAAGACTTTCTATAACGTTCTGGCCTCCTAGGTAATGCACTTACAACAGGGGTGTTAATCCCAAATAAAAAGGGACCCCTGCAAATCATATACTGACTGCATTTTATGTGTAATTGGGAAAATTACTCAGGAGGGGTTCCCAAGTTTGATACCTCTGATTGAGAGAATCACCCACCCACAACATCAAATTGGATGACCAACACCCGCTGCTGGTGATTCACACCATCACAAATTGTACCAGTAGGAGGATCCAGAAGGCACTGTTAAAGATTGCAAACACTGGCCAAATAATGGAAACCCCTTAAGTGCTTGGCCACATGGCATCTTCTTCAATTCTTCCTCATTCAAAGCAAGAATTTTCAAAGGGAAAGGCAGTTTTGAGAGCTGAGGAGCTGGCTAGGAAAATAACATCTAAAAACAGGATTTGAAGTTCTGAATCACAGCTCGAAACAAAGAACATGCTTTTGTTCAGAGATGAACACACCTAACAAGGGCCAGTACGTCTATTTTTGTCTGACTTATCAGAAGGAATCAAAAATATCTATAGTCATATAAAAAATACTTTAACTATTGATTAGAGATATGCAAATTAAAATAACTAAGGTTTTAGCACTCCTATCAGAATGACAAATTCTAGAAGGGAGGAGGAAAAACTGGTATACTAATGCATTATTTGTGGAGTTGTGAACTGGTCTGACCATTCTGGAGAACAATTTGGAATTATGCCCAAAGGGCTATAAAACTAAGCATATCCTTTGATCCAGCAGTGCTACTACTGACTCTGTCTCCCAAAGAGATCATAAAAAAGGGAAAAGAACTTATATGTACAAAAATATTTTTAGCAGCTCTTTTTGTGGTGGCAAGGAATTGGAAATTGAGGGGATGCCCAACAATTGGCATCATCATCCCCATCAATTGGGGAATGGCTGAAGTTATGACATACAACTGTGATGGAATACTATTTTGTTTTAAGAAATGATGAGGGGTATGATTATAGAAAAACCTGGGAAGACCTATAAAAACTGTTCAGTATACAGTAAGAGTAATATTGTAATGATGACTGACTGTGAAAAACTTAGTCACTCGGATCAAGACAATGATTCAAGCAATTTGGAAGGACTCATGATGATACTATCCACCTCCAAAGAGAGAAATGATCAACTGAGTGCATAATGAATGATCATTTTCTCACCTTATGTTTTTTTAAATGTTTTTCTCGATTTTACCTGCATAACGTGTATTAGGTTGCTTTTCTTAGTGGTTGGGGAAGGAACTGGAGAAAGAGAATTTGGAACTCAAATTTCTTTTAAAAAAAGCTAAAAATACAACTAAAAATTAAAAGAAAAAAAAGAATACATTTGCCTGGAGTCTTATCAATCTAATCAACTGCCTAAACACATTCACTGAGGTCTCAGGGGTGGCCTGAGAACAGCTACAAAACATAAAGATTAGCTGGAGAGTCACAAAATCCAAGAACTAATAGTAAGACTCATGGTCTTACATGTTTATACATAAATGGACAAAAAACATTTAGTAAGCCTTACTATGTATGAGGGAAGAAAACACAAAAGACAGTCCCTCTCTTCAAGGAGCTTTCTCATTCTGGCAATGATGGGAGCTGGTATATCATAGGGATGGTGGATGGCACGACATCTGGAGTGGATAGCTGGATGGGAAGGCTGGCTTCAGGCAACTACATATAGTAACTCATATGCACCTATGCTGGCTCCATAATGCACAAATTATAGCCAATAAGCAAGGTATACAAGAGGTCTGAAGTCAAAGGGTCAAACTTGCCCTTGTAGGCACCACTGAGACTTAGCAGCACAAAAATTGTGACTATAATTTGGCTCTGGAAAGGCATACCATGTTAAAAAATGGGATAGTTTTTAAAAAAGGCATGGGTGAGGGATCAGATTTACCTATTAAAAAACATAAATACTTATGTGAGGAAATCAGGAAACAAGTGTCAAAGGGAAGTATACTTGGAGGAGTATTTGGTTGAAAGATCAATGGGGTAGAGGCAGAAGCAATATTGTAATCAGAATTTATTATAAACCACCTGGTTTAAATAAAACACTAGACGAAGAGTTTGGGAAAAGTAACAAACCTGCCTTGGTGGCACAATGGAAAAAGGATAGGGAAATTCAACAAAGTAAACTGCTGAAGCTCCCTTGGACCAAAACCGATTAATTAATAATCTGAGTTATTTTATCTTTGAAAAATCTTATCCTTCAAAGGTGAAGAAAGCAGTAAGAGGAAGTGTTATCTTGGGTAGAAGTCATATCAGCAAGGAAGGAGTAGTTGTTGGGATGAAGAGATGGGGCACTTGGGGGAAGTGATTATTGTATCTGAATTTCTGATAAGAGTAGAGATGGGTACAGTCTTGACTTCCAGCATAGGTTTTTGGAGAACAGATTTCAAAATCTATAGAAAAATAATGGACAGGACTAAAATTTTAAAAGGACGGGTCAGGTTAAAAGGGATGGAAAGCTGACATGAGTGCAAGTCAGAAGACAGGAAGAGAAATGATTCCAAAAAGGGGGAAATGGGGAGTTTTCTCAAGAGACTGATAGGGATACACAGGGACCTTGTGGAGACAGACACATACAAGAAGCAACAAGTACAAAACCACAACAGTTCTTCAAGAAAAGCGTTAGCGATGTTCAAATTCAGAATGAAGTGGGATGTGGCAGGATGTTAAGAATAACCAAAAGATTTTTAAAGCTACATTGGGAAAAAGAGCACAGTCAAAGGCAGAGGATCACTGCTCTGGGTGGACAGGACCCTGCATGCACTCACCTCCTGTTTCCATCCCTTAAATGCATTCCCTTCTCCCTTCAGCCTTCTAGAAGCCCCAACTTCTTCAAGGCTTAGCTCAGTACTAGCTCCTATAGGGAGTCTTTTTTGATTCCCTTTCTCTTCAAAATATTACTTGTATACCAAACACTTTACATATTTTATTCCCCTTTGTCCCCTGCTAGAATGAAGGCAGGACTTGTTTCATGTGGTTTTATCTTGCCAGGGCTCAGCATGGCCCTACACACAGAATGTGCTTAATAAATGTCTGTGGGATTGGATTGGAGAAGAGAGTACAGGGAGGAAATGGACTAGTGGTGTTTTTACTCTGCCAAGTAGAATGCTCTTTGCATTGGAAAAGACAGAATCAAAATGACTAATAAGAAATTGATATCCAAGATAAGCAGAGAGACAGTAAGAGAACACCTAACTGCTGCTGCTGAATTTGAGTCATTAGACCCAGGTGGACTACATCCTTGAGTAAAAACCTGCAGATGTAACTGCTGAGACAGTCAGTGATCTGCTTTGAAAATCAAGGAGAACAGAAGACTGCGGGATTGGAGAAATACAAAAGTCCTGATCTAAAAAAAAAGGCAAGAGGGTAGAATTCACTATCTATAAGCTAGAAAGTCTGTGGAGAGCCAGAGTTAACCTGAAGGATTGACCGAAGCAGGGCGAGGTCATCCAGAGGGTGAGAAAGGGGGTTTGGCAGGGCCTCCCCCTCCCTGGCTTCTTCATGTTTTCTTACTGCTTATTTCTTGAGGACAGCTGCAGCAATATCTAGGAAAGGATGTGTACATTCTGTGGCTTGGGATCACAGAACTTGGAAGAATGTTTTATCTTGAGACTGACTTTCCCCTGAGAACTACTGAATTCACATGAGATGTACTGATACGTTTGACTATATGAAGGCTTGCTGAGCTACAATAAACTAGTCACGTACAGACTGTACAGGCTCGCCTAGCCCTCGCTGCTGCGGTCTCTTTTCAATCACCGCCACACCTCCAATCAGCCAGTTGCTGACAAAAGTCTAACTTCAATTCTTGGCAAGACTCTGAGATGCATTATTAAAGGGTTAGTAAACATCTAGAAAAGGAAACAATGGACCAGAGATCCAGGTCGTGCATGATTACCCTAATTTCCTTTCCTGATGGGGTTTCTCCAGTTGTTCTGATCTATATCTGCCACAGGACCCAGATGGCTCCAGAGGAGAAAGTGAGGCCGGTGACTCTGCAGAGCCCTCCCTCGCTGTAATACAATTCACTTGCAAGTCATGGCATCAGCTTCCTGATGTCATGGTCCTCTTCCAGAACACAGGACAAACAACTGTGCCAACAACAGCAGCAAGCTAGACTGTTTGATGGGGCAAAGGCTGGTGCTAAGCATTTGACAAAGGCCTGTGGAAAAGATGAAGAGAAATGGGCTGGAGGTATAATAACAGGGGATTCTGGGAAGAGTCAAAGATTACCTGATGTCACCTAGTATGCTAGGAGGTCTCCAGTGGGGTGCCCCAAGGCTCTGCACTTGGCCCTGGGATATTCTGCAATGTTAGTGATGACTTTAAGGTAGGGAGAGATGGCATACTTGTCCAACTTGCAGATGACACAGTGCTAGAAGAGGCAGCTGAAACACTGGATGAAGTTAGGATTCAAAAAAATCTCAAACAGGCTACAAAAATGGGCAGAACTAAATAAGACAGAATTTAATGGAGATGAAATGTAACATCTTAAACTTGTGTTAAAAATTATCTTCACAAATGTAAGATGGGGAGACACGGTTAAACAGTGGTTCATCTGAAAAGATTTCATGTGATTATAGATTTATAGTTGGAAGGGGCTTTAAGGGTAATGAAATATTATCAAATGAGACAATATTTATAAAAAAAAGTGCTCAGCAGACCACAGAGCATGATCCAATCCCACAGACATTAGCACTTAGGTGTTCTATAGAAGTGCTTACTCCCTTCCCCCTTCATCAGTTCCCATACCCTCCTTTTACCACCGAGGATGTTGAGGCCTAGTGAGGGGCAGTGATTTGCCAAGGGCCTAGGGCCTTTAGCTCCAAATGCAGTGCTCTTTCTACTGTGCCACTTTTGGGGGATTTTAGTTGACTGCCAAGTTCAAATGAATCGACTATGTGATACGGCAGCCAGAAGAGGCAAATGCTGTTCTATGTTGCATTAAGGAAGGTAGCATCTGGGACCAAGAAAGCAGTAGCTTTGCTATAGTCTGCCCAGGGTCAGTATAATAAAACTCAGTCCCAGGGGCCACATTTTGACAAGTACATCAATATGCTGCAGGGTGTTCAGTGGAGGGCACATGGGATGGTAAAGGGCTCTCAAGATCATGACCTATGAAGATCATTTGAAGTGACAGTAGATGTTTGGCTAGAAGGCAGACCTGGGATGAGTCAGGATGGCTGCCTTCAGATCTCTGACCAGTGGCCCTATGGAAGAGGGATTAGACTTACTCTTTTTGGCCTCTGGAAGGCAGACCTGGGGCCCAATGGCTAGACATCGCAAAGTGGCAAATTTAGCTTTGGAGGAAAACTTGGTGATAAACAAATCTACTATTTCAAAGTAAAATGTTCTGTTGTGGGAGGAGGTGGGTTTGTCCATCTTCACTCAGGCCTGTGACCCACTGTGACCAGAGCCTTTCAGCTCTGGGATTCTGATTCTAACCCTCCTTTCCAGATTTATTTCTTACCACTCACCTTTATGTACTTTTCCATCTTTCTACAATTCAATCAATAAGCATTTACTAAATACCTATTATATGTCAGATACTGAACTAAGGACTGGGGGGCACAAAGAAAAAAAAAATGAACAGTTTTTACTCTCAAGCTTTACAGCATGAGAGAGGAGAGAAAGAGAGACAGAATGTAGGAGTATACACATCTAATTTCAGAATGTACAAAATAAACACAAGGTAATTTTTTTTTGGAGGGGGTAAGAGCAGGAGTTCAGAATAGAAAGGGCTTTGAGAAGGAGGTGCACCAGTGGAGTTGTAAAAGAAATGAGAGATTCTAAGAATCCTAAATGAAGAGGGTGGGTGTTCATCACAGGGAAACAGAGGGCAGAGGAAAGGTATACAGTTAAAATATCACATGCAAGGAATAGGTAAGGTGGCCAATCTGGTCAGACCATAGAGGAATAGGAGAAGGTGAGAAATGTAAAATAAAGCTGGAAAGAAAGACTGGGGCCAAGTTCTAAAGAACAGTAACACTAGAAGAACTGGAATTTAAAAAGATCTTAAAAGACCAAGCTGTGTCAAACACAGTGCATCTTTTTATTCATAAAGCAAAGAAAATAGAAATAAGATGAATATTTTTATTTCCAAATAAAATTGTAATACTTTTTTTACATCACTTGATGTGCCTGGCCCTTCTAGTATGAAATACCTTGCTCAAATGGTATGAACAAATGTGGGTAAGCACTGGACAAGTTGAGAAGCAGGGGAGATTAAGCCTGGAGGTACCTGGAGCCAGACTAGAAGACTACAAAATCCTAGACTAAGTGGCATGGACTTCACTTTGTAGGCAGTGGCTTGTCACTGAAGGTTTTTCACAAAGAAAGCAATGTTTTAAAAAAATAATGTGTCCCCCCCTTCCTCTAAATACCTGTAGTCCTGGGTAGAGCAGACCACTCAACAAAGGGTGTTCCACCTGTTTCACTACTTCAGCTCCAGCTTTCTTGGCATCATGTTGGGTGACCATGGAGGAGAGTCTGTAAACGTCCAGTGTGTACTCTCTGGGCAGGAACAGAGAAGACATGAAAATCAATGAAGATACAAAATTCCATCCTTGATCTCCTCCTTCAACCCATGACTTAACCAGGTCTAGGAAAAACCTACTGATAAATAATCTCCTTTTCCTTCATCTTAGAACATGGTCACAGACCTTTAACAGGATCAAAGACCTGAGATCTGTCATATCATGAGCTGCTATCGGATCTGCTGCTTTGTTAAATCAACTTTACAACATATTCCTTAACCACAGCCTGAAAAGAAAAGAGACCAAGTCTAAAACAACCTAAGGCTCAGGCACAAAAGAGCTGTAAAAAACAAACATACAACTATAGCCATGTGGGAACTACTGGGCAGGTGAAAGGAGGGCTGACAGGTTTAAAAATCCAACAATCAAGTAGCTTCCAACCCTATACTTAAAGAGCATCTAGGCGTGGCGGGCCCATAATTAGCAATGAAGAGGTAAATAGCAGAAAGGTGGATAGATGGGCTGAGGACCAAAGGTTATACTCACTTGCTGAGCTGGTAGTCAGTGCCTTTGATAAATTTTAGCTTCTCCAGGGAGACCCCAATGCTCTCCAGCATGGCTTTGATCACGTGTTCATAGTAGGAGACCCGGAGCTCCAGGAGCTCCCAGGGAGCCTTCATATTGTCCAGGTATGCATGGAGGTCAGCAAAGAGGACCGTCACCTGGAGGGGACACAGGAGAGCACCGCTGTCAAGCCGGCTGCACTTTCCCGGCCCTGCCCTCAGCCCAAAGCCTTGCTCTCACCTCGCACCCCGCTTTCAGGAAGTCCGCGATCTTGGACATGGGCACGAAGTAGGCCACATGTGGCTTGCCGGTGGTGGCGGTGCCCCAGTACACCTTCAGCTCCCTCTCCTTCAGGATCTCCCTCAGCTTTTCTTCCCCGAGGACCTCCTGTTGCCAAACAAGGCACTGGTGAGGGCCGGCGTCTCCGCGGGGGATGGGGGGCCGTTAAGCTTCGCGGGTTCAGGAGGATGTACGTGGAGGGGGAGGGGACCGAGGGGGGTGCTGACAGCTCAGGGAGGGGGACGGGAGGGACCCCGTGGGGCGCGGGCCGGCAAGGGAGCTTCTGAATCCGGCCCCTGCCATTACCACCGCCCCGGTGGCTGGACCCTTGCTAAGCCTCGGAGTCCTCACCTGACGGGGCTGGACGACTTCTTAGCCCCCTTTCAGCCCCGACCTATGCTCCTAGCAGAGGACCGACCTCACGCAGAAGGGCGGAAGGACTCCAGGGGAGAGGAGGGGCAGAGCAGCCCGCGGAAGAAACGGACAGGGACCCCCGCCCCCCAAAACGAAGAGACGAACGACGTCTCCAAAAGGGCAAATGAGGAGGGGGCCGGCCGGGGCTCCGGTGGGGGAGGGGCTGCGTGCCCGGAAGTGCAGGGGAGCTACCTGCAGGTTGCGGGTGATGAGGTGTAGCTTCTCCTCTGGGGTCGGCGCGTCCCCCATGGTGGAGTCCGCTGGGGGCTGCTAGTACGAAGGAGCCCCCTGTCAGCGCGCCCCGCCTCCTATCTCCGGCCCACGCCTGCGCTCCTTCCCCGACCGAAGCAGGAGCCGGCACCGCGCGGACCAGAAACAGTCACGTGGAGTCCTGCCGGGTTGCATCATCCGGGCTCCCGGAACATCTCGCGTTGTTTGGGACCATCCTTCTGCTTTGGCCCGAGGCAGGCCGGAGCAGCCGAAAACGGAGCACGTCGATAATCCTTTTCTCGTCCTTCGTCACCAGCCTAGAGAGGAGGTAGGGCGGGAAGGGAGGGATCGAGGAGGCGGAGGCCGGAGGTGCCCGGGCAAGGTGGGGCGGGAAGCAGCCTCTGCACCTGCGCACGGCCCGGGCGTCCCGCTGGGAGGCGGGGCGGTTTCCTGCCAATCACCTGGGGCCGGCCCCTCCCCCCCAGCCGCAGCTCGCCTTCCCCGCACTTGGCCCGTACATCCCCACCCCCTCGCCGGCTTTGACCCGGGGGCTACCTCGCGGGTGGGTGAGGCCGGGGCTCGGGCGAGCGTAAGATGGCGCCGCGGCCTATGTGAACCCAGCCTGCCCGCCCCGGCTTCGTGAGGTGAAGAGCGGCGAGGGGGTGGAGACCCCCGGGGCCGGGGGTAGGAGGCAGCGCCTCGCGGTCAAGGGGGCCTCTGTGGAGCCTGGTGGGGCGGGAGCTGGAGGCCCAGACCCCGGGGAGGCGGGGGGCGGGGAGCGGCCGCGGCCGGTTTGAGCCCATCCGGGAGAGGAGCATCAGGCCCCCGCCCTCCTTACCGCCCCCCCCACAGAGAGCGGCTGATGCCCCAGGCTCCTTCCTGCCTCCTGGAGCGGGGAGGGGGGGGCCTGATGCCCCTGCCGGCCCCCGCCCTCCAGAGCTGGGGGGGCTGATACCCCTGCCTGCCTCGCCCTCCAGAGCTGGGGGGGCTGATACCCCTGCCTGCCTCGCCCTCCAGAGCTGGGGGGGCTGATACCCCTGCCTGCCTCGCCCTCCAGAGCTGGGGGGGCTGATGCCCTAGGCTCCTTCTTGCCCCCTGGAGGTGGGAGAGCTGATGCCCCTGCCCGCTCCCGCCCTCCAGAGCTGGGGGGGCTGATGCCCCTGCCCGCCCCAGCCCTTGAGAGCTGGCGGGGCTGATGCCCCTGCCTGTCTCACCCTCCAGAGCTGGGGGGGGGCCCTGATATCTCAGGCTCTTCCAGCCTCTCAGAGGTGAGGGCCTGATGCCCCTGCCTGCCTCCACTCTTGGAGCTGCAGGCCAGTGCCCGAGGCCCCTGCCTCTGGCTGCCCCATGGCTTGGAGAGGCTGTTGTCCCTACTGCTCCCAGACTTGAGTGAGTGTTGGTGCCCCAAGCCCCATTCCTTCCCCAGAAAGGAATGGCCCTGACACATCTCTCAAGGTGGGGTGTGTGTACACGGATCTTTGATGCCTTTTCTCCCTCCCATTCCAGCCATGGGGTATATGCATTGTTAGGATAAAGATCACTGGTTCTGGGGTCTAGAGGATTTGGGTTCAAATCCTGCCTCTGATATTTGGTTCTTGTGTGATCTTAGACAAGTCACTTAATCTGGGTTTCTGAGCATTAGTTTGCTCATCTGTGAAATGATGGGTATGGAGGACAGTCAGGGGTGGTGAACCTGTGGCCTCAAGGCCACATGGGGCCTTCTAGGCCCTTCGATGTGACCTTTTGACTGAGTCCAAGTTTTACAGAACAAATCCTTTTTATTAAGGGGGTTTGCTCTCTGAAGGGCCATACTTTAGGACCTAGAGAACCACATCTGGCGTCCAGGCTGCAGGTTCTCCACCCCTGGGTTAGTCTCTAAGGAACTTTCTAGTTCTAGCTTCATGATAAACCACCTAGGAAGGTGGGCTGGAACCCTTCTTTGGGCCATGACTACTTTGGGAGAAGTGGTTCATACCGTCTTGGTCTGTTCTTGGTTAGGTTCGTATGCCCTTCAGTACCTAGAAGAGTAATAATGGCCCTTGATGTAGTTCACAGTGGGAATTTTGAACGGGATGATATCTTCCCTTGACTTCAGGTAGTGGAAAAAGCACTGAACTTGATCTGGTCTAGCATTTATTAGGCCTGCTGCCCTGGGCCAGTGACTTGTCTTAGGGCCACCTTTAAGTGAATCTCTTCCCACCTTTTAAGTGTATAATCTGAAGTTAAGACTAGGGGTGCCCTTGGGTAAGTCATTATTGCTCAGGTTTCTTTTCTATAAAATAGGGGAATGCTTAGGAACGTAGGATTTTAGAGCCAGAAGGGACCTTAGTTCAATTTTTCTATTTTACAGGTGAGGAAAATGAGGCCCATCTATGTTAAATGAATTGCCCAACCTCACACAGGTAGTAACTATGTAAAGCTTACTCCACAAAAATCGTAAGCATTAGATGTGTTAATATTTGTAAAGTGCTTTGCAGTATATAAAGCTTTCATTTCTTTAAAAAATATTTTTATTGTTTGCTTTTGCTTTGACACAACAGCCTTTTTGCCTCCCAGTTCCCCAAACAGTTGAACAGAAGTGGGATAGTGATTGTATTGGATGATATATAGATCACTTTTCACTTTGGTAGTTTATTGCTGTTTGCAGAAAGGAAAGGTGTGTACTTTAACCTTCATAATTTGGTACCAATATTATCTATTGAATTTTGCCCAAATTTTGTTGCTTTTTAGCAGTGATCTTAATTGCTATAATCATTGTGTATTTTCTTATTGGTCCTGAAAGCATTAATTTCTTTTAAAAGTTTTAATGGTTCCTTTTGTTTTTCTGTCATTTTATCACGGAGATTTCATCTGTAAAATGAGATTAGATAAGTAGCTCTAACTCTATGGGGCCTTCCTCCTCACTGAGTCCTGCTTTGTAACAACAAAAAAGTTTAGCAAAACTGACAAAATGCCATGATGTAAAGCATTACATTTCAAGTGCGTGCTGTGGGAGAAGCTTTTTTGTGGATTTGTTTTTGATAAGGATGAGAGGTGTGTCAGGAATTGAACACGATGAGTGTTACCAAGTCAGAGACGTTAGAAATCTGTGCTGTCGCTCCAGGCCAATCTGGAAGTTGTGCAATATGGAAGAATGATGTCCTCTGTTTTGTTTATGCTCTTTCCTTGGCTACTCCTGTCAGTTCAATGGCTGAGCTTTTGCCAGCGATCTGATAGCTCTTATGATAAGTGGGGTTTTGGGGTGTCAGGTGCTACATTGTTTTGGTTCCCTGGATAAAAACCATCGTTGTGCTCTCAAGCAGTGATTTTCTGAAGTAGGATAAAAATAGAAAAGGAACCTGTTTCTGAGGTTCTATTTGGGAGGCTGTGGAACAGAGAGAGGGGGTGGCAAATTGAAGTGTTAAGATGGGGGTGGACAGGTGGCAAGTGAAGGGACAGAATAGGGTCACAGAAGTGACTGGAAGCAGAGTAAATGGAAAGGCAGGATTCTGGGAATAGTAGGATTCCTTTCCCTTTTTGAGAAAGATTTATAAAAGAGACCTTCCCCATTTTTAGATGAAGGCTATTTACTTAACTTTTAAAAGCAGTTAACGTTTAGAGGATCCCTGCCTCTAGAAACTGCAGAGAAAGGCAGAGAGCAAAGCCCTGCAGTTGCCTTATGCTTCACCCCTTTATTTGTAGACCTTCCACTCGAATTTAATGTCTTGAATTTGTCTGATACATCACAACTTACAAGGTGTTTTTAACATTCATTATCTTGTTTGCTTCCAACAGTATCCGGTGAGTATGGAGGATGGTTCTCTTATTTCATAAATGAGCTGGAAATTGGGGCTGTAGTTAAATGTTATGAGTTAGAGTTATGACTAGCAAATAATAGAACTAGGACAGGGACCTAAGTCTTCGACTATACTATCTTGTCTTAATGACTTTGCAGCTTGAAAGGTGGGATCATAGGTATACTAAACTAGAGCAGAAGTGTCCCACTGTTGTGAAGCCAGTGATTGCCATTGGCAAAACTTGTCCACTACCCCCTCTTGCTTTGGAAATGGTAATCAAATCAATGTTGCCTTTGCTACTGGAAGGAGGAGTGTCACTTAGCTCCTGGGTGCCTTCCCTCATCATCACCGTGACATACAAGGGCAGCGGTTCTCACACTGTTGTACTTGGGTTCCCAGTGCCTAACACCCAGTAAACCCTTAATAAATACTTTAAACCATTCCCCAAACAGGTAAAGGAAAAAGTATTCTATTCTCATTTTCCTTTTCTATAGTTTCCTAAGGCTGTTGCAAGTGGGCAGAGGGGAGAAGGGGTTTTAGAACTCAGAATGGAACGCTTAGGTTGGTGTATAAGGCCTCTTGAAAGCTTTCTGTAGGAAGACTCCTCTGTTCTCCTTGATACAGCATTTTCTCAGTAATTCCAGCTGAAGCGGGAAGATAGTAGATGTGCTCATCTATCCCCTCAAAGTAAAGTAATTGAGTTGCAGTGATAGTGAAAGGTTAATATCTCTGTTATGAAATTTGTCTACCAAGATATTTTAAATAATTTCTCCCATTTAGGTTTTTAAGAGTTTTGGGAGGAACAGTTCATGCTATCCTCCTCGAAGTTGGGGCCAAAGGAAAAGTACTAGGGAGGGAGATAAGCTGGTGCCCTAATTATTTTGGGCAGAGGGTGAATGATCATGTTGTCTAGTAACTACATCTGATTGGCTTTATTAATGTATTTCTTCTGTTTGTCCTTCCCCTGTTTCAAAGCTCTCATTTGCATGCACATTCAAAGGGCTTGAACCAGGATCTCTTCACCATCAGGATTCTTTCCACTATTGCTGTCGCAGTGGCACGTAGCTTCTTACAGAGCAATGAAATGCATTCAGTGGGTCACTGTTTTGATTAACTCCTTTGAAAAAAAAGGGTTCTATTGGGGAGAGTAAGTGTTTATTGGGACAGTGATAAGAATTTTTTAAAGATCAATAAAACATTTTAGATAAAGCAATTGTAATGAAAGTCTAGAGCCTTGGTTATATAATTCTTTCTTTAAAGGCCTTTCTTGTTTTCTTGACCCTGAAATCCAACTTTTTGATGTTCTCTATCAAGATCAAAATGAATAAAGTACAGCATTGTTGCCTGTTATAATTAACTGAGGTGAAAGTGATGAGAAGATCCTTTAATTTTCTTTGTGTCTGCAGGAAGGTGGGAGTCAGTCATTTTGACACCTGCTGAAAGGAACATCCAGCAGGAGCTGAAACCTACTTCCAATTGATCTCGTGGCAGAAGCAAAGAGATTGTTGATTGCTTCTGCAGTTCCACACAGTATGGAAGATGGCCCTTTATATTCTTCTGCTCTTAACTTAGTGCATGATCTAAAAGTTCTGTTTAATGATAAAATCCCTGGGGTAAAGGGGTTTTAGACATGTCAGAGAAGATCCTCTTTCTGCATAAACATTGTTTGAATTGGCATAATAGTACTCTCTTATTTGTCTAAAACGCTGCCTCTTGCTTCCCCAGATATGACCTGCTCTCTAGTGTCTTCGGGTGGTTTCGATGGCTCAGGGTCTGAGCAGACTAAAATCACCTCTCTCCTAGCTAAAGACAGCACTCCAGTCTCATCCTGGGGTAGGTTTAAGCAGGATGAAGATGAGCTGGATGACTCCTTACTGGAGCTCTCTGAGGGAGAAGAGGATGATGGACACTTCAGTTACACGGAAGAAGAGATTCAGGAGCTCTTGAAGGATGATGACTCGCCGTATGAGCAGTGTCTGGGAGAATTTCAGAAAGATGCAGGTGGTGAAACTGACAAGTTGGGAGGCGCTCATCGTGCTTCACTTGCCTCTCCCCCAGACATAAATACGCTCTGCAGCATGGGACCCAGGGCTGGGCCCCCTGGCGTGTATAAACTACCTCAGATAACTACCCCAGCTAGTCGTGCACCTGCTCTGACCAAATCACCTAACAGACCCTTGGTGCCAGAAAAAAGTCCCTTGAAAATAACCGTTGTCCCACCCTTTAATAAAACAGTTTGTGACGGTGCGATTGGTCCAAAGAAGACTAAGATTTCTTCCAAAGATAGATCCAGTAATTCAGACTGTTTGAAATCTCCTTCCTTCCTGGAGAAGAATGTGAATAAAGATCATGGCCCAAACAAAGACAGACTTTCCACTAAAGAAACCAGCTCCGCTAGTTCTGTCTGGAAAGGGCCCCATACTGGTAAAGCTGGCCCTCGGCAGGGGACTCTTAAAGCAGGTGATCCTCATCATGAGGAGTCTGTACTCATGGTTTCTCCAACCTTGGAACAGCCTCGTAGAGTGGAGGTGGTACTGTCTTCAAGGCATGGTGGACACAAATTAGGTGACACTTCTAGGTGTCCAGCTGTTCATTCGACCAAAGTAAGCACAGTCTTGGTTTTCTTTGCATACTGGGGAAATTGGTCCCCATGTTTCCCTTTTCTCTGGACTTTTAGCTGCTCTTGACCTTGTTCTCCATATTAGGCTTGATTTGGGAATGAATTACAAATCTTCATAGATATAGATTAATAACAGTGCCTCTTTAACCCTTGCCAGTATCTAGGACATTGTTACCAGAATGCTTTTGTTAGCATTGCTATCATTTGATTTTGCTTTTACTAAAATCTAATTTGACATTTTCCTTCTTTCTTGATTTTTATTTTAATGAAAGCCGGATTCTGAGAAAAAGGATGGGAGAGATAGAAGATTAGGCAAAGTTGGTCCACTTCTACAGGCCAAAGCAAGGTAATGTGACAAAGTCTAATCCAAAGTCTGTGATGCTTAGAGCCCGCCCCTCCCCCCTTCTATTCTTGGCACCTCTGTCCTGCCCTCCTTTCTACTTTTTCTTTTTCCCCTTACAGTTTAAAGAGAAATCTGGTCACCGTAGAAGGGTTGAATAGTAACAGAATATAAAAGAAGTGATAACTGGGTTGGGAGATTGAGTTGTAAAAAATATTCATTCTTCTCAGGTAGAAATGTGCAGAGGCCATTCTGACTGTCAGAATTGGATGAGGCTTTGGCAGATGTCCTAATACTAGAAAAGATGCTGGACTGGGCGTCAGATTCTGCCTTTGTTCTTGGTGTGACACAGGGCAAATCACTTTATCTTCTCTAGGCCCCCATTTCCTCCTAATCGTAGTAGCTGACATTTGAATGCTTTAAGGTTGCAAAACACTTATGTCACCTCATTGATCCTCACAACTTTGTGAGGTAAGAACCGTAGGTATTATCATCCTCATTTTATAGATGACAAAATTGAGTCTCAGAACCATCAAAGTGACTTTGCTGATCACTCAACTGGTAAGTGTCAGAGGCTGAATTTGAGCCCTGGTTTCTCTGTACCCTACATTCAACCTTTCTCCTACTATACCATATTTCCTCTTCTACTTTCTACTTTAAAATCGTTTGGTTGGGAAATCTTTAAGGTGTCTTTTACCTGTAAAGCCTTAGAGATGTAGGGGCTTTTTCCAGGAGATGGCAGTATTAGCCCAGTTAATTTAAGTACAGAGGACGGGTGTTGGGATAAACTGTCAGCTAGACGTGTAGCTATAAAGGCTCAAAGTAGTTTCTTTGTATGTTCACCTTCTCAGTGTTGATGGAAGCTTGTTATTTGGTTCTGTCAGCATAGCAAGATCAGTCACTGTGAGAGTTTGAATGTTTTTTTAGAGAAAAGGTAGAAAGTTTGTTTTTTCTTCAGGAAGAAGAGGTTAGCAATAATTACATTGTTCTGCCTTACCTAGTTTAAAAATCATTTGATAATCTATCACTTTATATGCATGAGGAGATCTTTTTCTTACAGCTCAATCATTCATATTCCTGGGACACTTGGGTTCTTTTCTAGTTTTAAATCCCATTTTGATGAAGTCTCTTGAGGTTTCAAATCATTCAAATCATTCAGTCATCATCAAATCATTCAGTGGATGAGAAAGTCTTTTTCTAGAACTTGAATGTTCTTCCTCTCTTTTGTTAGTCCTAGTGAAAGAGACCAAGTCGTTGAGGTACATCTGTTTTATTTTAAATTCTGACCTCAGGAAATGATATCATACTGCTCAAATCAATGCTGCCTTCTGTCACAAGATCCTAAAGAGAATTTTGCTTTTGGATGTTAATTGTACTAACCTGTTACTAGTTGCTTGGCTTCTATATGTTAAGATGAAATTCATTAACCCTTTTTTTCTCTTGGTATGCTTTTTTTTAAGGGATAAGATTGAAACATTTTCGAAAACTGATCTGGAAGAGAAGAAGCAAATTTATCTTAAGAATGTCATTGCTCACTTAAAAAACCCTCTGGAATCTAACCAAGGTAAACAGGAATGGGGTGAGAAAGGTACTGAGTTCTTTTTATTCAGTTCAGTGTAGCTCAGACTAATGGGACTGATTAATTTTAATTTGCTGAAGTTTGTCAGCACATCTAATCATATCTTTACCTAGGCTAGAAATTAAAAAAAAATACTCCCCCCATGATTGTCTTGAAAGTAGCTTTGTTGACCAGCATTGGAGTGAGAACAATGCTTTCAGTGCCAATAAGCGGAGATTGCCTTTTTGTGCTTATTAATCAATGCAGACTTAGCATTCAGTAAAGTTGATAACAGGAATGATTATGTAATAGTTGTATAACACTTTACAGTTTCCGGAGTAACTTTTGCTTGTGTTATCTCATTTGATCCCAACAGCCCCTCTGTGAGATAAACAAGGCAGGTGATGCTAACCACATTTTACAGATGAGGAAACAAGCTTAGAGAAGGAAATGGATTGACTTAAGATCAGATGCTTAGTAAATGTCAGAGCTAAGATTAGAGCCTGGGCCGTGTGGTCTTCTCCCCACAGCCACTAAGCACTGTGCTGTAGTCATATGGTTTTGTGGATAGAGTTCCTTTAGGAGTAGATGACTACATGCTGTTTAGCATAGTGTTCCATGGGCTTTGTGGTACTTAATGAACCTATTTTCCTTTTCTGGTTTGCCTGCATTGCAAATGCCATCTACCTTGTAGGCACCAAAGTTAAATAAAGCTCTTGAAGGAACCAACAGCAGTGGGGAAGGGACAGACTTTGGCTCGATGCAAGGACAAACCTCTTACCATTTATAGCTGTCCTGAAGAGAGAGCTGCCTGGAGAAGAAGGGGGCTCTGAATGACTGGAGCTTGTCAAGTCAAGGCTGACAGAGGAGCATTGGTCAGGGATGTTGGAGAGGAGAGTTCTCTTTTGTGTACAGTTGGGATTAGATACCCTTGAAGATCCTTTCTACTTCGGAGTCTGTAATTAGGTGAAGGGCTGTGAATAATTTTCCAGGTCCTTTAAGCTGAGCTGTTCCCATTCCTGTTTATTAAAAGAAGTTGCAAGCTCACAGGGCTGGGTTCAGGCTTTAGGCCAAAAGAGGCAATCCTCCCAGTGCTGTTCATTCTTAAGTGTTGTCTAATGGAAATTTCTAAAGGTGATGGGAGATAGGGCCCCTGGGGGCCAAACCGAAGGACCATATGTTAAAAAAACTGCTGGTCAAAGTATGTTAAAAAAAAAAAACTGCTGGTCAAATACATTGTCATAAAGATGAAACTGTATTTTTCTTTTTAAATTAAGTTTTATTGATGTTCCCTTTCTACCTTGTTGCTTCCTCAGAATTCCCATCCCCCACCCCCACTAGGAGAAATAGTACAGTTAAGTGAATCAATTAACACATTGGTAGCCTTGTAGCTATTACAGTGAAAGAGTTTAGGGAGGGAGGGTGATGGTTGGGCTGCCCAGTCACTCAGAAGCTCTACTCTCTACCAGCAACTATATATCCATGGACTGCTTTCCAGTTTATGAATGTAGCCCAAACAATATAGCACGTTCTTATTGTAAAGTAATCTTTGATCTTTTCCTCCTTCCTCTCAGATTACAAATACAAAATGTTGAATGTTTAATGCAGCATACAGGTCCCTTTGATGTATTAGCCTGCAGGCTGAAAAACAAACTTTCTGCGGGGGGAAGAGAAAAATATACATAATGAACAAACTTAATTGTCATCTTTTATGTAACATCAACAGATATTTGAGAATTTACCATGTGTAGGAGCTTGTGCTAGGTGCTGTGGATAAAAAGATGTGTGAGAGAAATTCCTTCCAGTCTAGCTGAGACAGGACATAGGGATGCATGGCATCTTTGTTCATAAGGTGAAATAATATAAGATTTCTTTGTTCTTTAAATGGTACGGAAATAGTAGTGTAGATAAGTGCTGTGAAGGTCAGAGGAGGAAGAGAACCCCGTGGACCAGGGATCGCAATTCCTGTATTTGCCATAGTCGGATAATTCACCCGGTGGATGTTCTGCTTGGGTTTCTTTGTTCTTAGCTGAACCTTAAGGTCCTTTGACAGTAAATACTGCTCTGACACACTGGAGCTGGTAGAGTCAGTTTCAACATTCACCCAAAGGCAGCAAGAAACATTTTGTGGGACCCTTGACCATCTGACCTTGCAGTGCTGTGATGAACATAAACAAAAAAGACTGCTGGGAAGGTGATTGATTGCAACTTATGTGCTGTCTGTTGCAGAGGATGAAGAAGTAAAGAAATTCTATGAAGAACTTGTCAAGGATCTCCATATCATTAATATAGATCTAAATATTCAGTGGCTTCAACATAAAACTTAAGTGCAGGGGGGAAGATGGTAGAAAAATATGTTGGGAAATGTGGGCCAGGCAAAAGAAATAAACCAAAACTTATAGATTCTTGAGAGCCTTATGTCTGAATATCAGGAAGATATTGGGAAGCCACCGGATATGGCCAGTGCCAACTATCACAAAAATTTAAGTTCATTATATCATAACAGTAAACAACTGGTTCCTGATGACAGTTATTTTTGAGTCAGACATTCAGACTATTGACTAATTGGACCAAAGATCAAAATCAACACCAACCTAGAAGAAAGCATGAAGATCAGAAAGATATTATGTTGTATTGACATTGCTAACTGGAGCTCTTTAATGAGCTCTCTATTGAGGTTGAAAAATGAGAAATGGATAAAAGTAAAGACATTGACCTAGATTTTCACCATTTCTTACAGAAATTTGACAGAAAGCGTAACTTTCTGAGGAAATCAAGATGGTTCAGGAGGGACCCTAGCCAGCATATACTTGCTTTTTGTGCCAGGTGAAGGGTCATGGCAGCCCAGAATAATAATTGTCTAGAACACAGATTTACTGGTAGAACTTGACACTGGAGAACAGTGGAAGATAATGAGCAATAGAACCTGTCAAAGTAGTGAAATAGTGTGATGAGTGGAAGGCTTGGCATGAGACCCAAGTAAATGACAGGATCCCTAGAACGCTTGTGACTGAAATGGTAGCACAACAAATTGATGAAAATTGAAATGTCTTGTCATTGATGACTGTGGAGCCTCCGCCTTTAACATTTCTGTACCTGATATGAGGAATTGAAAATGGTACTGAAGTCAGGATGAGTGGCACTCCAGGTCAGATACACATAGAAGATTGCCTTGCAGAAGTGATGTGATTGCAGAAGCATTGAGGGAGAAATTTTCAAGATATCTAAAGAGAGGGAGATATTAAGTGATGGGAGGGGGATAACATAGTATTTTCCTATGAAGAACTGATCAAGAGGACATCAGCAGCTACCAACTCCTTATGCCTACTTATCTCTTTAAAGTCTTTGTGAGAGGGACAGCTGCATAGTAGATTGAACACTGACCTTGGAGTCAGGAGGACCTGAGTTCAAATCCAGCTTGAGACACTTGTCTGTGACCTTGGGCAAGTCACTTAACCCTGATTGCCTCCAAAAAAAATTCTTTATGACAATGATCTACACATGTTTCAAGGATATCCTGGGTGAAAATGAGAAGATAACAAATTGGCTTTTATAGCTCACATCGGTCATCTGTGATCATGTGGATGTCAGCTTTCTGGGTAGGATAGAGGCCTACAGTTTCAAATTAGCTAGTGAGATTGTGGGGAAGGTACCAGCACTCATGTTATCTTCATCTTCATGTGTTAGCACTTCCAGGCTACCGAGGTCCCATCTCTGCCACATACTGGAGATATTTCAGTTTGCTAATTCTCAGAGGTTTTAGGGTAGTAAGCTCAAGATCAGAAGACTCTTCTTATCTCCTGTTAAGATGCAAAACTAAAGTTCCATAAAAGACTTTGACTTAGATTGAACTTAGATTTATCACAGTTTTAGGAACATGTCTTCCCAGGAGTTTTATGGGTGTAGGGCAAAAGAATGAAATTATAAATAAATTCCCAGGTAAGCAGAAAAGCAAAGTATCCTAAGGAGTTTTTCCCTCTGACAAGCTTTTCTGTTGTCGAGGGTCTGGCCTTAAAAGTTTATTTATTGGTGTAGAATAATAGAGCCTTTACTTCTCACTTGATTTGTTTCTAGCAAACAATGTTACTTTGCTTGCAAAGATGGCATTTGAAGTTTTAAAATTCTTTAATAATAGGCAGATCCTTTTATGTACGTTTTGGAAAGTGTCATAGGATTAGAGGCTGTGTATTATGGAATTCCTTGCAGTAGTTACTGTTTTGTTGGTCCTGCCATAACCCTGGGTTGGCACTCTACTAAAACCCCTCATTTTTTTTTTTCCCCACAAACTTGCCAAGCCACGTCTATTCCATGTTGTACTAGTGAGATTGATTTTTTTTAAACAAGTGTTTTATTAGTGCTTTTTCTTTTTTATGTCACTGTTGCTTCCCGGTGATCCTCCTTTAATCCCCTTTCTTTCTGAGGAAATACATCTAAACCAAGTCAGCATTTAGACCATATGCAATTGTGTCTACCTCATTTTGCAGCTGTAATCTACCACCTGTCCCCTGAGGAGAGGGTGGCAGCCTGTACTTGCACTGTCAGTGCCCTGAGGGCAGGCCCTGCTGTTGCTCATATTAGAGTTCTGATGTTATCTCTGTTTACAGAGTTGTTTTTCTTATTTTTTGCGGTCACTGTCTAGATTGTTCTGGTTCTGATTATTTTCCTCTGCTTCAGTTCATAGAAGTTGAAAATTATTTTTTTGAGCCCAAGTATAAGATTTTACATTTATTTGTATGAAATTTCATCTTATTATGTCCATACTTCTAACCAGAAAAGATCTTTTTTGGACGCTTAGTTTGTTATCCATCATGTTAGCAATCCCTCCAGATTTTGTTTCATCTGCATATGCGATAAGCTTGACATCTGTACACTTATTGGAGATAGTATTAAAAATGTTAAACAACACAGGGCCAAGGACAGATCCCTGGGCTGTTCCATTGAGAGATTAACTTCCAATTCAACGTTGAGCTATTAATTACTAGTTTTTGGATCTGGCCATTCATTTATATGGTGAAGATGGCCAAGTTTATGGGTGACTATGTTGATTACATCAAACCACAAGACTTTCTCAGTGAAATCCATAGCTATTCAAGAAGTGGACCAACAATCTCCACTGGAGAAACCAAATGGATTGTTTATTGCCAAACTCTCACCTGCCTTTAGACTGGGTGCTCATTTAGAGAGTCCATCAGAACCTATATCCTGGACAGGTGCTGTAGATTGCAGTAGTCTGGGCCTAAAATTAAATAGGATGAAAAGAACTGGCTAGATTGCATTTGAGAAATTATGCAGTATAATCCCAAGATGTTATTTGACACACAAATCTATTCTTTTAATCTTGCAGTAATGTTGTGTGATTGGAACTCCTGGAATATCACAGACTCTGAAGAATCAGAATTGTGGTTGACCTAGAGATATTCGGTGGGAATAAGAAGTCTGCAATCTTACCGGTGATGTTCATTTAATTAGTGTGAGGGATGTGATCCATTAAGAGATTGGCAACTTGTGTAATAGGTGCAAGAGAAAAACAGATGGATAGCCCAAGTGTTGCACTGATATCTATAGATACACAGCCCGCCAGTAGACACAGAGGGAAGGCCTCAAGTGTGGTTGATCTTCTCTGGAGGACATGGACAAGAATTGCATTGGATGAGATGGTATGGGTGGGCTGTGGTCTGCACTGTGAGGGAGAATACCACTGAAGTTAGGTGATAGATATATTTAGGTCAGGGTTGGTTTCCTAAAATTGCCTTGGATTCATAAAGCTCCACATAGATAAAGTTTTGCTGACTTTCATTGGGTACACTGCATTGCTGGTTAAGAACCTGTCATCCCTATATTCCGTGCAGAGGGAAATGACACAAGCAAAGGCTTAGGGATGAGAATTTATTTGGTATGAAGAACTTCTTTGGAGCATTATACTTGGTGCAAAGAGTTCTGTAAGGGACTAGTGGGAGGTAAGGATAGAGAAGTCATTTGGACACAGATTTTGGAGGACCTTGAGTGATGGGCAGAAGAGCTTAGACTTGTTACATAGGCAATAGGGAGTGAAAGATTAAAAAAATAATATAGTTTACATCACCCCCATTTCAGAATGTATTTCTCCCTCCCTGCCTCCCCCTGCCCAGTGAGCCTTACTAGTAGATTTTGAGCCAAAGGATTGATACCTAACTGCTGTTAGTCTATCATATAGGAAAAATGTTCTTGTTCTTATGTTTTAGTTTTCAGAATACTATGAATGCTTTTTTTTTTAAGAGATGTACTTTGTTTTCATATCATATTTATTTTCAAACATATCCCTCCTTTCTCCCTTCAGTTAGCCTTTCTTTGTAATACAAATTTAAAAGATAAAGGGGAAGAAGCATTTCAGCGAAACCAACCAGTATAATGACTGCAAGTGGCTGTTTATTTCATACGCATAATCTTCCACTTCTTTAATGAAGGGAGGGAGGTGCATCTTCTCAGCTCTTCTTTGGAGTCAAGCTTGGTCATTAAGTTTACACAGCCTTCAGTTTTATTTGTTGTGGTCATTGTAGTTTTACTTCACTTTACCCAGCTTCTGCTTATTTGTTTTCCCTTGTTTCCTTGAATTTTTCATATTCATAACATCTTACAGCATAGTATATAATACTCTGTTAACATTCACATAGTAGTACAGTTGTTTAGGTACTTCCCAATCAATGGAATGAACTTTATTTCCAATTCTTTACTACCACAAAAAGTGCTACTGAGAATATTTTTGGTACATAGAAGATTTTTCTCTCCTTTACTGTCTTGGGGTATGTGCCTTGCAGTGGTCTCTCTGAAGCTGAAACCTTAACTTTTTGATATCTTTGGCTAAAGGTCAAAAAAATTCCTATCTACTGGCCTGTTTAGTTTTAACCGGATTCTAGTTCTGATCAATAGTTAAGAAGAACCTTCCATGAAGGCAGCTATTGGTACCCCTCTTGTCATTCATTATGTAACATCTGAAATGAGTGATTGCCTCTCTTCCAACTAAATCTAAAGTCCCTTGCAAAAAAGTGGCTTTACTTCTCACCACTACCAGAATTATTTTCTCTAAAGTTAAAAAATATATTATTATTATGTAATATTTATTGTAGATAACAATATATATGATACAATGTAATTATATTTTATATAGGATATAATAATTATTATATATACCTTAATATAGCGACCTTCCTCAGTTTGGTCCTAGTTGATGCTTTGTCTTCTCTTGCTCTTGTGACACTGCACTCTTCTAATTTTCCTATCCTTCTGACAATTCCATCTGTCTCTTTCAAAGTCTCTTCCCACATCCTGAATGTGAGCCTCCCCCGAAAAACTCTTCTTGGCTTTTTTCAATTTCTGTAGTCTCTCTTAGCAATCTGAACTAATTTCATGCCTTCAATCGTTTATTCTATTTGGTTGGTTTAAAGACCACTATACCCAAGCCTCAGTTTCTTCCCTAAACTTCAGCACTGTATCTTCAACCTCCTGCTGGACACTGCTGCCTCTTTGTTCTGCTGGCACCCCAAACTCAACGTTGATGTCATCTTTTTTCCTGTCCCCACAAAAAGAAGCCAGCTTTCTCTTAACTTCCTGTTGATGAATATTACTGTCATATATGGAGTCATTCAAGTTCCAAAGCTGAGTCATCCTTTGCTCCTCCTCCCCCTTTTTTCTTACCCTTTCCCCATATGATCAGTTGACAAATCATTCTTCCTTAAAATCCCTCAGGATTCCTCACTGCTTCCATTTCCACTGCTGCTACCCCAGTTCAGACTATCCACACCTCTTGCCTGGATTATTATGGTAGCTTTCTAATTGATCTTTCAGTTTTCACCTCTCCAGTCTAGTTCATCTTTCTCACCACCAATAAACAAATAAAGCACAATTCTGATCACTTTACTTCCCTACTTAACCATGAGTACCTGTCCAATGGCTACCAAGTGAAGCCCAGAATCCTGGCATGCAGAGCTATCCCCAACCTGCTTTTCGAAGAGAAATTGAATTCTTCTTTTATTCCTAATTGTGAGAAATCACTCATTCAGGCTCTGGAGGGGTGAAGATAAAAGAAATGCTTATTAAGGCTACTGCTGCAGCGGGTGTCTCCTTGGATGGACACACCCTCCAGAAACAAAAGTAAGCCTTCAAAACCTGCGCTCACCCGCAAAGTCCCTCTCCTGTCTCCCCATTGGCTGGGTGATACAGGGTGTTCAGCTTTCTGATACGCCTACTACATACTTCCCCCTCACGTTTCCCCCCCTCCTACTTTGTGTATTGTATAACCATCCAGAATGAACCTTTAGCTCTCCCAAAGTAGGAGAAGTTAATATTCATAAACTTATTACACATGAGCTTTCCAAGCAAGACTTAACTTTTAGCCTACTTAGCTGACTTCTGACCTCAAAACAAGGCAAAAACTAGCTGAATCCTGGCTTTGCTCGTTATCTTCTGTGTGAGACACGACTCTTTCGTTATGTCTCCCATTCTGCTGATTGTTATTCTGAATTTATGGAAACAAATTTCTCTGTTATATCTCTCGGTTTTCCCTCTTCTTCTTCTAATTCTTCTACAGTCAATTTATTTTCCTGCATTTGCTGCAAGTCAAAAGACTTTCTGGTATGTATAGATCCCCTGGATTTCATAAGTCATGTATTGCATAATTTCTGTGGAAACAAAAGTTTTAATCATTCCTCACACTGATCTCATCCTGTCCTTTGCTTACAGTGTTCCCTGTACTTGGCATGGACTGTTTTCCCTTACCCTTCACAATCTCTGCCTGCTTTAATTTTCAGAATAGGGCTCGTTATAAGCTCATCCATGAAGCCTTTCCAAAGCTCCTAGTTGTAAGGGACCACTCACTCCTGCATCTCCTGTAGCATTTTGACCTCTCCTTTGCACTTTTCTTACTCAGATTTTTATTACAATTTTTCATCAATGTCTCTTCTATATTAGAATGTAAAGTCTTTGAGGGCAGGGACAATGTCTAATTTTACCTTTGTATTTTTGTAGCCCGCCACAGGAATTGGCATGTAGGTGTTTTAATTGTTTTTGAGGTTGCTTATAGGGTATCCTGAAGTTTCTTTGTTATTCTCAAACTAAATGTGAAAGTTCCCATTATAATCAAATCTGTGTAAAATTACAAAATTTCAGGGCAAAAGAAGTCCTCAGAGACCATCTAGTACTGTACCTGAAGAAGGATCTCTTTACAAATCCATGGCAAGTGGTTATCTAGTCTTGACTTGCAAACCTCAAGTGAGTGACAATATCCCTGCCTCCTGAGGTAACTCATTCCAGTCACAGCTCTAAGTGTTAGGAAGGATGCCCTTACAGTAAGCCTGAATCTTCTTTTCTCTTAGTTTCTGCCAGTGGTCCCAGTTGTGGCCCCTGGGGCCAAGCAGAACAAACCTAATTCCTTTACTGAATGATATTTCTTCAAGTGCTCGAAAATTGGCTCATAGCTTTCCCTTTCTCCTTGCTAAATTCAGCAGCAACAAAAAGCATTTCTTTAAGAGCCTTCTTTGTACAACATACTGGGGTTATCAAGACAATAGTGTCTTTTCCCTCAAGGTGCTTACATTCTCCTGGAACTGATGGATATACAGAATAATACAAGGTAAAATGAGGAGGAAAGAAGATCAACCACTTGGGGTAGGAGTGGGAGAGAAATCTGCTAAGACTTCAGTCCCCAAGCACTGAAATTACTTTGTGTCATCTGTATATAGGCTGTATCCTCCCAGGAGAATTTAAGTAGGAATTGTTGCCCTAAAAGGGTAGGGGCTAGTTTTGCTGGTTTTTGCTTTTGTACCACCCAAGTCTGGTCATATAGGAAGCACTTGCTGAACTTTGTTGAATTCAGTTGAATTCTTGAAGGTGGTGACTTCTAAGCACAAGGATTCTGAAAGATGGAGATAAAGGAGGCATGCTGTTCTGGCTTGGAATCTTATACAAAGGTGTGGAGGCAGGAGATGATGTGTTGAATTTAGACAACAGAATTGGTAGTCTAGTTGGACTGGGATATGGAGTCTGTGAATGGGTTATGGCATGAAAGCAGATTAGAAGGTGGTGGGTAGTCAAATTGTGGAGGACCTGAAAGGACAGTCTATGCTGTCTGAAAGGACAGACATTTATATTGAAGCCAGTGGGGAATCTCTGTGATTCTGTAAACCACTGAAGCCTTCTGAGCAGTGAGGTTACACAGTTAGACGTGTTCCTTAGTAAGATGATTTTGGCAGCTTTGTGGAGACAAACTGGAGAGGGGAGAGTCTGGAACTGGGGAGACCAGTTAGGAGGCCATTATAATGGTCCAGGTGAACAAGGGCAGCAGCTCTATGAGCAAAGAGAAAGCAATGGATGGAAGCAATCAGTGGAGGCAGACTCAAAATGTGACACCTGATTGAGCTAGGGTGATATATACAGACTTTTCACTCCCTGACTTCCAGTATCAGTTCATGTATCACACTTGTCTTGATTCCCCTGGTTGTTGCTTTCTTCCTCAAATTATCCTGCACACACTTAGCTGTTTACATGTTTTGTCCTTTCTACAGAAAAATGTCAGCTCCCCAGAGGAGAGTGTTTTTTGGTTTTGCTTTATCTCTATCTCCGCTGCCTAGCACTGTACCTCTGACATAGTAGACCTTAATAAAGCATTATTGGATTAGATCAATATTCAGAAGGGAGAAAGGGCTAACTGGAATTAGGTGAATAGGAAGTGTGAATCTGTTAGCCATCGGACTGAAAGAGCGCTACTGCCATCTTCCAGGGTCCCATGATGTCCTGTGATGATACTGGATGGCATCATTTTCTAGAGTTTGTTCTCTGAACACTGAAGAGCAAAGGTAGAGGAGGGGGAGGGGTAGAGTGTTTATAAAGGACATCTCATGGAATGAACTGCCTCAGGAAGTAGGTAGTGGGTTCTTCCTAATGAGAAATTTTCAGACAGATGCTAGATGACCATTTGCTGGATGTCATAGTGGGGATTTCTTTCATTTATGGATTAGACTAGATGGCTGCTTAAGGGCCCTCCAACTCTCAGATTTCTGTGAATCAATCAGTTAGTAAAAGTTTTTTTACATTCCAGCTGCATGCCAGGTAGGACACTAAGTGCTGAGTATACAGTTATGAAAAAAGATAGTCCCTGCTCTCAGTGAACTTACAGTCTAAAGACAGTACATATAAGGAAGCTAAGAGGAGGAGGGGAGGAGAAAGTTCCAGAGTTAGGCCCTGATGGAGAAATTCCAAAGTAGTGCAGTCAGGAGAGAAATTATCTATCTGAGCTCACTCCTTAAATGAAAGTTTGGAATTCATGGCCCTACCCTCCAGTCAGAGAGGCAGAAAGTAGCAATGAGGTAGAGTGTCAGGACTGATGAGATCTTCACAGGATGATGAGGGTACCCCAATAATTCCAGGGGCTTCCTAGGGCCTGGTAGAAAAGTCACAGAAGTCCTGTGAGCTTGTTCTGTTACTTGACGATAATGGGTAGGATAGAAAGGCATTATTGTAGGGAATGAATAAGTTCAATTTTTGACCCAGTCAACACTTGATTTTGTATAAGCAATTAAAAAAGAACCCCATCACAAATTGTGTCTGCTTCTCCTATTATATGAGGGTTATCTGTCTCCAGTAAAGGCCTGGACCTTTGTAGAACTTTCAGGTAGATAATGGTTGAATATAGTTATACTAGATAGAAGACAAATTCTTTGATTTATGGATTATCCTGTGTGACTGTAAACTCATCAGTCTGGTTGCATAGACTCTAGTTACCAAATTTCTGTCTCATTGTATAGGATGGAAAGGTTTCAGGGAGTCCCACCTTAGGTAGAATATGCTGAATGATCACCTCTAGCTGCTAGATGGTTCAGGTATCTTAGAATCCATTGTGTTAAGTCTGCTGTTCTTTCTTCTCTCTTTTGAAATGAATAAACTTCATCATGAGAGGTTTTCAGTGCCTCCTTAGTCTCTGCTGCTGGGGTAAAAAGGCTGGAGTACCAGGTGGTGAGAGATGAGTGGGCTAAGGGACATGCACTGCAGAGACAGTCTTGGAGCTGTCAGTGGTTCCATTTTGAGACCTGGACACCAGGATGCATGTACTTTGCCAAACCTCCCTTGGTGAAGTTTTGGCAGGATCACTGCAATGTGAAACCTTGGAAGAGTTGATATTTTTCTGAAAGGGCTATTTCTGCACAATTGGAAAGGCACAATTTGTAACCACATGCTTGAGAACATATTCATTACAGAATCTGAGTTGGAAGGGACATCAGAGTCCAACACGTACCTGAATAAAAGGCCTCCCTGCAACGTTCACAACAAATCATCCCCCTTGTTCTCAAAGTTCCAAGGGAGGAGTGTGTGCAGATGTCCAAGGCAGACTTTGGGTGGCTCTTACTGTTGGTCTTTTTGGCCTCCTCTCTGCTCCTAGTTCTGCACCCTGAGGCTACACAGAATAAGTGCACTCCCTCTCCCAGGTGGCAATACTTTAAATACAACAAGGTAGCCATTGTGTGACATTCTTCATTCTCTTAACCAGCCCTTACAAACTTCACCATCCTGGTTATCTTCTTCCGAAGGCCCTCCAGTCATGAGCGGCCTTCCGGAAATGTGGCCTCTAGACCTGAGTACAATATTCCAGCAGCATCCTGGCTTAGAGGACAGTGGAACTGTCACCTCTTTAGTCCCTTAATGAAACCCAAGGAGGATTGACTTTCTTGATGACCTCTTCATGCTGTGAACCCATAATCAGCTTACCTTTTGACTGATTCTTTCTGGTGTATATTATGAAAGTTTCATCGTTCCGAGAAGTCACTACTAAACTGTCACTAAGTACTTTCTCTTGGCTTATGATTTTTCTTGGTTGTCTGTATTTGTGTAAGCCTTATGATAATCTTGTGAGTTGCTTGTCCTTGGATGCAGTACCGCATCCCTACCTCCTGAATACCAACCCAGATGATGTACCAAATAGGTACCCTCAAATATTGACTTTTGTGCACCGTAGGTACCTTGGGTGAGTTATATGCCTTGATGGACCAGGTTGCTAATGTGGAATATCAGATGCAGAACCAGCGGTGGCAGCACCCATCAGACCTCACCATGAGGTAAGTAAGTGATTTGAAGGAAGAGAAGAGTGGGATTTAGTATGTCTTCTTAGCATTATTAATTTGTTTCAAAGTATTGAAAGAAGAGACAAGAGTGTAGTCTGGTGATCAAAGAATAGTCTCTGTTAGATTCAGTCATTTTGGTACCTGCCTACGACTGGGACAGTGTAGGTGGGGCATCTCTCACCATATATCAAAATAAGCTCAAAATGGATATGTGATTTAGATATAAGGGAGTGACAGAAGCAAATTAGGGGAGCATGGAAAAAATTAACTGTCAGATCTGTGGATAAGGGAAGACCAACCCAAGATAGAGAGGGTCATCAGAAAGAAGATGGATAATGGTTACGTTAGACTGAAAAGATTGTACACAAGCAAAACCAGTCCAGGCAAAATTAGGAAATTGAGCTGGAGGGAAGTTTTTATAGCAGATTTCTTTAATAAAGGTCTCATTTCTCATATATATGTATGTATGTATGTCTAGGGAACTGAGCCAAATTTCTATAAATAAGAACCATTCCCAACTGACAAATGATCAGAGGATATGAACAGGCATTTTTTTAGAAGAAATCTAAGCCCTCAATAGTCATATGCTCCAAATCACTATTGAATGGAGAAATGCCAATTTAAACAACTCCAAGATACCACCTCACATACATCAGAAAATAATTTAAAAAATAAAAACAGCCCCACAAGTCAAATGTGAGTGGTTTGGTGTCTGGGTAATACTGTAAAAAATCCTACCATATCCTGGCTTTGTGACCCTAGACAAATCCCTTCAGTCTCAGGATCTTAAGCAGCTTTTTCAGACTAATTGTAGTAGTTGAAGTGGCTTCTCCATCAGAAAGTCTTTATACCTTTTGGGCTCACAGACCCAGTCCCCAAAAAGGTAGTAATTGCATTTTGCTAGATGAGGCCTAGAGCTGCAGTCTGTTGAGATCTAAGCAGACTGAGAGGCTGTGTGCTGGGTGACGCAATCAGTTAATGATAAAGCTGGGGCAGGAGCATGGATCTCTTCATCTCTCTTCCCTGTTTTTTTGATGATACTGAGCTTTGTCTGACATGAGAAGGTTCCCTATGAGTAACATAAAGGATGGGGAAAAGGACCTTGAAAAGTTTCCAAGTTACTCGGGTATGCTTGATGGAATAAACATTTAGAATTGAGAAGTTATGGCAATCCCCTGATTCAGCTTCCTGTCTTAGAGTGGGCCGAGTCAGACTGGTCATTCATATTTTGCTTTTTCCTCATTCATTAATTCAGCAGACTTGATTGTATCCATTCAGTTAACCAATTCTGATTGCTTCTTGTTCCTCATTCAATTGTACAGGTACATCCCCATCCTGCTTTATGCTGATGATTGCTGGGTTTTTGGAGCATGAATGTAGACACTCCTCTAATATCTTTATTGCTGAGTTTTATTATTTTGAATGAAACTTAATTTTAAAGAACTTAACCTAAGCCATTTCCTGATTCGTATTTGTGCTTGACATCTCCTGTCCCAGAACTTTTAGAAATATGAAAAAATGCTCCAAGGCAATTTCTTCAGCTGGGTTGGTAGGTTTCTTTTTGATGAGCTGAATGTCATTGTGAATCTGGTGTTGATGTGTATGTAAAATGGATCAGAGAAGGAGAACTTAGATTCGGGTGGTTGTGGTGGTAGGGAAAAGGAACAAACAGGAGAAATTTGAGGAGGAAGAATTAATTGGATGTAGTACAGTGAGGAAGAGGCTGTAGTAGCAATCTCATTGATTTGAAATGAGAGATCTGGATTTGAATGCATGCTGTGCTGCTTGCTAGACTCATGTCTCCCTCATACATAAAGGGAGAATGTTTGGACTAGATCTCTAAAGTCACTTTCACCTTTAAAAATCCTGTAAGCCCAGGGTAAAGATTTTGGATGCTATTTGTCTTAAAGGATATTATACTAAGGTTAGAGTTTTACTTTTAGATAATAATTGCTATAAGAAGTAGTGGTATAAGTATAGATTATTACAACAATTTATAGATGAAGACACAGAAAGATAAACTACTTGCCTGTTGTCACACATTAGCAAGTTAGAACTTGATTTGTTAGAATGGTAATTTGAATCCAGTTCTCTTGATTCCAAGTCCGGTATTTTTTTCTTGGTGTTACATGTAATAGCTCACTTATATTACATTTTTAGGTTTACCATCCCTAATTCAAGTGCTATCATTGTTAAGGTAAGGTTTAGCTTAAATGACTTGGCTAAGGTCACATGGCTAGTGGATGGCTGATTAGGCACCTGGATCTAGGTCTTCTGCCTCTTAAGTCAGAAATATCCTTTCTGTTCTTTCTCTTGTCACAGAAGGGCAATATGTAGCCTCTTTGCTTCCATCAGCCAGTCCTTAAACCTGCATTGTAATGCTCACATGGTGACTTACTTTCTCTGGGAAATTCTAATTTTAACTGTTATGTACTAAGCAACCTTTAGCTGTGTCAAGACAGCGAGGTCCTTTTGGTATAGGGTATAGGGCTGATGTGAGAAATGAAATAGATAACTGCTGTGAATGTCCCTGTGGTTTCTCTGTGTATTGGTTTTCCAAGTAAGAGCATCTGTATGTTTCTATAGCACCTATCACCATAATGCCTAGGTGCTAATTAAAATGATTCTGAGGGGAGAGAAAAGAGCTATTGTGTTTACTACACAAGTATGAAAAACAATAGTAAAAAATGGTGTTGGAGAGGGAAGTGTTGTCTAATTGCAATGATTAAAATGTCATTTTCAGAGAGTTTCCTGAACTAATGACGTCACTAGAATGACTGCTGGCCTTCTCTGCATGCAGACCTCTGTACCAACACACAGCACTTTCAGCATTTGTCTTTTCTGCTTTCTCTTCCTGGCAGAAACTACCCCCGATTCAGACAGAAGCCCCTACAGAGGTACAGCCTGACCCAGTGGGTGGACAGGAACCTGAGAAGCCATCGTCGGTTTCAAGGCCTTGCTGATCAGTTCCAGCACAAGCATAGGCCATTTGTCTCATCCCACCACCTATGAAGGAGCTGCCTTCCTTAAGGCACCCACCCTATCAGTACTCAGAGCAATTTTTGTTCCTTTCTCTTTGTTTTGTAGATTTTTGAATAATTTTATTTTAATGAAACTTTTTTTAAAGACCTTGTCACCTTTTGAAAGTGTTTGTTCATAGACTTTGCATCTATTTTGTATGAGGTCCTTTTTATTTTCTTTAGCCATAGCAAGGTGGCGTGTTATTGTGTATTTTTAAGAATTCATTTTAGATCAAAGCCAGCTGTCTCTGAAGAGCCTATATCTGGCCAAAACACTCAACCTAAAGCAGAGGTGACCTCTTATCCTGCAGAGTAGAGATCCACTTCTGTCTAGAAAAGACCTTCTTAGATCATTTTAAAGGAGGCAATACCAGTCCACAAGGAAGGGTATATTAGCTTTAGTTACTCTGCAGCTAACAAACTGGATCAGTTTTTAATTTTTGAACTCAGAATACCTATCAGTATTTTGTAAGTGAGGGCATTTGAATCGAGTAAAGTAAGGCAGAAGTTCTATGGAAAGGACAAGATAGAGTGAATGTATGTACTCCCTCTCCCCCATTCTGTACCTTCAAGTCATTAAACAATTTCATTTTGCTTGCCAGTGTTTGCAGACTTCCTGCACCTACATCCTGTGACTAACTCTAGAATAATGCTTGATCAATATCTTTGGACCCTGGTTGCATCCCCCTTTTTAAGGAATTTTTCCTTTTTTCCCTTATACAGTAGGTACCACCTAGGGCTTCTGCCTGGAGCATTCCTACAACTTCCCTGCTGTCTTGTGGAAGGATTGCCTTGGAACCTTGACTGTATAAAACAGACTAGAAATGCAGATTGATGGAAAGTTGCCAGTAGGTTTTTTACCATTTTCAGCTTTAAATACAAGCTGTTGTGTTGTTTACCTTCATTCCTTATCAAGTGTCACCAGTGGGTGATAATGTCTTTGTTACTAATCTAGGACCTGGTGTGTCTGTCTGCCCTGAAGGGGCATTGGAGGTCCCACACAGCAGATACAGCACTTCACTGTCCAACATAGATTCACTTTGTTGTTTACATAAAAGTTTGAGCCTTCCCTTGTTTGTCCACTTCTTAAGCAAATACTTTGTGTAAGACATACTAAGACAAAATAAAAAGTTCATTCCTGTAAACATGTATTCATGATCATTTGGGGAAAGGGACGTGAGCACAAACAATTGTTTAAAAAAAGGTTCAGCCAAACAAACTAACACTGACCCCATCTGACAGCATAGCAACATTCTGCTTGTGATTCTCCTCTGTCATTAAAGGAGGGAGATACTGCACATAGATTGTCAAATTGGAAGCCTCAAGTAGTATCTGATCTTAGAATTAGATGTTCTAGTTGACATAGACATGATTTGGACAAGTGTCTTAATGAACAACTTAAGTCTGTTGTCTTCTTTTAATAATAACATATTTATATGGTGCCATCAAGTTTTCAAAGTGCATTATTATATATGTTGCCATCAGAATTTCGTAACAACAGTGAAAATAGGTATTGTAGGTATTAGTTCCATTTTTGGATGAAGAAACTGAGGCTCCAAGTTGAAATGATTTGAACTAAGATCACAGTAAGCACCAGAACCAAGACTTGACCCCTGATCTTCTGAATTCTAAATCTAGTAATGCTCTGGACAATGTACAAAGTATCACAGAATATTCAGTTGACCTAGTCATTCAGTCAGGTATTAAATGCTTACTCTATAACACCAGGCACTGTTCTATGTGCTGGTGACATAAGTACAAAGTAAAAGTACAACAAGTTATTAAACAGTCCCTGCTCAAGAAGCTTACCTTCTAATGGGGTAGACATAGGCATTAGAGGGTAACAGATTTAGAGCTTAGAACTTAAGAGTTCATAGGGTCCAAAGCTTTCAAAAGAAGATACAGAGACCCACAGATGTCAATGACTTGCCTAAGGCCATGTCCATAGTAAGTGGCAAATGCAGGATTTGGCTCTTTCCATTGTACCATCCTGTCTCTCTGTCCAGCCTCCTTTTGCACATGAGAAAACAGATTCAGAGAGACCAAGGGACTTACTGTTGCTCTCATGGTTCCTAAGTGACAGAGCCTGGAACTTTAATCCAGATTTTCTGACTTGTACTGAGCCATCTTCCCCAAAGTGACACTGACAGTTCTGGTCCTTTCTGTCACTTATTGTCAGCACTATGCTAAAAGTTTCCAGAGGTTATACACATCTTAAGTGGGTGGCAGCATTCTTGAGGTTTGTGTTTTTGCTTTGTCCTGTTTTTGGCTTTGCTTTGACCTGGTCCTGACCTTGGTGAGTGTGTTTTAACCTGTAGGGGCAGAATTTCTCTTCCAGTTTAGAGAAAAGTTAACTCAGGCATACTAATCTTGTAAGCCACTAAGTAAGATTTTAGGGAGCAAGCTTAGGAAGTAGTTTCCATTTTCCCAGGTAAGACTTCATTCTTTCCCTAATTAGTTCAGATTCTGTAACTTAGAAAGAAAAAGGCAAGTTGCCCTGCAAAATGAATCAAAATCAGTTTATTGAGCTGAGATTTTGTGCATTGATTTACTTTGCAAGATAGCCCTGGAAATAGACTGATAGTGAGTGAGACATCAAATATAGCTGCATTGGGAACCATGCAGAAGTTAAAATAAATATAGTTGAAAGAGCAGGCCTGGCAGCTGTTTGAGGAGTCTGTTTTCTGAACTGAATGCACCCTGCCTCCGGAAAGGTGAAGGGGCCGTGCTTGGCTTAAATTTAAAAGCATCCCATTCCATGCTCAGCTGTAGGGGTTTTTATGGCAGGCTGACCGTAATGGGAGATCTTACTTAGGCAGATCAGATGAATGAGGGGATAGCCAGAGAATGTGACAGTCACATGGTTTTTCTATTTAAATAATCCTGTTTTTCCAAAGCTTTGGCACTTGGCTAACTTGGATTAGAGAAGACTGTTCCCCAACGATTAACATGATGTTCCATGAAGCAGAAACAATACCAAGGAAAACTCTTTAACATAGCATGTTCTTTGAGGTTGGTGGTTGGGCACAAAGTGGTATAGACTTAGGTGTCTGTATTTTCCAAAGTTGATATTTGTGTGCATTTGGTGTTGACTTTTGTGAGTTAAAGGATCATGGAATAGAGTGTAGGCTATCTAGTAATCACATGAGAAGAAGGCTCAGACTATCGCTTCCCCAGGGCCCTGTGGTCCGTGGCAGTAATAATAATAAAAAGGAAAGTTTGCATTTAAATAGCACCTGACAAAAATCTCTTTGGATCCTCACAACAACCCTGGGAGGTAGGTGCTATTATTACCTCCATTTTACAGATGAGGAAACTCAGGCAGACAGATTAAGTGATTTGCCCAGGATCACACAGCTAGTAAACGTTTGAGGTAGGATTTGAACTCAGATTTTCCTGAATCCAGACCCATCCCTCTATATACTGTTTCCCCTGACTGCTTTATTCATTCAGTATATGGTATACCTGGGCCCCTTCTGCCTCTCATCACAGAGTAGTGATTATCACATTACACTACTTCTCCAGAAAGATTATTCTGAGTCTGTTGTTTTTGCTTTTATTTGTATGAGAGGTAGGGAATGCTTTGAATATGAGGAGAGGCATTAGAGATGTCATCCAGGACATGTATGACTAGAAAAAGGTAGGTGTCTTGAGAGTACAGAATTAGAGGTGGCCTGAGTACTGCCTGAGTTCCTCATGAAACATTCAGAGACTCAGAGGAAGGCCTCCAGCAAGCCCCACCTCCTTTGAACTTCACCATCCTGGTTGCCCCTTTGCCCCTACATGCTCCCAGTTTTCCTTAAAATGTGGTACCTCTATCTGAACACTACATTCCAGATGTGGTCTAACCAAGGCAGAGTGTGATGAGACCTTTCTTAGACCTGGACATCTTGCCTCTCCATGCATTAGTTTTTATAGCTGCTGTATCTTTTTGATTCAGTAAACTTGCTGTCCACTACGGGAACAATCATTAAGTGCCTACTATGTCTGGAGCACTAGGCTAAGCCCTTTACAAATTATTTGATATTCACAACTCTGGGAAGTAGTTTCTGTAAAACAGATGCTATCCTTGTTTTACAGTTAAGAAATTGAGGCAGACAGAGGCTAAGTGATTTGCCTAGGGTCACTCAGGAAGTATCTGAGGCAGCATCTGAACTCAGGTCTTCCTGTCTGTGGACCCTGCACTATCCACTGAGACATCTGTAAGGTCTTACCTCCTTTGCCCCACATAGGTGCTAGTGAAACTGTCAGATGTTTTTCAAGTGAAATGCCAACAGGGCAGAAGGAAAGAAATAAAGGAAGGAAGGAAGGAAGGAAAGAGGAAGAAAGTTGTCTAAGTTTTTCAGTTTAGAACCTGTTGCAAATTTCAGCTCACCATCTAATATAAACCCCAAAGAACCCTATGACCAAAAGACTGAAGTTCCTTTGAAAGTTTCCCATTTAAGCACCATTTTTTCTTTCATAGAAATTGAGTTAATTGCCATCATATACCATATACCATATACTGAATGAATAAAGCAGTTAATTGCCAAACATCCAACAGCAACATTCCTGGTCAGTGCTGTGTGTGGTGTTGCTAGTTGGGGAAATAGGACCTGCCATCCCACCACACAGTATGGAGAGTCAGCTAGAACCCTAGGGTTGTTGCTGAGGAGGGGGTGGCGGCTTTCTTCTAGTACATATATCTAGTATGATGTTGCCAGGGATGTGGGAGTGGCTCCTCCTGATTCTTTGAGGGTAAATTATAGTGTTGAAAAAGGCATCGCTACATTTGGAGAAATGTTTAAATTTGATGAGGGTTTGAACCTCTGTATGGTACACATCAAGAACTTGACAAGATGCATCACGTTCCTGCTACTGCTGGGGTTAGGTTGGATTTCTGGCCAAACCAGAACCTTGTTGGCCCTGCCTGAAATGGGGTGGGTGGAGTCTTGAAGGGGAACTCCCCATGTAGCAGGATCAACAAGAAGGAAGCTCACATCTCAATGTATTGCTTCTTTAGGGAGATGGATGGAAGTCAGTTCAATTAGAAAATCTTGTACAGAAGGGAAGAAGAGGAAAACGAGTGTTTATTAAGAATTTTCTACGTGCTAGTCACCATGCTGGTACTTTACAAATATCCTTTGATCCTGTTGTGCAGAACAATGTGCGATAGGTACTGGAAGAGATAGAAAGTCAGTTAAATGGCATCCTTATCCTCATGGGGCTCACAATCTAGTAAAAATCTTAGAACACACTCCTTGATACTGAGTCTTTTGATGTCATTTTGTGGTAGAGAGATGACCCTGGAGCTGAAGCTCTTGCTAGGTCTTTGCCAGGGCAGGAAAAGCTTCAAGGAAAGACATAGAGATGAACTCTTTTTGCTTGAGGCTCACCACCAGAGACTTGCCGACACTGGGGGACCCCAGCCAAAGCCAGGATTGGAAGGGAATTGTAGTCTAACTTGCTGAAGGGAGCACTGGCACTGATGAAATTGTATACCCTCAAAGAGGCAGAAACGAAGTCTGTGGCCAACAGAGGAGCAGGGAAGGCTTCTTGGAGAAGGTGTCATTGGAACTGAGTCCTAACAAAAATACACTAGGTCAATAGGTGGAAAGAGGACATTGCTGGCATATGAAACGGCAGGCAAAGATGGAAGTGGACAAATGCAGAGAACTTTCAGGGAATACATTCATGTAGTTTGTGTGGAGAGGAGCAATGTGAAAGTGCTAGCATGGTAGATGGATTATGGCAATAATCCTAGTTTATTATTAGTGAGAATAGAAAAAAAGAGATGGACTAGGAGAGGTTTCAAGAATGAACCTGGTCTGCTAGGGAGAGGAGAATCCAAAGATATCCCTAAAGATTGGAACCTGGAAGATAAGATGATTGGTTTTTTGTTTTTATATCACATTCTTGTCGTTTAGTCGTCTTTCCGTCATAACCAACTCTTTGTGATCCCTTTTTGGAGTTTTCTTGGCAAAGATACTGGAGTGGTTTGCTGTTTCCTTCTTCAGCTCATTTTGCAGATGAGGAAACTGAGGCAAACAGGGTTTAAGTAACTTGCCCAGGGACAAACAGCTAGTCATTTTCTGAGGCCAGATTTGAATTCAGGAAGATGAATTTTCCTGACTCCAGGTCCATCATTCTATCCACTGTGCCACCTAGCTGCCCCTTTACCCATTAATTACCGTTTCCCCTGCCTTCCCATCATAACCAATTATAACAAATATTTTAAAAGAAAGGTACAAAAGCAGCTCAGCCAAACTAACAAACCAGGGCTGGAAGTGTATGCAACATTTCATATCCCTAGCCCTCTTCTGCAGCGAAGGGAGGAAAGTGCATTTTCTTCTCTCTTAGCCCTGGGACCAAGCTGGATGAGCAATTTGGAGGCAAAAGCCCTTTATTAAGCGCTCTCATTGTGTGAAGCCCTTTCTCTGGGGTAGCCTATCCCAGGGGGATGGGGGTGGATGAAAGAGAGAGCCTGTGTTCTTGTGTGCCCCGGCTTCTTCCAGGTGTCCCTGGGGTAAGAACTTCAGAAAACAACAATAGCTGTCATTCCTCAGCTGGTATTTAAGAGCTCTGCTTCATGCAGAGAAAATAAAATAGCAACAGTTGGGAGAAGCCTTTCCTCTCATACCATATGTTTTGACTTGTATGGATTCTACCATTCCTGGGAGTTTTCTAGGTGATCAGCTCTTTGATATGAGTGAGTTTGTGTGCCCTTGGAATCATGTATTATAGGCATTGCAGTTTCCTCTTTCTGGAAGGGTCAGTGAGTAACGTGACATAGAAAAAAGAGTCTGCTGAGTCCGAAAACGAGGGTCGGGTGTCCCCTCTGCCACTCATTCCCAGGGTGATCTCATTATCTCTCTTCCCTTATTGGCCAAATAAAAATGGTGGGCCTGATGATCCCTAAAGTCCTTTCTCACTCTAAATCCAATTGCATTGGGTAATCCTAAAACACTCACTGCTGTCAAAATCTTTTTTTAAACATCATCCTATTCTCCTTCTAATGCTATGTGACTGCCCTTAGTGGAAACCCAAAATCTCAGGGAATCAAAATGGGGTGGGGGGAAGAGGCAAAGGGAAAGGAATAAACATATAGTGCCTCCTATGCACCAGATGCTGTGCTCAGAGCTTTACAAAAATTATCACATTTGATTCTCACGACAACCCTGAGAGGTTGATGCTATTATTATCTCCATTTTACAGATGAGAAAGAAGGCAAACAGGGTTAAATGACTTGCCCAGGGTCACACAGCTAGTACGTGTCTGAAGCTGCGTTCTTGAACTCAGCCCCAGCATTCTATCCACTGTGCCATGTAGGGTCCTAAGGGGCAATGGAAAGATTCAGGGTTGGTGTGAGCATACTGGCAAGTGATTTGTCTTAGAGAAGATATTATCGGATATGTGTGACTTTCACAGTGAAAGATAGCAACTGTATAACCCAAGTGCCACCTCAGTTCAGTGTCACTGAACACTAGAAGACCCAGAAGATGACCAAGGCAAGAGGTGCACAGGATGAGGAGACAGTGAAGCGATTGTGACCTGCACTGTTGGAGGGGGTATCCACTTGATGAGCTCCTGGATCCATCCATCCACAGTATGGAAGCATGAAAGTTGGTCAAAGTACCAGCACATTGTGAAAAGCTTTAGGGGCCAGCCAGGGCTGGCTTTGGAGGCCTTAGAGACTTCACTTCCTTACCTGCCGCTTCTCTCTAGGATGCTAAGAGCTTTGTGCTGGGGTAGGGAGTATCCATTTCAGTAGCAGTGGAGGTGGAGGGGGGGATTTACCCTCTCCCAGCAGAATGAACTAATCCTTTATAACTGGGGGCGTAATTACCCAGCACAGCATCTTCATCCAAGAAAGAGCCACCCCCATCCCCTAAACCTAGCAGGGGGCAAATTTTTCCCCCACTTTTGAGACAAAAGGGGAATGATTACTAAGCCAGCTTTAGAGAGAGCTCACTGCCTTTGTAGGCCAGAGCACCTGTTAGGAGAGAGATTTCCTCTTGTCACAGCTGGTCACCAGTGGAATTTTTTAGCAAACTGCTGTCTTATCATTTCACTGCTTCCATTCTCCCCACCCACCCCCAAGTGACAATTGGAACTTGATTCCAGGAGGAGACTCTAATTCTTCATTTCTCTCCCTCTGGCACCTGTTGAGGGATATTTCCTTTGCTTAAGTCTCCATAATTCAAGGATCTATGACTTCATCCTTGTGGAGACTGCCCTTCTTTCCACTTGACATAGATTATGGACTCTCCATACCTTTAGAACAGGTGCTCTTGTATGATCTAGACATCTTGTCAACTAGGATCCAAAATGCAACCAACTTCCCCCAGAGAGGAAAGCAGGACAGTGTAGAACAGAGGTTTTCAACCTAGGGTGGGTAGATAGATTTCAGGGAATCCTTGAATATGAAAAAAACACTTCCATCTTTATTTTAATTAACCTTTGGTTTTATTTGCAATTCTATGTATTTAATGCATTTAAAACTTTTAGAGGGATGCCTGTCAATTGGGAAATGGCTGAACAAGTTATGCTATATGAATGCAATAGAGTACTATTGTGCTACAGAAAAGGTGATGGTTCCAGAAAAACCTGACAGTCTTATATGAACCGATGAAAAGTGAAATGAGCAGAACCAGGAGAACACAATAACACAATACACAGTAACAGAAACATTGTAAAGATAGGCAGTTGTGAAAGGCTTAGGAACTCTGACCAACACAATGACCCACCATAATTCCAAAGGACTTGTGATGTAAAATGCTATCTACTGCCAGATAGAGAACCGATGAACTCAAAGTGAAGTATGTTTTCCTCTTTATTTTCCTTGCTGTTTTTCTCTTGGAACATGACTACTGTAGACTCTGTATGTATGATGAATATTGTAATTCTTGCCTTCTCAATGGGCAGGGGTTGTGGGGGGAGAGGGAGCCACTAGAGAGAGAAAATTTGGAACTGAAAAAAATAAAATGAAAAAAACATTCTGAGAAGGAGTCTATAGGCTTCACCAGACTATCAGAGGGATCCATAACACAAAAAAGGTCAAGAATCCTCACTTTGGCGGATTTTCTGAGTTGCTGTACCTCTCTAACATTCCCCTTGCTGCCCAAATTTTCCCACCTAGTGGTCAATCCTTTGGTGCTAGGCCTCTCTGAATTTGTCCAAGGTGGTCCTCAGACAACAGATACAAAGACCAGGGCTGCACTTAAAGTCTTTCCAGTCTGGAAATGCAGTAATAACCCAATTCACATTTCTGTAGCATTTTAAAGTTGGCAAAGTGCCTTCCTCACAAAGCTCCATTTTGAGGTGAATGATGTAAACCTTATCATTCCCTTTTTAGAAATGAGAAAGATGAAACTCTAGACACATTAAGTAACTTGCCCTAGAATGCAATTCAGTTCAACAAGCATTTAAGTTCCTACTATGTGCCAGGTGCTGGCGATGCCAGGATAAAAAAAAATGAAACTATTTTAGACATAGGCTTGACTGAAGCTCAGAGAGGTTGTGATTTGTCCAAGGAACCCAAATGGTAAGTATCAAAATCTAGACTAGAACCCAGATTTCCTGACTCCCAATCCAGGACTCTTTCCACTGTATTGCATTGCCTTTTCATAGGCACCCAGGACTTGCGTTAACCTAGGACTTTGAGAGCTCAGTGTCACTTCTGTGCTGAGGAAGCATCTGGGGAAAATGAGAGTAGACACAATGATCCCCAAAATACTTGGGTGGGAAGGGGGAGGGTGTTTTTTATTGGGAAGTGACTGATGTGTCCAAACAAATTGTATCAATGAAAAAAAAATTGTTAAATGTTCTCTCAAGATTAGAAGGAGCGAACTTGGTGGATTGACCCTGAGGTTCCAAGATCCTGATCTAGTGGAGCCTGAAGGAAGCCCAAATTTAAAGAGGGGATAGACTCCCCTGCCCCTCCTTAGTGCTTGAACAGCTGGCAAACAGATCAGTTCTGCCAGCTGCCGTCCAAAGCAGGGTTAGCTCAGGGCTGCTAATCTCATGTCACCACCCAGTTGTCAGACCTGAACAAATAGTGGTGTCACTTGTTAGATCCGACATTGATGGAACTCTGAAAGAGGGTGGATTAGGTCTGTCTCCAATCTTTTGTTCCTTTTCCCTTCTGAAAACATTTCTGACCTCAGCCCATAATTTTATAATAGACACAAGGAACTAAGGGTACAGGCAGATAGGACTAATTTAGAAACTAGCAACTGAGTGGTCTGTGGTGGTAACAAGTGAAGAACAGGTCTTTAGGCATTTATTTAAGGAAGAAAGTGGTGAAAACCTAATACTTTCATTTGTGTCCAAGGAAAGGATGATTCTGAGACCCTTCTGTTTTAAGATTTAGTTGAGAGGGATGGAATTATTTGTTGGCCTTCATGAAAGGAAGGAAAAGTGACCTGACTTCTCTTTACTCTAAATGACAAGCCTTGTTCTGGCCTATACAATATCCTTCACTCTTGCTTCTTGCTTCTGTCCAAACTCCTTTCCCTCTTTGTCTGCTCTTCACTCCCCACCATGAGTTACAGACCTCACTGAGGTGAGGCCAAGTCTGTTCTGGAAGTCAAAGATGAGAGTCTTCAGAGTTAGAAGAGACCTTTGACATCATCCAGTCCAACCCCTTATTTGACTTAGGAGGAAGCGGTTTTAGTGATTTGTTCAGTCACACAGTTAAGAGAATCAGGACAAGGGGGAATCTCCTGATCTCCTGGATGGGGATACCTTTCTTACTCCTTGCTACAGGACTCTGAAAACCAGCAACTCCTGGTTGGTCTTTATGACTGGGGGCTATATATGTGTCCCTCCTCACAGAATAAAAGTATACATGCATAGCTCTATGGGAGATGACCCAGTCCAGCAGATCAGGGGGTTCTCCAGATTATCCATATTTAGGTCTTCTGACTCCAAATCCAGCATCTTTTAAGTAGGGGCAACACATGCCCTGTTTGGCCCTTGAATTCCAGTGTGATCCCTGGGGCAAAGACAGGACAGAATAGACTAAGTTTCAAAGGCAGGCAATTTCTTCCCTAATGCAGATGAACTATGGGAGTGCAGCCTCATGATAGCAGTGCCTGTGAACTCACAGAACGAGGAATCACAGTCTCCCTGCCTATGCATTTGAGCACTCATCAGTACTGCCCTTGGCTGTACGAAGAAATGCAAGACTGGATTATTTTTAAGGATCTTTGGGGTTTGAAAGAAAATTCAATGAACCTCACTTAGGAGAGCTGGGTGGTACAGTAAAGAGGGCCTCAAACACTTACTAGCTGGGTGACCTTGGGCAAGTCACTGAACCTCTATCTGCCTCATCCTCCTCAACTGCAAAATGGAGATAATAACACCACCTATCTCTCAAGGTTGTTGTGAAGCTCAAAGGAGATAGTCGTTGTAAAGTGTTTTAGTGCAGTGCCTGGTACATGGTAAATGTATGCACCTCCTCCTCCTCCTCCCTCCTTCATCATCATCATCATCATCATCATCATCATCATCATCATCATCATCATTAGTTTCTTCTTTCTCTGTTCTTCCTCCTCTTCCTGCTCCTTTTTCTTCTCTTCCTTCTTGTTCTGGTTCAACATATTCTCCCTATCTCTTCATCCCATCAGAATGGCTGTGTTCAGTTTTGGGCAGCATCATTTAATAGACACTGCTAAGTTGGAGAGTAGTCAGGGGAAGGTAACCAGGTTGGCAAAAAGTCTTGAGTCCATGCTTTGTGAGTATGGGTTGAAGGCAATGGGAATGCTTATCTTGGAGAAAAGGAGACTCAGGGAGGCTATAATAGCCATGTTCAGGTATCTGAAGGGCTGTCATTCTGTCATCTGAAGGGCAGCAAGGATTAAATTTCATCTTTTTGGCCTCAGAGCAGAAATTACAGGAGAAAATGAAGACTTGATGTCAAGGAGGGTCTTCCCAGCAATGAGAGCTGTCCATCAGTGGAATGGGCTGCCTCGAGAGCTCTATGGTTCCCTCTCCTTGGATGTTTTCAAGTAGAGACTGGACTTGTTGAGTATGTAATGGTGGGGGTTCCTTTTGTGAGTAGCTTTGACAACATGGCCTTCTAATTCTCAGATTCTACAATTCTAGTTTCAGGCTTGCCCTTCATTCCACTTGTCCTCCTCTGGACCTGTTCCAGCCTGTCCATGTCCTTCCTAAAAAGCGGTCCCAGAACTGGACACGATTGGTGAACAAGATGGATTCTGCCCAGGGAAGAGGAGAATGGGACTATTGCTGTCCTTGTTCTGGACATGCTTTTCTTTCAGGGCTAGACTGAGGGGCCTCTTCCTCCATGCAGCCTTCACAGAGTCCTTCTGGGTTGTGAATGTCCTCCCCCTTTTCAGATTTCCTTGTATTTACTCTTTGCAGAATATGGGCTCCTTGCAGGTAGGGAGTGTGTATCTCCAAATACAAAATGATGCTTGATAAATGTTTATTGAAGGGATGACTTATTGGATAGGAGAGGGGGAAATAAAGGAAGTAGTCAGGAAGGGAAATAAAAGTGATGTAAAAAGCAGTTCTCAACACATTTATTTAAAAATATTAAATAATTGAATCATGTAGCCTGAGATCATAATAAGCATTTTTTTTTGGCTACCAAGTTACACAGTTGATTCATCAAGCTTGCAATCCACTAAGCACCTCAGATCTTTTCCCTAGCTCTGCCCTTTAGGCCTTGTATTCATGTGTTTGATTTTTTGAACTCATATGTAGAACTTTACATCATGATTAGAGTGCTGGATTTGTAGTGAGGCAGAAGGCTCTGATCTTACTGCTGATACTAGCTTTGTGACCTAGGACAAGTCATTAAATCCCTTTGTGTCAGTTTCTTTATCTCCAAAATGGGGTTAATCATGCCAGCAGTAGTCACAGCACTGGATTGTTGTGAAGTTCTATCCAATCCAATCCAACAAGTGATAATTAAGCACCTACTAAGTACCTGGGACTGGGGAATACAAAACCAGCCCCTGCCCCCCAAGCCACTTACATTTTATTAGGAATACAACATGTTTACATCTCAAGCAACATGATATATGTAAAGCACTTTGCAAACCTTAAATTACTATACAAACATGAGCTACTGTTATTATCATCATCTCTAACGAATTTTTTCTTTTGAGATTTGTTGGGCAGAATGGAGACAGGAGCTCCAGGTTCCCAAGAACTCGGCCTATTAGTCTTCTTTGCTAAATAGAAACACTGAGTCTAAGCTGCTGGGATTCCTCCCCTTACTTCCCTGCAACACTAGGTGGTCTCCTGAAGGTCTTTGAAAGCACCATTTCCTTCTTTTCCCATTCAGCTTCCCGGGGTACTGCCCCATTCCCCCTCCTTGATTGGTGTCTGAAGGATTCTGTCTCCTCCTTTATACCCCAGTATCTCCCAGAAGGGGTAATCCCTTAGGACAGATCGGAGTGGTTTTTCCAGTTCCATGCTGACTTCAGTTTAGGACAGGGGGCCATGAGAACCCCGGTATTTTCCTCACCTAATAAGAGTTATTATCAAACCTTTCAGCCGTCTGTCAGGGGACATCATAATGTTCTTTTTATAGCCTAGAACACCCCACTGGGAAGTCTGAACCAGAGAAAGCAGGTGCCCAGGAGAGATGGGAGAATGGTTTTTACCCAGGCCAGAGGAAGTACTGACCTACATCCCCAAAAAGGAAGCACTTTGCCTTTCTCCATCCAACTCCTTTGTTTTATCTAAAGGCACCAGAAGAACATCATCCAGCAGCCCCAAGCTGGATGTTTTTGCAGCCAGGTTACTGGGCTTGAATTTGGGTGGGAGTGGGGGAGTCTCTGGAAGATGATACAAGAGTAGCTCTTTTCTCTTTCTGTACAGCACCCCGATCTGTTCAAAATTTTCCTTCCAGCTCGGGCTAGGCTAGCAGGCGTCTGTCTCTCAAGAAGCTTCGGGCCAAGAGAGAGAAGGAAGCTATTGCTTCCCAATTTTGCCCCCAGCAGCTTCCCCACATCCTCCTTGACATACCTTGGCTTACCACCAGCCACCAAGAGTCGAGGGCAGTGCCAGGGCATTGACCAGATGACAACAATCTGCCTTTTCATTTTCCTTTTTATTTTACATTAAAAATTGGTTATTGCTCTAACAGTACCTTAGCTTCCCTAAGGAGCCTTGGCTGGAAGCCCCATTCAGCAAGGATGAAAATCACAAGATGAGAGAGATGGAGAGGCTCTTCTCTTGGTGTGATGGGGAAGCCCTTGATGTGGAGGGGCTCAGCCTTTCACTCCATTTCCACCTCCCCTGGTCACCCATTTGAAAGCGAATGGGAAAATGAGGTGGTGGCTGACCTTGGCTAGTGGGAGCCTGGGGGTGGGAGTAGGGATGACACTATCACTTCTTGAAGCAGCTAAAACAGGGGCTGTGGCCTAGGTGCTGGTGTTCTTTCCTGGATCTCAGGGTCCCATACTCGTTCTCTGTAGAACGCATACAGATCAGTCCTGTTTCATGTCACAATCTTTCATGAATAGAGAAGATTGGGCCTTTTATACTACCTTCCAATTCTCCCTCTGTTGTCAGTCTCTTCTTAAGCAACCCTCCTCCTAATGACCCAGAGCAGCATATAGGGTCTCCATTGGCTTCCATAGAGTCCTGGATGAGATAGTGACTTGAAGAAATGCCCAGAAGAGAGAAAGTGGCCAGGCCTACCCTGCTCTACCTGTCTTGGTGCTCAATCAGCTGGTGAGTTTATCAGTTCTATCAGATACTCTCTTTGAGCAGGATCAGGTCAATGCCAGGAATCTCCCATAACCACCGAGGTATAAGATGTGAACAGATAATGGTGACACTTGTTAGATCCATCATCAATAAAACTCTATCAGAGATAGGGTCAGGTTCCCCTTTCCCTTCACTGCTTAAGGTCTCCCGAAAATGACTCTGACCTCACTCTCGTCATCTCATACTAGACACAAAGAGCCAAGTGGATACAGACCGTAAGAAGACAGGTAGGAGAATGAGTGATGAGAGATGGACCAGGTCCCATGGGGGCATTCTCAGACTCACTGGAACAGAGTCTAAGAGTGTCGTACACGTCATCTTGGAAATTGTGCATCACATTGAAACCAACCAGAGTTGCTAATGGCTGGATGAGAAGAAGCAGGGGGCAGTCGCATCACTGCCAGCTTGTAAGCCCTACCCCTTCCCTGTCAAGTTATTTGAAGAACATGGCTTGGCTAGGTTCTAGGTGCTTTCAGTCTAGTGAGCACGAATGCAGAAAGACTGAAAACATTGTGCATTTTCCACAAGGAGAAAGCGGTGTGGGAAAGAGGAGAAGGCAAAAACAAGATGGGCACTGTGTCAGAGGTGCTGTGGCTCTATAAAGGAGGTACTAATAGCTGGTGATTGGGCTGGGTTTTGGGTTTTTTTTAAATCAGGATTTGGAATTTTTTTTAAGTTTAGTTGCCTTTTCCAGTATAAGACAAGGGGATGGAAGGCAGGAGTGGACCATACAGCTGGGTACTTTCCCAAACCTTTCCTTCTTGCTCCCAGGGCATTGTGGAGTGGGGTATGGGGAGGTAAAGGGAAAAGGAAAAGGGAAGAAAAATGTTGGTTGTCTCCCTGTAGAGAGTCAGCAGTGATGATCCTAAAGAACTTAGATTTGGGAGGTGGGGAGAGAGAAATGGGAGGAATTGCCAAGGCCTAGCTAGTAGGCTTGGAGCTGGTGAGAAGTTAGAGGTGGAGTACCTTTGGGGGTGGTGGGAACAGGCTGCCCTTGTTGAAGCCTCAGCCTGTGGGACTGGAAAGCTGGGAACCAGCCAGTCCCTCCAGGGAGCGAACATGCTGGAGTCTCCTGACTGCTTCCCAACCTTCTGTTTGGCCTGTAGCATCACCCAATTTCTTGGGTCAGAGACAGCATGAACATCACCCCTCACTACAGTCCTTCCCATTGGTCCTTAGTGTCTTGGAGCTCAGGGATCCCTTTTTCTCAGCATACCTATGGCAACTACATCCAATGAGAGTATTTTTGGAGTTGGTGAGGAAGGGGAGAGAGAGAGAGAGACAGAGAGAGAGAGAGACAGACAAAGAGATTGAAAGAGAGAGAGACAGACACAGAGAGACAAAGACAGAGAGACAGACACAGACAGAGTCAGAGAGACAGACAGAGAGACAGAGACAGACAGACAGAAAGAGATGCAGATGCTGCTCCCCAGGGAAAGCACACTGGGAAGATAAAAGCTAGGAGCCGGGATCGAGAAGAGGAGACCCAACTCTGAGGGCAGGGAGGTGAGAAGTCTGACAATGTAGACGGAGGAGGAGATGGCGAGGACTAGGAGCTGAATGACCATGGTCAGAACAACGATCCTCTAGAGCTGCTCTTCCCCAGTGCTCAAAGCCCATTGAGGAGGTTTTCATATCTGTTTTATAGGAGGGAATAAAAGCCCAAACATGGTAAGTGACTTGCTCAAGGTCATGCAGTCAGGCAGAAAGAAGCTTTCCCAAATTGGTACCTCATCCAACCAAGAGTTCCTTTCTCCTTCCCTTCCTTCCTCCTCCTCCCCCTCCCTTTAATAGCATTGGCCTTTGGCACCCTGAGAAAGGAGAGGATCCAAAATTAATCTAGAGATTCCCCTGGGATGTGGGCTGTAGCCAAGCTGGTTTCTGTCCAGCTGTAGCAGCGCCAGGCCCTGAGTTGACCCTGGGGACATCCCCAAGGAGGTGAGCTGGGCCAGCCAAGGCTCACCTTACCCCCGCCTTCAAGGCCCTTAGGACAGAGGGGGAGCCAGGCCCTGAGGATCTTCTCACCTTGCTTCGAAGGAGGCCCCCACCCTGGTGCTCCGGGGTGCTGTTCTCTGAGGCGCTCTTGGCTTTCTCCTTGTTATTGGGCTCATTGTCCTTAATGATGTCATACTGGCGACAGAAGAGGGCAATGACCCCTGGGGAACAAAGGTTAAGGTTAGCACAGTGGGAGGCCAGGGTCTCAGCCCTCAGCCCATGGGCCAGAATTCGTGTATGTGTGTGTGTGGGGAGGTGAGGGATGGATGGTATTCTTGGTGCGATTCTTTCTCTTCCTCTCCCCACCAGCACCCACAATTAAGAGACTGCTTGAGTAGAATCTTGGGACACTTGCATGGTGGCTTCTGGAGAGTGGTCTCCTTTTGGGGGTGAGGGAAGGAGAAGCCTGAATCCAGAAGGGAGAGAAAGTTGGAGATAATAAAGCCAAAGCTACTGCAAGTGTGCACCTCCTAGCCCCACTGTGGTAGCAACCTAAGATCCGTGGCTCTGGCTTCAGAGTAAACATTAGACAAAGCATCAGGGAACCAGGCTCTCAGGGGTGTCCTGGGGAAAACTTCATGGAGCATTCTCTCAGAGATCACTACTAGCATCACCACAAACTCAACCTTTCTAAGTCTTCTGGAATATTAACTCTTTCCTTATGAATATAAATTCCTTGCTAGCAGAGACTATTTCTTTTTTGTCTTGCATCCCTAGCTCAATGGGGAGGCTCACTGAATTTAATTGAATGGAATGGAATTGATAATTCCATGAGATCGGTAGTACAAATGTCCTTATCTCCATTTTACAGAAAAGGAGGCTGAGGCAGAGAAAAGTGAAGTGACTTACTCAAGGTCATCTAACTAGTTAGTCTAGTTGAGTTCAGACCTCTTGAGACCATGGCTCTTTTCAGGAAAATATCTCTAATCTCAGGCTCCCTCCTTTCCAAATCAATGGGACCCTAGAGTGAGAGGTTTAGAGGGGAGACAGGAGAGTGATCCTGAATGACCTTAACATAGCCACAGGGAAGACAAAGGGGGTTCAGCCTTCCCGGTTCTCCCTTTGGGACCAGAAGGCTTACCCGCCCACATGAACAGGACCACCGCGATGATGAGCACCTCGCCTGTCCGAAGCTGCTGGCTCTTCATTCCCATCTCCTTCATGGTCACTTCATCTGTGAAGGAGAAGGAGGAACATCCCCACATGTCAACATGCCCTCCTGTCTGTGGGAGCAAATGGCTCTGCTCTATGGAAACCACTCCTTCACAGGAAGACAATGATGGCAACTTGAGAGACTTATTTCTGAAAGCCCTCCAGAAAACTGGGGAGAAAATGAGCCTTGGAGAAGAGAGACATGCCTTGCCCAAAGTCAAACAGGAAATGGCAACCAAATTCAAATTCAGCCCTCACAGTGTCTTTCCAGACAACTCAGCTTCAGACTTGGTGGTCTTATTCTTTACAAGAGTAAGAATGACTGGCCTCCAGAGTCTGATAACAGTATCTACCTCCCAGGGTTGTTTAGAGGATCAAATGAGATATTTGTAAAGCACTTAGCACTGTGCTTGGCACATAGTGGCCACTATCCAGATACTAGTTCTTTCCCTTCCCACCTCATCCTGAATATTGGAACAGAATTGGTGCCCTACCTGCAAGTTTCTCAAACCTTGGTCCCCACTGGCTTGAGTGCTTTCCAGGGGGCCTTTAAGAGAGTTCAAGGCTGAGGTACTCAAGTCTATGACCTGAGCAAGCTCCTGACTCCTCCAGCCCCCTCCCTTGGCTTCTCTTTCCCCTAACCCTGGCCCTTGAGCTCCTGCCTTTGTTTTTGGAGGCCAACTTCTCAGCCTCTCGAGGGGTCTTGAAGGTGACAGGCTCACTGGCAGGGCTCTGGCCCTGGATGGAGATTGCCTGCACATGAACAATGTACTCCGTGTCCTCTTCCAGGTCCCACAGGGCACACGAACGGGTAGAGGTGTTTACCTCCTGGATGAATCGCAGCATCCGCACATCCTTCTTCTGCAATAGCAAAGACCAGAAGCCCTGTACAGCCCCCTCTCCTCTGTCTCCTCCCTCCCTCTACAAGCTGCCTCCAGTCGCTCTGACCATGCTACCCCTACCACCTCTGGCAGTATTGGGTAGCTTGGACAGGACCTAGAGGAAGTGAGCAGACAGAACAGAGAGGGGCTAGGAGGGGACCTGCAGCCTTGAGGACACATAGGCCTTCTAGGTCTTTGGGACAGCCTTTTGAAAATTTTACAGAACACATCTTTTTATTAAGGGTGATTTATTCTGTGATGGATGCAAAGGGCCACATTTGAGGACCTAGAGGGCCACATATGATCTCGAGGTTTCCAACCCCTGCTAGCCCCTCTGCTCTGTCTGCTCACTTCCTCTAGACCCTGTCCATGCTACTCAACACTGCCTCTGAGCCCCTGCCCACCCGGTCCCCTCATGCAGTCTCCTATTCATACTACTGTCCCCTACTTCCTCACTTTCTACATTGCCACCCTCTCCCCCAGTATTCCACTGTCTCAAGTTTCAGTCCATTTCTTGCATCTTACTCCATCCAGCCTCTCTCCATGCAACCCCACTTCCTTTCCCCTGTACTCTCTTTGTCTCCAACCTTCTACCTACATCCCACACATGTACCTGGTCACCTCCCCATGGCAACTGCCCAATTCTTACCATGCATGCTTCCCTTCCCACAACGTGCCACCTGAGCCCACTCTCTGTGATGGAAGGGAGCCAGTCACTGCAGCCCCATGCACTTACTTCCCCTTCCTCTTTCACCCCTTCCTCACACTTCCCTTACCCCCACCTTACCCCAGGTTTGATATTACCTGCTGAGAAATTGCAAACCCAATGACCACCTCGTCGTCCAGCACATCCCAGCTCACCATAGCTGAGTTGGCTGTCAGTTGTTTGACAGTGACATTGACTGGGGCAGAGGGGCTGTCTGCAGGGGGAAACAGGATTTGAGACCAGAATGCACTCTGAGGCTGAAGTTGCCTGATAAGCACGTGCAGGCAAGAGAAAGACCCTCTTCTCCCTCCCAGTTCCTAGGTCTCCCTGGTCCCTCCCCTGCCTGCCTGGCTCTAGCTGAATGGTGGCTGAAATCAGGACTAACAGAAGCCAAGATGCTGAGCAAATAGTCCTCTCCCTAATTTACCTTCAGGACCTCTCTCTGGGGAGCTTATTGACTTGTTCTTGCTTTGTCACCCAGTGATAGACCAAGACACACACAAAGAAAAAAACTGAAGAACAGAGTGTATAAACAACATGTAGATACAGGGCGGAGAAGACCCAGGTCCTGGCTCCCAGCTTTCTGATAGTGGTAGCCATTGGCCTGAGTTGGGAAAGGTGAAAGCTATTTGTCAGTAGGGGTGGTCTTGGTTTAATTTTGATGAAAATCACAACAAACTCAGCCCATCTGAAGGGTATCTCCCATTCTGTTTTCTGACTTTAGTATAAAGAAGAGGAGGAGGGTCCCATGTTTTCCTAGTTTCCTGCTCTGATTTAGTCAGGGGTGAGAACCAGAGTCTACCAGTGGGGAAAATAGATCTAAATCTGTTTCATACCTGGTGTTTTTTCTCTAGGGTTGGATGGAGGCTAAGTTCCCTGACCTTGACCCAACCATGGAATAGGACTCAAGAGGATTTAAATCCTACTCTCCTCCCCTGGGACTTCTGGATGGACAATAGGGCAAGGATTTCTGGGTAGGAGAGAGGTCAACTGTACATTAGAGTTGGGGACAACCTTCCCTGAGACAATGACCTTTAGCAAGGGGCTCAGTCCCACCACCCAACAAAGCTGCTCTCAGTATAGGGGTCAGGAAGAATGAGTAGAGAAGGCTGTTAGGTCTGGGGAAACATGGACACTAGGAAGAACCTTTCGTTCTGCCACCAGTAGATTCTTCCTTCCCAAATTTGACATATTGAGAGCTAAGGTAAGGCAAGAAGGGGAATAGCAGAAATAGAGTTGAGGTACTGGATATTGGAAGGTTCCCTGACTGGGGCCTATCCCTAAGACTTGATCCTTAATGAGGCATAGAATAAATGAAGAATGGTATGAGTTAATGTTAGAGGGCAAAAGAGCATTTGGGAGAGGTTGGGAAGGTCCTTCTGAGAAGAGAAAAGCAGGGAAAAAGATGGAGAGAGAGAAACAATCAGGGAAGCTTAAGAAAAAGTGAGAGAAAGGAGAAGTAAAGGTTAAGAGAGGAAAGAATAGGATGTAAAGGTAAGGGAGAAAGCAAAGGTGGGAGTAAGAGATTGGTGGGGGTGAGTAAAGGAAAGAAGACATGCCCCCTATAATCTTTTGTTTTCCCTTTCCCTCCCAGAAATACCCCCTTACTGCTCATTTATTGTGGGTTTAAGTGTTAGAGGATAAAAGTAATAGGGAGGGAAGTTTGGTGGGGTTAGGGCACAGTGATTACAGGAATCCAAGCATGAGTTCTCATTCTATCCCAACCTCCCCCATCAGGGATGGAGAGACAGAAGGATAGACTAAGAAACATGAAGACAAAGAATCAGAAACAGAGATGGAGGAATAGAAAAACACACTGAGAAACTGGAATAGATAAATGAAGTCTAAGAGCTGGGGGAGACAGAGGTATAGAGGTGGAAAGTCAGAAAAACTGAAGCATAAAGTCAGAAGGAGACAGGGAGAGAGGGAGGCAGGGAGAGAAAGGGAGACAGATGGGAGAGAATCATCAAAGCAGGGGGACAGACAGTCTTGCATATGTGTGACATTTTTCTTGATATAATCACCAGGTGAAATCTTTCTTCTTTCCAGACTACAGGTAACTCATCGAGCATCTCTGCCTAACACACATACCCTCAACCCCTTGCCCTGTTTCAGGTTCTCAGTCCTGAAGAATTCACTTGAAGGCGTGTTTCTGTTTTGTGCTGTGCTTTGTATGTGTGTTTGAATACTTTGCAAGTGGGGGGAGGGTAGGGAATGTATATGGAGTTTATACCCTAGGGCTGAGGAATGGGGGGCGGGGGAAGAAGGGGCACGTACTGGGCACCAAAGACTAGTCCTGCTTCTCTGCTACCACTTCAGTTGCTCCCTCTTGGGCTAGAGAGAGGGCCTTGGAGAGCCTGGGAACAAATATCAGGGTCCAGATAAGGGGGGCTCAACGGGAATGTAGGAAGGTGATCAGTGGACTGAAACATTTGGAGGGTGATGGTGAAGCATGACAGATCTGAAGTTAGGGGCACACAGATAAGGAAGGGAACCGACAGGGCCTGGGAAATGAGAGGTTGGAGAGGCGAGGGACAGAGGTTAAGTGTATTGAGGGATAGATTGGGAAGGGAAAGATTGGGCCTGGGGGACAGAGACCTGGAAGTGAGGGTGGGGGAAGACGGGGAGTTAGGGGTGGGGGACAGCGGACTGAAAAACGGACAAGATGGTGGGGAGGAGTGAGGGGCAGTCTGCAAAGAGAATCCCCTACTCCTCTGCTCTCCCTCTCTCTGATTCCCCGGCTCCTCGCCCCCAAGGGCAAAGCCTGGCTCTTCCCCCTAGTAGAATCCTCCCGGGAGTTAACCCTATCGCTGCCGCAGCCCTCCGCCCATGGTCCCGACCCTTCGGGCCCCTTACCCGCCTCCACCAAGCACAGGCTGGCGGAGCTGAGGCAGAGCAGAAGCGTGGCGGGGATGTAGAGCAGGGAGGCGTCCGCCGGCCCGGCCGCCCGCATGGCGGCTCCTCCCTCCGTCCTCCCCGCCGCCTGCTCTGGGACTCAGGGCCGATGGCGCGCCGCCGCCTTCATTTCAGAACCGCGGACAGCGGCTGCGGCCCCAGCTAGCCCCACTGGGCTGGCGCTGCTCTCGCTGCGCTGACGGCTCGGGCTCCGGCTCTAGTTTCGGCTCCGGGAACGGGAGGGGCGGGCGCCCCCGCTGGAAGGAGGGAGACAGGGGTAGGGGCCGGGTTGGGCCGGACGGCGAGGGTCCCCCGCTGTTCAGTCCGGCGTTCCCTCGGTGGCCGGTCACCGCGGTTACCTGCGCTGTGATCCTGGACGGGTAAAAGAGCTGCCTGGGGAGCTAGCAGAGGAAGTCAAAGGCTCGGTGGCTGTCCCGGCGGGGCCGGAGCCGGGAGGGGGTGGAAGAGGACTGTGCACCCCGCCCCCGGCCCCGCCCGTTGCCTCCCTCCTCCCCTGCAGCCCCTGCTTTCCTCCCCAGACCAATTAACCAGGACTCTCTCCTTCCTAGACACCAGGAGAACCTCTGACCTTTCCTTGAGACCCTCAGTTCTCATCATTTCCCTCATAACCTCAGTTCCGACATCAGTCCCTGAGTCTCCCCTTCAGGCCTCTCAGCCCTTTAGTCACCTCAATACCTCAGCCTAAGACCTGAATCTAAGGTCAATTGCCTCAGCTTCCTCAGTATTTTCTGACCCTCAATCTTTGCAGGACCTCATTCCGCTTCCCTCCGTTCACTCAAACCACTCAGTCTTTGAACCTCTCGTTCCCCTCCCTTACTTAGTCCCCTCAGTCTTTCTACCATCTTACCCTTCCCAGTCTTCCTCAAAACCTTCAGCCTCTGTGTTCCCCTCTCCTTCCTCCACTTAGCTCCTTACTCACAAAATTCATAGTGTCCTTGGAGCAATGACTTTGCCCTCTCCCCTGTTTTTTTTTTTCAGAGTGTGAGGGAGAAAATGGCGCCAATGAGGGGGGAAATGACATCTGGGCTTAGTAGACTCCAAAGTTCCCTGGGCTTCTTTCAACATCGCCCCACCCCCAGCCCATGCTCTCAAAACCCAGAGTCCACCAACAAGCAGGAACCCTCTGCTCCTCTCCACCCCACTCCCACCCCATGCTTGGCTCTGAGTGTGGTCTGAGAGAGGCAAATGAAGGTGATGGTGAGAGGGGAGATGGTGTCCTGGGCATATGGATGCTCAAGGGCAACAGTCCTTCAGGAAGATACCATGATGCAGTGGAAAAAGAATGAGATCTGGAATCAGAGATCGTGGGTGAAAATTCTCGATCTGCTATTTAGCCACCAGACTGTGGGTAAGTTGCTTCCCCTCTCTAGACCTCAGTTTTTCTCTCTATAAAATGAGGAGGTTGGACCAGATAATATTTAAAGCCCCTTCCACCTCTAAATCCTCTGAACCATGAACAATTTCATCTGAAAAAGGTAGGTGGCAGAGCTAATAAAGCACTGGGCCTGGAGTCAGAAGATGAGTTCAAATCATACCTCAGACACTGTGAAGTCCTGCTTCTCTGTCTCATTTTCATCCATGGTAAAATAGGGATAATAATAGCACCTACCTCCCAGGGTGGTTGTGAGGATGCAATGAGATATTTGTTAAGTTCTTAGTTCAGTACCTGGCATACAGTAGGCACTTAATAAATATTTGTTCTTTCCCCTTCTCCCAAGTAGCTTCTGGTTTACGCTGCATAGACATCCCACATCTAGCCAAGCTATGGGATAAGATTCCCCAAGGTCCCCTGAAGGCCACTGCTTTTTAGGGCCATACCCTCCTCTCTCAATGACTGTCTCTGTACATGCTGAAAACAACAGGGAGCTTTCCCACTTGCTTCCACCTCTACCCTTGATTTCATCTGAATCTCCAGGCTTTGTAGGCTCTGGAGGCTAACAATGCCTGGGATCTCCTCTGGAGAAGAGGGCAGCACTTCCCAAATTCCTAGAGGACAAAGAAACTCATGGGTGAGAATGTTGGCTATCACCAACATGGTTTGATCTAACAGAAATGACTATTTCTTCTTCTTGCCTCCCCAATATCACAGCACCTGATATTTCAACATTAGTTGTTCATTTCTTTGGGTTATGAAACTTTCTGGTTTTCCAGGGTCTGAATATCTTAGATTTGTAGGCCATCTGACCTAGAAGACATCTTAGAAATAATCTTATCAAATTCCTTCATTTGATAGAGTCAAGAAGGGGAAGTTTTCTTATCTGAAAGTGCTTTATCCACTTTGCCACTTAACTTCTTACAGGTGAAATTGTTCATGATTCAGAGGATTTAGAGTTGGAAAGAGCTTTAAATATTATCTAGTCCAACCTCCTCGTTTATAGAGAGAAAAACTGAGGTCTAGAGAGGGAAAGCAACTTACCCAAAGTCTCTCTGGTCGCTAAATAGCAGATCTAGAATTTTAACCCAGGACCTCTGATTCCAAATCTCATTCTTTCCCCACTGTATCATGGTATTTTCCTGAAAGACTGTAGCCCCACAGCATCCAGGTGCCCAGGACACTGTCTTCCCTCTCAGCATCACCTCCATTTGCCTCTCAGATCACACTCAGAGCCAAGCATTGTACATACTCCTGGTTTCAAAGGTTGGTTAGAGAAAAAGAACTTTGAAAACTTCAGAGTGCCTTGGAAATGGGAGTTATTAACACTGATATTAATTATAGTCATATTATCATATCCCAAGGCCACATCCCAAATCTAGGAGAGAGCTACGAATAGGATCCAGGTTGGAGTATAGCATTGTTGCTTTTTTTTTTTCCAGTGGAAGGAGGTTATGCATGCCATTATCAGAAGGAGAGGGGATGGATCAGAAGCTAGGATGAATATTAAAGAGGGAGGAGGGTCCAAAGATGGAGAGGAACTCAGTGAGAGAGAGGCAGTGTTTTTGTTTAGGGTTGTTTGGGGATTGAAGGAGTGGAGAAGAGAAGGGAAGGAGGAGAGCAGTAGAGGATAGTAGGGACCTACAATGAGAACTTTATCGAAGCCCACCCCCACGTCCCTACCACACACCTTTTTCCTGGTGGGAAGTTTGGCGTGGTCTTCTGTTCCCCAAGTCTGGAGCTGGGCTCTGGGTTCCAGGTTCTAAACTCCAGGATCTGAGATCAGTCTAACTCTCTCCCTCCTCAGTCTCTCTCTTGTCCTGCAGCTGTTGCCTTATCCTCCTCCGACACCCCCTTCTACTTCTCAGCCCCGCCTGCTGTACCCCCTGCCAGCAGGTGCCCTGAAGAGGGGCTGACAAGAAGGGGAAGTCTGAAAGGGGGTGGGCAGCACTGGGACAGCTGAACCAGGCCTGGGCCTCAACCTGAAGAATTGTGCAAGCAGGGTTAGCAAGAGGACAATCCATTTGTCTCTCAGCCTCCTGTTCCGGCCTGGGGAAGGGATCAGGGTAGAAGCAGCTGTCCACTCTTGCCCCGGGGAGGCATGGAGCTCAGCTGCCACCTACTGGCCTCTCAGAACAATGGTCATATGCACTACTGGAGGAGTCAAAGAAATGTCAGAGTTGGGGGGCCCTTAGAGATCATTCAGCCCGATGCCCTCCTCTTGCCAGCAATATGAATATGAATACTCGTAATGCTAATTAAACTACATTTATGTAGAGTTTAAGGTCTGCTAAGCACTTTACTATGTTGTTTTTTTGATTCTCACAACAACCTTGTAAGATAGGTGCACCCTATTATTACACCCATTTTACAGACGAGGAAACTGAGGCCAGAAGTGATTAAGTGATTTGCTCAGCATTACACAGCTAGTAAGTGCCTCAGATCTTCTTGACTCCAAGCCCAACACTCTATCCACTGCTCTACCTAGCTACCCAGTATACTAGTGACATTTCTATTTCTAGATAACACAATGAGATCCACACCTTTTCTTATTATCCCCATTTTACTGATAAAAGAACTGAGACTCAGAGAATTGAAGCCACGTGTCCATGGTCACATAATCAGTCAGTGGCAGAGTTGGAAACACAAACTCTAGTTTCCTGACCCTAAGTCTAGCTGTCTTTCTACTACATCCTTTTTTTACCAGTGCTCTGGAAACCAAGTCTTCTAACTTCCAGTCCTGTCTTCTTTTCTTTGGAATTCGTGAATAGCTCTCAGATTTGAAGTAGTGGAGTTCAGAGGAAAGTTTATAATGAGGTTGAATTCAATCTGCTCCCCAGCCTCAGCCAGCTTACCATCGGATGCTTCTATGCCTCTCCAAGTTTGATTTCCATTTTAGACCTCCTTCTCTTTTTTCTTCCCTTCATTCTTTCCTCTCTTCCTCCCTCCTCCTTCCTTCCTTCCCTTTCTCTTTCTTTCTCTCCTCTCTCCTTCTTTCCCTCTCTCCTTCCTTTCTTCTCATCTTCTCTCCTTTCTTCCCTCCCTCTCTTTCCTTCCTTTCCTTTCTTTATCTCATCCCTTCTTCCTTCTTTCTCTCTTTCTCTCTCTCTCTTTCTTTCTTTCTTTCTTTCTTTCTTTCTTTCTTTCTTTCTTTCTTTCTTTCTTTCTTTCTTTCTTTCTTTCTTTCTTTCTTTCTTTCTTTCTTTCTTTCTTTCTTTCTTCCTTCCTTCCTTCCTTTCTTTCTTCCTTCCTTCCTTCTTTCTTTTTCCAAGGTAAAAATGCAAAAACCAAAGCATGGAAGATTTAACCTGCTCTGTTTCTTTGAACTGACCCAGTTCACTCCATCCCCAGCCAGGGAATGATTACTTTTGGTTCAAGATACTCTGTACATCGGAACTCCTAAAAATCAGACCTCATGAGCCCTCATAAATGTGTTTACCTTTAATTGTCATATGTAATAGCTCAAGGTAAAGGCATTTACTGAAATGGGCTAGTATGGATAAGAGCAATAGAATATCTCTCCTTCCCCCTCCTCATAAGCCTGGTGTACACTCTCCCACAGATACAAATGATATAAGCAGGGAAAATGAGTACATACAGAAGTAGGAGTACCGAGGCATGTGTGGTCAAGACATGTTTAAGGAGAGAAAATTTATGCCATTTGATGTTTCAGGACTGCTAATGTACTTACACTGATCTTATTGCCTTTATTTTCAGTCTCTGCTCCGCTATGGATGTTAGTCGTCACTATCTTTAGTTAATGACTCCCCTGAAATATTGGCTTATGCTACTGCTATGCACTTTTGGAAAGAACAGGAAATTATACCCTAGGATAGAAGTTCTAAAATTTTTTGTGACTTTGATGGACTCACAAAAACCTCAGCAAGTCACTTAACCCTGTTTGCCTCAGTTCCCTCATCTGTAAAATGAACTGGAGAAGCAATTGGCAAACCTCTCCAGCGTCTCTGCCAAGAAAACTCCAAATGGGGTAACGAAAGGTCAGGCACAACTGAAATGACTGAACAGCAACCCCAAAAGAGCACTTCAGCAATTATGTCCTTCTCAAGTCTTTTCTTCTCCAAGCTAACACAGCCTGTCACCCCAGTTTCTTCAGTTATGGCAACGTTCCCAGTCCCCTCATCATCCTGGTCACTCTCCTCTTGATGCACTTGTTGCTCAATGTTTCTTCTCCAACATAGACCCTAGAACTGAGTGTAACGTTCCAGATGTTTGGACAGACCAGATCACATCTGGTGTGAGGCTGTTATCTGTATTTTTGTGGATGCTCTGCAGCCTAAAAGCGCATTAGCTTTTTGGGAAGGAGGCTATGTCATACTATGAACTCTTGTAAAGGGGGAAGTCCTCTTCCTCACCTCAGATGATGTCACCACTGAAGGCCTAGTGTGTAACCACAAAGGTGGTGTTATATACTACAATATGTGACTAAGTTTCTTAATCAACTTGAGAGGTTTATAAGATCTTGGGTTTTGGATGAAGGCACCTGATGCTTCACAGGAAATATATTGTCATTGTTGGAAAGAATCCATCATATCCCTCAAGGCTATCTTTCAAACAATGGAAGAGTATAGGCTCATGAACATTTTGTGTGTGTGTGTGGGAGGGACTTTCTTCCCTTTCCCCATCCCCTGATGAAGAATGGCAAAGATGCTGGAGTGGTTTGCCATTTCCTTCTCCAGTTCATTTTACAGATGTTACAGGAAACTGAGGCAATCAGGGTTAAGTGACTTGCCCAGGTTCTTCTGAGAAGGTATCCATAAGCTTTATCAGAACTACTGGACCAGTAGAAGACAAGGACAGCAGAGGCTAGGAGCAGAAACACACTTGAGAGATAAAATGCAATATAATAAACATTTATTAAGTATCTACTATGGGCCAGGCACTATGCTAAGCACTGGGGATATAAATAAGAAAAAGAAAGGCAGTCCTTGAGCTCTCAAAGACCTCATAGTCTAAGGGGGAACACCACAGACAAAAGGAAGATGAAAAGTGGGTGGGGTGAAGGGAGGAGTACCTGGGAGCAGAAGGAGGATGTTCTGTGGAGTCCAAAGCAAGCCGAGCTGCTGATAGAAAGTGGGGAGTTACTTGGACATTTCAGTTCTCAACCCTCCAGCCCTCCGACAAGAGGGGAGAGGTGCCGCACTCCAGAGGAAATCTGTGTGGATTGCATGAAGGAGAAAAGACTTACAGATCCTGCAGTATAATGAATTATGAATTTTCCTTTGTCATACATGTGTCATACATGTCCTGCACAGGTGTCTCACTACCATTGTTCTCCAAGTTGGTGCTCATTCTTTCCATGCTAGTGAGGTTTAGTTGAGGAATGTTTGATTGCTATTATGTTTAATCAAATGATGTAATGTTATTATGTCTAATTACTGTTATTTTTACTGTATCATTTTAGTCAATTACTTTGATCAAAGGTAAGTAGGCCTTCTGCCCAATTGTTCTTGAGGAAGCAAGCCAATGGGAACTCAGGAGCTTTGGTGGTAGGAGTAGCCATCTGCAGCATTACACTTAGAAGCAGAGATAGCAGCTACCTTCTGGGGACCCAATCTTTGAGGGAGTATAAATTAAGTTAGTATCTTAAAGGAGGGGCTGTGCTCATATTGAACCTTCTGTCAATTAAAGACCCCAGGGCTCTATTTTTACCGTGTCCCAGAGCCATACTATGTGTCTATTCAGAGTGGGTCACAGCAGAGAAACTGGAACAGTGTGATGCTGTTGCTGGATTGGGATCATGGGTGAAGGGGAAGTAAGACAGGCTTGGCCAGGCAGGGGTGCTGCCACGGGGAGGGGGTGGGAGAGAGGGAGCAGAGGAAGCCACCATCTGGCAACTTCCTATTTTTCTAATTATTTTTACTAAGTAGTCAGTAAGCTCAGTTGTTTCCATGCTGCTGGAGAAATAAAAGTGCGTCAGTATCCCTCTTATTTTCATCACCTTGGGGCAAAGGCCCGCCCTAGTTACAGCTGTTAACCTTGCTCCCACCCCGAATCTTTTTCAAAAGAACCATTGTCTAACCAAGGATGAAACATGCTTCCCACCTCTTGGCAAACATGAGATGGAGTAGAGATGCACCAGGAGGGATACATTTTTAGACAAGGCCAATGGATTGATTTGTCTTGCTTGGTTATACTTTTTGTTAAAAAGGAAGGCTTATATTGGGGGTGGGGGGAGGAGGGGAGTTGGTGGGTAGTAATAGTGACACAGGAAAAGAAAAAAGAAAAGAGTATCAGTGAAATATGTCATCCATGCCTCACCCACTCTGTACGTGTGTCAGTGATTTTTTGAACCCAAATTCAGGATATTGGAAGACTGGAAATATGGGTGTGAGACCTGTGATATCACTGACATAGAGAATTCCTAACTGAGCAAATGTCCTCACCTAATGTAAACCAGCACTGTCTTTGCCCTTTTGGTCTAGAGCAGAGAAGGACACCTATTGGCGGAGGGGAAAGGTGGAAGGAGAGTTGAACCCATATTTTCTTGTCTCAGAGGCTGTGTCACCCTGACTCTCACCCTAAGCACTGACCCCTTTTAAATTTTGCCTTCGCTTCTGCCCATCATTCAAAATTGTTGAGATCTTTCTGGATTCCAGTTGTTTTTTGACCTAATAACTCTGGCTCCTCACATCTTGCAGGGGAGGGCATCTGCAGGTTTGATAAGCATGCAACCTATGACTTCACTTGAGTCAGTAGTAAAAATGATGAACCAGGAATTTAGCAGAAAGCAAGACAGAAAGAAACCTCAGACAAGTAAGGAAACAATAAGAGCATGTTCAGCTGTCCATGATGATCTGACCTCACTAGGCTCTGCCTCTCAAATATCCTGAGGTATGGGAGGAATTTGGCATTGGTGATGGGATAGCAGGATCAGTGTCGGTGATTTGTCCCAAATTATCCTGGAAAATGAGAGAGGTGCTATAGTCTCTCTGTTCTCTAGGATACCAGCAGGAATGAAGTGTTCCTTGAAAGAAAAGAATCAGGGCTCAGAAGTGCTTCAAAGGTCAAAGAGGGAAAAGAATTTGAAGAGGGAGAGGGGAACCTGATCAGGATGTTAATAGCAATAATTAGCATTTTTGTTGTGGTTCCCTCGTTTCCATTTTGGCTGATTCTTTGTGACCCCATTTGGGATCTTCTTGACAAAGATAGAAGGAAATTTTAGAGATTATTGAGCCCAATCCCTTTGATTTGGCAGGTGAGAAAAGTGAAGCCCCAGACTCAGGGCACTGATTGTCCAGCATCCCCAGTAACTGACAGGAGGTCTCTTCTTCACATTCCTCTGATCAGCCTGTGTGCATCTGCCAAATGAGAGTCCCTTGGGGTCTCTAAGGATCCTTTCCAGCTCCAGAGCCCATCAGCCTGTATTTTTTCCTGTCTTCCACTCCAGCTTATTTATCTTAAGTCTATATACATCTTGAGAGGGATCTGTGTTTTGCTGTTGCAGTTACTGTGTTGTTTCAGTTGTGTCTGACTCTTTGGGACGCCTTTTGAGGTTTTCTTGGCAAAGCAGTTTGCCATTTCCTTCCCTAGTTCATTTTACAGAAGAGGAAATTGAGGCAAACAGGGCTAAGTGACTTGGCCAACGTCACACAGCTAGTAAGTGTCTGAAGTCAGATCTGAACTCAGGAAGATGAGTCTTCCTGATTCCAAGCCTAGTGCTTTATTCACAGTGCCACCTAGCTGCCTGGTTAGCATTTATAGAGCACTTTAAAGCTTGCAAAATGCTTTAATATGTTAATTCACTTGATGCTCACAATTACCTTGTGAGATATTCCCATTTTACAGATGAGGAAACTGAAGTAGGATGTGGTTAAGTAAACTGCTCAGGGTAACACAGCTCATAAGTTATTGTTAATGTTAACTGTAATGTAATGTTAGAAGGTGGAGGAATTCGAGGTGGAAAAGGAAGGAAGATGAACCACCGAACTGACAATGATTCCTTAGCCTGAAGAAAAGAAAATTGTGTGGTGTGTGTGTGTGTGTGTGTGTGTGTGTACGGGATGTGTATGGGTGTGAGTGTGAGTGTGTGGAAATATTTGAAAGGCTGTCAATAATAATAATAGCTAGCATTTATATTGTACTTTAGGGTCTGTAAAGTACTTTATAAATATAACATCTGATCATAACTGTAGGAGGTAGGTGCTATTATTATCCTCATTTTATATTTGAGGAAATTGAGGCAGACAGCAAATTGCCCAGTGTCACATGGTTAGTGAGTGTCTGAGACTAAATCTGAACTCAGATCTTCCTGACTCCTCATTCAGTGATCTGCCTTAAGGGGAAGAAGAATCAGATTGTGGGTGCTTGATCCTAGAAAGGAGAACTGGGAACTATCAGTAGAAGATGCAAGGGGGGCGCAAATTTCAGATTGGGGTTTCATGTTAAGGAAAACTTTGAAAGTATCTAAAAAGAGGATGCCTTAGGAGGGAGGAAGCTGGAAGCCTGTAAGGAGAGATTGAATGATGGCTTATCAGAGGGGATTCCTGCCTGAGAACAGGCTGAATCAGAAGGGACAGAGGTCCACCGTGATCCCATGAGTGAAGACTGGCAAATGTTGCCCTAAATTCAAAAACAGGGAAAGAGGTGGTTTCATTAAACTGCATGCCAGTGAGTTTGGCAGGCACTTCTTTGACAAACTCTAGCCTGGATTATTAAAGGGATGGTTTGTAAGCACTTGGAAAGGAAGGCAGCGATCATTGTCAGCCACCATGGATTCATTAAGGATGTTATGCGAAAGTAATCTCATTTGCTTGATTTTTAAAATAATGAATATGACAAACAAAACAACATTTCAGTGTGCAAAGAATAAAAGGGGGTTTCATATGAAACTGCAAACTTCTGTTAAATTGTTTTAAATTGTATATTAAATTCAGTACAACTTCTTTCTGCTCACCCCTGTGTGTTTTTTACAAGTTTTAGTGCTGCTTTCTTCTTTTTTTCCCCCATCACTCTACTAGCCACCAATTCCCTCCCTGACAACTCCTGTCCCCCAGATAGAAGCCTTCCTTTGTAACAGGTAAGTGTTGTTTTTGCTACAGTTCAGTTGTACCTGACTCTTCATGATCCTGTGGACCATAACATACCAATATTGTCCATGGGGTTTTCTTGGCAAAGATAATGGAGTGGTTTGCTATTTCCTTCTTCAGTGGATTAAAGGAAACAGGGTCATATAGCTAGTGAGTGTTTTGAGGTCACATTTGAACTCAGGTCTTCCTGTCTCCAAGTCCAGTGCTCTGTCCATTGAACCACCTAACTGCTTCCTAACAGTAAGTATAGTCAAGCAAAACTTCATATTTTCCATGTCTGAAAATGTATGTCTTGTTCTGTACTTTTGGTCTACCACTTCTCTTCCAAGAATAAGATAGGAAATCTGCTACATCATCAGTCTTTGGGAGTCATGATTGGTCATTATATCGATAAGTTCTTAAGTCTTTCAGTGGTTGCTTGCCTTTAAGATAACTGTTAGTATATTGTATGGATGTATGTATTGTAGTATATTGTATGGATAGCATATAGGTTGTTCTCCTGGTTCTGCTTATTTCTCTCTGCAGTTGATAGAAATTTTCCCAGGTCTCTCTAAACCTGTCTTATTATCATCTCTTATGTCATGATAACACAACATTTCTTTCATAGATCATCATTTTTTCTTGCCATTCTCCAATTGATGGGCACTCATTTTGTTTCCAGCTCTTTACCACAACAAAAAATTCTGCTATGAATATTTTTGTACACGAGTTCTTTCCTTTTATCTCTGACCTCTTCAGGGGGCAAATGTTCCTTTGTCTTTCAGATAGGTTTGCTAGATGAATATTTTATAGGCTATGGGAGGAGAGCTAGAGAAGGTCCATCCTTCTACTCTTCCGTCTTGGTTCCATCCCTTTGCTAGATGAATATTAAAGATATATTATATGTGGATTTCAGTGAAAATTTTAACAGTCTTTCCTTATGGTGCACAGCAGGACCTGAATTCTAGTACTTACTATCTGCAAGATTTTAGATAACTTTTTTGAGTGTCATATTCTTTGCCTGTAAAACAATTTTTTTTGGCCTGTAAAACAAATTAATTGGACCAGATGATCTCCAAGGCTGTGATACTGATATTTTTATGGACAAAAAGGAGAGACATAGATTGGATGATACCGTAAGGAGAGGATAATCAGGACAATCCTTGATCAATGTGATGAGATTATTGGTTGCGGTCCTTTGGAAGCCTATGGGGGGCACCTCTCCATGGAGAGTGTGAGCATTTCCACTAGCACCTTGTTCAGAGCATGAAGGGAACTACTGATTCATTTTCAGTGACTGGTGCTGTAGGAGCTGCTTCTTTGTGTCAGGCCAGAAAGGAGAGCAACAACTCATTCTCAGCCTTTGCACATTGTGATTTTTCTCACTTCTAAAGGCAATCTGGTTCACAATAGAACAGTCCCTTGGAAGAGGGAAGTCTGTTCTTGTATGTGATCTTTCCCTGAGGAACTGGAAATGAGTATCTTGGGGCAGGAGCCCATGGGAAATGACACGTATTTATACTTGGTTTGAAAAGAGAGTGACTGAGAGAGGTTCTTCCCAGCCCAAGAGAAAGAAGCAACCAGGACATAGGGACAAATCCTGCAGAAGCGCATGGCACACAGACATGTGTTTGTCCATGTGGCCTTATATATGACAAGATTCCTGAGCCCCCAACCTTCTGTGCAGAAGGTGGAGGATTTTAAAATTCTTAAGCCATGATACCAGAATCTAGTCTTCTAATATGAGAAGGAAGATTTCCTGGGCAGAGCCAGTCTTGGGAGTTACCTCCTGGATAACCCAAGTTTGAAAGGTCTCCAGTTCAAGAGTTCAGGATTTGAACTGTCCAGAGAAAGAAATAGCTTTCCTAATGCACTATTTTCCTTAGAGAAAGATTTCCCACATGACTCCCATGGTAAGAACAGTGAATGGGATCTTTGACTCCAGGAAGCAAGAAACCCAGTCTGGCCATAGACCCTGCTATTCCTGTGAGTTGTTTGGACAGCGTAGGTTTGATGTGTTAGGGATTGTTTGTTCAGCGGACTCCAAGGTTATCTTTACTTCCTTGTGGGGATTTAAAGTATATGGTATTGCTAAGAGTATTAGAGGGAGAACCCGAGTACCCTTTGGGAAACTGAGAAACATTGGAATGTCAAAAGATTGCCATTGGGACAACCCCAGGTTTCATTCCCTTCCAAGGGAAGTTTACTGACTATTTGAGAACTGCATGTATTTTCTGTATCTATTTATGGGTTTCTGTGAGTTCTTTGTATCATCTACATTTTCTGTGGAGTGAATTAAAGCTCTCTGGTTCAATATACATTTAATACCTAGAGTGATTGTACTGGACTTGGGGGGACTCTGTTCTCCATATTTGAAGAAACTTATGAATGAACTACCTGGATATATTAGGAGACTTCCCATGAACTCTACAGCCACTGGATTCTTGTTTCTTGAACATGACCCTTCATCTCCCAGGTCTAAGTATTTTTACTGGCTCACCCCCATTTCTGGAATTCCTCCCTCCTCATTTCCATCTCCTAGTTTCCTTGGTTTCTTTCAAATTTCAGTGAAAATTTCATCTTCTGTAAGAAGTCTTTCCCATCCTCCTTAATGTGAGTACCTTCCTTTGGAGACTATCTTCAATTTATCCTTTATATACCTTATTTGTACATAACTGTTTACATTTTCCCCTTTCTTTCCTCTTGCCTCAGGAGATTGTGAACTCCTTGAGAACAGGAATTCCCTTTTGGTTTTTTTTTCCTTTATTTATATCCCCTGTGCTAAGTACCTAGCATACAGTAGGTGTTTAATAAATGTTTGTTTACTTGACTCCAGTTGATGACTCTTATCATTGCTTTGTTCATCATTTCTATGGGAAGGCCTAAAGTTCAAATGAATTGATCAAACTCTCTAATATTATAAACTGTTTTACTCAGGGGCCTGACAGGAGAAGAAAGAACATTTGCTGAAGCCAGAGGAAGCATATGTTGTCACAAGTGGTAACACAGGACAGCTGAACTGTGGCAACAGGATGGCAAATAGCCCTCAAGGGGGCACTGACTTCTCTGCCAGCCCCCAGGCAGCTGATAAAAGCAAAAATAGGCTATTCTTTGAGCTGGTGTTCCTAAACTGGCCCTCACAAGGTGTCCTATGCTGAGGGGCTTGACCATTAAGATTGCAGAAGAGGCAGATGGGACCTCAGTAAGATATAACAACAGGGTTCTAGGGCATTTCCTGGGTGGTTTTCTCAGGATGCCTGTGTTTATTACCCTTGGGTATGTATGTGTATTTGTGGGAAAGACACTGATCCTCTCTGCACTTCAATTTCCTTCTTATAAATTGGGAGTCATTAATGCCCCTTCCACCTCTAAATCCCATGAATTTAAGTGTAGTACATTAGAGGCACGGCCACTTGGACTGTTAAGTACAATGAATGTCAAAAAGTTGGGGAGAGATACTTCTGGGAGTGATCTGGGAGCTATGGTTTCAGGAGAGTGGAGGAGGCAGGAGCCAGGCCATGGGGGTTAGGGGTGGTAGAATAAGGAAGCAAAAGAAGCTATTTAGTGTAGGTAACTCTAGGAGTTTAGTAATGAAGGGGAAGTAACAGAGGATGATGGCGTCTTTTGAGAAGTAGTGTGAAATAAAAGATTAGGTGTTGAATCTGCAATCAGGAGACCTGAGTTCAAATCCTGCCTCAGGGACTTTCCAGCTGTGTGACCACAGGCATGTCCCTCAGCCTCTCAGAACCTCAGTTTCTTTTCTTGTAGAATGGACTCAAGGATACATGCCCTGCCTACTTATCTAGCTCACAGTGCTGTTGTGGGACAGCTTTTTGCAAACTTTAAAGGACCATGTAAATGAGAGTGACTGTCATAGGGTGAGGGGCAAACCAGGGCATGCTATAAGACAGAACCCATGGAGGGACTGAAGAAGCAGATTAGGGGGGATTATGGGTAGATTTCCCCCCTTACAGCAGAGAGGCAGGGGCCTACTAGGGCACAATGTTGTATACATTTTCGGTTGGCCTCTACTGATGTGGGTGTTTTGCTTAATTGCTTTTCTTGTTACCAGAGAATATTAAATTTGGAAAGTGGGGAAAGAGGGCAATCCCCACAGATGACAGAAACACTAAAACAAAAGGTCTCAATAAAACTTTAGATATGACATTTTTACATCAACATCATTTCTGAATTTGTCCATCCCCATTCCCTACACAGTGAACTATCCCTTGTGACAAAGAAGAAAGAGGGGGAAAAACGCAGATCCTCAAAAAACAAGTCACGTATCAACCACGTCTGACAATACGTGCAGCATTCTGCACCCATCGTCCCCTACCTATGAGGAGTTAGGGTTCTCCCTTGAATGCTGTAATTATATGGCATTCATTTTTATAAGACTTTTTAATTAATGGATAGATTGAGGGAATAGAGAGGTTCTCTCCCATTCTCAATTCCACCCTCCATCCTCCCATCCCCTTGGCCAAAGAGCAGGGGTCTTGCAGTGCTGGGGAGGGACCAGAAGAGGGCGTGGGTGGGCCACAGCCATCATCTGCTAGGACCAGGATAGAAGACTCCCTGGATGGCATTTAAGTCGTCCAGCTGTGCGAATGGCTCCCTGGAAATCTGACGTGCAAAATTTAATTTGAAGCATCAGCAAAGGAATTAGTGACACTGGCTGCCCTTTCAGGATAAAATGAGGGAAATTGTTCAGGGGAAATGTCACACAGGTGGTGCAGAGCACAGAGCACCAGGTCTGATGTCAGGAAGATGAGTCTTCCTGAGTTCAAATCTGGCTTAGTACCTCTGTGACCTTGGGCAAGTCACTGAACCCTCTTTGCTTCAGTTTCCTTGCCCGTTAAATGAACTGGAGAAGGAAATGGCAAACCAATCCAGTGTCTTTGTCAAGAAAATCCCAGATGGGGTCACAAACAGTCAGACACAACATCAACAACACATGTCAGTCACTTCTAGGGGTCAGGGATTCCTTTTCAAAAAGGGCTCTCTCTCTCTGCCTTTCTCTCTCTCTCTCTCTCTCTCTCTCTCTCTCTCTCTCTCTCTCTCTCTTTCTCTCTCTCCCTCCCTGCCTCCCTCTCCCTCCCCACTTTTCTCCCCCTTCCCCATTCTCAGAACCAGCCACAGTTCCTGGAACACAGTAGACACTTAATGAATATTTGTTGAAGCCTGGTTTCAAAGAAGGAATGAGAAAAGATACTTCTTTGCAGAGATGGATGTGAGACACTGCATGGAACAACAGATTTGGCCAGTTTTACTGAATTGCCTTTTTTTCTTCTTTTTAAATTTTTTGTTACAAGGGATCCCAACATGGGTTGGGGATAGGAGATAGAAATGAAGATAACTTCAAAAACAACATCAATAATTTAAAAGAAAAAATAAACAAATGTTTGTCCTTCATATTTATTAGGTGAAGCTGGGTGGTGTGGTGGCTAGAGCACTGGACCTGGTACCCAGAAGACTCGAGTTCAAGTTGGGCTTCAGACACTTGACAGCTCTGTAGTCTTGTACAAGTCACTTCACCTTAAGCCTCAATAACAATGCATCTATCTCCAAAGGTTGTTGTGTGTCTCAAATGAGATAGCTGTAAAGGGCTCAGCACAGTTCCTTAATAAGTTGTTTCCCCCTTGCCCTCTCTTCCCATATTTCACGCAGAGTGAGACAGATGCAAATGATGCCGAAGTGGATATAAATCTCTCCCTTTTGTCCCACTGTCCGATTTAGACGTGCTGGTAATAGAGTTTAGCTATGTAATTAATATCAATCATCCTGAGATCTGGGGGTAGGGGTGGCTGGGTCCTGGCCCTAACTCTGATAGCGTTTAGCTTCATGTCCCTTCCCTTCTTTGTAAAATGTGGGGGCTGGAGATGGATCAGTCTGACCTGACCCTGATGATCCTGGGCTGGCTCTTAGGAATTCAAGGGATCATTTCTTAAGAGTTCCCAAAGTGGCCCTTTCGACTATGTTCTAGAAATTTGTTCTAGAATTTTGCCAAGAATTGAAGTTAAGCTTTTGAATCTAAATGATAATGACTTCCCTCTCTTCCTTTTCTGGGAAATCTGTCCCTTTACTATTGCCTATGATTCCCTCCCCCACTACCCAGCAGTCATAGGATCAGGGAACTCCCAGCAAAGATGTTGTCATGAATGCTTCCATCCAAGCCCACATCTCTCTGGGACCAACTCAGGAACAGAGGAAAATGGATGAAAACAGAGTCAACAAATCCAAAGAGAAGCATAAGCAAGAACACAAGACGTAAAATCACTAATTTTGAGCTGGGAGGAGTCTGGAGTTCTTAACCTTTTTATGTATCCCATTCTCAGAATAAGGTTTTTAAATCCATGAAAAAATACATAGGGCTACAAAAGAAAACAATTATATTGAAATTGTTATGAAAATATAAAAAAACAACCCAACCAAATCCATAGACCCCAGGTTAAGGCTCCCTGAGTTGGTCCAACACCTTCATTTTACAGATGTGGAAACCAAGGCCAAAAGGAAAGAATGAATGGGCCCTTGGCTCTGTCTTCAGTCTACCTTTCCAGGCTTCTTTCCCAATGCCTTTCATACAACCCGAAGTTCCAGTCAAACTGACCTACTTTTTACTCTCTAAACTTGACCTTCTTTCATCTGACAGCACTCCACCAAAAGCTGCTTGTCCTGCATTCCTGGAATGCCCTCCCTTCTCACTTGGGTCTCTTAGAAGTGTCGGCTTCCTCTGAAACTTTAGCTCAGCTGCCTCCTCCTCCAGAAAGCCTTCCACAAAGATCCCTCCTCATTTTCAGGGTTTGCTCTTTCTTCCAGCTGTCATGTCCATACTTATGTGTCTCTTCTCCCTTTTTGTCCTTTGACAATCAAAGGCTCCTTGAAGGCAGAGAATGGTTCCATTTGGTCTTTGTATTCCCATCACCTAAAACTGTTCCTTACACATGGCTTTATTTTTATTTTTCCTGTGGATTTGTGATTTCATTAATGTAAGTAACTGCCCATGAGGAAGCTCTCTCTCTAAGGCAACTTTCCAACTGCTCTGAATCCTATGCTGTTACTCAGTCAGTTTTCAGTTATGTCAAACTCTCGGTGAGATTCCATTTGGGGTCTTCTTGGCCAAGATCCTGGAGTGGTTTGCCTTTTCCTTGTTCAGCTCATTTGACAGATGAGGAAAATGAGGCAAAGAGGGTTCAATGACTTGCCCAGAGTCACACAGCTAGTAAATATCTGAGGCCAGATTTGAACTCAGGAAGATGAGGCCTGATATTCTGTGAATTATGGTGCCACCTAGCTATCCCTTTGTAACTTATAGTTTTAGAGAATTGCCTAGTGGCATTGAGAAGTTAAGGGACTTGTCCAGGGTCATGTAGTTAGTTTGTGTCAGAGGTAAGACTTGATCACAAGTAATTGCTTTTAAAAATGTAAAAATCATTCTTAGTTCTAGGACCACACCAAAATAGGTTGCTGACCTCCTCTCCTAGGAGAATAAAGTTGAGACAATGGTGTGAGCGTTAATGTTCTGGCCCAATCAAATATCAGGGACAGCTTCCTTTCATTTCAGAGAAAAGGGCATTGCAGACGTTGCTCCTACCACACTTTACCCTTTGGGTGGAAGATCTTAAAGGTCTTCTACTGGACCTTCCACCAGTTATATGCCGAAGGGTAATTTCTGGACAACCCTAATCTGAGGAATGTGAGGCAGACCTGGATAAGGAGTTTAGTGTAGGTAAGAGAAAAACGAAAACAGAAAGACAGAGGAATGAAATCAAGCAGTGTGACAGTCCCCTGGAGGAGAGACTGAAAATAGGAGACTGTATAGGCTAGATTAGCTTGTTTTTCCCCCCAAAATCAGAGAACTTAGGAGGAGAGGTAGAGTTAGGGAGGAAAGATAACAAGCTTGGTTTTGAACATTAAGAAGCCTAAGAGATATCCAAGCGGGTAATGTCTAGCCAGCAGGGATTGTTGTGGAACTGAAGTTTAGGATAGAGATTATGGCCATATAGATTTGGGAGTGTCCCATATGGAGATGATAATTGAACCTATGGGAGAGGAGATCTTTGAGTACAGAGAGAGGGAAGAAAAGAGAGCCTGGGAATGAAGGTTGGAAGGTGGGAAGGGGGGGAAAGACTGTCCTGTAAATGAAGGTTCATCATGGTCAGGGTGTGGTTAATGGCAAATGATCCAACAAAGGAGACCAAGGAATGATTTGAGAGAGGAACCCAGAAGTAGTGTCACCCCTTTGAGCCTCAAACCAAGGGGTTAGAATAGATGATATCTTTGGTTTCTTCTAAATATTGTAATTTTATGATTCAAGATGACAAGATCATAGGACTATCTTGGGTCCATAGATCCAAGAGTTACCTCCTATTCGTCTATCCCATCTCAAGAATCTAAAAGATCGTCCTTGTTCTCAGAACAACCTGTCCTCGTCACCCAGTCCAGATCCAATTGGTCTGTTGTACAAAATGTAGTCCAGCCTCTTTCATGCCCAGTCATTTAGTTAAACAGTGAGGTGGCACAGTTAAATTGGATCTAGAGTCAGGAAGATCTGAGTTCAAATCATACCTCAATCACTCAAAGCTGTGTCATCCTAGGCAAGTTACTCAACCTCTCAGCTTCAATTACTTCATCTAGAAAATGAAGTTAATAATAGCACAGGGTCACAAGGAACAAATGAGATCATATATACACACAACCCTTTAAGTATGATATCAGTGTTAATTATTATTCCTATTAGCTTCAGATTGTCTGACTTTTGCTTTTCATCTGAGCCTTTCTGAGTATACTGTAATTACTAATTAACTATTTCTGACTATTCCTGCTTAGATTATCCCAGAATTAGAAAGGCATTGACAAAGTAGAGGGGGGGCAGATGGAGAAAGAACTTACGGCTCAGTTACTGTATGACAAGAGGAGGAAAAGTCAGTAAATTGTGGTTGGCTAAGGAGATTTCAGAATTCTTGACTGTGGAGGTGGTACACTTATGGGTGGTGGCAACATCAAGGCTATGATCATCTTTCTGCATGGCTGAGGTAGGGTGGAGCAATAGCTTATGGGAAGTGAGGAGGCTGAGTGGTTAGGGTGCTTAAGGAAGAATCAATATTTTAAAGTCCCCTAGTATGAGGGCAGGAGATGGGGAGGACAGATAAATTATGAGCCAAGTGCTGAACTCATTGAAGAAGGAAGGAGCTAAAATGAGCTGGAAATCTGTAGACAACAGCTCCAGGATTTTGTTTGGGTGAAGTGAAGGCAGGAAAGGGCATAGCAGGATATGAAAGCAGAACCTGAACAGTTTGAGAAAGAAGTCTTGCTCCCCACCTCTTCTCTCAAGGGACAGGAACAGCAGGAGATGGAAAACCTAAGAGCAGAGAAAAGGTTTCTCCTCTTTGCACCAGAGATTCTCTGCACTCCACTTTGTAAGATGGGTTTGGCAGCAGGAGCTGGGAGTTATCCTGGATTGGCACAGATGGGAGCTGTTGTTTTGGGGCAGATGGGAAATGTCCTATGTGGTCCCTATTGCTTTCCCTCAGGAGACAGCATGAGCCTAGCAGGAGATGAAAGGCACAGGGTGCTGGGCCAAAGGAGCATTGACTGCTCTTCTCACCTGGGGAATCAGCCCAAGGCTTCATGATGCCCATGTGAGCCCAGTATGGACAAACCACAGCCCGGGCTTGAGAAGGCCTTTTCCTTATTCAATCACCATGGAAACTGAGGGAATCCCCCGCGGCTTCCCTGAGGAGAGCTTGTGAGACAGAGAAACACAGAAAGGGAGGGAGATGGAGACAGAGAATCAGACAGGGAGGGATTACAGGGAGGCTCACAGATGAAGAAAGAGAGAGAGACAGAAAGGCTCAGAAGTAAAGGGAGAGAAAAAATCAGAGATGAAGGGAGAAAGACCCTGAGGTGAAGAGGGAGAGAAAGTCTCAGAAATGGAGAGATAGAAAGAAAACTTAATTGACAGAGAGGGAAGGTTTCAGAGATCGAGGGAGCGAGAGACTCAGACAGGGACCAGATATAGGGGAGTATCACAGATGAAGAGAGAGACTCAGAAGTGAAGGAAGAGAAAGGCAGGCATGGAGTGAGAGAAATCCTAAAGCCTAGGGAAAGAAAGCCTCAGAAATAGAAAGACAGATTCAGGATGGAAGGAGGGAAATCTTTAGAAATATAGGGAGAGAGACTGAGATGAAGAGGGTGAGGAAATAGAGAAACTCAGACATGAAGGGATATGGAGACTCAGATGGAGACAGAGGCTAAGACAGGGAGGGAAAGGGAGGAAGAGGGACAGACAGACACAAGCTCAGAGACATAGGCTAAGAGAAAGAGGAAGACAGAGAAGCATTGGGATAGACCCAGACAAAAGTAGAGACAGGCTAGAGAGACTGAGAGAACAGAGATAGAATTAGAGGAAAGCAACAGAGAGTACAGCCTCCCATCACCCCCTCCTCCTATCCCTCTGCAATTACCTTCCTGGCTCCCATGAGCTGGTAGACTCTGGGACAGGGAGTGGGAATAAATAGTGGGCAGCCAATCCTGGCACAAGTGGGGTGGTACTTCAGGGCTCCAAGCATTGTACCCACTTGTAAGATGAGAGTACTGGACACTGACCTCTGAGCTCTTCTAGCTCTGGTGTCCTCTCCTCTTGACTGGGAGGGCCTACCAGGGTGATTAGTGATGGTGGGTGTTGGCAGGTTCAATGGCTTTCACAGCTGCTCATTCCACCCCAGCTTAGTTTAAAATTTATACAAAAAGATGAAGGCTTTCCCAGCCTTTCTGAGATCCCACAATTGATTTCAAGATTCACCTCCCATAGGAGAGATCAGTGAATAGTCCTTGGAGCCTCCCTGTCCTCATTTTCCCCCAAGAGGTCTTTCCTCATGTCTGCTCTGTGACGTGCCAATGGCTCCCACTTCTCAGTCTGTTCCATCTAGTCCCAGACATGGCACAGAACCTCTCTCCCTTCCCCTGATCACTGAGATTTCTGACTAACCCAGATTCTGCATCTGACCTAATAGGAGACAGGTATTGAATTCCCTGACTGAGTGGGAGGCTGGAAGCCCAAGCCAGCTAGAAGGGATACTCCAGGGCAGTAATAGGGACATGGTAAAAATGATCCCTTACTTCAGGTTATGATCTCTAGTATTCTAGAGGTACCCTGAAAGAGGGCACCACACAGAGGGAAGGTGCTGGTCACTTCCCCCTCCACACCCTGGAGACAGCTCTAACATCTCCTCTGACCCTTTGCTCAGAAACTTTTTCACTTTCAGGGAGAATTGAGAGCCAACTCCCTCCAGGGGGTCTGTTCACCTTGACAGCTGCACTTCCCTGGAGATAGTGGGAAAGAGTCAATCATATAAAAAATACATGAGCAGGAGTAGATAGAAAGCTAGCTTTGGAATCAGGAGCACCTGGGATCAAGTCCTGCCCTTTAATATGTAATGTTCAAGTGACCTTGGGAATTTCACTTAACTCTCAATGCCTCCAGGCAGCTGTTGAGACTAAGTTGCAGTGAAAGCATTGATCTTCATTTTTGTAATGTTCTTCACCCATGGACTCTCACCTCTGCAAAAGAGTGGGTTTTCATATCTGTCCTTTGGGGACAAGCTGATTCTTTACAATTTAGCAACATTCCTTTTTGATGGTTTTGAGGTGTGGGTTCTTCCCATTTTCATTGTTGTAGTCAATGTGTATATTGTTTGCCTGGTCCTGCTTATCCCACATGCATTTATTAAGCATGTGCTGGATGCTGTGCTAGCCTTTGGATCTAAGAGGAGAGGGGTTCGTCACTTGGAAGTTGGCCACTGGGTAATGAATGAATTTTTCAGCTATAGAGAAGCAGGCAGAGAAATTGGTCCGCTGAGGTGTGATGCGAGTAGCCTCTGCTTTAGTGGTAGGAGTACCTACTGCTGACGAAATCCCAGCTCTTTTATTGGAGCTAGATTCCAGATTTTCTATGCCTTAGCGGATACTCTTTGAAAACTGGGTGACAATTTCACAATGTGCTTCTCCAGACTTAGATAATGGAGGTCCTTGTATGACGGGCATGCAGTCCATCACTGCCCAGATCCAAAGTTTTACCAGGTTGGCAGAGGACCTAGCTGGGCTTGAGCTCCCATGGCACAGTCTTTGAGAGCTCAGTAGTAGGGCCACCTCCAAACCATCAGGGGTCTTTGGGGTGAATATCATATGGGCCTTTTGGAATATTGAAATGCAGCACACTTGTGGCCTGGAGTTTGTGAGGACAAGAAAAGAGGACTGTGGGTACTGAAAATAGGAAGGACAAAAGAAGGAAAAGGCAGTTAGGGACCAGGAGATTGGTCTCTAAGCTGTGCAGGCTGGATCGAGTGGTTCAGGATTATAATAAGATCATAGGTAGAGCCAGAAGACTCCTTAGAGTCCAACCTCTCATTTTATCAATAAAGAAACTGAGCTTCAGAGAGTGGAGATGACTCCCTCAAGGTCACATAGTTAGTGCCTGAGGGGGCATCTGAACCTAGGTATTCCCGACTCCAAGTCTACTTCTTCCCTGGTCTATATCCTCCTGGAATGGTACCAATAAAGGGATGAGGGCCTTAGTGTGGTAGGAATTTCTTATATGGGCCTGAGCTCTAGAGGAGGTTTTCTTAACCAGAGGACTGTGAGGTTGGCTTTTTTTAAAATATTAGTTTGATAACTTTATTTTAATATATATTTCCTTTGTAATCCTGTGTATTTTGTGTATTAAAATATTATTCTGAGAAGGGGACCATAGGTACTACTAAACTTCCAAATGTATTCAAAACATAAAAAAGGATTTAGAACCCTTAATCTATTGGCTTCAGAATGCTTTTCATTACGTGGATGGATTAAGTAGATCCTCGGATTTCTTGGAGTCCCTAAAACAACCATACCTCTTGCACAAGGGGTCCTTGAGATTCTTAGAGCACTGTCTTCTTCCTGTGGCTGTAGTCTGCAGCAAGGTAAACAAATCCCTCCCTCTCTTTCCCCCCCCATCTCTTGCCTCTATCTCTGGACTTAGGCTTCCATTTAATTTATCAAACATTTTTAACACCTTTAGTTCAGAGCCCTGTGCTAGCCATCTGGGAAGACGCAAAGTGTTGGTAAGGTCTTGCCCTCATTGAAGCTTGCAGACTAGTGGGAAGAGAAGACACATACACAGCTAACTATAATATACAATATTACAAAGCAAATCCATGGTTCTGGAGTCAGAGAACCTAGATTCAAATTCTATCTCGTTCTTATTACCTAGCTTCTCCGGATCTTAGATTCCTCCCTGTAATAGCACTAGGTGACTTCAGAGGTCCCTTCCAGCTCCAGACCTATGACAGTACAAGCGCCCTGATGAAGAGGTTAAAAAATAAGGATAACTGGAAATTCTGGGGCCTTTTGAAGTTTACAAAACACTTTCCTCACAACAGCCTTGTGAGATAGGATTATCACTTTTGTGAAGAAGGAAACTGAAGCCTAGAAAGGAAACACTGTAGGATTTGAACCTGGAAGGGACTTTAAAGGTCACCAATCCAATTTGCTCATTTTCAAGAGGAGGAAACTGAGGCTAAGTGATTTGTCCCACACAAAGAATCAGAGCCAGGATTTCAGCACCTAGGACACCTCTCTGGAGCACTGAAGGGAGGATATCCCACCCCTATTCAGGAAAATAACTTCATCCTAAACCCTATGCCATGAAACTTCCCAACCCCAAGTCTTTCAATCAATCAGTCAGTATTTAATAAGTACCTACTATATACCAGGCATCATATTAGACTTTGGGGATATAAAGACAAATAGAATGATCATTGTCCTCAGGAAGTTTACATTCTCTTAGGAGGTAAATATAATTATACACAAAATATATGCAAAATAAATACAAGGTAATTTTCAGGGGGCACAATAAGCTCCATGTTTTACATGACGTAAAATGAAGAGCTATATTACAAGAGGAGGGATCAAAGCAGGCTTCCTGGAAACAGTAGCATTTGCAAAGGACTTCAAAGCAGGGAGAGGTGGCCAAGAAGGGGTGGACATATTCGAGGCATAGGGTTTTAGGCTGAAGTTACCTTCCTATACAGGAATGGGATTTCCTCCCCTGAGTACATGAGGGAGGTGTCCTCGGTGCTGAAATTCCTGCCCCTGTGGGGGATCCCAGCTGCTGCACACTCCCCTCCCTTCCTCCCCAGAACAGACTGGAGTGTCCTGGCCTTTTCCTACCCACATCCTGGCATCTGTGTCTGCGGGGGTGGTCCCTGCTTAGGAGCCCAGGATGGAACATCCGAGGGTGGGGCCTCCCAGACAGCCTGAGCCAGATTCCCCTCAGTTCCCAACCCCAGGCATTTCTCTCTCCTCTGGGTTCACTCTACCTTTGCTACACTCATGGGGGATCCTGGGACCTGGAACCCACCATGGCCTTGAGATTCCAATCCCTTTATAAGCATTTGTGTCTATAATTCTGCCTGAAGATGCCATCCCCTCCATCTGTCCCTGCCATCTGCTCCTGCCTGTTTTCCAAACTGTTTGGAATTGGATTTTTTTTGGCGGGGGGGTGGTGAGTAGAAGGGGGATGGGTGGCCTTGGAGCCCAGGTGGAGGGCAGTCAACTCCAGCCACTTTTCTATAAAAGGAGACAAGTAGCTTAGAGACAGTCACAAAATCTCCAAATTTCACAATCGGTAAAGGACATCAGAGGTCTCTTAGTCTTATCCATTTCTAAACAGCAAACTCTTCTATAATATCCCAAACAAGGAGCCATGTAGCCTCTAATTGCAGGCCTCTACCAATAAGCAGGAGGGGCAGCTAGGTGACACAGTGAATAGAGAGCTGGGCTTGGAGTCAGGAAGAACTGAATTTAAATTCAGAAGCCTCCATAAACTTCCTTAAGTCACTTAACCTCTATGTGCCTCTGAAGAAGGAAATGGCAAACCACGCCAGTATCTTTGCCAAGAAAACCCCTGGACAGAGGTCCACTGGGTCACGAAGAATCCATACGACTGAAATTACTTAGCGACAATGCACTTCCCTCTGAGGCAGCTCATCTCTCTGCTGGACAGTTCTAAATCTTAGGTAGCTTTTTCCATAGCTCAAGCCCAAATCTTCAGCAGTTTCCTCCATTCATTGTTCCTAGTTTTGTCCTCTGGGGTCAAATGATAAGACTAATCCCTCTTCCACAGGATAGTTCTTCAGATTCTTGAAGACAGCTCTCATGATCCCCTTCCACTTCTCATCAGCTCCAGGAAGGGACCTCAGGGGTCATCCAGACCAGCTCTCTCATTTTTACAAGTGAGGAAAATGAGGCCCAGAGAGGTTACATGACTTGACTAAGGATACACATGTAACTAGTATCAGAGTCAGAATTCAAACGCAGGTCTTTTGACTCCAGATCTATCTCTTTTCAGTATACTGAACATGGTCCTGATTTTTGGTGAAGCACTCCCTTGAGGCTCACTCACCCAACTACTACGGACTAGCAGTTTGTGCCTCCAGAATGTAACAGACTACTCCCCTTTTCAGGTTGTAATGGGACCCATTGAGAGGTTATGCCTTCTTATACCGTTGCTCATGAGCCCCATCTAGTGTGATCTTGTGCAGTGATCAACCAGTAGCATCAATTCACTTTTAAAAAGGGATGTTTACTGAGAAAATATAGAAATGCAAAAGTATAGAAATACAAAAACATTCCCCCTAAAATTCGATTTACACTTTCCCCTTACGTATACATATACACATACTCACACACATATTCTCCCTCCTTTCTTCTGTCTCTGTCTCTCTGTCCCTCTCTGTCCTTCTCTCCCTCTCCCTCTCCCTCCCCCACCTCTCCCTCATCCCCCACCCCTTCCCATCTCCCCTTCCACCCCCAGGAAGAGTGAGCTCAAGTTTAAATAATAATAATAGTGAACATTTATATAGCACTATGTGCCTGACACTCTGCTAAGCACTTGATCTTTCCAACAACTCTGTCAGACAGGTGTTACTCTCATCCCCATTTTACAGATGAGGAAATTGAGACAAACAGAAGTTAAATGACTTGCCCAGGGTTACATGGCTAGTAAGGGTTGAGGTCATATTCGAACTCAGGTCTTGTTAACTCCAGACCTTGTGTGCTGTCAAGTGAACTACAAGTACAAAGGTATCAAGACACACCTAGAAGGAACATATGATATTGAGAGTTACCTTGTGACTTCTAGTCCTGGGGATCCTTTCCTCTCTTTTCACAGTCCCTACCAAGTTTGCTTCAGGTGTCTGTGATAGATGAATCATCCCCTTGCTTGGTTGGGCTGTTAATGGCCCAATCCATTGCTGGGATAGGCCAAGTAAATTGTTCAGCAAGTTGTGCGCTAGTTCCTTACCAGAGTTGGCTGCTGCTGCTGCTGCTGCTGCTACTGGCTCTGATGACTGGTGAGAACTCTCTGATGGCTCTTCCAAATTCATTGACTGCTTGGGCACTCCCTTCTTAGAGAACTCATGCCAAAGATCAGGAAAAATAAACAAAGGAGAGACCCAAGAAAGAGAGGCATCATATGTTTATGGATATGTGTTATGAGGAGATAAAGGAACTGCTGCTTTCTCCCTATTGGGGAGATCACAGCATTTTTTGCCTGGCTATTCACTAAAAAAGAAAAATGATAAAAGGGTCAAAGAGCAGGCTCCTTTTGTACATGAATTCAGTTCTATCTCCTTGTTTCTTGAGTCATCGGTCCTTCTGGTTCTGATACCAATTAGAAAGTCAATAGAAGGCTTTTTTGCCACTACACATTATGGACCCCTGAGTCATTCATGGCCCAAAGAAGTCTCACTCATCCCCCATGTGCTGGATTGGAAAGGTACAGGGAATTTTGTGCACATTATATATAACTGACTGGGAAGGGCAAATCTGAGCATGCTCCAAAGACTGGGCCCTTATTGGTCAGGATTTCCATTACCTGTCTTTCATGAAAGGTGGCAGCCAGAATTGAAGATAATAATGCTTCAGAAGTGATTTGCCCAGGGTAGAAATCAGTAATATTATTACCTCCCTCATTTTGGACACTATCCATCTGGTAACATCAATATCACATCAGGTTTGATGCCTGCCATATCACACTCTCAGTTCATACTGTTCTTGGTCCACTAAGACCCCCAGGTCTCTTTCACATGCCCCCTTGCTCAGCCTTATCTCCTCCATTTGGAATCTATGCAATCAATTTTTTTTAACTCAATGTAGGACTTTACATTCAATTTCGTATTCTTAGATTTAGTCTTTTGAGACTTTTTTGGATTTCAACCTTGTCGTCCTTTGCATCATCTACAAATTTGATAAGCATTACAACTACACCTACATCCAAGTTATTGATAAAAACAATGGATTACATGGACCAAGGAAAGAGTCTTAGGGGACCCTAAGAGAAATCTCTCTCCAGCAACTCCCCAAAGGGGTTTTGAGGGTGGAGAGAACTTTTCTGGATTCCCTTTAAATTGCCCCCTCTCCTTTCTTTTGTCAAAGTGGGCCTCTTTCCCTGGTTCTGGCTTAAGTGGTCACCCCGGTATACAATTCAGTCTCCCAGAAGTCTAAGGCAGCCTATACAGAGGAAAGGGGGCTGCATATGGAGTCAAAGGACCTGAATCCAAATCCTCCTTATTACTTGTAGGACCTTGGATAAGTTAATCAACTTTTTGGACTTTCAGTTTCCTTATCTGTAAAATGACTATGCTGGATGTCCCTCATGTTCTTTCAGTTTGTTACATTCTTACCTATCCTTTAAAGTCTTCCTCCAGGGCCATCTCCTCCAGGAAGCCATCCCTGACCCCATTCATATGGTAACATCTTTGGACATAGAGCTACTCCATTTTAAGAATCACCTTCCCTCTTCAGCACATGATTAATATCTCTCTAAGATGTTTATCATATATATTGTACATGAGAATTATCTGTGCAGATGCCTTATCCCCCTATTAGATCCTGAACTCAATAGAGGCAGGAACCTGGGGCAGTGAATTGTGTGTACAGTCTGGAGTCAGGAATATTGATCTTCCTGAGTTCAAATCTCAGATACTTAGTAGCTGTGTGCCCTGGGCAAGTCACTTAACCTATTTGCTTCAGTTCCTTCATTTGTAAAATGAGCTGAGAAGGAAATGGCAAACCACTCCAATATCTTTGAAGATAATGTCAAATGAGGTCATGAAAAGTCAGATTCTAATGAAAACCACTGAAAAACAATCTCTCCCCGGATCCCTACCTTCTCTCCATCCCCAGCACAAGTCTCTGCATACAGCAGGTGCTTAATTTAATTTTTATCGTATGAATGATTGCACAAACAGATGTACATTATTCCATTTTAAAGGTCCTTCCAGACAAGAAACTGGAGAGTGGACAAAATTCTCCAATCAGACTAGGAGGAATAGGATGCAGAGGTTGGAAAATACCCCCAAGGGAGCAAGAATGTCTCCAGTCATAGCTGAGAAACCTTGATTTGGAGCTAGGGGACATGGGTTGAAATCTCATCCCTGTGAAATCTCATCCCATGACCCTTCTCTATAATGAAAGAAATGAACCAGATAGTCTTTAAGCATTTTTCCAGTGGGATAGCCTGTCACTCTTGGGCTACCTTTCCCTCAGTCTATCCCTACCTATTTAATAGATGAATAAACTGAATCCAAGAGAGGGTATCTCCCCCAAGGTTACCTTCCAGGTTGCCTGTAGCAGATGGGGTGCAGCTTGCTAAGATGTGGTCTGTCAAGGACCCAGTGATTGTCCTCTCTGCTCCAGGTTTGGGCTCCCCTGTCCTTCACAGCACAAGGCCCTGAAGCCCTGGGCTAATGAGTTTAGGCCAGGCCAGTGGATAGGTGGCTGCATTTCTCCTGGTGGGAAGTGGTAGGAATGGAAGAAGGAGACAGAATGGACCTTACCCTTGGGATATGACTGTTGGGCAAGCAGAGCAAAGAGCTCTCGGACAATTCTGGGAAACACACCTCCAGGAGCAATCTGTAACTCTTCAAGTATAGTTATATACAAGGGGCTGAAGAAAGGGGTGTAGACAAAATGTGGCCCCTGAACACTCAGATGGGAGGAAGAAGAGATCAGGGCAGAAAGATCCCAATGGTACCTGAGCCCTGAATTGCTGTGGCACAGGAGGGAAGTACCTTCCCTCTCTGGGCTTCTATAAGTTTACTCTTCTATAAGAATGAGGACATTGGCATCCATGGTTCTCTTCTGGCTTTAAATCCCATGAACTTCTGATCCCAGAAGTACTAAGAGATCAGGTTAGGAAAACTTGGGGGAGTATATTGATTGAATAGGATGATGGAAGCAAAATCACAGAATGTCAGAGCTGGAAGAATTCCAAGCCAGGAAGGGAGAAATCTTAGAACAGTGAATGTCAGCACTAAAAGCAACTACCGGACATAGAGCAAGGGTGGGGAACCTATGGCCTTGAGACCACATGTGGCCCTTTGTGTCCTCAAGTGCAGTCCTTTGACTGAATCCAAATTTCATAGAACAAAGGGTTTCCAGTTTGGATTCAGTCAAAGGGCTGTACTTGGGGACACAGAGGGCTGCCATATGTGGTCTCAAAGTCACAGGTTCCCCACCCCAACAGAGTTTGAGCTAGATGTGTCTAGGAAGATCTTAAAACACAGAGAGTAGAATGTCAGAGTAGTTGTTGGAGGGGTAGACTTGAGAGATTTTCGAATTCAATACTAATTTTTACATACAGGAAAACTAAGGCCTAGAGGTGGCAAATATCCCTACTGGACAGGTGGAGCAGGGAAGCCAGAGCACTCCAGGCCTGCAGGGGTGGCACTGGTGACAGACAGAAGATGAGGCTTTGGGAATAGAAGAGCAAGGGATATGAGAGACACCCATCATGGGAGGAGAGAACCCCTTTTCCTGATATGCTGGTATATGCCTTCTCTCTTCCTACCCCAGACCTGAGACATATCAGTCCAGCTGAAGGACAGACCACCTCCCTGACTCACCCCCGAGCCTTTGCACAGCCAAATCCACCTGGCCCAGGAGATGGGTGCTTCCCAAGGCCTTCGTCTGGAGCTGACAAGCTGCAGAGGTTGTGGGGTGGGGAGGCAGAAGAATGAGATGACAGAGGGGAAGGGGGCCTCCCCTCCTTCCCTATGCCTCTGCCAGGACGCTGTGTGCAGGAGGCTGCTTTGGAACACACCCCCACACGAATGGTGTCTCTCACGCCTCCACCAGGGGGTTCCACGTGCCCTGGCACAGGGCTGTACAGAACCGGGGAGAAGCTGCTCACATTCCTTCAGGAGGTGCCGATTCCCTCCCCCAGCCATTCCCTCAGGGGACCTCTTGGCAGGCCCTGCCCCCTAGCCCATGATACCTGGTGCCTGATCTCTGAGCGTCACTGAGGTCCTGACCAGGAGAAATCAGCTTTGTCTTAGGGGGCAGACTTGAGATTGGACCATGGGAGATGACTTTCTAATGAGGGAGGGGTGAGAAACACACTGGAACCCATGAAGTCATTCATTAAGTCAGGAGCATAGTTTTAAAGTCGGAAGGGACCTTAGAAGCTCCCTTCCCTTTCTCCCATTTTACAGATAAGGAAACTGAGACCACACAGTGACAGAGGCTAGATTTGAATCCAGTTCTCCTGACTTCTGATCCAGTGAGGAATCCTACTGCTTTAAAGGAATAAAGAATCTTTCCAGAGCAAGGTAGGGGTTGGGACACTCAGGAGAGGGAATGATGGGAAAATAGGTCTCCTCTGGACTCCCTGATGCTTACCAGCTGGGTGATGTTGGACATGTCACTTAATTTCTGTCTGCCTCAGTTTCCTCAACTGTAAAATGGTAATAATAACTATTATAACTAATAACTAAATAATACTAACCAATAACTAAAATATCTCCCAGGATTGTTACGAGAACCAAACGAGATACTTGTAAAGCACTTTAGTGCCGCTAGGTGACCCGGTACATAGAGCCCCAGGCCTGGAGTCAGGGAGGACCGGGTCCAAATATGACCTCAGACACTTACTGGTTGTGGGACCCTAGGCAAGTCATTTAACCCTGTTTGCCTCAGTTTTCTCATCTGTATAATGAGCTGGAGAAGGAAATGGCAACCCCCTCATCCCACCCCCAGTATCTTTGCCAAGAAAACTCCAAATGGGGTCATGGAGAGTTGGACACAACTAAACAAAGAGAGCACACGGTTCCTGGCACGTAGTAGGTGCTCTTTTCCCAAAAGGAGGAGGTTATTAGATCACGGCCATCATAGTTTACATTTCTGCAGTGCCTTGGGATGTCAAATCTATTCTGTCTCAGTTCATCAGGGTTTTCATGTACTCTGTGACCTTGGGTAAGTCATTCCCCTTCTCCAAACCTCAGTTCTCTCTTCTGTGGAGTGGTGACATTATTCACAGTTACCAATATCAGAGGGTCTTTGCACGTTGCAAACGTCAATCATCCTCACCACAACTCCCTGAAGCAGAGAGGACTCAGGAGGCCAAGGGAAGGATAGTGACTTGCCCAAGGTCAAATAGGTCAAAACCAAGGTTGGAAACGAGGTGTCCCAGTTCCAAACCCTGAGACCTTTCTACTGTCTCATTTTTCTAATTATTATATATATATATCTATATATCTTACAGATGAGGAAATTCAGGCCAAAAAAAAAAAAGAAAGTGACATGCCCAGGGTGACTCTGGGAATAAGTATCCTAGGTTAGACTTGAACCTAGACCTTCTGCCTTTAGGTTCCATCACGTTCGAGTTCTATGGGCTCTACCTTGAAGCCAGGTAGATGCTGCCCTGCCTGGAGCCAGGGGAATGGAAGGGAAGTCTTCACCCCTGCCATTGCCTAGGTCCATCCTCTCTACAACCAGGAGGCGGAGCAGGGTACAGGGTGGGGGGCCAAGGTCATAGATCTCCCTCCCTCTCGGTGTGGCCCAGAGACCCTTAGACCTCAGCTGAGCCGCTACTTAATCCGCGGGTCATCCCCGCCCCTCCACCCCGCAAACCTCCCGCAGCAGCTCCTGCTTTGCGCCGGCGCGTGGGTGTGTGGGGAGGGGGCGGTTCCCGTCCTTACTTGCCCTAGTAACCCGTCTCCCCCCACAGTCCCCCGGCGCCCCTCTCCCTGCCTTGCAGTCTCTGGCGGGGTGCGCCTTTGGAGACCCCCAGTCGAGGGCTTCCAGGAGGGGTGTCCCGGGGGCGGGGCAGGGGAGGGGGCGTGGCTGCGGGTCTAGTCGCCCCACGAGGCGGGAGTGTGAGTGGGGAGGGGGTTTCCCTGGATCCCCTGGCTGCGCCTACCTCGCCAGGTACCCAGCAGCGGGCCCCAGCCCCTCTGCCTTGCTCTACTCAGCTCAGGGGGATCCGGGCCTAGGGAGGGGTATCTGGGGGCGGGAGGGGGGCGGTGCACTGGGAGGCGCCTCCAGCCTCCTCGGAGGAATGTAAGGTGCCTCGTGGGGCAGAGACTCAGGCTCCGGAGCAGGTGGGGAGGAGGGGAGAAGCACTAGGACCCTTCCCCCACCTTTACGGGGGCCCCCCATTTCTGGGAGCTTGGGGTCTGAGAACTGGAGGGGAGGGGTGTGAGGAAGGAGCAGGGACACCGACGCTGCTTTGGGGAGAGAAATCTGGGTCCGGGTTGGTGCTGACCACCCCTTCCCAAATGAGAGGGTCGTGAGCGAGGCGAGGTCGACACCCCCGCAATCAGCGTCCGTTCGGGCCGGGGGCGTTAGGGAGTCCCTGGGGAGAGGGAGGGGCTTCAGGGCTGAGCCTGGGGAGGAGGGAGGTGGTAGGACTGCCTGAGGGGCGTGTCCCTCCCGCCTTCCAGCACCCCCCTCCTCCTGCCTTCCAGCATCCCCCTCCTCCCGGGCCTCCCCCCGCCCCTCCGGCCGCCCTCAGCCGCCTCCCCCGTTGCAGCGCCTCGGCTTCCCTGCGTAGTCAGTGTCTTCTTGCAGAGGGGTGAGTGGGGGCTGCGCTCCTGGGAGGGGCTGGGGGGCTCCAGAGGGTGGGGGAGGATGCCCAGGGGAGCGGAATGGGGGAACTACTCCTGGGACCCCCGCCCCCTCTTCTCTAGAAGCCGGATTCGCTGCTTGGCCCGGGGATCCCCATTTCTCCACTGCCTCCTCTGCCTGGGGAACTGGAGCAGGAGCCCCACTGCAAATGCTGGGGGGGGGGGCGGGTGTCCAGCGGGAGCGGGGTAATATGGGTAGGAGCATCCCAGAGCAAGGACGGGAATCCTGGGGCTGGGAGGGTGTCCCAGAGCCGAGGTGGAACTGTGTGGGTATTATCGGCAGTTATGAGAGATTCAGAATCGGGGGTTTTGGGGTTTTGAGGGCGAACCCGAGAGGTAGGAATGTGGGACGATGGAATGGGGCCAGGGAAGGGAGAGGAATGGATGGACCAGGAGCCTCCGGCAGACCCAGGGGAACTTGGGTTCAGGGTTTGGAGCCCTAGAATGGTCTATGGAAGCTCTTTCAGGCCAGACTGGGAGTTCTGGAGATGGCTTTCCAGTTGTGTGAGGACTGGGTGTGGGCAGAGGAGGGGAGCTCTGGCACTTTTCTGGAGAGGGGAAACCGGGATGCTTTTCTCTTTCTTGAAGGGTGGGGGAAGGATCTTTGGGAGTGCTACCTCTAGCCCCTGTTTTTTGGTCCCCTTTTCCCTTTGAGGAGGGGGGTGGGGTTGAAGTCACTTTGGAAGACTGCAGAAAGGAGAAGGTGCTATCCTGGTATGCCACCCTCCCTCCTCCCAGTGATCTAAGGCCTGAGAAGGCAGACCTTGCCCTTTCGTTGCTACTTCCTAGAGCCCCTTTAGGCAGGAGCCAAGTACTGTCCATACTGCAGGCCTGGCTTTTTGGATGGCAGAAAAGCTAATGAATGGGGCCTTCTTCCCTAACTGACACCTCCCTTTCCCCCCACCCCGCACAGAGGGGCATATCACTGGCTGGAGCCCCAGCCCAAAGCCTCAAGACTTGGGCAGGTAGGTGGAATATCAGGGTTCTTAAGATAGGGAGGACCTATCCAAGAGGGACGGGAATACATATGCAGGCATATGGCCATCTGAATATATCTACACGTTGCTGGACATAGGTGCAGATATGCATGCATATGTAGATAACATGCATGGTCACAGGTTTATGCACACAATGCACTCATGTTTCTGCATGCCTACAGACATTTATGTACAAGAACACAAAACATGCAGTTTGCAGGCATATATCATTCCATGTCCATATGCAAATATATTATTCCATGTGTATGCACAAACATGTTCAGTACAATTACATGCACACACAAATCTGTACGTGAACACATACAGTAACATGGACTCACTGAGACTGCTGCCCTTTCTTTTTCTGCCTCTGTCTCTGTTTCTCACATACAAACATACACTCACACACCCAGCTTGGTCAGCCATTTCCAGGATGCCCTTCTCCCCTTCTGTCCTCTCTCTTCTCTTTTCTCCTGTGAAGGGGGACTCTTCCAGACCTTATGGGGGAGGCAGGTAGTCAGGGGGCAACAGGAGGGGAATGACAAAGGGTTGCTGCCCTATCTTCTACAATGTTCCTAGTGTATGAAGGGGTACAGGAGGGGTGTAATGGCCAGTGTCTAGGCGTATGATTACATATACACGACTGTGTGTCAACTTTCTGAAGAGTGGTAGAGGAGACAGAAGAGAAAGCCCTGGCCAGGAAATCAAGAGGCCTGGGTATCGGTCATAGTCCACGGATTTGCTGTGTGACCTCGGACCAGTCACTTCCCCTCCAGTTTCTTCATCTGTAAAAGAACAAGGTAGAGTTCCATGGTTGGCACTGTCCAGCACTCTCACCTGAGGATTTTACAGTATCGCGTGCATGAGTTATGTGATAGCGGTCTTACGTGTGCTTGGGTACAAGTGAGGCCATGCAAAGAGCAGAGGGAAACAGCAGGCTGAGGTAGGGTAAGCAAGAATTAACTGGGAGGCTGAAATGTCTAGGTCCATCCTGTTCCCACTGAAGAATTTCCCCTCTAAGCCTGTTCTTGGGGGAAGTGTAAGGATCTCAGGTCAGGAGGGTGATGGGGTCTGAAGGAAAGCAGACTCTCAGTCCTCTCCAACCTTCCTCTGCTTGTTTTTCCTTTCCTGGTCCCCCCATCTTTCCCTTCCTACTTGTAACTGTTCATCTCTGCTGTCTCTCTGTTCCTCCATGCCTGTATTGCTTTCTACCTTTGTCTCCATCCCTCTCTCCATTCCTGGCCTTATCCATCCTTATATCCTTGTCCATCCCTCTGACTCCTTATCACTATTTCTCTGTGCTTTCCTCCATCCCCCATCTGTCACTGTCTCTCCCTCTCTCTCTCCTTGTCTCTCCCTGTTTCTGTTTCTCTGGCTCCCCATTACAACTTCTCTGAGCTTTCCCCCACTGTCTGTCTCTCTGTTTCTGTCTCTTTCTCTCTGGCTCCCCATCACATTTCTCTGCGAGCTTCACTCAATCCTCTTGTCTCTGTTTCTTTTCATCTCTGTATGTCTCTCCCTGTCTCTATGTCTCTGATTCCCTGTCATTATTTCTCTGTGCCTCCCTACATCCTTCTATCCCCATCCACTCGTTTGTCCCTGGCCACCTCATTGGCTCCCTGTTGACATGACTACTACTGTCTGCATCTCTCTGCCTTCAACATTGCCTCTGGGACTGCCTCTGTTGATTCCCCCTATCACTGTGTCTCTGTCCTTCCATGTATCTCTCTTTCCTTCTTTTCCTGTGGAATGCAAGCAGGGGTTCTGGAGTCCCACCACCGCTGTCATGGGAAAGCAGAACAGCAAGCTTCGCCCAGAGATGCTACAGGACCTAAGGGAAAACACGGAGTTCTCCGACCTGGAGCTGCAGGAGTGGTACAAAGGTTTCCTGAAAGACTGCCCTACAGGCATCCTCAACGTTGAGGAATTCAAGAAGATCTATGCCAATTTCTTCCCCTACGGAGATGCCTCCAAGTTTGCTGAGCACGTCTTCCGCACTTTTGACACCAATGGGGATGGCACCATCGACTTTCGGGAGTTCATCATCGCTCTCAGTGTTACCTCTCGAGGGAAGCTGGAGCAGAAGCTCATGTGGGCTTTCAGCATGTATGACTTGGATGGCAATGGCTATATCAGCCGGGAGGAGATGCTGGAGATTGTCCAGGTATGTTACAGCCACCCCCTTCACCCCGCTTGGCCTCCCACCAGCCCTGGCAGGGTAGAATTGATACATTCCCTGAGTCAACATTTAATAACCATTTCCTATGGTTATATATATGGCCTGGGGGAGATACAAAATAGAGAAAATGTAAAATGTCTCTAGGAAGAGGACATGACACAAATAGATAGCTCTAGTATACGATATGATGCAAGTGCCCTGGAGAAATACTAAGTGCTGCGTAAGGGTTGGGAGGCAAGGTTATTACCAATAGGGGATTCAGACAAGCTTACCTGGAGGAGGTGGGATTTGAGATAGGATTTCAAAGATGATGAAGGGCAGAAGGGAAGCGATAACAGAGAACTGGGTAGGTAAGATACCAGGGTGGAAAAGTTCTTCATATGGGGGGTGAGGAGGAGCAGAGACAGTCAATCCAGTTTTTTTGGAAAATAGTTTGTGTGTGCAGAGTAATATGAGATAAGGTTGGAAAAATCAGGGTGATATCAAATTGGAAGGGCCTTAAATGCCAGGCACAAGTGTCTGAACTTTATTAAGCAGTTCAACATTTAAGTACATAACATGTGTAAGGCCCTGTGGATATAAAAGCAAAAAAGAAAATTGCCTTCAAGGAACTTACATTTTATAGGGGGATATAACATGTGATGCAGTGATAGAGCACTGGAAGACTTATCTTCACAAGCTCAAATCTGGTCTCAGGCAGTAGTGTGACCCTGGGCAAGTCACTTAACCCTGTTTGCCTCTGTTTCAAGCTGGAGCAGGAAATGGCAAAGCACTCCAGTGTCTTTGCCAAGAAAATCCAAAATGGGGTCACAAAGAGTCAGACATGACCGTAAAAGGTCCTAAACAAGATAAATATAAGATCATTTGAGGAGGGAGAAATCACTAGCAACACTGGGTGGGGGTGAGGAGTCACGAAAGACTTCATGAAAGGAGGGGACATCTGACCTGAACCTGAAGCAAAGCTAAGGATCCAAAGAGGTAGAGGTAAGAAGGGTACACATTGCAGGCATGGGAGGCAAGCCATATGGAAGTAGTGGAGATCTACTGAGGATTATTGAGCAGTAGTATAAACATATCTATGCAAGGAAGATTGGTCTGACAAGGTTCCATAGCAGCAAGTAGATGTGGGGTTGTCGGGGTGAGAGAGGGGAGCTGGGATGGCATATCCCAAGATTATGGCCATGCTTCAGGAAGGCATAATGGAGAATCAGACTAGAGAGGGACAGTGGGTAGTTAAGAGGAGAAGGGACCAAATGCTTTTGGGTGCCTCACCTGGTGCCAAGTGCCACAGAGGACAGGACATAGTTCCTGTCTTCAATCACTTCACTACCCTCTTGGGGGCTTATAATCAAAGCCACAATTTCTGATCCTAGCATTCGAGGCTCTTCACCAACTGAAGTCCGCACCTACTTTTCTAGGCCTCTTCTCATGAGACCTGGATTTTAGTTTGGTCTCTGCTGTTAATTCATGACACCTCAGTCTCCTCCTCCGTAAATGAGGAGACTGGACAATGTGATCCAAAGAGATAAATGATTGTAAAGTGCCTAGCACAGTGCCTGGCACATAGTGCTATGTAAATACTGACTATTAATTATTAATTAATATAAGATCAATTCCAACCTTCTCCCTATGAGTCTAAGCTCTGTATCCTTGAATATGATGTTCCTTGGGGGTCACTATTTCACATTTCACTGCAGGGAGAGTCTGTTTCCCTAATGTATGTGTATGTGTGTATATGTGCATGTGCATGTATGTGTGTATGTGTGTGTATGTACAGGGGAGCTATCCCCCTCCAATGGCAACCAGTGCCTCCTCTCAGCATAGCTCAACCTCCAAGCCCTGCCCTTAGTGCTCATCTGCATAATTTTACATAAATTAGTATAAAATCTCCTCCTTGATCTTCAGGTTGCTGAACCCTCTTCACCATCCTTGCCTAAGCTCCTGACTCTCCAACCTGACACCTGACACCTGATGTGTTCATTTACATATATTTGCATAATTTCTACTTGCTGGGTCTTATTTCCTTCTCTTCCCTCTCCCCACTCTGCCCAAGCTGAGGACTCCCAGAGCAGATGCTCATTTACATTTATTTTGCATAAATCAGGGAGGGGGGATTTGCTCTCAAGTGCACTAATGTCCGTAGGTTTCTTCTTCGAAGGTCCAAGCAGAGACATTTCAGACCTGGCCCTGGGCCTCCCTCCTGCTGGGGAGGGAAGGGATCCTGGCCCGGAGCACCCCCTGCTGGTCACACAGGTCACTAGCCCAGGTCAATGCAACTCAAATGTATCTGTGCAAGGCTGTGCTAAGGCACAGGGAGAAAGTGGGGGAGAGCAGGCCAGCCCACCCTGATCCATCAGCCTTCCTCCTTTCTCCTGACCTTCCCCCTCCCCTCTAGGCCATTTACAAGATGGTGTCTTCTGTGATGAAGATGCCGGAGGATGAGTCTACCCCTGAGAAGCGAACTGAGAAAATCTTCCGTCAGATGGATACAAACAATGATGGTGAGGGGGCTCCCTGGGACCCTGTTCAAAATCTGCCCCCTGCCAAACTCCTTTCCTGTCCAGGAAGACTCCCCCTACTCCCCGATCTCCTTCTAGTCTCTCACTAACAAATCACCGCCTCTCCCTCAAATCCACTCCCTCCCCCAAAATGACTGGTGTTCTCTCCAGACTGACCACTATCCTCCCCATCAGGGAAGCTGTCCCTCGAGGAGTTCATCAGAGGAGCCAAGAGTGACCCATCCATCGTCCGGCTGCTTCAGTGTGACCCCAGCAGCACCTCCCAGTTTTGAGTCTGGGGCCTCCTGGGGGATGGGGAGAAGGAAGGGTAGAGGGCCAGGCTGGGACCCTGCCTTACCCTGTCTTCAACTCCTGTCTCCCACAGCTTCCCTTTCCCATGTCTTTGTGTCCAGACTGGATTTTGGGAAAGCTCAGGTTAGGGTGGGGTCTAAGCTATCCCCTGCTCCTACCCCAGATTCCTGGGTCTCCATTCCATATAGCAGGGGTAGAGTCCACCTCCTTCCCCGGTCTCTGACCAGGCTCAGCCCAAGTACCCTGGGGTGGTTGGACATATGAAGGGCAGGTGCTGGGCTCATACTTGCAATGGGGAAGACAATGTGTCCCTGTGCATCCAGAAGCTGCCCCCCTCCCCCCCCACCCAGGTTCTCCCCCAAAAGTCCAAGGATGGCTAGAATGAACTGATATCCAAGGGACCTTTCCTATCCATGAGGTTTTTCAGCCAAAGGGGTCCCCCATCCAGGGCCAAGAGCAGGGTGCCTCCCACTCCATGTAAGGCCTAGCCAGCCCGATAGTTCAAGAGAAATGGGGGTGGTAGAGAGGAGGGAGGCTGGGGCAGCTGCCTGTGGAAGGGGCTGGAGATGATGGAGGAGCTCTGGAGGTGGGGAGCTGTCTGTGGCATATGGCACTGGCATCTTATTCAGCTCCCCTTCTTCCTAGCCTCCTGGATTTCTATCCAGGCCTGGGTCTCTCCTGCTCTGGCTTGGGGGTCTGGGGGGATGGAAGGGGATTGTGGGAAGGAGTCAATCAGGAGCCCCCTCCCCCAGTGGCAGCCCTGCCCTGAGCATTTTTCCATATGTACACGCACAGATGTGGGTCTGGGTCTACCTACTCCTTGGCCCTCTCTCATCACACCCAGACCTGTCCACTCCCTTCCCTAACCCACCCATAAAACTGGGTGTTTCAGAACATTTCCCTCACCTCTCCCCCATCCCCAGACCCAGGGGCAGCGTCAGCAGTTCCTGCCACCTCCTCTGAGCATGCGTTCACTTGGAATCACTTTTGTTCTTTTTAATAACTTCAGAATAAAGTCTTGTCTCAGTGCGGTGCCCTGGGCCGGAGTGGCCACGGGCTGGGAGAGGTGGCCTTGGTGCGCAGGGCAGGCTGGGAGTGGTGGCCTTGGGGAGCAGGGCGTGCTGGGAGTGGTGGCCTTGGGGAGCAGGCGCAGGGCTGGGGAGGCTCTCAGGCACCGGCTTGGTTTCTTCCAAGAGAAGGGATCAAAGGTCTGTCCAGGGGGAGACCTTCTCTATGTCAACAGCGGGCAGGATTCCAGGGCCTCAGGAGCTGCTGAGTCCTTCATCTGTCACAGGGGTGCTGGCTCTGGGCTGGAGCAGCTGAGCAGATCTCGGCCCTCACTAAGGCTTGAGCTTTCAGTGACCTGTGAAGGAGGTCATGAGGAAGTTTGCATTGTCGGTCACTGCATACCCCCTGTCCAATGCCACCAGCACACGCAGAGACACACACAGACACACACAGACACAGCTAGAGAGGGGTGAATGAAAACAGGTGGTAACAAACAGGCTTGGGCTGGGCTGAGGGGTCTGTCCCTAACCTTCCTTCCAAAAGGAATCCTGGTCTGGAAATGGATCATAAAATCCAGGAATGGAAGGGCATCTATGCCAAATTCCCACCCAATGCAGAAATACCCTCTATGAGATCCCCAACAAGGAGTCATTCAGATTCTGACTCTATAATGGCGAACGCACTGCCTCCCAAGGCAATTCATCTGACTTTTAGGCAACCACTAATTGCTGAAACGCTTTTCTCCATTAACTCTGCCTATCTGTGCTCCCAGTTCTGCTGGCTGGGGTCAGGCAGAACAAGACTAACCCCTTCCCCACATTATCGGCCTTCAGTCCGGAAAGATCTCCCTTGTAGCAGTTCCATTTCATAGATTTGGAGGAAGCCTGAGAGGTTGTGTAAGCTTTCCTCACTTGGGTGATTTCTAGTGTCCATTCCCCTCCTGGTCAACCTTCTCTGGATATGTCTTGCCGATCAGATTTCAGGGGACAAAGGAAGTCAGGAAATGATGCTTTCTAGTGGGTGACCATAACTACATGGTACCTTGGGAAGAGCACAGTCTCCTGGAGTCAGAGGACCTATATTCACAACCGCCTTCTGATACTTCCTATGGGAGCTTGAACAAGTCATAACCTGCCGGGCCTCAGTTCCTCATCTGTCAAATGGGAGGCTAGACTAGGTAACTAGCAAAATCCTCATCTCAAGGCCTGTGAGCTGTGTGGCCCCTTCTAGAGGCCACCCTTTGGGGAACCCAAAGGACTGCACACACACTCTCTTCCCAACTTCTCTTTCACACTCCAATCCTTAACTTATTGGGGGCGCCCTTTGGCAAGTCACCCCCATGTCTGGACTTAATTGTCTTATCTGAAGAGAAGGGGCTTGAACTCAAAGGTTCCTGAGGTTTCTCCAGCACTGAAAAATTCCTGAAGCACTCCTCTGTCTGCTGGTCTCTCTTCTCTCAGTTCCAAGACAGCTGGCAAAGTCCCACAGGAAAGGGCTGCTTCCCTTTATCAACCAATAGGGGAGGGAGTTCTTGCCTCCGGAAAGCCAGCTTTCCTTTCTTGGGTAATAGGGGATAGAACTCTTGGCCTGGGGACTCAGTAGACCTGAATTCTAAGGATTAGTGGGGTGACCACCAAATGCTATACCTAGCTAAGCTTTGGGTTTTCTCACCTTCATTCACTGGGGACCATGACTCCTGCCCCCTGCTGGATAAGGAAATAAACAGGAAGCAATCTGTTGTCAATTATGAGGGGGGACCACAGCTGGACAGCCTGGGGTCACACACCTGGACAGCTCCTGGAGAGAAGCCAAGGGGTCCTGACTCCCAGCCCCAGCACAGGGGTAGGCATGGGAGTGCAGGGAGGGGTGGGAGTCCTTACCAATTGATGGCTCCTCTTCCCCCACCAGGGCCTCAGTTCCAGTAGCTGGTGAGTGAGCTGGGCTGCCCGGACAGCAAAGGTACTTTCAGCCACACAAAGAACCAAGGAGATGGCCCAGAGACATAAGGTGGAGCTCTGTGGGAGGAGAGGAGGAAGGGGGTGGGACAGTGACCCTGAGGAACCCAGGCCCAGAGTTGGTGGAATCATAGGTAGAGAGCTCTAAAAGACCTCAGAAGCCATCTGGGCCAACTGCCTCATTTTACAGATCTGGAAACTGAGGGTCAAAAAAGGCCACACAGAGTGAGCTCAGAACCAGAGAGAATTGAGGCTGAACCAGCTGGGAAGCTGCCCTACCACAGTCACCTCCATAAGTGCCTGTGGGGTTTAAAGGACAGTCCAGGGAGTCAAGATCAAGGGGTCATGTACATACAAATGTAAAGCAGTAATGGGCTCCAGGGAGACCTGCCCTCAGAGAACATTTACTTAGATAGGGCACCTCAGGGAGGACCTATGGGGTCACATAAGACAATCATAAGACCTAAGAAAAAATCAGGGAGTTCTAAACTTAACGGTCATTTATACAGATAGACAGAGGGTCCCCAGGAGAGTCATGTGTCCTAGGGAGGCACATCATTGGGAGTCACTTACATAGATTCGGGTGGGGTCAAAGGGACAGTCCGGTGTCACGGAGAGGAGCTCTGAGTTATTGAAGGTACATGTGGCAAGCAGTGACCTGCCCTGATTGGCGAAGGTGATAGCGATGGATGCCAGGAGGCCAAGGGAGCAGACCAAGGAGAAGAGGGCGCTGGTTACACTGGCAGCAAACACTGTCCATCGCTGGAGGGAAAAGGCCCATTTGTGGGGAGGGGGCACTGGCCAGAGAAGAGTCCCTTCCCCAACACACACAACCTGAAGGCTGAAACATCTTTTCTCCCACTGGCTATGAGCAGTATTCAGGAGCTCAGAGCACGAGATGATCAGGGCAGGGCAATACGTGTGCACAGGCATATATGTGTGTAACATACTGGAACTGTCAGCCAAGGGGAGTGAGAGAGAAATCATCAAATCTAACCTCCTCATCTCATGGAGGAGAAAATAGGTACACATGAGGAGCGGCATAGTTCAGCGTCACACAGCGAATAGGCTGCAGAAGGCAGTTCTCCAGACTCCTCATACAATGCTCTTTTCTTTGTACTCAAAACACTAATGTTCTCTGGGGGAGCCCAGTTCTTTTTAGTGACATGATTCCCAAACCTACCGCTCAGTAGCTTGACCCCACCCCTTGCCCATCCTGCCTGAGCCTGGTCCCACGATTCCCTCTTGCCCTCCACTCCCATCCCAGCCTGGGTTTCCAGGGGCTACTATACCAGGGAGGTAACGGAGAGGTATCTGGACAGTACAATGACTGTGATCCCACAGGCAATGATCTATGAATAGAAAAGACATGAAGTGATGGGAAGGCCTCTGTCTCTGTGTCCCCACAGCCACTGATGGAGGGAGAGGCATCGCCATTCCTTCTGCACCCACTCTCTCTTACGACCGCCCTTGAGGCACCCCCTCAAGAAGATTTCTCTCTTGCCCAGTGGGGTCCAAAGCAATGGAAGCCCTTTAAAAATTAATAATTAGCAATGATAATAACTAGCATTTTTATAATGCTTTAAGGTCCGCCAAGTACTTTGCATATGTTAACTCACTGACCTTCACAACCACCTTGTGATGTTGATGTTATCACATTCCCATTTTACAGATGAAGAAACTGAAGCTGAGAAGGGTACAGTGATTTGCCCAGGGTCACACAGCTAAGTGAGTGAGTGTCTGAGGCCAGATTTAAACTCAGCTGCCCTAACTCCAAGTCTAGCCCCATGCCATCTTGATGCCAAATTCTGTCCATGAGAAGACAATCTCTTTGGAACCTCAAGGCAGACCAAGGGTACAGTCTGTAAAGAACCTAAGCCTTGAGGCAGCCCTTCTGTGTGGGCACACATATTAATGCCAGCTTAAAGGGGCTGGGAGAAGGGAGTAGACCTGCAATTTGGGACTGGCTAGAAAGACAAAATTCTTTCCTTAAATCCCACACCCCATCCACTCTTCCAGGAGCAATGGATTCCACTGTAAGATTATTCCAAGTTCTGTGAATTCTACTCTTACTACCTTCAACAATAATTCCTATTTACATAGCTTTTCAAGATTTACAATTTTTTTTTAAATATGAAGAAAAGGAGGCACAGGGAGGCCAAGTTATATGATCAAGGTCACAGCAGGGCCTACATTTGAACCCAGGACTTCTGACCCAAGATCTAGGGCTCTATATGCAGCACAGTTGCTTGTCTTATTTCTCACTGCTTTACATCTGACCCTTCCTCTCCACTCCCACTTCGATCACCCTTATCCAGACAGACCCTCCTTGGATTTCACCTTGATTGTAACAGCCCTAGATTGATCTCCTGGCCTTGGGGCTCTTTCCTCCAGTCCAAAAACCCCTACTAAATCTGGCTTTATCTGCCTTTACATCCTTCTCCATCAATCAACTCACTCAATCAATAAGTGCCTATTATATGTTAGGCATTGGGCTAAGGGCTGAGGATACAGAGAGGCAAAAGATAGTCCCTGTCCTCAAGGAGGAGAGAACCCCTTTCTTCTAAGACCCTTTGCAGCCTATAATGCCATCATACCCTCTGCCCATGCCAATTTTACCCATCCTGCAAAGCCCAACTCGAAAGCCATCTTCTCAAGGAAACTTTCTGCCCCAGCCCCAGCTACCACTCAACCTTCCCTTCCCAGAACCTAAGCCACATGGTTTACCATCTGGGTTCACAAGCTCCTACATTCTAGAGCTGGAGGGGTCCTTACAGCTCCTCCAATCCCCCTCATTTTATAGTGGAGGAAATCAAAGTCCAGAGAGGGAAATGACTCATCCAAAGCCACACAGTGTTAAGTAGCAGAGCATCATTAAATGACTGAGCCAGCACTTGAAGCCCCGCTGTCATTGGCTCCTGCCTCCAGCCTCCACTGGATTTACTTGCCTCTCCTTCTCCCCCTTCATTTATAGAAGTTACCTGTCTGTGTTAGAGGCATGTTTGATTTTTTCCTCTTCCATGGGCATAAAGATTAGTTGATGATTAATCATTTGAAAGAAGCCTCATTTATAAATCAAAGAGTCATAGTATCAGATTTAGAGATGGAGAGGACCTCAGATATCAGAGTCTTATTCACTCATTTTATAGAAAAGGAAACTGAGGCGCAGACAGGTTAAGTGAGTTGGCCAGGGTCACACAGCTAGTTAAAGGTCTAAGGTGAGATTCAAAGATATGTCTTTCTGGTCCTATCTGCCAAATCACGTTGCCTCTCAAAAACAGGTGTGACCATAAAGGGATGGAAGGAAAGGGGTGGGCTAGATGTTTTGGGGTTTTTTCCATCTAAAAATATTTTAATGATCTTTTTAAAAAAATTCAGTTATTCCTGGACATAGGTTCCCAGAAGTGAACCTTCTCTTGTAACTGTGAAAAAACGGTAAACAAAAACAACGGGAAGAATAAGTGTATCTGACAATGTATGCAACATTTTGTACCCAGAATCCTCCACCTATCTGCTGGGGCAGGGGCAAGCAGGCTTGTCTTCTGTTGTTCCCCAAGACTAAAATGAAGCTGTTAAAGAGGGGTGTGTGTGTGTGTGTCTGTGTCTGTGTGTCTGCATCTGCATCGGTGTGTGTGTGTCTGTGTGTATGTGTCTGTGTGTGTGTGTCTGTACGTGTCCTACACTCTTCTGGTAGTCTGCTGAAGCCTACAGATCTTTCTCTGAATAATGTTTTAAAATGCATAAAACAAAATACATTGGATTACAAAGGAAGACAATTATACTAGAATACAGCTATCAAAAATATTTTTCAAATACAAGTTCTCAGCATCCAGGTTAAGAACCTGTGCTTTAAGGCATCTTCTAAGATATCTTCTGACACTAACGTAGTAACTTCTGTCATCCACTTTCTAGGACTTGGTTTCCTTTTCTGTAAAATGATGGAGTTAGAGTAGATACCGACCAAAATTAGATCTGAGCTCCAGTCCCATTCCAACTGTTAACCTTTGCTCTCTGAGCATGCAAGGCAATGACCACCTCCCACCAAGCAGAGGTCTCTCTCCAGATATTCCCCTCTCCCTAGAAATGTGAGCTGGACAGCAAGTACCAAGATGGCCGAGGTCACGGCGAGGATGTTGGAGACTGCGTATTGCAGTGAGACGGCATCGTGAGTATCCGTGACATAGCGCAGGGCTGTGCCGTGCAGTAAGGCGGCTGTGATAAAACCAATGTGCCCCAGAACGAGCAGCACCAGGCCCGTCTTCATCAAAACCTTCTTGTAATCACTGCAGCTCAGGCCACCTGGAGGAGGGAAGGGCAATGGACCTGAACCCCGGCTTCTCACTGCACTAACCCTCCTCTCTGCCCAGGGGACCAGTTTCCCTCTTCCCCTCCACTTTCTTCTCTATCTCCCCCATAGCTCTCAGAAAGATCCTGGTAGGTTGATGTGTTCATTCATTGGGCCCTGGGGAGGGCATCCAAGGGGCATTCTCTTGTAGCTATAGGTAGCCTGGCCTTGTTGTCATGTCCACTCCATCCTCTTCCAGTTCCACCTGAGTCCAGATACTAGTATCTGACAAAGTTAGGCCCTTTCCAAGCTGGTGGTTACATACGGTCCCAAGACAGCCTTTCCAGCCTGATGGGACTTCTCTAAGTCTGTACAGATGAGGAAGCTGAGGCCTGGCCCAGAGGAGGGAGTCTTATTTGAAAAGTCCAAATGAATATGTCAGGCTCTCTGTGCTCCCCTCTGAGGGACCCTATTCTTTATCTGCCCCTCTCCCTCAGGGCATCTCCAATATTCATTCTTTCCTTTCCTAGCCCACCAGAGGAGCCCTGCTCCTTATCTAAGTGGAAAAAACCAGAATCCAGGCCCTTTCTGGAGCCTTGTATATTGGGGCAGGAGGAGGAGGGAGAGGCTGGACCTAGAAGAAAGCCGGTGGTGGTAGTAGGGAGCAGGTTGGGGAACACAGTCAATGTTGATCAGAAGTTTGGAGAAGACCTAGTTTTAAGGAGACCCAGAGGGAACATGGGGCTTTCCGGAGGCCCACATTCAGCTGATGGCAGAGCAGGGAGGGATAGCAGTCCCCTCTCCTGACTCCCAATACCCACAAGAGAAGGTGAGGAGAGGGGATCTGGGACTCCTGCTTTAAAGGGTTCCCTTGGTGAGTGTTGTTGGGAAAAGAAAAACAAACCACCCTGGCTGGGGAGGTCTGGGTTCTAATTCTTGGGCAAACCTTTCAGTCTCTCTGAGTCTCAGTTTCCCCATCCGTAAAATGGGGGGCTCAGAGGATATATCAGGGCTAGAAGGAGACTCAGAGACCACCCAGTCAATCCCTTTGCTTTTTTAGGGAGGACAACTTGTCTTGGCTCTCTGAGGAATTCTCCAGCTTAGTAGTTGTATACAGTACAGGACACCAATATCTTCCTCCCTCCTCCCTCAGGGCTGGCGGGTAAGAAGAGCTAGCTCACCCAGCTGCAGACACATCGTGGTTCAGAAGGGCGGGGGTCCCAGGCTCCTCGCTAGGGTCAGGCTTACTGAGGCTCCTCTTCCCAGGGACCTCTCCGAGGCCCCATGTCCATCCTCCTGCCACCGCTCCCAAGCTCCAGCCTAGCCCCAGTGGCCCAAGGAGGGGGGTCTGGCTGAATGCCCCAGAGCTCGCACCCTCTTCCCGCCTCTGTAGGCTGAGGCTCTGGCCCGGCCTCCCTTCCTTCCCTTCCCTTCCCATCAGCCCGCCCCTTGGCCCAGCCCAACCCAGCCCAGCCCAGCCCAGCAGTTTGTCTGCATCTCCAGTTCCTGTTTGACCAGCTCAGCTGGCACAAAGGGCAGGACCCCACCTCCCCCTGCCCCCAGGAAAGGATGATTCATGACTCTGACCCCTCCCACCCACCCTCTCCTAGGCAGTCGGGCTGGAGCAGCTTAGCTAGGCAGCCATGCCTGAGTCTCTCCCCACAAGTCAGAAGGCCACTGAGCCCCTTGGCTTTATATGGGGTTCCAGTGAAGAGAGTGGAGAGGACCATAGGATTCTCTTGGTGGCCAACAGGGTCTAGATTGCCCTTTCTTAGGGAGTGACTGGAGTGAATCATTCAGTCTAGTATTTATGGCCAGGGATCTAGGCTTGCATTCAGGTCTGGTTCAACAGACTAAGAAAAAGTGGATTTGGAATCCACTCAGGGTTCAAATCCCGGCTCTGTTTGGCATTGTGTAGTGTTGAGGAAGCCATTTAATGTCTCTGGGACTCAGTTTCCTCTTTGGTAAAATGAGGGGGCTTGGTCTAAGTGCCCTCTGAGCTTCCTTCTAGCTCTAAGATCCTAAGACCACTGTGGCTTGGATTTTGAGTCCTGGCTCCTCTGCAAACTGGATGTGTGATTTAATCTTCTGCCTTAGTTTCCTCCTTTGTAAAATGGGAATAATAAGCCCTGCCCTAAAAGAATAACAGGATTTATCATTACAAAGCACAGGACACACTGGGTCATATAATCTTAACTAGAGGAGGAAGGCAGAGCAGATTATTATCCCCATTTTATAGATGAGGAAACTGAGGCTCAGACATGTTAAATGACTTGCTTGGGGGTCACGGAACTAGTAAGTGTCAGTGTTAATTCAGATCTCCCATCTCCAAAGGCAGCATTCTCCGAATTACATGGTAGTGCCTTCTTCGATGGACGGAACACATACTCAATGCTCACAAAGTCCTATCTACATATAAAGTGACGACAGTAAGACTATCAGTCAACATTCATCCTTCCATTTATTCACTCAGGATTTATTAAACTGGAGTGGGAGGGAAGGGGAGGCAGGAGCAGCAGACTATTCAGGAAACTCACAGCTCTCAGCTCTGTTCTCAGAGAGTTCAAAGTCAAGTTTTGGAAACAAGATTTGTAGAGGGAAGGACTTGTATACATTATAAAAGGCTATAGAATCAGGCACTATGGTCTAGACTGTAATTTGGACAGCTAAGTGGCCTAGTGCTGGGCCTTGAGGCAGGACTCACCTTCCAGAGTTCAAATCTGGCCTCAGACACTTACTAGTTGTATGACCCTAGGCAAGTCACTCAACCTTGTTTGCCTCAGTTTCCTCATCTGTTAAATGAGCTGGAGAAGGAAATGGCAAATCACTCCAGTATCTCTGCCAAGAAAACCCCAAATGGGGTCACAGAGTTGAAAACAACTGAAAAAAATGACTGAACCCCAGACTGTGATAGCTGTAGAATTCCAGAGAAAGGGAATAGTGGGCAGGAATTTCTGTGGACAGGAACAATCTGTGGAGGAGGCAGAACCAGAAGCAGACCTTGAAGATGGAGGAAGACAACATGGCTAAGGCACCAGATGAGCTCCAGGGTCTCAATACCTCTCCCCAACCCCACTACCCCATCACTGTGTATATATATCCTATGTTTACCTGCAAACAGGATCTCTCCCCTTATTTGAATGTAATCTCCCTGAAAGCAGAAATTATTTTTCTCTTTTGTACCCCCCAGCACTTAGCATGTCAGTAAATGCCTAACATACAGTAGGCACTTAAAAAACACTTTTCAATTGAAAACGGTCTTGAAGAAGGCATAATGATGAGGCATAAGGCCAGTTTGGGATAGTCGGGGAAGGTAACTGGTAGAGAGAAGGGGTGAGACCTTTAAGGAAGGTATTGGGAGTGTCAGTGACCCAGATATGCTCAGGCAGGTTTGGGGGAGCTCTTGAAACATGCCGAGGCTGTGGGGATCTTTCAGGCCTCCCCTTGTGGACCAACCTGGCCAGACTCACCACCCAGGATCAGGAAAGTACTGATCTCAACTCCCTTCTCTCCTCCCTGAGCAAGGCCGTCGGAGGGGGTGTGATAGGGGGCTGGGAGATATGGCAAGGACTCCTCCATGTAATAAGTCACTTTGATCACAACTCTATGAAAGATACGGAGCAAATATCATCCCTGTTTTATAGATGAGGAAATAACTCAGTATCAGATTCAGTATCAGAGCCAAAACTCATGGGACACAAAACTTTAAGAACACAGGAGGGGCCCTTAGAGGTCATCCTTTAGAAGGAAAATTTTATTGGAAAACTGAGACCCTACTACTACCCTATACTGCTTGAACCCAGGACCTCAGACTTTTTGGTCCAAAGCTCTTTCTGAGGCTTCAGAGGCCCAGGATGCTGCACCAGGATAAAGCCCCTTCCTTAGCAGTCACAAAAACAAGAACTATTGTTTCTATGGCTCTGCAGAGTTTGAGAAGACCTCTATATGAATTACCTCATTTCAGGTGGCTCCTGCTTCTATCTGGCTGGCCTCAGGGATCTTATCATAGCACCCTCTGGTTTGGGGACCTAGACACCAATCCCCCCACATAAATCCCCACTCTCCTCACATCTGCTGATGACCCAGGGACCTATTCTGTGTGTGTGTGTGTGTGTGTGTGTGTAATTTGCTACGGAAAAGGGATACTAATTCTAGAGATTGTTACTGAAATATCCTATAAGTCCACAATTCCATAGCATTTTAAGGTTTACAAAGTACTTCCCTCAAAAGAGCCAGTATTATCCTTCCTAATTTATGGATGACATTCTTCTGAGGATGCCAGGACTTGAACCCTGGTTGTCTGGCTCTAAAACCAGGCTGCTGCCTCTCACTAGAAGGGACCCTAAGACATTTAGTTCAACTTCCTCACTTTACAAACAGCAAATGAAACCCAGAGACTATGGTATACTCAGGGAGAAGACAGAACGTACATAGACTTAGGGCCTGAATCCAGGTCTCCTGGCTCTGATTAAATTTAACAAATACTTATGAAATATTTTCTTTGCATTCCCCCCACACCTGGAATTCGCTCCACCCTTCTCTTCACCTCCTTGTTCCCTTCCAATTCCAGCTAAAATCCCACCTTCCAAAGGAAGCTTTTCCCAATCCCTCTTCATCCTAGGGCCTTCCCTCCGCTGAATACCTATAATTCATCCCTTAAATGGCTTGTGCGTACAGAGCTGTTTGCATGGTGTCTCCCCTCTTAGCCTGAGAGAATTGGGACGATCACTCCCCTTTCTTTGTATCCTCAGCTTTTAGCCCAGTGCCTGGCAGACTATGGGTGCTTAATAAATATTGATTGACTAACAATGTGCCAGGCACATTACTGGGTACTGAGAGGTGGTGCTAAGATTGCTAATGTAGATAAGTGCAATACAAGATCAGGGATGAAGTGAGGTGGAAAGGGAGCTAGGACAAAGAATTCTAGGGCTATTTGAGGAGGGAGGGAGCACTGGCAGGTGGAGGGATTTGGGGAAGGCTGCACAGAGCAGCTCATTAAAGTCAACAAATAGTTATTAAACCATTTTCGCTGGCTGTCCCTCCTGTGTCTATCACCCCCTCCTCCTGGCCTAGCTGGCCTCCTTCAAGTCCCAGCTTAAATTCCACCTTCAACCTTTGCCATTGCCCCCTCCTTCTAACCCTAAATGCGAATAATCTCCAGGCTGTCCTGATAATACATCCGGACATAAGTGGTTAGTCTGTCGTCTTCCCCATGTACCTTGGTTGTCTTAGCTCCCAGGCTGAGCCTTGAAAGGAGATCAAGAAGGAGGTGGAGAATGATTAAAACAACAGCCTGACAGGCATTTCCTGTGATCAAAGCATCACAGGGTGATGAAATGTTGGGAGTCGGAAGAGACCTGGTACAGGCTGGAGGCTAGCTCGTAGCAGCGCCCAGTGATGGGAGAGACATGTTTGCTTAGAAGACAACGCAGTAAATAAGGTGGGGCAGGGAAGGTGGGGCCGGAGTCCTTGGAGATAGTGATTAAGGAGAGACAGATCTGCCTATCCAGGGTCTTTCTGTCTCCAGGACTAGCAGTCAATTTAATACTGAGTCTGGTTTCCTGCGAGGTCCCTATATACCTCACCTCTTACCTTCCCAACCCACTCGGCCTATGCTGCTTTAAGCTCCCTGAAGTTTTCATACCATTTCCTGCCAGGGCAGGGCCTCAAGTGCCAGGCCACCAGGTCTCTCTTTTATCCCAGAGAAATGGGAGTCACAAAATTTTTTGAGCAGAGGGAGAAACTTAGAATCACTTGTACCTTAGGAAAATTATTTTGGTTGCCCTTGAGGGGTGGCAGGGAGACCAGTGAAAAGGAGATTACAATATGGCAGGTAAGTGGAATCTAGATGGAAGCTGCAAGAGTGAGAGAGGTGGTGGAGACAGAAGTGATAAGACTTGGCAACTGCCTGGAGGAAGGGGTGGACAGGGGAGGGGGAAAGGTCTAGAAATCTGGGTGATGCCTTGAAGGGCATTGAAGTCACAGGATCTGGGTTCAAGCAACACAGGGAGGCTGCATGACATGATGATGATGATAGGAAAAATTTACTTAGTACTATAAAATTTCAGCTAGGTGCAGCTAGGTGCCACAGTGAATAGAACACCAAATTTGGAGTCAGGAAGACCTAGGTTCAAATTTCCATTTGCCTCAGTTCCCTCATCTGTAAAATGAACTGGAGAAGGAAATGGCAAACCACTCCAATATCCTTGCCAAGAAAATCCCAAATGGGGTCACAAAGAGTCAGACACAACTGAGAATGACAGAACAATAAAAGTTCAAACAGTTTTATCTCCATGCTCATATCTGAGCCTTACAACTTACGGCAGAATTCTCAACCTAGGACAGATTGCAGAGGGGGTTGGTGAACTTTGATGGGAGAAAAACTGGGTCTTTATTTTCACAAACCTCTGGCATTTCCTTCAGTTATGAATAGAGGCTTCACTAGATTGCCAAAGGGGTCCATTACACAGAAAAGGTTATAAACCCTTACTAGAACACATTGTTATCTTAATTATATTACTACTAATTATTACTAAGGGCCTACTATGTGTCAGGCACTATCCTAAGCACGTTACAAACATGCTATTTGGTCCTTACAATAACCCTGGGGGGTAGGTGATATTATGACCCCACTTTGTAGCTGAGGAAACTGAGGGGTCATATAACTTGTAAGTATCTGAGATTGGATTTGAATGGGTAGTCTTGCAAAGCATATTTCTATCTAAGTCAGAATCATATTTTTAACACAGAAAACAAAATATATAGGGTTACAAAGGAGACAAATTCCTGACCTCTGTGCCACATTTTGACTGCTCCCTCCTCTTGCTGTCACTGGGTGCGCTTTTCTTGGGTTTCCTATCTATCTGACCCCCCTGGCTCATTCCCATTGGCTGGATCATCATCATTCATGCCCTCTTGCTACTGTGAGTAGCCTTGTCCTGCTCCCTCTTCTCTAAATGATCTCATCAACTCCTATGGGCTCAATTATCCTTCCCCTGGAGATGACTCCCATTAAATCCAGTCCTGAGTAGCCATGCTCTTGGATTATAGCACTGCATTATCAACTGCCAGTTGGACGTTTTCAACTAACATCTGATAGGCTTCTCAAACTCAACATGTCTAAAATGGAGCTTATCTTTGGTCTCAAACTGATTTCTTATTTCTACTGAGAGCGACATCTACTTTTGGACATCCAGACTTCTGGTATAAGCAGTCTCTATCTCACTAACTGGTTCCAAGGTTTTTGGTTTTTAAAACAACTTTAAAATTCTTCCTCTACATTTCACGGATACCACTCTGACTCTTATCCTCATGATCTCTAACTACCTCTGGACTATCACAAGAGCCTCATAATTGGTCTCCTGGTTTCTACTCCTTCCTCTCTCCAATCTGTCTCCATCACTGTCAAATGGAGAAGACACATAGTGGGAGTGACCCAGGGTTGAGAATGTGCAAGATGTAATGTAGAAATGGGACTTCCTGCTGTATTGTCCACCCTACTTCACATATCGGGGAAAACAAGGAGCCCAAAGTGAGGAGACACTTGCTAAAGAGATGGTCTGTGGGGGAAAGCTTTCACTATTTTGACATCTCAGGCTCTCAAGCTGCCCAGCATTATCTTTCAGTGCCACCACTAGCTGGATCTCCAAACTTAAGGGGGACCGATTTTGGAGCGTTAAAAGCCCAAAATAAATCCCTCAGGATTTTAGAGAAGATTGTACTGCCTTACTGTGAAGAGCAACCTGCTACAGGCAGAGAAGATACTCTACATTTAGTATTTACAGGCAGCTGATCTATGCCTCTGGAACCCCCATCTGTGAATTCCAGCGCTCAGATGTGCCCCATGGAAGAAAGGGAAGAGGAGGGACAAGGTAAGATGCATGGAATCTTCCTGAGATAATCTAAGACTCATTACTGTGAGAGATACAATAGAATTTTCTAGACTTCAGGATGTCATTTGATCCTTACAATAGCCTTGTGAAAGGTAGATATTTTTCCCACTTTATGGAGAAAAACTGAGGCTTAGAAACCTAACTGAAGCTAAAAGATTTGGTACCCTTTCCTCCTCCTCACATAACAAGTAAGTGTACGAGGCAGGATTTGAACCCAAATCTCTCAAGTCTAGCTCTAGAACTGGCTACTTAATTAGAATTTTACTTAAAATCTTGATTAGATTCATAGAATTAGTGCTGGAAGGGATCCTGGAGTACACCAAGGTCAACCCTCTCACTTTACAGATAAGGGAACTCAGGCACAGAAAGATTAAATCACTTCACCAAGTTTCTGCCCTTCTTTGTAAGCCCAGAGCTTAGCACTGAGCCTGGCACAGAGATAAATGCTTCAGAAATACATGACTGACTGAGCTGGTTCTTGCAAATATTAAGTGGCAGAGCCTAGATTCAAATCCAGGTCCTCTGAGTACAAATCCACCCTCTTCTCACTTCCTTCAAGACTCTTGCCTCGCTTGAAATTTTTTGACCCGAAAATTAAGTTTAGAATTGGATTTCCTAGCAAAATTTTAAATATTGTATCTCAGATTCCAAGAATCCAAGACTGAATCTTCAGGTTGATTCTAACTTCCCATAATCATTCTAAGAGATTTCGAGAGAGAGTCTTACACAGAATCTGGTCATTGTAGTATTCAGTCATTCACTCAACCAAGATTTACCGAATGCCTACTGTGCTAGATGTTGGGAGAGATAAATTCGAGGGAAGATCTGAAGAATAACAAACACAAATAACTATTCAACTGTGGCCTGCGTGAGGTCCAAGGGTGCTGGGGTGGAGGTTGGGGGAAAGATTGTGGGGGAAGGTAATTTACCTCAGAGGTGAATTTCAGGAAAGGTTTATTGGAGGAGGTGGCATTTGCACTGGTTTTAAAATATGGTAAGAAATTCAATCAGGCAGAGGGTAGGGAGGACTTTCCAGGCACAGGGAGTGGTATTTGTACTAACATATGAAGGCAGATATGCACAGGATAAGTTTATGGGACAGAACAGTTCAGCTTGGCTGGAGTAGAGTACATGGAAAACAGAATCATGCTTGGAGGCTGGAGAGGTGAGAGGTACTGGATTGTGGAAGCGCCAAGCAAATAAATGAAGCTGATGTGACCTTCAGAAAGTCATTTACCACTCTGGGTCTCAAGTTCTTCATTTGTAAAATGAAGGGGCTAGAGTCCCTTCCAGATGGGAATCTATGATTCCATAGACTACTTCAATAGTAACAGAAAATCACTGAAAATTTTAGCAGGAGAGTGACATGCCTAGTTCTAGGCAGCTGGAGGCAGTTTCATGGCACAATGGATAGAGTGCTGGGTCTGGAGTCGGGATGACCTGAGTTCAAATCCAGTCTCAAATACTAGGCAAAATGTTTAACTTATGACTCAGTTTTCCTAACAGGGAAAACAGGGATCATAATAGCAACTGCCTCCTGAAGTTATGTGAGGATCAATCAGATATTTGTAAAGGGTTTTTTTTTTTTTTGGAGAGGATGCAGACACACACACACACCTCCTATCCATGCCTAATGAAGATTAAATTTATAGCAGCACGTAGGATGAATTAGGGGGGAAGGTAAAAGCAAGGGGACCCCACTAGGGGGCTGTAACAATAGACTGGACAGGCTAGTAGTAGAGAACAGATGAGTGGAGGGATGCAAGAGGTCACAGAGATGACAGTGACAGGAATCAGTGATAGCTCGGAGGTGAAGACAAAAGTCATGTCAGAAACAACTCCTAGGTTCAGGTGGAGTGCTGGGTGGAGGCTGGGGCCACCAAGAAACTGAGAAGTCAGAAGGAGAAACAGGTTTATGGGGAAGGATCTTAAGTTCATTTTTGTAGCTGCTGATTTCAAAGCAGTAGGAATGAGGCTTGTGAAAGCAAAATGTCTAGGCAGATCATCCAGGCATATTTCCTGTAGGCAGGTGGAGATGCAAGTCTAGGGTTCAAAACAGAGATCGAGACTGGACATTGAGATCTGGAGAGAGAGAGGAGACAGAAAAGGAGAGGAGGGAGAAATAGAGTGGAAAAGAGAGAGGGGGTAGGGAAGGGGAGAAGAAAGAAGAAAAGTGAAGAGAGAAAAGGAAGGGAGAGAGGGAGAGAGAGAGAGAGGGCAGGGGGACAGATTTTTGGGCAATATCTACTTTAAGTGATTGGAAAAAGAGTGATGAGCAGAGAGAGATGGAGAAGGGACTGAGACGTTGCAGGAAAAGTAGACAAGTATGATGTTTGAAGCCAAGGGAGAAGAAAGTATCCAGTAGGAGAGGAGTAATAAAGAATACCAAGTGCTGCAGACATCAAGGAGGATAAGGCTGACATGAGCCCACCTAAATGTTAAATGAGGTGACTGGTGACCTTAGTAAGATTATGGGAAGAGGAGTTAGTTTGCAATGGGATCAATGAGAAAAGAGAAACTCTGCATGTGTGTAGACAACTTTTCCTAAGAAGTTAGCCACGAAAGGGAGGACAGATGCTCTCTGGATGGAGAACGCAGGGTGGAACATAACAAAGACAATATAAAAGCAAGGTATCAATACCATCTTTTTAAGGGATGAGAGAAATGGGAGAGTAGTTGGATGGGCTGAAAGGGACAAAGGAAAACTTTCTTTAGGCCTGGACTGGAGATACTTGGATATGCTTCTAGGGCTAGATAGGAGAGAGAGGAGTGAGAGATCAGAAAACTGTTGGAGCTGAGAGGTGGGAGGGAAATGAGATAATACCCAGGACACAGTAAAACCTGGTGTTGCACTCCCCTCACCACCAATCATGACCACAGAAGAAAAGGGAGAAGGAATGAAAATGCACAGTCATTTTTTGAAACTAAATATTGTTTTATTTTGCAGACCTACATCGTCTCCTTCCAATCACCCACATTCTCCAAAATAGAAAACAAGAAAAACAAAAGCTCTTATAAATATGTATAGTCGGATAAAACTAATTCCCAAATTGGCCATGCCAAAAACATATCTCAACCTGTACTCTGGAGTGCATCATGTCTCTGCCTGGAGGTGGGTAGCATGTTTCAACTTGAGTCCTCTGGAATTGTGGTTGGAGTTTGTATTGATTAGAGGTCCTAGGATTCTTTCCAAGTTGTTTGCCTACGATATTGCTGCTATTATATAAACTGTTCTCCTGGTAGCACAGTCATTTTAAAGAGTGGAGGGAGCACAAGTGAGATGGCTAAAGCTGAGAAGCAACCAATCCAGTCCTCTCTGCTGGCTGGTCCCTACAGGCAAGAAAGCTCGCTCTCTAAGTGACATCCAACCCACTGGCTGTGGATAACAAATTCAACTGGGGATGTATTCCAGTTAGGCAGACAAACTTTACAAACAACTAGAACATGCTGGATTACATAATCAGCCCTCATGGTAGTAATGATAATAAAGGTATGAAAGGGAGTAATGAGTAAGTCTTCCTCCAGAAGATGGACCTTCAACTGGGCAGGATTGGGATGGGCTAAGGAAAGGGAGCTCCTGTATCATTACTACAGCTTACCTGTGATTTTCTAGGTGTCCAAGAAACATGGTTCACTGAAAAAAAAGATCCTGGATTTGTCTGACTGATTCTTGATACCTCATAGAGTCATTGGCTTCTACTTGCCCAATTCTAATTTTTAATGAATTGTTTTCTCCATTAGGTTTTGTACCTCCTCATCCTTTTGGCCAATTCTGCTTTTTAAGGAGCTAATTGTATTTTTAAAATCATTGGTCAATTTTCCTTCTACTTCTCTAGTTTGGCTTTTAAAATCCTTGAGCTCTTCCAAAATGCTCTTTGGGCTTAAGACCAGTTCATATTCTCTTTTGAGGTTTCAGATGTGAATATACTGTTAATGTTGTCCTCTTCTGAATTTGTATTTTGATTTTGCCTGTCCCTATAGTAAGATTCTATGGTCTCTGTTTTTCTAATTTGCTTTTTGCTCATGGTGACTGCCTTTTTCTTGGCTTTTAAAGTGGATCTCTGCTTCTCAGGTATAGGAGGCTCCCATGTTTCTTGCGCTGGGAGCTAAGGGCCTGGTTACTGGCTTTGTATGCTGTGGCCTCTGGTTCTTTTAACTGGAAGCTATATAATGATACAGCTTACCTGGTGCTGAGCTGGCTAGTGTGTGCCAAGGTTGAAGCCTGGTGAAAACTCTCTGAGTTTCCCTGGGTTTACACTGAAGCTTCTCAGAGTGAGGAGCAGGAGAGGGGTGTCTGATCACTGGTAAACCCTACCTGTGCTGGTGTCTACTGAATTTCCCTGGCTGTGCTAAGGCATGCCTGGGGTTCTGGTGTTGGCGTTTACTAGCTCTTACCATCCCCCCCCGCCCCCCCGCCCAACCCACTCTAGGGCTCAGGATCTCCTGCTGATCCGCTGAGGTGGGGCTTACTGGGATGCCTCCAGTCCTGCATCAGTCCTCTTCAGTCACAGTAAGAGGGACCCTTCTTGTCAATCTCCCTAGACTCCCAAGTTAGAAGACTGCTCTACCCCTCCTACTTGCCCTGCTATTCCCCAATTTTTCCTGGGTCAATATTCTCCAGGTCTTTCAAGGTCAAAAATGGAGGGTGAGAGCACTCAGAGTACACTGTGCCATTTTGGTTCCTGGAATTTCAAGTAGGTGACTTTCAAACATTCAGTCTATGAGCTGATGGCCCCAGGTGTAGCTGCTGCTATGGGTCCTGTGCTTCTCTCTCACCTAACTCTGCCTGACTCCTGTCCTGTGCGGAGAAGTTTGGGAATCGGCACTGCCACTGGTGACTCAGACTGGTGCTATGTGCTTCCTGTGTAACAGATCCTTTCCATCGACCTTCTGGGCTGTCCTGGGATAGAAATCTGCCACACTGTCTCCTGGTGGATTCTGCCACTCTAAAATTTGTTCAGATTCAAGTTTTTAGAGATATCTGAAGGAATATGTGGAAAGGCTCAGGGGAGTCCCTGCTTTCATTCTGCCACCTTGGCTGCACCCCCAAAGAGCCTAGATTCAGAATGAGGAGAGCAGGACCCAGCCCCAAGTTCCAGGTGGGCCCCTTAAAGCAGCTTTGTGACCTTGGGTAAATGACTTACCCTCTCTGAATCTCTGTCTCCAGGTCATTAAAATCGGACAATTGCACTACCTACTTTATATGGTGAGTTGTAAGGAAAGTGCTTTATAAACTGGGAATAATTCTTTCATTCGGTTTTTGTCCCCATCTATTTTTCCTCAGCTCCCTCAAGTGCCTGGAGCCCTTAGAACACCAAATTTGGAAATATGGAATCTGGGTTTGGATTCTAGCTTTTTCTTTACTGTTTGAGTCATCTTGGGCAAAGCACTACCACTCATTTCTTCATCTGTAAAATAAAGAAGTTATTCTAGAAAAGGGATGTTATCTGTTAGAGCTTAGCAAAGTGGTTTTACTCAAACAAGTCTGTGAGGTAGAGGGCAAGAGTCAATCCTATGTCAGATCTCTCCAAGGTCTCTTCTGGCTACATGTCCCACAATCTTATGATTTACAATACCCTCCAAGTTCATTAGAATAGCTTGATGAGATGAGGGTTCAACCACAGAATCCATCTCAACCCACATGGGGCAGAGGGCGGGGTGGGGGGCTGGAGCTGTGACCTCATCAGAACACTACTCCACTATAAGATCCACCAGGACAAGCTTGCTGTACCAGGCTGAAACTAAGCAAGGTCGAGAAGCTGAACTGAGGGGAGGGTCTCTGCCCCAGCCTCAGCAAACCACTGAATCTCCAGGCCTCGGCATTGAGGTATCAATAATAACCATTTATTAAGCACTTAGCACTCTGTAATAGCATAGACACTATGGATACAAATACAAGAGATGGTCCCCTGGTTCTCAACGAGCTACCAAAACTAAGCATCAGGGCTGAGATTTGCCCTACCTTGTGCTCACAATGCATTTCAGAAATTCAGATTGGTACTGCTATGAAGGCTGAGTCAGAGCTAGAGACAACTAAATGGTATATGTACTTCTCAACCAGTAACAACAGGATGGGAGAGGAGGCTGATGAATTCAACCTGCTATCCAAACAGTAGGTGCCTACTCTGTGCAGAGGGGATCAATAGGCTTTCCCTCTCAAACTCAGTGGAGGACAGGGTAGAAGGGGTGGCCACAAACAGCACAGGACAAAGCCATGTGTGTTTAGTGTAATAAGGGGTCCAAAGTGCCAGAGGGTAATCAAAGAGGGGATAATCCTTTCTGGCTAGGCTCCAGGTCAAGGCTTGGGTCAGGTACTGGGCATGGGGCGGAAGTATGGGAGCAAAACAGCAAAAGATAAAGTCCCTTCTGCGTAAGGATCATAAAACAATGAAATGTTAAGAGCTTAGGGATAAAATACAACCAAGAGACGTAAGGTTAGGTCCTGAAGCTGGTGTTGGGACTCAGGGCCTCCCTCAGAATCCTTGGGGCACCAAGCAGTGCCTAGCTCAGGAGGTGAGTACAGTGCTGTAGAGCATCTCAGGGGAGGCTTCTTGGAGTTGGCAAGACTCTGAACTGGTAGGATTTGGGTATCCTTGTCAGAGGCTATTACTTCAGGGGCAAACTAACGTTGGTACAGCATACAGGCTGGAGCCTCGGGCTACCTGGGGTTTCTTTTTAAATTGATTTTTACCTGCCTTTCTATTCATTTTCACATGAACCTTTGAATTACACTGCTGCCTTTTTCTACTCCCATCTGGTTGGCACTTCTGCTGACCTAGTAAAGACAATTAGAATTCAGGTATGTATTAGTGAAAACACACTAGATGCTTTGATACAACCTTGGTTGTCCAAATACTAGAGTGCTGTGTCACCTCTCCTCCCCCACACGGATCCAGTGCCAGGTCCCTCCCTGCCTGTTTTTTTTAATCGCTCTCTCTTCCTTATTACTATCTGGCAATAAGGAATCTCTATACTAGACTTCAGGTCCGAGTTCCTAAAGCCAGAGGCAAGTGCAATGTGTTGCCTAGCTTGGGTGAGAAAGAACAGGGAGTTAGGAGACCCCAGTTTTAAGCCCCAGCTCATCCACTGTGCTTTATCCTCATCTATCATATGAGGAAAAGACCCTGTCCTCTACCTTCTCATGGGACTTCAAGGATGGGAATGGAACATATTTAAACATTTTGCAAAAAGTTAAATGCTTCAACACTTTTTTCTGAGTCAATCTACAATCTACACAAATGAGCAGTGTATTCTAATTACTCTTGAGAAAACAGATCTCATCTTGCTCTTAAATCCTACCCTGTCCCTTGCACTATTTTATCATCTTCTCTACCAAGGTGGCCTTCAGCAACCCTGTCTGTCCTCCCTGGCACTCTGGAACACAATAACGGGGATAACTATTTCTCTCCTTGATTGCTTTCTGCTTTTAGTATTTCAAAACCAGCAGCTGCATGGATATAGGTTCAGGATGGTCTACCAATTGCTACCAGGTGTCTCATTGAGAAAGTGACTTAGCTTCCTTCCTTCCTTCCTTTTGAAGGTACACTTTCCCGCAATGTAACTTATGGATCTCATGACATTCCAGCTAAATGGTGATTGGCAAAAGGACTCTCTGGATCCCTTTAGGACTTTTTGTTGCCTACAATGTACCAGAGCACTATGATGGGTATTGGGAGATTGAAAGATGAAAAAACACAGGGCTTTATTTCTGTTGAAAAATATCTTTGTTTCCCTTAATTCACCCTTCCTACTATTTCCTTTATCTTTTCTGAGAGTACTCATACACCAAGGTGGAGTCTGATAGTGCCGGTCCTCCTCCTGGGCCTCCAAGCAATCCTTTATCGACACCTCAGTAACTCCTACTGGAAAAAAGGTGGAGACAACAGATATTCTTTTGGGGGGGGTTGGGATGAGCAGTGGATCAGATCTTATCAAAAAAGGCACTTCCAATTAATCTAACATACAGAGATACAGGAGCACAAGTCTTTGTGGGGCAGTAACATCAGTGAAGAAAACTCTCTACCTCTCTCTGGAGGTGGTTTGTCCTTTTTTTTTTGTCAGGAGATATGATTTCATCAGTCTATCTGTGTATCTATAACAATGAGGTAGAGTTATATGCCATTCTTCCACTGGGGGAAATGTCCCTCACTCCCACTCTCTTATCCTTGTTAAAAAAAACAAAACAAAAACATTTCAGAGGAGAAAGTCTTAGTATAGTCAAAAAAGATGGCTGAATACGATTGGGTGCTCTTTCTCCTACCAAGGTGCCCCCAAGATGACAAATGAAATCAGCTTAGGTGTCAGGGAAGCTGGGACCATCAGGTCAGGAAGGAAGGAGCTCTAAGAGCACTGCACTGCTACCTAACAGTCGATTAACCGGATCTCCTACAGATGCTGGTATCTAGACTCCGGTAGCCCTGGACAGAGAGACACTTGGCCACCATTCTTTGCTTATCACTGTCCATGGTACAGTTCAATCCGGGTCATGAAGGAAAAAGGCTCCTTTGCAAAGGAAGGAGGCAGCTAAGTCCTCTTCTGCCTTCAGGCAAAGGAGGGCCTGCTGTTCAGACTTTGGTCTCGCTGAGTGATGTGCAGGGTGGATTGGCGGAGGGGAAGGACAAAGGGGTGACAGCTGTGAAAGGCCTTACAGAGCTAGGGCAGACACAAAAGGGCAAAGTCCAGAGTTATAATAATTTGAGGGCTGCTCTGTCCCCTCCAACTGGCAGGAATGTTTGTCATACCACCCACCACAATCCTGTACAGGTCCTGGTTGCTGCCTGCAGGAGAGTCTGGCAATTCATGGCAGGAAGGAAAGGTTCCCAATGAGGCTTCAGGAGGGAAGATGCACCAAGTGGCCTCTAGAGGGCCAACAGGCTCCATCCCACCCTTTGCCAGCCCTGCCTGCCAACAATCTGTGTCTAAAGTAGAGAAGGCTCTGTCCCACTCTGTCCTGCTAGGGGTAACAGCTCACAACAACTCTGCTTCTGATTTGTACATGCTTCCTCTATCTGTCCTGGGACACTGTGCCCAATATATGCAGGGTCCAGACCTTCCAAAATGGAGTGGGCGCTCTTCAAATCTACCATTTTCATCTGCTAGACATCCCTGCCAAGGAAAATGAAATCTGCACAGGGTTACGACAGAAATCTTTATTAAAATGTATCCTTCAGCAATATGTTTGCATACATACAATATACACACACATACATATATACATTCTGACACACCTCACGGATCACCACCAGAGGTTTAACCAATAAATTAAAACTAAAAAAAAAAAAAAAAGAAGGGGAGGAAGGGATGGGGAAGTTGAACCAAGGGGGTAAAATTTCAATGTTTTATCTTGTAAGAAATGGCATCTTTCCCAGAGTTACACTGGGGTAAACCTGTGACCAGAGAATATTTGAAATAAAATACATTAACTAAAAAAGTTTCCAAGAGATGCAGTTACAAGTGTGCTTCTCCAGACAGGAGCCTTAGACTTCATACTCTGACTTCTGTGCCGCCTTCCAGCTTCGAGACCATTTCCTCTGCCTTATGCCCCTCTGCTTGGGCACAGTGGTTCATATGGGCACTTGGGCTCTGTGCGCTTCTGGCTCGGGGGGTATGGGGATGGGCTGCAGTCTGGGATCGAGGGGAGCCACATTCATCTGACGTGATGTCCGGCACATCATCTGACTGTGTGTCTGAGCTCTCTAAGTCACTCCTGATACTCTCGGGCTGTGCCAAAGTGATGTCCCAGGTTTTACTGGCAATGCAGTCCTTATGATCACAGCTTTGGTGTCTGCATGGCGGCTCCTCTTCGCTGCCTTCCTCATTCTCTGCCATCTGGGCATGAACATGTAGAGAGTCCTCTGTACTACTTCCACTAACCAGCTGATAGTGGCTAGGTTTGGCCTCTATGTCCACTTGGATTTCCATATTGTTGCACTCTCTGGGGAGACAAAATCCGCCTTGCTGAGTCAAGGACTATGGTTTCTAGTGTGAGGGGTTTGAGGGTTCAGGGTAGGGAAATAGTTATTTTCCAAAACAGATGTCACTGTGGCCTAGAGATTCTCTCAAAAAGAACTTTTACTCCTAAATGTAAGACCTAAAACTGAAATAACACAATCTCTCAAAGTGGTAGCTTAATATCTAGGTGCTGACAGAACATATGGACAAAGAATTCTGTTAATTTCTATAGGTTAGTGTTTTTTGAAAAAAATTTTATTAAGAGAAACTGAAGGGGTTACAAAGTCTCATCCATTCTTAGTTAAAACACAAACCAAGAAGAGAAGTATCCTTCTAATCCCAGTTTCATCTGACTTTTTCAGCATAAGTAGCCAAGACACCTGAGAGAGGAACACATTAGGCATACTCATCACCACATAAAGGTGCCAGCTTCCCAAGAAAATCAGGAACTCAGTCCCATGGACTTAAGGAACACGAATAAGGTCCCTTGAGTCCTGTGTGGGTAGCACTATTTGATTCCAGTGGAAGATGATGCATGAAAGTAAAAGTTAGAGCCAAGTGAAGAAGCCAAAACACTCCCATGCATAAGAACTGCACAGGGAGTCCAAGACCAGAGACCCCACCTACATAATGGAAGCCCAGGGCCCCGCAGGCAAAAAGCGGCTGTCTTCTCTACAAGCCCAATAACAAAGAAAACAATTTGCTTCTGGCATCCTACTGGTCACATACCTGTCTTGGGGGTTGTAGGAACTGATTATGGAACCAGCCATTGCACGAGTGCTGGCATTGTCACTAATGGCACCAAGACTGGCCGTGTCTTTGGGGAAAATTTCCTTTTGGATATCAGCTTGAACTTCTAGCCTGTGTGAAAAGAGAGGAGGCATCAAAAAATGTCAGAACTGGATCTCAAGATGGACTGCTTCCTCTCCTGGCTCCTTTGGCAGCCTTTTCCCAGTTATGATGTGACCTTCTTTCTCCACAACATAGATTAAAAAAGGGCTCTGTTTTCCTCTAGACTGAGATTGGTCCAAACCACACTTAACGAAACAAAACAGCAAACCCAACCCCCACTCCCCAAGTAGCCACCCTCCTTAGGCAGGGCTCAGCACTTAGTAACACTAACAGCTCCCTAGCTAGGTTCCAGTGGCATCCTGTCACAGGCCTGTGCTTCTCCATAATGGGTTTCACATATGATCACGCACATCTGACTCATTCACTTCTTAGGAACAAGAGGATTTCACAAACTCCACAACTGGATTGGCTGAGCTGTAATTTCAGCACTTCAGCCTCCAACAGTGTGTCTGCTGCCTGCTATCCAGGGGAGCTGAGTTTTTTAAACGCATGGCAGCAAAAACTGCTGACTGTGGAGGCGGGATCCCTTGCCACTAGGAGCTCACAAACTAGAGCTGGGTCAAAGGAAACCCCAGGAAGCAATAAGAGGAGTCTCCATCATGTCTCCTGCTTTCTTTTGTTAACCTCATTTGCCTTTTCAGAAATTAAATAATAAAAGAAAATGTTATGTACAGATACAGTGGAAAAGGCTCTGGATTCTGCTTGCATTGTGTTGCTGAGACTGGGGAACCCCCTGCTTCCTCCTAAATGAAGCAAGAGGACTAGATGATGCGTCTGGAACAGTTACTGGTATTTGTGAATGAACGGGAAGGTAAAGAAGGCAAAGGGAAAAAGAAGACAACTATAACAAACAACAGTGTTGATAAATTAATAAAATAGTGTAGTAATGATGGCTGATATTTCTAACTTTATGGTTTATAAAACACTAATTCCTGGGAATTAGCCCAAGTAGGAGATGACCCTCATTTTGCCAGTGAAGAAGCAGGGTTAGAGAGGCCAAGGGAATTGCCTAGAGCTAAGACTCAGATGGTTCACACTTCAAGTTGCACTCTTTGTGTCTTGCCCACCACGCACTGCTTCCACCATGATCATTCTCGATCAACAAAGCTATTAAGACCCAATCACAATACCACCTTGGAAAAGAACTGGTTTATTCTACATTAAGATTAATTTGCTTACCTGCTGTACTTTCCCTTGCCACTGGAGAGCACTCCACCACTCAGAGTACCCCCTGAGAGAGCTGCAAAACTGGCTGTCTCACTATAGTTGCCCTGCATGACGCTGAGTCCATCTGTGGGGCTCCCACTGGTACTCAGCACACTGGTCAGACCTTCAATGCTACTCTCCCCAATACTGGGGTTCTTCAGGGCTCGCCAGGCATCAGCCACTGTGGATGGAAGGAAACATCTCAGGTAAGGAATGAACAACACTAAAGCCATGTTGATCTGCCCTTTCCCATAACAGCGCGTTATTGTTACTCCTACAGAAATCAGTGAAGACTGAACTCAAAAGCAGGTCAAAATCAATACCAAGGCAGGTCAACAGACCAGGGTTAGATCTCATGCCGGTTAGATATCATGCCATCTCTTCCAGACTCCAAGTTTATTCAATCTCCTGGCACCATACTACTACTATAATTTACTGAAAATAATTGAGCATAGAAATGAAAACTGAAGGGACCTTTTATATGTCATTTGGCCTAAGACCCTCAAACTTTAGGGACGGACGTCTGTGAGGTCATGCTGACTCAGGGAGTAGCATCAACCCATGTAGGGACTGGAGAGCTGTGAGAGAGGGGAGTCTGATTCTGGCTGGGGAAGCCCACAGTGCTGTTCAGTTCTAGAGTCCTTCTATGTCCCCAAGTCAATGATTTTTCCATTATACCACATGGCTGCCAACTTATTCTTGTCATAATGTGTCAGTATCAGAGGAATTAACCTACTAACTCCAGCACAAAAAAAATGAGGTTAAAATAACAGCCCCCATAGAGCTCATGCGCTATTGAAACCCTCCCACAACAGTCTCTTTGTAAAAGGCATTGAATTTTTACTGATTTTGAACAGAAAAGAGATCTACCTTTACCTGTGATGGGACCATCATCTTCATCAAACTCAATTTTCACACCTTTTCCATTGGCAGTGCTAACTCCACAACCTCCTCCACGACAGAGAGAAATGGGTACGACTCCATAAACATATGCCAGCATAATAGGGACACCAATACCTGGAAAGGAATGAAGCACAGTAGTGAGGATGGACCAGCACCATGGCTGTCTCACCTCAAAGCTGGACAGAAGACATAGGCAACACTGCCTTCTCCCAAAGGAAGACTAGAATGTTAATCCAGGTCACTCAGAAGAAAGAGAGATAAACTGGAGAATGTCCAGGAGACTGACTGAGATGGTGAGGCAGAAGAGGCCCAGTCCTAAAAACGTTAGTTAAAAGAATACAAGAAGGTTGGCTTGGGAGGTTCTACAGTTGGATTCAAAGACCTCAAGGACCGCCACACAGAAAGTAAATTACAGATATCTAGAAGTAGGGTGCCTTTACTACAAACTTATCCCTTCCCCTCTGAAGTCTTCAAATGGCATCTGTGCTACTTGTGGGGGATACTACCCAGAGAGAGGATCTCTGCTTTAGGCACTGGTTGGAGAAAACAGCTAAGATTCCTTCTAGTTCCAAGATGCTATCATTCTATGACACCAAGCACATTATATGGAACGTACTTTTACATACAAAAGCTAGGAATGACATGCAACAATATTTCTATGGCCACCAAGATTAATATTGGTGTATTTTCTGGCAAGGCAGTTATATTATGAGGTCATAAAACTCCAACCTGTTCACAGGACCAGAGAGATCTGGCATAAAGTCACCTCTGTTTTATTGATTAAGGGACCCCAGCCCAACACAGCTACAATTCCTCCTTACCGACACTAACAGCAGCAATAACTGGGGATGCAATGACTGACAAGGTCACACCACCTGTGATGGCTAAATTTCTCTTGTGCTTTGAAGTCTTCTTTCCCTCATATCTGTTGTGGATCTGAGAATCAAACAAAAATCCAAGTCAGAAATTGTATCTCTCCATTAGGAGAAGCTAAAGCAAAGAGTGACATTTATATAAAACAACAAACAAAACTCCTGTTCTGCTATGTAGATTAAAAAACCAGACCAAAACAAACTCCATCTCCTATCCCAAAGGGGAACCTGCCTTTTCACATCTCAACCTAACCCAGACTTCTACAGAATTAGCTTCTGTAGGAGAAATGAGCAGAGACAGGCAACTCAGGGGAATCAGCTAAGGAACATTTCACCTTTAAGTTACTGGTCTGAACCAGGCCAAAGCTGGTAATAGAAACTTTCAGATCACATGGGGTTCAAGAAAATCCATTTAATAAATGAAAGGTATTTTTATCCCAGAACCAGCTGGTTTCCAGAGAGCTCTGTGATATTGGCTCCTGTTTTTTCCCTTTCTGTTTTTACCCAGCAAATATTAAGTGTTCACTCAGGCACACACCTAGTGCCCACCATAGTGTCACACATGCCTTACCTTTCTGCCAACATAAACAGGGATGCCAATGACCATAGCAGGAATGGCAATGCCAGCAATGAGGGAAATGCCCACTGGAGCACCAATCAAGGTGCCCAGCTGCCAAAGGATCTTCTTCTTCCGACTCCACGGCTTCTTGCCCCAGAACGTACAGCCAGAGGGGCTATGGAGAAAAGGAATGCTGGCATTACTGGGAATTTGGTGTTTAGAATAGGACTCTCTTTAAAGACCAAACACTTCTGATTTGATGAACAGCTACTACAAGAATGGGTGCTCAGAGAATTACCATAAAACCAGAACAAGGGACAAGGACAGAATATAGGCTCTCAAGAGTTCTCTGCTCTAGTCAGACAAAACAAATCTGCCGCCTTCCTACCTTCTAATCTTCATAAAAGGCAATGGTACTTTTTCCTCCACTTTTCCCTTGGCAGGTCACATCCTTCTGAACTGTAAAAAATCCTGCCCTCAACTCCACTCCTGCATGAAAGCTTTCCTGGACTGATCTCCCCCTCCCAAGGCCTAACACATCACCCATTTCAGAAGAACCCCACATCCCCTTGCATTCTCCCACATTTACATGGTACATATTTATGTGCACACTTTTAAAAGTCCCTTTAAGGTATTTCATACAGTCTCTGTGCCCAGTAACTATTTGGCAAATGCTGATTGACTTCTTTACCACAGAAATTCAATGTCTAAGGAACAGAGAGAAAATGTTTTTGGGGGCTTCTCAAAAACTACAGGGTTAGGCCCTAGAGATAATATTCTACTCTGAGTAGGGTTTTTTCTCCCTCTAACCTTCAAACCCAAACCCACTTTTCTTCCACGCCTCCCCACCCAAACAAGGATATTGCTTCCTCCAGCTCACCTGAGGTAATGCAAGTCTGAGATTTCTTTCATACAGAGCCAACAGAACTCACAGCCACACACTGCACAGGTCATGTGGTTGCAGCTCCCATCATTCATCTTGATGATATATGCACTGCAGCGTGGGCATGGTTTGATATCATCAGCTGTAGAGGAGACAGAAAAAGAAACAAACTTGGCTGGACTTAAATGTAGTTCCCCAGGAATAATCCAGAGGTAAAAAGAAAGGCAGGAAGTTCCAAGGCAAAGATTCTAGGCTGGAAACAACACTCATGTTCCTGTTTCTAAGTTTACACTTCAGAAAGGACCATCCAATCAATGAATGAAAGTCACTGTACCCAGCACAAGGGCTCCTTAGAACATCCAAGTCTTCTCTCGAAGAGAAGAGTGCTCAACGCAGAACTAAAATTTCCACCACCTAAAAGCTCATGGAAAAACCCAGAGTAGGGGTCCACCAAAAACTAAAGTTTGGAAATGGACTTAATTTTGTTTTGGGGGAAAAAAGCAAAAAATCTGGGGGAACAGACTCATTTTTTGGTTTCATTCAAATATCATGACTGATGTTGAACAAACCCATAGCCCTTGAGTGAAATACTAGGGAATGATACATTTCCCAAACTGAAATGAAAAGAGTTGAGAGTATGCTTTTTCAGCATGTCTGTTCCTGCTGACTTTCACAATAAGCCCATAACTGGTATGTTACAATTGAAGAATCTGTGCCAGGAAAAACTAAATGCTAAAATCTTCCCTTTTTGCTCTACCCCTCCCCTCTCCCCATGACATCAGTAAAATGAGATTTATAAAAGCCAATAAACTTAGCTACACATTTAAATGGACTTGTTAGTATCTTACTAATAAAAGCCTGGAATTAAATGTGAGGTACACCTTTTAAGGTTCATTATTTAGACTGCTATGGAAAAACCCTAGCACTTCCTGAATCTTTTACAATTCAATAAATTACTTTGGTGTGATAGAGAAAGTGCCAGCCTTGGGATCAAGAAACCTGAGCTCAAATCTCAGATCTAGCTGCATGACCATGAACAAGTCATTTAACCTGAGTCTGTTTTATCATTTTAAAAACTGGAATACTGTACTACCACCTACTTACTCTGGGCAGTTCTAAGGTAATAGATTTGTAATCCTCAAGTGTTATAGAAATGTGCTATTATCATTAATAATTATCAGTCATGAACTCTAATCTCATGTGAAAAACAGCAGACAGATCAAAAAGGCCTACCTCAATCCAGACTAATCCCTCTCTTTTCACTGTGTGTAAAAACACCAGCATATTTTTATCCATTTGGTCTCTTAGCTTTGAGGTCTCCCACAGAAGAAGGACCAGGTTCTGGGATTAAATAATCTAAGTGGTGATTCTGATGCTCCTCAGGCTGAAGAACATTTACCAGTCAGTGGAGGAAGCTGTGTATTAGCAGCTAAGCTGTTCAGAATGTGCAACATTCTGGAAGAACTCGCCAAATAAAACGCACTGCCAGGTAGCAAAGGAACATCTTTGAGCCCCAGGAAGCCCAGCCTAATAGAAGGGACATCTTTTTCAGTATTAAGACTCATGTTGCTCTAAGTCCAGAGGAAGAAACCGTACCTGGCCCGGATTCTTGGCCATAACTGAGACCTGAAGTGTGCTTGGTCCGTACTCGCAGAGTCTGTGCCCTCTGCTGTCGGGCCATATCGCACGTTTGATTCGGATGCCATATCTGCTTGCAGTGGTAGCAGAATTCAGTCTGGCAGCCTTCCCTCTCGCAGGTCAACTTTGGGCAGCTGGCACAGCCATAGGCAATAACGGCATAGCTGAGTATGGAAACAGGAAGAAACACCAGTAAGGTGAGAATGCTCCCACTGGGACTGGCACTAAGAGATGGACAGCACTGTATTTGGCAGACCACCATGACAGCCAATGAAGGGGAAAAAAAAACCTACTGCAGACCCGGGCTACATCCCATCTGTGAGTGCAAAAGATTTGCCTGTACTTTAGTCAGAAATGTCTATTTATACCATGATCCTACTTTGGACTAAAAATGACCTTCCCCTGTTGCTTCACTATACTCCAAAAGATCTGTGGTATGGGTGAGCGGTCCTTGCAATGATGCAGATGAAATCCAGTCTCATTTTAAAAATTGCTTCAATAGCAATTTATACAGTAAGCTTTATACATTACAGGCTGAATAATTATCTCTGAGTTTGTTATATTTTAGGGGGATCACAAATTTTGTATTAGATGACAGGGAAGTATTTTCCCAACTAATCTGGCCACAGAACATTTGGGACTTAAAATGTATTGAAGGAACTTATAAAACTGGTCTGGAAAAACAGATGAATATTCTCTAATAGGGTTAGAGAAATTTTGGAGGAAAAGAAGAGGAATCTTTTTTCATACAAATTCTTCCACATGAATATTTCTTGATACAGACACATAACTTTCATATTTATTCTTTCAAAGGGGAAAATATTCTCACAAAAATCCCCTAGTCACATCATGGATGATACTGGGGCTCTGTGGAACCCAGTGTGATGAAATGTTAAAACAGAGGAAATTAAAGCCAAGTCACACATCCTGTCTGGTCACTGAAGGAAGGTAGCACACTTAAAGCTGTTAATATCAAGGAGAATCAATAAATCCAACTATAATCAATCATTTCTCGGGGAAGTTCCTTTTAGATTCTCTCTCCAAAACCCCCAACCCCAAATCCTTGAGACTGAGATTACTTGTTTCATTTCAGCCACCAGAATCTTAGGACACCACTTAATTATCTTATTATAATACACGAGGGTCACTTCTTTCATTTGATATTAAGTCTTTTGATATACAGTCTCTGTGTAAAGAACAAAGCCAATTTGGAACTTGTCAGCACTGTTGCATTTTGAATTGTTCCTTCCAAATTTGAGTTTCTACCACACCAAGCATCACATCATCATCATGATTATTACTGTTATAAACAACCATAAATTTAATAGCATCCATTGTGCAATTCTATTAAGCCTTTCTGAGTTCCTTAGTAGTCTTAGCTGACCTAATAACATGTCATATATTCAGCTCCTATCAACCAGAACTCGGTTTACAACAAAGCAAAAATAAAAATACTTTAAAGAAACAAACCAGGAAAAAGAGAGTTATGAGTCCTGGAAATTAGCCATACCACTTTTAAACTAGCCTATGAGAAAGCACACAAATCTCTCTTTGGGTACTGCTTCCATGACCACCGGGAGAGAGAAAGGGGAAAAAAAGCAAAAAAGTAAAAAGAACCAAAATAGGCTCATTACAGAAAAGTAGTTAGGTTTTCAAATAGAAAATCCAACTTGATTTTTTATCCTCTTAATAAAAATCTGATATATTCTAAACTGAAACACTAAATAAAATTGAGCATCACCACACACAGAGGGGATTGTATAGGAAACTGTCCATCTGCAGCTTGTCTGGCTTGCTTTACACTTTCCACATGTCATTACCAAAGATGTTTTGCAACGTATGTAAGGAGATAATGCTTTGCAAGCCTTACAATGGTTCAAGTATCAAGTTATTTGTTAACTATATAGTTAACTACATGACGGCTAGAAGGAAGTTCACATACAAGAAGCCAAGCCCCCAAAGTCTGAGCTAATTCCCAATACCTAAGACTAAGGATGGATGGATGGGTGGGTTGTGTTTTAGGCAGGAACCCAAGGACAGCAGCAGAAAAAGCATTAACTGAATGTCTTGGAACCAGAAGACTTGGGTTGAAAATCCCTGCTATAAACACTCACTAGCTATGTGCCTCTCTTCCTCATCAAATCACTTCACCTCTGTTCTTCTCAGTCAATGTTCAAGTCCTGTCCTTTTTACCTTCCACGTATGTCCTTCAGGAGCCTGGTTTCTCCTCTGACACTGCCAGCACCCTGGTGCAGGCCCTCATCACACCTCACGCTTGGACTACTGAAACAGCTGCTGAGAAGATCTGCCTGCTTCAAGTCTCTCTCCTACTCCAATCTATATCCACTCAGCTGTCTGATCTTCCTGAAACACAGGCCTGTCCATGAGCCCCAATTCAATACATTCCAGTGGTCCTCTATAATCTCCAGGATCAAATATAAAATCCTCTGTTTAATGTTTTCAAAGCCCTTCATAACCTGGTCCCTTCCTAACTTTCCAGTCCACACTTTCCATGTAAGATCCGGTGACATTAGCTCTCCTCGGATCACTCCACCTTCTGACTTGGAGTGTTTTCACTGGCTCTCCCCTCCTCCTCTCCATCTCCTGGCTTCCTTCAAGTCTCAGCTAAAATCCTACCTTCTGCAAGAAGCCTTTCTCAGCTCTTTTTCATTTCAGTGCTTTCCCTCTAAGTTCAGCCCCAATTTATCCTAAATTTAGCTTGTTTGTACAGTTGTTTGCATGTTGTCTCTCTGGTATAGGGTGAACTCCTTGAGAGCAGGTATGGCTTTTTGGCTTTCTTTATAAACCCAGAGCTTAGTTTGGTGCCTAATAAATGCTAGATGACTGACTCTGAGTGATGAAAATACACACTTGCATGAAACAATGTGTGAGAAGTGCTTCACAAACATTAAAATGCAATAGAAATGTCAGTGATGATCTAGCTCAGGGGGTTATTGTGGGGAATACACTTTGCAAATTTTAGAGTGTTATAAAGATGGGGTCATTTCTATTATCAAATAAAATAGTAATTCTAAAGCATTTAGCATGGTGCTGGGCACACAGTATATGTATTAGTTACTATTTTTCTAGTTCTCAGCTTCACCATATTTTCTGAAGATTGCTTTTGAGGGTAAGGGTCTTGAGGATTTCTTGAGAAGTCTGTTTAATTAACTAGCTAATTCAGGTTATCTTAAAGTCTTTTCAAAGGAGAACAAATGGAAAATTAGTAAATGTGTCATGCTACAAATGATTCATATCCTGTGGGAGTTTTGAACAAATTCACCATGAATGTGCGATATCTAGGTGCAAAATAATTACTAAAGACAAACATTTCTCCTGAAGAAAGTCACAAGTCTACTATTTAGTCTTAAGAAGACAGGATAAAAGGACAAAGTTCTAATAAACAAGAAAAGTTGATTAACTTCTGAAGAAAAGAATCTTTGGTGGTCAGCCCAAGGTTTTAAGCACTTTACCAGCCTGCCAGATTACTTACCACAAGTTGGAGGCTGTGCAGGACACTGTGCAGTTTCAAAATACAAAAGAATATAACACTTTGTGTTCTGGATTATATGGTTTCAATTTCAGGGATAGGATGAAGAAAGCACTTTGCAGATCATAAAAATTTATATAAACGTAAACTGTCAAAAGCACACCAAAAAGTTATAGTAATTCTTTGCTATGATAGAGAGTTACTGGGTTTTCCAGTCTGAGACCTCCATATCTCCGAGCTAACTGATTCAATGCATGATCCCAGGTTAGTTAGTCACAACTCTTTCCAATCCTTGATTTCCACTCACAAAATGAAGACACACATAGGTAACATTTCATCCAACCCCTAGGTGCTTTTTATAGGATACATCCCTATTTTCTTCCCAGTAACAGCTGACCCTAATTCTGCTACTCTCCTTCCACCAGCTGGTCAACTATAAGAGCATCCCATTCCAACACAATACTTTCTCAGTCAAGTATTTATTGATGACTATGTGCCAACCACTGTGCTAAGCATACTGGATACAAAGAAAAGAAAAAATGGGGTAAATGTCCTCAAAGAGCTCACATTCTAATGGCAAAGCCAACATGCTATATAATTAACGATGTGCAGGAAGATAATCTTGGAAGGAAAAGGGAAATGGAAAGGTGAGAAGGGAGAACACTCCAGACATGGGAGACAGGGAAAAGGGAAGAGTGTGGAAATGGAAGGGCTGAATGTGAGGAACATCAATTAGGCCAGCACAGCTGGATCTTAAGCATATGTAGACAGGGATTAAAAAAAAAGTAAGAAAACTAGAAAGGTAGAAGAGGCCATATTGTGACGGTCTTTAAAATATTTTATCTTGCAGATTAATAGGGAGCCATTGCAATTTAGTGAGTAAAGAGAGAAAGGGGACACATGGTCAAACCTGCACTTTAGGAAAATCACTTTGGCAGCTGAGGCAGCAGGGAGAGTTGGAGGCAAGGAAACCAATTAGAAGATTATTAAAATAATCCAGGGGAGAGGTAATGAGGGCTTGAACTAGGGTGGGTGGCTCTGAGTGGAGAGACAGGGACTTAAATGACAGAAGGAAAGGAAGAAAGGACAAGACCTGGCAGAAGATTAGACATGTGAAGTAAATTAGAGGAGTAGAGGATGAGAATGAAGCTGGGAGACTGGGAAAATGGTTATGGCGGCCTTGACAGTAACATGAAAGGCAAGAAGAGGGGCAGAAGGGAACATAATGAGCTCTGTTTGGGACATGTTGAGTTCCAGGGCGACTAAAAGATGTCCAGAAAGCAAGTGGTAATTCAAGTCTGACACTCAGGAGAAATTAGGGCTGGAAACACAGTTATGGGAATCATCTACACAGAAATGATATATCTGATGTGCTACTGACTACTGTACTTATAGAACTGGGAGTAATCAGAATTCTATCAACAACAGTCTTTTGGCTCTGTTCCCTGCAAACTTTGATACTAACTTGAGCCCTAGGATTTCACAGAAGAATTCTGAAAATGGCTACCTTTTCTTTCCTTCCACTGTTGCCTGAGAAACTCCTAGTTGAAACCAAATCTGTCTTAAGCATCTGGTTCTTTTAACAGTAGAGGCCTTCCCTCTCCTCTCTGCCTCATCTGGCTCAACTCATTTATGCTGCATTTTAGTTACAGAGAACAATCCTCTTGTGAGCAAAGGAATACAAAGATTACACTCAGTTTTCAGGGGACAAAAATTTGGCTCAAAGAACTTAAGGGACTTGTCTAAAGTCACCCAACTAGTACACAAGAGAGGACAGGAGAACTGAACCTGGATGCTCTAGGTCAACTGCTCTATCACACTAAGATGACTCCTCAACACAAGCTAAGAGAATACACACACTAACTCAACAGCATTTTTCATTCGTTTTGTTTTATACTATTTCTGAAACTTTAGAAAATTATTAATGTGTCAAACATCAAAGAGTTGATTTGACCTGGAAGGGGCTGGGGGAGACTCACATTAGGAGAAAGATCTTTGACTATGTGACAACAGAGCCTTGTTATCAAGGACGCTTGTTCCTATCTTACGTCTGTCTGTCTTTTCCATTCCTAGCCAGTATAACCAGCCACTTACAAAAAGATTCAGAGCATGTGCAAAGGAAAAGTGTGGTGGACACTGTGGATCAAACGGTCAACAATGAAACACATCAAGATTAAGGCTGGCCTGGTAAGACCTATAAATCTCCCCTTCTCAACACCCATTCTGACCAGGCCCTTCCACACTGTCATCAGGCTGTTCCTATGACAAACTCTCAATTTAGGGGTCAAAGACATAGTGTATGATGATCCTTACCTCTGATGATAGAGTTGGGAAGATGAAGCACAAACAGGAAAAATTAAAGACTGAATGGACACGGCTAATATTTATTTCTCAACTCCTTTGAAGAGATGTAGCAAAGGCACTGGAGAAGAGATCGTTGTGCATTGATGTGGTCAGGCTACATTGAAGTGGTGGTATCAGGTTTAAAAAAGCAAGCAGTGACTCCTGTTGTCCCTGCCCTCTGTCTCTCCTATGCAAGAAGCAAAGCCCAAGCGTTCTGACAGGTACAGTGTAGCCTGTTTGTCAGAGAGAGACACTGGGGCCTCTCCTCCCCCAAACATATTAAGTGATGCTGCAGCATTTTCAATTTCTCAGTGTTAGTAAAATGAATACACAAGTAGGAAGAATGAAGTACACATTTCTAGTCTGGGTTATGGATAGGAATAAGGACTCTGCAGGAAGGGTAAACTGAAAAAAAAGGAGCACCATCTGGCACCTAGCACTGTCCAGTTCTGGTTAGATTACCCTAGGGGCCTTTTCAGCTCTAAAAATTTTAAGAATTTATTAGACTAGCCTGGCTGGGGTGAATTGTTCATCATGTGAGCAGCAGAAGATGTTGTAGAAGTTTGGAATTTGGGACTGTAAGGCCTAAAAAGTTTAGGGTTTATTTTCCAGACAATGAGAATAACTGACCAGTTTCTGAATAAAGAAGGAACATGATGAGAAGGATGTTTCAGGATTAACTAATCTAAAACTAATCTGTAATAACAATTTAGTGGGTGCTAATGGGTTAACATATTACCCTTTACAGGATAAGATTTTTACCATGGATCTTTTACATTCAATTCAAATTCAATTCAAAGCCTGGCCAGAAGATATTTCTGGGTAGTGGAAGAATTCCTCAGATCATACTATTTTATCTCCCTTGCGCTAGAAAGGGAATTAAATGAACAAAAGTCTTAGCACTTGTTTCATTTCACTGAAATCTCCACAATCAATCTTCCCAGGTTTAATATATAATATTAAACTCTGAGGTAGAGACATTTATAGGATTTAATTACACAACATAACACTATAAGGGGACCAAGACAATTTCCAGTTAACTACTAGAATAGTATGTGTATATCAAGGCCACAAGAGACACAATTCTAGCCAATTTTAAACCGTCCCTAGGCAACAATGTTTAACATTCTTGCTATCCATACAAACTAGTTCTCATGAAAAATAAGTCTAAAACAGGAATTGAGGTCTTTTTGTATTTGTATTTTGGCCCTGATAAATTACAAGATCTTACATAAAAATTTTGGGTACTAATGTACTGGATGCCTGGGAGAGGCAGCATGAGCAATCCTAATCACAAGTCAAGAGACCTGGTTTCTATGCATTGCTTGACTCGTCCTGTGACCTTGAGTAAGCCATAACTGCCTATTCTTAATTCTGCAAATGGAGTTCAACCAATTACCTTCCCTTCTGTCATGCAGGGACAAACAGAGAAAAAGAGTCTTATGCAGAAATCCCAATCTGCCCAAAAAACATATGGTAAATTACCATTACTACTAAATACATTTTAACCTACTAACTAGACTCATATGTTTAGAATTACAAGACACCTTAAAAGTCATACAGACTAACCCCCTTATTCCACAAGATGAAGAACTGAGGCAGGTACCTTCACAGGTAAGTGAAGTATCCTGGTCAAAGTCATACAGGTATTAAGCAGCAGGGCCAGGATTAGAGCCAAGGTCCTGATATTAAACTCAGGACTTTTCTACACTTTTCTTCCACTAAATATTTTTCACTTACTATCTGCAGGTGATTTAAGGGCCACTTTCTCCCAATCTACTTTACCAGTCTGTGTAAAGTATGACAAGGTGGGGCAATGAGCTTCTGACCTCACCAATCAATGACTCAATAGTATCTATCACATATGGAAACATATGTTCTTATCCCCAACTACTACAGCTATTCTGTGGCATGGCTTGACTGACCATTAACAAATGGTTCCAAAACCAAGAAAGAAGAAGGAAAAACACTCCATAATTTCTGTTCTCTGAGTCATTATTAAAATGATTAGTAACTGGGAATAAAGAGAGCAAAGACCAAGAACACACACGCACGCACGGACACACACACATACACACATACACACCTCTCTCCCAATTTGGTTCCACTAACTTCAGTTTTGGGGATGAAGAGTAGAGTGGAAGGATACTAGGGGTTCAAGGCTGGGAAATCTGTAGAGCTCAACTCTCTGTGCTCCAAGCTGAAGGGCACAGCTTGTGTTAATCACTGTCACCATCAATAAGCATTTGTTCAGTACCTACTGCATGCCATACCAAGCTAAGGTTGTGATCCACATGATCTTCATTTTAAAACAAAAACCAATCATACCAACCTTGTCTGAGAATACAGGAAGTGATGATAAATCTCTGGGCATTCAACAGAGAAGGCAGTGTGACAGAGGAAGAAGGACTAGTGGCTATATCCCAAGGAATTTACTCACTTGGGAAGCAAAAAAATGTCAAAGTTACTGTGTATTTACATGACACCTTCAACTGAAAATTTCAACACACTTTGCAAACATTAATTAAGACTCACAAGTGAGGTAGAAATAATGCCTACTTTATAACAGAAGAAAAACATGAAGTGAATGCTGACAATGAAGTCAAAAGTCTGAAACAGACCCCAATTCTATTAGCCTCACCTCTGTTACAATACCACAACTTGACACAACATCCTGTAATGAACTGGGGGGTTTCACTGACAAGTGCTGATTTTTCTAAGTCAGACTTCCTTCTCCCCCCCCAACCCCCATTATCAGAGTCAGAGCTAGAAGAGACAGTAGAGATCTAGTCCAAAGCTTTCATTTCAGAGACGAGGAGAATGTAGAGATGAAATAATTTAGAAAATCTTAAGGATGGAATGGTAGTCATATTTTTTAAAAGCTTGGTTTATATTTATCATTTCTTTTATCAGCAAAGTTGAAGGAAACCTTCCAGTATGTTGGGTGGATGGCCTATTGGGAACTTCTGAGAGGATAGGGACACAGGATGGGCAGTCAAGGAATCTAAACTGCAATCTAAAACATCCAGATGAATGAGATCACAGATCCACCTAAGTATATTTTTTCATAAGCTAAGGATGAACACTGATACTTCTTATCACCAAACTCAACAGAAAATATTGAAGTCAATTTAACAATTATTTATTGAACATGGTAGGATGGGAAATCAGGAGACCCGAGTTCCAGGCCTGACTGTCATATTTTGCTTGCCTGAGTTGTGGTTTCTTTTTCTAAAAATAAGCATAACACCACTTGTATTAACCCACCTTACAGAGTTGTAAGGAAAATGCTATGGAAATGTTTAATTAGATGCCAAAAGCAGTCCTATGGAGAGGTGAACCAGACTGATGCGGTCCCATCTCCTCCTTAGAAATAAATAGGATAAGGGAAAGTGTGCACAATCTTCTAATACTAATTTACAAGCTTTTGCTTCATGTTAAAAAGCTTGAACACCAAAAAGTTGAACTAGTCTCCCTCCCCCAACATCTCAAAGTCAATAACAAATGCCAACCAAAGGAAAAGACTATACCCAAGACTACAAAGTCTGGTCCTTATCAACAGAAAGCAGGTATCATCTACCACAGATAAAGAGAGTACCTTTGGCCACAATATCTCCCAGAACTTTAGAAACTCCATCTTATACTGGTTAAATAATACACCCATCTCAAAACAAGTCAGAAAAAGAACTCAGCTCTTCTGATACCTGAGTAATGATGTCCGTTTCTCCTAATGACACTTTTCTGTGAAATTTGGCATGAAACAAATTAGTCTCCTCCTTTGAAAGACTTGACAAGCAGATTATTGTGAGGACTTACTAAAGAATTACACTTTTATCACAACTGCTTTCCCCTTCCTTCCTCCTCCCAACAATTATATAGTTCTTTCCTCAACAACCCTAGGAGGTAGTGCAAATCTCATTCCCACTTTACAGATGAAGCAACAGAACCTTTGAGAGGGTTAACTGATTTATTTGCCCAGTCACAAAGCTAATCCAAGAAGGATCTGCACCCAGGTCTCCTAACTCCAGATTGAGGCCTCTTTTTTTCATGAAGCCTCAATCATCATGTTTGTTCAAGATCATATTTCAATGTTCAAGGCATATCCCAAGGCCCAATCCTGTAGTCTAGCCACTTAAGAAGGTCCTTTCTAGTGATGCACTGAGAATACACCAGGGTTGCTCGGATCAGATGAGAAAACCACAGAACCGAAGTCTTCAGGACAGAGTATAACTCTCCATCCAACTCTTCTCAGACCGTCAAAAATTCAACACACCATAGGCACCAAACACTTGTCTACCATCAGGAACACAAGTCTCAGTGGCAACTAACTTAGGAGCTTCTTTCTCCTCCACAGCAATTCAGCATCCTCATTTCAACTTTCCTTTGCCCTTACATCTCCTTGCCTCTGCCAGGGCAGCTAAATCAGAGGGTCACCCACAACCCAAACATGCTGCCTCCCTGGACTCACTGCTCCAGTGCCGCTGCTTTCCCCACTACTGATGATGTAACCACATACCCCCTCCCCTTCTGGAAATGATGTTTGCACCATGCCATATTCTCCGGGCAAGCCACCCCCTCCTCAAAGGTCTTTGTGTCAGACAGCTTTTGCCGGGCATGGCATCGTACCCCAAAGGATCTTACCGCCCCAGCCCACCTCCCCAGTGAGGCAATCCCCCTTCTTTTTGGTCCAAGGCTGTGTCCCTTCTTCCTCTCTCGATGGTTCTGTCCAAACCTTATCTCTGCAGGACAGAAAGCTGCAGCCCCTAACCACTCCTCCAAAAGAGGGGGGATTCCCTGCGCCCTGAAGGGCTGTCCCCTCCTGTGCTTGCGGTCTCATCCCCCGTTCCAAGCCCGAGAGCGCACGCAGCGGAGGGCCGGAGCAGCGCCCCCCGCGACGGGATTTCCCCACCTGCCGTCACCGGGGGCAGCCTCTCGCACCCCGAGGGTGCCAGGGAGGCCGAGCCCCCGCCCCGCCCCCGGCTCACCCGCAGTCCGGCGCCGGGCACCAGCGGCAGTCCGGGTCCGAGGCCAGGTAGCGGCGCAGCATGAACTCCTCGTACTTGTGCATGAGCGGCGGGTCCGCCAGCAGCAGGCGGATGTCGTGCGGGTTGAGGCGCTCGCTGCACTCGGGGCAGCTGACGGGCACGCGGCTCTCGCTGATCTCCAGCCGCAGGTAGTGGCGGAGGCAGTCTCGGCACGACCGGTGCGGGCAGCTCAGCAGGCGCGGGGCGCGCTCGGGCGGCAGGCGCACCAGGCACAGCGGGCACTCCACCTCGTCGCCGCCGGGCTCGGGGCCCTCCTCGCCCGCCGCCGCCCCCGCCACGGCCTCGGCCTCCGGGGCGGGCTCGGCGGGAGGCGCCTCAGGCGGGGCCGGCGGCGGCGGCGGCGGCGCCGGGGACTCGGCCGCAGCCGGGGCGGGCGGCGGGGGTTTGGCCCGGGCCCGGCGGCCTCGGCCCGCGGGGAGGAGGACGAGGTTGGAGAGGAAGCGGTGCCGCCGCCCGCCGCCGCCCCGGCACTTGGGGTCCGGCGCGCCCGCCGGCAGGGACGTGGAGCGCGGGGACTCGGAGTCCTTCTCGGAGCCCATGGCGCCGCGGCTTCGGCCGACACCAGGAGCCGACCCCTCCCCTCAGCCGCGGCCGCCTCCCTTCAGCCTCGGCTCGGCCGCCGCCGCCACCGCTACGTGCCGGCCCGTGTTTACGTCCCCTTCCTCCGCCCTCCGGCAGCCAGAATCAGACGGGCCGCGAGCGAAACCCTTATATAGCCTCCGCCTGGCGCGGGGCCCACTGCGCAGGCGCCCGCCCCGGGACACCTCACAAACCGCACCCCCGGCCTGGCGGGGGGGCGGGGGGGAGCGGCCTGCGGGAGGGGAGGGGCGGTGCAGGAGCGAGGCCGGGCCGAGCGCAGCGGGGAAGGAAAGGGAAGCAGGGGAAGCAAAGGGCAGGGCTTCCCTCCGCCTCCCCTCCTCGGCCACCCCCTCGCCGCACCCCACCATGCGGGTCACGTGGTTCTGAGCAGCCATCTTGGGATGGCGAGGATGAGCGGGGGAAGGAGGGGGGCAGGGGTCGCGGTCTGGGGGCGGGGCCCACACTTGAGGTGGTCTGCGTTCCTGGGATGGGGGAGGGGACTGGGCTACGAAGAGGTCGGACATCATCTCCTCCGTTGGGGGAACGGGCTCAGGAAGCCAAAGTCACGCGGGCGTTTGCCATCCCACTTTCTCTTTGAGTCAATCAATATTATTGGGGATAATCACAGATCATAACAGCCCACGATGCAGAATGAGTCACGGTGACCTGGTTGCCTCTTGGTGGCCCCAGGAGTTGTTCTACTCTGGTCAAAACGAAGCAAAAACCCCAAACCATTCGGAAGAGTTGCCTGCCCCGTGAACTCGCAGGTCCAGCCAAAAAACGCAACAAATGCCTCTACAGCACATGAAGGTGAAATGGTCCTTGGCCATAGGAAGCCACAAGTCTCCAGTCTGCAGCTATTTTCATAATAATTCACAATTACACAGTTTTAAAGTTTGTAGTGTATCTTCCTCCTAGCCACCCTGAAAGAGAGATAAGTATTCTTCTCTTTTCACAGATGAACCTGAAGCTCAGGTTTTCATCGTAAGAAGTGACTCATCTTGAGGTCGTGCAAAGAGTCAGGGAAACGGATGGAACTGGAACCTAACCATTCCAACCTTTCTTACCTTCAGCTCTCTGAGGTAGGTAGCTATAGACAAGGAGAGAGGACCAAGGGAATTACTACACTTGGCTATGACAATAAAATATACTCTTTCTACTAAGCCACACAGCCTCCCATATCGATGGGATTTTGATTTTAATCCAGACCAGTGATATCATCCATTTAGTGACCACCCTGCGTGGAAATTCCCTTCCCCAAGGCAGAACCATCACTTCTTTATTTATTGTCTTGCACAGTTACCTGGGGCAATTGGTGCCCCATGGCTACACAGGAAGTCAAAGCCAAGACCTGAATTCAGGTCTTCCTGACTCTATGGCTGGATCTCTAGCCCTATACCATGAAAACACTTTAAAATTTAAGAATGACCAGATGGTGAGATGATGGAGACTGGACCATAGTAGGATAAGTCAAAGGAAATGGTGCTTAGAATAGTGCCTAGTACACAGTAGGCACTTTATCAATGCTAGTTGACTTGATTTGACTTGGAGATGTTCAAGAGAAGAGAAGGCTTGGTATTTGAAGGGCTCATGTATGGGAAGAAAGATAAGACTTGTTCTGCTTGGCCTTGGTAGGCAGAATTAAGAGCAATAAACATGGTACAATGGAAAGAATCTCAGAAGATCGGTTTCTAATCCTTACTCTTGCCACTTATTAGTTGTCTGACATTGGTAAACCTCTTCATCTCTCTGGGCCTCAGTTTTCTCATCTGTAAAGTGAAATGGTTGAACTATATGACCTCTAAGGTATCCTCTAAGTCTATATCTGGGTTCCTATGATACTAAGATGCAGAGAGATTGACTTGGGTTCAGTATAAAGAAACTTACCACCCAACTCTCACCTGTGGGTCCAAGAAGCTATAACATGTGCAGTCACCACACTTTGGTAAAATCATATCAGCAGATGGGCTAAACCAGGTTGAGGGTAACTAACAGGCCTCAAACCTGTTGAGTTAGGGTGATGTCTACCTTAAGCATGTAAAGACTTCCCCCAACATAATGGCTGTATGAGAACAAATTGTTCCAATGGCCATGAAGGTGGTTGAAGCAAGGCACTGTGGAGTACTTAGAGTTTGGTCAGACATTGAAGATGCTAAAGTCATCCACTGCATGCTAGTCCATTACCAGTTTTCTTGAATTTTGTCTTGTCACTGGACTTTGATGGTTCTAGAAGACAGGGTGAAACTGATGATTGTGCAATTCTGACTCACTTAAATTCAATTCTTGCACAAGTCAGGACATCACCCTGTGATGTCACTGGGTCTCTGAGAATGAAGGATGCACAACAAGTCTTTGAGCAAAAGCTAGATGACCACTTGCTGAGGATATTGTGGAAAGAGTTCTTGAGGGTTTGGTAGTGGTTGGTAGATGTCCTCTGAGGTCCTTTCCTACTCTGAGTCTGTATTTCTATGAAATTCAAATTCAGTAAACATTAAGCTCCTACTATGTGCCAGGGGATAAACACTGAAGATACAAAAAAAAAAAAAAAGACAAAAGAGTCTCAAAAGGAGTTCACAATCTAATGAAGGAGACAACAAGCAAACAAACACAAATAAGCCATTTACAGGATAAGTAGGAAAGAGTTAACAAGGAGAAGTAATTAAAAGGCATTGGGGAAGCCTTCCTGTAAAAGATGGGATTTTAGTTGGGATTTAAATAGTAGGCAGAGTTGAAGAGGATGAGCATTCCAGGCATGGGAGAGAATCAGAGAAAATTCCCAGAGCCAAGGGACTGAGTGTCTTGTCTATGGAACATTGAGAAGGCCAATGTCACTGGGTTGAAGAGTACGTGTAGAGGAGTAAGAAGACTGGAACAGGGGCTAGATTATGAAAGATTTTGAACACCAGAGGGTTTTATATTTGATCCCAGAGGCCATAGGGAGCCACTGCAGTTTATTGAATAGGGAGGTAACATGGTCAGACCTCTGCTTTAGTGTAGCAGCAAGAACTCTAACACATTCAGGATGGCTTGCTAGGACAGGTTCTTAGATCTGCTTTTCTAAAAGGAAAGCAACTTTTGAGGGCTCAACAATCTTCTTTAATTACATATACAGAGAAAATATAAGCATAGAAATAAAGACCAACAGATAAGGCTTCTGTCTGACCATAAACAATACATACATCACAGATCAATAGACAGATCCAACTGTCTGACCATTACATACATACGTAGTTACCAGAGAGAGAAATACCTGCATGTGGGTTTTCAAGGGGAAGTGGCGCTCTTTAAGGCTACTCAGTCTTATCTGTCACACAAACCTTCTTCCAAAGAGTAAGGCCCAAAGTAAATCCTCTCCTCAGAGTATATATACACTTTTGAGAGCCACATGACCCTCTTGGCACAGTGCCTCCTCAATAACTTACAAAAGGTGTGGGCCTTCCTACAAAACAAGTCTCCCCTAATCAAGTTTCCTTTAATGGACTCCACTTGAGGTCTATTAATGGATGAGAAAGATCTTTAACTCCCATTATTACATTTAGGAAAGTCACTTTAGTGGCTGAATGGAGGATGGATTGGAGTAGGGGGGGAAAGACTTGAACAAGGCACACCCAAGGCAGGTTATTGCAAGAATCCAGGCATGAGATTATAAAGACCTACACCAGAGTGGTGGCAGCATCAGAGGAGAAAAGGGGGCATATTCAAGAGATGCTGCAAAGGTGAAATCAACAAACTTTGGATATAGGAGCTTGGATATCCAACATGAGAGATAATGAGGAATACATTATTCTCCATGCTAGGAAAGATGCAAAGTTTAGTTAAAACACTGCCCTTGCCCTCATGAACCTCACAGTCTCACGAAGGGTAAGACACAAACACAGATAACTGTACTACTCAATAACACCTGTTAAATGTGTTAGAGAGATGCAAACAAAATACTCTAGATCTGAAGGGAAAAGTTGTTACCAGTCTTGACACAAATCCAAGGGATTGGAGACAAGCCTGGGTACTTGAGTGGCTGGCTTGCAGTGGAGAGTATTTAGTCTTCTGGACCCAATCCCCAAATTGTTGTGTTCCCAAAACTGGGAGAAAAGTTTTTCTACCTTTTTTGCCTTCCTTTGTGTCTCTAGTTGGCTTGTATGGAAAACTTGAGAGGCAATGTTGTGTGGTCTAAAGATCACTGGGCAGAGACTTGGGAGACCAGATCAATACCTGATTGTGCCAGTAACTTACTGTGTGATCTTTGACAATATACTTTTTTTCCTGGAGCCTCAGTTTCCCCATATGGAAAATAAAAAGTTTTGGACTAATTGATATTTAAGTTTTTGAATAATTGTGAATATTGTCTGGGAGGTCCTTTAATGTTCTGGAATTTGGTGTCTTCTTTGACTTCTAGGACAGCACTCATTTTGCATTTCTTTGACTTCACCATATTTACCATAACTCATCTTTGGGGGAATTTACACCACCTTGCAAGATCCAGTCAGCCTTGTTAATTATACCCTCTGCCCCTCTGCTTGGAAGACAGAAACATAAACTTCTCCATTTAAGGAAGAGAACAGGACTGATGTCTCCCTATTTCCCATCCCTCTGACCTTCTTTTGAACTTCTTTCCTTCTCCCCTTGCCCTTATGCTGTGTACTTTCCCTCTACCCTCACCCCATTTCAGTCTTTCTTTTGTGTATTATCTTTTCCCATTAGTCTGTAAGCTTCTTAAGGTCAGGGATTATTTTTCTGGCATCTGTACCCACAGCCTGTAGCACAGTGCCTGACACATAGTAGTTAGTTGATAAATGTTATTGACTATTAACTGTTGGTTGATGTGATCAACACAGTATGATCTGTTAACAGGGACATCTAGAGGATCTTACTATTTGGAGGGAAGTTTCCTATTTGGACCTTGTACAAGCTACTGATGCCTAAATCTTTTCATTTTATGACTTGTTTGGTATTAATAGACAAAGCATCACTCAACAGTTATCTCCATAGGTGCATTTACTAAGGAATCCTGTATGATGGTAAGATATATAGGCATGATGGAGAAAACTCTTTAAGAATGTCTTGCTCCGTAGAATCAATTTTTTTAAAATTCACAAACAATAACACAACAGGATATTTCAGTCTGTAGTCTGATTGTAAACATCCTGGAACAACAGCACAACCTCCTACTTTGATCACAAAATCCTTAAAGTTGAAGGGACCAAAGGGTAATGGAGAGACACATTGTGTATGCAAGTATGTTTCACTGATGATCTGTACACACGATATCATCAAGGAAATGCACTGTATGTTCAGAAATGAAGATGGTTTATCTATGTGGCCAGGAAAAGAGATGACATATGGACACACTGAATATTCCTCTGGTACCCAAGAAATGTAACAATTACCTCTGGGATGTAGGTATAGCAACTTCAGAGGATCTATGCAAAAAACATGGGCAAGAATTATACAGGATAAGAAAGCATGGTTGAGTTGCAGTCCAAAGGAGAGGATGTGCTGCTGATGAGATTGATAATCTATTGATGTGTTGAAGCAATGAAGATATTTAAGTTGCTTTTTCATTCTAATGTTCCATGTATAAACTTAATGCCACTCAGCTCTGGCTAGGGAACTTCTAAGGTCATTTAAACACAGTTTTTATCTTATATTAGTACAGACAAGAAACAACATGCATTGCAAAAGTAAATCATTTAATCAGGACTCAAAAGGTTAAAAGATAATGGGGCGACTGGGTAGCAGGGGGTTCCTTGGAACACACATAATTTGTCCTGCCTGGTACCAACCCATGTGGAGATTTTGTGGGCCTGTTTCTGGGCTTGTGTAATAGAGGAATCCCTCCCACCCTACCCCCCACTACAGAGCAAGTGAAACTTTCATATTTTATGAAAGTTTCTTGCCAGCGTACTGCTTGATAATAAAAAGTTTTTTAATTGGGTCTTGGGCTGAGAATGTGCATACAAGAAGCTCAAGTAGATGAACTTTTTCTCCCATTCCTGTGTCTTCTCCTTGGGATGAGACATCAACGCCTCTCTCCCACATGGCTACCATGTGTCCATGAATGCATAGTATATCTGGTTTTGTTTTGCTTTTTGGTCTGTTTAGTCTTTTCTGATCTAAGGTGAATGAATGTTGGAGAGGAAATGCAACAGGTTAAGACCTTATGAGCTTTTTCAGCAACCAGAGTTAGTAAGAGCAGTAGCTAGCTTTGGGGAGGAGGCAGCCCTGGGGAGTTACCAGCTTAACTCAGCACAGCAATGAATTGACCTGGCAGCCGAGATACATTCTGTATGGCAAGAGATCAGCTCATCCATTGGCTACGCCACACTCAAAAGTGAACATGGTGTGTACCCTCAATGAGATAAAAAGACTCCCAGGACTGGGAAATGGAGGAAAGGGAATGTTTTTCAGTAACTACTTTAGATCTAAGTCTATTCTCCCCAGTGACAGAGTTCATGTATAGAGGGCAGAGTAAACCTTTCCCTCCCCATTTGGGGGCTTTTGTACTTCAGTCCTTCCCAGGCTTTCTCAGTCACTATTCCTTTGTAAAAGCTAATTGGTATTAGTTGATATTCAGGAGATATTAACTGGTTAAATGATATTAGGAGGAACATACTGTATGGGAGCTCATGAGCAAGAGGATAAGTGAAAACCTAGACCCCTCAGATTGACTCCTAGAATTCTGAGGGAAGCAGTACCCATCTGCCCTCTGATGACTTGTACCTATTAGTGGGGAGTTGGAATAGTGAGCCCAGAGCCTGCACTACGAAAGGAAGAGGTATAGCAATCTCGGCACATGCACTTCAGGAATTAGAGTGATTCATAGGGAAAACAATGAGTCAAATTCTGGTATGGGAAGGGTATGACAAATGTCCTAGTGCGGCTGGACAGAAGGTTGGAAGATCCTTTTATGCACCCAGAGCATCTGCCAGTTTCTACCAGCTGAGTCACATCAGGAAGTCTCCTCTCACTCTCTTTCTCAGTTCTCCTCTACCTTCTCATGGATGCCAGCCGGAAGATTTCTTAGCGCTGCCACCTTTTCTGCACTGGGTGTGGCCATGACCATGGTCATCATGGAGCTTCACTTCTCCAAAGTCTCTATCTGCCTTTGTTTTCAATAACCCTTTGCCACAGGCACACAATCCCATGAGAATTTAAGTCCTGGAAATTTAATCAGGCCTGTTCTTGTAGCTAAGAGTCTCATGGGAAATGAAGTCCCTTCTGCTCTGCAGTGTACTTGTTACCTGTGGTTCTGTGAAAACTTTCCCTGATCATCCTACACTTTTTGCTGTGGCCCTGAATCTCTCTCTCTCTGTCTCTCTGTGTCTCTGTCTCTGTCTCTCTGTCTCTGTCTCTCTCTCTCTCTGTCTCTGTCTCTCTGTCTCTGTCTCTCTCTCTCTCTCTCTGTCTCTCTGTCTCTCTCTCTGTCTCTCTCTGTCTCTGTCTCTCTGTCTCTCTCTGTCTCTCTCTCTCTCTGTCTCTCTCTGTCTCTTTCTCTCTGTCTCTCTGTCTCTGTCTCTCTCTGTCTCTGTCTCTGTCTCTCTCTCTCTCTCCCTTCTTCCCCTCCTCCCTCCAATAGCTAGTAGACAAAGCTTTCCGCTGCACGATAAAAGACCACTGCAGAGCTGACAGCCACACATTTGGGAAAACCAGCCTTGCTGAGGATGGTAGAGATCCTTGGCAGGAACCCAACACACTAATCCCAGGACATGCTGGAAAAAATTCATGCCTGCCTTCCACTCAGGAAACTGAATGACACCCCTGCATGCTGACAGACATAACTGTCATAATTTCATCTTGCTTGCAAAACTAAACAAATGGAATGCTTCCTGGCTAGGTACTCTTAAAACGAGAGTCTGCTTTCCTTTAGATCAAAGCTGACATTGCCTCAGTGCACTCAGGTGACATGAAACAAAAAATGACAGAACTGGAGGAGACCCGAAGACACAGACCGAAAGAGCCAGGAAGGACGTAGAATGTTAAGAGTGAGGACCGTAGAAATCATCCGCTCTCGCCTCCTTTCTCATTTGACACGAGGAAACAGAGGCTTTACGCGTAGACTACTGGCAAAGGTGAATGCAGAGAGGGAGGCGGGACCGGGGATGGGAACTGCAGAGGGAGAACAGCCGCGGGCATTGCCGCCTAAAGGAGCTAGCTTTCTCAGAGTGGGGAAGGGCTCCTCGCATCGGTGCAGCGGGAGCTGTTTGGCTGCGGCAGTCTGCCTGTTACCAGGGGCAGTCCCGCATCCCGGCATCATGTGGTTAACAGCCTTCTGGGGATGGAGGGAGGCGATCCTCTCTGTCTGGGAAACAACCGCCATCCACGTCTTTCCAGGAAAACCAAGGGCATCCCCACAGTCTCTCCTCTGCAGCCCCCTCCCCACTCCCTGCCAGTGCGCAGTCGCAGACACCCCAACGCCCACAACTGAAGAGCCAGTGCTGGCCTGGGCTTCGCGAATCGGGATTCCAGGGACCATCGCCTGGGACTGCAGCAAGAAGCCAGAGCGGGAGGGGGTGGGGGACGTTTCTCTGGTGGAGTCATTTCCCGGCAACCCTCTCTAGGTTAGGGGAATCCACCTAAAGGCTGCTTCCTTTTCAGTGCAAGGGTGGCTAGAATCAGCATTATACTTTTCCTTGGGGTTCCGCGTTGCTTGGGGATGGGAGAGATAAGCAGGGGGATCGTGGGCGAGGGGGCTGGAATAAACACATTCTGCCCGCAGGCAGAATTTCCAAGGGCTCCTGCCCCCTCTTTTCCCCTCCTATTCCGGAACATGCAACGTAGACAATATTAGAGTCGAAAAAGGCATTAGACTGTACAGAACGACAGAGGACCAGAAGGCAGTCCAGGGGTTTTTAACCTGGCATACATCCTCAAGGGACGCTGATGGACGTCAGAGAATCCATGAATTTGGATGGGGGAAAAATTACCTTTTTATCTGAATATAATTGGTTTCCTTTATTATACTATGTATTTTATTTATTCATTTAAGAACATCATTCTGAGAAGGGATCCAGAGGCTTGATCCAAACTGTCAAACGAGTCCACGACACCGAAGAGTTAAGAACCCTTAACAGTCCAATTCCATCCATATTTTATAGACCCTATAAACCTACAAACCAAGACCCTAAAAGGCTGAATGACTTGGTTCAGAACCGGTAATGAGTGACTAAGTAGGAGAACCAGGATTATTCAGGACTGACTGCCAGCCCAGGACTCTTTGCCCTCATAGGTTGCGCCATCACAGTCCAGGGCTTTCCACCTGAGGGAGAAAATGCTCAAAAGCCTGATGGACATAGGAGAAAAGTCTGATGGAAGAGGGAGCCCAGAACTACACCCAGGTTTCCATCTCCTTCACATAAGAGTTTTAGCCTAAAGGGAGTCTAGGAGACCAAAACTTACCTTCTCCCTTTAAAGAGATGACTCTACGTTGGTATTAATCCAGACTCCCTGGCTGGGTCACTGATGCCACATCCTCTTTCTTGCAACTCTGGACTTATTGACTAGCAGGAGTCAACTTAATTGCCTACTATGTGGCAGGCATTGTGCTAAGTGCCTTGATACAAAGAGAAAAGACAGTCTCTGACCTCAAGAGGCTCACTGTTCTGATGATAGGTGTTATTTCTGTCACCATGGAAATAGGAATTCAGGTCAAGGGAGCTTGGAATTTGAAGCCAGAGGGAGTTTGGAGATCATTTAAGTGCCTTAGTTTTGTAGAGGAAGAAATTAAGTTCCAAAGACCTCATTTATGGTCTTTATGGTCATACGTATATATATTTATGGTCATATATAAATGACATATTTATCAAATATAGTTAGTGTCAGAGCAAGTTAGTAAATTGACATCAGAAGCCACTATGAGGATCCAGGTGCTTTGACTATATAAATCCTTGCACCATACAAGCATTTCATCTTGATTCAACAAGCATTTATTAAAGGACTTATTAAGGAGTTTATTAAAGTGCAAGGTACTGGACTAGGCAGTGAGGATACAAAGAAAAACATTGATGGTCTCTATCCTGAAGGAATTTTTATTCTACTGGAGGGATACACAGATAAGCACATATAGTGTATATCACATAATAAACATAATATATAAAAATATATATTTATATAAGATATAATTATATGTAATATATATTTTCATATTATAAGTGAATATAACTATATATATAAACATATGTATTATCATATAATGTATATTAGAGGCATCTGAGTTGTTCAGGGGATAAAATGCTGGACCTTCAGTCAGGAAGATCTGAGTTCAAATCTGGCCTCAGTCACTTAGCAGCTCATTTAACCTCTTTCTGTCTCAGTTTCCTCATCTGTAAAATGGAGATAATAATAGCACCCATCTCCCAGGGTTCTGAGGCTCAAATAATATGTGATAAATATATCATTTGATTAAAAAAATCTGAGATATTTGTAAAGCATTTTGCAAACCTTAAAGCATTATAGAAATGCTAGCTATTATTACATGCAAAGTTAATTTGAAGTAATTGACATGTGAGGAAAGGGAGCAGTAGCAGGAGTGGGGAGTTAGGGGGGAATTTGAAAGGCCTCATGTAGCCCCTGAACTGAGCCTTGCAGGAAACCAGGATTCCAAGAAGTAGAAATGAGAGGTCATTTTGAGAGAGCTCTAATTATTGGAAGAAGATTCCAGGTATAGGAGACAGCCTGGGCAAAACTCTGAAGGTGGAAAATAGAATGTCATATATAGTAAGGCCAGGAAGCAGGCCAGCTTGGTTGGAAATAGGATGGATGAGGTTATTATTAAGTAAACCTGGAAAGGTAGTCTGAAAACAGAGGTTACCTAGTAATGCTTCGGTGGGATCCCTACCAGAGGCAGAAGGGAAAAAGCACCATATTCAAACAACTTGGATTTCAATCTTGATTCATTCACTCAATAGCTGTAGTGTTTACTAACACAGCTCCTAATCATGGATTTCAAGCTAGAAAGGACCTTAGTGGTCCACTAGTTACCCCCATCATTTTACAAATGAGGAACTTGAAGATCTAAGAATTTATGAGCTACCAAAGATCATATAGCTGGTAAGCACAGGTGTAACCATGTCATTCAATAAACTCCAGGGACCCCCATTACTTCTAGGATCTATCTGTTTGGCCTTCAAAACCCTTCATAATTTGTCCCCCTCCTACCTTTACAGGCTTCTTTTATCTTATCATTCCCATGTACTCTGGGTTCCATTACTCTGGGCTACTTGGTGATCATTAACACGGACCTGTTCCTTAAGCATGACGCTCTACATCCATGTATTTTCCCTCCATGTATTTCCCAGGCTCCATGTATTTTCACTAACTGTCCCCAATAGCTGGAATGCTCTCCTTCCTCATCTCTATCTACTGGCTTCCTTCAGGTCCCATCTTCTATAAGAAGGCTTTTCTGATTCCCCTTAATGCTAATGCCTTTCTTTTGTTGATTGTCTATAATATAATGATGATGATGATAGCATTTAGATAGCCTACAATGTACCAGGCACTATACTAAGTGCTTTATTATTTCAGGTGATCTTTGTAACAACTCTAGAAGGTAAGTGTTATTATTATACCCCATTTTACAGATGAGTAAACTGAGGTAAAGGTTAAGTGACTTGCCCGAGGTCACATAGCTAGTATGTGTCTGAGGCCAGAGAATTTATCTTGTATAAATCTTATTTGTACATAGTTGTTTTCATGTGGCCTGCTCCATTCAACTAGGACATCCTTATTCTTTGTGCTTAGCACACAGTAGGCATTTAATAAGTTTTTTTGACCAGCCGACTGATTAGTGATGTGTACTCAGCTCCTCTGATATCAGATTCAGTGTATACTTTTCATGGCCCTGTGCTGCCTTTCTGCATCACATCTCTCTGGGCCTCAGTTTCCCTACCTGTAAAGCAGAAGAGTGGATGACACTATCTATCCCTAAATTCTCTTTTGTCTCTAAATTCTGTGTGTGGTCTATTTTTCCTTTCCTTCTGTTTCCTTGGAGGGAGGACAAGTTTGGCTTTTGATCAGAGCTGTGGAAGTAGCAGGACCAGTTTTCAGGAAGTTAGAAAAGAAAGAAGATGGAGAGGAGAAGGTAGGGATGGGCTAGAGCATATCTATCAAAAATGCACCTTGAGGAAGTAGCCAGGATGTCTGACTGTAGACTCGCTAGACTAGATCTAAATGCTGAGTAGGATAAAGGAATGAGGATGGTAGAGGGTGGTCTTTTTTAAGGAAACTCCCCCTACCTGTTCAGATCAGTACCTTCTCTGCAACTTCTAGTCTTAGTTAAGTTCCCTAGGATACTAAGTGGTTAAATGACTTGCCCAGGGTCACAAAGCCATGGTGAAACTGAGCCAGGTCTTCCCGGCTTCAGAGGCAGTCACTTCTTGTCTTTGAGCCTCAGTTTCACTGCCTGTAAATATGGAGGCTAGGCTTAATGACCTCTAAACCCTGGGGTTTCCATTGCCATTCCATTCCAACTATCTCATTGGAAGGCCAGGTGGGATAGTTCTGCATAGGCAGAGTTGGGGGTCGGGGTGGGGGGGCCCTGAGTCTGCTCAGAGCAGGAATCCTGTTGTTTCTGAACCTCAGGGTCATGAGGAAGAGAGCCCTGAATGGGATGGAGTGGACTCTGAGGGTCTGAAGTCTATATGGAGGTCTGAACTGCTCTTGAAACATCAGCCACATCTGAACACATGGGTAGACAAACAGCAAAAACTTCTGGAACTGTCTCCAAATTACCTGCTGACTCAACATATCGGCTGGGTTCCTGGAGTCAGAATAAGTGGGAGAGCAGAACCAGAGTGCTCAGGGTCAAGTGGTGGGAGGATGGCAGGCTGCCTCATTCCTTCCAAAGAAGAAAATCAAGGACCTCTTCCCCCCCTTCCCAGCAGCTGGGTCTTTCTCTCATAGGGAAATGAAGGGGAGGGTGGGGGTGTGAGATAGCTTCACTTTTTCCAAATGCCAGTAAACACTGTTGACTTGGTATCCTTCTCCTGGCTCCCCAGACTCTGGGAGAGGTTCAGACATAATGGAAACCCACAGATCTGAGCAGGAGGTACTCAGAGACTAGTTTTCCCTGTGAAGAACACAATGTCAGCTTTCATAGCATTTCCTGAAGGGTGATCATGGGACCCTGAATGTCTCATTGACTATGATATCAGAAAAATTGGCTATAGAATGTTAGAGCCTGCGGGGATTTTAGAACAGGAAACATCAAAGCTGAGAAGGGCCTTAGAACACAGAGTATCAGAGCTGGGATGGAACTTAGAATACAGTATGTCAGAGGTGGGAGGGCCCTTAGAACAGGGGATGTCAGAGCTGGGAGGGGTCTAGAGGTCCTCTAGTCCAACCTTTCATTTTGCAGATAAAGAAACTGAGGCCCAGAGAAGTGAATTGACTTAGCCAAGGTCACACAGCAAGTTGGTGGCAGACCTGGGAACTAGGTCTTTAATAGTCTTTGCATTCCATCATGATGCCTTATCATTCCATTCCTTGAGCCCAGATATGTCCCAATAAGAAGAACTGGGTGAGCAAAAGAGCTGGTGGCAGGAAAGCTGAGCACCTCCACAAGAGATTCCCTTCTGTAGGACTTAGAAGAAAGCTTTTCTTAGAGGTTCTCAAGGTGTAGGCAGGAACCCCAGGCGCTCTCTTGAAGAAGGAAGGAGGGAAAGAAGGAAGGAAGGAAGGAAGGAAGGAAGGAAGGAAGGAAGGAAGGAAGGAAGGAAGGAAGGAAGGAAGGAAGGGAACCAGGGAGGAAGGGAAGGAGAGATGCCTGGATGTCGGCCTTTGACCAGTATGGTACAGTGGAAAGCATGGCATGGACTCTGGAAGCAGAGGATTTGGGTTCAAATTCTGCTTCTGAGCAGGATCAGTGTGACATTGGCCAAGTCATGTCAATTCTGAGGTTCAGCTTCCTTGACCATTAAATGAAGAAATTTTACGAGATTGGCCTCTGAGGTCCCTTCCATCTCCAGAGCTAGGATTCCATAATCCTATGAACAAGATTGTGTGTGTGTGTATGTGTGTGTGTGTACTGGGAAGTAGCTAAGAGTGTCTCTGTGTTTGTGTATGTATTTATATGCTTGCCTTTAATATGACTTCTAACATCTCCTGTTTTTCACTTTCATCTTGTCAGATTTTACCCTAGCGCTCCAGTCTGTTGAGATCTCTTTGGGTCCTAATTTTTTGTCCAGTTAATTATCTGTTCCAGCTTCTTCTATCCACAAAATTGGTGAGTTTGACATCCACGCCTCAGTAGGATGGAAGCTTCTAGAAGGGAAGAACTAGTGTGTGTGTGTGTGTGTGTGTGTGTGTGTCTGTGTAAGATGCCAGTACCTTGAGCATAGTACAGTTGAATATAGATGAATATAAGCATTTAATAAATGTTTATTTAATTGAGTATAATTGCTTAAAAGGTTCAAGAAAGTAAAACATCTGAAGAACAGGGTCAAGGTAGTTGCCCACCATCTGCGATAACTTGCAGCAAATGTCTAGGGAGGGTTCAGTGACTTGTGTTGTAGGTGTGTGTGTATTTGTGGTGTGTGTTTATTTCTATTTATGTTAGCTTGAGGTTTTGTGGTACAAGGCAAAGAACAGTGGTCTTACAGTCAAAGGACCTGAGTTTCAGTCCCCATTCTTAACTTCCTCTTCTATACATTAAGATGAAAGTCATGATTTTGCCTGCTTCCCAAGGCTGTCCAATCAATCCATCAACAGACATTTAGGAAGCACTTCTTCTATGCCAGGCACTGTGTTTGGTTCTGGAAGGTGGAATACAAAAATAAAAGTCTTTGTCTTTGAGGAGTTTCCACTCTATCAAGGGAAATAATATGGTTGTATATAAGTACAGTATATAGAAAGTACAGATGGGGCAAACCTTTAGGAATAAGGGGAATCAGGAAAGGCTCATGCAGGAAATAGTGCTTGAACTGCAAGGGAAGTACTTTGTGAACCTTAAAATGTTATCAGAATACCGATTATTTCTTGGATATTTCCAGGGCTTATAATTTCATCTGTTAGAGAATCATAGAGTTAGAACTGGAGGGGTCTTTAATTCCAACCTCTTTAATTGACAGAAAAGGAAACTGAGGCTGGGAGAGGTTAGGTGATTTGTCTAAGATCACACAGCCCTCTAGTTTCAGAGGTGGATTGGAACCCAAGTCTTTTAGCACCTTACTCACTATGTCATATTACCTCTCTAGAAGCATCCACCAACCTAGGTCACTTTTCTTCCTCTTGCTAGGTGGTCTTTGAAAGTAGCTGTGGCCAAATGATTCATCACTCAGCAGCCAGCTTGATGATGAAGCTTCTTGGTCCTCAGACAAAAAACTTTCATCTGATCTTTGGGGCTGGGACTGGAGAAGGTCTTCCTCCCCCAAGAGGAGGTCAAAGGAAGCCATAGTCCTGCTGTGTTCACATCTGGAACACAGTGTTCAACCACTATTATTAAGCAGAAGAACCCCCTCTCTAACCTCCAATTGCACTTGGCATTTGGCCTTCAGTTAGTTGGCACTTAGCTCTTTACTCTCATCTCTGGTTGGCTCATTCTTTACTATGTAGGGCCTGTCTGTGTTGCCCAATTGTAAGGTGGCCTCTTATGCCTCCAGCTTCCTGGACCAACGGCATATTTAGGAACTCACAAACCATCTGTGGATGGTGACAAGCAGTACCTCCAGACAGCCCGGGGCTGGCTTGCCTTCAGATTGTAGTTCTAGGGGCAGCCTGGCCAGCCAGGCTAAAATTTCCCTGGGGGAAATAAAGAATTATCTCAGTGTCAGAATCAGTAGGTTCCTGAGTGACAAGACTATTCCAACTCCCTAATTTTACAGAAGAAAGTAAAACTTCCATAAGGAAAGCAACTGTCTCAGGATCACACAGGAAGTTAATAGCAGAACCAAAGTTGGGTTTTTTTTTTTTTTTTTTGATGGGGGGAGGGAATGGGGAAGAATTTAATTAGTGTGTGGAAACTTCCTATGTGGAAACTCCCTCCACCAATGCAAATGGAAACTTTGTAGCTTAGGCATAATTTCATAGATTCACAGAGCGGGAAGGAACATCAATCAGGTAACAGTCAACAAGTATTTATTAAACACTAAGTGTCAGGTGCTCTGCTAAGTCCTGAGGTTACAAACAAAGACAAAAAAGTGGCCCCAAAGCTTAAGGAGATTATATTTTAATGGGAGAGACACCATGGAATCAGCTATGTGATTTCTAAGGTGTCTTCTGTCCCTAAATGGATACTGACTGCTATGACCAACCTAGCTATGACCAACCTCATCTTTGGAGGACTGGTCAATAGAGGGTCACTTTCTTTCCCACTCCCCACATTGGGGTTAAGTAACTTACCCAGGATCATATAGCTAGTAAGTGTGTATGTGTGTTCGTCCTTTGTTGCTGAAGAAGGCCATGCCATCAGAGAAATGGTGACATGACTTGCACTTGACTTTGTGTTGAGTGAGGGAGGGCTGTGCAGATCACCAGCCTCACTTCTCCTCCAGAGCCATCTAAATCCAGTGACCATCAGGATGACTGGAGATGCCCCAGGATGAGGCAATTTGGGGTTAAGTGATTTGCCCAAGGTCACACAACTAGTGAGTGCCTGTCTGAAACAGATTGGGCAGAGGAAGGCTTTTATTACTTATGGTTGTGATACTCACTAGGAACACCCCACACTGATACAGAAGCAGGAATGAGCTGAAATAGTCATACCCTTCCCATCAAAGTCAAGATTGGTTCAGACTCCTCAGGGTACACTCTTCATTATTCTACAATTCCTCCTTTTTTATTTTTAAGGTCGGGCAGCTAGGCGGTGCAGTGGATAGAGCACCAGTGCAGGAGTCAGGAGGATCAGAGTTCAAAAAACCTCAGTAAGTGTGGAAGGTTGGATTAGAATGCAGGTCCTTCTTCGATATCTGCTGTGCCACCTAGCTTCTCCTGACTACTGTCACTCACAAGGGCTGCCTGCTAAGGTGTTCCATGCCTGGAGGGCTCTCCCTTCTTATTTCTGCCTCCGATCTGTCTTGGTTTTCTCCAAGTCTCACCTTCTGCCAGAAGACTTCCCCAGTTCTTTCCCATGCCTGTCTTCTGAGTTTATTTCCAGTTTATCTATCTTTGCAGCTTGTTTGTACAAAGTTGTTGGCATCTTGTCTCTCCGTTACACTCTGAGCTTCTTGAGACCAGGCAGGGACAGTTTGATTGCTTGTTTGGTTTGGTTTTTGGTTTGTTAGTACAGTGCCAGGCACAACATGCTTAGCAAATGTTAGTGGATTCACTCTCAGAGCTGAGGTTATAGAGCCTGGGTTTAAATCCTATGTCTGATGCTTCCCACCTATGCAACCTCAGGCAAATTACTACCTTCTCCAGGTCTCAGTTTCCTCATTTGTAAAATAAGGGGGATTAGATGAGGTGGCCTCTAAGGTCTCTTTCAGTTCTTGTGTTGGGATCTTGTGAAAGTGTTTTCTGTAAGGCAGTTAGTCCAGATAATACTATCCACATTTAATGAATACAAATATTTGAGAACCAGAGCAGGTAAATGACTTATCCAGGGATTAGCAGCTAGTTGGTGGCCAAACTAGGATTAGGGTTTGAGTATTCTAACTCCAAGTCCAGCTAGCAACCAGGACTGGGGTACTTTGCTGCCCTAGATCTCAGGAGATAGACCTGTAGAGGCCAAGGCAGTGTGGTCAGAATTCCATTCAAAGACGAGTTAAATCCAAGGCCTCGAGGGGCTCAGGAATCATCTCACCTCCACTCCTGGGAAGCTGAAATGAAGGCTGGTCTGCTGGATTCGGTTCCCTTTCCCACGCAGCTTTTCTAGGGAAGGGCGTTGGTAGCCTTTCACATGCTTTACTGTACTTTCCTATATCAGAAGAAAGGAAGTGGGGGACAGGGCTGGGACTAGGAGAACCCTTGATCTAAGAATCGACTCCATTTTTCAGGTAGGGAGAGGTGGAACAACATAGAGCCAACTCTGCCCCCTCCTTCTCTCATCCTGGCTCCTCTGCTCAGTGTCTCAAAAGACGAGAATGGAATGATTGCCTCCTGAGCTTTCTTTCACTTTAAACAGTAGTCTCACTTCTCCCAGACTCTATAAGTGGATGAGGGGGTGGGGGTGGAGGGAAGGGAGAGAAAGGGGTGCCACCTTTGAGGAAGTATTTGGGCATGGCCCAGAATTTCAGTCAGTTAGAGCCAGACTGGGCTCCTTGAGTCTGTCAGTTAATGCCCAAGAGCACTTCTCTGGGTTTTTAGTTTCGTTTTTGGCTAATTTCATTATCATTCCAAGCCCTTCTGTTTCTGGGTATTTTATGTGACCTTGGGTTCAATCTTTCCCTTCTCTGGGTTTCAGTTTCTCCATCTGCAAAAGAAGAGGCTGGATCGCATAATCTTTAAGCCCCTTTCCCCACTCCTGGTCCTGGTATTCCATTACCCCAGTCTGCTTCCCAGCAGGACTTTTTAGGTGGTTACATTCCTGGGCAGGGAGGGGCTGCCCAATGAAGGAAGCTGGTCTGAACAGTTCATTCCTGATGGATCTGTCGTCTAGTCCTCCCCCAAGCTGAGGAAAAGAAAGCGTTGTTAAGGAAGGAAATAGCTGTGGCGAGACAGATGATGGAACAACTTCACAGGCTCTGGGTGGAAAACCCCTTTGGTGCCTGGTGCTTCCTGGTCCGTGCAAGTCAGTCTGGTTACCGAAATATGGGCCCAGCCATAGAATGTTAGGGCTCAGGATCATCCCACTTGACTTCTTCATTTTACAGAAAAGAAAACTGAAAATCATCCAAAAGGAGTGACCCTACAGCAGAACTGCAGTCACTGAACAGAGAAAAGTGAAAACAGAATCAAAGCTTCCTGAACCTTAAGAATAATTGTGGTTCACATATCAATAACCCTTTAAAATTTGCCAAGGGTTTTCTTCTCAACAGCTCTGTGAAGAGGGTATCTAGGGTATTATTATCCTTAATTTAATTCAGAGGATCCTATCCTGAGAGCTGGAAGAAACCTCGGAGGCCAGTGATTCCAGCCCCCTCACTTTTGTGGCTGAGGGAGATGGAGCCAACTAGTCAATGCTGAGGGGGATTTGAACTCAGGTCTTTCTTGATTCCAAGTTTAGCATTGTATTCACTAAGTCAGGCTGCATCTCAAATTCCATTTATTATCCACTACATGAAAGGCACTTGGTGCAGAGAAATGAACTCTGGGCAGCGCACTAGAGCACCAAGCCTGGGGTTAGGAAGACTTATCTTTGTGAGTTCAAATCTGGCCTCAGACACTTACTACTTGTGTGACCCTGGGTAAATCACTTAACTCTTATTTGCTCAGTTACCTATCTGTAAAATGAGGACACACTGGAATCCAGTCTCTTTGCCAAGAAAACTCAGTGGACAAAGTCCATGGGATCAGAGTTGGACATGACAGAACAATAAAAGCCAAGCTTGGAGCTAAATCATGGGATGTTATTTTAGAGCTATGCATCAAGGACTGGGCATCGCTGGCACTGATATTATCCTGGGTCCAAAGAGAAACAAAGACAAACCCAATACAGGTCCTGTCCTCCAGGAGCTTCCCGTCCTACTGGGGGAAATACAACCTACATGGGAGAAGTAAATATAAAATAAACACCTAACAATGGCGAGGGGATACCAGCCCTAACCAATGGAGGAATGAGAAGGTGGAATAAGGGAAGGCCCCATGAAGAAAGGGTACTTAAGCTGAGTCTTGAAGGAGTTCCTGGGATATTGAGATATGGAGATGAAGAGGGAGAGACCCCAGGCCTGAGGGCCCAGCCCTCGGAGCTGATGAAAGGAGAGGATGGAATGCCCTGGCTGGGAAGGGGACAAAGACCTGGAAAGGGAATATGACTTGCCCATCATCACACGGGGAGCCAGTCAGTCAAGAAACATTTATTAAGTAACTACCATGTTACTTACCAGAGTAAGCATTCATAATGTGTGCTGGGAATTAGCAGCAGGGCTAGGATTAGACCTCAGCTCCCCGATTTATGATGATGATGATGGTAACAATAAATAATAATCCTTCGTTCAAGTCATTTTTCAACATCGTGAAGATGATTGTGGAATGCCAGTGGAACACAAGCTCTGACAAGTGATTCCAGGCTGGAAAGGCTTCAGGAACAGGCCCGGCAAAGACCAAGGCTCAGTCTTCCTAATTTTGGAGTGACTCACCTTCCATATTTGTGGTTGCTGTTCAGTTGCGTCCAACAATATGTGACTCCATGGATTTTGTCCAGGGGGATTTTTTAGCAAAGGTACTGGAGTGGTTTGCTGTTTCCTTCTCCAGTTCACTTGACAGGTAAGGAAACTGAGGCAAAGAGGGTCAAGTGACTTATTCAGGATTATACAACTTGGAAACCAGCATTTGAACTCAGATATCCCTGACTCTAGGTCTGGGGTGTTCTACCCACTGCACCACATATCAGTTAGCTTCAAATATGAAATCCTGTTTGGCTTTTTAAGACTTTCATTACTTCTTCCCCTCCTACCTTTCTAGTCTGTTTTTACCTTTTTTCCATGTACTCTTCGATCCCATGATGATGGCCTCCCGGTTGCTCCTCCAACCAGATGCTACATCTCCAGACTCCTTGACATTTTCCTGTGCCATCCTCCCATGCCTGGAATGCTGTTCCTCCTCAATGCTCTCCCTCCTCATCTAGCACTACTGACTTCTCAGGCTTAAATCCCAGCTAAAATCCTACCTCCTGTGAGAAGACTTTACTGATCTCCCCCCAGCTTATTTCCAATTTTATATGTACATGCACACACATATAATATACACATATATGTATATACATATACTATATATGTGTGTGTTTGTATGTATATGTGCATATATACACATGTGTATATATGGATATGTATGTATATATAAGAATATGTATATATGAATGTGTATCTTGTTTGTGCAGTTTTTGTTATATCATGTTCCTTATTAGACTGAGAACACCTTGAGAATTAGAACTTTTTTTTTTAACCTTTCTTTGTCTCATTAGTGCTTGGCACACAATAAGTGATTTATAAAAGCTTGATGACGAACTGACTTGACTAGGAGTTGAGGAATTGTCTGGACATTGTGACCTATGAAATAGATCAGAAAACCAAAAAAAACCCACCAACCGGCTCTTAAACCCATGAACATTGGCTGTGTGGAGAATCCTGGAAGGAAGTGCGCAGAGTCCCAATTTTGAGACCATCCAGTGTCATCGGTTTAGCTAGAACTCTTCGTTCAACAAACAATGAGTCTGTTCCTGGCTGGAGGAAGCAGATGTCATCCCCATCGACATTCTGGCTAGAAATGAAGCCAGTAGATCTACAGAAGCTGCAGGGGACCAAAGGATGTCTCCCACTCTCTCCTTGGAACTGTATGTCCAGGATCGGGCAAAACTGATTTCATTCTGGGCCCAAAGACAACCAGAACTATGAGGTAGTGGGTGGGACCTTCCATCATCTAAGCCTTGCAATGCTTGTGATAGAAAACACAAAGCTGATGATTGCCACTGCCTCTGGAAAGGAAAATTTGCAGAGTATTTTCTTCACAATGACCATGTGAGGTAGGTAGCCAAAGTATCATAATCCTCATTTCATTAAGCAGGAAGCAGAGACCCACAGAAGGAAGGGGATCTAACTAAGATTATGTATCAATGAAATGGTAGAGCTGGGGTTGGACTCCACATCCTCTGACTCCTGGTCTCATGTAATTTCCTTCCTAATAGCCTGCAAGTCATATCACATTTAGAACCCTCTTCAAGTCTTTGAAGGACTGTCCTGTAGAAGAACAAATAGATTTGTTTAGTTTGGCCCTAGATGATAGAACTAGGAACCTTGGGGGAAAGGGGTGGTGTTGCTGGGTATAGTGTGGTGGTAAGTTACAGGGAGACAGATTTGGGTTCAATATAAGAAAAAATTTCACTCGACCTTCTCCTCCCCATTTTGTCAATGAGGAAACTGAGGCACAGAGAAATTAAATTAAGTGACTAACCCATTTCCAATATTGGATTTTCCCTTGAGGAGTTCACATTCTATCAAGACAATTCTATTTTTCTAGGACACTGACATCTTGGGGGAGGGGGAGAGAAGGTGCTTCTTCCCCAGATGACACCTTTGTGGGGCTTATGGAAGTGTTTTAGGGTGGGTCTCTAGTCCGGCTCTTGCTTACTCCACCCACCCACCACCCTCTGCAGCTTTTTTGGAAATGCTGGAGCACTGGGTCCCCAGAGCCAGGCTGCATGCTTTGTGTTCTGAGACCAGACAGGCTCAGTCCAAATTAGAGTTGGTTCGTCATCAGGTTGACTGCAGGAGGATGAATTTCTGGCCACAATAGCTCTGAAAGACCATCTGTTAAGTGACATGTGGTTTGTGATCTGTGGTGATGAAAAGAGTTCTCAAGCCAACAAAATCAAGATTCTTGAGGCAACTCTGTGGTGCAGATCATTAGATCTATGGTCAAGAAACCTGAATTCAAATCTAGCCTCAGACATTTTCTAGCTGTGAAACCCTGACTTTCAACTGTAAAATGAGGATATAATAGCATCTATCTCCATAGGTGGTCAATGAGTTGTGTGAAGATCACTTCAGATAATATTTGTAAAAAGTACCTAGTGAGAGCTGAGCATATAGTAGGTACTGTATGTGTTTCTTCCCCTCCCTTTCCTTTGATCTTGAGGCATCTCCCACTGTCTCAAACTTAGGAATATGCACACAGTAGGTTGGCCACTCATAAATGTCTGATCGCTGACTGAATGGTTCTCCATTTCTACCCTTTACCCTAAAGGTGGATACCATGGCTGAGCTGCTGACATAGACATTGGAAGGTGAAGCATATGAACTCATGTGGGGTCACTGTCTCAACTCACAGCCACATCTCCAGGAACCACTATCCAGTTTCAAGTGTGATTCATATAGCATGTGAGGAACCACATTCTTCTGGAACTCCAAATGGGGAGAGTTGGCTTCTGGCTGAGGGATCAAAGAAGGCTTCTTGAAAGAGGTGGCGTTTGTGCTGTGCTTGAAGCAGTTTGACAGATGGATTCATGAAAGAAAACTTGTAAAAAAAGATCCTAATCACCAAAGTCCTGGGAATCATCAAATGGTTCAACATCAGAAACAGATGTTTTATCAGTGGAATTAACATTAAAGAAGACACAGTCAGCTTTGCCAACATACTCTAAGGACCATGGGACTTTTCTATCTGACTTGCAGCTGAAATTTCCTCTATTTGGTGTCTCTCCCATTAGAACGTGAACTTCTTGAGAGCAAGGACTATCTCCAATTTCTATTTCTATCCCCGGAACTTTAACATATATTAAGTATGGGATAAATGTTCATTCATTCATAGACTTTAGGGCTACAACAACCTTAGAGATGATGTAGGTTGCCTCTCCTACCATTTTACAAAGAAGAAAACTGACATCTAGGGAGGGAAAGGGATGTCTAATCCAGTAAATATCAGAATTGTTATTTGAACCCAAGTCCTCTGACCCTGGGCAGCTAGATGGTGCAATATCAGAAAGTACTCATTTTTCTTGAGTTCAAATCTGACCTCAGACCCTTACTAGCTGTATGACCTTGGGCAAGTCACTTGACTCTGCCTCCATTTCTTCATCTGTAAAATGAACTAGAGTAAAAAATGGCAAACCACTTCAGAAAATTTGCCAAGAAATCCCCAAAATCCCCAATCACGGAGAATTGGATACAACTGATCAACAATTCTAGGCAGAAGGATCCTTAGAAAGGGGAAACCATAGAGGGAACTTTAGACAGAACCATAGAGGGAATTTTATAAACCAAAACTGGGAAATATGGAATGAGTCAATAGTCCAGATTGACTGAGGAGTAAATAATGTGTAAAGGAGCAATGGCAGATGAGACTAGAATGACCATTTGGGTCTAGACTATTGAGGATCTTGAATGTTAGAATTCCATTACATTATGAGCTCCTTGAGGGCAGGGACAGGGTTTTTTTTTGCCTTTCTTTCTGTCCCTTGCCTGCTTAGCCAGTGTCTGGAAGAGAGTAGGCATTTGTTTTTGTATTAACTGACAGAGAATGAGGCTGCTGATTCTGCCAATCACACACACACACACACACACACATCTAATTCACCCACAAATCAAGGCATCATTGGACTGATGTCATTGGCCCTCTTTGGGAATGAAGGATGAACTGAGAACTGAGTCAGCATAGCAGGGGAAGCCATGGAATGGGGGCTCAGAGCTATTATCTCCAAAGATTGTATGGATGGGTGTTAGTTTTAGATTTTGAGTTCTTTAAAGATTATACGCATCTTCTCCCCCAGGGTTGAATAGTCTGCTTCAGCAAACCTACTTTTCCTGTCTCACTAAATCACTTCATAGACTCATGCTGTTCCCTCTCCCCATCCTGGAGGGAGGCAGCATGGCATAGTAGAAAAAGAACTCCTTTTACAGTTAGAAGACCTGAGTTTGGATCTGACCCTAGACAAGTCACTTAATCTATCTCCTTTCCTTATCTATAAAATGGGTTTAATAATTCTTGTACCAGATCGTTCATGGGGATGTTATGAGAAAAGCCTTTTTTAAAGCCTCAAAGTCTTATTCTATTATCATTAATTTTCTTCTCTCACACATATTGCCTGTGTTAGGTTATTGTTCATTTGTGTCTGATTCTTTGTGACCCCACAGACTATGGGCTTTTCTTGGCAAAGATTCTAGAATAGACTGGTTTGCCAGATGAGAAAACTGAGATAGACAGAGTTAAGTGACTTGTTCAGGGTCACATAATAAATGGCTGGGGTTGGATTTGAACTCAGGTCTTCTTGACTCCAGGCTCTGTGCTCCATCCATCTCACCACTTTGCTGCCTTCTACTTTAGGTAATTCTTCAAAACTCCAAATTGCAGATCCATTGGTAATCTCACTAGGGGTAGGAGTTTCCACACGGTGAGTTCCTTATACCAATAAAATGATAGGTCTAGACATAAAACTAATTTACTAGTTACTAAGTAAATATTTATTTAATAAAATTCAATTTAATACCCACCCAGGGACACAAACCTTGGAATGTTTAATAGGGAACAGAGGATCTCAGTGTGCATAAGGAGGGGGTCATAGAAAGATCATAGACAGACCAGGCCTGGGGCTAACTCTACACTAAAAGTCTACTTTAATACAAGGATGACAGTCACATAAAGGTGTGTGACCTTGGAGGCAGGAAACCTAGTTCCTGCTTCCAGTTTTGCCACTTGATTGACTCACTAATGCTGATATTGCCTCCTGTCTGGTGCAAGCCTTTTTCACCTTACTCCTGGACTATTACATTGGCTGCTGGTGTGTCTGCCAGTCCCTACTTTCCTACTCCAATCCATTCTTCATTAAGCCTATGACTCCTTATCTCCTCCAGGATCATAAAGCTCTGTTTGGCATTAAGAGCCCTTAATAACCTAGCTGACCCACAGACTCCATCTCTTGGGTGTGGACATTTTCTCTGGCTAATTCCCCCATGCCTTGAAGACTATTTTCTGCTCCAGCTACTGACCTTCCTCCTTAATTTTTATTTTTTGGAGGCAATTAGAATTAAGTGACTTTCCCCAGGGTCACACAGCTAGTAAGTATCTGAGGCTGGATTTGAACTTAGTTCCCTCTGACTTCAGGGCTGGTGCTCTATCTACTTCCTGCTTGCTTCCCGGCTTCCATTAAGTCCAAACTATAATTTCATCTTCTTACAGAAAATCTTCCTCACCTTCTCCTAATTGCAGTGCCTTTCCTCTGTTAATTATTTCTTTTCTATCTCTCCTATATGCTGCTTGTTTGTTTTTCCCATTTGATTGTGAGTTCCTTGAGGACGGGGATAATCTTAACTTTTTTTTTCTTATCTTCAGCACTTTGCACAGCGCCTAATAGTAAAAACTTAATAAATGTTTATTGACTGACTGCACCAGGTAATTTGCTCCATAATGAATTTGAATTTCACAGAACCATAGACTCTTAGGGCTAGGTAGGTCCTTGCAGGGCATCTCCAATCACTACCAACCCCTCAAGAACTCCTCCTACAAGATCCCCCTCAAGTGGTCATCGAAAGTGCCAAAATGTCTTGATGATACCCTGTTGTCAGAGCTAAGACCCAGCAAACAGGCTGTACCTTGAGTCTACTAGCATAAGAATAATCTTTTGCACTTTGGATGATATCACTCTCTGGCAAAGTGTTTTGCTTGGACCAGCACCAGGTGTTCACGGAGGGATTAAGCTCCCCCTATTTCCCAGGAACATCCATCACATGTTCACAATCCCTGTTCCTTATAACTACCAGATAACAGCACTCCTGTTCCCTTCACAGAACTCTGATTTTGTACCATAAAGCATAATCACCACCCCCAAGACTTGAGACAATGACTATTCCTATGGGACCCAAGAATGCCTGTATCATCCCAAGGAATGCCAACCATGAGAATTGTCTCAAGACCTAAGAATGGTTGGATGGTGGGCCAGCCCCTTTCATATATATAAATAGCTTCAGTAGCATTAAGCACTCCTTCATAAGAGGGGCAGTTTCTGCCTGCAGGTGTCATTTCCCTCACTCTGAAATTAATTGAACTTCTGTTTATGTCCTGATTGTCCTGTCTCTAGCCCACTCTGTCTTGGCTCCAGCCACCCACAAGTTAGCGTCTGATTCCGGTCCAATTGACAAGAGAGAAGATGAAGATGCCAACCCACTTCAGGTTGTTGAAGGGAGAAGACTCTGGGAAGACATGAGAGGAGATGAATACCTCCATCATGTCCCTTTCCCCAGCTTGCCGCAGTAGAGACTTCAGGGAATTTCCCCTTGGATGAGATCTGGGACTTTTTATCTTGGTTGATTTGAGTTATCTTGCTTCCAATGACAGAGCCCCATACATTGTCTGATGTAGATTGTATATACCTTCTCTACTTTCTGTTTTGCTATTGCCTTGGATAAATGGATTTCTTTGCTCCTGGTTATGTGTGTTCCTTGTGGAATTAGTATTTGGTGGGAAGGAAATCAAGCCTTGTATAAAAACCTTGGGTCCTCCTTTCCCCATCAATGAATAACCATCAGAAGTTTAACTTGAACTTGAAGACTATCTCCCTCAGACTAAATGATATTCAAGAGAGCAGACAGATATAATTCTAGCCTGGTAATCCCTCTCTCTGGGGAGAGCAGACCTCATCCTCTTGCTTACCCTCCTGCCTGGTTGGAAATAAAATCTCCTTTGAAGAAGAGCAGGGGCAGGAGAGATGTCTTTTCTACCTCCCTTCAAGCCACATAATGACCCTCACCCCATGCTACATGCGGGGGACAGCCTTGCTGAAAATATAGACAATATATGAATATGTTATTATTTTATATATTATTATTATTGAGCATCTTATTTCACTATCTCTTTAATTGTCAGGATGTTTTTCTTTACATGAAACAGATACTTCCCTCTGAGCAGTTCCTATACTCATTGTTCCTTTACCAAACAGAACACATGTAACCTTTTTACACAAGATAGCCATTCAAATATTTGAAGAGTTATCATGATTCCCATTTCTACAGAATTGGCCTTCACCTCTTTTTGGAGCTCTGCTTTCTCTTTGTGGAGAGACTATCGGCTTTGAGGTTGTCAGAGGACCAGGGTTCAAATACTTTTTCTGTCTCTTATTCCTTATATGTCATTGAGCAAGCCATTTAACCTGTCTAGACTCAATTTCCTTATCTACTCCAAAAAAAAGAATTGAGCTAGATAGCCTCTTGGATCCCTTCCACCTCTGAATCTATGGTCCTATGAATTGCCAACTGCCTGGTAGACATCTCCACCTGGGTGGAGGCATCTCAAGCTTAATAATCCAAAACAGAACTCATTCTCTTCCCTTCCTTATCTTTCCAGACTTATATTACCTCCCTTCACAGTGCAGCCAAACCAACATACTTTTTGTCCCTAATATTTGACATTTCATCTCCTGCCTCCAGATATTTTTGAATGCTGTTTCCTATACCCAGAATCTTTTCTGTCTTTATTTCTATCTCTTGGAATGCCTAACCTCTTTCAAATTTCTACTTAAGGACCATCCCTAGCTGTTACTGCCTCCTTTACCCCTGAATGACCTTGTATTGGCTTTCTATATATATTTATTTGTATCTGTAACATGGGGGCTGGTAGGTATGTAAAGTATGCTGGACTGATGGAACCCATATGTGAAGGAGAGTGGGGAGACAGTTTCCAGAAAGGTATGATGGTATGTAATACTCCATAATTTGGATCATGTATACATATTCTATAACTGGTTCTGGTCCACTAACCATGTAATTAAAGGGATAGACTGTTGATTGGTTATGTAGTCACAACTGGGATATATTCAAAAGGCACTAAGTGGCCAAATGGAGGAAGTGGTCCTCATTCCTGTCTGGGTGTGGTCCAGGGAAGAGTCAAGAAATGATGGAAGCCCTCAGTGGGGAGACAGGTCTCAGGCCTCCCCATGTAGTATGTGAGAATATGGTTCTGTTGATGTTTCTATTGTCATTGTTTTAAAAACATTCTTGTTTTAGGTTAGTAGGGTTCTGTAGATAGCTATAATCCTTGTGTGATTTGAAAGACCAGGATGGTGAGTCATTGATACCCAGGGGCTGAAGTCCATGCTGGGTTTTGCAGTTAGCCATGCCCAGCAGAAAACTCTGATAAAATAGCTGAGATGAAAACTCATTCATTGGCAATACTGCATTTAGCAGGGAACTCGGTGAGATCAATGTAATACAGAAATCGCTTTAAGTTTGAGTCTACTCTCCCCCAAGTGGTAAAAAGCAGAGGATGACCCAAGTGTGTGTTTGTGAAAGGGTTATCACTTCTGTTCTTGCTTATATCTTCAAAGTAAGTTGTTCAGTTATTTCAGTCATGATCCCCTTAAGTGTTTTCTTGCAAAGATACTGGAGTAGTTTGCCATTTCCTTCTCCAGATCACTTTACAGATGAGGAGACTGAGGCAAATAGAGTTAAGTGACTTGCCTACTGCCCCACCAGTAATAAAATTCCCTCCCCCACTTTTCTAGTTCTTTGAAATTTAAACAATACTTTGTTCACAAGAATTCTGTAAGTAGTACAAATGATCACTCCCCATTTTACAGATAAGGCAATGGGGGCCCAAAGAAGGGAAATGGCCCACCTGAGATCCACAAAAGAAGTTATCACAGTCAAGGCTCAAATCCAGGTCTTATGACTCTGCTATCAGTGTTGTGGCATTAATCTCTGTCTCAGAGATTGAAAGCAGTCCCTCTACTTGGGAAGCTCACATTCTAACTGGGGGGGACAATACATAAAAGACAGTATGCCTGCATGACTGATAGCAAGGCCCTCTGGTGGGTAGAGTGAAGGACGAGGTCAGCTGGCAATGCCTTGTAGTATGGAGGGTGTAATAGCAGGGCAGATGAGATGACTCAGTGATCCTTTAACCACAGTGGTAGTGTTGAAGAGAGAGAGATGGGAAAACTGGTTCAAAATGTGAATGAATTAACTTAGACCTTCTCTCTAGCCACTGGGAACTTTATTGACAAAAAAGCAGCAGACCTGAGATTTAGCAAGACCTAAACAAAGGCAATGGTCCAGGAAAAGGATCAGACTTATATAGGATGATTTTAGGGTTTCCTTGTGGGGATTGGAGTTCTAGGGTAAGTCTTGCAAGATAAAGAAGTCTTGTCAGAGGGTGAGGACTATGAATGACATAAGGTAAGGAAATCCCATTTCCCAGGATGAGGGGTGAGGACAGGGAATCTTATGGTCCAGGATAAGGGGAAGTTGTGGCAAGAGGAGACTTTAGGGCACCACAGGCTTCACAAAGTCAATCAATATTATTTTGACTCTTAGGGAACTGTTCCTATCCACACCAGTAGGACATATGGTAAGGTGCGCTTATGTCTGTTTCACTTAAGGATTGTGCATAGATGTCTCTATGCTAATCCACCAGATGTGAGGGGCCAAGGAGATGGGGTAGGAGGGACCTAGACCATGATTTTTCTAGTGAGAGATTATTACTGAAATTGGGGTAGAGCTGAGGTCTTGTCTTCCCTCCTGAGGGAGTAGGGATGGAAGGTCAGTGTTTGGTTAGAAGGTAGAAGTAGGCAAAGGGCACTGGGGACCTGTTCGGCTGAGCCTAGTGAGGTCTAGGAGGTGAGTAGGCTGGTGAGGTAAGGTGAGTTCTCCTTCCAGCACCCATGCCTCCTAGGGTCTCTGGCCTAGAGTTATTAAGGGATGTGTCCAGTATAACACTTAGTAAATGTCAGATCCTGGGGCTCACACTCTGGTCTTTGGACTTCATGACAGGCATCTTTTTTTTTCCCTACACTCCACTAACTCTTAGTTTTCTGGTACTCATTGACCCCTATCTACTGTACTTTTCCAGGCTCAGGGAGCCCAGACAAGAGACTTTCCCAGCAGAGGTTCTATGCCTTGAGCGGGGAGCAATTTATGAACTCCATGAGAATGAAAAGGAATTTGGATCCTTCAGGGTTGTCACAGGTGTTCCTTCAATGTGTTCCCATCAATGTTGTAAATAGTTTTGGGAGAATGCACCTCATCTTTATGGGATGAATATTTTGTCGTTAATACCATATCAGGAAATACCTTGCTTTGAACTAATTGAACTAATAATACTACTAAAGTTAAACCCAGTGGTGTTTTAGGCATATAGGTCCAAAGAGTTCTTTGAACCAAAAGTAGCTGTTCTCCAGGAAAATCAAGAGAAGCAAAAAAGGAAGTTTTCTCTGCAAAGAAGTATAGTATTATTCTTCTGTTTCAGCAAACCCCAGAAAATACATGTAGCTCTGGTTCATTATTTCAAGGTCAGGCTGCTACATCTCCCCCTCAGGGCTCGAGGGAGTACCACTAAAAAAAGCCTTGGGGTCTTTTTCTCTAATGGCATTGGCTCAAGTCCCATTTCATTATATTTCAACCCACTGCAAACCAACAGTGATTAGAATTCTAATTCCACTTACCCATGATATCAATTAGCTTTTTATAAAGGATATTTATTTTGAATATATAGTAATAAAAAGTACAAATATCTCCTCCATCCCTTCCACCCACCCCAACACCTCTGGGGAATACTTTCCCCTTTCCCATCTAAAGATCTGAAGGTCATTTCTTGGTCTTCAGGATATTAACATTGGGCTAGCTGCAAAGGCCAGCATGGATTCTGACTCCCAGACTCCTGGGCTCTACTCAACAGCAATAGCAGCAGCAGTAGCAGTGGTAGCAGTAGCAGATGCAGTGTTTGTAGCAATTTAAACATACTTTTCCTTTTCCTAAAATTGTACTTTTTTCTATCTACTGCCCTTTCTGATCTTTCCCCAAACTGCTATGAAACTTGCCTATGTGATTTAACTGATCTTAGCCAAAACTCTATGTCAAGTATCTCAGAAGAAGTGACTAAACACATGTCCATCTCCCCCTGATGGCATGGATATCCACTCAAGTGACGAAATAAGCTGCAATGTACCTGTCTGTCTGTAACCTGTGCTGGTTGATTTGTGCAGTGGCCAGCAAGGACTCTGAACATTCTTGCAACACTTTTAAGAAGTCAGAAGCACTTACTGAATGTCGACACGTACCCCACAGTCCCTTCAAGGCACTTTCATTCAATGTCGTCATAACTGTCCTGGCTCCCAAGCTTCTTCTATGTCTGGGGGCAGCATCAGAGCCTTTCTATAAGACTCTAAGACCCCCCCCTAGGAAGGCTGCAAAGATCTCGATGGTTCCCTTCCAGCCAGAAATTTCCTATTGGAGCACCGAGTGTCTACTGCTGCCCCATAGTCCCACCAGCCATGTTTCAGTACGGGTGTAATGTCAGAGGATCATGGTGATCACTTCTGAGGAGCCCCTTCATCTGAAGAGCCACTCTCCCATCTTCATCCTTCCACTGCTCAGTAATCCTAGAGGCAATCTCTTTTGCCTCTCTATGTATGAGTCTCTTTAAGGCTCAACAGCTATGTGTACAGTGGTTAGATTCCCAGGTCTAGAGTCAGGAAGACATCAAATCTGGCCTCAGATACTTACTAACTGTATGATAGCCCTGGAGAAGTCAATTTTAACCGTGTTTGCCTCAGTTTTCTGCTCTGTAAAATGAGCTGGAGAAGGAAATGACAAACCACTCGAATACCTTTACTATGAAAACTCAGGAAGAGTCATCTATGGCTGAACAACTAAAGCTTCTACATCCTCCCACAAATGCCTGCTTTTAGTCTTTTCCTGGTATGAGGACTCATTTAAGTGAGAGTGTGCTCAGGGGTACCCAGCCCCTGATGCCATATTCTTTCTCACCTTTAGCACTGCTGGACCGCTCATTTCTGCCCCAATTCCTGTGACATACCAGTTACTGCCAGCTGGCAACAGCTTCCTCTAAATTGGACTAGGTCTCTGCCACTGGGGACCAAATCAACCACTCAGAGATATACAGGGTGTCCACATCAGGAAGGCAGCCCTTACTACTAAATGACTGTTTGATATGACTTCCCCTTTTTTAAGGTTATAGGGACATCCCCTTTTTCTCCTCCCCTCTTTTTTGCTGTGAGTGAAGGCATGGTCTTGGCCCAAGAGCCATGATTCTGCTATTTATTATTCTGGTGGGGGACAGGCCTGGGTTCAAATCCTAAGAGCAACAATCACATCATAATGGCAAAAAGAATTATTACTGAATAGGGATAAGTTCATGTTTTCAGCAGCAACACGGGAAATTCTAGGACAGACTCTGAGAAATAACCATCTTCTGGTATCACTGGCTGGATCAGGACAGAGGTTCCCACTAGCCTAATTAGAGGGGTACTTTTACGCAGATGGCCCCTGGATATACAGATTAGATAGGCACATGGACCAAGGCTTGGTACATTCTGACTCAAGGGACAGTCAGTTAAGAATGATTTTTATATTTTTAAATCCAATTTTATCTAAAATTATACTTAAAGAAATTGTGCCATACAAAAACAGGCGGCAGGCCAGATTTGTCTGAAAGGCTGTAGTTTGCTGGCCTCTGCTATAAGCACTTATACATAAAGGAATGCACCTGCCCACATTCATGTCACTACTTGGCTGAACCAGAGGGGAATATAATTCTATTGCCCTAGGTCAGATCACCAAGTCTCTGATCACGGGAGACACTTTTATTCATCCTATATTTTCATGCAAAGTCTTTTGCAGATTCCCTGCCTCTTATGAGGAGGAGCTCAGAGGAAGTACTGCACTGTGTGTGTGTGTGTGTGTGTGTGTGTGTGTGTGTGTGTGCCTGTGCACATCCCCACGGGCACGTGTGAGTGGGTGCTTTGGGGATATGATTGTTGTGTCCTGTGCATTTTCAGGGACATGCTAGAGCTATTCTCTATCAAGGATCAACATGTCATGTTCCAGTTTTTCAGGAATCCACTGAAAAGAAGAATGACTTCCCCCTTTTTTTCTTTTGTTTTTAGTTTGTAATTAGACTTCTGGGCTGTCTCATTCATTTCTTGGCGATAACTTTTGCACAGTTGAATATTTATGTACTGATATCTGTTGTATTACTTTGTGATGAGTATAGAAACTGAAATGAGCACAATTGATGTTTCATTCTAGAATACAGGCACCTGGTAATATATTTAGAGAGTAATGTAGGGCTCAACCATGTTCATTTTTTTTTAGAATTATTTTTGGGCAGAACTAGATTGCTTGTCTTATTGTGGCACAGGTCTGGACACCTCACTTGGGATCCTGATGGACTGAAGGTCCTTGGAAGAAGCTTCTCTTGATGGCTTAGAAGCCCCAAGGAATGAAACCCAAGAGCTTGATCACTTTTTGGAAACCCTATACATCTCTGGGACTTTGCTGAGTTGAGTTTCTTTTTAACCTATCTTGCTTGTTTTAATTAACAGCCATTTGTAATGTCAGACATGTTTTAGGGATCCATTGGTGGAAATTTCAGATTCTTTATGTGGTACTCTGTGGAAATATTTCTCCGGACCGTCAGTTGGAATGCTCTGTGTTGCAGGGGTCCACTGAGGAAACATTTAGGGACCCAGAGGAATTTTCACCCAGGAGAGTTTGATTTCCACTTAAAGGTTAGACACTGTCAACCTTAGGTCTCTTATTTCTGTTAAGAATTACGTGTATGTTTCCATTAGGACCAGATTTATGAATATATTTTTTCTCTCTTCTTTTTTAAAGATGTTTTTGGAGTGTGGTAGACCTTTACAAGCACTAGATCAAATGGTGACAGATAGAATAAGAACGGTATTTACTTATTGAATTTAAAACCATGTATTTGGGGGCGAATGTTATCTCTAAGCTCACTGGCTAGGGCATGCCTAGACCTTTGTGATAAGTTTTGGATGGTATAAGAATTGTGTCACATGGCTTTTGTTGAGGTTAGGTGCTCAAAAGGCCAATGCATGAGCTTTCCCAAGTTCTTAGAAAGTTATTAAGAATTGACTATAGAGAAATATGCCCCAAATGCTCTAGTTGATTTGCTAGGGATAGCAAATGTTTAAATGAAAGAAAAGTGGGTATAAAGGGGAGTTTATCAGACTGTCCCTGATCAATTGATTCCCTCTGGTCCAGTTTATGAAATCACACAAGATGGGGCCAGGTCATAGAGACAATGAGGTGTTAAGGCCTTAAAGAAAGGTAACTTGGTTGCCCCTTTGCAAGATATGCCATTCTTCTTGATGGGATCAGAGGGCAGCTAGCTATTGGTTGGCAGAAAGCCCAGCTGGTGGCCCTTTAAAAATAAGGACATACACTTTAATGAGTTAGTCTAGGCTGGATATAAACAGAAGAGCATTGGCAGAAGAAAACCAGTTATGGAAGAACCTAGCTCTTGAAAGGAGTCATCCTTTGCCTCTTAGTGGAGGGAGGGGATTCTTTTCATCCTTGCCCTTTCCCTGTTGGCCTTATATCTTTCAGTGAAGCTCACTGCCCTGTAGGATTTTCATGCCTATTGGGGAACAGATGAGAGTCTGGGCAGGAGACAGTTTTGAGGAAGGTGAGTTAAATGAGCCAACCCCAGCTTCTGAGAGCTGAGCAACAGAGAGGAACAGACTTGGAGGGCCCAGTTGAGTGACCTGCCCAGTAGAAATGCTGTACCCAGTGGGAGTAGCAAGAGATACCATGAAAAGGAAAAGGACATTGTGAGTTGCCTTAGCCACTTATGTCCCCTAAATATATGCATTGCTTCCCACTGATGTATGTAATTGTGAGGGAATATTTCCCAGGTTTGTTGTTCTAATATGCCAACTCAGTAAATATCTTTAGCCTTGACTTAATTGTGTCTACTGACTGACTTGAAAATAAGAACATTGATTGGGGCTTGTGGCTTATAAATTTAGGAGTGCAGACCTACTAAGTACTCAAGTAAATAATTCTCTGTGGAACAAAATTGCAAATGACAGTAGTGTTTGAATTGGGGGAACACCAGAGCAGTGAGAAACACAGTATGGTAGCAAAGAGAACATTTATTGAATAGAGATATTCCAGTAGCAGGGGGAAGCTTTGGTAGAGAATAAATTGATCCTACAATAGTCATTCTATGGGGGAGTCTAACTTGTGAGCAGTGGGGAAAGAGCAGCACAGAGGAGGTTCTATGTAGGACCCAACTCCTTCCTGTTTTTCGACTTGTAGGAACCCTTCAGGTCAGGGAGAAGTTATAGCTCACAGCATCCTCTCCCTCCCTTTCCTCTGTGAACACTCCTCTCCACTTCCGTCAACACCAGCCCCAAATAGAACCTCAAGGACAGAGGAAATCACATAGGCCTCCCTCCTTCCTCTCACTTCAGTAGGGGACCCTGTCCCCGAGAAGCTGTTGTTTACAGTTGGGGCACTGAGATTTCTCTTTGGCTCACAGAGATTGTCAGGAGGTGAGAACTGACCTCTGCGACCTCAGAGACTGTCTAGACTGGGCCTCTCACTTCACAGATAGGGAAACTAGGTCTCAGATGGGAAGTGTGACCTGTCCCAGATCACAAGGCAAATAGAGCTGGGACCTATACCTAGAACTTTTGACCCCAGGCCCTGCACTCTTTGGCCCATACCATATTGCTTTTCATGCTTCCACTGAGACCAAGGATGGAAACTGTCTAAAAGATGGCTTTTGTCTCTAAAGGCAGTTAGGTGGCTTAGCGGATAGAGTGCTAGACTTGGAGTCAGAAAGATCTGAGTTCAAATCCAGTCTCACTCACTTACTAGCCTCGTGACCTTGGGCAAGTCACTTTTGTTTTCCTCAGTTTCCTCAGTTGTAAAATGGACATAATCATAGCCCCAGGTTTGTTGGGAGGACCAAATGAGATAATAATCGTGAAGTCCTTTTCACAGTGCCTGGCATGTAGTAGGTATTATATACAAGTTAGCTATTATTATTATAGGGGGTCTAACTCAGAGTTATGAGCCTGGGAATTGTTTTATTTGTCCACCTAAAGAAGGTGGCAATTATCCTAACAGCTCATATTTCCATACTGATTTGCTTTTTATCAACAACAACTGTAAGAGGAAGGTAGAACAAGGACTACTGTCCTCATTTCACAAAGAAGGAAACTGAGGATCTGAGAAATGAAGTCACTTATTCAATTTCATCCAGTGTAGTAATTAGCACAGCTAGTAACAGCCCAAGGAACTCTACATTCTGTGGTTTAGGACCCTAGATTTAGAGCTAGAAAGGGCTTTGGAGAGAGCTCATTCAGACTAAACCTTTCATTTTACAGAGAAGGAAACAAAGGTCTAAGAAGTTAAGCAACTTGTCCGGGATCACAGAGATGTTAAGCCATGGGATCACAGATTTAGAACTGAGAGAGATTCCAGAAGCAATCTAGTCCCCCTCTCTCATTTTACAGATGAGGAAACTGAGGCTCATGGAGGTGACTTACTGATTGGGTCAAGGTCATACTATCATAGGAAGGACTTGACTCCATGGTAACCCATTGACATCCATGAGCAGTGTAATTCTATAACATTTTTTTCTTTTTTTCCATAACTTTAAACATTCATAAACTTTAAAAAATTTAAAAATTAAAATTAAATTTAAAAATTTTAAAAAATAAAATTAAAAATTTTTTCTTACCAAAGACAGCCTTGAAAGGGAAAATAAAGAGATTAAGAAATCACCAAAAGGATAGGGAATAGTCTTTGGACAGTGGGAAAGGGGCTGATGGTATGGAAATGAATGTCATAAATAAATTTTATCACCAGCTGGGGAAATAACATCCCTACTCTGCAACTTATCAGGGACAAAGTACTTAACTTCTCTGGGCCTCAGGCTCTTCATCTGTAGAATAAAAAGACTTAAAAGTCCCATGCAATGTTCTCCTCTGCCCTTGACTCTGTCCATCTCCATTCCCCCCATTATGACTCGGTGGCAGGAAGGGATTTATGGGCTATGCTATGCGGGAGGAAGGACCTCCCACACTGCTGGGCTTCTGCCAGGACAATTTAGTCTCTGGAGGACTTCTCAGCCTGACCCAGGCAGTTGCCCAATTCAGTCCCACTCGTTTTTCCTCCTTTGTGCTAACTCTTGTCTTTAAAAAAGAAAGAAAGAAAGAATCGTCCTGCAGGCGCTTTCTCTCACTGTGCCACATCTAATCTCACAAGTCAAAACATGACTTTTCTGATTCTGGGAGGCCTGGGCTGTCCAACTGGATATTAGTTGCCACCCATCCCTTCCATGCCCTTGACCCTTGATGGGGAATGAGGAGCCTTTCCCTGTCTGTAGGGGATATCTTCCCCATTTTGCAGATGAGGAATCTGAGACCTGGGAGAGGAGAAGGGACAATTCAGGTCCAGGATCACAGAATAAGTGAGCAGCAGAGGTGAGGCTGGCACCCAGGCTTCCAATAGCCTGACACTTTCCCACTGTACCATGCCTGGCATAGTAATAATTACTTTGCTTCTTCAAAGTGAATTGTAAACAGTTATTAGTCCTCCAGGAAAGCTTTGGAAGAGATCAGTCCTCCCAGGTCCCTAGGATATTATTATCTCCCAACCCTTGCCCACCATGCCATTGCAAGAGGAGAACACATTAAAGCCCACCTTTGTTCATCTTTTGAGTGCCTACGTGCAGTGCATTTAAACCTCTTTATAACCTGGCTCAAACCTGTTTCTGGGTTTATTATACATGACTCACCTTCCCCTACACTAGTATTCAACTAAAATGGCTTCATTACTCTACCTTACAAAAGATATTCCGTATCTTCACCCTGGCTTGGAATCCTGAGTCTGCTCCTTTGTGAGCCTACGTGTGTGGTCTTGGGTAGGTTACTCCCCCTGACTACACCATAGTTTCCTCATCTGTAAGACAAGGGAGTTGGGATAAATCTCCAAGGCCCTTCTTAGCTCTGATAGTCTATGTTCCTGTGACAAGATCATCTCTCGAGGACCCTTCCAGATCTGAAGCCCAGGATCCTATCATACTACAGGAAAGAAGCTTGGATTTGGAGGCAGAAGAAACCTAGCTTCTAAGTCCTGGTACCTAACTCTTAACCTCTCTGAGCCCATCTGTAAAATAGTGACACCAGCCCCTATTTCATAGAATTGTCGTGAAAATTAAGTGAGACAATGTAAGTCAAATGTTCTATAAACTTTAAGTTGCCATTTTTGTTATTATTAATATTAATCAATTGTCTGGTGACCATGAACTATTCACTTAACTTCTCAGATCTTTAGTTTCCTTACTTAGAAGTATGGATAACATCAGGTACCTTCCTCACAAACTCATAAGATCATACGAACATGGATTCAAAGTTGGAAGGGGCTTGGGAGGTCTTCTTGTCCAAAACCTTCATTTTACAGTTGAGGAAAATGAGAACCGGATTGGTTAAGGCCACACAAGTAGTAAGAAGAAAAGAGGATTTAAAGTCAGGTCTTCGTGATTTCAAAACCAACTTTCTTTCCACTACACTGCTTTGCTTCTCAGTGCCTTAAACACATTTTATAAAGGTCAGCTCTTGTTATTATTGATGAAGCACTAGACTCTGGGACACCTAGGATTCTAGGGGTAACCCTGTGGCATTGTGGTTTTTTCTCTAGTGCTATCTCTTACAAGTTCCCATCCAGTATCATTTGATGAGTTATCATCTCCTCAATACTAATCTGACTAGTAGATTTCTTCTCGTTGTTAAATAACCAAGTGTTATCAATTAGTTTTTACAGAGAGATATTTATTGTGAAAGTATAGCAAAGACAGAATTGCGAAAACAATCTTGAATAAGTGATTGCTTCCTCTCTATGTACTCATCTGATCCCTGGGGTGGTGGTGGTGGGGAGGTGGACAGAAGTTTAAAGTGGATGCTATATTCTTCTCACTAAACCCACTTCTGGGTGTGGCATATCTGATGGATGAAACACCCTCTGGCACTTCCCACCTCCATCATCTCCTGCCTGGCATCACCAATTGCCTTCCCCAAATCATTATTCAATTTTCAAATGAACCCCCACCTTCTCTACCATCTCCCTTTGTTGCCTGAGAATTTGAGAAAAACAAAACCATAGTTATAAACATGTATAGTCACGTAAAATAAATTCCCACAGTTTCATACCCCCTCCACCAAATATGGCTCAATCTGTCCTGGGAGTCCATTACTCTCTATTAGGAGATGGGATCATGAGTCCTTTTGAATTCTGTTTGGTCATTGTGTTGATTAGACTTTACAAGTCTTGTTTATCTTTACAATACTATTATTATATAAGTTGTTTTCACTTTTCTCTGCATCAGTTCATATTAGTCTTCCCAGATTTCTCTGAAGCCATTTCTGTCATCCTTTCTTACAGCATAATAGTATTCTGTCACATTCACATACCATAACTCGTTCAGCCATTCCCCAATTGATGGGTACCTCCTCATTTCTAATTCTTTGCCACCATAAAAAAGAGTTGCTATAAATATTTTTTTTCAAATGAGTCATTTTCCTCTTTCTTTGATTATTTATCCTTTGTGGTAGCAGTATTGCTAGGAGCTTTTCCCATTACTATCCTCAGCTAGCTATTGACTGCCTTTGGGAAGTTGTGAATTTTTTTCCTGATCCCAAGATTCTTCCTGGAACAAAGACCTATCTTTTTTGTTTTTTAACATGTGATCTCAGCAAAGTCACATCTCATAGGTAAAATGAGGTAGGTTGAACTAGTTGACCTCTGAGGTCCCTTTGAGATCTTAGACTCAGTTTCTATGAATGTTTATCTTCTTCTAGTGATATTGCTAAGCTGAAAATCATAAGGTACCACAGTCTCTAAAAATTGAAATCTAGGATTGCCCAAAGGGCAATGGAGGTAATGGGTATAAAGAGGCCTGCACTGTTTTATGAATAAGGACTTTATGCTGCAGGAGAAGCAGCCAATGGTACAAAGAATGTTATCAGAGAAATATAAGATGGGGGAAAAATGATGGTCCACTTACAAGTCAAGATCAAACACTAACCAGTTTACATGTAATTTCAAAGAACCTGAGAAAAGTCCCCAGCATGTCAGTGGTCTCTCTGGGGTGGATTTCTGGGAGCACTGGACAAGAGTCAGAAGAGTCAGATGGGTAGACCCAATTTCAAGGGAGCACTCACAATAATGAGCTCACAATCTATTAGAAGAGCTGATGGACCTGGTCAATATGAGAATTTGCTTTGATTGACTGTACATGTTTGTAACTATGGTTCGTTTTTCTCAGTTTCCCCACGGGACAGCAGGAGGGAGGAAGGAAAGAAGGTGAAGATTCATTAGAAAATTGAATAATGACATGGAGAAGGCAGGTATGGGCCAGGCAGGGGGTGATGGAGGTGGGAGGTACCCAGTGAGCAGCTGCAACTTTACCAGTATTTTCTTTCCTGTTCTTTGTAAGGAGGGAATAGTTTCTGAGGCCTTGGAGATATTGCCCTAATCTTGGCTTCCTTTGGGGTGGAAATAAGGCTAGGCCTAGGAAATTCTACCTTTGGAGATGTGAGCAATCTGGCCTGGATACAAAGAGGAGGTTTTATCTTAGGATCTGGATCTTCCTCAGTCCTGGGATACCTTCCTTGTGTCCTGAACTCTTTGGGCAGCCTGGTGAAGCTGATGGACCCCTTGTCAGAATAATGAATTTAAATGAATAACATAAAATAACATAAAGAATAACATAACATAAATGAATAACATAAAATAACAGAGTGACAAAGGAAACCAATTATATCAAAATGTAGTTATCAAAATATTTTACAAAAAACATGTTCATGGACCCAAGGTTAAGAATTCCTGATCCAGGGGGCAGAGCCAAGATGGCAAAGTAGAAGGACAGACCTGTAGAAGCTCTCCTTCATAGTCCATATAATGTCTGTAAACAATGACTCTAAATAAATACTAGAGCCGCAGAAGCCACAAAATGGAATGAAACAGATTTTCAGCCCAAGACAGCCTGGAAGGTTTATAAGAAGCATTTATTGCACCAGGCTCGGAGTGGAGTGCAGCCCCGTATGGGCCACAAGGCACAAACAGGACTGGAGCAGGTTTCAGCACGGGGAATCACGGTAGCTGTTGCAGTTCCCAGATTTCTCAACCCACAAATGCCAAAGGTAGCTTCAGAAGTCAGTAAGAAAACTCTTTCACCTGGGTGAGAGGGGAGCACATCAGCCCTAGCCCCAGGGTGGCAGTAGAATCCACTTTTGGAGCCTTGGGCCTAAAGAACCTGTAGAAATCGAGGGGCTGATCTGGGTCTCAGTCCTGAGTGGTGGTCCTGGGGTAAGGAGGAGCCACTAGCATGGTCGAGATGATGGTGGCAGTGGAGAGGGAACCCTACTCACAGTTCCAGGGCAGAAAAGAGTGCTTGTGGTTGCTCACAGACCAGAATGTAGGCCAGGAGAGGAGTAAACTCCTCTTCCTTCATTGTGGAGGTTGGGGCCTCTGTATCCCAGACATCCCAGGTGGATGTCCGGTGGGCTCAGGCCATGGAAGAGCTCAAAAAGGATTTTGAAAATCAAGTTAGACAGATGGAGGAAAAACTGGGAAGAGAAATGAGAGAGATGCAAGAAAAGCATGAAAAACGGGTCAATACCTTGGTAAAGGAGACCCAAAAAAATGCTGAAGAAAATAACACCTTGAAAAATAGGCTCATTCAATTGGCAAAAGAGGTTCAAAAAGCCAATGAGGAGAAGAATGCTTTCAAAAGCAGACTTAGCCAAATGGAAAAAGAGGTTCAAAAGCTCACTGAAGAAAATAGTTCTCTCAAAATTAGAATGGAACAGATGGAGGCTAATGACTTTATGAAAAACCAAGAAATCACCAAACAAAACCAAAAGAATGAAAAAATGGAAGAGAATGTGAAATATCTCATGGGAAAAACAACTGACCTGGAAAATAGATCCGGAGAGACAATTTAAAAATTATGAGACTACCTGAAAGACATGATCAAAAAAACAGCCTAGACATCATCTTTCAAGAAATTATCAAGGAAAACTGCCCTGATATTCTAGAACCAGAGGGCAAAATAAGTATTGAAGGAATCCATCAATCACCACCTGAAAGAGATCCAAAAAGAGAAACTCCTAGGAACATTGTGGCCAAATTCCAGAATTCCCAGGTCAAGGAGAAAATATTGCAAGCAACTAGAAAGAAACAGTTGTAGTATTGTGGGAATACAATCAGGATAACTCAAGATCTAGCAGCTTCTACATTAAGGGATTGAAGGGCATGGAACAGGAGATTCCAGAAGTCAAAGGAACTAGGATTCAAACCAAGAATCACCTACCCAGCAAAACTGAGTATAATACTTCAGGGGAAAGTATGGTCTTTCAATGAAACAGAGGACTTTCAAGCATTCTTGATGAAAAGACCAGAGCTGAAAAGAAAATTTGACTTTCAAACACAAGAATGAAAAGAAGCATGAAAAAGTAAACAGCAAAGAGAAGTCATATGGGACTTGCCAAAAGTGAACTGTTTACATTCCTACATGGAAAGACAATATTTGTAACTCTTAAAACTTTTCAGTATCTGGGTAGTTGGTGGGATTATACACACACATACACACACACATGTATACACATGCACGCACACACACAGACAGAGAGCACAGAGTGAATTGAATAGGATGGGACTATATCTTAAAAGAAATTAAGGTAAACGGTAAGAGAGAAATGTAATGGGAGGAGAGAGGGTGAAATGGAATGGGGTAAATTATATCTCATTTAAGAGGCAAGCAGGAGACTTTTTAGTGGAGGGAAAAAGAAGAGAGCTCAGAGAAAAACATGAAGTTTACTCTCATCATATTCGACTAAAGAAAGGAATAAAATGCACACTCATTTTGGTATGAAAACCTATCTTACAATACAGGAAAGTGGGGGAGAAGGAGATAAGCAGGGTGGGGGGGATGATGGAAGGGAGGGCAATGGGAGGAAGGAGCAATTTGAAGTCAACACTTGGGGAGGGACAGGATCAAAAGACAGAATAGAAACAATGAGGGGCAGGATAGGATGGAGGGAAATACAGTTAGTCTTACACAACACGACTATTATGGAAGACATTTGGAAAACTATACAGATATGGCCTATATTGAATTGCCTGCCTTCCCAAAGGGAATGGGTAGGGAGGGAGGGATAGGGAGAATTTGGAACTCAAAGAATTAGGAACAGCTGTTGAGTATTGTTGTTGCTACTAGGAAATAAGAAATACAATTAATGGGGAATAGAAAGTCATCTGGCCCTACAGGACAAAAGAGAAGATGGGGACAAGAGAAGGGGGGGATGATGGAAGAGAGGGCAGATTGGTGATAGGGAAAATTAGAATGCTTGGTGTATTGGGGTGGGGGGAGGGGATAAAAGGGGAGAAAATTTGGAACCCAAAATCTTGTGAAAATGAATGTAAAAAGTTAAATAAATAAATTTATGTTTTAAAAAAATAAATAAATAAACTAACCCAAATGGAAAAAGAGGTCCAAAAAACCAAATGAGGGGAAGAATGCTTTAAAAAACAGAATTGACAAAGTGGAAAAGAAGGTTCAAAAAGCTCACTAAAGAAAATAATTCTTTAAAAATTAGAATGGAGCCGATGGAAGCTAATGACTTTATGAGAAACCAAGAAATTATAAAACAAAACCAAAAGAATGAAAAATTAGAAGACAATGTGAAATATCTCATTGGAAAAACAACTGATACAGGAGAGATAATTTAAAAAGTATTGGTCTCCCTGAAAACCATGATAGAAAATAGAGCCTAGACATCATCTTCCACAAAATTATCAAGGAAAGCTGATATTCTACAACCAGAGGGGAAAATAGAAATGGAAAGAATTCACCAATCATCTCTTGAAAGAGATCCCAAAAGGAAAACTCGTAGGAATATTGTAGCCAAATTTCAGAGTTCCCAGGTCAAGGAGAAAATATTACAAGCAGCCAGAAAGAAACAATTCAAGTATTGTGGAAATACAATCAGGATAACACAGGACTTAGCATCTTCTACACTAAGCCATTGAAGGTCTTGGAATAGGATATTCCAGAGGTCAAAGGAGCGAGGATTAAAACCAAGAATCACCTACCCTGCAAAACTTAGTATAATATTTCAGGGGAAAAATGGAATTTCAATGAAATCGAGGACTTTCAAGCATTGTTGATGAAAAGACCAGAGCTGAATAGAAAATTTCACTTTCCAATACAAGAATCAAGAGAAACATGAAAAGGGAAACAGGAAAGAGAAGGCTTAAGGAACTTTTTAAAAGTTGAAGTGTTTACATTCCTACATGGAAAGATGTTATTTTTAACTCATAAGTCCTTTTTCAGTTTTAGGGTCCTTAGAGGGAATACATACATACATATATGTGTGTGTGTATGGGTATGAATATATGTGCATATTATTTATGTGTAGGTATGTATATGTACATGGGTATATGTGTGTATGCATATGTGTATGTATACATGCATATGTATATGTGTATATATTACCTATGTGCATATATATGTTATATATACAGATAGAGGGCACAGGCTGAACTGAATATGAAAGGAGAATACCTAAAAAAAATAAAATTTACTCTTGAGTGGAATGTACTAGCAGTAAGAGAAAGGGAGAAGTAGAATGTAGCAAATCATCTCACATAAAAGAGGAAAGAAAGAGTTTTTACAATGGAGGGGAAGGGGGGGAGATGAAAAGTAATAAGTGAGCCTTACTCTCATAGGATTTGGTTTAAGGAGGGAATAACACACACTCAACTGGATATGGAAATCTATTTTACCCTGCAGGAAGGCAAGGGGGAAGGGGATAGGAGAGGGAAGATAATAGAAGGGACGCAGCAATTGGGGAAAGGGATAATCAGAAGTCAACACTATAGTGGGAAGACAAGTCAAAGGAAAGAATGGAAAAAATGGAGGGCAGGATAGGACAGAGGGAAATGTGGTTAGTCTTTTACAACATAACTGTTATGGAAGTGTTTTGTATTGTTACACATGTATGACCTATATTGAATTGCTTGTTTTCTCAATGAGGGTCAGTGGGGAGGGAGGAAGGGAGAAAATATGGAACTCAGAGCTTTAATAATGAATGTTAAAAATTGTTTTAGCATGCTACTGGAAATTAAAATATATAGGCAATGGAATATAGATATTTATTTTGCTCTACAGGAAAATAGAGGGAAAGGGGAATAGAAGAAGGATGGGTAATAGAAGGGAGGATAGACTGGAGGAAGGGGTGGGTGTGGTACATGCTGTCCTGGGGTAGGGGGTGGGGAGAGATGGGGAGAAAATTTTGAATTCAAATTCTTGTGGAAGTGAATGTTGAGAACTGAAAATAAATACATTTTATAATTTTTTTTTTAAAAAGAATTCCTGATCCAGTACAACACCTTTATTTTATTGATGAGAAAAGTGCAGGGCCCAGAGAGGGGAATGGCTTTGCCTAGGTCAGACAGTTTTTAAGTCACAGACCTCAGACTTCAATCCAAGGCCTCTGATTCCAAAGGGATCTTTCTACTATCTGAGTGTGAGCTAATGAGAGCCTTCTTTACTAACCAGGGCCAGCCAGAACTGGGAAAAGAGCCCAGGAGTTCTGGGAATCTAGCCTCCACCCTAGGTCTTACTGCTACAGAGAAGCTGAGACAGGGGGGTTGTTCCTTTGAACAAGGAAATAAATGCTGGAAGGGCACTTGGAGTTTCTAGTGCAAAACTATCATTTTATTGAGGCCTACAAGTCCCTAGAGGGACTTGCCCAGGGTCACATAGGTAAGAAAGGGTAGAACTGGGGACCCAAAATCCAGGTGATCTGACTCCAGACCCAGACTTCTTTGCTTGGCAGGAAGGAAGCAACCATGCTTTTTTAAAAATTAATTTTTAATTTTTTTCAATGATCATTTTTTTTCTCCCTTTCCCACCTGTGTGAGAAGAGGAGGAAGAGGAGGAGGAGGAGGAGGAGAAGAAGAAGAAGAAGGAGAAGAAGAAGAAGAAGAAGAAGACACATGTCTTATTCTGCATACTTAGCTCATCCCTTCTCTGCTGGAAGTGGGCAGCATGTTTCATCACTGTTCCTGTGCTTCTCTCTAAAGGTTAGTCTGTGTCTGAGAGACCATAGGGTCTGTCGATAAAGGACTTTTCTTTGGCATTTCAGCATTTGGTTGATGACTCAGGAGCTCACAGAGGTGCTAGCCACAAAAGACTGCTCCCATGGATACTCTGGTTAGAACAGGATCACATGCTCTTGGGAGCATGGGGGTGAGAATGATTCTCACCTGATTACTAGGTCCCCATAGTCTCCTAAGGGTGTGGTTCACTGCTAGTACTTCTTACTGTGTCTTGGGCTGGAGTGGGACATCTGGTCTACCAACAGACTCCTTATTCGTTGTCTATATAGTCCAACCTCTTCAATTTACAGAGAAGGAAAATAGGGCCAGGAACAGGACAGTAACTTGCCCAAGGTCACATAAAATAATGTAGTGATAAGGACTCTGGCTTGCAAGCCAAAAAACTTATTCTCTAAACTTTGAGCAAGTCATTTAACCTTGGTGTACCACAGTTTTTTTATCTACAAAATGGGAAGAGCCATTGAAGCTCTAGGGGATGCCCTCAAGGAAGCCTTTGATTCCCCTGGGGTGGGTGGAAGAAATACATACCTGCACTGATTCTCTCATAGGGATATTGTGAAAAAGTGTTTTGTAAACCATAAAGCACTCTAGAAATTAAAGCTGGGGTTATTATTAAATACAGAAGAACCAGTACTAGAATATTCCGCTTCCCAGTCAAAGGCTCTTTCCGCTCTAGTACACTGGGTTAGCCTTCTAGATGGAGTGGAGCCAGACCTGGCCATGCTGACATCCCTGAAGGGCAGCTTCCCAATCAGCTATCTCAGCTTCCTTCCCACCCCCTAACTCTTTGCCACCAGTCAGCTCCAACACGTGGCAGAGGGGCCATCCCCTGCCAAGGGTCATGGTCAGGGATCCTGGGAGGTGTCCAAACTACTCCCAGCCAGAGCTATCAGACAAAACAAAACATAGGGGCCTTTTTCTTAGTCATGGGAAGTTCCCATGGTCTGAAACTGACAGCTCAGTTCTGCAACTGACAGCTCAGTTTAGGTGGTGGTTTGTCTTTGGGGAGTCATTTTTCATTCTCCTGTCTAATTAATTGACTAGTATCAGTTTAATTCAATTGAATTCAGTTCAATTCAATTAAAACCGGTTCATTGATCCTAGGCTCATAGGACACAGAGCTGGAAAGGACCTCAGAGATCTTTTCACCCAAACCAGATACTTCTCATTTACGTGCGCGCGCGTGCATGCGTGTGTGTGTGTGTGTGTGTGTGTGTGTGTGTGTGTGTGTGTGTGTATGTATATACATATATTAACCTTATATTATATTATATTACATATTGTAGATGAGGAAGCTGAAACCCTGAGAGATTAAGGTTGTAGCATGCCTTGATTTCCAGGATCACAATTTTTTGCTTAATTTGGCAGGCTCTAGGTTGCCAGTGTTTTCACAATTACCAATCAATCAAAAGGCTTTAAGTAGGTACTTATTATGTGCTAAGATACCTACTACCTATGCCATGTAACCTTTCTGGGCCTCAATTTCCTCATCTGTAAACTGTAATAGTTAGATTTGATGACATCTCAGGTCCCTTCCAGGTGTAAATCTGTGTTTCTGTCTATAATAACAAGGGAGTGACATGGTCATGCCTATGCTTTAGGAAGGCAGTACATGGAGGGGATAGGTTTTGAACCTCAGTTGGCTAACTCCAAATCTTTCACTCTGTTGCCTCCCCAAAGCACTTCCAGCATTCCTGAAACACTTATGTATTCAGAATCTGCTGAGAGGAATCCACATGTAACCCCAAAAATTGCAATGCAGGGAGGGGTCAGATGAATGCCAGAGAAGGGACTAGGCATTTTATTCTTTCCATTTCCATTGCTATCTCTGTCTGTCCTGTTTTCCTGGCTCTGCTTAATTGAATTAATTGATTTCTGTGTCTGTAGGTACCTGAAAGGCTGCTATATGAAAGAGGGAATAGACTTGTTCTGTTCAGTATTCTATTTGGCAGCAGGAGGTATTTGCAAAGAAACAGATTTAGGCTTGATGTTTGGGAAAAACAAAATAAATTGCCAAACTTCCTGCCCATGAGTTATCCAGAAATGGGGAGTGGATTGCTGCTCCTTGGGAGAACTCAAGAAAAGGCTGAATGACCTCTTGTCTGGTGTCTTGCAGGGATGATTCTTTTTGGGAGTGTGGTTTTAACTAGATGTTGCTGAGTTCACTTCCAAATAGGTAAGACTGTGATCTGGGGGCTTTTGAAGGGAGTGGGGCACAGAAATAAGGAGGTAGGGAGACCAAGTAGACCAGCTCCAAAAATCTGTATTGTTCTGGATATAGAAGCCATATATGACCTATTAAAACATCCCTCAATCACAGAGTCAAGGAGCTGGTTGGAAACTGAGACATCAACTAGTCCAACTTGTGGGACAAACTATAACCAAAGCACCCCCCAAAATGTGACTATCCATTCTCCACTTGAAGTGGAGTGTATATAATGGGGAACTCCTTCTTTACTGAAGCAACCCATTTCAAAAGTAGAACTTTGTCTTATTACTTTATCTGCTTTTAAGAGATGATGATGAGGATAATGATGATGATAGTAGTAGTAGAAGTAGTAGTAATAGTAGCACTAGTAGTAGCAGCTAGCATTTGTATAGCAGCAGATAGGGATGCAGAGTCGATAAAGCACCAGGTCTAGAGTCAGGAAGACCCAAGTTCAAATCAAGTCTCAGACACTGACTAGTTGTGTGACCCTGGGCAAACCACTTTACCCCCTTTGACTCAGTTTCTTCATCTGCAAAAGGAACTGGAGAAGGAAATGACAGACCACTTCAGTAACTTTGCCATAAAAACCTCAACTGTGGTCACAAGAGCAGAATATGATTGAAACGACTGAACAACTTTATGTAGCACTTCAAGGTTTGTAAAACACTATATACATACATACATACATACATACATACATACATACATATATATATATATTATCTCATTGCATCCTCCTAACAGCCCTGGAGGTAGGTGATATTTTTATTATTTACATTTTACAGATAAGGAAACAGAGGGAATGAGAGGTTAAGTGACTTGGCCAGGGTCATACAGCTAGTAAAGTTTTCTCACTAGGAAACTTGACCCTATATTGTTGCCTTTACAACCACTGCTCTTAGCTCATCCCTTTGGGTCAAGCAGAACAAGTTGAATTTCTTATTTATGATAGCCTTCCAGGTATTTGAAGTCAATGAGCATATACCCCATAAATCTTCTTAACATCTCCATTTCTTCCAACTGGTTTTTCTCTGGCCTGAACTACAGCTCTGTCACCAGCTTGTTGGCGTTTGTAGAATCCAAGCAATAGCATTACTTTTTGGAATTAATCTAATTAAGTCAATCAGAGAGCTGGTATAAAGGAGACCATCCAATGGAGGCTGGTGATCTGTTGGTAGAGGGGGACATTATAGACAGCATCCCAGCTCAGGCAGGAGTTAGTCTGGGTGATCTTTGAGATTCCGCAGGAAGAATAAATATGATACTAATGAAACCCCTGTCCCAAAGTCCATTGGTATGGGACTGTCTCCTTATTGGTGGAGATGAAGGGCCTGTCCTCCATGATGGGTGGGGTGGAGCTGGCAAGAGTTTCAGCTCTGTCCCTCCTCTTTGGGATAAGTTAAGCCTCAAGTTTTCTTCAAGAGTAGAGTTGGTCTCCAACTTCAAGAGGTCAACCCCACTTCAGGTTGCTAGAGGAAGACTCTGGGAAGACATGGGAGGAGTTGGTGGTCTCCTCTATGGACCTATTCCCAGCTTGCTACTTCAGGAGTTTCCCTTTGAGTGAAAACTAGAACCCTTTCTTGGTTGAGTTGAATTATCTCACTCCCAGTGGGAGAGCTCCTTCACTTTGCATTATCTGGTATATATTTTCCTGTATATATACCTTTACTGATTTCTGTTTTGTTATGATTTGGATGAATGGGTTTCTTTGTTATTCATTATATGTGTTCATTGTGGAACTGGTATTAGGTAGGGAAGGAGTCAAGCCTTGGATATAGAGCTTGGAACCCTCCTTCCCCTCCAAAATGACAAAACAATCAAAAGTTAACTTGAACCTGACTATATCCCTTAGATGAACAATATATTCTTAAAAATTTATTTATTTTAGTTTTCAACATTTACCTTTATAAGATTTTCAGTTCTAAATTTCCCCCTCCCCAAGATGGCATGTAATCTGATATAGGTTACACATGTGCAATCATATTAAACATATTTCCACATAAGTCATTTTGTGAAAGAAGAATCAAAACAAAAAGAAAAAACACGAGAAAGAAAAAGCAAAAAGAGAGAAAATAATATACTTTGATCTGTAGATAAACAATATTTAAAGGAGCAGGTAGATATACTTCTAAATTGGTAGACTGGGCTCAACCTCCTGCTTCCCCTCCTAGTGGGAATGAAAATGTCCCTTGGAGAAAAGTGGGGAGAGAAGGGGCTAGAGATGTCTATGCAGCTTCTCTCTTTGAGTCACACACCTAACTATAGGTCTTGCTAAAGTGAAGCCTCACTCCACAGAGGGGGAACTACTCTTTATCACTACGCTAGAATGCTGCTGAGCTCTGAGCTCTGAGACTGAAGAGATGGTTTTACGTTTACAGAAAGAAGCAACAGTTAAATCATATGAAAAAATGACTCTTGCCCAGTTGAAGGAAGCTGAAGATGATTTTGATGGTTTTACGTTTACAGAAAGAAGCAACAGTTAAATCATATGAAAAAATGACTCTTGCCCAGTTGAAGGAAGCTGAAGATGATTTTGATGATGAAGATATGAGGGCTATGGAAACATATAGACTAAAGCGTTTGCAAGAATGGAAAGCTCTTCAGAAAACAAAAAAATTTGGGGAACTAAGAGAAATTTCTGGCAACCAATATGTGAAAGAAGTTACAAATGCAGAAAAAGATGTCTGGGTTATAATACACTTATATAGATCAAGCATCCAAATGTGTTTACTGCTTAATCAGCATTTGAGTGCTCTAGCAAGAAAATTTCCAGAAACCAAATTTGTTAAGGCCATCGTGAATAGCTGCATTCAACACTACCATGACAGATGTTTACCCACAATTTTTGTGTATAAAAATGGCCAGATAGAAGGAAAATTCATTGGAATTATTGAATGTGGAGGAATAAATCTGAAGTTAGAAGAACTTGAATGGAAACTAGCCCAAGTTGGAGCCATACAAACAGACTTGGAAGAAAATCCTAAAAAGCAGATTGTAGACATGATGACATCTTCAATTAGAAACACTTCTATTTATGATAGTAATAGTTCAAGCAGTGACAGTGATGAGACTAAATGTCTTTAGAATTATTTAATAAATGACTTTCCACTGTTAAAAAAAAAAAAAAAAAAAAGATTAAATTACGGTGATCAGCATTGGAGCCAGAGAAAAGAGGAGGAAACATAGCTGGAGTGCTATGGGTGTAGAATGCTGCATACACCATCAGGCACAGCCACTTTGTTGAGTGAATTCAGCTCCAATTTTTCTTTGTTATAAGGGATGATTCAATGGGAGAATCATGTGAGGAAATGATTTTGATGTATTTAATTTTTTAAAATTCATTTTGAACTTAAATACAAAAAGACACATAAAAAAGAACATTTTTCATGTATATCACACAACAGAAAAAGAGGATTTAATATAAAACCATAAATTTCCATTTCACACATTTAGTTTTTCTGATTTAAAAAAAAAATCGATATAAATAAAAGGTATTAAGTGTGGAAAAAAAAGAAAAAAGAATACATGAAGATTGATGTAAAAACACTTTTAGCTCTTAGAGGAAAATGTACTGTAGGAGCTCGTGAAATTGGCTCCCTAGTTTGCATGTGTTAGAGAGCCTGGCCCCTGTCTGCTGACCTGTGGGTCTTGAACAAGATGACAAGTGCTCACTGCCCTCAGACAGAACCCTCACAATCACCAGCCCTTCACGGCTCCCTGGGTTCCACGAGCATGTGATGGAGCTGGGGCCTGGTGCAGGATGCAGGCCTGGCCTGGATTCAGACCCCTACGGAGGTCCAAAGAGCACCTCTCTGCTTCCATTCCTGAACCTGCCAAATGATCCTCTAGGGAAGGAAGGTGGGGGTGGGAGTCCTAACATTCTCTGATAGGTAGAGGTTTGAGGATTCCCCCTGCTTCACAGAACACTCTGGGGGTCCCAGATGTGGCACACGGAAGAGGAGGTCAGTGCCAGCAGAAAGACCAGGGAACAGCTTGAGAACCTTGGCACAACAAAAGGTAGAAACAATTGTTTCCTGTCTCCCTGTCAGAATGCAAACACCTCCCTTAATATCAAACTGGGACACGACTGGTCAGCTTTGAACAGTCAGGCTGTTAGCCTTTCTTGAGAGCTGCTGTGGGTTCAGCAATCACCCAGAGTGACAGAGTGCTCAGACTCAAAGCAGACCTTGTGGCCGAGGCATTCCATCCCAGTTTCCAAGTGAGCAGCACCCAGGCCTGGGTCACCCACCATTGGCAAGCTCATTAATTTTCCCATCTCCCTGCAGTCTCTAAGATATTGATTATTTCCATCTTTTGCCATCTTTGCAGTTTTCTGGGTAAGAGGTGAAATCTCAGAGGTGAGTGTGTGTGTGTGTGTGTGTATGTGTGTGTTGGTATTTTTACTTGCAATTCTCTTATTTTTAGAAATTACTGAGATTTTGGTTTGATGTAATGAAAAGCTTCCTAAAAATTACAGATGTCCAATAGTGAAATCAGCTATCTGAAAGGGTAATGACCTCCATGTCACTGCAGGTCTCCAGGTGGAGGGAGCTGAATGACTCTTTCTCAAATGGGTTGGAGGTTCTGGCTGGATTAGATACCCTAGAGAGACTTATTCCATTTTTGAAATTCTGTGATACTTTTATAGGAATGGGGAATGGACCTATAATAAGAATAATGATAGTGGTAATAATAGCTATTGTACTGCTTTATGGGTAGGATAGAATGCTGGGATTGGAGTCAGGAAGACCTGAGTTCAAATCTAGTCTCAGATACTTACTGGCTGTGTGACCCTGGACAAGTCATTTAACCATGTTTACCTCAGTTTCCTCATCTGTAAAAGGATCTGGAGAAGGACATGGCAAACCATTTTGCCATTTGCCAAGAAAACCCTAAATGGAATCACTGAGTTGGACATTACTAAAATGATTAAATAATATGTACTTTAAGTTTTACAAAGTGTTGTACATATGCTTTCTCATTTGACCCTCCAAATGACCCTGTGAGGCAGGAGCTACCATTATCCTTATTTCACAAATGAGGAAACTGTGGCTGAGAGAGGGTAAGGGACTGGCCCAGCATCAAACCGCCAGCAAGGGTCTGAGGCAGGCTTTGAACTCAGGTCCAGAGCCATCTTGCTGCTTATTCACACATTTTCTGACTGCTTTTCTTATCGTAACATTAGTCAAACTGCTTGATTGGAAGCAGACGGCAGAAATTTGGCTGGAGTCAATAATTCTTCTACTAAGAAAACCCTAGAACCTCAGAACAGGAAAGGAGCTCCAAGATCATCCTTCCACCCAATGCAGGTATCCCTTCTATGGTATCCAGCCTTTCCTTGAATATTTCCAGTGATGGGGAGCTCACTGCTTTGAGAGGGAGCTTATTCCCTTGGTGGACAACTTTAGTTAGAACATTAGCCTTCTTACAAAACAGCCATGCTTGATCTGTCCTCAAATGCTTTTTCCTGCCTCCATATAGGAACACAGATTTAGAGCTGAAAGGGACTTTAGTGGAGGCTAAATCTGATACTCTCATTTTACAGATGAGGAAACTGAGGCACAGTTAAGTGAAGTCACCCGACAAGGGTAAAATAGCTAGGAAGTGGTTGGGGGGGGCATTTGAACTCATCTTCTGAACCCTGAATCCCAAAATAAGAGAGCCCAGGATCTCAGGTCAGGGGCTTAGGCTCCAACCCACAAGGTTCCCTTTATCTGGAAGATTCTTCCTGCAACGTCCTACCCATGTAAACTGGGAAAGTCACAGTCATTCTGGGCCTCCATTTTCTTATCTGTATAATGACAGGGATGGACTAGATGGTTTCTGAGATTGCTTTCAGCTTTAAATCCTATGATCATACTGCTGTATTTGGGCTCATTTCCTTCATGTGTCTCGGACAGGGCTCCTCATTCTGCCTCGGGGTCTCTCTGTAATAAGGGTCTTGGAAGGTATTTCTTGCTCCTCCCAGTTCCTTCAAATCCTATGCATCCTTCAAGGTCTAATTCAAGTCTCACTTCCAGGACAGCTTCTTTCATTACTGCACTTTTCTCTCCTCTTCCTGTAAACCTCTGCATTCACTTGCCATTGTTGTGTTTTATCAGTCATGTTCTGTGACTCCCTATAGGTTTTTTTTGCCAAAGATAGTGGAGTGGTTTTCCATTTCCTTCTCCAGCTCATTTTACAGATGAGGAAACTGAGGCAAACAGAGGAAATGACTTGCCCAGGGTCACACAGCTAGTAAATGTCTGAGAGCAGATTTGAACCCAGGAAGATGAGTCTTCCCAACTCCTGGCCCTATCCACTGCACCACCCAGCTGCCCTGTGCCGTAGCTGGACTCCTAAAATTGTATGTTTAAATTCTGGCCAAGTATATGAATGTCATGCACATTATTGTGCTGTAAAACCCAATAATTAATGCAAGGAATTCAGAGAAATATGGGCACACTTGTATGAATGGATGCCACGGGGCCCAGGAAAGCAATGAGAATAATAACCATGGTATTGCAAACAAAAGGAAATCCTAATCTAAGGCCTTCCCTCTGTTGATGATCTCCTGGGCATCCTGTCTCCATCTTGTTTGCACATCACCTCCTCCATTAATCTGTGAGCTCCTTGATGACAGAGATTGTCTTTTGCCCTTCTTTATCTACCCGGGGCTTAGTTCGGTACCTGGCACACAGTAGGTAGTTAATAAATGCTTGTTGGCTGTCTGATGAGACCACATGTTTCTGTATAATTGGAACAGTGCAGTTTGGCTCCTGGAGAAGGGGTGAGGAGATTCTTGTCTTTGCTGGAGACGTGGGGGATGATGAGTGTGGAATGTGGCTTCTGACGGCAGATATGGTCACTGTAACAGTTGGCTTCGCTTTGTTGTTTTTCTGTTCCCTGGGAAGACTCACTGGGGGTGGGTGGGTGGGATGGTATATTTGGAAATGACTGATGTAAAGCAAAAGGCATCAATAAAACATAACTATTTTTTTTAGGGTGTTTGCTGTTTTGTAATGAATAACTCTTGCCTCCCTGAGTAGATTCTTTGCCAGCAAGGACCATTTCCTTGAATTTTTCCTGTATCCCTGTGGTGCCCATCAGGCAGGTGACAGATTCTTCCCATGCCTGGCCTAGCTTGGGTAAGTAGCATTTTAGGCTGTACTATGTGCTTTCCTTTGAAGGTCACCCTAGGCTCTTGAAGGTTATGCAAGTGCTGTGCAGACTCCAGCAGGCCCCATCCCAAATTGGACAGGTTTCAAGAAAGAGCTCGTGTGTGTGTGTGTGTGTGTGTGTGTGTGTGTGTGTGTGTGTGTGTGTGTGTGTGTGTGTGTGATCTGAGAAACTGTCTAGCTCAATCAACAAGCATTACTAAGCTCCCACTGTGTGCCAGTACTCAGGATACAAAGAAAGACAAAAACTTGCTCCTTGTACTCAGTGAACTCACATCTTAATGGGGTAGACAATATGCAAACAGTGTAAATGGGAGGTAATCTCAGAGGGAAAGCATTTGCAGGGGAGGAGGGGAAGAGCAGGGAAAGATCTTTTCTGCAAGAGATTTGAGAGGCAGTTAGGAGGTGGAGTTGAGGAGGGAGAGCATTCTGGGAATAGCCAGTATAAAGGTAAGGAGGTGGGAAATGAAGGACCATGTGGGAGGAACAGCAAAAAGTATGTGTAAGAGGGTAAAGTACAAGGAGACCAGAAAGGTAGAGGGGTCAAATTATGAAGGTCTTTAAATGTCAAACTAAGGGTTTCAAGTTGATCTTGAAGGTAATAGGGAAAGAGGAGGGCAATGTGTTCAGACCTGTTCTTCAGGGACATCGCTTTGGCAGTGATCCAATGGAGTCCATTTCGCATTCAGTGGAAGATGGATTAACAGGGTGCTTGGGCTGAGGCTAGAAAGAAATCAGGGGTGCTAGAAGGCAGAAGGGAGGGGGAAGGCCACCCTAGGCATGGGGGTAACCAGGGCAAAGGTATGCAGGTAGGAGAGGGCAGCTAGATGATAAGACCAGCTTGGCTGGACTGAAGGGTGAGGCAAAGAAAAGTAATGTTGTTGTGTTTGTCCTTCGTTCTTGAAGATGACCCTGACATGACTTGCAGCTGACTTTGATTTGAGTGAGGGAGGACTGTGCAAGGTCACCAGTCTTACATTCTCCTCCAGAACCATCTGGGTCCAATGGTCTGATATTCATCAGGATGACTGGAGACGGCTCAGGATGCAATGGGAAACCTTGGCCCTTTTAAGCTAAGGTCTTTTCAGGCACTCACTTAGAGTGAGGTAATGTCCATTCAGTGAATAGGCCTCTTTAAGAAGTGAGTCAAGGAATGGCCCCTTTAATTAGAAAAATATCAAGCTGGGAGAGGAAGACCCTTAGGGTTGCCACTGACATTCACTCTTAGACAGGAGGGCCCAAAATACAGCTATTCAGTGGAACGTAGGCAGGTACCTATTGTGGTCCAATCTATGGTCATCAGAGTGAAATGGGTTTAAGGTTTTGTGAAAGAATTAAGAAACAGAAGAAAAAAGAATAGAAAGAGAAAAGAAGAAATCTAGCCAGTAAATCTCAAGTTAACTGGGCAGTTTCTGGACATCAAAATTTACCTTCCTTTGGAGAGGAGAGGCAGAGGGAGAGGGAGAGGGAGAGGGAGAGGGAGAGGGAGAGGGAGAGAAGAGCTGAGTTACCTAGCTAGCTGGGGCCCCAGTCAGGCAGTGCAATCTCCTCACAGGTTGTGTTTGTCCTTCATTTTCGAAGAGGACCATGACATCAGGGAAATGATTTCTTTTACTGGCTAGAAGTAATGTATAATAAGGTTGGAAAAGCAGGATGGGCCCACTTTGTTCAAAGAAAGTCACAAGGTAATTTCTGCATCATCTCTTGGCACCAGGGTCATGAATATAATTAGCATCCTTGTAGGACACAGGGTTTGGGCATCAGCCCTCAAGGGAGAAGAGAGGCTATGGCCGTGTGGGGTGGGTGTGTACCTTGGACACAGGGATGCTGACGCACAGAGCTCTTGATCCCTTAGCATCCCACCTTCAGGGCCACATGAGATGCAAGGACTGTCAGACTGTTGGCCTCTTCCCCATCACCTCCTCACCTGGTACTCAGCCTGTTAGAGCAGCTGGTGGCCTCATTAACAGAAGGAAAACTCCTGGGGTTGTGTTCTGGTACACCGCCCCTCTGCTCTGTTCTGCGATACAACAGCTGCCCTTGCTCACAGTCAGAATGCTGACAGCATCTTGGGTAAATGGGAATTGGAGCCATTAACAATGAAGTTTCCCCAGCACCCAGCATTTTCCTCCTACCCAATCCATGTTGATCTTGCTCCTTGTTCTCTGAAGTGCAGCAGATTCTAGTTGGAATGGCCCTCTGAGGCCATCCCATTTGACCCATACCTAAAGCAGGGATCCCCTCTATACGTCCAAGTGGTCATTCACCCTCTGCTTGAAGACCTCCAGAGAAGGGAACCTCTGAGGAAGTCTGTACTGGGAGGTATTTTTGTTTGGTTTTTTTGGATTGCTCTAATCTTTACATAATTGTGTTTATACTTCACAAGTCGGCACTTGATTCCTGTCACAATTCCTGCCTTGCATCACGTTCTACCTGTTTGTGAATTGAACACGGGAGAGAAGGGAGCCTTCACCTCTTTGCCATACCTCTTCTTTTAGCCACTAAATAGTTTAGCTCCCTTACTCAATTTCTTTTTTTCTCTCTTTCTCTTTCCTTCCTTTCTCCCTCTCTCCCCTCCTTCCCCCCTTTCTGTTGAAGCCTTTCCTTTTACGTCCTCATTTCCTGGTAGATCCTTCTCTCCTCCAGGGAACTGTCTCTGGTGACAAGGAGAAACAAATAAAATCAACTGATGGCGTAGGCAGCATTCCACAGGCGTTCCACCACCTTCACTGGGACACGCACCCAGCCAACAAAAGGTAGGAGGTGAATTTCCTGGGTTCCCCCAAGACAAAGGCTGATCTTTATCAAATTCTTTTTATTGTTCCTTTCATTCAAGTTCCACATGGTGTTCATCATTCTGCTTCTTCCTCTCTGCTACAGTTCTTACAAGTCCTTCCATTCCTCTGACTTGGTCCTATTCATTTTCCTTCGTGAGGCTTTAAATATTCCATTACATTCACTTACCTGCTTGTTTAGCTAGTCCATGACTGATGGGCAGCTGCTTGGTTTCTAGTTATTTCCGCACAAAGGTTCTGCTTTCCTTCTTTTTCACAAAGGGCAATCAGGCCCCCTGCCCTGTCCTTTGGAACTTGCCTTTTTCAAGATGCAAGATTATCAGACTGTAAGAAAGACATCTAACCACACAGATGCCTGTGTTTTTCAAGATCTACATCAAAAGAACAATGCTGTCTTTGGGGTTAAAAATAATGAAAACCCATTAGCTAAGTCCTTTCCTCAACGGGCTTTAGTTGGAAAGGGGATGTTACTAAGTTTCTCCAGGGTGCTGCTTCTCTCCGTGGTAACCTCTTGAGGTCTCTGTGGTGACAAATATAGTCCTTACCCAGTCTTCTGCAATTATCTCCCCCACCCCCACTTTCCCCAATTTCATAAACCTCTAGCTCCAAGTAGAATGCTAAGGAAGCAAGTTAAAGTGGTGAGAAGGAAGGTATCTTGTCCGGCTCTAGAATAATGATTCTATACGAACATTTCCAGAAATAGCTGACATTTTGATGTTTTTTTGATTCATAAAGCACTTTCCATACATTCAGGTAGCTATTTGTCCTGGTAGATGAGTGCTGGATGTGGAATCAAGGAATCCTGAGTTCAAATTTTGCCTCATTTTCTTAACTGTATGACCCTGAGCAAATCCCTAACTCTCCCTCAGTCTCACTTTCCTCAGCTGGAGGGTGTCCCTCCAAGAAGATAATAGAACCTACAGCCTAGGATTGTTGTGAAGATAAAATATTTCTTCCAAAGTGCTTTGCAAACCATAAAGAGCTATGTAAATCCTAGTTGTGTTCATTACAAAAGCTGGCCATCATTATTACATCATCCAACTTGATCCTCACTTCAGCCCGAGTCAGGTATCAAGCATTGGTATCCCAAGTTTGGATATGAAGAAGACCCAGAGGGTTTGGGCTATATTCAGTGTCACAAAGCTACTATGTGGCATTTTAGGGACCTGAATGCAGGTCTTCTGACTCCAGTTCTGGTTCTCCTTGAGTGTGAGGTCAGTCTGAGTCTTCCTTTCCCCAGCCTTGGAGCTGAGTTTCTGAAGCATGGACACACCATTTATCCTATATTCAAAAAGGAAAAAGCCTTAGGCTCTCAGTGGTGAGTGAATAATGGGGTCCATTTTACTGTAGCAAGGCAGGGACTTGGCCATGGTGACACAGTAGTTAATGGCATAGCCAGGACTGAGAACCCTCATCACCTGACTTGCTTTCTGTGACCAACAAGACTCATCTGACTTTGATCAGCACTCTAATAAACTCATTATGGGAATGATCAAGGGCTCTGTGGAGGCAGCAAGGCCTTTATGTGGAGTCTGAGGGCCTGGTGCCTGGATCAATTGTGGGCTCTAATATTTACTGTCCATGTAACCTTGGGCAAGCCTCTGGGTTCACTGTCTTCATCTGTAAAGTGAGAGGTTAAGATTCGACTTGGAAGGCCTCTTCCAGCTTTTTAAAATCTAAAAAGTTTAAATTTAATAAATGTAAAATCCTACACAAGGTTTAAAAAAGCAAACTGCACAAAACTAGAGGATGGGGATGGTAGGGGTGGACAACAGTCCATGTGAAAAGGACCCGAGGGCTTTAGTGAACCCCTAGCTGAAGGAGTCAATGGGGTCATACAGCCTCCTGCAAAACTATGCGGTCTTAGGTTGTGCCAACAGAACCAAAGTGTGTGGAACAAAGGTTAATAGCCCCAGTGTGTTCTACCCCGGGAAGATGGACCCTGGACAAAGCTAAATATAGGTTCCAGTGCAAATGTGATTGAACTTTCTGGGGGGGGGGTTGTTTCCTTACGTGTAAAATGGAGATGACCACTGTACTACAATCATAATAGTTAACATTTATTACTCACCAACTATATGCCAGGCACTATGCTAAGTGCTCTGTAAAATTATCTCACTTGATCCTCATAGTGGGAGGTCCATGTTATTATTATCCCCATTGTACAGATGAGGAAATTGAAGCAAGGATCAAGGTTAAGTGACCTGCCTAGGGTCATTAGCAGCCAGTGACTGAGGTTGGATTTGAACTCAGGTCTCCTGGACGTCAGGCCCAGCGTGAGCACCTGGCACCAGCACTCTAGGCACCGTGCCACCTACTTGCCCCACAACTTACCTCATAGGCCCATTGGAAGGAAAGCACTTTCAGACCCTGAAATGCTTTATAAATGTGACTTTTATTCTGGACACCAAATTTTAAGGACACTGGTGATCTGATTCTACATGACTATGAATTATGAGGGGGACTCTGGCCAAAAGCTTGGAAAAGACCACTGCACTAACCTCTTGATTGGTCTCTTGGCCCTAGTTCTTTGTCCACCTCAATCCATCCTCCCAAAAGGAAGACAAAACAGTTCCTCTGAAGAGTAGGACAGTGTCATCCCATGACTCAACCATTTCCATGGTGTCCCTATATAAATTCCTGTTCATGGGCATCAAAAACCCTTTACAATCTGGCCACACACTACCTTTTTAGCCTCTTTACACATGACTCCCCTACATACAATATGGTCTGGTCAAATGCCCTACTGCTCCTTAGGGCAGCAGGTGGCACAGTGGGGAGAGTTCTAGGCCTGGTCATGGAAGACCAGAGCTCAGACCTGGCCTCAGACACTTAGCAGTGGTATGAGCCTGGGCTGGTCATTTCTTCCATTTTCTTGTTCAGGATTCCATCTCTGACCCAAAACTTTGGACCGGTTTTCCTCCATGCCTGTAATGCACTCCTTCCCCTCCTCTCTACTTGCAATCCTGTTTCCTTCTGATGCCCACTGCCCAAATACTGTCTCCTTTTTCTCTGCTCCCATCATCTCCCCTAAAACAAAAAAAGCTAAAATCGCAAGGCTTTCCCAATATTCTTTGTATCCCCAGAAACTAGCAGCAGTCCCTAGAATTTAATGTGCTCATTGGATGAGTAATTGGGGAATACAGAGAACATGCCCGCTGTCTTTAAATATTTGAAGGGCTGTAAGGGCAAAGAGGGACTCAGCCTATTTGCTCAGTGAAACTAGTACTAATGAGTTGAAATGAAGAGGCAGAGTTCAGCTAGCATGATGAAACCAGTGAAGTATCCATACCCCAAAGCAGAATGGGCTGCCTTTGGTGGCAATGAATTTCTTAGCACTGGTGGTTTCCAAGTAAAGGCTGGATGGCCACTTCTAGGAGGGATTTTTATTTTGAAGGGGTCATGCAGCCACCTGAGAACCTGAACCTCAGAGTTCCAAAGGTCATATACAATTTATGCCTCATTTCCTGCCATTTTGGAGTTCAGGTTATTTGATGATAGTCAAAAATGAATTCAGGATGGCCCAGGAGACTATAAGCTCTAGGCCTACTCAGATGCCTAGACAGAATCTCATGCTTTGAACATCACTAGCTCTCCTGTTTGGAGTGAGCATCCAAGTTCACTTGGAAGCTGACAGCCTGGAGGTTGGGGGTCAAATAATTGGCTTTCCCCTCATCCAATGGCAAACTCTCATTTCCTTATTCCTGAGATTCAATCATTTGAGTCAAAAAATTCGTTCCTCTCTGCTCCGTTTCTTCCCCCTTCCCAGTCCTCCCCCTCCAGCAGATAGCTTTATCTACCTTCCTGTCCTACTGTCACCTAGAGCCCATACTTTATTTAACCAATTTTCCATCATCCTGGATCTCTCCACTTCCCAATCATTCCAGCTTTGGGTGCTAAAAGAAACAGAGATGCCTGTGTAAGGATCTGCTCTCTGATCACTCTTTAGTAATGGGTGCACCTGACAATCTCTTTTCACTATCATATGCAGACTCCCTCTGCCACTAGCAGCTGTGGGTTTAATTATCTCCATGCAGATGAATCCTAAACCCATTGATTCACTTCTCATCTCTTTTCTGACCTCAGCCTTGACATGAAACTGACATGTGAGATTAGTTATGTCCAAAATGGAACAGTGCTCTTTCCTTCCTGGTAAACCCTGAAACCTGTCCCTTCTCCAAATGTCCCTATATTTCTTGAGGTCATCATCCTCAACACCACCCCATCAGATTTAAAGCAGTGATTGCATGAAAGTCCTCTGAAATGGTCTTGGACAAATAAGAATATTCAGTCCATACATAAAGAAAAGTCTAGCCCCACCCCCCCCACCCCCAATATGGAATGGGCACAGAGTGGGGAATTTAACCAGGACAGACAAGTGGACCATCTCCCTAGTTAGAGAGAAGACTGAAAAGGCAAACAGTGGAAAATCTAGCTCAGCAATTTAGGAATGGTCTAGTTTGTGAAAACTCCCCTGCTGAATGATGGTCAGATTTAAAAGGAAGCAGCTATTTATGGACTCCAGTTAGCCAAGGTTTTCTCTGTCTCCTTCTCCTGAGGTTAATGTCATTCTCCAGGGCCCCGCTGCCATATGGAGGGGCATCATGAAGGTGTCCAAACACGGGAAGTCCTACTAGGGTGAGAAACCTTGACATAAAAGGCTGGCATGAAATCAGCTAGCCCAGACTCACTAAGTTTGGAGAGGCACCTGGCTACGAGGTGAGGGACAATCTGACCACAGTAACTCACAAAATCCTTCTTTGTCAGGGTAGGAGAATGATGATAAACTCTGTATTCAGAAGACAGACCACAAATAGTTTCACAAACTCAAGGTCAAATGAGGTATAGGTTTTCAGCACTTAGCAAAAAGTCTAAGTAAAAGCTCTTCAAAGAACACATATTTAGGCCTCAGCCTTCTGTGGCAAATGAATTACTGCCAAAAAAAATACACAAATCCAAACTCAGAATCCAATGTCACATCCAGCTCCAGAGACAACATTACCATAGGGCTACAAATGATTAATACATTTTATTGATTCCAGGGCCAAAAAAGAGCAGCATTTGGTCAGTTAAAGGTGAAAGGCACCTTGTTTTTTTTAAAAAATAAACACACCACCGCAGGGCTGCTGTGTTTCAGCCTCAAGAGTTGGGAAGGGGAAGGAATTTCTTTGAAATGAGACAATCTTCAAAGGTTTTTTTTTTTTTAAAAAGGAAAAAAGATTCTTTACACAGTGTGTAGAGAGAAGGCAAGAACAGAGGACGCACACTGGCAGATAGCAATTGATAATGGCTTTTCCCTTGAGATTAATGTAGTTCATCACTGTCAGAGGTAAGTAGAGTGGGAGGAATCAACCTTCCCTGGCTTCACCCTTGGGAGTCCCATTAAACTTGCTACCTTTGTCAGACATTCCTCACCACCCTTCCCAATATGGAGACTGTTATTTGGTCACATTATATGGGGTGTTAAGGTCTGCAACCAAAACCTACCCTGTTATGAGGTACAGAATAGAGGAGGCCACAGGGGGAGTCATTGGCAAGCTTAGAGGTCCATCAGTGACAACGGCGGTCTTAAATTAACGGCTTTTCAATGACAATCACATTCCTGGATAAAAGGGATCCTGCAGAATTGACCCTAGGCCTCCCTCCTCTTTCCCACACCCTCCACCTGGGGAGCTTTAAAAATGTACACTCTTCTTCCTGCAACACACCTCCCAACTAACTACTACTTATAAAACTCCCTCCTGAATAGGGAAAAACAATGGCCCACTAAAACAATCTCCCCCCAATACTTGCATCCCCAACCCCTCCCCTCTGCCCAACACTTAAAAGCTCGCATTCCTGCTCTGAAGCTGGTCAGCAACGGTGTGGTCCTGCCTGGCCTGCAGTCATTTGGCTGAAATAAAAAAAGGAAACACGAAAAGACAAAATGCATTTAAAAAAATAACCAAGCGAACCAGAATGAGGCTGGCATACAAGGCCAAGCCCCATGTCACCCAGTGGTGGCTCAATGAGCTAAATGGGACAAGTACACCAGGTGAATGCCTCATGCCTCAGGGGCCGCTAAACTATGGCTTAGGAGGGTGATGACAAAGGAAAACTCAAAGCCATGCTTTGGGATTCCATAGGGAGATGGTTTCCATCTTGGAAGGGGAATTGGAACAGGGTTCAAAAATGCAGGTTCTGCTACTTACTACCATGGCCCCTTCCCAAATCTGGGTCTGTTTCCTCATCTGTGAAATGAGGGACTGGACTCAATGTTGAGATCCCTCCCAGCTCTAAACACTATCATTAACATTTTCAAAATGCAGTGTGCAGGTGGTGGGAGGAAGGAAGACCAGGAGAGCCAGGTCAGAGCCCTGGCCCCACTACTTACTACTTGTGTGGTTTCGGGCAAGGCCCTTAACTTCTCTGATCCTCAGTTTTCTCACCTGCAAAACAAAGGGGTGGGAATGGAGACTGTCACAGGTCCCTTACAGCTCTAAATGAAAGTTCACTTCAATAAACATTTACTGAACAACTCTGAGCAAACATGCCAGGCACTGGGGAAGATACAAAGTTTACATAAGAAACGGTCCAGCCCTCATGAGGCTCAATCTAGTAGAAGAAAAAAAAGACCCCTCTCTCTTCATTCCTCTGACATAGGTGAGTCAAGTATTTTTTACAGACAAAGAAACTAAAGCCAAGAGAGGGGCAGTGCTGTGCCTGCAGCTCCAGAATGCGATGGTGGGTCTGCTGACCCAGGGCTCTTGCCACCCTGGCCCAGGCTGCATTTCTTAGGCAATCCTAATGCCCAAGCTCTCCCTAACTCCTAACAGAGCAGTCACTGAAGGTACATGTCCACTCTGGGGACTGGGGGGAGGCAAGGAGAGAGGAACCACAGGGCCAGATAAACTGGCGAGCCTGTCAGTGACCACAGGAATCACATGGATGGCTCTTTGTGCCATCTCAGCAGGCCAGCCAGGCACAGGAGCCACAAGCCTTTTGCCTAGGAATCTGACCCTTGGCAGGTGCTGAAGAAGAAACAAGGTCTCTAAGTCCGGGGAAAAACCCAGCATCAAGACTGTTTTACTTTCACTTTGGTGCCTTCTGCAATCTTCCTACTAATCATGTGTTTTCCAGTAAGCATATACAGTTAGACTGAGTTTCACTTCTGAGTTAGGAGTGAATGCTAGCCTTCAGAGCAAAAACCAGAGAAGAAAAATGGACAGCATACACAGGCACATTCAGAGCAGACAAAGCTGGGTGAATAATATTCCCAAGTCAGGGCTGAATAGCCAAACTGATGGGAACTAGCCTTCTCATAAACCCACAGACAAAGAAGAAAAATCTCCAGCTAGGTCGGGGCTATGTTCTGAAGCTATATTCCAGTGAATCAGCAAATGTGGGAAGGACAGGAGGTGTTATTCACTGCTTCAACTACTGAACTGAAAATGGGTTTTAGATTCTAGATTCTGCCATTTCTAGGTCTCACAATGGAGTTCATTATTTCAAACAATAGCAATGAAACAAACCCAGGGATAGGAAGCCCAGAGTTTCAGAAGGAAAGGTGGTGGTCCACACTCCTGACTATCAAAGAGTAAGGGGGGCTGGTTTGAATGTGAAAGGATCATTCATTTTATCTAGGTTGTTTTATCATGTTCAGTCATCAAAACATGGAAGAGCTCCTTTGCAAACCACCGTCTTATTGCCTCAAGAAGACAGGAGGCCTTTTGGGATACGGCTGTTACCAGAAGCATACTTTATACTATGTATAACAGATAAAATGCTAGACTTCTAAGCCATGAATTCCAATCAGAGCCGCAACACTTAACAGTTGTGTAAATATGGGTAAGTCACTTTGCCTTTATGGGCCTCAGTTCCTTCTTTGTAAAAGACATCTAATTCTCACACTATCCGTACTTCTAGGAAAGCACTCTATAAACCTTCAGGGGCTATATCACTCTCTCGTTCCTGGTTTGTACCCTTAGGAAATGACAGGAAATTCACAAGATCCAAATGGTGCTTTCACCTGCTCTAGCTCCTCCTGGCTATAATTCTAATTATCCAGGTGCCTCTATGTGTGTAGTCAGTGGCCACCATATCCCCAAAAGACAATTCTACTGGTCACTCTCAGCTCCTGGTCCACAGTTTGTGTGGCTGGCCTGCTGAGATGGCACAAAGTAACAGTTATACATTCTTTCCTCGGTGCTGGCTTTCAGAACTTCTATGTCAGCAAGTTCATTCAAAAAATGATAAGGGTAGGATTAGGTGGGCTATGCCACCAGCTCCCCCTATTGTGATCTCAGTCTGGGGCCATAAGCCTAGCTCTGCATAATCAATCCTCTTTCTCTCTCAAGGCCTCAATTGACTTACATGAAGGGATTGGATGAGAGGGTCCTTTCCAGTTCTTACATTTCAGAACAGTCACCTGATAAGCAGACAATACTCAGACACTGGGGTTGAGAGGGAACGAGTATGTTCTAAATGGAGCTAGAATTATCTGCTTTCCCTTTTGATCAAACAAAATTCACTCTCTCTTTCTCTCTCTCACACACACACATGCGAGCACCATTGCATATGATGATATGACAGTTGTACAGATGCCAAAGAAATGATCAAGTGCTGATTTAATTAACAGCTTGAACAGTGTGTCTTCCTGGCAGGACCTAGCCTCACTCTGCATTCTCTCCAAATAGAGACAGATGGAGGATCAAGCGGGCCCTAAGTGAAAAGACCCCTAGATAAATATAATCACGTCTTTACACGTTGCTTTGGAGAAAGCTGCCAGGATGCTGGCGAACACCACATCTGGGGACTGAGACGCGTCCACAGTAGCATGGATTCCTCGTTTACTGTAGTACTTCACCAGCGGGGTAGTCTGAGAGTGGTATGACTTCAGGCGGGTTTGCAAAGCAGTTTCATTATCATCTGAACGTCGAATCAAAGGCTCCCCAGTGATCTGGGAACAGGAAGAAGGCAGTAAGCAGGCCACACTTATGACAAGAAATGGCAAATTGGACCCATCCCACCCCTTCACCCCGACCCCATTGTGATTTTCTTTCTATGTGCTCCTTCTTCCCCAGTTACAGTAGAAAAATGTGGCTCTCAAAGCCCTGGCTCTCCTACTTACTACTTGTGTGATTTTGGGTGAGTCATTTCTCTTTGATTCTCTACCTCCACCCCTGGGAAAAAGGGAGCTGAATGGATGATCTCTAAGCTTTCCCCTTCCTCAGATCCTCTGAGATTCCAACAGAAGACTGGCCAACTGACCCTCACACCTTTCGATCCTCTCTGCTAAAAGTTCTGCTATTTTCTGAGTAAGACTGACCTGGTTCAGGAAATCTGCCTGCAAATAAGGCTACCTCTGATCACTAGGGACTTATCTACCAGGTATGGGAGGATTAAGGGTTTATATGAATGCTCCCTGGGCTTGGATCCTGCTCCTCCCAGGGTTAAACTTAAACTATCACATTTTCCAAATGTAAAGACCAATACAAGATCATTAGCTTCCAAGAACACTGCTAGTTCTCTCTTTGGAGTCTTCACTTCCATACCTCTCTTTTTTTCCCTCCTATCTCTGAACTCTCCAATGAAGCTATGCCTATCTTAACTTCTGGGGAAGGGACAGGAAACACAAAAACTTCAGGCAGTAAGTACTGCCAAGCAGTTCAAAAGAAAACCAGGAAACTGCCCCCCAAATTCACATACATCATCCTTCATGTGCTGCTTTGGGGGGTTGAATTCCTCATGGTAGGAGCGGCCACTTGCAGGATGGATCAGCCTGAAAAACATTAAATGAAGGTGAGCCCAGGTGCCATCCTCCTATCTGCGCTGGGAGAGTGGACCCAGCACGGTCATTCCTCTGTGCACTCCAGGATGAACATCACACTGAAAGAAGCTGGGGTTCAAGGACACAAATTAAGCAGAAACTATGACTACAGGGGGTCTTCACAGGAGACTGTTCACTGAGATGCCATGATCAAAAATGAAAAACAAAATAAAAAAAAACCCAAAACCAAAACCTTGGACCATGAATGCGATTAAAAAATAAACTTAGAAAATTTAGCAAAACTTATGAGAACATGTATTTAAACAAAAAAGAGTAACACAAACAGTAATTCTAAAGACAATAACAGCCTGAACTCAAAGCTGTCACAAATAAAATTCTGAAAGCAGCATCCCATAGTGGATAGGGCGCTGAAGTCAGGAAGACCTAGGCTCAAATACTACACTTCCTTTGGGGACCTAGACAAGTTATGAAAACTGTGACTTTCCTCATCTGTAAAATAAGGGGACTGGATTTAATGACCTCTGAAGTCTATGATCCTATCATGTATCTCTAAAACAGTAATCTTCAAGGCTTTTTTAAAAAGAAATTTGGCTAAGCTGTCTTTGAAGCTTTACATTCAAGGAAAATTTTCTCTTTTTGGCTCAATTTGCATTTTTCTTACCATTGGAACATAGGTTAAAAAACCAAAACAGAATGTCTACATCTGAGGTTTGTTTTGTTAACAACTACCACCACCAAGGTTCAGTCTCATCCTCAGAATTGCCTCCTATATTGCAATTCAAATCAGTGGCTTCCTTTGTCAAAGGCCCTATGAGCACATCAGACAGGTTGGGGGCAGAAGAGATGGGGTTCATCAGTGTTGTCAGAGCTGACTGAGGAAGCAAAGCTGGCCATTCCAGTGGAGGGCACATGAGCAGGAGGCTCCTGATATACATCAGCATAGTGTTTCCGCAGCTTAAAAGCACAGACTTGCATGTGAGAACAGAGACAAGCTGGCCACAAGGGATCTATGAAGCCACATCTATGTATCCGGGGAGGAGGCAGCACTGTAGGGTGGATTCATGAGTAATCAAGCATTCCTCAAGTCTGGAAGGACTCTTTTACATTCCAAGGACTCATTTTACATTTCCATTGAGTGATTTAAGTGCTGCAGAATCACAATGAGGAAGGAGTGCAGCAAGACTATCCCTGTGCTGGGATCTCTGGGAGGTGAGCAGCACCTTGGGGTCCTGAATCTCAGCTGGCCACTTTGATCCTTGCTGAACCTTTCTGAGCTTCAGTTTCTTCACCCATAAAATGGGAAGACTGAGCAGGACTATTTCTAAGATGCATCCCAACTTTAAATTCTCTTATCTAATGGCTGGCCTTGGGGCAGGGGTGAGGGGTAAGAGTTTGAACTCAAAATTCTTTTACACGCCTGGAGAAGCACAGATGGAAGAAAGAAGGTTGGCCACACGCAGTTACTCATTCCGAATTCCTTCTGCACACATCCAGATGTGACGCACCACATGCTCTAAAGCACTCTGCTCACAAACAATTTAAACCCCAGCTCGGGTTCTGAGTTTGGCCCAAAGTTCATACCACCCAGTTGAGAATCCCTCCTACACATTTCAGATGCTGGCCGCAGGAGCTTTCTGTGATGTCCTCATGTCCTTCCCTGCTGTAGTCTTGAGAGGATAAGACTATGTGATTCTAAGCCAATGCCCAGAGACTGCAGGGCAGGCCTTTCTGCCACTTCAGCTTTTCTCCCTACAGAAGGGGGATGCCTGCTGCACAACAGAGTGGGGGGGGAAGCCAACCTGACAAGGAAATAATATCAGGTGGTTTTTGACAAGAAGTGATACCACAAACACTGACCTAATATGGACAGAAAGATCTCATTTTTTAACACTCTTGATGGACCTAACTGATTCATTAAATCAAATGTTTAATCAGAAATCTGTTGCTACTATACTTTTTGTTTCAGTCATTCTCCTAACTTCAGCAACAGGTTCTAGACATGACACACCCAAGCCTCTAACTTCCGACCTGCATTTGTTAGCATTTCAGTCCTAGATTTCCTATTGCCCGAGAAGGGACATTTCCCTCCCAGGATGTCCCCTCAAACTGCCATCAAGATCCAAAAGTGTCTGTTTGCTCCCCCTGCTTCATTTCTGGCCCCCTTCCACCAAACTGGTATAACAGAATCCCACTGAGCTGGGCTCAGAACACCTATGTCCCAAACTTGACTCAAGACAATTCCCTCTCAAGGACTAACCTGTCCCAGCCGTAGGTTTCTTACTCATGAAATGAGTATGCTATGAGGTAGCTGAATTAACTGAGCTCTCAGGTTCGCTTCAGCAGGACCACTATTCATTCAGCCATTAAGGATAAGAAGCTAGTCCTCTGGCTCTACTCCCTCCTTCAGGTTCTGGCCTCATTGGTCAATGATTTCTCTAGTTTTTTCCTCCCAAATCCTGCTGTGACAATTTCTACTTGTGTGTCTTTGGGCAGGTCCCTTAAACTGAACTGCCTGAACCTCAGTACACAATAATATCTCTACTATCTAAACTACAGGGTGGTTGGTAGGTTCAAATGAGATTCAATTCAATCAGTTGTGGACTTAGCAGCTATTGTGTGCTTTTTATTAGGGGCTGAATGCAAAGACAAAAGCTTTTAAAAAAGTTTCTGCTCAGGCAGCTTTCATTCTGCCAGGACCCAATACAATGCTATTTATCAAGTATCATAGCTTTAAGTTCCCTCGCCATGCCAGTCACCTTCCTCTGGATGCACTTGAGGATGTTCACAGAGCTGCTGTAAGCAGGGCTAAGCTTCATGCAGGGAGACACCCCCTTCTTGTTGCTTCTTTTACTGCAGGGCTAGTGGGTGCTGGCTTTTTCTGGCTGCCATGTGTTTGAAACCTAAGTTCTGGAAATTGTAGCCCAGCTCACACTGGTCTCTCAACAATGAGGTCTTCATGTCTACTTGTTGAGAATATAGGAATTTTCTTCTCTTTAGAGAGTGGGGAGAGATAATGTCTTATACTTCTATATTCTCTATGTCTGGTATAGTGCTGGGTGTACAGGAGTCAATCAATGCTTATAGACTGGTTGAAACAAAAGCTCTTTTCTCACTAGGTTTGAATGATTTCTCCTAATCTTTGCCTCCCATTAATACCAGCCCTCATGATGCCTTTAATTTCATCCCTTTTGGTCTATGGATCAGCCAACAAGTATTATGTCTACTATGAACACAGCACTATGTTAGGCAGTGGATTTACAGTTATGTCCAACTCGGGTCCTGTTCTATAAAACTTTAAAAGTTTACAAGATATAGTTGGTGAAATAAGACAGGAAACATTTCAAAGACAAATAAAAATACAAGTTAGTGAACTATATGGACTACACCTGGGATGTTTTGAGAGGGAGCTCCTTCACTACTGGGATCCTCCTCTGACACTTTAGGGTTGCCCAATTAGCAAATTAGGACTTGATTTCTTGATTCACCCCCCCCACACCCATCATGAACCAAATGATACTATCTCTAGCTGGGAATACTCCTACCTTGGTGGGACATTAAACCCTGGTTACAACTAGCATCCTCACTAAGAGTCAGTTAAGAGGGGACCACCCTGACCCTTCTTTAAGCCCATGTATGGCTAATTCTCTGGCACTACTCTCTACCCAAGACAATCTGCCCCACACCTGCTGCTGGCCATCCCTTCCCTTCACTGAGCACATCCTGGCAGTAAGTGCTGAATGAACCCACTCATTTTATCCACACTCGTCCTCTGAGGTTCTTGCAGGATCAGCCCAGAGGCCTGAGGTCTTCTCAGCATCAACAGAAATTCCCCTTGATGTGCCTGACCTCTGGCACTGCATCAGAACACAACCATATAAACTCTTGTCCAAGACAGAGATCCCAGCAGTTGCTCTTACTTCCTAAGATTCACCTGAGGGAATGGAGAGAACTACAGCTGGGAGCACGAACTCCCCCATTTCTCCAAGTGATACATAGGCTGGATTAGGGGTTGGCCCTGGCCCTGACCCTTTGGTTCCTCTTTCCCTGACCTCATAAATGAAGCCCATAGAAGGTATAGTTACCTTCATGAAGTTGAACCAAGTCAGTAAATCTCTCTAACTCATACACCAGGATGCAGTGGAACCTCATGTTCCAATGGCATTCTTTGAAAGGGGCTGTGTCCACTCCACTTTGCTAAGGGCTGACAAAGTACCAGAAAAGTCTGAAAGCTAGGGTTTTAGGAATTAAGTGGATAGGGCTGGGGATACAGGGAAAGCAAATACCTTCCTGTGATTCTCCGGATAAGCAGAGAGTCGGCGATGCTGAACTCAATAACTGAATCTAGCTTTTCTTTCCTCTTGTCCATGAGGTCATCGAGCTGCAAGAGAGTAAGAGTGATGCAGTACACTTAAACTCTGAAGCTGTCACCTGACCCCATCTTCTCTTAAGAAATGACTGGATTATTAAAGGAGCCAGAGGTCATATTCAGGCCTGTCCCTCACCCCAAGACACCAGTAAAAGCTCACGTACCATTTCTGCCTGCCTCACTGTCCGAGGGAAGCCATCTAAGAGGAAGCCATTCTTGCAAGGAGGACTGTCTAAATTCTTCTCGATCAGTTCCATGACCATATCATCACTCACCTGAAAGTCAGAGAAGAAACAACACTTTTCATCTATCAACTTGGTGACATGAATAAGTGAGTTAAAACATGCACTGCTCTAAGTACTGAGATATGAGTAAAAAAGAAGACAGTCTCTGCTCATCCTCTAATAGGGGAGTGAAGACATAAAGTCAACAAATCAGGTGCAAGACAAATGGAGAAGTCCAGGAATTCTTAGGGCACTGCAAAGAGGGAACCTGGAGGGGACTGGTCCACCAGCACCGGGAAGACAGAAGTAGGCCGAAGGGTAGGAATGGGGCAAGGACTCCTGATTCCCTCTGGTGGGGACTAGAAAGCCACCTTCCAGCCAAGAAGGGTAAGGAGGAGAGGTGAGGGGAAGGGCCGGGTACCTCAGTTGGCACTGGCCACTCCAGGCCCAATTACTAAATAGTAACACCATATCCTTGACCTTAGTGCATCAGTGCAGACTGCTCTCAGTGTTCCCTGATGTGGAAGAGAACTGAGAAAATGGAAGTGAGTTTCTCTGACAGATCCGATCTGGAGGTAGATCCAATCTCTCTGTAGTTCTGTCTGAACCTTACAAGGGACATGCCTTCCCACCTCCAGGGCCATACCATGCCAGGCCTACAATTTCTCTCCTTTGGGTCTTTCTACTTGTGGTGCCACAGAGTCTGCTGGGCAGGAAGGGGCTTGATATCCTATCAGGGATTTGCTGACACAGAGAGGGTCAAGTAATGGAACCTCGGTGGGAGACTAAGGGTGCAGGACAGTACTGCAGATAAATGTGGGTAATTAGGAGGGAAACAAGGAAATAGTCATGTGAACAACCATGGCTATGAAGTTAATACTGCAGATCACAGAACTCAGAGTTTAGAGACTGTCTAGCCCAGGGTGTTCCCTCTTTTGAAACATGGATCACAAAGGAAACAAATTATACTGAAAGAATCGTTTCCTGAGGTGACTTGTCCAAGGTCACACAGGCAGTAACAGCAGAGCAGGGATTCAAGGGCAGATGTGAGGAACTCTGCAACTACTTCACCCCTAAAACACAGTTCCTCAAAATCAAGATGAGCAGAGATTCCAAGTTTAGACAGGTCTGCATAAAAAAGGCCTGTCCAAACTAGTAACACAGGAGTTGCTAGTATGCCAGCTAATACCCTGATCTGCCAAGGCCAGCTCAACTCAGGGGCAAAGTACAAGCTTAGAGAGGAAGGCAGCCTGGAGATAAGCACAGCTGCCATGTCCCCCAAGGCCCTCCTGTTAAGCACCAAAGTCCACAAAGACCTTCCAGTGTGACTCAAGGCCATACTAACAAGAGGCAGAGAAAGGGCAAAGAAAAATGGAGCCTAAATCAGCATGAAAAACTCTTGGGTACAACTTGTTTCAAAGGCAAGTGATGACATAGCAAGCACAGAATCTTGAGTCAGAAGGGACCTGAGCAATCACCCAGTACAAGCCCTAATCCTTCACAACCCTAACTAGGGACACCCAGCCTCAACTCGAATTCACATGTCAAGTGCCAGGGAGACCAATGACTCCCAAGGAAGTTCATGCTGCTACTGGCCAGCTCTGACAGGTAACTGGTTATTTTCCTGAGGACAGCAGGAAGGTACTAGATCAGGCGTCAAAGGAGCTCCAATAGAATTCTGGGTCTGACAAAGACCACCCGTGTAACCCTGGGTAAGTCTAGCACTCAGCTTCAGTTTCTTCATCTGTAAAATGACAGGGGGGCCCCAGTGCCCAATCCAGCTCTGCTCCTTATGAGTCAATATTTGCTTCCCTTTAACTCTTACTGACTAAGCCCTGTCCTGTCCTCTGGGGCCACAGATGATAGCCTTCAGATATTGACAGACAGCCATTGTATCTCCAAGTGTTCTCTTTCTTAGGGAAAGGGAAATTCTCCTAAAGCCTCCCTCTAAGACTCTAGGAAGCTGAAGTCCACTAGAAACAAAGAAAAAATAGGCAAAAAAGATCTCCTGGAGGCCTAGTCTTGGAATATCATTGTCATAATTATATCTTCAACATAGAAGGTTGCTAAAAATGTTTACTGAACTTGAATTGAACCACAAATCCTTTAAAATCAATTATAAGAGAACAAATCACTGAAAGATCCACACAGTGTATTATAGTAAAAGGAATGCTGGACTAAAAGCAGGAAAACCAAGTTTTAGCTGGGTGACATAACAGGAATGAAATGCTGAGTAACAACCTCTCAGGCTTTTTTCCTACTCACAATGAGGGAGGTTGAGACTAGACAGCATACAGGACTCTTTTTGGACTTGGATGTCCTATGACTTGAAGTGCAAATTTTAACATATACTGAAAATGAACCTTTTGCAAAGGGCCCAATTCGATGCTCTGTCACCATCTGAAGGTGACCTTGGTCTATGCTGACACAGTACAAGCTCTGGCTGGTTTTATCAAGCAGGGTCAGTTTTGAATGTGGGCCCAGTACTGTGCCTGTAATTTACCAGCCTAGCAAAGAATTCGAGGCTTGTCATCGAACTTTGGTGACTAAGCGACTTTAAGAATTTATAAATGAAAATAAACCAACTGGGGACAGGAGACAGAAGTAGAGGGGGAAGCCAGGGGCCAGGTTCACAGAGAAGTTGCATCTATGGAGCTCATGAAGCCAACCCCACTAAGGCTTAGGGAGTTCTTCATGTGTCAGGGAAGGTGACAAAAATCAAAAATCTTTTCAAGTCACAGAGAAACAAGTCTCTCATCAAGGGAACTTTTAAGCTACTCACTGAATACAATGGCCACACTATTATGTCTCTAATAGAGTAAAACATTTTGATAGTTCTCCTTCTGACCTGGAAGTATATGGGGGGAGGGGAAGAAGGAACAAAAGATTAAACATCTTTTACTGATTTATTGCAAAGGACCTCAACAGCATTGTAAACAAAGTGATATTCAGAATAAACCAAAGGCCAAGAATTAATCTCATTAGGTTTCTGTTTCTCAGAAAAACTTGAACCAATCAAAGCAGATGTGTCTTGTCTGTTATTTTAAGATGGCAAAAAATAGTTTTGTTTTGTAAACACACAAGGCCACCAACCTACCAGTTTTCCAGCATCCATTGTCTTCTTGAGTCTCTGGCCCAGCTCGGAGCCAGAAGCTACCATGGCTCTCAGCATATCCCCTGTAGCCAAATGGCAAACACAGTAATTTTCAGCCAGCTTGGGAGCCTGCAGGGGGAAAGAGGAGAAGGAGGGGAAAAAGCAAGGAGCTGTTATCATACTCTTTAGATACCATCACACCGGAAGGCACCTGAAATTCTGAGATTGGATACTATTTCATGTACTGGTAGGACACCTAACTGGAAAAATCTAGTTGGTAGATCAGTGATTCAGAGGTGGAAGAGGCCCTAGAGCACTGCTAAGTCCCTCATTTTAGAGATGAGTAAATGGAGAGGTGAAGTAATTTCTCCAAAATCACAAAGGTAGCAAGTAGTGGAGGCAGGATTTGAACGCAAGTCTTCTGCCTACAATGCCACTACTCTACCACATGACACAACCTATTCACATTAGAAACTTAGAACAGGAACTGTCACAGCCCAGCAAGTAGACGCAATCACAAAATCTCAAAGCTGGGGAAACTTTAGGGATCATCTCATCCAACCAGAACCTGAGGCCCAGAGGAGGCTTCTCTACAGGATCCCAGGGAGCTGTCATCTGGCCTCTACAAGAAGGAAGGCAGATCTTCAGGGGCAGGGGGTTCACAGGCGAGGAGATGCTTTTGGACCACTCTCATTTTGAGGAAATTTCCCCTTCTGTTTAGCTGAAATCTGCCCCTGCAACTTCTCACTGATCTCAATTCTGTTCTCTGGGGCCAAACAGAACAAATTCAATCTTTTAGCTCCTAGACAACCTTTCAAGTAACTGAAGACAGTTCACCATGCCCTCCGCCATCTTATCTCTTCTAGGGAATTGTCCTCTGCAGTTTACTCAATTAATCCTCACAAGACAAAAGGCTTCAAATCCCCTCAACAAATATCCCTCTCACCTGAAGTCCTCCAGGTTTGTCACTGTTCTTCCTAAAGACCAGGCCCAGGACAACTGAGTGACTATCTCAGATCTAAGCACCATGTTGCTTCTGTTAGGGCAGCCTTTCTGGGCTGCCAGGTCACACAACTGATTCAAACTGTACATGCTGTAATCGACTAAAACTGTCCTCAAGAATGGTTCTTTAACTCTACTTCCCTACTTGGCATTTGGGTTAAATGATCCAGCTATACAAGGGCAGGCCTTTACATTTATGCCCATAAAAATTTATTTTATTAGTCTTGAATATATTTCCACTGTCTCTTTGGATCATTCAACTCATTAGTTATCCTTCACAGATTAACACCATCGGCAAATGTGATAAGCCAGGAAGACTCAAATTCAAATCCAGCCACAGACACTTACCAGCTGCGTGACTTTGGACGAGTCACGTATCTTCTGTTTGCTTCAATTATAAAATAGGAATATTTTATATTTCCCAATTATAAAATACGAATAATAACAGCACCTACCTCCCAGGGTGTTTGTAAAGTTTTTAGCACAGCACCCAGAACATAGCAGGTGCTATATAAATGCTAGCTATTGATACTACTACTGTCTTCACCCACGTTAGCAGGCTTGGGCCAAATGAAACGTTAAAATACTTCCAGGTATTGAAGGCCACCCAGGTCTCAACAAACAATTCTTCTAGGAAATATCTGCAGTGGTTCTCTATTGCCTCTAGCATGAAACACACATTCTTTAGCTTGGCCTCTGAAGTCCTTCCATGGACAGCTTGCAGCCCATCTTTCCTGACTTATCTCACATTATTCACCTCCAAGCACTTTTAAAGTGGCCATATTTCCTGCTTCTAGAACGGTCTCCCTCTCCCACCTCCAGGCCTATGCACAGGCTGGTCCCCTCCTAACTGGAACACATAACCTTTTAACTTTGACTTTCTAGAATCCTTGGTTCCTTTATGGAACCACTCAGATTCGATGTCCTTGTTTGTGAAGCTTCTCCTGATTAATCTAGTATAACCTGCTTTCTGCCCCTCAAATTATTATACAGGTATCTATTCTCTGATAGCACCAAGTGGTCCTAGTCATTGAGCCTATGCCTGAATTCCTCTAATGACAGGGAAATCATTCTTTGCCAAGGTAGTCTATTCCACCTGACAGTTTTTCTCACTCACCTCACTATAACTTCCAATAATTGGTCCTAATTAAAATTTAAAATCATATAGAATAAATTTAATCCCCTTTCCACAGGATGAGAGATTGAAAAATATTTGAGGATAAACAACGACTAATTCCTCCACTTAGTCACAGGTGATGGGATTCAGGGCTAAAGAGGTTTCTTTGAGCTAAACATTCCGAGTTCTTTCTTCTGATGCTCTGATTTATAAAACTCAGAGCTCACTTAATCCAACCCCATCAATTTACTGATGAGAAAACAGGCTCAGGAGATGATGCCTTGTCCAAGGCCACAAAGGTAGTAAGTGGCAGACCCAGGATTCAAATCCAGGTCCTCTGCCTCTAGCATAACCCCCTTCTCAACAGACCATTGTCAATTAATGCTGAGGCCACTGACCGTTTACCTCAGGTTGAAGTCAACCCCTCCTTAGCTGAACTTCCAACTGAAGAAGAGGTTTTGAGGGCCATTAGGCTCCTTTCATGTGGCAAAGTATCCGCTGCTGATTCTATTCCAGCTGAGATTTACAAAGTAGGGAGACCACTGCTCATACAAAGGCTGACTGAAATTTTCCAGGTTATATGGCAAGAGGAGGTTATCTATCCCCCAGGAGTTCAAGGATGCCTCTACTGTCGATCTCTATAAAGGTAAAGGGAATAGATTGTCCTGTGGTAATCACAGGGAAGTCTCTCTCTTAGTCATTGATGGCAGGACTCTTGCTAAAGTCCTCCTTGATAGGCTGATCCTTCACTTGGAAGATGGTCGTATACCCGAGAGCCAGTGTGGCTTCAGAAAGGGCTGAGGACCAGACGATATGGTGTCCGCTGCCTGATATCTCCAGGAGAAATGCCAGGAGCAGAACACAGGTCTGTACACAACATCTGTGGATCTGACCAAGGCCTTTGACACTATTAGTTGTGTTTATGGAAAATTGTGTCAAAATTTGGTTGGTTACCCAGAGAAGTTCATCAGTATTGTACATCAATTTCAGGATGGTATGTTTGCCCAGGTTCTAGATAACGGACAATGCTATCTTGCCTTCCCAGTCATCAATGGAGTGAAACAGGGCTGTGTGCTTGCTCCCATGCTTTTTAGTATGATGTTTTCAGTCATGTTGTCAAATGCTTTCAATGAGGATAAACATGGCATCAAGGTCAACTACTGTCCTGATGGCAAGTTCTTCAGTTTGAGAAGGCTACAAGCCAAGACCAAAGTGGAGGGAGTGTTGGTGCATGATCTTCTGTTTGCAAATGACTGTGCACTCAATGCAGCCTCTGAAGCTGAGATGTAACAAAGTATGGATCAATTCTCTGCTGCCTGTGCTAATTTTGGCCTAATAATTAACACCAAGAAAACACAGATGCTCCATCAGCCACCACACCATCCATAAGTGGAACCATCGGTTACAACAAATGTAGAAGTTTTGAATGCTGTGGATCAATTCACTTACCCTGGTAGTGTACTTTCCAGGGATGTACACTTGACAACGAGGTCGACACACCCATTGACAGAGCTAGCTCAGTGTTTGAGAGGCTCTGAAGAAAAGTTTGGGAGAGAGACTACCAAAATGAAGGTCTACAGAGCTGTTGTGCTGACCTCATTGTTGTGTATGCCTGTGAAACATGGGCAGTTTACCACTGCCATGCCAGGAAACTGAATTCTAAGGATCACCTGGCAGGATAAGGTACCAGACACTGAGGTCCTTGCTCAAACTAAACTGCCAAGCATTCAAACCATGCTTCAGAGAGCACAACTCTGATGGGCTAGCCATGTTGTTCGCATGCAAAATGTATGTATGCTTGCCAAAAAGACAATTTTATGGAGAACTTGTATGGGGCAGGTAATCACATGGTGGTCAGAAGAAGCAATAGAAGGATACTCTCAAGGTCTCTCTCAAGAACTTTGGATTTGATTGTGGGACATGGGAGACACTGGCACAGGACTGCCCAGCATGGCGTGCCCACATAAGAAAAGGTACTGTGCTCTGTGAGCAATGCAGAATTGAGACAGCACAAAGGAAACATAGGATGCACAAATTTGGAGTAACCACCCCAAATGTTCACACAGACTATCTGTGCCCAATCTGTGGCAGAGAATTCCGAACTCATAATGGTCTGATCAGCCACAGCTGTACACACTTAAACTTGGCTTTATTGTAGTGATGTCATTTTGGTCCTCTTCAAGAACAAAGGACACCAACCAACTACCTTTCTCCTACACCACACTACCTTACAGCCCCCCCCCACCCTGAGACCCATGTAGCTTTCAGTTAACAGACTAATTTAGTCAGAAGAACAAATTAAAGTAAAATGAAAACGAAAACTGGATTTTAAAGTGTTAAAAATAAGGCACCTTGAGCAATAACTATAGGCTGGGACCATTGGCATGAGAAAGTCTCTTACACTCTCCAAATGGGTTATTACCACACCCTATACCAAAAAAGGACAGAGTTTTCTGTTAATCTATCTCCTCATTCGTTGAAATCATCTCCAGGGAGAGGGAATGCTTACTCATGGCATAAGTAAGGCAGAAAAACCACAGAAAAGAACTGTCACAACTGAACCACCTTTCCTATTTTACCCTCCCCCAAATGCATGACTGGCTACATGTCAGTGCTCTGTTCCAAGTGAATGAGTGCCAGACTGCTACGTCAACAACAGACCTGGAAAAGGAGGGTTAGGGGAACCTAATGCTAATCTCTAACTCTGGATTCCTGATCAGTCTTAGAACTGGAAGGGACCTTACAGATCATCTAATCCAATCGCTGAAGACATCTGCGATCTGAGCATAGGGGCTGACTGCAAATCCAGAGATCCTTCAACTATCCTATAGAGGGAAACTACAGAAAATCAGAGCAACAGCACTTGTCTGCTCATCAAAACAACCTGACTGTAACCACGTCATGCCTCTAAAATAAAACCCAGGTTCTTATTCCTACCTGCCTGATGCCCACCATCTGCTCTACATTCACCACCTGAGCTCTTGCCTCCTCAGTCACTGAGTCATCCTGTGTTCTGATTATCAACAACAGAAGCAGCAGCCACAAGACCTCTAGGAGGCTGGCAGAAAGGTACTCCTCCAAACTGCCCTATCCCAACGTCCAATAAAAAAGTACCTCGGATCAAGCTGACAAATCAGTAGTCAGGAAGAATGAACATGATCGATTCTTGGTAATCTCGCTTCCATGGACCTCTTCCTTTCCATTTACCAAGACTTTAGTCTAGGACCTCATCACTAAATTACTGTAATTAAGTCTCTGAAAGCATAATCCTAGATCCCATTTCTCTTCCCTCCAAAATCAATGCCACAATATTCTTAAGCTATGTACCACCCTACCAATCAAAAGCCTTCGATGGATTCTCACTCCCTACTCTTTAGGCCTGGCATTCAAGGCCTTCCATAATCTATCTCTCCCTCCATACTTATCAGAACAGAGGATTTAGAGTTAAAAAGGCCCTTAGAGGCTAAGTGACTTGTCCAAGATCACACAGGCAAACCAGTATTCAAACTTAAGTTTCCTGAATGCAAATCCAGTTATTCTTTATCTCCCACAGCTCCTTACTGTTCCAAACTAACCAGTCAGTCCACCTGTCTCCAAGTTAAGTGTTTCCAGAGTCCAGCTCCACAAATCACTTCCTTTCACCCTGCTTCCCACTCCAGTCTTTTCCTTCACTGAGCCAGCACTAAGGTCTTTTCCTTGACAAATCAAGTGTTAGGATGGAGACAAGAAAGAAGAAAACAGCCCCTAGCCTCAGGGTCAGTCCAGAAAGGGAACTAAAAAAGGTGTGAAAGAGAATGTGAGATATGAATGAGAGGTAGGAAGTATCATGTTAGTTCAAAGCAAAAAGAGATTTGGGGATGAGGAAAAATTCACGAAAAGGCTACATGAACTGGATATTAAAGGATGGACCTGCTGCCTGCCTATATGGCCTTTAGTAAACACTAAAAGTTCAGCTACTTATCTTTATGTATCTACAAATACTAGAAGTCCAGCTATTTATCTTTATGGTCCTATTTTGTTCTCCCAGGCAGAATATAAACCCTCCAGGACAGATACTCTATTTTGTGCTTTCATTTCATCAGAACCTACCACATAGGTACGTAAAGGGCTTAATAACTAGTCTTATAAAAAATACAATTGCTTGAAATAGCACTAAACACAGCATTGTAACCCACAAATGGGATTGGCTTGCATTTTTAGGTTTTCACTACATAAGACAAATTCTCTTTAATATTTCCCAGCTTTTTGCTAATAACTCTATAAGAATGAATTACTCTTTTTATAAAGCAGATAGCTGTAGAGTCATCAGGAGATTAAACATGACAAAGCTTAATTAGGATTACCCTGACCCCATATGAAAGGAGACCTGGTGTGGAACACACAGAACACTTGGGAGGGTGGACCCTGACTCTGAATCTTGGCTCCATACTTATGAATTTTATAGCCATGGGGAAGACTCTACTTCTTCCCTCTCTCCCCCAAGGGTCTCCTCTCCAAGCCCTAAGAAATCACAGCACAGTCTTGGATGTTCTTAGAGGCGTCTTGGTGGAGGTCTGATCAGGAGTCAGGGGCCTCGACTCTAGTCCTGACCATGTGGGTCCTTCCCTTTCTGTCGGGGAGCCCTTGGGCAGTCCCTAATTCTTTTAGAGCAGTCTCAATTCTCTTTCTGCAAAAAGAGGATAATAACAATTTCTTTCCTCCCTACCTCTAGGGGATGTTAGAGGGATGAAATGAGGCCAGGTGTGACAGCCAAAGTGTCATGCAAGCACAAGGTATCACTAGAAGGAAAAGACTATGACAAAAAATAAGGTGGTGAAGTTGTTTTATTTAATTAAAACAAGCTTATGTAGTCTAGAAATTTTTTTCAACTAAGCAACATAATTACATTAACAATATAAACATACTTAATGTATTGGTTTGAATACAGACTTGCTTAGAATGTAGGCTATGTTTCTAAAATGAGAACTTTGTGGCCAAGAAAACTTAGTACAGTACACATATGAAATATACATTTTCCCCTCTCCCCATGTCGGAGTCAGGATTTTATCAGGGCGGATGCTGTCACTGCCACAGATCACAATCCTTTTGTGACTCAAGATGGTATCTGAGAGCTTCTGTTGTGGAAAAATCCTTTGCCCTGCAGCCAAGCTGGTGGTCAGCCTCTCCACGTTCATGGGGGCTGGTCCTTGGACAACAGGAACACAGCCCACCATTGGTTCTGTACTGAAAGCCTGAATTTGGAGGTAGAAGGCTTGGGTTCATAAACCAGCTTGGCTACTTACTACCTGTAATCTTGGACAAGCCACAACTTTCCTGGGTCTCAATTTCTTATTCTGTAAAATGAGGCTAGAGATGAACTTGAAGATCTCTTTCAGCTGTAACTATAAAAATTTTACGGTAAGACATAAGTCCTACCTAGTGAGCTAGGAGCACCTCTAACCACAATTAGAGACCAGACAGCACTTTCATGGACACAGTGAAAAACATTAAACAAAACAAAAAAGTTTGTACTGTGAAAGTTGGACAGTTGAAGGAGGCAAACAGCTATTCTTGTGCTACAGAGCTATCTGGGACAGAACCATGTTTGCTGGATTGAACTGCATCTTCTACTGGTGGCTTTTGGGATAATGTCAACAGCAACCAGAAACTGTTGGCAAATTCACATACCACCATTCTGGTTGAAGGGGAAGGAATCCATCAACTACACAAGGCTGCTATGTTTGCTGAAGAAGGCTTATGTGGACAAAAAACAACTGGAGTGGCATGACAGGTTAACTCAGGTTTCTGTACGGGGCACATTTGGAGAAGAAGTAGTCTGTAATTATGATGGGGCAGCTAGGTGGCACAGTGGATCCCACTTCAGACACTTCTTAGCTGTCTAAGTGGGCAAACCACTTAACCCTGTTTGCCTCAGTTTTCTCATCTGTACAATAAGCTTGAAAAGGAAATGGCATCTGCCAAGAAAACCCCAGATGGGATCACAAAAGTCAGATGTAACTGAATACTTGTAATGACATATCTGCAATTTTAAAACTAGATTTCCTATCTGAAACTCAACAACCATTAAAAAAAAATCTTTCTACCAGTTTAGCACTAGAAGACAGAGTAAGTTTTTCAGTTAGCAGTTTATTTAGACTGGTAAGATGAGATTTCTTGATTTTTGAGTGTCTAATGATTTCTTTTTAGAATGATGATAAAATGAGATATGTTACAGTCACCCTCAGAAGTTACTACTGCAAGTAAATCTCGGTAATTGTTGAGAATTCTAGTATTTAAGGGTTTATCACCAGGTCACTGGTATGAAAGCCTTTGAAAACTTCATGATTTGTTTTTAATAGTTCATCATTTGCCTTGACAGGAAAGGATGATTTCTCAATAAGAGGCATTATAGTGTAATGCAGTGGTGTCAAACTCAGAAAGAAATGGGGTCACTAACCAGTACATATGGAACCCTGAGAGGCATATATTGATTTTATTATCTATTTTATTAAATATTTTTCAATTATATTTTAATCTAGTTTGGGCTATACTCAGAACGTCCTGAGCCACGCATCAAGCCCAGGGGGTCAAGTTTTTGACCTCTCTGGTGCAGTGGAGAAGGGGCTGGACTCGAGAGGTATGAGAACTAGGTTCCAATCCTGCCTCGAATATTGACTGTGATTTTGGGGTAAATCACTCAACTTCTTGGAGCCTCAGTTTCTACATCTGTCAAAGATTTAGTTCACTGCTTACCTCAGGGGATTGGTCTGAAGAAAAGTGTTTCGCAAATCTTAAAATGCTCTGCTAATGTGAGTTATGCCTTATCACCGCAATTTCAGAAAATAATGGCAAGAAAAAAAGCCTAAATAAGAAACCATTGATTTGTACCTATTTGTAGCTACCCTGACCTCCTTACCACACAAATCAGACCACCAATCCCTGCTGCTACAATGAGCTTCAGGCCTCAGGTTTCTAAACCAAAGTCTGCAGGGATAGGGGAATGCCAGCATCTGAGACGCTCAAACAGAATCTTGGAGTAAGTGTAGTAAGGTAATAGAGTCCAGCTTGAATCTTTCAGAAGGTCAGTTAAGAATGTGGTAAGGCAACATTCTAGCCTTACACTAAGCATAACAAGAGGTCAACGAACAATGTGTTTTATCAGTAAGTTTCATGAACAAATCTCCCCTACTCACCCTTATACTCTCCATCCTTCCAACACTATCTGCCTCATTCAATTCAACTAGTAATTATTCAATGTCTACTATGTGAGGCCTGCCCTAAGGAATTCAAAATGAAGGAAATTGGACTAGGTGGTCTGTAAGATCTCTTCCAACTTTAAAAATTCTATGATTCTAGTTAAGGGGAAGTGGATCAGCCTCCAACACCCTCCCTTTTGCCAGGGCTCAGAGGTCTTGAGAAATCCTAGTTCAAGAGCCCTGGAGTGCTCATGTGTCCAGATAGCTTTGACCTGGCTATTGTGTAAAAGATTAACCTAGAGATTCTGAAGATCAGAGTCAGAGATTACTTAGTTGCACAACCAAATCTCCCTCAACCCCCATTTTGCAAAGGAGGCCCCTGAGTCCCAGTGACTTGGCCAAGGCCAACAACTACCCGTCTTCCTTCACACATGTTCACCTCTGCCCATTCCTATAAGACTTCCCTTCTAACCACTGGTCGTCTCAACTCTCTATTCTTTGCTGAAAACACTTCTTGAAAAAGCTGTCCAAACACAGAACTACAATTCCCTAGGACTAGCTTTCTTTTCGACACTGAAATATGCTTTTCATTTTCTATCACACTACTGAAAATGCCTCTTCAAGATCGTTAATGACCTCTGGACCTTCCAACCCAACAGTCTTTTTTGGATGTTGTTCTTACCCTCTGTATATTCAACAAACGTTTATTAACAGACTACTGTGTGCAAAGCACAGCGCTAGTTACTGGGGATACAAACGCTCAAACACAGCACAAATCATGCTCTTGAGGAGTTTACCATCTAATACAGAGGAAAGAAGATAGATACACCCAACTATAATAAAAGGTGTGAAGAGGCAAATTCCTGAGAGATTAGAGGAAGTGATTCATTTTTATAAAAGCGATAATAGTTTACATATACACGGCACTTTGAGGTGTGTAACGTGCTTTACATACATTACCTCACTGGAGGCTTTGAGGAAAAAGGTGGTACCTGAGTCAGCCCCTGAAGGAAAGAGGTTTATTAACAGAGATGAAGAAGGAGGAGAGAATGGAATTCATTTGGACCAGGGCAAAAGTAAAGAGACAGGAGGGAGGATAATATAAGAACTGGGTAGGGAAAGAGCAGTCCAGTTGTGCTAGAGTTCCCAAAGCCAGTTCTGACACTGCCCATCTCCCCTCATTCCAGGGGTGATTTTCTCCCCTCCCTTGGCACCGCTCTCCTGACTTCCCTTGTGTCCTTTCCTCAACCTGGGGGAAACTGCAGAAAGGCAAATTTAGGCTTGCTGCAGTGGGAGGGGGTGTTCCCTTTCCTTGGAGAGCTTCAAGCAGAGGGCGATGGGACGGCCCCCTCCTCGGGGGAGGTCTCCCCACGACCACCACGTCCACCTGGGAGGCTTCGACCCCTGCGCGGCCAGGCTGGGCCACCCCTTCCCCCGGTTGGAGGGGCTCGGTCCCTCCCCTCTCCCCCACAGCGGATCTCCGCGCCCAAGGCTCTTTCCCTCGGTTTAACCGCGCTTGTTTCACACGTTTAAGTTACGCTCTCGCTTAGAGAGGTGTCCGCAGGCTTCAGCAGCCTGTCACCAACCGGGAAGAAGCGCTGGCGGGGGGCGGATCCGGGCCCCGGCCGCCCGGGACACTGACGCGCGGCCACGTGGCCCCGGCGCCGCCCGCCTCGGGCTCCGCGCGCCCCCACCAGCTCCGTTACTCCCCGTCCGGACCCTGGGTTCGGCGCCCCCGCCCCCATCCCAGCTGACCTTGGGCTCGGCCCGGCCCGGCCGCTCACCTGCGTGCCCTTGCCGGCCCCGGGCGGCCCCAGCAGCACGGCGCGGATGCCCTTGGGCGGGTCCGGCTTCGGCTCCGGCGCCGTGGGCACGCTGGGCGCCATCGTCCCTCACTCTCCGCCCCGACCCCAAAGCCTCGCTCCCAAGTCCTCCGACGGCCTGCTCCCGCCACGCACGCTGCGCCACGTTACGCTACGTCACGCTACGTCACGTTACGCTGCGCCAGCCGCCACGCGCGCCGGCGATCAAGCACCCGCGCCCGACGCCGCCATTGGGCCCTGGAGACGTCCCTCGAGACTATAGGCCCGCCCCCATACCGGCGACAGACGCTTCTCTTTACCAATGACACGCGACACAGTGTAAGAGGTCGTTTGTGATTGGAGAAGACTTGGAGGGGGGCGGGGCGGCCTCTCGGAGTAGGAGGGGTTTGAGGAGAAGTGTGAGGCTGTCTGGAGCGGGCTGGCGGAGGAGCGACATGTAGGCTGTGAGTTCGAGTCCCCATTTCCAAGAATATGTTGGGGCTCCCTCTGTCCCATAAATAAATGTAGATCCTAGCCAAACTCACGAGGCAGTGGAGAGAGCACTTGGCCTGAAGTCAGAAAGGCCTCAGATGCTCAGTAGCTGGGTGGCCTTGGACAAGTCACTTCTCCCTCTTTGCCTCAGTTTCCTCACCTGTAAAACGAGCTGGAGAAGGAAATGGCAAAGCGCTCCATGATCTTTGCCAAGAGAACCCCTCATGGCGTCACGGAGAGTGGAACAATTGCTGAAAGCACCCTAGAGATCTCTTAGTTCACTGAACCAAGAGCCTTCCCCACCAGGAGCCACAAATGCTGTCAGAGCTTCGTTGATTGTCTAGATTTGGGAAAGCAATGAAGAAAAACGTTGACGATGCAAATTAAATCTGGAAATCTGGTTGTTGAACATTTACCCTTAGTTTCACTGAGAAAATTGGGGCTCAGCTAGGCTGGGTGACAATAAACACCGTTGCTGGGGCAGTGTGATAGCTGCTACCATACTATATACCAGGAGATTTTTATTATCTTCTCAGACTGTGTCTTTAAGCCGCCTTTGGTATGTTAAAGTTCAATCCACAGCTCCACAACTGTGGAGCAAAGGCCAGTCAGTGCTCCACACAGCAGAACACCCAGAGGGCGTTGGATAGGATTATGCAATAATTAAAATTTTTCCAAGCAGTCTCCACATCAAGTTCTAAAACCCAAAAGGTCAAGTTCCAAAGCCCTTGGAGATGGGTTGGAGGATGGGGGTAGTGAAGAGGTTAGAGATATCTTTTCTGCCTCCTTTCAAGTCACACAACACCCCCCATGCTGCCCATGGGAGAAGATTTTATTTCCTGCCAGGAAGAGAAGCAGGAGTTTGGAACTTGAAGTTTGGTCACTCTATTTTCCTCAGAGATAGAATTTTTGGCTAGAAGTATATGCATATTCCCTTAAATATTGTTTATCTAGGGGAAGGGGTTTCAAGATTAAGCTAAACTTCTGATGACTTTGTCATGAATGAGGAAAGGAGGACTCATCGTTTAATCCAAGCTGACTCTTTTCCCACTAAATACAAGTTCCATGATGAATGCACATTGCCCTTAATAAAGAAACATGTATTCAAAGAAATAACAAAAGTCAGAGGAAATATATATGTATAGGAAAATATGTACCAGACAATAATGAAGGTGCTCTCTCATTGGAAATGAGGTAACTCAACCGAAAGTGTCTCAGATCTCACCCAAAGGGATAATTCCCCAGATTCTCTAGTGTAGCAAGGTGGGGACAGGGACATGATGGAGACTGTCAACTGTTCTCCTGTTGGCTTCTTCCCAGTCTTTTTCTCCCTTTAGCAACCTGAAGTGGGGAAGGCATCATCACTTTTCCCCTGAAAGTTGGGAGCCAGAAGAACCTGAAGAGACTCAAGAGTTGGAAGAGAAATCCAAAGAGAACTGAAAAGGTCAAAGAAAACTTCAGAGACTGAAAAGAGCTCTTATCGATTCCACCTCTCCTCACACCATCCCCCAAAAGGTATAGGGAATTGATTCCTACTAGTGAGGAGAGAGCCCAGTAGCAAAAGGCTTTGGGACTCTGGTATTCTTGTGAAACCTGGGCAGCATACCAATGTTATGCCAGAAAATTGAACTGCTTCCATTTGAATTGTCTTAGGAAGAGTCTAACGATCACCTGACAGCATAAGGTACAAGACAATGACGTCTTCTCTTGAGCTAAGTGCCAAGCTTTCATACTTTACTGCCGAGAGTGCCACTCTGATGGGCTAGACACATAGCCCAAATGCCAAACGTACGTACATTGGGCTAAAAGACTGTTTTATGCAGAACTCACACAAGCACTCACACAGAGGTCAGAAGAAGTGGTACAAGGACGTTCTCAAGGTCTCTCTGAAAAGAGAAATGTGAGATGTTGGAGATGCTGGCGCAGGATGGTCAAGCAGCTCTCATCCAAAAAGGTGCTGTGCTCTATGAGCAAAGCAGAATTGCAGTAGCTCCAAAGAAGTACGAGATGTGCAAATTTAGAGGTATCACCGTTACAAACGTTCAGATGGACTGTTCGTGCCTGACCTGTGGTAGAGCCTTCTGAGCTCATACTGGACTGATCAGCCACAGCTGTACCTTGATCCAGACATCATGGTATCAGTGATATTCTCTGAGTAAGAAGGACAAACAACGTTCTCAAGGCAGTTATCTATGTTAGAGGTTGAACAGGGAAAGGACAGAGTTGAGGGCTCCGTTAGACGCCATAGGAAATAAAAGAGGGATTGTTCAGCTGGTCGGTTGTTGTCCTTCATTCTTGCAGAGGACCAAAATGACGTCACCATAAAGTGATAAAGTCAAGTTTCAGTGAGCGTGACTGCGGCTGATCAGACCGATACGAGCTCGGAATGCTCTACCACAGACTGGGCACAGATAATCCATGTGAACATCTGGGGTGGATACTCGAAATTTGTGTATCCTACATTTACTTTGTGCTGTCTCAATTCTGTTTTGCTCATAGAGCACAGCACCTTTTCTGATGTGGGCATGTGGGCACGCCATGCTAAGTGGTCCTATGCCAGTGTCTTCCATGTCCCACAACAAATCCAAAGTTCTTGAGAGAGACCTTGAAAAAGTCCTTGTGTCACTTCTTCTGATACCATGTGATCGCCTGTCCCATGCAAGTTCTCCATAAAATAGTTCTTTTTGGCAAGCATATGTTTTGCATGCAAACAACATAGCCAGCCCATTGGAGTTGTGCTCTCTGAAGCATAGTTTGAATGCTTGGCAGTTTAGTTTGAGCAAGGACCTCAGTGTCTGTTACTTTATTCTGCCAGGTGATTCTCAGAATCTTCCTAAGACAGTTCAAATGGAAACAATTCAGTTTCCTGGCATGGCAGTGGTAGACTGTCCGTGTTTCACAGACGTACAATAAGGTCAGCACAACAGCTCTGTACACCTTCAGTTTAGTAGTCAGTCTAATACTTCTTCTCTCCCAAACTTTTCTTCAGAGCCTCCCAAACACTGAGCTGGCTCTGGCAATGCATGCGTCAACCTCGTTGCCAATGTGTACATCTCTGGAAAGTACACTACCAAAGTAAGTGAACTTATCCACAGCATTTAAAACTTCTCCATTTGTTGTAACTGATGGTTCCACGTATGGATGGGGCGGTGGTGGCAATGGAGTGCCTGTGTTTTTTTGTGTTCATTATTAGGTCAAAATTAGCACAGACAGCAGAGAATTAATTCATACTTTGTTACATCTCAGCTTCAGAGGCTGCATTGAGTTCACAGTCATCTGCAAACAGAAAAATCATGCACCAACACTCCCTTCACTTTGGTTTTGGCTTGTAGCCTTTTCAGATTGAAGAATTTACCATTAGTGCAGGAGCTGACCTTGGTTCTGTGTTCATCCTCCTTGAAAGCATTTGACAACATGACTGAAAACATCATCCTAAAAAGCATGGGAGCAAGCACCACAGCCCTGTTTCACTCCGTTGGTGACTGGGAAGGCATGAGAAGGATGTGGGATGTGTTCAGGGAGGACCAGTACCTTTGGTATGATGGCTGCAGAGCCTTTCCCATTTGGTTTTTACCTATTCCACCCCACTCTCACCTGTGACTCCAAGAAGCTGCAGCATGGACGGTGGCCACACCCTGTTAAATTAATTGTTCAATAGGTAAGGTGTGGACCAGGGAAGACGGATGTCCTGGAATTGGGAGGTGGCCAAGCTGCTGAGTAGTTTTGACCACTGGAATTCACAGTATCATAATATGAGGCCATCAGAGATAGAAGGGATTACATAGATCTGATCCCCTCGTTATGCAGATGAGGAAACTGAGGCTCAAAGAGAAAAAGGGATTTGGCCCAAGTTGCCAATCCAGGGAATGACAGCATTAAGGCTTAAACCTAGGCTGTCTGATTCCAGATTCACTGTTCTTAGGGATATGTCACACAGCCTTGGATAAAGGAGACTCAAGACTTAAAGGAGCTATTGTATTTAGGCAATCCAGACTAAGCCACTGCCTTCCCAGAGGAAATCTGGTTGGGGCATTGGGAAAAAAGTAAAAGTGGTAGGCAGAGAAGAGGGGCATGAATCTCAGCTCTGTTGCTTACCATATGTGTGACCTTGGGCAAATCACATTTCCCTGGGCCTCTGTTTTCTCCTTTGTAAAATGGGAAGGTAGATCATGAAGAAGGCTAGATGATCTCTGAAGTTGCTTCCATCTTTAAATACTTTGATCTTATGATTCTAGCTCTAAGATTCTACAAATTCTGCCCTAAAGCAGAGTCTGCAGGGGGTCTTTCCTCATTCCCAACCTATGCAAATCCCTTCTCTCCCATTATGTTCCATCCTCTCTGTATATATCTTGTACTTATTAAATTATTTAAATGTTTCTCCCCCATTAGAATGTGAGTGCCCTCAGGGCTGGGACACTGTTTGCCTTTCAATATATCTCCAGTATTTGACCCAGTGCCTGACACAAACTGAGCCCTTAATAATGCTTTGTAGACTCACTGATACAGAGTCAGAGAATCTGAGTTCTAGGCTCAGCTCCTGGTCACTAAGTTTAGTGGTCACGTCCTTTCCTGTCTCTATGTGTCAGTTTGTCAAAAGAAGGGACTGGGCTAAATTGGAGGTTCTCAAACTTTTTGATTTCAGGAACCCTTTACATTCTTAAAAATTATTGAGAACCCCAAATGTTATGGGTTATATCTATTGATAACTACTCTATTAGAAATTAAAATGTATACATTTTTGAAAATACTTACTAATTCTTAAAAAGAACAGTAACAAATCCATGACATGTTAATATGTTTTTGTGAAAAATAAGTACGTTTTTCAAAACATAAAAAAATTTAATGTGACATTATTTTATGTATTTTGGCGTATCTCCTTAACATCTGGCTTAACTAGAAGACAATTGGATTCTCATATTTGCTTCTGCATTCAATCTTTTGGAATATTTTGTTTTGGTTGAAGTATATGAAGCAAATCTGGCCTTTACACAGAATTGTAGTTGGATTTTTAGAGACAATGTCTTAGTATTTTTATGAAATGTTTTTGACCTCATGGACCCTCTGAAAGGGTCTCAGGGGCCCCTAGGCATCCACAGACTGCCTTTAGGGAATGGATGAGCTAAGTGATCTCTAGGTTTTACTGTGTGGTCTTTGACAATTCTCTGTCTTCTGTGACTCAGTTTTCCTTATTTCTTAGTAGGAGTTGGACTAGATTATCTCTGAGATCTCTTCCAGCTCTAAGTCCTACAACTGTCTGTAGTATTATGTTCAGTTCTACATCATAGCTTAAGAAAGATGGAGAGTACCCATAGGAGAATACTCAGGATGGGAGACACCCTTCAATCCATGCCAAGTAAGGATCAATTGAAAGAATGGGGGTTTTTATAGCCTAGAGAAGGGCAGACTTGTAAGATGATGACTATCTTCAGGTATTTGAAGGGTTGTCATGGAGGTGGGATAGGACTTCTTCCATTTGGCCCCAAAGGGTGGGACCCAGAGCAATGGGTAGAAGCAGCAGAGAGGCGAGTTTATGCATGACATTAGGAAAAATGGCCCAACAGTAGGAGGGCTGTCATGGCAGATGGGAGATTTGACTTGTTCCATGTGGCCAACAAGATAGAATTAGGAGCAATGAGTGGAAGTTGCAGGAAGACAAATTCTTGCTTGATAAGGAAAAACTTGGAACTCATTCCCAAGCAGAAGGGCCTCAGAAGGTGGTGGGCTTCCCTCAGGGAGGGGAGAGAAGAGTTTTATAGAAAGGCTGGATGGCTGCTTTTCAGGCATGTTGTCCTGGGCATTCTTCTGTAGGTCCAGACTGAGTTAGATGGTCACTCTGAAATTCTATTATGCAGATGGAAGGGTGGAGGGTAGGGTGAATCAATCCATAAAATCATTTGCTCCAGCTAAAGCAAATGAAAAGGTATACTTATCACATGAGAACACATCTCAGCTTTTCACTAGATGAGAATGTGGCCTGGACACCTCCCTTGGTACTGTGAGAGGTCTGTTTGGTTTGACCGAGGGTCTTGATCATGTCCCCTGAGGGCTGATTAGAAAGATCAAGGTAGCTAGAAACAGAGATGCCAGTGCCTAGCATCAGAGAGATGTCCTAGTTAAACCCCTGAGAAGGTTTCAATTGGGATGCGGGGAGAGCAGCAGAACCTCAGACCCCAGGCCTTGGCCTAGGTTTTGGGCTACGCTTCATGCCATGGCCAAAGGGGCCTTGTGAATTTCAGTGTGTGAAGGACTTGGATTTCTTCAGTGTCTTTGCAACATCCCTGGAATGACTGATGGAAGTGTTGGCATCTGGAGTCAAGGACAAATGTTTTGATGAGGAAAGCAGACTCAAGCCTCCACAAAGAGCCTAATGGAAAAGTTACACACCTGGTGGTGAAATGCTGAATCTAGAGTCAGGAAGACCTGTGTTCAAATCTAGCCTCAGATACTTAATAGATGTATGACCCTGAGCGAGTCACATAATTTCCATCTGCCTCAATTTTCTCATTTGTGAAATTTGTGAAATATTTGTCAAGCACATTGCAAACAATAAAGCTTTATATAAATGTTAGCAATAAGAAAATACCAATCTTGAAGTTTCCAACAGAAGGATTTCCAGAAATGTTAAGTTATTCCTTTGCCAAAATATGCCCTTTAAACCTTCCCCTGGACTCCGTATGTACTTTTGGGAAAATATGTCATAGACTTTTGGGGGAATGTTTTATGCTAACTGTTCCTGCTATACTATCTTCATAAAATACCCTTTTCTAAAAGCTAATTAAGTCTGGGGACAGCTAAATGGCACAGTGAATAGAATGCCCAACCTGGAATCAGGAAGACTTATCTTCCTGAGTTCCAATTTGGTTTCAGACACTTACTAGCTCTGTGACCTTGGACAAGTCACTTAACCCTGTTTGCCTCAATTTCCTCATCCATAAAATAAGCTGGGGAAGGAAATGGCAAACTACTTCAATATCTTTGCCAGTCGAACCCCAAATGGGATCATGAAGAATTGTATAAGACTGAAAACATTTGAACTATAGCAGAAGCAACAAAATTGTCTCAATAATTAATATTAATTTATAATCATGGAAAGAATCATACTTATGGGTGCCTATGTACTATATAGCATTAGAAAGATACACTAACCCCTCATGGTTAACCCCAAAAGCCTTGAGGGATAGACTAGATGAGTTCTAGGGACTCAATCTTCCAGTCTGAGTTGGAGATTGAGTGAGTGACTCCAGAGCATATGCTACATAAGACAGACTCTGACCTTAAGGAGATTACATTCTACCTAGGGAAGAAAATACATAAAAGATAGCCGGAAAAGAGCATGGGGTGGGTATACGTGAAGGTATGTTTAGAAATGTTCAGGAAGTCTTGGATCTGGGTAAGACAGGGTAGAAGCTCAATTTTCAGAGGTTCAGGTGGTTTTAGAGGTAGAATTCAAGAGGGGAAAGAAGAGGAGGATGAGATGAATCCCCTTAATGGATTGGAGATGATTGGGAAGCACTGATTGTAGTTTGAGATGAACCGTGACCCGAGCCCCCCCCCCCCCGCCCCCCCCCCCCCCCCCCGCAACCTTCCTTCTCCTTCCCTTTCTCCTGCCCCTCCTCCCCAGCTCTAATGCTCTGCATCCCAAGTTAACTTGCAGTTCTAGCATTCTATGTTTTAATCTTGCCAACTAAGTCATTTTACAGTCTCTGGTCTAATATCCTTTCCAATGCTGACATTCCGTGTTCTATTTTGTAAGGTAACTTCCATTTCTGACATTCAATTCCATTCAGTTCAATTTAAAATTGAAAGGTGGTTTCTAAATCACAAAAGTATGGCTAAATCTAGACATCTGCTCATCATTCTGAATACCCACAGTCTTTTAGGAACAGCTGCTGTTTTGAGATCATTGCAGTAAAAAGCAGATTTCCATGGAACCTGCCAGTTTCCTGGAAAATACTTATGATATTAATAGCAAAAACACATGCTCTGCCTGTAAATGCTCAAAGTTAGACTCTGTGGGGAAGCCCTGCATGACCCTGGGCAAGTTGCTTAATGTGTTTGCCTCAGTTTCCTCATCTGTAAAATGGGGATAATGATAGCACTTATCTCTCTGGGTTGTTATGAGAATCAAATGTGATAATAAGTGTAAAGTGCTTAGCAGAATGCCTGCCCCATAGTAAATGCTATATAAGTGTTGTCTGTTACTGTTATTATCATTATTGTTCTGGGTAAATGTTAGTTATACATACCATCGCAAATAATGAATACACCAATTTATCCAAGCTGATAGCTAATAGAAATAAGAGAAGTTATACAGATTAGAATAAATCAGACAATTCACAGGTAATTAGCTCTCTTCTTTGGAGAAAAATATCTCAGTAGTCCCTAATCCTATTCATACGAAAATTCCCCAAGATTTCTAGTACAGCAAAATGGAGGTCAAAGACTTGTGGGGCTTTGACTTCTCTATAAGCCTGCTTCTTTCCAAAGTTTTTCCCTTCAAGGATCTCTCTCTGAAGAGAGTTTGGAGCCTCATGAAAAAGCTGGAAGCTAGAGCTCTTTCCTCTCCCAAACTCTCAATAGTTCCACCTTTGATACAGGCACTGAGCATTTGGCAATCATTCTTTCTGCCAACAAGGAGAATCTCATGGAAGTGCATCAGACTTGAACCCAGGGTTCACTGATTACTTACTATGTATAAGGTCCTGTGTTTTGTAAGGTGAACAAAATGAACAAATCAACAAGAAATGAAGAAATATATAGTAAGTGATCTCAAGAAACTCATAATTTACTGGGGAATATAATGTTCACACAAGAAAAACAATATACAACACAGAATACGTAAGATCAAAAGAGAAATCCAGAAAAAATACTTTAAGGAATCTGGAGAAGAAGTGACACTTTGAGTCGGGTGTTTCTGGTGGGGGGATCAGGAGTAGAAAGGTATTACCTTAGTTGAGCCTTGAAGGAAAAGAAGGATTTCACCTAGATAATAAAGAAATGTGTTTCAATTAATGGGAACTGCCTATGCAAATTCCTGGAGGTGGTAAATTGTAGGATGAGATCATCAGTCTACTTTGGTAGGACCATTGAGTGTGTAAAGGGAAACAGAATGAAAAAAGGCTGGAAAGGTAGAACAGAGTCAGAAGACAGAAGTCCTTAAATTCCAGGCCAAGGAATTTGCATTTTATCCTATCAGAAATAAGGGGCTACTACAGGGTTTTCAGTGGTGATGAAATGATCCTACTTGTACATTAGGAAGATTAATTTGAAGTTTTGTGAAGGATATAAAAGGGGTGACATGGGGTTGTGCTGTTTTGCTTTGCCCATGTGGTTTATGTGTATTCATGGATCTGTCTAGACATGGCTCACAGGAAGGGAAGAACCGCTATCCATAGAGTCTTCTCTCAAACCTTCTTCAAGGCAATTTTTAATTCCTGCCCAGAGGGCAAACAAGAAGTTAATGCCAGAGGCTGGCTTTCCCCAGGGAGAGAGGATACTAGATAAGAATTATATCTTTTTGCTCCCTTAAATATTATTAATCTAGGGCAAGTCATTTTTAGGTTTAAGATGTGCTCCTAATCACTATCCTTTCATGAGGAAGTAGTGCCCCAAACTGTATATCAATAACTTGACAACCTTGCCACTAAAAGCTAGTTCTACAATTAACATACATAGCAAATAGTGAACAAACCATTTATCCAAATAGATAACAAACAGAAATCAGAGTGTTGACACAGGAGAATATATATCAGCCAGTATAAAATGAATGGGTTCTCCTATTGGAAGCAAAATAACTCAATCAAAAAAGTCTTAGATCTCACCCCAAAGAAAATTCCCCAAAGTCTCTAGTCTAGCAAGTTGGGGATAGGGACATGGTAGAGATGTCAAACTCCCCTTTGTGTTGATTTCTTCTCAGACTCTTTCTCTCCTTTGGGGATATGAAGAGAGATTGGAACCATATGTTTGCTCTCTCAAGACTGGAAACCAGAAGACCAGGAAGTCTCTTCTCTTCTGCTCTTCTCAACTCTAGTCCTTACATAGGTGTGGAACATTTCATAATTAATCTCCATCAGTGAGGAGAGTCTTATTCAAATAGCCTTTGAGTTGTGGGTTACAAATCCATGAAAGAGAGGAGAGATGGAAGGAATGAGAACATTTTGGAGGTCATTATAATTATCCACATGAAAGATCATAAGGCCCTGAGCTAGGGTGGGAGAGATAGGATGGGATGGTTGCCAAAGATATTATAAAGGTAGAATCATCAGGAATTGGCAACTGGTTCAATTATAGGGATGGAGAGGAAGAAAAAAGGAAGCTTTTCAAAGATATTTAGGAAGTTTGGATCCTAGGTGAATGGGAGAATGTTGGTGCCTTCAAAAGAAATAGGGAAATTGGGAGAAGGAACAGATACAGGGGGAAGATGTGAATTCAGTTCTAGATATATTGAGTTTGAAAGGCCATAGAGCTATTGGGAAGACTTTTTGCCTACAGTATTACAGTTGTGTTTTCCCCTTCCACTCCATTTTGCACATCTTGCCTGAGGAATTCTCCTAAAATCCAGCTGTGATTGTGTCACTCAAATACTCAAAAACCTTCAGTGGCTCCCCATAGCTTGCCAAAAAAGGCTCCTCCTGATCCTGGAATTTAAGGCCTTCTATAACTTGGCCCCAAACTACCTTTCTAAACTTTTTCCCCGTAGGGGATTGTAGGATAAATTTTCAAACTTATCTCATACTACTCCCCTTCATATTCTGTCTTCTATTCAAACAGGAGGACTCTTCATCCTTGGTCTTCATTCCGTCCTCTTTTATCTCCTTGCATTTGCTTATGCCATCTTCCCCACTTCCATCTCTATCTCCATTTGTTGAAGTAACTCCCTTCTTTCCTTCCAAGCTTGGTTTAGGTTCTACTTCTCCAGGGAGCCTTTTCAGACTCATACCTCTCAGTGATCAGAAGTTACCTTGAATCTGGAAATCACATCCCTGAGACTAATACCATTGAAGAGAACAGATATTCTAGCTTGGTACCTCCTCTCACTGAGGAGAGTGGTGGCCAGGCTTCTGTTGACCCTAATCTCCTACCTTCTCTCCTGGCAGGAAATAAAGGTTCCCGTGGAGAAGGGTGGTCAGAAAGAGGTTAGAGATATCTATTCTCTAGAGATATGCCTCCCTTTTAGCCACACAATGATACTCCCATGTTATAAGTGAGGGACAATTCTCTATCATATTGTACTCCTGTTGAGCTCAAGCAATGATTATAGAACTGTAGCGAGGTGTGCTGGTAAATGTTTTAACCACCATGTCTGGACATAAACATTTTAAAAGCTTAATCTGCATTACTAACACTTTCTTAGGTCTTGAAAATCAATAAAAGAATTAATCAAGATTTGATGTGTTTGCTTATTTCAGAGTATAAATATTTTTGTGAGAGAAAGACCAACAGACACAGACAAGGTTGGGGTGGGGAGATTGACTGTTATAAATAGAGCAAGTTCCTAGAAGAAACAGAAGGAAGTCAGATTGAGATCAAGGGTGGAGGAATTCACTCTATTGGCAAAGAGAAAGAGCATCTCATCCGCTGAGATAAGAGGAAAGGAGGAGGGGATGAGCTAAAGTCTAGTGTGGAGAACAAGGTGTTATGGTGGACAGCCTTAGTCTTCTCAGTGTCAAGTAGGAGGCAAGATCAGCTCATAAGAGACAGAGGACTGTGGGATCAATCTGGGACTTGAGGAGAGAGATTTGTAACATCTGCTCTGGGTACTATGATAGGGAGTTGATCAGAGATAAATAAAAGGACTGCTATTTTGAAGTGAGGGTCTATTTGGAAAGAAGGAAGCAAACATTTATTAAACACCTAGTAGGTGCTTAGTGCTTTACAAGTATTATCTCATTTGCTCTTGACAACAACTCTGGGAGACAGGTGAAATTATGATCCTCATTTCACAGATGGTGAAACTGAAAGAGACAAACAATAAATGATTTTCCAATAGTCACATAGCTAGTGAGTGTTTAAGACAAGATTTCAACTCAGGTCTTTCAGATTCCAGACTCAGAGTTCTATCCATTGCTCTGTCTTATCACTTGAGGATAAACAACATAAATTTATAGTCAATTGGGTCATCAGTTTCATTATTTTCTCTAGAGGCCCAGAGTGGGGAAGGGATTTTTAGCTAGTTGATGGAGAGCCTGGTTTAGAACCTAGGATTTTTAATTCCTAGGCCAGAGATTTTGCCATATAACATTCTTCCTATGAAAGAGTCTTGCTCCTTAACTCTCCCTTCTCTGTACTCCCCTGCCACATGACCTTCGGTTATAACCCCATGATCTTGGATGGATTGCAATACGTTTGTGAAGAATCAAGCTTTCTTATCAATCACTTAAGTTCTTAAATTCCAGTCATGAGTTTCCAGGAAGGTAGACATCAACATCAAGCTGGAGGGAGGTTTTAGTGAAACAATCTGATTTTGGCCTCTTTGGCCAACATTTCTCTGAAGGTCATAGATGAAGATAGAGATGATACCCAATGTGGGTATCACAAAGTTGTGAGGGATAGCTAGCACATTAAATGCCAGAATCATGGTCCAAAAAAGATCTCAACAGGCAAGGACATCAAGATTGAATCTAAGGAGATTAAACTTATTAGGGATATACGCTCAATAGGGACCATTCCATATTTCTCAAATTATGCTCCATGAAACCCTGGGGTTGGAAAAAATACTGTAAGGGGTCCTATGAAGAAAAAAGTTGAAATAATAAATAAGTACACACACTAAACCCATCCAGTATGCTGCTGTGTGATTTACACAAATTGTGTGCATTCAGCTAGTCCAGAGAGTCATAAAAGAGAGACAGAGATAACATAAAGAGAGAGAGAGAGAGAAGTTGAAATTGATGACAGAAACGTTAGTTTCTTATTGATCTAAAATGAAACATTGGAGGCACCCAATGAAACAACTGGTTCAATTGAATCAATGAAACAATAATGAAAAAAACAATGAAACAAATGTATAAATATTTTATTCTTATAATTGTTTTTGTATCAATATCCATGATCAAAATTGATTAAAACCCTTGAATCTGGAGTAAAAGGATCTAAGTTCAAAACTTTGCTATGCTTCTGAGTGTGTATGTGACTTTTGACCAGTCACTTGACCTCTCTGTGTCTCAGTTTCATCATCAAACTGTGGCCCAGAGCCCCAAGCTGTATGTCTACCTGGTTTGGGTTCCATGTTTTGAATTCATCCAAGAATTTGTTCTCTTTAGCTTATTTTGTCCCTATGTAGTCTCTGGGAACTTCAGAGTATACAACTCACTGATATGGACAAGAGGATCCTCAGTGCCTCTGTATGCATTCTGGGTAAGAACATATATTAGAAATACAACAGCTTCTATTTCACAATAAGGAATATGTTAAACAATATAAAAGATTCCTTGTAGCCCTCAATCAATGCAGAAAGTGTAAAGGACTTCTAATGGGGTAGAGTGAGTGCTGGATTTGGAGTCATGAAGACCTGGATTCAAATCCTGCTTCTTATACTTAATATCTATATGACCTTCAGCAAATAACCTTAACTTCCCGGTCCTTAGTTCCCTTATCTGAAGAGGCCATTGGACCAGATGGTCTCCAAGGTCCTTTCTAGTTCTAAATCTATGAGTTAAAAATCCCTAGACTCATGGGAACCAATAAGAATCAGGAAGCCCTCTTTGCCTATTGTGAATAACCTCTGATTCTCCCTGCAAAGGAAGTGGATTTAGGGCTGCTGGAAAGGCACCCTTTTCTTTACAGGACCTAAAAAATCCAGATAGCTTAGAGGAACAGGGCTAAGCCTAGTGCTCTGCTTTTCTATATTTGTCTCAATGCCTTATCGTTCCTCTACGTCTGGGACCATGTGCTGGCTTCTCATCTCTGGTACTGGTGTCAGGGATCCTCTGGCATGAAGCTTGAATGGATCAAAAAGTCCTAACCTCAGTCCTCTCAAAGAGGCATGAATGGGTCAAGGACCACAGGTGGAAGGAATCCAATCCTTTCATTTTATAGATGAGGAAACTGAGTTCCAGGGAAGTCATCAGTGTCTACTGTGCTGAGTGTTGGGGGATACAAAGAAAGACAAAACATGTTCGCTGCTTTCAAGGAGCTCATGATCAAATTGGGAAGAAAATCTGAAACCAACTATGTATAAACAAGTTACAGACACATAAACTGGAGAAAATTAGCAGAGAGAAAATACTAGCATTGAGGGGAAATGGGAAAATCTTATAAAAGGTGGGATTTTAGCTGGGACTTGAAGGAAACCAGGGAAGACATCCAGATAATAAGTGTCTTGGGTGGAATTTGAGCCCTTGCTCTTTTGACCCCAGGTCCAATGTTCTATCAGTTATATATACCACGCTGCCTCTCATCATATCCCCATCTTCAGAGGGAGAGTCCTTCAAAGTCCCAAGCAAAGGATCACTTCTGGTGTAGTTGACGGGGATGTCAGCATTCTGTCTTGTTGATTAAGGTCCCTATCAAGATTCCATTTGCAAAATGAGAAGCTTAGTTCTGATCCTTTCAGGTCCCCTCTAGCACTGTTTCTTTGAGTTTACTTAGACCCTGATGTTGATGTAAAGAGCCATGAATCCAGCTAGAAGAGCAAATCTTGAATACAGAACAAATGAAAATATGACAGCAGTTTTCACTAATGAAATATACTCTTAGTGATGCTGATACCAGGGTATGTGCAATTATCAATTTAATAAATATTGATCCTTGGTTCTGGCAACATTTTAAAATAAAAAATACAGCAAATGTGTGTCTGAACTCTAATTAGAGAAGTGACTTGTGGGAACCAGGAGAATGCTCTGTGAAGTATACAAGCTGCCATTTTGTCAGGCCATGGAAATAGAAGATGAAGCATTGATTATGGTATTGAAGGGGAGAGAAGGGAGGTTACCATTACCAGGAGATTGTAAAATTAGTGCTAGGTGGCACATCAGATAGGGAGCTGGACTTGGAGTTAGGAATAAGTTCAAATCCAGCCTCAGATACTTTTACTAGCAGTATGATCTTGGGAAAATTACTTAACTCCTGTCTGCCTCAGTTTCCTCAGCTGTTAAGTAGAGTTCAAAAATAGCACCTACCTCACAGAGTTGTTTAATATTTATAAAATATTCAGCACAATGCCTAGTACACCATGGGCTCTTAATAAATCTTCACTCCTTTCAGGAATATTTGGTTGTTTTAAGTGTGAGGTCAGAGCAAGGTACCCTGCAGAAGTCAGGGAGGATAGGCAGCTAGATAGTCTAATGGTTAGAGCAAAGGACTGAGTGTCAGAATGGTGTGGGCTAAAATCCTGCCTTAGACACTTATTAGCTGTGTGTGATTCTGCACAGGTCACTAGCATCAATTTCTTCGTATGGAAAATGGGTATGATACTACCTTGAAAAGTAGTTGTGAAGACCTAATGAGGTAACATAGAAAACATTTTGCAAATCTTAAAGTTCTATATAAATGGTAGTTGTTTTTATAACGATCATTATATTTTATTGTTATATGGCTACATTGTCTGGGTTTCTTGAGAAGTTTTCCTGTCATGGATGTGTCCCTTTGTATCTTTTCCAGTTTGTAGATCATCAGAAAAGCCACAATTGAGCACTGCAGTAGAACTTTATTCTAGTCATTTTGTGTGCTGTGGCTATACCTGGTATGCTAGGGGTGAGGAATTAGTGTTTGGGTAGGGGCAGAGTCTGTGATGAGGACATCTAGATAAAGCCTAGGTTAGCTCTCAGACAAAAACTCCTCCTCATTGCCCATAGCGTGGGCTGAAGATCCCCAGATGCAACAACTTTTATGCTAACTTCTCTAACTTTTAAAGCAAAGAAAGGAGTTGAACTGAAACTTCTATTTCAGCTGATCCAAGACCTTCCATGTGTGGATTCTCCCTCCTGGGAGTGTGTGGGGTGGGGGGGAGAGGGAGGAAAGAGGAAGAAGGAAGGAGGAAGAGGAGTCCCAGAACAGAAGATGCTCTAGGACTCTGGTGCAATAATACCAGGAACTCAGAAGACCAGTTGGCAAGAGAGAAAGAGTCAGAGTCAGGGGATACTTGAGAGAGAAGCAGAGTGGAAAGGAAAAACTCTATATAATGAGACTTGAAAGGGATCTGGTCAGAGACGAGACCTGAGTTTTAGGTTCAGAGAACTCAATAAGAGGCATTTGTGGGTTTTGTTTGTTACACCAGAAGGCCGAACAGGAATGTTGGAATCTCATTTCCCTCTCCACCCACCAGCTCTCTGCTGCCTCTGCCATCATTAACTTCCAGCACTCCACATACCTTCATGTAATCAGGCTGTCGTCCCACGTCTGGAATATGCTTTTTTTGCTATCAAACTTCACATAAATGTATATAAAATGTATATATGTATATTATATATACATATATACACACACATATGTATATATTTGTATTTTAAGCTAATCACTCTAAGACTTTTAGAGCACCTGATACTTTATTTATCTGTCCCTAGAGAAGAGGTTCCCAAACTTATTTGGCCTACTACCCCCTTTAAAAAAAGTATTCAGCACTCCCCTGGAAATCAACTTTCTTTAGCCCTTTAATGGTTTTTTAAAAGATAATATATATTTTAAAAAATGATGTATCTTAAATTTAATAATTTATTGTGAATTTGTTGGTTTTTTTCCTGCCTTGAAATTTTTATGATGTAATATTGGGTCATGTAGTATTTTATTGTATACTATAGTATTGTATTGTATATGTATATTGTATATGTATAGTATAGTATTGTATACATACTATATATGTATGGTATAATATTGTATTGTAAACAAGTTATTACATGCACATATTCCTGACCATGTATGTTGGACTTCCTGACAATGCACAACACAAGCTTGCCTGCCAACACTTACTTGTTAAGACCTGTCAACAGACCTAACCATTGATGGCTTATAATTTGCATTTTGTGTGTTTATTTGGAAAATAATGTAATTAGTATGACTTTAACTCTGTTACACAAGAGATGAAACATGTATGAATGGTTTTTTAAAACAATTTTTTCTTCTTATCTTTCCTTATGCTTCTATCACCCCCTTATTTTTATTCAATGCCCCCGAGTTGCACCTGAGGCTATTGCAGCCCCTCCCTGGATCATTTAAGTGCTCCCCCAGGGGGCAGTATTACCACTTTGGGAACCTGAGTTAGAGGTTAGAGATGGTTTGTTTTTGTCTTTGTATCTATTATGCCTTACATCACTGTTGTCAGACTCAAGTAGAAATAGGGGCACTAAATCTTGCATAAGGATTCTCCTCCATCCTCTAATACTGATTTAGAAAACCATAGATTAACATTATCTATATTCTATTGTATTTTTATTTATTTTGTTAAATATTTCTCAATTACATTTTAATTGGAGTGTTCTTAGGAGTATTACAGGAGGCAGATTTGACACTTCTGCCTCACACACAGTAAGCATTCAATAAATGTTTAATTGAGTTGAATTATAAGGGGCAGGCTTACTCTAATCCATTACCCAATCCATTACCCAGCATTTCATGTCAGTCAGTCAATAAACATTTACTAAGTGCCTACAATGTGCCAAGCACTGTGATAAGCATACACCTTAATTACCTCAATTAACCTTTGAGAAATTTATGGGGTGGCAATTTTTTTTATAAATTGCTCATAGAAGAACCCAAATATTACTAATATCATATATGTGAAAAACATACGTGGGGAATTGAAATAATCCTTACAAACACTGCCTTGTGTAAAGGAAATTGTTGTGAAGTATTTTAGGTGAGCTATTAAATCTTCATTGGAAACAAAATTGTACCTTTTTTTGGATAAACATATTGTCTACAATATTTGGATTTGGAAGGAGGGCCTCAAAGCCAAGATGGACCTGGGTGCAAGTCTTACCTCTGACATATATTGGTTGTTTGTCTCCTAGACAGGTCACCTAACAGTTCAGTGCTCTAGGCAATTCTCCAGGACTTTGAAGTTGCCGAGAAGATGCTAACCTGAATCGGTAGAGGGGGGTTCCTGATTCTGGAATCCCCTCTGTTAGTATGTAAAATGAGGTTTGACTTTGCACATGCCCAGATCACCTAACATAGAGGCACCCATCTAGGAGATGCCAGAGACCTGCTTCTGGGAGACTTTTCTGCCTTCCCCTATCATGAGAGTGGAAGCAGCTTCTTTTTATTGGTTGCATAGCTGGATGCATTTTTAAAATTACCAGAATGGGACAACCTCTCTTTTTCTGCAGCATACAAGGGGGTGGAAGTGGGATGAAGATTTTCTTTACACACAGCATGGGGACCAGACTGAGTTGGGTAGACAGAAGGACTACCTTGTCCTCCCTTGACCTCTTTGGACCTTGTGGATACCAAAAAGTAGGCTTGGGGGACTGATCTGGTCCCTGATGTCTGACATCTGTTTCACTGTCCTTTTCAGTTCTAGGTATAGACAGTAGCATCCCTGGACCTTGAGTTCAAGTCATGGTGACCTTGGAGGCAGGTTTCCAGGATGTATGTTGCTCTCAATCTAACAGGGAATCCTGCTGGGATATGAACTCCAGGGGGCTCTGGACTTGGCATTTGGTGAGATCATGTTATATAGGAACTGAGTTAACCTGTGAACCTAATTCCCACCTCCTCCCCAGAGACTTGGGTGGTATGGAGGATATTATGCCTTCATGTTTCTTTGGGGGAAGTTGGTATTTTGGTTCTTGCTATATACCTTTTAAGTAAATATGCTTTTGTAAAAACGAATTTGACTGGAAGCTAGTGAAATGGGCTATAGAGGATCCCCCTAAAATAGATGGAAAACAATCAGTAAGGCCTTGAGCCAATGACAGAGGGACTAGACATTTCTCCCTACCCCTGTATGAGTGCCAGAGAACCCTTGGGAAACGAAATGTAACCTCCATCATCTTTCGGCAGTATGGACCAGGGTAGCCACTGGAACAATGAAATCTCTATGCTTTATATTTTAAGAAAGCAAAACAAAAAAAAAACCCATTAATACTGCACTTTGTATTTTAGGCCCAAGTCTTTTTAGTCTATTTTAGGCCCAGAAATAATTTTAAAAATTAATTTAGCATTATTTAATATCCAAACATTTCTAATTTAGAGAAATGTCCAAATTGGCACAGTCCCCCATGCTCTCAGATCTCTCTGTACTCCAAGACAATTTGAAGTAACATATATAGGAATCTTGAACAAGGGAAAAAATAAAAATACATCAAAATATAGTTTTGGTTTGGTATTCCAGAACAATGGTTACTACTTAATTCATTTCTAGACCGCTCCCTTCAAAGTCTGAAAAGGTTTCTTGTCTGCAGATCAATATTATCATAACCCTTTCTGAATAACAGGAGAGGGTACTTCCCTCACAGACTGGTCACTTTTAGGTTCCCAAGATAGGTGATACTTCTCCTTGAGCGGGGAGTATTGGGACGATGGTGGGGCAGTAGAGCCTAGGGTCCAACTGGGGGGCGTTGAAGAAAAATAAGAAGGTAGTGGAAACATAAGGAGAAAGACAATTTTGAAAAACCTTTCACACATTTCATCTGTTGTGTCAGAGAGTTACAGTTGCAGTAATCATGTTATTTTTTCAAATAAACACACAAAATGCAAGTTATAACCCACCAGTGGTTAAGTCCACTGACAGTCTTAACAAGCAAGTATTGGCAGGCAAGAGTGTGTTGTGCATTATTGGGAAGTCTAGCATGCATCAGCAAGAATATGTGCATGTAATGATTTGTTTACAACACGATACTGTATGGTTACATGATAACAATATTGCCTCATCAAAATTTCAATAAATTTATAATAAATTATTAAATTTAAGATACATCATTAAAATTTTTTATAATTTTTGAAAGCTTTTGTGAAGTTTGGATTCAGTCAAAGGGCTGTCTGTACTTGAGGACCTAGAGGGCCACATGTGATTTTGAGGATGCAGGTTTCTCACCCCTGCCAAACTCAGAAATGAAAGGGCTGCGGGCTTGGTTCAGGCATAGGAAATGAATGTCTCTTAAATTGTGGTTTCCTCCTCTCATTATCTAGGATCAGTCAGCCCTGCCCTGCCTGGCATCCTCCCTTTTGAGCTGCCAAACTTGACCCAGATCATAAGTCTTTTTTCAATTCAAGCTTTTCTTTTGAAATGCATACCAGAACTGGGAGGCTGCTTTTCCTTCCCTCTCTCCGCTGCTCTTGATGTCTGAAATTTCTTTATGGGGAGACAAAGCCTTTCATTATATCATTAGAGGTCATGATGAAAGTGCTGCTCCTTCCAGGCAAGACAAGGACTCTTACCATTTCTGTGTGTGTGTGTGTATGTGTGTGTGTGTGTGTGTGTGTGTGTATGTGTATCATGGACCTCTTTGACAGTCTGTTGAAGCCTGTGAATCCCTTTTCAGAATTTAAAAAAAGTTATTTGAAAGAAATGCAAAATTTTAGTTACAGGTTATTGAAAATAATGATGTAGTTTTTTTCCCATCTAAATTCAAGAACCTTTGAAGTACTTATGGGCTTATATTTATACGCAGTGGGGTACATGGCTACACTCTCTTCAGTTAACATACTTGAAGAGTGTTACCTACAGGGATCTCTACCAACTTGTCCATTTCAAGATTTCAGAGAAACTGGTTGCCAATCACTCTTTAACACCTCCTCTTGCATAGGTGGCACTAAGGGTCGCATATGTGCGTTCTCACCACTCAAATCACCCACCTTGTTTGTCTCCTCTACTAGTGAGTCCTCTATATCCCTTCAAGGTGGGGTTGTGTTGAATCTCAGACCACTGTTAAAGAGTCCTTAATAAAAGTGGAGGGTCATTCTATCATATATTTCTGGAAGCAGGTTCACCAAGCCTCCACATAAGTTGATACCAGGCAGGACATATTGTATATGTTCTATGGCTAATGCCTTTACCTCTACATAGCTATTCATATCTTGTCTCCCCTTTTAGAGTGTGAACTTCTTGTGGGAAGGAAATGTTTTTTGCCCTTTTCATCCTCAACACTTAGCGTAGTGCTCATCATGTAGTGAACAAAAAATGCTTATTGACTGACTTCTACCAGGTATCATGCAAGTGGTTTCTAGTCATGTAGTAACTGTCATTCAGTATCTGGCTACCTTAACCGATGAATGATCACATCAGTGTTGGGGTCGCCTTCTATTGGCATAGACTGCAACCTATTGGCACCTTTATATCCTGTGTGATATATAAATTCAGGAAGCATTTCACACTTTTTTTATTTGTGCTCCATCCCACCCTGCCGAAGTTAATTAACTCATTTTTTTCTGTGTGTTGTTTCTCCCTTTGTAGCATGTAAAGTCCTTGAGAGCAGGAGATGTTTTACTTTTGTCTTTGTATTTATTCCCAATGCCCAGTATTGTGCATGCCAAACAATAGGTGCTTAATAAATGTTGGTTAAATTGAATTGTTCAATTGTGTGTTTTTATGAATCCTCCACAGAATATAGATCCACCAAGTGCCCTGAAAGCATTTCTCTGGTTTTTTGAATGTTTCACTGATACCTTTCCCCATATGACCTGTTCAGTTCCTTTTCAGTCCAGACACTTCCTTGATGGTATCTTTTATGTCACTCAATCCTTTATATCTAAGTGACCCTAACCCATGCTTCATTCTCCCATCCCCCAGGACACCAGGGCCTTACTAGCTTGAATGTCTTGCCTGGGCTGGTCATTTTGGCTTATGATTACTTGAATCCCCATCCAGCTTTCCCCAACACTTATCTAGGAAGGAATTGCTCTTCCCCATGGCACTTTACCTCACCACTGATACATGTTCACTTATCCCTAGGTAGAATATGAAACTATGGGGCTAGGAAGTAGAATCTGCAATTTTTGTTGTTCAGTCTTTTTAGCTGTGTCTGACTTTTCATGACCTTATTTGGGATTTTCTTGGCAAGGATATTGGAATGGTTTGCAATTCCCTCCTTTAGCTCATTTTATAGATGAGGAAACTGAGGCAAGGAGTATTAAGTGATTTGTCCAAGGTCACACAGTAAGTTTCTGAGGCTGGTTTTGAACTCAGGAAGAGGAGTCCTCCTGACTCTAGATCTGGAATTGTGTCCACTGTGCTACCTAGCTACCCTGAGAATGTGCAATACCTGGTCTATTTAGGATGGATCAGAGAGTGGTAAAAGGGCTGATGGAGTTTGGAGTATACTTAGTGATGAGAAAGTATGGTGGTAATAACAATAGCTCACATTTATGTATTGCTTTCCTGATATATATATATATATATATATTATATATATGTATGTATGGTAATGTATGTATATTCATATATATATATATCATTCTCATTTGATCTTTTCAGCATCTGTGGTAAGTGCCATTGTTTCCATTTTACAGATGAAAAAACTGAGTCTTCCAATGATTAAATGACTTGCCAAGGGTTTTGCAACTACTAAGTGTGTGAGGCTGGATTTGATCCTAGGTCTTTCTTACTTCAGGTCTCACACTCTATAGACCATACTATAATGATTCTAAAGAAAGCTTAGTAAGAAAATATGGGGTGGGTCAATGAAGTTGAACCTAACGGAGAGATTAATCAGTTCTGGGAATCAGTGGGAGAAGTGATGGCCATGACACTTGTTTCGGGGAATTCTCTCCTTATATCTTCTTGTAGTAAGTGAGGCTGTTTCAAGGGGCTAGTCTGTATCAGTCTGGGTTTTATTAATTCATGCTGCTAGGGACCCAAAGCACATGGTATAAAAGAACTGGGAAAGTAAGTGATGATGAAGAAAACTATGTTTAGGTGCAAATGGGCACTGACTATCCCAGTAGAACTATCTGAACTTATTTCCAATTTCTTCACCCTAGAAAACAATGCTGGTGGCAGTGGTATTGAGCCTATGCACAGAGCTCACTTTGCATGACACCTTTGGAATGCAAAGTTGTCAACTACCCTCCCCTCAATCCCTGCTTACCCATGCTATACAAGTGTACATTTGGTAGTGTTTGTTCAGCTAGTTTGGCACCCTGTACAAACGGAGGACTACAGTAAGTCTCAAGGTATCAGTACCTCCGCTAAGAACAGGAGGGAAGCTGAGAATGGTGAGCTAAGTCAGCACCTATGGCCAGGGACAGCTCCAAACTGATTTCCTAGCTGAGCTGCAGCTTTGTGAGGCCAGGAGAGACTTGTTGCATTTTTGTGTTTTTTTTTTCTATCCCCAGGATTAGCACAATGCCTGGAGCATAATAGCATTTTAATAATTTAATAAATTTTTATTTTTTTAAATTTATTTTTATATATATTTTATATATATTATTTATATATTATAAATAAAAAATTTATTTTTATAAATTTTAAATTTAATAAATTTAATAATTTAATAAATGCTTGCACATTGCTTGATTGAGTTGTATATTCCCATTAGTCAATTTTTTGAAAAAAGACAAATCTGTGATAATTAGGCTTCTGGAGATTGCCTAGTTTGCTTATTTATTATAGACACAACTGTCTGAAACTCTCTCCTCTTCAGTGTTGGGGCATGCCTGAGAATCCTGATTTAATACTTTTGTAAAAGCATTTATATACTTGAAGATGACTCAGAACTCTTCTCTTCTATTTCAAGGCCTCTGTTGCAGTGAGAAAATTGGAATTCACAAATTTTCCAACAGTGTGATGTAGTAGAAAGAATGCTGGAATTGGAATTTGAAGACCTGATTTTGAATTTCGCTTCTTATGCTTTCTGGTTGTCTGACCCTGAGCGAATAATTTTATCTAACCCTTGGGTACCCCTTTTGTAAAATAAGAATATTCCTTGTACTATTTACTTCATAGGCATGTGACGAAAGTACTTTATGTATCTGAAAGTATGATGAAATTAGTAATTTTCTTCTTCTCCTTCTATTCTTGCAGAAAACAGTTGTGTGTTTTAGTAGAAAGAACTCTGATACTGGTGTCCAAGGACCAAAGTTCAAATTTTGGCCTCTGCTGTTTGTTGTATATGTGACCTTGGGGAGGTCACAATCTCTTTGGACTTCAGTTTTATCTGTAAAATGATAAAATTTGGCTAATTAATATCTAGGATCATTAATGTTTTCATGATCTGTGATCTAATTGAGAATGTTAGGTGGATTTCTCCTTCATGTTCAGGGGCAATGATTTAGATTTGGCACTAGAGATGGTGTGTGACTTCCCAGTTCTAGTGATAATTATTTTTCATATTTGTGTTCAGCCTGATGATAGGATTTTGATCTGGAAGAGACCTTATAAATCACCCAGCTGTGAATTGGTCTAATCATTCTAGAAAGCAATGTAGAATTACCCTGAAAAGTGACTTAAAGATTCATTCTCTTTGATTCAGAGATCCCACACCACTAGGTATATATCCCATAAAGGTCAAAGACAGAAAGAAACACCAAAATATTAATAATAGTACTTTTGTGGTAGCACAGAACTCAAAACAAAATAGGTGTCTATTGATTGGGAAGTCACTAAATAAACTATGGCACATGAGAATAATGGGATATTACTCAGCTGTAAGAAACAATGAATAGGAAGATGTTACGAAATTGAGCCTGACAGTTTTGAGATCATCACGACAGTCCTTTAAGGGAGGCTGTGAGCTTATTGTTCATACTCATGGAAAAATACTGACAATAACATTTTTCAAAGGTTAGTATAGCTGTATCTCCCAAATAATATTTTGTTTACCATTAGCTTATTTTTCTCCCGGACATGCAAATCCCCAAACCAATATTTTGCCCTGATCTGACATGCAAATTGGCTAGCTCCAGGGAAGTCATTCATAATCAGAGCATAAGAACCCCACTCTTACAACAGAACTTTAGAGCACATCATCCCTTCCAGAAGGAGAACAACTTCCTGCCACAGTACCCCTTTCCTGATGAATGAACCTGTGTCTCTGTGCTCCCCAACACAACTCTGTCTTTACTTGAGCTGTAATCTATGTTAGTGTGTATACTTGAGTTGTATGTTGGATCTCCTATTTCTCTCCCCATTCTTTCCAGTTGCTTGCAATTAAGCTTTGCATCGATTCCCATTGTTTTACATATTGCTCTCAGCATCTGAGCTCATTAAATGGTTGTTTCTCCCCAAGTCTCTACCTAGCTCATGAGCTTTCCTGAGAAATAAGCTGTATACTAAAATAAAGACTTGACCTATTGAAAGTTGCATCTACGCTGGGGAGTATGACACTGTAAGCCCTGTTGTAGAAAGCAAGAGTCAATGGGAAAACCTTATGTCCTCGTAGGAGGGACTCTCTTATGCCAGAGGACTGCCACAAAACAGAATTTAAAGATGCATGGGAAGACTTATATGAACTTATGCAGAGTAAAGTTAGAGAACCAGGAAAATAATATACACAATGATCGCAACATTGTAAACGGAAAGAACAAGACAAATTTAAAAATGAAATTGTAATCTGTGAAATTAAAAGAACTGTTCTCATAATGTTGTAAAAACTTCAGGTAGAGACTCAAAGGAAAAAATGGATTTTCCACAAGGACTAGATGAATACTTAGGAGGAATAAGATAAGAATGAAATAAATTCTCTAGAAGAATAAATTGGAAGGAGAATAAACCAAATAGAAATCCATGACTCTTTGAGACAGCAAGAAATAATAATACTAATAATTAACTAGCATTAATATAGGGCTTTAAGATTGGTAAAGCGTGCTAAAATGATTTCATTCTTATCCTCACAACAACCCTGGCAGGCAGTTGATATTATCCTAATTTTACAAATATGGAGGCTGAGGCAAACCGAAGTTAAATGACTTGCCCAGGTTCACACAGTTAACAAGTGTGTGAAGCTGGCTTTGAACTTTGATTCCAGGTCCAGTGCTCTATTCACTGTGTCACCCAGAAAGAATAAAATGAAAAGACTGAAAAAATAAGATATTTCATATAAAAAACAACTGACCGGGAAAACAGGTCAAGGAGAGAGATAATAAGAATCATTAGCCACCTTGAAAACCATGACCAAAAATGTCAAGAAAGTGTCAATGAAAACTTCCAAGACTGTTAAGATGGGAGGATGAAGCAAGGCTAGAAAGAATCCATTTATCTTCTACTCATGAAAGAAGGAAAGCCCCAGGAATATCACAGCTAAAGTTCAGAGTTTCCATGTTAAAGAAAAATTACTGGAAGCAATTAGAAAGAAGCAATTCAAGTGCCAAGGGAACACAGTGAGGATAACCCAAGACCTAGTGGCATCTGCTATAAATATAGAAGCTTAGAATATGATATTCCAAAAGAAAAAAGCTATAGACTTACAACCAAAAAGGATTTATCCTGCAAAAATGGATATAATCCTAAAGAGGAAAAAATAGATCTTTAATGGAATTTAATTTAATTTAATGGAATTAAATTAATTAATTTCTGATGAAAATCAGAATTTTTTTTTAAAAGCCTAGAGTGGAATAAGACTTTGAAATACAGACAGGAAGCCCTAGAAATCCTAGAAAACTCACAGTAAATGAGAGAGAATGATGTTTTGGGATTGCTGTAATTGTGCTTGGTAGAAGCAGGTATCATTACAGAAGTGACATCATCAAGGTCCAACTTACCACCACCACTAGCAATTGCTGACTGATCGTCACCAAAGGGTAGGTAGTTTGTCCAAGAACCCCTGGAATAGCAATGATATCTCTTCCTCCATTCCCTAATCATTGACTCTGATTTTGGCTCAGTTCTTTCAGTCATCTCGGGAATTGATCCTTGTGGAGTTGCTACCTGGCAACTCTTTCACAGGTGCTGCAAAAAGAAAGAAAGGGAAGAAGAGAGGAAGAGAGAAAGAAAAGAAAGGTTATTGAGGCATCCTTTTTTAATGCAGAGAAGGGAACAGAAGGTCAGAAGAAAGTACAGAAAAAAGCCCTGCTTTTTTGGCAGCCACAACTACTGAAGATGTGGAAAAGAGAGTTCTTGACATCCAAGTCCTAGGTACTGTCAAATGGTTCAAAATCAAAAATAAATGTGCTTTCATGAGTGGAAAGGAAGATGATACTTCACTGATACCCTCCCATCTGACTTGCACCTGAAACTTTCTATATATGTTATCTCCCTGTTAGAATATGAGATCTTTGAAAGCAAGGACTGTCTTACTTTTCCATTTGCATCCCCAAAATTAAGCATAGTACTTTGCACAGAGTAATCAATAAATGCTTTTTCATTGAGTCATTCCCTTATGTGTTTATTTATAGTGATGGAGGAAACAGAAAAATCTCAAAAGTAGATAGAAATCTCCCTCCCTTCCCTGGAGAGGTGAAGGACTACATATGTGGAGAGTCGCATTAGCAGTCAGGTTGTCACTGTGCCACATGATTAACTATTTTTCTTTCTTAAAAGGGAAAATTCTTTAGGTGGGGGTAGGTGAGAAATAATGGTGATGTAAAAACAGAAATAGTAAAAAAAAATTGCTAGCATTTTGTGCTTTATAGACTTTGAAAGGAGCTTGTGGCACCAAGATCATTGACTCAGCCAGGGTCACACAGGTAGCATACGTCAGAGGCAGAAATTTGAGCCTGATGCTCTTTGGTGGGAGGGAACAACCTTCATCCATCTCCTGTTTCTCACCCACCCTCCTTAGATTTGAAATTCCTTGAAGGCAGGGATTGTTTCTTTTCTTTATAGTTACTTTGTGTTTGTTTTTTTCTGAACAGGCACCAAAGAAAATGAGTATTTTCATACACACAGTAGAACAGAAAAAGAGGACTGGACATGCAGCTATAGATCTCTATTATGTAGAGCTTGCTTTTCTTCTTAAAGTATATATTAAATTCAGTTTATGACTTTTAAAGTTATCCTGCTTGACTTATGATTTCTTCTGGTCTTCTTCTGCTCTCTTCTTGCATTAAAAATGATGCCTCAATAACCTCTCTTTTCTTTTTTCCTTCTTCCCTCCCTCCCTCCTTCCCTTCCTTCCTTCCTTCCTTCCTTCCTTCCTTCCTTCCTTCCTTCCTTCCTTCCTTCCTTCCTTCCTTCCTTCCTTCCTTCTTTCCTTCCTTCCTTTCCCTCTCCCCTTTCCTTTTCCCCCCTCTCTATTCTTTCCCTTCCCCTTCCCATTGTAGGTAAATAAAAAGTAAAACAAAGCCCTTATAACAAATATGCACAGTCAAGCAAAATAAATTCTTGTATTGGCTTTGTCTAAAATATATTATTCTGCATCTGGAGAAGGTCAGTTTCATTGATGAACCAGTTTCCTGTGCATCAACACCAGTTTCCTTATACAACTACCCATTTTCTCCTTCATTTGAATAGTTTCTATTTGTGTCTTCTGAATTTTTCTTGAGAATTTCAAGAATATGAAATGCATAATTTTTCATTTGTATCCTTGGTGTTGAGTATAGGGGTTTTCACTGGAACTTAATAAATGTTTCTGAATTGCATTGAACTGAAAGGAAGCTAATGAAAGCTGAGTTTAGAGACTGGACTGCAAGCAGTTCAATATCAGCTTAAGCAATAAAGGGTTGAGCTTGACATAAAATTGTCTCAATCTCATTCACTCAAATGCTCTATGGGAGAGTGCATCTCTCTCTCTCTCTCTCTCTCTCTCTCTCTCTCTCTCTCTCTCTCTCTCTCTTCTCTCTCTCTCTCTCCTCTCTCTGTCTTCTCTCTCTCTCTATCTCTCTCTCTTCTCTCTCTCTCTCTCTCTCTCTCTCTCTCTCTCTCTCTCTCTCTCTCTCTCTCTCTCTCTCTCTCTCTCTCTCTCTCTCTCTCCCCCCTCCCCTTTTCTTTTTTCAAGGCCACACTATACACCAGTTTCCTCAGAATTCCTTTCAGCTGCAGAACATTCCATTGCCACCACCCTCATTGTTCTCCATGGCAACAGCTAAGTTTAGATAGAAGACATTATCTGCAAATGCTCCCCAAGTCACAGAATCACAGAATTTTAAAGTTGGAAGCTACCTCAGGGGCCATCTGGTTTTGTTGTTTGCCCCCAAATGAATCTCCTGTAAAAGACACCCAACAAATGACATAATGACATCCCAAAATTACTTAAAGAGTTTCAATGATGGGAACCTGCTGCCTCTAGAAGCATCCCATTGCACTTGGCAGGAAGGTTTCCTTAACATCAAGATTAAACCTGCTTTTTTGCAGCTCCTATCCACTGTTTCTAGTCCTTCCCTTCATGGCCAAAGAGAATCATGCTAGCATATGATGTTATTACCAGTATTTGAAGAGAGCTATCATTTCTCCCCAATCCTTGTCTTCTCCAAATGAAACAATTCCAGTTCCTTCAATGAATTCTTCTATGGCAAGCTCAATCTCTCCCTCAAGTTGCTGCTTTCCCTAGATATCTTTCCTCAGGCTCCCTAAAACAAAATTCATCACCATTCATCTCCATAAACCCATTCCTTTTCAGAGTGTACCATTTCAGCCCTCATTCTCTTAACTTTAAAACCTTACAGAGCAAATTTAGATAAAGGATGAAGAATGAGGGAGGGTAGAGTAATCCTGTAATGAGACTTACATCACATGATCAATTTTGGAAAGAATGAGGAAATAGAAGAGAAATTTGAGAAACTAATCTCGCAAGTCTGACTTGGGCAAGACATAGCAGTGATGTGTGGCTTTTGATATCTTTGCATCTGTTGAAGTTGCCAAAGTAGAGCAGCTAATAAACTCTTGGCTTACTTTTATGATAATTTGTGTCTGTAAAAGGTAGAGGAAGTGACAAGGGGAATTACTATTTTGAATCTCATTCTCACCAAGGAGAAGGAACTAAAGTTGAAATAATGGGAAATTTGGAGATCAAATGATAAATACTGAGAACTTGCGGAAACAGTCCATAATCTGACATGCATTTTATGGTTTGGGGAAGCAGATTTCAAAAGGTTCAAAGAAAGGTTAGGTAGGATCCCATGGCTTAAAATACTATAGAGGAAGTCAGCTCAGGAGGGATGGGAAACACCCAAGAATGAAAATCTGAGGGTATATACAAACAATTTAAATGAGGAAGAAAAGGAGATGTCGAAAGAGACCAGTGTAGATACCTAGGGAACTCATTGACCAACTTACACTTTAAAAAGGCAAGAACACTTTTCAGTGTATTGATTGATTTTGATAAATTTTTTTCTCTTGTCTCCTTTAAAAAAAGTTTCTTTGTTATAAGGGATGGATCTTGGGGAAAGGGGAGGAGGAAGGATGGAGAGGAAATGTAGGTGGTAAAAGTCAAAGATACCAGTAAGAATCTATTTTAAAAAGACACGTACAGGAGATGGAGGTGAAGATGGGTGAAGAAAGGAAAAGGCATGATATGGTCCTGTAAAGAAGTATCAGTAGACTTAGACCTGAAGATCAGCTGAGGTTAAGATAACACGAAGGTGGTTTTCTAGAAAATAAAAGTATACTGGAAAAAAAGAGGATCAAAAAGGGAATAGGACCATTGTTTGGGGATGGATGACACAATGATATCAGATGGAGAGAGGATGTAACTAATCCATTATTATTTGACTTTCATTTTCTCTGCCAAGGAGAATGATTCTTTGACTGGAAAGGAAAAGGAACAATTCATAGTCAGTTGAAACCCTTGATCAATGGGAAGATAGTAAGATACAGCCTACTGTCTTGATGAATTTAAGTTACCAGGCTCAGAAGAAATTATTATTTCATCCTATTCTCCTAGTAGATGTGACTGTTGAGCAGTTATGCTATTAATGTTTAATGCTCTCCTTATCAATGAACACTTTGAATTTGAATCTGTATTGTTAACTTTTTTTCCCATAACTTTTAAAAATCTAGACAAAAGAATGAATCAAGCCCTGATTTGCATTTCTGAAGTGTAAATGATCATGCTGCATTTGACAGTTGGTTTTGGAGGTGGTTCAACTGGCTCTAGAATACCTCTGCTTTTGAGCCTCTGTCAGGAATCTTGGAAACACTGTGAAGAACTGCAGGATTGGAGAAGGCAAATGTTGCTCCAAAAGTAGACTGTAAAACTACAGGGCGATGAACTGGATTTCACTTCTAGAACATATTGTTAAAGAGATGAATGAGCATGTAGAAAACCAAACCTTAAGCCAATTTAGCTTCAGCAAGAATAAATGATGCCAGTCTAACCCTATTGTCTGATAGGGTTATTAGGCTGATAGATCAGGGAAAGACTGTAGATATATAATCTGTATAGATTTTAGCAAAACATTTGACCAAGACCCTCATGCTATCCATACAGATAAGATGGCAAGCTGTGAACTAGATATCTACGACAGTACAATTGAGTGGATTTGAAACTGGCTCAAAGAAAGGTGATTAATGGATCAATGCTAGCTTGGAAGTTTGTTTCTAGAGGAATGCCCCAGGGATCTTTTTGGTCCTGTGTGGTTTAGTGTTTTAAATCAATGACTTTTTTAATATTTTTCCCTTTATTTACTCAACTTACAGGCCAAATTGAATTACTAGTTATTTATTGAACTTTTCAGGATATCTCTAAATAGAGAGGGAAGAGGGACCATCTAGGGAGCCCAGTGGATAAATCACCAACCCTAGAGCCAGGAAGACCTGATTTTAAATTCATCCAGAGACACTTATTAACTGTGTAACCCTGGATAAGTCACTTAATCTCATTTTTCCCAACTGTAAACAAGGATTTTAATAGCACCTACCTTCCAGAATTGTTCAGAAATGAAATAATATTTGTAAAGCGCTTGACATAGTGCCTGGCACATAGTAGACACTTAGTAAATGGGTATGCCTTCCCTCACAACCACTGTGCATTTGCACAGGCTCTTTTCTGTTCCTGGAAAGTGCCCTTTCTTGTCTTCTTTTTCATAATCCTGTTTCTGCTTAATTTTCTTAACTGCTGGAACAGGTAGAGATGCTTTCCTACAGATGTTTTCTCTGATTGCTTTAGCTCTAAATCTGTGATGCTTTACTCTAAGGGACTGAAAAGCATAAAGAATACAGGACTGGTTCTGCAGTCAGGGAAATCCTGGATTCAAGTCCTACCTCTGAAATATTCTAGATAGGGTCATGGGTATAACCCACCTTAGGCAATTGTCTAAGGTGCTGTGTTGGTAAACCAAATCAGCAGAAAGAAACCGGGAGCTCCTTTAATGGATCGATTCATTGTTTCAAAGGACCATCCCCCATTCCTTCTCTGCTCCCTTGACAAAAAGGGATCCTGTGCCAAGAAACCACAAATTCAGAAAGTTCTCACTAAGCTAAAAATGCTTCAAGTTCATGTCTAGAAATGGACTAAGTCTGTCCTCCAAGGACCAGTCTAGCTAATTTCAGAGCATTTTATCACTAGACAGTTAGCCCCCAGGTGATGGTCATGAAGCTGGTGCCAAGAACTAGAGGTACTCCATTAGTATTGGAATAGGGAGCACCCACTACAAGCCACAAATCACTGAAGTGACAAAGTGTGATTTCATCTAATTACTTTCAGGTCATGGCTCATGTTTCAGCCCACTGAGAGAGCTCCAGATGCTGCTTTCATCATCTAGCATATTCCTCCCAGTCCTGAATCACTTGCAAATTTGATATGTTTGCCATTAAGGCCTTCATCCAAGTCATAAATAAAAATGCCAATTTTTGGTAATAAAAATCAATTGATAAAAATAATAAAATTTAATAAAAAAATTAAATAGCCTCAGATAGAGTCCTATGGTACTCCATTAGAGGGTTCCTTTTGGCGTTTACCAATCATTTAAGTGTCTGCCTCTGTGATGGACAGGCTTGTCTTTGTGTGATGATATATACTATTTATGAAGTAGTGGTGACACTAATCTGTACTTCCATGTTTTTCCTTCCATTGGGAGAGGGGAAATGAAAGAATAAATGATAAAGGAGGACTAGGACTCTTGTGGTTTGAGAGGACAGAGAGGAGAAAAGAAAATGGAATGAGAGGACAAACTCAAGTATGCTGGAAGTGATAGGAGAAGGAGGAAGGCTCAGGAAACAATGCACAAAGGGACTGAGATCAGGTTACTATGGTTCTTGGTTTGGGAATTCAGGGATGATTTGGGAAGAACTTTACAAAAAATAATTAAGACTTTCCACTCCATTTTCTCCCTTCCTTCTCAGCTGACAACTTATCTCTTCTCATAAACATATTACACTATTCCCCACCCTCTCTTGTCTCCAGTGAAGAGATGGCCCTTCTCCTCACTAAGAACAGAACTTCTACATGCACCTTTGACCTGATCACTTTTCACCTTCTTAAGCAGATTTCCTCTTATGTCTTTATCTACTGGTTCTTTTCTTGCTTTTTCCAAATACACCCAAGTCTACCCTATCCTCAAAAAACCAAAACAAAACAAAAAACCTTCCTGGATCTGAGCATCCCCCACTGTCATCCTTTATCTCTTCTCCCTTTTTTAGTCAAACTCTTTGAAAAAGCCATCCACACTTGGGTGTCTCCTCTTCTTTTCTGCTAACTCTCTTTTAACCCTTTATAATCTGACCTGCTCTTACCACTCAGCTGAAACTATTTTTTCCAAAGTTACCAATGATCTCCTAGCCATTAAGTTCAACAGCCATGTTCAGTCTTTATCCTTTACCTCTGTTTCATTTGACATGACTGACTGCTCTCTTCACCTGAGTTTTCATGACACTGCTCTCTTGATTCTGACTGCTCCTTCTCCTTCTCCTTTGCTGACTCATCATCCATGTCATGACCACTAACCATATGGGTATCCCAAGGCTTGGTGCTAGGCCCTTTTCTCTTTTATTGCTGTACTCTCTCAGTGATCTCATAAGCTCCTGTGCATTCAATTATCATCTTCATGTAGATTACTCCCAGATCTATAGATCTCACCCTTATCTCTTGTGAGTTGTAGTTCTGTAGCACCAAATGCCTATTGGATATTTCCAACAAAGTCTAAGGGGCATTTCAAACATAACATATCTAAAATAGACCTCATTATATCTCCAAACTCCAACCTATCCCTCTTCTAAATTATTGGACAAGATCATCTTTCTAGTCATCCAGATAGAAAACCTCCAGATTATCCTTGAATGCTCACTTTTACCTACCCATAGATCAGTTCACTCTGAAAACAAATGACCAAAGAGTCACAGAGATTATGCAACTGCTGTTAACTCTGAAAATACCAGAATTCACACAGATAATCACAACCACAGTTTACTCTGAAAAACAAAATAACATAAAACCAAAGAGCTAATTTTGGTCATAGGGAAAAATCTTTATTCCCTTGGAGGAACGAAACTAGACACATGTATCAGGGCATCCTCTGATACTGAGCTGACCTGATTTAGTGTGAACTAATCTCAATACATAAACTAGGGGCTATGAAGTGAACTGTATCTCTGACAATGAAAGGTAACAGCAACCATGAGACAAGTTTGATCCATAGCAGGACTTCATGAGTGGAACTTGGTTTCTTCAGGTACTTGTCTGAGCTCAGGGACCACCTGGTGCTGGTATAAAGCAATTTTAGGATTTTTGCTGTGGCTGAGTTCATTTAGAGGGTGAACACAAATGATTGTGGTCATGCTACGTTCAGGGCACAGCTTGCTTGCTGGGCCTTAGCTCTGGAAAACAGGGTACCTCCTAAGAGTAAAAAGAGAGGAGTGGTCTTTGCATGAGGATCCTGACGGATCTAATCATTTGCCATATTTCATTTCTAACTCTGCACCTACTCTCCTATACATCACTTCCTCTCCACTCCTACAGCCATTACCATAATCCAGGCCCTCAATATCCCTCACCTGGCCTATCTGACCTCCTTGCCCTACACCTCTCCATTTCAATCCATTCTCAATATCGCTGCTAAAGTGATTTTCCTAAAGTGAAGGTCTGATCATATTACCCCCTACTTAAAACCTTCAGAGGCTCTTTGTTACCTCTGGGATCAAATATTTGGTTATTATGGCTCTTTTCAATGTGCCACCTTCCTAACTTTCCAGGCTTCTTACTCTTTACCACTTTCCTTGTATCTTTTATTCCTCCCATACTGGCCTCCTCAGTGTTTTGCCCATGCAGTGTGCCATCTCCCTTCTCTGTAACTCATTACCAGAATGCACTCCCTCCCCAACTCTGCCTTTGGGAATCCCTGATTTTCATTGAAAATCCTGCACCCACCCCACCTTCTGCAGGAGACTTTCCCTCCAAAGCTCCTAGTGCTCACCTTCCCCAAATTACCTTGTATGTGCTTTGTGTATACTTACAAGTTTCTGTTCTCTTTCTGCCCCACTGGAATATAAGCTCCTTGAGGGCAGGGAATGCTTCACTCTTAGATTTGTAGCCCCATTGCTTAGTATATTTCCCAGCACATAATAATGGAGTGTGGATTAATAATGAAAGGGGAATTGAATGCAGTGCCATTGGCTTGGAGGAGGTGAAATTCATGAGAAATTCCAAGCTAAAAATGACCTCATCAATCATCATATCCAACTCCTCATTTTTTATAGATTTGAAAATTGAAATCCAGAGAGGTTGGGCATCTTGCCCAATGCTGCACAAGGAGTAAGTGGCAGAGCCAGAATTCAAATCCAGCATTCCTTCTGCGGTGCCATCAATTTCTGGGAAGCTGATGTGTATCATCAAAGTTCGGCGTTGAATCCTTTACCATCTCCTCTCCCACAAAGGGGCAGTGCTCTCTATTTACCTAGCTCTGTGCTGGCCACTGGGGTTACAAAGAAATCTATATATTTAAATCTATATATTTAAGTTTTGTGCCTGAATCTGTGATACAGTGAAAAGAACATCAACTTTGGAATCAGAGAACATCGGTTCACAACTGGCTGTCACTTACCACCTCCGTGACCTTGGCCAAGTCATCATCCTTCTCTGGGCCTCAGGTTCCTCATCTATAAAATGAGGGACTTGGGCTAGATGCCCTATAACATCTCTTCCAGCTCACACTCTAGGATCCTACGGATCCCTAGGCTCCATCTCTGCCTTGAAGGGCTTACACTTTCCTGCCTTGAAGAATCTTGGATCTGGAAAGGAAGACCCCCAAGTCCAACCTTTCCTCGGTCCTTTTACATATAGAGGAGGAAGGGAAGCGATGTGCCCAGAGTCAGTGCTGAGGCTGGCAGAAGGCTGGGAAAGAGCACTGACATTATGAGCCTCAGGCCTTGTGCCTAAATGGCAAGAGCCAAGGGGACAATGGAAACTTGGGTCTTAGGGCTGTAAGACATTCATCCAGCATAGAATACTGGAAACATCACTGGATCTATGAACCTGGATTTTAATTCTGATTTTGCTGCCTGCTGGGTGACCTTGGGAAAGTCACTTCTCTCCTGGACCTCAGTTTCCTCAAGTATCAAATAAATGATCAAACTATGATTGTGGATCCCTTTCAACTAGGAAATGCTGCAACTCCTATCTAACCTCATTCCATAAGATAGAGCATCTCAGAGAAGAGAGAGCTCTCTCTCCCGGGATGAGTGGGAAAAGCAGTGCAGAGGAGGTGGATTGGGTCTGGGCCCTGAAGGACTATCCACCCTGGATCTGGAATTTAGAACTGGAAGGGAATGGCCTGTTTTGCTGGGAAGCCTTCCTCCTCCCACATCACCTATCATTCAAGACGTCCTGGTCATCCTTCTTGAGCTTTGGCGCTGCGGGGCAGCTACCTTGCTTTTGGGATCAGACTGCACTGTGGGGTCCGTAATGGGTGGATGTGAACGGAGGAGTGTGGAGGGTGAGGTCCAGGAGACAGGGGCGGTGATAGCGGACCATGCTAAGATGTGTGTCGCGGGTTAGGGTGCGGCCGGGAAGAATGCTTTGTGTCGGAATCGACCAATGGACTGGCGATGCCCGGTTGCCAGGGCTACGGAAGAGTCAGAGGAGGCGGGGCGAGACGGGTCGTGGGGGAGTGGGGGTATATAAGGGGAGAGGCTGGCGGGAGGTGGGGTGTGGAAGTCGCTGCTGCGGGCGGGCGGGGCGCAGGCCGCAGGGCCGGGCCGGAGCCGCGGGGGGAGCGGAGGCGCCGGGATCCGATTCACTCGCTGGGGAGACCTATGGGCAGAAGCCGTGTAAATGCGTTTTAAGGTGAGTGGAAGGGAGGAGGAAGGGGGTGTCTCCAAGGGGGTGGTGATAGAACGGGCCATCTCCCCTCTCCCCCTAGGCCAGGTCTTCCTCTCCTTCTCCCCAGTCTTGGACAACTCCGTTACTTTTTGGGGCCTCAGTTTTGCCATCTGCAAAATGGGGCAAGTTTGGACCAGACGGTCACTAAATTCCTTTCCTGCTGTAGAGCCTTCCCCCTCCTTCTTCTTTCCTTTTCCCTTCACCCTATTCTGATTAGCTGCCCCCTCCCTTCCCTCCCTCCTTTCTTGGGAAGCAGGGGCCTCAGCTCCCCAGCAGCAGCTACTCCTCGGGGTGTTGCACAAGTTCTGAGCTCACCTGCGAGCCCCCCTAGCATCGCACCCGGCTCTGCCCCCCCCAAGGAGGACGGGGCTCGGTAAGTGGGGCCCTTACCAAGGGGAAGGAAGCCTTAAGGGGAGGAGAGGAGGAAGGAAGGGCTCCAGCCTGGTGATCCTGGGAGGGATGAGCCAGATAATGGGGGTCTTGGAACCTGAGGCCCAGAGAGAAAGTGTGGGCAGAATGGCTATTAAAGTTCAGGTCACCTGCTCTTCTTAATCTCAGTGGATATTTTTCTGCAACTCATCATCCCTCCGATACTAACAATATCCAGCATTCTTAGATCAGGCTCCTGAGGCCTTTCCTGGAGACTGGACTTGCCTGCAAGGCAAGGGTTATTACTACTCTCCCCCATCCCTTCTATGCTGGTGTGTTCCAGTGAACAGACTGGGGCCTAGGGATGTGGAGGGCCCTGGGTAAGCTTACTGTTCCTGGGCCTCTTCGTGGGGCCCTCTCTTCCTATCTTTCTTCCAAACCTGGCAGTGTGTTGCATACTTTCTACGGCGGCGGGAGCCAGTCCACCTAGCATTCCCCGTGGCTCCCAAGCATGGCTGGCTACCTGAGTGAATCAGACTTTGTGATGGTGGAGGAGGGCTTCACCACCAGAGACCTGCTGGAGGAGCTGACCTTGGTGGGCTCACAGGTAGGGGAGAAGAATAATTGAACATATTGGATATCCTGCAGGGAGGGGAAGATCCAGAGGCTAGCTAGGAAGGTGGACTTGGAGTATGGTGGGTTAAGCCCTGGATTTGGAGTCACTTGGGACATAGGTTAGTATTATAGGTCTTCCATTCCTGTCTGGATGTCCTTGGGCAAGTCATTAAATCAATCTTAACTTTTCTTATCGATCAAATACGGGAAGGGGTCAGATTAGACCTCTGAGAGGAACCGTCTAAGCTCTGAATTCATTATAATATTTTATGATCCTGTGCTTGAGCAGCTAGGTGGTGCAGTGAATAGAGTGCTGGGCCTGGAGTCAGGAAGACTCATCTTTCTAAGTTCAAATCTGACCTCAGACACTGTGACCCTGCACACACTGTAATCCTGTTTGCCTCAGTTTCCTCTTCTGTAAAATGAGCTGGAGAAGGAAATGCAAATAACTCTAGTATCTTGGCCAAGAAAACCCCAAATGGGGTCACATGAGAGAGTCAACATGACTGAAGTGAAAAAAATAACAGCAGCCACAAAATGCAGATCCCTTTCGAGATGTATATAGGCAGAAGATAAATAAGCTAGAGTGGAAGATGGGAAAAATTGCAGGCTGATGGGCTCTGGAGATGGAAAAGATCCTTAGAGACTAAAGCAAGGGACTCTCATTTGGCAGATGCACACAGGCTAATCCAGGAATGTGAAGAACACACCTCCTGTCAGTTACTGGTGATGTTGGACAATTAACTCCATGAATCTGGGACTTCACTTCCCTCATCTGACAAATAAAGGGGATTGGGCTTGATGATCTTTAAATTTTTTTCCAGCTCGAGATCCCTTTTCTTCCCATTTTTAGGTAGAAATGAGTCCACGCATAGGTATTCTAACCTTGTACAACTATTAGCCCAGAAAATGTTGGGGCAATAATTAAGTAAGTGACCTGGCAACTTAGTTGTGATTGCCTTCTGGGCTGAGGTGATGCAGTGTTTGGATGGGGAAAGGCATGGGGAAGGTCAGGGACCCCAGGGTCTCCAATGCTCGTTTGCTTCTGCTCTCTGTGTAGGATAAAGGTGCTTCCTTCTTTGTGGCTGACCTGGGAGACGTGGTGAAGAAGCACCTTCGTTTTCTGAAGAACCTGCCCCGTGTCAGACCCTTCTATGTCGTCAAGTGCAACAGCAGCCCCGGGGTGCTGAGGGCCCTGGCAGAGCTGGGATTGGGGTTCAGTTGTGCTAATAAGGTAAGGAGATGCCCCCTTTTCCCTTCTCTTGCCTACCTCAAGAGTCCTAGTTCATTTCAAGAGCTTGGAGCATACATTGTCAGAGCTGAGAGGTGAACCTTAGAACCTAGGCTATCCAGCTGGAAAAGGCAGTAAAGGGAACCTTAGCATGTAGACCACTAGCAGTGGAGATCACCTTTGCTGCTGTTGAGTTGTTTCAACCATGTCCAATTCTTTATGACCCCACTTGGGGTTTTCTTGGCCAAGGTACTGGAATGGCTTTTGCCATTTCCTTCTGCAACTCATTTTCCAGATGAGGAACCTGGGACAGAAAGCATTAAGTGACTTACCTAGAGTAAGTGTCTAAGGCCAGATCTGAACTCAGGTCTTCCTGATTCCAGGCTTAGTGTTCTATCCACTGCACCACCTAGCTGCTGACCTGACAGAATGTTAGCTTGTAGGAGGAAACTTAAAACCATTCAGTCAGTAAAAATTTAAAGCACCAGACATTGTGTTAAATGCTAGAGATACAAAGAAAGGTAAAAGACAGTCTCTGCCCTCCTGCGGCAGCTAGGTGTCAGGGTGCACAGAGCGCTGGGCCTAAAGTCAGGAAGACTCATCCTTCCTGAGTTCAATCTTGGACACTTACTAGCTGTGCATCCCTAGGCAAGTCACTTAAACCTGTTTGCTTCAATTTCTTCATTTGGGAAATGACTTGGAGATGGAAAAGGCAAACTATTCCACCCACAAAGAGTTGGACATAATTGAAACAACTGAACAATACCAACAAAAACTCCCTCAAGGAGTTTTGTGAGAATGCAAACAATTATGCAGAAGCATATACAGGAGACATAGGAAATAATCAATAGAGGGAAGTACTAGAAATAAGAATTACTTCCTCTAGAAGGTGGAATTTTAACTGGGACTTAAAGGAAGCCAGGGGGAAAAAAATGAAGGAGTATTCCCAGCAGGGGAGACAACCAATGAAAATGCATGTAGTCTGGGAGATGGAAGGTCTTGTGCTAGTAACAGCAAGGACTGGATTGAAGAGTACTTTGGTAGGAGGGGGTCATAAGGTATAAGAATACTGGAAAGGCAGGTGAGGGCTAGGTTATATGAAAGCCAAATTTGATACTGGAGGCAATGGGGAGTCACTAGAGTTTATTCTGAGTAGGGGAGGACATGGTCAGACCTATGCTTTTGATGACTGAGTGAGGGTATTAGAGTGAGAAGAGACCAGAGGCAGGCTGACCCACCACTAGCTAGTGCAATAGTCCAGCCAGGCACATGGTGATGAAGATGTGCACTAGAGTGGCACAGGAGGCGGGGCATATTCAAGAGATGTTGCAAAGGTGAAATTGACAGGCATTATCTATTGAAAGAAAGAGGATGAGACATAACGACGTAGTCCATCTTTCTTCTCCTGTTATATACAGTTGGGGAGGTTTAGTGAGGAGGAGGTTAGTGATGCCCAAAGTTTTCTTCAGTGTCAGTAGTGACATGGGGGACTTGCCCACATTCAAGACTTTTTATCATCACTAAAATATATCTTCCAATTATTCAGTCATTTTTTTTGAGTCTGTTGCTGTTCATTAAGCAGTAAAGAGAACCAAGAGATTATTGAATTGAAGTGTTTTTGATGTTGTTCAGTCATTTCAGTTGTATCTGACTGTGACCCCGTTTAGGGTTTTCTTGGCAAAGCTCCTGGAGTAGCTTTTGGCATTTCCTTCTCCAGCTCATTTTACAGATGAGGAAACTGAGGCAAACCAGGGTTAAGTGGCTTGCCTAAGGTCACACAGCTACTAAGTGTCCAAGGCCAGGTTTGAACTTGGGAAGATGTCTTCCTGACTTCAGACTTGGCACACTATGCACTATGGTGCCCTCCGGTTGCCCTTAAATGATGTAAAGTGGAAGAAACATCACTCCCCCCTGCCAAACCCAGCAAAAAAGGGAAAATCACAGCACTCAGAATCAGAAAACTTGGGATTCAAGTTTTAAAGTTCTGTCATTTCCTAGCTGGGATTACCTCTCCAAGCCTCACTTTTCTTACCTGTTAAATGGGCATTAACTTTCTAAATATTAACTTTACAGGACTGTTGTAAGAAAAGTGCTTCCAGACTTTAAAAAGATCATAGAATGAGTACTAAAGTGTGAAAAGACACCTGTGTATGAAACGACTGTTATCATGGGAACAATAAATACTTGAAGAACCCCTGGCCATGAGATTTTAGAGAAAACAGCTGGAGTATAGTGGACAGACATTTGGAGTCAGGAAAACTGTATTTGAGTTTGGTATATTGATCAATAGCTGTATTCTAGGGCAAGACTTACTTCACTTCTCTAGGTCTCAGTTTACTTATCTATAAAATAAAGGAATTGGATTAGATGACTTCTTAAGGTTCCTTGCTGCATTTTGCAAAATGTTAAAGGGTTATAATAATTTTTTTATTTTCAATTTTATTTATAACATTCATTTTTAGAAGTTTCAAGTTCCAGATTGTCCCTCTCCTGCTAGCCCCTCTGCCACTGAGGGGCCAGAAAAGGCAAGCAATATAATACCCATTTTATATATGAAATTGTTCAAAATGTATTTCAATATTAGCTGTGCTGAAAAAAAAATCAAGAAAAGTAAAGTGAAAAACACTGTACTCAGAATTCATCAGTTCTTTTTCTGGGGGTGGATAGCAGTTTTCATCATGAGTCCTTTGGAACTGTGGATCATTATCTTGATCGAGTGGCTAAGTCTTTCATGGTTGATTAGCATTATAATATTGTTGTTACTGTGTACAATGTTCTGGTTCTTCTCACTTCACTTTTGCATCAGTTCATATAAGTTTCCCCAGGTTTTGTTTTCCTGAAACCATCTGCCTCATCATTTCTTGGGTAGTAATTATATGCATTCTTATCTCTTTGGGCCAGGGTTGTCAGGGAAGACTTGATAGAGAATGTTGAAGAGTGGATAGGCTCTGGACCAACCAGAGAGGAAGAAAGATGAATCTGGGTTGTGGGAGATAAGGAAGATACTGAAGGAGATAAGACTTGGATGGGGCTGAGAGAATGAGCCCAGGGGTGAAATCTGTCCTGATTTGAACTATTGTAATAAACCTTCCCCTTTGTAGAGCATTTTATGATTGTTATTACTCAGCATTAACTCAGTGACTTAATTTTCTCTTGTTTGTTACCTCCTTCCTCTCCGAAGGCTGACTAAAGAAAACCCTCCTGGGGATTTTAGATTCTTGGATGTCCCCAGGACCCATTTCCTGGCTGGAGTGGTGGAGGAATGGGAACTTGTAGGCCCTGGGCTTGACCCACTGGGTCAGTGGCTTTATCTTTTTGGGGGTTTGGGGGAAGGTAGGGAGAAAATGAGGGCCAGGGCAGGGAGTCCCATGCTAATAGGTATAACTAGAGGTTATATAGGCTAATAGGTAAGTTGACCCTGTTTTCTACTCTCTTTACAGATGTGTCTCCACTTAAATCTCCACTTTCTAGTCAGTTCTAGGTAGAGGTGATACTATGAGCTCAATTACAGGAAATTCTGTGACATCATCCAGTTTAGAAGCTCATTCTTGGAACTCCTGGTCTAGACAGTGGAGGAGGAGCATTGGTGCTCATTAAAGACAACTGATAGGATTGTGTTTCTAGTAGTCAGTCAATAAGCACTTATTAAGCTCCCACTATATGTTCTGGGGATACAAAGATCTCTGCATTCAGTACAATTGAAGGGGGGGCAGAAACATACAAATAACTATAAAACAAGATATATAATTGGTAAATTGGAGATAATCAATAGGGGGAAAGTACCAGAGAGGAAATCAGGAAAGATTTCTTGTAGAAGGCAGGATCTTATTAATTAGAACTTGAAGGAAGCCAGGAGGTGGAGGTGAGGAGGGAGAGCATTCCAGGCATAGTGGACAGCTGGTGAAAATTTCCTGTTTATTTAAGGAACAGCAAGGATGGTGGGGATGGGGTGGGGGTGATAAATGTCCAATAAGGCTGGAGAGGTGAGAGAGGTGTGGAAGGGCTTTGGATGACAACAGAGGATTGTATATTTGATCCTGGAAGTGATGGGACCACTAGACCACCACTAATGATAGGGAAGTGATTGATGGTGGTGGTGGTAGTGATGGTGGTGGTGGTGGTGTGTGTGTGTGTGTGTGTGTGTGTGTGACATGGTCAGACCTGCACATTAGAAAGATTAATTGAACAGCTGAGTGGAGGGGACTGGAATGAAGAGAGACTTGAGGCAGGGAGACAGACTAGCAGGCTATTTGCAATTGTTTCAGGTAGGAGATGATGAGGGCATCCACTAGGATGGTGGTGGTGTCAGAGGGGAGAAAGAAGGTACATAAGAGAGATGTTATAAAGGTGAAATCAATAGGACTTGGCAACACATTGATTGGATATGAGAGAGTGAGGAGTTGAGAATGATGGACCTAGTTTTGAGCCTTGGTGACTGGGAGGAGGGTGATATCTTTGGCCATAATAAGGAGATTTGGGAGGGTTTGTGGGGAAAGAGAATAAGTTCAGCTTTGGATGTTGAGCTTAAGATTTTTAGTTTGAGATATTTAGTTTGAGGACATTTAGTTTGAGATATCTAATAGGTAGTTGGAAAATGGAGATTAGGAGAGAACTAGAGATTAGGATGGCTAGATAAATTATAACTGAGAATCACCAGCATAAATACGATAATGGAAATATTTCATGGGACCTGATAAGAGATCACCAAGTGAAATAATATAGAGGGGAGAAGAGGGCCTAGGACAGAGTCCTAGGTGAGCATCCACAGATCCAGCAAAGGAGACTTAGAAAGAGTCTTAGACCATCAGGAGGAGATCCAGGACAAAGTAGTGTCATGGAAACCTAGACATAGGTATCAAGGGGAAGATTGATGATCGAAAGTTTCAAAAGATGCAGAGGAGTTAAGAAGGATAAGGCTTGAAAAAAGACCATCAGATTTGGCAATTAAGAGATCATTGGAGAGAGCAATTCTGGTTAAATGATGAGATCAGAAGCCAGACTGTAGAGACTTAAAAAGAGTGAGAAGAAAGTAAATGGAAGCATTGATTATAGATGGCCTTCTCAAGGATTTCAGTCACAAAAAGGAGAAAGGATATGGAATGATAACTGATGGGGGTATAAAATATGACCCCTATTAATCTCATTATCCAAATACTTTTATATGGCTCATAGATACTGTCAGGGCTGGAAGGGGATTTCTGAGGTCTTACGAACTCTTAGGAAGCACCTGGTCCCATTCCATCTCCTTGTATCATAAGCCTTCCCCCGACTCCCTCCCTGAGGTTCTGAACCAAAGATACTCTTGTAGAGTGCAGAGAAGGGAAGTGATGTGAGAGATTATGTAGAGGCATAATTGACAAAAGCAGGTGAGGTGAGGGAGAAGTAAGAGGTGAGGATGACCATGAGGTTGTGAGCCTAGGTTATTGGAAGATTTGGGAGCGCTGCCTTCAACAACATTGAGTTTGACTTGGTCTCCTTGTCACTGGAGTAGTTAGTTCATGGGCAAGTTGGGGGGACCACTTGTCAGAACTGTTGTTGTTGATACGTTGTTCCTTCCCCTCTGAAAGCCTTGGAATTTCTGGGATTCTGTGACCTTTTGAAGTCTCAACTGCTGTTCTAAGTCAAGACCTTGCGTCTACTTCTGTGTCCTGTCCCACCGTGTCAAGTAGGCACTGAATGAATGTCAACTAATAATGTTTACTATCTAAGTGCACCAGGGAGCAGAGTATTATCACGGATCATTGCCTGAGTTATCCAGATTTCTCTTCTGCTCAAACTCTTCTTTGCCCAGCATTCAAAGTCCTCCACTACTATTGCCTGTACCCCTTTCTTTTTAGTCTCATCTCATGCTACTCTATATATTTTGGGCTATATCTGACCTGGACTCTTTAGTCCCAACAAACACCCTTTCCTTTCCTGTCTCTACCCTTTTCTTATTCTGGTTCCGTATATCTGTAATCCTCCATCCCTCTCTCTCCTTCTGTTCCCTCTTCCCTCCCTCCCATCCTCCCTCCCTCTGTTCCTTCCTTCCTTCCTTCCTCCCTTCCTTCCTTCCTTCCTTCCTTCCTTCCTTCCTTCCTTCCTTCCTTCCTTCCTTCCTTCCTTCCTTCCTTCCTTCCTCCTTTCCTTCCTCCCTTCCTTTCTTCTTTTTTTCCTTCCTCCCTCCCACCTCTCCTCCCTCCTCCTTTGTTCCCTTCCTTCCTTCCCCTTCTTTCCTTTCGTTCCTATAAGGAATTCCTGATGTGGAAACTCTCTATTTCCATACAGAGACACTTTCTCTTCACCTTCTAGTCTTAGAGAGCTGACCCAGGGGCATCGAGATTTAAGTGACTTGTCTAGGGTTAGCTACCCAGCCAGTATTGTGCCTATTACATCTAGCTGGGTCTTCATGACTCTGGGACTGACTGTCTATCCACTGGGCCAGGCTGCCTTTCATTGAATTCTTATCCATCATTTAAAATCTTAGCACACTCCTGCAGGAAGCCTAAGAGCCTGATTAGTCCGTGGGATAGTAATGGGCCAGCTTGTTGGAGTCTTGCTGAATGGGGCCCAAGAGGAGCAAGGCCAGAGCTCAGTCCCTTACTGTCCTTGTAGGCAGAGATGGAGCTGCTGCGGCACATTGGGGTCCCTGCCCACAAGATCATCTATACCAGTCCATGCAAGCAGGCTGCCCAGGTGAAGCAGGCTGCCAGACTTGGCATTCGAGTGCTCAGCTTTGACAACGAGGTGGAACTGGCGAAGGTGGCGAGGTCCCACCCTACTGCCAGGTAGGCTGATTGTAAGGAATACTTTCCCAAAGAGCCATCCAAAGAGGCTTGCTCCCTTGGGAGGAGAAAGGGATTTCCTAGAATTGAAAGTCTTCAAGAGAAGGCTGGATGATCATTCACAATGAGAGTTCAGAGTATCACAGACAGAGCTGAGATACAGAATTGGGATAAACGTCAGTGGCCATTTTCCCAAATCACAGATTTAGAATTGGAAAGGGACCTTTTTAAAAGTCATCTAATATAACTCCCCTCATCTATACCTCCCAAAATTTTGGGATTCTGAAACCTGGCTCTTCATACAAATAGCTTTGTGTGACCTTGGTATAGTAATTTCCTCTCTCTGAGCCTTAGTTCCCTCAGGCAGAAATTGAAGATTTTTTTGAATTGTCTTTAATGTAATTAGTAAGCCTTCATGATTCTATAATGAGATTCTGAGTTTTATTAAAAGGCAGTATAGTTATACTTCAGACTTGGAGCCAAGAGACTGGTTTGCGTGATCCTGGGCAAACTACTTAAATTCTCTGGGTCTCACTTTTCCTCATCTGTAGCCCCAGCCTCCCAGGTTGTTGTGAACATCAAATGAAATAATATTTATAAATTATTATATATAGTATATAAGTATATTTTACATTATATATTATGAGCATATATTATACACACATGCATTATCTATAATATACTAATATATTATATTTTATATAAAATTACACAGTAAATTATTACCTATAAAATGAAAGATTTGGGCTAGATTGCCCATTCCAATTTTACATTAGTGATCCTTTGATTCTCAGTCATTTCACTTGCCAGAATCTCAATATCTTCCTCTATTAAGTAGGGATAATAACACTCCCTTTAATAACATTTACCTTTGGAGGGTATGCTGGTCAGTTTAACGATAGACTCTCTGGGGGACAAACTGTATCTATGCCATACTTTTAAGCATTATCAACATCTTCTCCATCACTTTTAAAAGATCTGGAAATCCACAAAGCAACAAATCATGTGCCCTGATTTGTAGTATTTGCTGGTTTCTGAAGTGTCAAAGGTCACACTGAACATTTAACAACTGACTCTCTTTCAAGCTGGGCAGGACAGGCTGCAGCACACTTGGGGTTGAAAACCTTTAAAAAGTGTGATAGAAATATGAACTGTTGTTAGGGGCATGTTGAGGGCAAGGATGGGGTTGTGGGTGGCTTTGTTGAATCTGGATTTTTACAGTCCCCCAGCTGTAGAGACAGGAGCATAGATTTTGAATTCAGATTTGAACTTGGGTCAGTCAGAGGACCAGACTTCCAGAGTAGGAAAGGGTATCTACAGGTTGTCTCATCTTACAGAGGAGGAACAGAGGCCCATAGAGGTGACATATCTGAGGCCACATGAGTTACAGAGAGTGGCAATACATTGGTTACTGAGTCCAATGTTGCCCATTTTACAGATGGGGTCCTTTAACTCCAGATTCCAGTACAATTTGCCCTGTACTAGGGACCCTACGGATTCATGAGATCCTTAGCCAGTGTTCCTTAAAGGCAATAAATACCTAAAGGAATAATTTGAACAATAAATACTGGTTTTCTCCTAGGTACTCAATCTAGAATAGAGGATTTGTTTTGGCCTAGAAGCTTAGGGCCAGATGGTGGAGAGCCTGAAAATGCCAGGGGAGGGGGAAGGGTGTGGAATGGTTTTGAAGGTCAATGGGGAGTCACTGAACATTTTTGAGCAAGAGAGTGATGAGATGAATATGGCCAATGGGAAAAAAATGCATTATTACTTGTCTGTAGTGGTCACTGTGTGGGATGTGTCCCTGTCATTAGTAGGAGGTTGTCTAGGCCATATGGCACCATTCACACTCTCCAGTCCAGCCTACCTGAGGCTATCTGGCCAGGGTGGCTTTCATGTTTTTGGCACAGAATTCCCTGTCTATGATCTGATGATAGCATCTGTTATCTAGATTGAGGGTAGGGTGGGAAGAAAAAGGAAGGGAGAGATGGGTGAATAAAGAGAGATGACTAAAAACCAGAGGATGGTGGCCCATGGTAGGAAAGTAGAAGACATATTAACCCAAGCTGAGCCATGGCTTTGACCCTCTCAGGCTAGGGATTTGGAAGGGGTATATGGCCATCCTGGCTCACCTCCTAGTGATACTTGGTGGTTGAATAGTTCTAAGCCAGGCGGGCCTGCAGCCTGTTGACCCAGCAAAGATGTCTTGGAGAGCAGCAAGTAAGAAGACCCTGTGGAGGGGGGTGGATCTCCACCCAGCGGGGAGGGCGGGGTGTGCGTGTCTCCCCACAGGATGGTTTTACGCATTGCCACAGATGACTCCTGCTCTCCTGCCTGCCTGAGCATGAAGCTCGGTGCTACTCTGAAGTCCTGTAGACACCTGCTAGAAATTGCCAAGAAGATGAACATGGAGGTGGTGGGTGTTAGGTGAGTGACCTGGTTCCTGAGGGCTCCTCTGAATGGGTGGAAACCCGTCAAACTATAGATTCTTACATGGGTCTGCTCTGTCTCCAAAATGGGGATGTTACTATCTGCCCTGCCTATGTTACAGAGATGATATCAAGACAGGATGGAATCATGGAAGTGAAATACTCTGGAAATTGTAAAATGGGTTCTTAGGCAAAACTAAATCACCTAGCAATCAGTTTACAGCTGCCTAACCTCTCTCCCTTGACTGAGGCAGATTTCTCTTATAATTATTCATTAGTGTTATTAGGAGGAGCTTTGAGGGATCACTCTGGATGGAAGCAACCCAGAAGGCCTTGCAAGGATCACTGATTTGGTAACCTGTGGAGCCAGCTGACCTTTTCAGGTCTGAGATTGGAAAGGGCCTGGGAGAGGTTACAAAACCCACCTGATAGTGATGGCACCATGACCCTGTGCTTAGTGGCTGTGTGTTATCACCACCACCTCCTCAGTAACCAAGGGAGCTGAAGTTGGGGGCCTTAAAGAGCCCTTAGAGTTCTAACATTCTACAGGTCAGACCAGACCTTAGCCCAGATTTAAAGAAAAACTGCACCACCAGTACCTTTTTACTGATGCTTTTTTTTTACGCTATCTAATTTTTCCCTTGTAAACCTGTTCTTCTTCCTTCCCAGAGTACAACCCATTATGTTGAATAAGTGGTGACCCCTTTTTCTATTTTCTTGCTCTATGATCCTTGGCAAAGTTCTTTTTCTCTCAGTTGCTCCCTCTGTAGAATGGGTGCATTGTTCCTTTTAACTCCAAGACCTACAATTCTGTGACTGGTAGGGTTGGGGAAGGGCTTCTTTATCTCCTCCTCCTCCCTCTCTTCCCTCTCCTTCCCCTCCTCTCCTTCTCCCTTTCTCCCCCTCCTCTCCTCCCCTCTCCCTCCCTACTCCTGTAAGTCCATTGACTTAGAGCAGGATTCTTTCTCTTTAGTTTCCATGTTGGAAGTGGCTGTTCCTCCGACCCGCAGGCCTTTACTCAATCCATCGCAGATGCTCGCCTGGTGTTTGAAATGGGAACTGAGCTGGGCTACCGGATGCACATCTTGGATCTTGGAGGTGGCTTTCCTGGTAATGAAGACTCCAAAGTCAGGTTTGAAGAGGTACAAGCCCAGGAATCTGTGGGCCCCCTCCTGCCCTCTCAGAGGGTCCTGCTTTGGGGGGGATGCACAGAGGCCATGGAAATAAAGTCCACCAAGAAGGGATGGTTGCACCTTAGTCCAGCCAGCCCAGCCATCATTTCAATTCAGTAAACATATAAGATGATTGATTCAGATATGTGACCCCAGTCATGTACTCCCATGGTCCCATTTTACTGGCCCACTGATGGTTGCAAAGACAGCTATCCTCAAGGAGCTTACAGTCCACCAGGGGTGGGGAGGGATGCAGCTCAGGTACCACCTTTTAGATGAGGACTTTCTTGCTCCTTTCGGATCTCTGCTTCTGACTTCCTCCTTCCCCTCCCCCCAATTACCTTGAATCTACTTTTATTTACCTTTCCCAGTATAATATAAGTTCTTTAAGAGCAGGGACTGCTTTCATTTTTCCTTTGTTTCCCTAGAGCCTGGCACATGGTGGGCCTTTAATAAATACTTGATAAAACTGTTTGATGAAACATGTGTAGGTAAATAAATGTGTTATTTATAGAAAGTAATTTTAAGAGTTTGAAAGCACAGCTTGAGGAGGAAGCGGGGAGTCAGGAAAGGCCCTGGACCTGAGCAAAGTCCCAAGAAACACAGTGGCTGCTTCTCTACTGCTGATATAAGTGGTGCCAAGGGAGGAGTTAGGGAGGATGCAACAATAGGAGGAAGATTAAGAGGTCTAGATGTGGTTATTTATACTGTAGCTTTCCCTTCCCCTTCCTGTTCCCCCAGTTTTGTCAGACTCCTGGACTTGTCAGGAGAGCTGATTTCAACACTGACTCTGCTACTTGGCAGGCTGTGTGACCACTGGCAAGTCACTTAATCTCTCTGAGCCTCAGTTTCCCCCTCTTGTAAAAGAGAAAGGCTAAAAGTTGTCTAACCTGCCTGCCTCACGGTTGTCTTGCTAAGGATCAAGAGCTGTATGTGAGAGGGCTCTATGGATGGACATCAACTACTGTAACAATATCAATGATATTGATGATAATAATGCTTTGGCATTTCAGGGACCTGTGATTTCCTCCACTTATATAGATAGCAGCCCCTCTCTGCCTAGTGGTCTTTATGAGTGGTTAGGACCCCACAGCTTAATCTCCTAGTTCCCAGCTCTCTATCTGTTGGTAAATTTCTCTGCACTTAACTGGGCTGATCCTTTGGACTCCAGGCACATCACTGGCCCAAACAGGCACATCACTGGCCCAAACTTAGAGAGTTCTTAGAGCTCGTTCCCTGCTGCTCCAGTCTTTGAGAACCCAGTAGTCTTTGAGAACCCAGCAGTCTCATCCAATCCCTGCTGAGGCCTTTTAGTGTTGGAAAAATAATGAAATCAACAGTCAGAATTTTAAGCTTAAAGGGAAGCTTAAGACATCATCTGTTCCAATTTATTCATCTTACAGATGAAGAAATGCAGGCCTGAAAAGGGAAAAAGAATTTGCCCCCAAGATCCCAAGGTATTATTAGTAAGGTGGAGAGCTGGGATTTAGTTAAACTCACCTCCATGGACTCCAAATCTAGGGCTCTTTCCAGTCCTCCAAGAAGAAGAAAGAGCAGCAGTGGACATTCATGACTAAGTACTATTAGCACACTTGGGGTGGTACAGTGGAATTGGACCTATGACCTGATTGGCATAGGGAACTCCCTATGAGGAAACTGGCCCCACCAATGCAGGAAAGTCTTCTCTGAAAATTAGTCTTAGAATTTTGCTGGGGGCCCTTTGAGCTGAAGTCACTTGCCCAGTTCTTGAGTAAAGATCATAATATTTTCCCCCTCAATCATCACTCCCTACTATTTCTCCTTGGATTTTGAGGAGGCACCTGAATTTCCAGTGCTGCTTATTTCTCTAATCAGCTAGGTGGAACAGTGGTTAGAGTGCCAGGCCTAGAGTCAGGAAGTTCATCTCAAATCCAGCCTCAGCCATTTACTAGTTGTATGACCCTGGGTAAGTCATTGAACCCCATTCATTTCAGTTTCCTCATTTGTAAAATAAGCTGGAGAAGGAAAGGGCAAACCACTCCAGTATTTTTACCAAGAAAATCCCAACTGGGGTCATGAAGAAACAGCAATGACGAACAACAGCAGATTTAATTTAACATTTGTTAAGTGCCTACTGGGTGCTTTTGAACACTATACTTGCAAGTGGTGGTGTACCTTTTCTTAAAGTGGTCCCTTTTCTTAAAGAACTCATAGCCTAGGACAAACAGCATATGTTGTCTCTGACAGGCACACAAAGAGTTAAAAGATGCTGTTTTCGCACTCACTATAATAGGGGAGAAGGAAAGTCAGCCCAACACTTTGCTCTGCTTAGATGATTGGTCCCCTTCCTTGTTTGTCTCTGTTTCTTTGCCACCTTTGCTGGAGAGAGGCTCCTGGAGGATGTGGTCCCCCCCTGACCTCTTGATCCTTAGAAAAGCTGTCCCATCAGTGGTGGGACCTGGAACTATAGCAGCTGCCTGTTCCTTCTGTCCCCCGAAATCTTGTGGCTACAAGGGTGGTACTTGAAAAGAAAGTACTTCAGGGGCAGTGAGGTGGCACAATCAATAGAGCCCCGCCTCTCGAGTCAGAAGGATTTGAGTTCAAATCTAGACCCAGACATTTACTTGCTGTGTGACAAGGTGCTTAACCCTATTACCTTCAAAAATAAACAAAAAGAAATGCTTCAATGGGTCCCTAATCCCATCAGTTTGGATGTTCACTCATTACAGTCCTTCCCATGCTCTCTCATGCTAGATATCAATTGTCCCTTTTGAGCCAAAATGGTATATTGGTAGGAACCCTGCGTTTTGCAGTCAGAGGATCTGAACTTGTATCTTAACTCTGTCACTTGCTCCTTAGGGGAGTTTGGTTAAGCTTTCCTGTTCCCTTCTCTTGATCTAGAGCTGGAAAGAATACTAGGGATTTCTCCTTCCAGCACCTTCATTCATTGCATGAGGAAACTCTGAGCTTCCAAGAGGCTTGCCCCGTTTCAACCTAGGTCCTTTGACTGCAAATCCAGTTCTTTCCACTGGTGCCACATTGCCTCTTTAGCCAGTAACTTCTCTGAATTTTAGTTTCCTTATCCCCCCAAAGATGGGGGTTGGAGTCAGGGGTCTCTAAGGGCCCTTTTCATTTTTAAGTTGAGAAATGAGATGAGAACTGCCTAGAGTTTTTCCTAGAGAAGGGGTGCTGCTGGATTACAGCGATGCAGTATGGTCCTGTCCTCTTCAAATTAACATTTTTTTTAAAATCAATTTGGCTGATAGGCATATTTAGTAGGCTCATCAGACTTTCAGGTTACTCCAAACTAGAGGTGGGTGGGGGGACGATAATGAACACACTGGATAACAGAATTGGGACTTCAGAACATCTATGCCCAAAATCAAGTAATTAACCAAATAAGTATAAGATGGGGAGACTTTGTCTACATTGAATTGATCTCATGTGCCCAGTGTGGGTCAGTATGGCAGTCAAGACAGCTACTAGAGGCGCAGTGTCTAGAACAAGGGAGGTCCTGTTCTTCTCTGGTCTGTTTAGATCTTATCTGGAACACAATATTTTAGGAAAGATAGCGATAATCTGGAGCCCGTTCAGAGATTTGATATCAGAAAAGATTTCCTAACAATTGTTCCATTTCAGTCCTGTTTGATTCTTTGTCATCCTATTTGGGGTTTTCTTGTAAAGACACTAGAGTGGTTTGCCATTTCCTTCCCCAGCTCATTTTACAGATGAGGAGACTGAGGCAAGTAGGGTTAAGTAACTTGCCCCAGGGTCATACAGGTAGGAAGTGTCTGAGGGAGGATTTGAACTCAGGTCTTCCTGACTATCCAATTCTCCACCTAGCTGGCCCTGCCTAACAATCAGAGCTGTCTAAAAGCAGAATGAGTTGCCATGGGAGATAATGGGCTCTCTCTTAGATGCAGAGAAACAGGGACCTGGAGACCAATGCCATAAGAGTAATTATTGAGGGCACTGGGTGAGGTTTAGTCTGGAGGTTTAGACTGAAGGGAGACATGATAGATGTCTTCAAGTATTTGAAGATGTCTTTAAGTATTTTGTCATAGAGAAGAATGATTGATTAGGTTCTGCAAAATCACAGGATTTTGACTTGAAGAAGATCTCAGGGACTTCTCAGCCCAACTCATACCTGAAACAAGTTTTCACCATCACACGCATACCTGACACATAGTCAGCCCCTTCAGCCTCTTTGCTTATAGACTTCCAAAGATTTTCCAAGGCAGCTCATTCCACTTGGGGATAGCTCTAATTGTTAGGATATTTGTTTTCCCCTGATATCAAGCCTAAATTTGCCTCTTTGCAATTTACATAAATATTAGGGCCAAAATGGGCAAGTTTAATCCCTCTTTTGCAAGTTCTGCTTGGCTCCAGGTCCCAGAATTATCAGCCATGGGGTGAGGGAGGGGTCGGTTAAAGGGATCCTTATTCTGGAAAGGATTAGATTAAGAAATCTTTCTTCTAGCTCTAAAAGTAGAATTTGATTTCTACATGGAATGATTTCTGAGCTGGGATTTCCCTCCCGAAGGGATCCGATAGCTCACTTATCATTTCCCTTTTCTTCCCTTCCTGGCCCCAGATGGCTTCTGTGATCAACTCAGCCTTGGACATGTACTTTCCCGAAGGCTGTGGCGTGGACATTCTGGCCGAGCCTGGACGTTATTATGTGGCCTCTGCTTTTACCTTGGCCATCAGGATTGTCGCCAAGAAGGAAATTCCATCAGATCAGGCTGGTGTGGATGGTACGTTGGATGCGAGCTCGGGTGGTGGGGAGATGGCCAGGAAAGCTTGGTGTCCCTGCTCTTGGGAGGCTCAGTTGGGCTTGTGTGCAGGCACGATTTCAGAGAGTGAACAGAAATACATCAACCACATGCAAAGGGATGTAGGATGACAACAGTGCTTGGAACTGACCAGGATTAATTTGGGAAGACTTGCCTGGAGGAGAGGTTGCTGTTGGGCAGGGTTTTGAAGGATTTGTGGGAACCAGGCATGGCAGAGATGGGAAGAAACATTCTGATCATGGGAACCCAGTCTGGGTAGAGGAAGTGGGAGACTCTTCCTACTTCTGCCATTTTGGGATTTTAACCCTCTTCTTCCCCCACCTCCCAAGCATATTGTGAAGGTCAAGATAATAGATACCAAAGAATATTTGAATATGTAGAGCATATGCCTGGAATGGAGGAGGATGTGCTTTCCTCTTTGCCTACCCTCGACCCATAGCATCACTGGGTGTAAATCTAGAAATATTATGGGATCATAGAGTTAGACATGGAAGGAACCTCAGAGAGCATCTAGTCCAACAATTTCATTTTACAGAAAGAGGAAACTAAGTCCCTGAGAGGCTGAAGTGACTTTCCCTTAGTCATAGAGGTAATAAGAAGAGCTGGTATTCCAACCCTGGTCCTTTGCCTCCAAATCTAACAGTTTTTTCTGTGGCTCTATGATATTTCCATAATCTCTCAGGAAAAGGACCTTAGAGACCATCTGGTTCTAGTCCAACCTCTCCATTTTACAGATGAGGAAACTGAGGCCTAGGCACATAAAACAACTTGCCCAATGTGACTCAGATAGTCCATTGAAAAGCTAAGATTGGAATCCAGAACTCAAGATCCATTGACCTTTCTCCTATGCTATACTGTCTCTCCCTTTGAGGGTGACTAGCAATAGCCTGGCCTTTTGGGGAGAGGAGAACTTGGTCAGCCTCCTGGGAGGGGAATCCATCCTTGCCCTAAAAGGCCCAGGGAATTTCCCTGGCCAGGGTTCCGACTGCTCTCCCTGACCCTCTGCCCTTCCCCTTCACAGAGGAAGACGGGGCTTCTCCCAAGAGTATCGTGTACCATATTTCTGAGGGTGTCTATGGAGCCTTCAACTGTGTCTTCTTTGACAACGCTTGTCCCATGCCCATCTTGCAGAAGGTAATTGGGATAGGCTGGGAGGCAATTTTTTCCATTAAAAAAGAGTTAACTTTTAAAAATCTTTTTCATGTAGGCAGAAATAATAAGAGAAACAAAATATTGCAGCCAGGTTCCTTGATAGAGATATCGCCATGGGACATCTAATCACTATAGTCCCTAGGAAGAGGTCCCTCTATCTCTGTTTATTTCATAGCAGAGCCTTTTGGGGGGAGGGCTAGGGGTATGTATGCAAGATAAACTTTAGAGGCAGCACATATACTGGAAACATGATTGGAGTTGGAGTCTGGAGACATGCAGAAGAGTCTTGGTACTATTACTGGTTAGTTGTGTGACTGGGCAAATCACTGGAGCTCTGAGCCTCAGTTTCCTCATGTGTAAAATGCAAATAATGATACCTAGACTAGCTCCTTCCCAGGGTTGACATAAAGAAAGTACCTTTCAAATCACAGAGTTTTAGAGGTGAAGGATGCTTAGGACCAGAAAAGAATTTGGAGATCATCTTTACTCCCCTTAATACTCTTCTGCTTCCCCTCCTCTCAGGTCACAGGGCTATAGAATTATAGATTTAGAGCTGGAAGGGACCTCAGAGGATATTTAATCCTTTTATAGATGAGGAAACTGAGGCCTACCTACAGAAGAAGGGTAGTGACTTGCCCAAGTCAATGAGAAAGCCAGGATTCAAACCTAGATCTCCTGAAGCCAAGTCCATTGTTTCTTTTTATTTTAACTCACTCCCTTAAAGTGTTGTAGAAATGTGAACTATTAATTTTTGCCTGAATGAATGGATAAAGCATGAATTAAGTAAGTCCTTGACATGTGCGAAGCATTACTTTAAGCTCCAAAAAATCAGATAGTCTCTGCTCTTAAGGAGCTCACGTTCTAATAGGGCAGCTATGGCATAGAGAAGGTTTCAGCTGCAAGCCAGGTGGGAAGGGCTTCTGATGCTTAGTAGGTAGCCATAAATTAGACATTAATGCCTCTCCTTGAATATCATTTCTACTGATAAAATCTTATCCATTTCTGATGCTGATTCATTGGACAGTGCCAAGGACTGTAAGAGCCAGGATATGAACCCAAGTCTTCTTACTACAAGCCTCCAAGCTGTCTCCTCTCAATAGTGAGTGTAGAGCAGGGATGTTCCTTTCCTTGGGTTCATTTGCTTTCGGCCAACGCCAAGAGCAGGCAAAGCATAGATTCTCCAGCGGCTGAAGCATAGTGAGATCTCTGCACAAGCCACCAGGTGGCACTCCAGGCCGTAAATTACCAGTGCAAGTCTTTAGGATCTTGTCTAGGTTCTGAGTTTCTTTGTTGGTTGACCTTCTTTCTTGAAGGGACTCATGGGATCACGAGGGTGATGTCTTGACTTGTGAATGATTGTATCTGACTGAAGCAGAGCTGTGCAAGCTAGCATCCCACTCTCCTTTAGTCATCCTGAGTGCTTTTGAGCGTATGCAGGTCACCTTGGGTCAGGTTTGGTCTCCTCTAGTTCGAGATATGAAATAATCCAACAATGACTTGTGATTGGCTCACATTCCCATTGCCATTAAGATCCTAGTCTCCTTCCCAACTATGTGAGGCTTGAAAGAGTTACTCACATATGATTTAGAGACAACACGTGCACTAAAGCAGACGTTGGAAATGAACGACTTTGGCTTTGAAGTTCCTGAGTTTCTTAACAGCCTTCCACCCCTGGTGAGCCCTCAACTCTCCATCCACTCAGAGGTCAAAGGGAGAAGGAGTGGAATGATTGGTTCCCCAAATGCAATGTATCTCACCAAGACTGTCACACATTCTGACTCCTGGGGTGCTAGCAGTTGCTTCCTGGATCATCCCCAGGCAAAACCAGGAGGGAGGCTAGTGATTTAGCAGGATTTGACGTCATTCAGTGGAGGTTCAGTGTCCAGGAAAAGTCATCTCTTGGGCCTGGGGCCTCCTAATAAGTGGACTGAGTAACCATCTGGTGAATTCACTGTCTCTGCTGCTTCTCTCTCTGGAGGTATTCGGCACATTTCCTCTAAAGCGGGTCATATGTCCTGTTTCATCAAATGTCCCCACTGTGGGGAGACAGAATGATTGACTCTCTTTACATAAAAACTTTCCAAGCCATTCAGTTTTATATTGTTTATTCTGTTGGGGCTTTCAGGGTTGGAATGATGAGGAGGGAAAGAAAAAAAAGACTGTTCAAAAACTGATCACAATCTAATAATAAAAAAATAAATGACAATATTATTACAATTACAATATTTATTGCAATCAATAAAATATTAATAAACTGATAATAGAATTAATAATACTTATTCTAACTGACATTTAAAAACCAGTTTTACAAAGAGCTTTATGACATTAGCTCATTTGATCCAAAAAACACTCCCATGTGCGAGGATATAACCTTACTATTTTCCTCATTTTACAGATGAGGGTTAAGTGACATGTGTGTGGCAATATCATTAATGAGTAGGAAAGATGGCATGTAAACTCTTCTTCTGATTCCAGGTCCAGCACTTTCTCTGCTACAGTGTGCTAACACTGGCTTAGTAGAAGTAAGCTAATAGCCAGAGTATGCACAGATGGAATGGGTGACTTTGGGAGGTATTGGCCTTCTGTCATAGAAGGGGAAGCTGGGTGATCACTTCACCCAGTTGTCTTTGAGGTGGGGTTCCTGCATGGAGTGGAAGGTGAGATGCAAATTCAATATACGACACGAAGTAATTTTGGTTTTTCAATCTTAGCTGATTATCCAAACAAGATTTCTTACCTGAAAGTCCTCAAGCCCTCAGCTAAATGTCAGCATTATAAATGTTTCAGTGGTCCTGGTAGTACTGTTGAAGCTTAGATCGAATTAGCTACCTGAGCAACTGTCTCCAATCTGGCATCGCTGAGCGACTCTAACCGGATGATGTCTGATCCTCGGCTGTTCAGGAACGTAACTATTGTAAGGACTCCAGGACTTTGAGCTGGGAGGGGGAGCTCAGAGGCAATCTAGTCTAACACCTTCATTTGACACATGAAGAAACTGAGACTCAGAGGTGGGAAGGAATTTGATAGGGTCATTGAACTAGAAGTTGAAGGGATATTAGAGGTCATTTTGTCTAGCCTCATTTTACAAACGAGAAGATTGAACCCCAAAAAGTTATATGATTTGTCCAGAGTCCCACAGTTTGTAAATAGCAGAGCCAGAACTTGAACTCAGGTCTCCTGATTCAAAATTCAGTAGTTCTGCTTCAGTGATGATTTGTCAGAAATTGTGATGTTCATGTATGACTCATGCAGCATCACCAAAACAATATTAATATGAGATAGCATTTGCATAGTGCTTTAATTCTGAAAAGCACTTTACAGATGCTATCTCATTTTATCCTTGTAATAATCCGGGCAGAGAAGGTCTTATCATTATCTCCATCATTATCTCCATCTTTACAGTTGAGGAAACTGAGGGAGACAAAGGTTAGGAGACTTGCTCAGTCGCACAGTACTAAGTATCTGAGGCAGGATTTGAACTTGGGTCTCCCTGCCTCCAGGCTCACTGCTCCATCTACGGTGCCACCCACTGCTTCTGTTAGTAGAGTGAAATATTAGGGTTAAAAAAGATTGAATTATCAGAAGTGTGATTCAATTTCTTAAGCACAGTATAACTCACAGTTGTCATCCTTGGCTTCTCTTATTATCCATCTTCAATGTCTGACCGCGGCATATGTATTGATGGATTAACTCAATGAGCTGTTTAACCAGATGCATGTCATAGTCTAGACAATAGTGGTTGTGAATCTCATTAAAGAAGTACTGTGGGGATATTCCGGGGCTTGATGCAATCAGCATGAGGTCATCTATAAATGGGAGCATCTTGAAAGAACTCACTGTCAGGAATATGTCTTCCATTTGGACGCTGTCCAAAAGAGGTGAGCGCTTTTAGCCAACACACATCTTCCTATTTTTAAGCTGTGCTCAATATCTGCAGCAGAGGTGGCAATCACAGTTATAGCCAGGGTGTGCACATCTTTGAAATTGATGACCCTAACAAATCAGGGTTTGATTTATCATTTTGTTGATTGTCTAGACTTCAGAAAGGGTTAATAGTGTAGAATAAACTTAAAAGTATATCCTTTGTACTTTTTTCTTCTTCTTGGGAGCCTGCTGTTAAATATTTACATATATACACCCTTGGTTGTAGCTTTCCAAAGTCAACGAACTTGCTGCCTCCCTCTCTTTTTCTTAGCCTGTCTCTCCAATCTCCATTCTATTTCTTGGCTCTTCCTCCTCAAACCAAGAAAAGAGTGAACCGGCTTTTTCCTGCAACATTGATCCTTCTTGCTGTTTCCAGAGGTTTCTGGAGACACATGTGAAAGACTTCTGCCAGGAGAGAACTGGCCTTTAATCTTTTCACTAAAAAATTTATCATAGGATTGGAAGGGATCTTGGAGATTATCTGTTCCAACCCTTCCATTTAACAGATGAGAAAGCTGAAGTCTAGTGATGCTGAGTGACTTGCCCAAGGTCACACAGTCAAGTTAGGATTGAATTCAGATCCTCTGGATTCCAAACCATCAGTGGTCTCTATGCATGCTGTGTGACCTTCCTGTTCTGTGGATCATTGAAAAAATTATCTCTGGTTGCATCTATCAAAAAAACTTGTATTATGTACGCAGGAGACATCATCTTGGAGGAGAGCCTCTGTTTTCTTCTGCCAAAACAAAAATAAATATTGGTAGCTTTTGTTTTTACCTTTCTCTCGCTGCTTGCAGAGAACCATCCCTTTGTAACAAAGAATTAAAAAAAAAAGAGGCGATTCAAGAAAGCTAACCAGTACATTCACCAAGTCTGATGATATATGTAAGGTCCCACACCCGTAATTCCCTGCTTCTAGAGGAAGGAACGTGTACTTCCTCCTTTCTTCTCTCAGACCAACCTTAGTCATTTTAATCACACAGTGTTCAATTCTGTTTTGCCTTTACATTTACCCTGTGGTAGTCATTCAGTAGACTTTGATTCTGCTTGCTTCACTGTGCATCTGTTCGTAGAAGTCTTTCCATGCTTTAGTCTTTGTAGGCATCATTCCTTACAATGCAGGGCTATTACGTTACATCCATTGCATCAGGATTTTGTTTTGGCCATTCCCCAGTTTCCAGTTCTTTGAGTCTTGACTCAGCAACTTACCGACTCTGCAACTAACTTACTCTCTCAGGCTTGCTTCCCTTATCTGTAAAATGGAAATAACAATGGCGCCTACCTTCCTGGGTGGTTGTGAGAACCAGATGAGATGGTAGGTGCTTTGCAGACCTTAAAGGTCTATATAAATCTGAGCTATTACTATTCTTTGCTACTACAAAAAGGGCTGCTATTAATATTTTGGTGCATATGAAGTGGGACCTTTTTTGACCACTGAGTAAAATAAAAACAATATACACTAAGTACACTGTGATCTTTCACTTGGTACACGGTTGTGGGTAATGCTGAGGGAAACTTTTTGCAATTGCTTGTTTGTACCTTGAGTGCCTTCAATGAATGGGGGAAGTTCTTTCTCATAATTGTTTCTCACCCCTATATAATCTTTATGGGAATGAAGTACACAGTTCATTCTGTGAACTTGAACTGTACCCAGCTGATTTAGACATAACTCCCACAGTGCTAACTGGTGTTTCCTCCTCCTTTCCCTCTCCCTTTCCCTTTCTCCCTTCTCTCCTCTTTCTTTTCCTTCCTTTCTCTTTCTGTTTTTCCTTCCTTCCTTCCTTCCTTCCTTCCTTCCTTCCTTCCTTCCTTCCTTCCTTCCTTCCTTCCTTCCTTCCTTCCTTCCTTCCTTCCTTCCTTCCCTTCCTTCCTTCCTTCCTTCCTTCCTTCCTTCCTTCCTTCCTTCCTTCCTTCCTTCCTTCCTTCCTTCCTTCCTTCCTTTCCTTCCCTCTGGTCACTTGTTCAGCATTAGCCCTAATGCGTCTCTCCACTCCAGCCTCAATCTCTGGAGACTGCAGGCATATGTTACCACATCTGAATCCATTTCTTCTGCCTTCAAATAGCCAGTTTCATGTTTGGTGATGTTGTTTGATCCTTACTATATCTAGTACCTCGTCGTTCTCTTCTGGAAGCAAGTACTCATGATTCATAAGTAGGATATCTTGGATCAGTCCATAGGTCTTGGGCCTCTCTTGTTGAAGAATGACATTTTCTACCGTATTTTCCCCCCACTATCTTCCCTTTTCTTCATGTTCATATCATCAGGAATTTGTGTAAATGTTAACTTGGTCTGGAGATGTTGCTGAGTTCCTCCTAGAATTTCTCCACCTCTTCACCACTGTAGTAGAGGCAGTCGGTGGTAGTGGATAGAGTGCTGGACCTGAATTCAAAGAGACCTGAGTTCAAATACTGCCTCAGTCACTTGCTAGTTATGTGACCCTGGGCAAGTCATTTTACCTCAATGTGCCTTAGTGTCTTTAACTATAAAATGGGGATAATAATAATGTCTAACTTCTAGGGTTGCTGTAAAGATCAAATGATATAATATTTGTAAAAAACATTTAGCTCAGTGCCTAGCACATAGTAGGTGCTGTAGAAATACTAGCCATTAGTATCAAAGGTACGCACAGTAAGCTGCCACAGGCATCTCCTTGGCTTCCCTTTGCTTGTATTGCCTTTGTGAGCCCTTCAAGGGAAGAAAAGCAAATGTCCCGTGAAATGAACTTCTCCTTGACTTTAGGAACATATTTGATGGATAGTTCTGCTAGCACCTTTATTTTTGCTTCTCCAAGCAAAGCCTATGAATTATCTTTCCTCCTAGTAGTTTCCTCCTATGTCTTGGGTCAATTAGCTCACTTCCTCCAGTTGTGAATAATTTTATTTGGTTGCTGAAGGCTGGCCCTTTCAAGGGTCACAGACACAGCCTGTATGTACCTTGAGCTTGTCAGAGTTTGTTTTCTGCTGGCATTCCCTTCAAGACATCAAAGTCATCACCACACTGTGATGAGGCCTAGTGTTAAGGCTTGTGAAAGTTTGGTCCCTTAAGAGGTAGAAAGGTCAGGTTCACCAAGACCATATGGAGCCCCTAATCATTAACTTGGGCTGTGCCAATGAGTCCAGAATAGTAAGGGAATGAGAGATGACCTTTATAAAGGCAGGGGAGCTATAAAACAGGACAAGGAGATGCGAACCAGACATCTTAGTCTCCCAAGGTTAAGACCACATCAGGTTTAGTAGGGCCAATCCTTTTGGTATGGGGGCTACAGTTGCCTGGCCTAGTGGGAGAAGTGGAAAAGTGAAATGTCAGTAGAATAAGACTCAGGGGTAAGGCAAAGGTTTGAGGGAGTGTTATGTAGGGCCACTGGTCAGAATAGATAGACTCAAATTTTAATTGACTTTGGGATCAAAGAAATCACTTAGAGGAAAAAAATCAGATGGAGCCTCTTCACTCTGTCTGTATGGCTTTTGGCACTCTGGCATTGATGTCAATGTCCCAAGCCTTCAGACTCCTGAGTCAATTAAGTCAGAAGGATGCTTTCAATACCTTTTAAGGGAAAGAACTAGCCCAGTCTACCTTGGAGATGATGAACTCTGTGTATATATTCCTCTGACCACAATAAGGAGTGTTCTAGCTGATGGAGAAAGACTTTTGTAGGGAGGTGGTACTTAGCTAAGTCTTTAAAGGAAGCCAAGGATTCTAAGAGATGGATGTTAGGAGGCAGAATGTTGCAGAAATAGAGGACAGCCTGTATGAAGGCACGGAGATAGAAAATTCAATTTAATAAATATTTGTTAAGCACATACTCTTCTGCCAGGCCCTGTACTAAGTACTGAGGATACAAAAAAAGACAAAAGAGAGTTCCTGCCCTCAAGGAGCTTATAATCTAATGAGGGAGATATCATGCAAACACATATTTACAAAGAAAGCCAAATATAGGAAATAATTAAGGGGGAAAGTGCTGGAATTCAGAGGGCTTAGGGAAAGGTATCTCTCAAAGGTAGGATTTTAGTTGGATCTTAAAAGAAGCCAGGGAGGTCAGTGGTCAGAATGGAGGAGGGAGGAGAAGAGCAAGTAATTCAGTATCCCCAGACTACAGAGTGTATGAAAAGGTGTTAAGTGTAAGACTAGAGAGGTAGGAAGAAGCTAGTTTGTGGAGAAAAGCTGTTACATTTATTGTGAGATGAGATCAATGTTATCAATAATTTTTCATTAACTGTTTTTCTTTGTTACAAGAAGTTTCAGAATAGTGGAAGCAGCAGGACAGAATACACTCAGATGGCTAAGATTTAAAAATAATGCATAAAATAAATAACTTATTAAAAATGATACAGAAGAGGCATAAAAGACAGAGATTGGAAAAGTAAGATGGGCTGGCCATATTAATTGAAGTATGAGCTAGAGACTTTTAGAGAGTTCTCCAGATGGGACACAGTCCACAATGGTTTAGAGTTGGAGGAGCTTGACTACAGATTACAGGTGGAAGAACTGAGATTAAATAATTGTAAAATCTTAGTAGGCACACTTTTGCCAGCTATCTGTAGGGAGAACAGATTATCCCCACAGAGAGGCAGCCTAGGGAGATGGTATTTGTCTTCATGTCTTTCTGTGGATGTCTGTCTATCTTCTAGTAGGGCTTGGTGCCATCCCTCCTTATCAAGGGATTAATGTTCAGATACACTCTGAGTCTGATGAAAAGATAATCTAGAATATAATTCTGATAGGGTCAGGGGATGTGCTAGAGCCAGATCAAATGGCTTCAGAGAGCTGATTGTTAAATTTTCATTGTGAACGTTTTCACTTCCCAAATCAGCAAATATAACAAATCAGGGCTTAAGTTATTGTTCTGTTGGTTGTATAAACTTAAGAAAGTGATGGGAAAAGTCAGTAATGCAGGTTAATCTTAGAAATTTATCATGTATACATTTCCCTTTCCCCATCACTGATAGCTGGTGGTTAAACATTTATCATCAGACTCCTGGATAGTGGTGCTTAATCTGTGACTTCATCTTTTACTCTAAGGGTGTATCTGAGAACTCAACTATATTAGTGAATAGGACTTGGACCAGGCTGATGGTGAGTAGGGTAACTAACCCTGGCAGGGGGAAATCTGAGGTGAGATGGGAATATATATGATGTATGCAAAAAAAAAAAAAGAATGAAAGGTGGAAGGCAGACATGCATTTTGGGAAGAATGCTAATAAACTGGAGAAAGGAGGGCCCCCAGGCTATCATGAAACATTCAGATCATGGCCTATGAGAATCACGATGGAATTGTGGATGGTTAGCCTGGAGAAGAGAAGATTTCAGGGTAGAGCATGAGTCATGTTCAGATATTTGAAGGCCTGCCATTTGGAAGATGGATTAGACTTGTTCTAGGCATGTAGGTAGGGCAATGGATAGAATGTTGGATCTGGATTCAGGAAGCCCTGAATTCAAATCTGGCTTCAGACACTTACCATCTATGTGATCTTGAGCAAGTCATTTAACCTCTAGCTGCCTCCATTTCTTCAACTGTGGAATGAGGATAATAATAGCACTACCTCCTGGGGTTGTGAGAATCAAATGAAATATTTGTAAAGTGCTTAAGCACAGTATCTGGCACATAGTAGGTACTTAATGTGTGCTTTCTTTTTCTCCTGCACCCCAATTCTTGCTCCAGAGATTGGAACCTGGAGCAATGGGTGATAAATTTAGGCTTGTTGACATGGAAACAATCCCTAAAAATTAGAGCTACTTGTAAGTAGAATGGGATGCCTGAAGAAGATAGTGGATTCCTCCTTGCCGGAGCTGTTTAAGCAAAGGCTGAATGACCATTTGTTGGGTATACTATAATAAGGATTCTTTTTTGGGGGGTTCTGGATTGGTGTTACAGGGTCACTGAGGTCCCTTTCCTACTCTGAAATTCTGTGATTTTGTTATATAAACTGGCTCTTATGTTGGGAAGAAATGGAAATAAGATGGGCTGGGTACATAGGTGGAGTCAGACATAGGACTGTAAACTAGGGAGGACTTTAGTGATCAGTTGCTGTATCCATCTCTTTTACACATGGGGAGCGGGGGGCCTGGAGGAATGATTGTCCAGAGTCATGATGCTAGTGAGTGTAAGAGCTGATATCTAAGTGCGTATGTACAGCGGTGGTGGGGAGTTGGGAGGCAGGTGTACTTAGGATGATAAGGTGAAAAGATCACCAAGTTTGGAATGAGAGGTCATTACTAGGGAGCAGCTGTCCTGGTTCTATTGATCTGGTGTCTGCCACTTATAAAATTGTGTGATCTGGGCAGGTCACTAAGCCTTAGCCCCAGCCTGAATTGTTTGCCCAGAGGAGGGTGGAGCTCACCACACTGCTGTGGGACCCTAATGGATGTCCTCTAACAGTCCCAGTTTTGCTCTTCCTACCTACATCTCACCAAGATCCCCCTTTCTCAGTTATGTGCCCTAAGGACCCTTGAACCATTACATCTTTTCTGCAACTGATCTCTCCTACATATATCTCCCCCAATTAGAATATAAGCTCATTGAAGTCAATCAGATTGTCTTGTCTGGTTTTCTGTTTGTAGTTTTAGCCCTCCCTGTTCAGCTGTATCTGTCTCTTTATGACCCCATTTGGGTTTATTCCACAAAAATACTGGAGTGGTTTGACATTTCCTTCTCCAGCTCATTTTACAGATTAGGAAACTGAGATAAATAAGGGTAAGTGACTTGCCCAGGATCACATAGCTAATAAGTATCTGAGGCTAGATTTGAACCCACAAAGATGAATCTTTCTGACCCCAGGCCTGGCACTATATCCATTGCTCCACCTAGTTGCCTTTTCAGTTCTTAGTACAGCCTTATATATAGTGAACACTTGATAAGTTCTTTGCCTCTTTTCTGTTTTCTTCCTCTGTAAAATGAGGAGCCCTCTGAAGTCCCTCCTAGCTTTAGGTCTGTGATCCTGACTCCCAGCTCACAGGTCTTTCCAGTCAACTCTCCTGTCTCTAAATTCTCCGGGCTTCTGTGGGGTGACTTGGTTGTCTCTGTCATCTGCCTGCTCCATTGTTTGACGCTTGTTTGGGGGAGGGATATGGTGGGCCTCTCTAGTGACTGCTGCCTTTCCCTCTCCTATGTCTGTAGAAACCATCTCTAGATCAGCGTGTGTACAGCAGCAGCCTCTGGGGCCCAACCTCTGATGACTTGGACCACGTGGCTGAGGGCCTCTGGCTGCCAGAGCTGCAGCTGGGCGATTGGCTCATCTTTGAGAACATGGGAGCCTACACTGTAGGCACAACAACTTCCTGCAGTGGGCGCCAAACCTGCCAGACTACTTACGCTATGTCTAGAGTCACCTGGTAAGGAGTTTGGGCTTGGGGTGGAGAGGTAGCTGGTGCAAAATGCCTGCCATTACTAGGGAGCAGCCTTCCTGGCTCTATGAAAAACTAATTCAGTGTTGTCCTTGGACCAGTGGCTCTGGGCAGAATCATATCTCAGCGTTCAAAGAGACTTTAGAGGGCATCTAGGCCAACCTGTACCAGGAAGCGCCTTTATAACATCCTTCACCAAGGACTGAAGACCTCCATGTGTGGAAGCCTATTCAGCATTTGGACAGCTCCCTGAGTTATCCCTTTTTCCTGTCACAACTCTCCAAATATTTGTTCCTGCAAAGTTCTCTCTTCTTTAAGAGAAGTATTCTCAGATCCCATGTTACTCCCGTATGTCATATCCTCCCTAAAACACTATTCCCAAAGACCACCCCAAATGTCGTCTGACCAGGGCAGTCTCATTCTTTCTTTTGGGATGTTATGCCTCTCTTAATACTATTGGGCCAGCTAGTATAATGCACCAGGCATGAAGATAGAAGACTCATCTTCTGAGTTCAAATCCTGCTTCAGATACTGGGCTGTGTGACTCTGGGCAACTCACTTAAGCCTGTTTGCCTTAGTTCCTTTGTTTGTAAAATGAGCTGAAGAAGGAAATGGCAAACCACCCACTCTATCTTCCCATTCCCTTGGATTACTTATCTGTATTCTGTTTTCTCTGTGCCTTCTCACCAGCTCTCTTCCATTTCTGGAATATGCTCCCTCCTCATCACTGCCTGTTAGAGTCTTTAAGGCACAGGTGTCAAACAGTGGGCTGAACCAGATTAAAATGTAATTGAGAAATAGTTAACAAAATAAAGATACAACAGAACAGCGATAATGTTAATATGTGGTTTTCCAAGTTTTTCTATTTGAGTTTGACCCCACTGTTCTAAGGCTCAGCTCAGATGAGAAATCTCTCTGTGAAGTGTTCTCTGAACCCCCTCCCCCAGTGTGTAATGATCTCTTGCTTCTCAAATTACTTATCTGTGACTATAATGTGCTTAGGATCATAGGGTTCCAGATCTCAGAGCTGAAAGCATCCTTAGAGTTCATCTATTCCCAGCCCCCTAAATCTAGACCTGAGGACACTGGACTCAGAGAAGGGAAGAAGTGACTTGCCCAAGGTCACACAAACAGCAGAGCCTGCCCAAAAGAAGGTACTCAAGAGCAAGCCCTGTCTTTTACCTTTCTTTATATCTCCAGTACTCAGCACAATGTACACAGCTGGAGCTTAATGCATGTTATTAACTGACTGGGTATGGGACTCTGAGTAAAATGTCCTAGCCTGGTACTGACCACACCAAAGTGGAGAATGGCAGTCACTCAATGAGCATTTATTGAGCTTTTCCTGTGTATCTGGCACTGTGTTAAACATAGCCTGTGGGATGTGGTATAGTGGAAAGGGGCTGGATTTGGAGTCAGAGGAACTGGCTTAGAATCCAGACTCTGCTCACTTACTATTTGTGTGACCTTGGGAAAGTCACTTCCCCTCTGGGATTCAGTTACATCACTGCTGGAATGAGAGGCTGAGGACAGATGGACTCTTTTAAGCCCTTCCACATCTGAATCTGGGGTGCTCCAGTGATGTCTATAGTTCCTTCCTGCTCTTAATGACTTAGACAGAGAAGTGTCACAGTGGAGAGGGTACTGGAATGAGAGTGAGGAAGACCTGGATCAAATCTTGCCTTAGGGTAAGTTGCTTGACCTCTCTCAGACTCAATTTCCTCATCTCTAAAATCTAGACAATAAGAGTACTTACCTCACAGAGTTATGAGGATCCAACTGTGATAATATTTGTAAAGTGTTCTGTCCTGATGTTATTAATTATCCATTCTTAAAGAGGATCATGACATCAGGAAGGTGATGCTATGATATACAAATGAACTGAATTTAAGTGAAGCAGGGCTGTGCAAAATAATCAGCCTTACTTTCTCCTCTGGAACCATCTGGGTCCAGTGGCACAATGTAGATAAGTATGATTGGAGATGGCCCCGGATGCAGTGATCTTTTTAAACTTTTTAAACTAGGATCTTTTTGGAGGTCTCAGTTTGACTGAGGCAGTGCCTTATGAGTTCAAATCTGACTTCAGACACTGGCTAGCAGTGTGACCTTGGGCAATTTGCTTAACCCTGTTTGCTTCAGTTTCCTTATCTGTCAAATGAGCCAGAGAAGGAAATGGCAAATCTCTCCTTTATCTTTGCCAAGAAAATCCCAAATGGGGTCATGAAGAGTCAGACATAACTGAAAAATAACTGAACTGAATATATTCAATGTTGAAAGTGTTCTCTAAACCTTGAGGAGATCTACGAATGTTATCGTTGTGATTACTGGGCCTCTCTCCCCCACAGGGAAGCGATCCGAGGCAGGCTTTTGCCTTCCGAAGAGGATGCAGAGGACATGTGTAAACCCCTGTCCTGTGGCTGGGAGATCGCAGACACTCTGTGTGTGGGCCCTGTCTTTGCTCCCACCAGCATCATCTGAGCTGCCCTCTAGTCTTCCCTCTATCTTTTCTTGGCCCTGCTCCCCTACCTGAGAACGGGTTGGTGGGGAGGGGGGTGGCGGGCTGAGGCAGATGGATGCTTTCCAGGGAGGTGGGGGGAGGAGGTGGGGAAACCTCTCTGAGGAGGCAAGGACTCTTGTGACCTCTGGGCCCTGTCCCCCAAACCCTGCCTCTAGTGTTTCTGCCCTGTAAGTAGACCCAGTCTTACAATCGCTGTAGTTAAAGTATGCAACATAAATCCTGTCCCTTCCAATGGTGTCTGTGTCCTCTTCAGCGCCAGTCAGATCTGTTTGCCTTTCTGGTCTGTCTGTCTGTCCTATCCCTCCCTTCCCTCTGGCTTATGCTTCTAGATCCCACTTATCCTCTTCTGTGTAAATACATACTAATAAATATTTAGGTTTTAATATCTTCAGTAGAGTTGTGTCTACCACTGTCTGAGAGGGGTGGGCTAGTTCCTGCATGGCCTTGGGCCAAGGTGGGCCACGATCTGAGGCTGATGAGGGAGCTCTGTCTCTTCACCCTGTCTTCACTCTAGTTCAAAGCAGACACTGCTGGGGTGGTAGAATGTAAAACTTTGGAGTAAGAGGGACCTGCTGCATGTGTGACCTTGGACAGATTATTTTCCTTCCCTGATCTCAGTTTCTTCATCTGTAAAATATGAGTATTAGGCTAAATGAATATCTCTTTCCTAAATCCTCTTCTGTATGTGATTTCACAAGGGACATTGATTTTTTTAAAAAAATCTCATGATTAAAGGATTATATGCAATTATGCCCTTGTAAATGACCTCAACTGAACTGGAACAGGGCTGGGATGAGGGATGGGGTTTTTCTGTTTGACATGGACTCTTAGTGGACAAATCCACATACCAGAACTTTAGCCTTACAACCCACAGAAAAGCAGAGCTAAGGGACAAAAGGCAGCCAACTCCCTGAGAGACTAAGAGAGATCCGCAGCTTCTCAGCATCCCCTCTGATGTCAAGTGACATGTCTTAACTAGGAAGTTATACTGGGTTGTATATTGGGTTGACAGCACCTAGTTTTTACTACTGAGTATGATCAGGTGTAGTAGATTGAGTGCCAAAACTGGAGGCAGAAAGACCTGAGTTTAAATCTGGACTCAGACACTTACTGTGTAACCCTAGGCAAGTCACTTAACCCTGTTTGCCCTAGTTTCCTCATCTGTAAAATGAGCTGGGAATGGTGAACCACTCCAGTACCATTCCAAGGAAAACCTCAAACAGTGTCACAAGGAATTTGACACAACTGAAAATGGCTGAAAACAGCATGACCAGGTCATTGTCTACAGCATCCCTTGGTGGTCACTCATGCAAGGGAGGTTCTCTCTCTTCCTCCTCTCCTCCTGTCATACAGACACTGGACTGTGCCATTGGGCAGTGAGAACTTCCTTTTCTGGCTCTTCAGGAACCGTGACTGCAGCATTTCCAAAAGCAGATGCCAAGTTACACCTCCTTTTTTCTGAACAAAGGATGCATGCAAATTTTCTAGCATCTTTGTCTCCCCATCCCACCCCCCATGGCACCATTCTATGGTGTGGATTCCCCCTTGAAGGAAAACCCACTTTGAGTTGCTAGATATGGATATACCAAGAGATGTGATTCGAAGTCCTAGACAAAGTCCCAAGCATCAACCCTGTAAGTTTGTCATAGAGGTAGGTAACTCTGAATAAAATGCTGTTAATCTGAGTTTTCAAAAACGTAAACAACCATAAGTACATGATGGAGGAGATGTGACTACATGGCATTTTGTTCTGAGAAAAGACATAAAGTGTTTTTGTGAAGACTAATCCAAGTCAAGAACATGACTCAGCAGGAGAGAGAGAGAGAGAGAGAGAGAGAGAGAGAGAGAGAGAGAGAGAGAGAGAGAGAGAGAGAGAGAGAGAGAGAGAAGAGAGAGAGGAGAGAGAGAGAGAGAGATAGAGAGAGAGAGGGAGGGAGAGAGAGAGGGAGGGAGGGAGAGAGGGAGGGAGGGAGGGAGGGAGGGAGGGAGAGAGGGAGGGAGGAGAGAGAGAGAGAAAGAGAGGGAGGGAGGGAGGGAGGGAGGGAGGGAGAGAGAAGAAAACAGGCATTTATGAAGTACCTCTTGTGTTCCAGGCACAGTGCTATGTTTGACAATTATCCCATTAGATCCTCAAAGCTGATGTAATATTCTGCATTAATAGATTATTAATAGATAATAATATTCTTAGAGGTTCTTAATCTATCCAAGGTGATCATGGGTAGATTTGTGAACAATTACATCTTTATTTTCACTAATCTTTGATTTCCTTTGTAACATTGGGTTTTATTCATTTAAAAGCACTCTTCTGAGGAGGAAGACTTTAGTAGACTTCACCAGACAACCACAGGGATCAATGACACAAAAATGGTTATGAATCCTTCAGGGAGATGATGGTCTCACTGTCCTCTGTCCTGGTTAGACCACATCTGGGATGTTGTGTCCAGATCTAGATGCCACATTATAGGAAGAAGAACGAGAAATTGGTGTATCCAGTGGAAGACAATTAGGGTGGAGAGGGACCTAGAGACTGTGCTATATGGTGACTGAAGGAAATTGGAGTGGTTACTTCCAGAAGATGGGTAGCTAGGTGGCACAGTGGAGAGAGTTCTGGGTCTGAACTCAAGAAGACTCATCTTCATGAGTTCAAATCTGGCCTCAGGCTCTTACTGGCTACATGACCCTGGACAAATCACTTAACCCTGTTTGCCTCAGTTTCTTCATCAGTAAAATGAGCTGGAGTAGGAAATGGCAAAACCCTCCAGCATCTCTGCCAAGAAAACCCCAAATGGGGTCATGGAGAGTTGGATATGACTGAAAAATGACTTAACAAAAGTTTCAGAAAAAAAATTTGGGAGTGGGGAACATGAGCTTCATTTTCTAGTATTCAAAGGGCTTTCACTTTCAAGTTTTGTTAGACAGTTCTGCTTGGTTCCAGAGGGCAGAACTAGGAACAGTGGGTAAAAACTTAAAGAAGTGGATTGGTTTAGGCTCGATGTCCAGAAAGCTCCCTAACAAGAAGAGCTGTCCGAGAGTGAAATGGGCTGTTCTCAAGCCACTGCTGGATGCTCACTTGTCAGGGATGTTGTGGAATGAATGTCTAGTCAGATATGGGTTGGACTAGAAGTCCTTTATGACTTTGAGATTTTATTCAATGTGTCAGGTTTCCACATCTTGTATCTATGTCTATTTTCTGGTGATCCTTACCTGTACCCTGCTGACTCATTCTGACCCAAGACTAGCCAAACCTAGCTTAACCTCAATTTAACTTGTCCAAAGCAGTCTTGTCCCAGGGTAGTTCAATACCCTAAACTTCTTGTCAGAATCTCAAGTCTCTGTAAAAAAAATAAATTAAACCTATATGGTCTTTTAAAATATTTTTATTTCATTAGATATACCCAAATTACATGTAAAATTATTTTTTAACACTTCTAAAAATTTTGAGTTCCACATTCTCTCCCTCCCTTTGGTTCCTCTCCCCTCTTTGAGAAGGCAGTTTGATATTGATTATACATATGAAGTCATGCAAAACATTTCCATATCAGTCATGCTACACAAGAGAACACAAACTAAAACAACAGAATAAAGTAAAAAAGTGTATTTCACTCTGTAGTCAGAGTGCTTTCATCATGGGTCCTTCAGAATTGTCTTGGGTCATTGTCTTCATCAGAGTAGCTAAGTCTTTCACAGGTGATGATATTATTGTTACCGTACACAATGTTCTCCTGGTTCTGCTCATTCTACTTTAGATGAGTTCATATAAAGCTTTCCAGGTGTTTTTAAAATCATCCTGCTCCTCATTTCTTATAGCACAATAATATTCCATCACAACCATACACCACAATTTGTTTAGACATTCCGCAACTGATGGGCATCCCCTTGATTTCTAATTCTTTGCTGCCACAAAAGAGCTGCTAAAAATATTTTTGTGCCAATAGATCCTTTTCCCTTTTCTTTGATCTCTTTGGGATACAGACCTAGAGGTGGTATTTCAGGGTCATAGTTTTATAGCTCTTTGGGCATAGTCCCAAATGATTCTCCAGAATGGTTTGAGTAATTCACAACTACTAACAGTGAATTAGTGTCCCGATTTTTCCACATCCCCTCCTACATTTGTCATTTTCCTTTTATGTCATGCTATCCAATTTGATAGGTGTGGGGTGGTATCTCAGAGTTGTTTTAATTTGCATTTTTCTATTCAAGAGTATTCTAGAGCATTTTTTTCATGTGGATATTGATAGCTTTGATTTTTTTTATGTGGTTATTGATAGCTTTGATTTTTTTTCTTTAGAAAACTTCTTGTTCATTTTAGTTGCCTATTATCAACTGGGGGAATGGCTCTTATTTTTATAAATTTGGTTCCATTCCCTATATAGTTGAAAAAGGAGGCTTTTATCAGAGAAATTTGCTGCAAAAATTCCCCTTCCCCAGTTTCTTGTTTTCCTTCTAACTTTGACTGCATTAGTTTTGTTTGTGCACATCATTTTTAACTTTATGTAATCTAAATTATCTATTTTAATTCCTCTCTCCCTCTATTTCTCTCTCTTTCTTGTTTGGTCATAAACTCTTTCCTTATTCATCAATTTGACAAGTACATTTTTTCATACTATCCTAATTTATGCATGATATTACCTTTTGTGTTTAAATCATTTATTTATTTTGACCTTACTATATGGTGGGAGGTGTTGGTATATGCCTAGTTTCTGCCAAACTGCTTTCTAGTTTTTTCAGCAATTTTTGTCAAATGGTGAGTTCTTATCCCCAAATCTTGGATCTTTGGGTTGAACAAACATTATTTTCAAATGATTGTGCGCATTCAATTGAGCCTCTGAAGTTGAGATGCAACAAAGTATGTATCAATTCTCTGCTGCTTGTGCTAATTTTGGCCTAATAATTAACACCAAGAGAACATAGGTCTCCAGCCATCACCACACCATTCATACATGGAATCATCAGTTACAACAAATGGAGAAGTTTTGAATGCACTCACTTACCTTGGTAGTGTACTTTCCAGGTATGTACACATTGACAGTGAGATTGATGCATACTTTGCCAGAGCTAGCTCAGTGTTTGGGAGGCTCTGAAGAAAAGTCTGGGAGAGAAGAGGTATTAGACTGACTAGCAAACTGAAGGTCTACAGAGCCATTATGCTGACTTCATTGTTATATCCCTGTGAAACATGGACAGCCTACCAGCACCATGGCAAGAAACTGAATCGCTTCCATTTGAACTGTCTTAGGAAGAGTCTGAGGATCACCTGGCAGGATAAGGTACCAGACACTGAAGTTCTTGCTCAAGCTGAACTGCCAAGCATTCAAACTGTGCTTGAAAGAGCACAACTCTGATGGACTGGCCATGTTGTTCAGAATCAAAATGTACGCTTGCCCAAAACGGCTATTCTCACATGGAGCAGGCAATCGCATGGTGGTCAGAAGAAGAGATACAAGGACATTCCCAAGGTCTCTCTCAAGAACTTTGGATTTGATTGGGGGATGTGGGAGACACCAGCATAGTGAGCATGCATCAGTTTGTTAGCAAGACTAATGATTGCCAATAAATTGAATGCAAGCCTCCTCAGTAACCAGGGACCCCTTTGACAGGCAGAACAGTTCTTTTATGCAGTTGGTTTCATGAGGCCCAAAATGTAGTCCAATGATGCCAACGAAATTAAGAACTGTGATGGTCTAACATGAAGATAGAGGATAGGCTTATATTTGTCTTGATTCAGAGGGAGGGATTTCCACAACCTAGGACAACAGGAAAAATTTCACAGAGTTGACTCACATCCCTTGGAAAGTCTCATGGTGGGACTACGTCATCCTGTGATTAGGGTGGCTCATATTTCTGCGCTGGTCAGCAAAAGCTCACAAAGTTAAGTCTTTGCGGTCAGGCTGTAGCTTATAGGAATAGGGAAGTTGCTTCTCCTTCTTAGTATAGAGGAAGGCTGTTCCTCTCCACAGAAGTACCTACTTTATAATGGTATTAGAGACAGAAAAGCAGTTAAGCAAAGTATAACTGTGGGGCTTTGTCCTCAGTGGTGATTTTAAAGGTGTAATGTCTCCATTAGCCACTAGATGGTGTTCCAAACTCTGAGTTACCTGCCATAGACCTTTTGTGCAGGTATCTGTTGGGCTTTGTCCCAGTCTAGGTCCTGAGTTTCTTTGCACATGTATGGACAACCTTGGTTTCCAGACTTTTCTTTTATTGCTTTGGCCAAGATTCGGTCTCATTTGGTCTAGGATATGAAATATGAAAATATCTAGCAATAATTCATAAATTATAACTAGATTGGCTCACACTCCCAAACCAATACCTTAAATAATGCATGACCTGAAATGATTACTCTTTCACATCTAGATTAAATATATATATATTTGCTAATAAAACAAAAATGAAATAAATAATGGTTTTATAACTCCTAAATACCTGACAACTCATTACTTCTAGTGAGGGGCTAAAATCTTAGCTGTCCCACCCACTCTTCTGTGCCTGGTATTTCCAGAGGTGTGTTTGTGGAATATTGGTTGGGTGATAACTCCCCAGGCATTTTGATATCAAAGGTAAAAGGAACTGGGGATGTTTAGCCTGGAAAAAAACATAGCAGGGAACATCAAATCTTTGAATGGCTGTCATGGGCAGAAGGAATTAGATTTGTTCTTTTTTCACCCTGGAGTATAGGGTACAACGACGCAAGTTAGGTTTGATGTCAAGAAAAGCTTCCTCACAATTAGGATTGTGCAAAAGTATAATGTTTTGAGAAGCGGTAGGCAATAGAATAGTAGATGTAGAGGTGGAACACATTTCAGAGGTCATCTAGCTCAAACTTCTCATTTTACAGATGGGGAAACTGACGCTCAAGAAAGAGATGATTCAAGGTCATAAAAGTACTAAATGTGAGAGGTGGGATTTGAACCCCGGTTCCCTGACTCTAAGGCAATTGCTTATTCCTCTGTATTATGGAAGAGGTTGAAGAGGCTACATGGTCATTTCTTTCATGCGAGGATTCCTTTCATGTCTGAGTAGGGCTAAATGGCCATTGAGGTTCCTTCCATTTCTCAAATTTTGTGATTCTAGGTGGGGCTACCCTCGTCAAGAAGAGGTTTGTACTTGTGAAAGCCACTTTAGCAGTAGGGCTGTTGAAGGGTCTTGGTGGGCATCTATGGTAATAGCCTGAAGTTGACTCTGGGCAGGGATGCAGTCCCCCAAACAAATAGAAATGAATTTCCACACTGTGCTATGTTGGGTTTCAGGTATGTCTGGTACGTTTCTGGTAAACTACCAATGTTTTATTTCTTATTAAAATTATTTAAATACCACTGTATTTTTGTGATAGCCAAGATCTGCAGGGGGAAGGGTAGAAGTAGGGGCTCATTAATTGGGGACTGGCTGAAAATGGTAATGTATGAATGTGAAGTCTTACTGAATTGTGAAGAATGACAAATATGAAGAATTCTGAGAAACATGGGAAGATTCATTATAAAACAAAGTGGAATAAAGTTAGGAGAACCAGGAAAAAAATAAACATCATGAATACAACAATGCCAAGTGAACATTTATTAAGTTTCTACTATGTGCGAGATCCTGTTCTAAGCTCTTAAATGTAAATGCAAAAAACAATACAACAAAATTGAATGCTGTATAATGATGGAGATTGACCCCAGGGAAAAGTTGAGAAAATACATTCTCAATCATAGAATGGGGGGAATTTTGGGAGAGGAACATTATATTGTCAGATTTGATTGCTACATTGGGTGTTTTTTTTATCTTTGTTACAATTATAGCTTTCTGGGTAGGGAAAAAAGGAGGGGATATTTTGGGAAATGAACATGAAATATAAACAAAGGTATGAATGAAAAGGACAATTAGGTGGCAGAGTGAATAGAGCGATAGGCCTGGAGGGGAAGTTGGTCAGAGCTGGGAAGGACAGAGGAAGCAGGCAACTAGGATTGTGAGTGTTTGTTTGTGGGAAGGCCTACTAATGTATATAGACTTCTTGGTTTCTGTGATGGATTTTTTTGTTACTATGATGGGTTTGGCTTCCTGGTGTTGGGATTTGGCTTTTTGGTGTTTGAATAATGTTTTTCTTCTGTTTTCTATGTGGAGAGTCTGTTATACTTTGCAATTCAGAACTACACCGGCACATTCATAGTTGTTGGTGCTGTGAATATTGCATTGGTGGCACATTTGGTGTTATGAACAGGATAGCAGGGTATAAAATCTCTATTTGGAAGCAGAAAGGTCTTAGAAGAAGAAACGGATATCCTAGGATGGGAGAATTTACCTTATTCCGCCCTAGAAAGGGAATGGGCTAAAATCACTGGATCCTGTGAAAACTGAGAACCTAGGTTACAGAAGGGGAAACCTAGAGATTTGGAAAGGTGTTTGCAAGGAATACCAATAAAACCAGGGGAAGAACTGGCAGGGGTGTGTAGGAGAGGTTGGATTTTATTAACAGGTTACTGTATTATGTGTAAAAGCAGAGATGAACTGCTAAAGGAAAAAAAAATTCAAATGGAAAAAGAGCTAATTTGCATGGGAATTCTCAGCATGTGAGCTCTCCTTAAAAGAGCAAGCTAAAGAGTCTCAGGTGGTAGAAGAAAAAGCTATTCATTTAGCTAGAAGAAGAGAAAAGCTGGCAGAAGAAGTTTGCATGCAGCCTTTGTACAGACCCAGCCTAGTTGCCATGGTGACAACTGCCAGGAAAATGCATGGGAGGAAAATGTAACAAAGTCAGAGTAGGAAACTGAAACAGCGTTAGAGGGAGAAGCTTCTCAGGCAGAAGCACACCCAATACTGGTGTATTGGGAGGAGAACCAGGGGAGCAACACATTGTTTAGGGAGATAATTGAGGATTTTACTTAGTAGGAGGTCAGAGATACTTTGACTCAGTTCACCCGAAGGATGATATCTTGGATGGTGAGAGTCAGTGAAGAAGGGGCCAGAGAGTATCTATAGAGGGTGTGAATTGCTTGGAATTCCTAGGTATTAGAATCCTTTTGTATAGCAAGCTTTTAAAGACTGTAATATGCAAGGAGGTAACATGACTAATCTGTTAGCTTTGGCTACAGAAAGATGCAGTAAGCAGGATCCTACTGACTCTACGTGACCTAGTAGAGAGAGACTATGTCATTGTATTCACTTAGGGAGTGTCTGAGAAAGTTAAAGGAGGAATTAATGAAGGCTACCATAATGACTGGAAACACAGATGAGTACTATGATGCCCCCTTAGCAGTTTCCTTGAAGAATATAATAGTGAAGATGACTCCTTCTGCTTATAAGCCACAAGTTCTAACTCTACTAATTGGGGAAATAGGGCACCCTCTTTCAGAGGGGCTGGACAAGATTTCACAGTTAAGTGACTTAGAGGACTGGGGAAAAGATAAATTTTCTTCAGAGATAAGAGTAAACAGCCAGTGGATTCAAAGTCAGAATAGATTGACAAGAAAAGAATTGTTTATTGCTCTATTGAGAACAGGGTTAGATTTTGGAAGTATAGATGGTATTCCAACTAATGAACTATACAAAATGTATTGAGAAAAGAGGCTTTGTACTAGGCAGAATAAAGAAGTAAGAACTGCCCCTACAGTTCCTCCTGAACCCTTGTATCCAAGTTTGTCACATCTTCAAGGAGAATAGGAAATTGGCCACGCCCCAGCTCAGATTAAAGAAAGTATACCTCTAGCTAGAATGATAACTCCAAAACTGCTAATTGGGAAACAGTCAACAACAGTGCAATGAGGCTTTGATGGTGGGTTCATGGACTCCAGAAATATGCTTGACCCTATATCTATCTTGCTTCTGGTTATTGTCGCCTTGTTTCCTTTTGACTTTTTGTCTGTTCTCCTTGTTTGTCAGTTTTGTTTTCTGCAGGTTTAATACCCTCTACGTGTAGATGCCTGATTGCTTAAGCTGGATATCACCCCCTGTCCATGACTGTGATGTGTCACCCCTGGATCTGCTGTTGACCAAGCTCTGAATGCCAGCTAAAGAACTGACCTCTTGATGGTATCTCTTGGGGCAGGGACAGCTCTATGTCCAATTTAACAGGAAGTAGCTATAGGGGAAGAGACCTTTACTCCTAAGATTTTAGGCCTCATTCATTCCAGGGGGAAATGATGGAGTGCTTGTGCTCAAGTCCCACCCTAAGATATTGTTTTATGTGCTTATTTTGTGTGATCCCTGTTATATTGTTGTAAAGTTCTGTGGATACCAGTTGCCCCATTGACCTATGTAATGGATAAGAAAGATCTTGGGGTCGAATGCATTGTTAGTGTGGTTTTTTTTTTTTGCTTAATTTGAAAATCTTTCCCATCCATTAATAAGCCCATGTGATCTCTTAAATCACATGGAAGCCTAAGTCACATGTCTTGGGTCGAATGGGAAGAGGTGGAGATGGAGCAGAGCTGAGAGGAAACTGGTCAGACTAGTCAGAGCTGGGAAGGACAGAGGAAGCAGGCTGCTAGGATTGTGAATTATTTTTTTGTGGGAAAGTCTACTAATGTGTATAGACTTCTTGGTTTCTATGATGGATTTGGCTTTCTGGTGTTTGAATAAATGGCTTTTTTTTCTGCCTTTATGGAGAATCTGTTATACTTGGCAATTCATAACTATACTGATATATTCATAGTGGCTGTTGGTACTGTGAATATTGCATTGATGATACACATTCTAAAGTAAGGAGGATAAAGAGCTAGTAAGAGAGGCAATGAAAGAAGAGTCAGAGAGGTAGGAGGGGAAACGTGAGACTGAAGTGTCATTGAAATCAAAGGAGGAGAATAATTTTCAGCAGCTTCAAATCTTTCACTTCATAGAATCCTAGAAAGCCAGAGCTGGAAGAGACCAACTGGTCCAGTCCCTCAGAAAAGAACAGTTAAGTTGAAAAAGGTAGCTCAAGGTTACATAGGTCAGTTCAAACTCCAAGTTTGGGGCTCTTTCTCCTATAAAATAACCTTGAGATCACACAACAGGTTGCTCAGAAGGCCTGGGGACTTCTCTAGAGACATCATAATTTATATTCCTTTAAGGCGCATATGGCTTTTTCCCACCCTGAGGACAACATTATTAAGTAGGCGGTACAAGCATTATTATCATGTCCATTTTATAGAAGACAAAACTGAGACTAAGAGTAGTTACATGATTTGCCCAAGGTCATACAGTTAATTATCCAGCATTCTTTGCACTTTGCCACCTTTTTATTAGGATATTGTCGCCCCCTTGCTCTATGCTCCTATACGCTGGTGCTTCCTCCCCCATCCCATACCCCACTCCCTACCAATACCATGACCTTGAAGGGGTAGAAAGGTTACTGCAGATCACCCTCAGAAGGATTCCATCTCAAGTTCATAGATGATGCCAGACTTTATTAATGGACAAGTGCCATGTTGGAAGTAAATAATTGGGACTGTTGGGAACATAAGATTTAGAACTGGAAGGGAATTTAGAACATAAAATATCAAAGCTGGAATGGACCTTAGAACACAGATTGTTGGGATTGGAAGAGATCTTAGAACATGTAATTTCAGAGTAAGAAGGGACTTAGAACACAGAAAGGACCTTAGAACTTAGAATGTTAGAACTGAAAGGAGCTTCAGAACTTGTCTGCTAGACAAGAAAGGGACTGTAGGACATAGTATGTCTGAGTAGAAAGGGACTATACAATATTGTTATTTGTCTTTTGTCTAGAATAGGGCCAATGACATCATAGGGTGATGTCTTGAATCATCAAAGTTCAGTGACAAGACAAAGTCAAGATGAGCAATGATGGCAGGGATGTAGTGGATGATCTCTGTATTTTCGATGTCCGATCAAACACGAAGTCCTCCATTGCTCCTGCTTTAACCACCTTCATGACTATTGGAACAAATTGTTCTCATCTGCCCATTCCATTGGGGGAAATCTTCACATGCCTGGGGTAGGCATCCTCTAACTCATTGATGGCTTTGAGGCCTATTGGTTCTCCTCAACCTGGTTTATATGTCTGCCCACATGGTTTTACTAGGGAGTGGATGCTGTGCATGCTACCACTTTTTGGAATCACAGATGAGAGTTGGTTGGCAGGTGGACACCAAAGGTGGATGAGTAGCCCTGAAAAGGGCTCAGAAAACTCTCATACCAGAAGTGCTAGTCCTCCTTAAACACCTCATACACCCTATTATAGAACATAGAATGTCAGAGTAGGAAGTGACTAGAATATAGAATAAAGAAAGTTAGAGCTTGAAGCAACCTTGGAAAATTATTAGATTATTAGAGGTAAGAGGGACAGCTACAATGTAAAATGTCTTGGAAGCTACGATGTAAAATGTTAAAACTGGAAAAGACCTTTGAACATAAAATCTTAGAACTAGGAAGCATCTTAGAGCATAAAATGCCACAGCCGGAAGATGCCTTGGAAAACTGTCAGAATAGGAAGGGAACTTAGAACTTTTAAAATATGTCAGAGCAAGAAGGGACCTTATAATGTGGAATGTTAAAACTAGGAGGGATCTTTCAACTGTGTTCATAGACTATCAGGGATGACAGAACATTGAATATAAAATGTCAGAGGTGGAAAAGATTTTAGTGATCCTATGGTATAACTCACTTGCTTTCTTCACAGAAGAACACTGAGACAGTTAGCCATTATGTGCCAAGCATTGTGCTGGGATTATAAAAAAAGACAAAAGTCAACAATTCCTGCCCTCAAGAAACTCATATCCAATGGGGGAGTACAGCACATAAACAAATTATATACACGATGAATAGAACAGGTCAATGGCACAGTGGATAAAGTATCAGGTCTATAGTCAGGAACATGCATCTTCTCAGTTCAAATCTGACCTCCAACATTTACTAGCTGTGTGACCCTGGGCAAGTCATTTAACCCTATTTGCCTCAATTTCTTCATCTGTAAAATGAGCTGGAGAAGGAAATGACAAAACACTCCAATATCTTTGCCAAGAAAATGGCAAATGGGGTTATGAAGAGTTGATCATGCCTGAAAATGACTGAACAACATACATACGTGAAAAGTAGAAGGTAATCAACGTGGGAAAGGCACTAGTGTTAAGGACTTAAAGCCTTTGTGTAGAAGGTGGGATTTACTCTAAGACTTAAAGGAAGCCAGAGATGCTTCCTTTAGAGTGGGATTGCAGTCTGAGTCCTTATTAATTCTGTTCTAGCCACTTTCCACCTTTGGGAAACACACCATTTTTCTGTCATTTCTTCCTTCCCCAAAGACTTTGTCTCTAGCCCCCATAGTAACTTCCTTGGCCCTACCTAAAGAGGTCATTAGAGTTGCTTCAAAGGAATGAAAGTCAATAGGTTTGGTGGTGATGGCTATGCCTGGTAGTAGAGAACTGGGTGAACCCAGGACTTCCAGAGGCTAACAGAGAGATCAAAGGGCGCTTAGGTTATGAGAAAGGTGGGTCCAGGGGCTGAGGGGAGGAACTGCATAACTTTTAGGATATAGAAGAAGGATCAGCAGCCCTTCTCATACTGGAAAAAATACAAGGCTTTCTTTGAGGAGATGCTTGGAGAGATAGTGTTATGTAGTACAAAGTGCTTGTGACTACAAGTTTGGAGTTCTGAACTCTAGTTTGGAATCTGCCACGAATTTGCTATGTGACCTCAAATCCAGTCACTCCCCCTCTCAGTTTTTTTCATCTATAAAATGGAGGATGTACTTATACTATCTATTTCACATGGGGCACACCAGTCAGAAGGCATGATTTAATTGTAACTGAAAGTAGGCTGGCCATAAGGAATGGCATGTCATGTAGAAGCAGCATAATAGATTTATCCATCAAAGCCATCTCTCTAAACAAATCACATCCTCCTTTACTGTTCATCATAAAGGAACTGAGTTATGGAGAGAAGTTATCTTTATGGGACCAAATGTGCAAGATTCTCCACTTCACCTGATAAGGGATAAAGTGGGATCCCCATCTGACTTTTCCAATTTCTTCATTTGGTTTTCAAGAGCATTAATTAAATTATCTCTAAACTCTCCCAGTTTATATAATTCTTCAAATAAAAGAAGTTGTTAATCACTCCTTTCCATTAGACCACACTGTCATTAGCCTTTGTTATAAAGTTTTGTTGCCCTCTTATTTAAATTTCTCTTGCAGCCCCCAGTTTTTTAAAAGTCTGTCCCTACCTAAACGGTCTCTCCAATGACATGGATAATGTGGTGAGGAAGAGCATAGATGACAAAGTCTAAAGTTCCCTTCCTTCTCTCAAAGAGTAATTCCTCCTCAGGGATGTGTTCTTCTACTTCTGACTCCAGATCCTGAACTTCAAACTGAAATTTTTTCTGTGATGGACTGATGAACTTCCAAGTTAATTTGTTGTTTTTATACATAGAACCAGGAGTATGTCTGATTTTTCCAACCAATGATAAGATGCTTCTTCTGTGGTGTCAACTGCCTTTCATCCAATGATGGAAGCCCTATACTCCTCTGAAATTCATTAAATACTTGTTCATACATTGTAGAGGTATAGAAAAATTCCTGAGTAACTTCCACTTTGTGATTAAATGAGGGGATGTGACACAAAGACAAAAACTAAAATAGTTTATGTCCTTAAGGAGCTCATGTCACCAGGGGAAAGAACATGTGTACATGTAAGTAGATGCAATAAGTATAGAAGGTAAATATGAAGTAATTTCAGGGGGGAGATGATCCAGAAATAAGGGAGGGGGACCAGGAAAGACCTTATGGAGCAGGAGGTGCTGCAGATAAAGGAGGTTAGAAATTTCAAGAGGCAGAGGTGAGGACGGAGTGCATTCCAGGTGTAAAGGACAGCCCAGATGCAAAGGTACAGTGATGGGATGGAATATTATAAGGGAGAGAGAGCAAATAGGGCAATTGCTTAGAACACTGAGTATATAAAGGAATCCAATGTGTAGTAAGTTTGGGACGGTAGGTTGGAGCCAGACTTTGATAGACGTTAAGTGCTGAACAGAAATTTATATTTGATCCTAGAGACAAAAATAAGTCACTGGAGTTTCTTGAGTAGAACAACAAAAGGGTTAAACTTATGCTTTGGAAATAATACTTTGGCAACTCTATGGAGATTGGATTAGAGCATGAACAGATAAGAGGTTATTCATTTAATTCATTCAATTAATAATTCAAATGAGAAGTGATGATGGCTTGAACTAGAATGGTGACCATGTGGGTGGTGAAGAGAGTATGGGTGCATGATTCTGTAAAGATAATTAATAAGGCTTGATAACTGTTTAAATATGGGAATGAAGGAGAATGAAGAGTTGAGCACACCTGAATTTGTGAGTGTAGGTAGCTGGAAGAATGGTGGTATCTCGTTAGATACAGGGACATTAGGAAGGGGCAACTGGAACAGAATGGACATCTAATAAGTACATGTTGATTGATTGCTGCAAAAGGCTCACTTTAACCTTTCTTGTTTCATTTGAACAAAGCATACTCTTTCCAGAGCCACATTCCAGTCAGAGGTCACATATCACCAACTTTCAGGAGGAGGGGTGGGTTTAAGGGGAAAGATAAAGTTCTGTTTTGGCTACATTGAGTTTGAGATACCTACAGAATATCTAACTGGAAATAAAAAATTGGCGATCTGGAATGGGAGCTGAGGAAAGAGAGTCCTGGACTTATATAATTTCATAATCATATGTATAAAGATGACAATTGAAGCCTTAGGAGCTGATAAGATCATAAAGTTTAGAGAATGAAGAAAAGAAGCCCTAGACATGATTGGCAGTATGACAATGTGAACTAAGAAGGAGCAGTCAGAAAGAACTGTTTCATGAAAGTCTACAGGGAGACAGTGTCCTGGAGGAGGGCACCAATACCAGCATTTCAAAGTGGTTCAGAAGGATGATAATTAAAGAAAAGGCCACTGGATTTGGAAATTAAGAGATCATGGGTAAATTTGAAGAGAGATCTTTTAGTTGAATGGTGACATACATGAGGAAATCTAGGAAGCAGTGGTTAGGAGACATGGTAGAGAGCATTTGGGTGAGTACTAATGAAAACAGAAGCAAAAGTGATAGTGATATAGGATCGTAAGAATCATACACATATCAAACTAGAAGGCAGAAAAGGAGGAGTAGCATGAAGAGAACCATGTGGATCATCAGGGAATTCGCCAACTAGCTGATTTTAAAAACATCAATTGATGATGGAAGCAAAGATAGCAATTAGAGGATTAACACAGAAGCATGGCACAGTATTGTAAGAAAACTGTCAATAGGGTTGATATTAAAGCTCATAGTGGGCTGAAAAAAGTGAGACCAAGAGTAGCAATACTGAAAAAAAGAGACTGAATAAGGGATAGAACTATGGCTGCAGGTGAAGGAAATGATGACACTGCATGAAAGTGAGAGACCTCCTGGATCATTGCCTTATCATGGCAGAGGAAACTTTGAGCACTAAGAACAGGTCATGGTGGAGAATTCTGACAAAAGATGATCTACTGGGAAAGGAAATGGTAAACCACTCTAGTGTCTTTGCCAAGAAAACTCCATGGACAGTATTAAAATGATAAAAGAGATGGCATCAGAAGATGAGCTTCTCAGGTCAGAAAGTATCCAATATGCTGTTGGAGAAGAGTGGAGGAAAGTAACTTCGGCACTAATGAAATGGATAGATCAAAGTTAAAGGAAGGTCAGTTGCAGATGCATCTAGTGACCAAAGGAAAATCTGATGCTGTAAAGATCATAGGAACCTATGAACCAAGGTAAACTGCATATGGTCAAACAGGAGATGGGAAAATTAAACACCAACATCTTTGGTATTGATTAAATACATGGGAATGAGTGAATTTAATTAAGATGATCACTATATATACCACTGTGGACAAGAGTCCCTTAGAAGAAATGCAGTTGCCCTCATAGTCAATAAAAGGATGAGAAAAGCAGGTACTTAGATATAATCTCAAAAATTACAGAATATCTGTTTAAATATAAAGCAAACTATTTGACATCACAGTCATGTAAGTTTGTGCTCCAATCAATGATGCTGAGGTCAAAGTTGCTCAGTTCTATGAAGTCCTACAACATCTGTTAGAAATAACACCTGAAAAAGATGTCACATTCATCATTAGAATACTGAAGCAGGAAATAGAAAGATAATTGGAATATCAGGCAAATTTGGTCTTACAGGGCAGAGACTAATAGAGACAACTCTCTGGTCACAACCAACAGTCTTTTTCAACAACCTAAAAGGCAACTCTACACATGGACATTGCATGATGATCAATATAGAATTGAGATTAATTATATACTTTGCAACCAAAGGTGGAGAAGCTATCTAGTCAACTGGAACTGAATATGGCTCAGATCACAAGCTTCTTATTGCAAAATACAGACTTGAATGAAAAAAAAGTAAGGAAAACCCTCAGATAATATAGCTATAACCTAAATAACATCCCTCATGAATATGAAGCAGAGATGATGAATAGATTTAAGGGATTAGATCTGGTAGATAGAGTGCCTGAAGAACAATGACAGAGGTTTGCAACATTGTATAGGAGGCAGCAACAAAAAACCATTCCAAAGAAAAAGAAGAACAAGAAAGTGAAATGATTGTCTGATAAGGCTTTACACATAGCCAAGGAAAGGGAAAGAGGAAGGAGAAAGGGAAAAATATGTCCAACTGAATGCTGAATTCCAGAGAATAGCAAGGAGAAGTAAAAGGTTTTTTATTAAATGGGCAATGCAAAGATATAGAAGAAAACAAAATGGGAAAGACAAGAAATCTCTTCAAGAAAATTAGAGATATCAAGGGAATATTTCCCATCATTTTCTGGCAAATAGAAGGAGAAGAAATGGAAGCAGGGTCAGATTTTATATTCTTGGGCTCAAAGATCACTACAGATGGCAATTACAAATATGAAATTAAAAGATGCTTGGAAGGAAAGCTATGGCAAATCTAGACAGTATCTAAAAAGCAGAGATAATACCTCACTGACAAGTCCATATAGGAAAAAAAAACCTATGGTTTTTCTAGTAGCAATGTAGGTCTGTGAGAGCTGGATTGTAAAGAAAGCTGGGTGCTGTAAAATCAACACTTCTGAATTGTGGGTACTGGAGAAGACTTCTGAGTACCTTGGACAGCAATGAGGTCAAATCAGTCAATATTTAATTCAGGCTATTCACTGGAAGGTCAAATACTGAAGCTGAATATTTAAATATTTTGGCCACATAATGACAAGACAGGACTCATTGGAAAAGACCCTGATGTTGGGAAAGACTGAAGACAAAAGGAAAAGGGAATGACAGAGGATGAAATGGAAAGACAGTGTCATGGAAACAATGAACATGAGCTCAGACAGACTTCAAGAGATGGTGGAGGAAAGAAGGACCTAGAATGCTATGGTCCATGGTTAACAAGAGTTGGACAATTGACCAGCAATAACAACAAAAAATTATGGGTGAGAACTCAGAATGGCCCTACTTGCAGTGCTATATTTGCCAAGAGCGTATGTAAAATCCTCTGTTTGGAGTTCATTGCACCCCTACCTTTCCAATCTTCTTACACCTTACACCACCCACATACTCTATGTCCTCCCTCCCTGGAACACTCTCCCTCCTCATCTCCTCCTCTTGGCCTTCCATGGCTTCCTCCAAATCCCAGCTCTAATTCCACCTTCTACAGGAAGCCCTTCCCAATTCCTCTTAATACTAGTGCCTAGCTTTCACTGATTATTTCTGACTTATTTTGTATATAGTTTGATTGTATGTAGTTCTTTTCATGTTATCTTCCTCATTAGACTATGAGCTCCTTGGGAGCAGGGAATTTTACAGTCACTAATGGACCCAAAGAGATGTCAACTTGGTAAGTCTCTTCCTTCATATCCCCAGCACTAAGCATAGTGCCACAGAATTCCAAAGATAACCATTTGTTTAGATTTTAGCATTTGATATAATCTCATGCTATTTTTGTGGCAGATATGGAGATTTGTAGAGTAGATGACTACACAACTAGATGAATTTGGAACTGATTAGATGGTCAAAGAGTGGTCACTAATAGACCCAAAGAGATGTCAACTTGGTAGGTCTCCATTGGAGTGCCCAAAGAATCTATGTTGTTTTCCATGATACTATAAATGACTTATTAGAAAGAGACATAAGTGGTATACTTACTAAATCTGCAAAGGACATCAGGCAGGAAAACTAAAACCCAAGATGATAGATTTAGGACAAATATCTTAATAGGCTAGAAAAAGACATCAAATTGAGTAAGATGAAATTTAATAGGTGTAGATACTTTGAAGAATCTTACACATATACTATAAAATTGACTTCACAGTGGTTGATGGGAGAACCATGGTTAGAGAGAATCTGATTCAATTCGACAAACAATTATGTAAAAAGTATACAAAGACCTATGGTATTACCAGCTGTGGCCCTCAGATTTGATCTTCTAGGAAATCAAGTGACACATAGAACTACAACCCAAACAATCATGTCTAGATTGTACTCACATTTGGAGTGGTCCAAGGTTGTTAGGAGCTGTGTGATTTTGTACTAAGGTCCACAAAGGGAGGTGGAAACTTTAACAAATGTAAACTAGGTAACAAGGTGATTTCAGGGCACCAGTGTCCTAGGATTCATGGTAAGTAGACCCCAGAGCCTTCTGAATATGCCAACTCTGAATAGATCATCAAAGATTGGTAGAATTCCTTGGATGTAAGGCCTACATTTATGAATTCATTAGCTATTCTAACTATTTCTGTCTACGTATCCAACCTCTTCCCATTAAGGCAAGGAGATTCTTAACCTGTGGTCTGTGAACTAATTTAAAAATATTTTGATAACTGAATTTCAATGTGATTTTCTTCCTTTTTAATTCTATGCATTTATTTCATGCTTTTAAAAACATAGTTTTAGGAATGATCATAGACTTCATCAAACTGCCAAAGGGGTCTAAGGCATAAGAAATTTTAAAAATTCCTAGTTTAGAATAAGGCACCCAATCTAAATAGCTCACATCAAGGAATGTGACCAGAACCACAGGTATGATTTTTCTCAGCTGGCACTGGATGGCACATGGGTCCCCCATGCCTAGAATGCCCCTTTGTCTTATCCTCCTCCTGTTGGAACCCTGAGATTCCTTCAAGACCCAATTCAAGTGCTAATTGAACCCCCAAATATTAGTGTCCTGAAATCACCTTGCTATCTATTTTGCATATAACTTTTATAAACATACATACATTCCTCTTGTCTTCTCTGATGGAATGTAGGCTCCTTTAAGTCAGGGTGTATTTAACATTCATCTTTGTATTCCTAGCGCCTGGCATAGGGCCTGGCATACATCAAGCCCACATTTAATAAATGCTTGTTGATCGACTGATTGACATGAATGAACTTTTCACCAGAAGAAGAAAAGACTTGTAGGTGGCAGATAATCACTGTCTTAAAATAGCTGAAGTCCTGACATGTGAAAGAGGAAACAGATATACTCCTTGTACCCAGAGGAAAGCCAAAAAAGCAATGGATAGAAATTACCAAGAGGAAGCTTTGGGCTCAACATAAAGGAAAAACTTTCTAACAGTTAAAGCTGTCCTAAAGTGCAAGGAACTATCTCAACAAGTAATTGAGTTCCTCATCACTGGAGGTCTTCTAGTGAAGGCTATATAAACACTTGGTAGGTCGGTTTCAGAGGGGAATCCTGATGAGGGAAGGGTTGGATAAATGTTCTTTCTACATTTCTTGAATTAGCCTTCTATGATCCATCCTAGCATGGAAACTCATTCTGTAGCCTTTCCTTATCCCTCCCCTCCCTTAAGCCTTTGGGGGCTTTCTGGTGACTGTCATTGCTCATCCTTTGTGGAGCATGGGAGACAAAGGATGTGGAGATAAACCAAGAGAGATTGATTCAAAGGTGAAAGTCATCCAAAGAAAAGAGAGATCCTGGCTCCTGAGGGGTGAGCAGGAGTTGCTGCCTTGGAATTCTCCCTCAGCACTGAATTCTCCTGTGACACCCCTGCCTCCCAGCAAGGGGAGCTAACTGCCCTTGTATGAGACTTTCTGTATATGACCTCAATCCTTTTTCCAGTGCTTTAGGATCAAAGTCGGAGAGACAGAGGGACTGTCTAATTGTTTCACTTTAGATTTTCAGGACAGATCTGATCTCTAACTTCCTTCCACCAACACTGACATTTGATTCAATTGAACAATTATTAATCACCTACTATGAAAAGAACACTGTGCAAATACTACTGTTCCAACTTTACAAAAGAGGAAATAGAAGTTTATGGCCCAACCTAGAGAGCCATCTCATTTGGTGCCCAACCTGCGGACTCATGTCAAACCTTCTCCAGGCATCTGTAATGTCCTGGGCAAATCTCTGGAGCATCTGGCAACTAGAAGCCATGAGAAAACTGAGCAGCCCAAGGAAACTTTCAGTATGGAGAAAATATGCAGACATGAAGGCACATAAATGGATAGGCATAATCTGGTATAGGTAGACAGACTCACACGAAGCCAGACATACAAGTAGTTGGAGATACACACCTAATCACACAGACAGGCATAATGTTATAGGATATCATGTACCACACGGGATTTGACAAAGGGCTTAATAGCTTGTAAAGGACTTTATTATTTACAAAGCCCTTTCGCAATTTGCAAAGCATCTTTTTAACCTTCTTTCACCCAATCCTCACAATGCTTCTGGGAGAAGAGCAAGGCAGAGATGATAATCCTTGTTTACTAGCAGAGTAGAAAGCTTGCTCAAGGTCACCCAGAACTGGAACTCACATTTGGTTCCTAGCCCTAGTCTCTTTCCCTTACAGAACCAGAAAGAAGAAGATGAGATCAGAGACACCAGGCTGCAACTCTAGTGACTGCCATGTCCCTGGTAATGGTCAAGTTGACCATCCAGTCAAACTTAGCATTCAAGGGAAACAGGCTCTCACTGGCCTGAGTCCAGAGCCTAAGGATCTTCCTGCCGGGGAATAACAGGCTACTTTCTCTACTGCTTTCCTCACAATCCCCATGAGGTTATTGCCTCTTCTTTGCACATCAGGATATTGAGATACATAGGAGTCAAATGACTTGCCTAAAGTCATATGACTAGTAAGTGTCAGTGACAAAACTTGGATTCAGTTCTGACCCTGAGGTTGGGGCTCTTTCTACTTCCTATCCTTCTGGGATGAGGAACCACTGCCAAAGGGAGCCCTGGGACTCTGGGAACTCCTCCTAGAATTCCAGCTTCCCTTTTGCCCTTCTCCCAGGCAATCTTATCAGCCTTGTTTTCCATTCTGTCATAACTTTGTCCCCAGCTTCCAAAAAATAAAGACTGATTTCTTCCCCTAGTATTAAATTTCACACACACACTTTATGCCCCAGAATCTGAGACATTGTCTTATCATTTCTCATGTGAATCTTGGTTTTTGGACTTATTGCTTTGGGTCTGGGATCTCTGCTTGACAATTAGCAATGGCCTCCCTGTCACTGTGTTCTGCCCATAAACTGGGACTTCCTATTACTATCTACCATTGAGGAGTAGTTTCAATAATTGGGACTCTGGTTTGGCCATAGGTTGAGTGACACCTCTCTGTGTCCAAGATATCATTTATTGGACATGTGAACTTCTTACTATTTCTTCCTTATCATCTGTGCTCTGACCTTTGGGTCTGTTGGGACTCTAGGTCCAGGCTATTCCCATCTATTCCATACTACTATCCACCAAATTGTTGTGCTTATAATGGCATTCCCCCCATCCCTAGGACCTGCCTGCCATCATCACCTAGCAGCAGGATGGAATTAGGTAATTCACTGTCAAAGGTCATCAGTTACACCCACTTCCACCCATACCTCCCCACTCCTTGAGAGTGCCATAGAGAATTACTTGGGAAGGAAAGAGAAATGTGGAACTCAAAATTTTTTTAATGATTGTTAAAATTTTTCACTTGTAATTCAGAAATATTAAATAAAATAAAAATAGTTTAAAAGAAAATAAAGGAGTAGGGGTGCTGAAGGACAGAGTATGTGTATGTGGCTGAGTGAGTGGATAGGGTAGAGTCATCTAATTTGCCTGAATTGAAAATTATGTGGAGGAGAGTTATATAAAGGAATCCAGAAAGGTACAGAAATCCCAGATTGTAGAAAGTTTTGAATATCAGATGGAGAATTTTTAACATTACTTGAGAAAAAACAGGCGAGTCATTGCAGGATTCTGAGTGGAGGAGGGATATGAGCTGATCTACGACGCAAAAAGAACATTAATCTGGCAACAGATTATTCTCTCAAACTCAACATTCATAGGATAGGGTAGATTCTTCCCTATTTCTTTACATACATAGCAGCTTCCCTTCACAGATAGGGAAGCCTTCGCACAGTCTCCTACCAAACTGGGTAGGCTCTTCTACCCTTCTAACCCACAGGACAAACTACTATTTATTTCCTTTCAACACAGAGGAAGATTTTTTCCCCCAACCCTAACACATATATAGACCAATTCTTCCTTACAGCTTTTCACATACCAGAGTTCTACCTTTTCCCTTTGTCTCATATATAACATATGTTCCCCTAACTATTCTCATACTCAAGTTGGCTTCCTTCTCAGACACATAGGGTGTAATCAGATATAATTCCTCATGCATTAAGAACAGGTTAACTCTCATGAAACAAACTTTCAGGCTTGAACTCCTTTCCTCAATCTTTTTTATATTATTTCTTTGTGGGGTGGTGGGGAACTCTTGCACCAGAAAATCTTAAGTACATAGACCCTAGGCATATTTGGGGCAGATTTCTCACATTTCCAGCCATTGCACCCATCTAGAAAATTTAGGAATTTGATTATATTACATGATCCAGTGTACAATCACTCATTCTCCTTAGGAGTACACATTTCCCAAAGCTGAAGGAAGCCAAAGTTTATACAAAGCTCAAGGATAATTCTGGCACCCATTAATAAGCAGTCCTTCCTTTCCTCAAAGACCTGAATAGCTACCATCACTTATAGTTATTCAGTATGAAGGGTTCCAGATAGGTGATACCTTCTGTAGATCCTCAGTGTATGGAGCTAACTTATAGCTTTCTGCCAACAACTAGAATTGGCACATCATTTCTCTTTTAGTGCTCTATAGTATTGTCCAGGTGGAGCATTCCCCCCACAATATCCCTCCCTCAAAGTTTTCCAATATAAGTTTCATATCTCTTTCAATTTTCCCAGCTCCCAGTAGATGGAATCTGTAACTTCTGCAGAGAATGGTATAATGGTTTAGCACTTGTGCTGTTATCCTCAAGTTCTTCAACATGACTCTGTTTGCAGCCCCAGTAGCTGGTGTCGCTGGTCTTTTTCCCAGAAGAAAAGAGGGACAGAATGGTAAAGTGAATCTAGAGTCAGAGGAGCTGGGTTCAAATCCCATCCAAGGGATTGTCACATGTATGACCTTGGGATTCACTTTCCCCATCATATAGTGAGGGTATTGGACTACAAGGTCTCTGAGGTCCTTCAAAGCTCTGGATATACCATTCTAGATAGGGAAAACCCTCCTACTGTAGGACCTTGTCAGTTAATATTGGGGTAAGGGTAAGACCTAAAGTCAGCTTCAGTCCAAATGTAGTTGTGACTGAACCAAGGTACCTTCACTCTGAAGGCTCTCCCTACTACTAAGATTCCCACTGACTCCTGACCCCATGCAAAATCTCACTGAACATTTAAAAACAAACATGCCAGTCTTATCTTTGGCACTGACACAAGATGTCTTCTTTCTCTAAGCTCCTGAATGAAGTATTTCCTTCAGACTTTAGCACTTCTCAGGAGTCTAGAAGCTTGACAAATCATATGGATTTCTGTTTAATTGTCCCATGCACCTTCAAATATTCTTCTGAACAGAGTTGTGATTCCCTGGCTTCAGAATTGTAGTATGGTCCATATTAAGTACATGTCCCCCAAAGATTGAAATTTAGATTTACCAATACATAGGCCTATCATGTATTGTTGCTATTCTGGAACTGGTATTTTTATTTCTTAGGGTTAGGCTGGGGGCAGAAATGACAGCAAGGATTAGCCCCTTCTGCTCCCCATCCTCTCCTCTGACACTGTCACTACCTTTGCATAAACCCTCATTGCCTCACTCTAGGACATCCCACCCCAAACACATATTTTATGATCCAATAACTGGCCTTTTTGTTCTTTTTTGCACAAGACAATCCATCTGCTATCTGGGCATGGTCACTGGCTGTGCTTCATGCTTGAAAAATCTCTTCTTCTTCATCTCCACTCTTGGCTTCCTTCAAATCACTGCCAAAATCCTATCTTTTACAGGAAACCTTTCCTGGTTATCCTTAATACTATCTTCCTCCCTCTTTTGATTATCTTTGATTTATCTTGCAAATAACTTGCAGGGACTGGCTTTTGATTTTCCTTGTATTTCCAGCACCCAGAACAGCTCCTGGTTCATAGAGGGTCCTTAATAAATGTTTGTTGAATAATTGACCGCTCCCCCCACCCTAATTAAATACTGTTGGTGGTGAACAAAGCTCTTTATTGTCCATACCCTCCTTTAGCCTGCATATGTGGGGAGCGGGACGAGTCAGGGTGTTTCTTTCTTATCCAGATTAAGAATTAGACATTTCAAGGGACTCTAGAGATCATCAAATCCAATCTCCCAATTTTATTTGTGAGTTAGCTGTGACTCAAAGAGGGAAAATATCTGCCCTTGGTCGTAAAGGATATAAGAGTGACAGAATTTGAACTCTGGTTTCCTAAATTTATATCTGGTGCTCTGGCCCTCAGATTACATTGATTTACCTGAGCTCACAAAGGAAGTACAAGGCTCTAACATTCCGTGATTCTGTAATTAAGCACCTCTAACATACAAAGTCCCGTTGTAATGCTAGAGATATGAAGTATAAAGACAAAGCTCCCACTTTCATTATAAGGAGCTTACAATCTCATTGAGAGGATATGTAATTGGTAGAGAGACAAAATGTATAAAAGCACAGTAAAATAAATTATGAAACATAATGAAAAAAGGACGAAGATAAAGGGAAAATAAGAGAATCGGGGAAAGGGGGTGGTGGTGGTGAGGAGATCAGCTTAGGGGAGAAAGTATGTCTGATCTGAGCTTTAAATCAAGAGAAGGACTGCAGCACACTGGGAGAGGTTCAGCAGCTGATGTCTATACAGTCTAGGAATGAGGTCAGTATAGGCATAGAAAGCGTAGAGAAAGAAGAACAGGATGAGATGTGGGATAGAGTGGGTGATGGAGAGTAGACGAGCTTTGTTAGAATGCAGAGTATATGAAGGAAAGCAGTATGACAAGAGTGGAGATGTAAGTTAAAGCCATATTATGGGGGGCATTGAATGCCAGGATCCATATTCAATATTAAAATCAGAAGTCAAAGGGGAACCATGACAGAGTGAGATGTGTCCCCTAGGAAGGTTAATTTTGGCAATATGTGTTGGGTAGAGGGAGAGGAGAGAAATTAGAAATAGGGCAGCAATCTAAGAGTGTGTGTTACAATACCATGGCCAGAAGAGTTGAAAGATTAAAGCACCATGGTGGCAGATAAAGAGAATATAATATTCTATTGTGATTATTGTTGATTGGATATGAAAAGCATTTAATTAATAGGAAAAATTCTGTCTTGCAAGCTCTTTTACAAGATCTCTCCCATGTATATATCAAAATCATTCCATATTTTCTTGAAGGTGTAAAAACAGAAATAACCTTATTGAATGACTTTCTGATAATAAACATCAGATTAGGCATAAAATAGGGAGATGTACACTCACCAAAGGTACTCATCAGTTTTATGGAGGGGATCCAACCCAGAGTCTAGTCAAAGAGGACTTCCTCATGGATGATGAAGTGCTCTAAATGCTCCTATTTGTAAATGATATGGCATCAATTATGTATCTTCCTGGAAGAGATCTGTAATCCCTGAAATGAGTTTGAATTGTCCATCCATACGCAGGAAAGAAGTGGATGAAGATTACCTATTGTCCAAATTTTGACATACATTTGAAATGGACACTTTATAGAACTTGTCCAGATGTCTATCTATGTCAGATTGTACATATGAACAACTCGTTGGGCCCAGAATTGAATGGGAGGGGGAGACGAGACTGGAATGCTTTTGGAAAATTGCAAAGCTCCTTATTGTCTCCACATGAGATGAGAAGAATACACTGGCTTGCTTTTGGGAATTTTCAAAGTTTCTTACTGATCCCAAGCTTCACATGAGAGCAAAAGCCTATCTTTTTAATACTAACATTTTGTTGAAGTTGACAAATGGTATGAGATACCAAAGTTCTTCCTCTGAAGAACTAAAAGTGAGCATCACAAAGGGAGAGTGCATGAAGGATGTAAGCAAGTTACAACATATACTTAATGAGGAATTCCAAAGAAGAATACAGGCAAAAGTTGTCATCAAGGAATTGTATGACAGGGAGAGATGGGTTACTAATGTGATAACAGTGAGAGATGATAGGTAGACATCAGCATGCTCCACTGGTACTCTTACACTGTGGGGAGGAATGTGAGATCTAGAAATGTCTACTTTAAAATAAAAGAAACTGAGGCAGAGCTCTGAGCCAATAGCACTTTATTAAAGGGTCCATGGACCCTTCTAATGAAATGGACCTCAGATCTTCCTCCTGACCTGAGATGTCCCCTTCCTTCAGGGTCTTAGTTTTATAGTGCTTAATACCCAGACAGTACAGATGCAAACTAAAAACACAGATTCTCGTTTGTTGATAGATCTTGACTTTGACCCTCCATGAGTTTCTAAAAAAAATACAGGGTCCCATTGGTTGACAAATGAGCCAACGAGCAGACCTGCACCTTCACAGACCTATCTTGACCTTTCAGGATGTCCTACTGAGCTGGTGAGCAGATGCACAGGTTGGAATGGTGAACAGATGTCAAAATATCTACATGGGCTTATGGGACAGTAGAAAAACAGGTCATAGACTGGCAAATAGGGTCACTTATTGGCCAAATGCTCATGGCTATCTCTTCATGTTGGGCAACAGAAGGATAAAGAGAAATGGAGGGTAGCAAAAATAGCTGGGGAACTTTCCATGTCATGGAGTCACCTCTGACATGCTGGACTTGGTCATTATAACAAGACAAAAACAGAAGTGGAGGTCCTGTAGTTAGCGTCCTATGACTAAGCAAGCAAACTTACAATCTGTAGTTCCCAGCTCTGGGGCCTAATATGCAGAACTTATAATCACTATGCCTATGGAATCATACTAAAATGATTAATACCAATAGGGATTCAATTAACCATCTGTCAAAGAAGGTGAGAAAGGTTTCTATCATCTTTGGTGAACCCCCATGAACTTGGGTGAGTCACATAAAGGTGAATAGACTTGGATGGCTTGCAATCAACATCATTGGTGGGAGCTCCTGAACTGATGACAAAGCTATTTGAGTATCTGATATATGAGTTGGCAATGGAAGTAGAAAAGGGCATGACAGATGAATGAGAATTCATGAAGGAAGGATCATCATATTTCACAATTGATTGTATGAGGAGGATTAGGGAGGGGGAAGAGTCAGAGATACCTCCAAAGTTTTGAGCCTGGGTGGTGCTGAAGAGGGTGGTTCCCTTGATGGCAATAGGGAAGCTGGGAGAAGAGACAGGCTTAGGGAGAAATAATGAGCTCTTTTTGAACATACTGAGTTTGAAGTGCCAATAGAATCTTTGGGCATGGGGGACCAACGTTCAGTTTAACATGTGCATGTGGGACTCAGTGGAGGAGGTTGGGGTTGGGCACATAGATTGGAGAGTCATGGAAGGGTAGGAGATTCCTGAACATAGGGAACTTCCAAGGGGATAGAGTGGTGCAATGAAAAGAATATTGAGCTTGAAGTGCTGAACTTAAGAATTGTTTGACGTGAGTTCCATCTTAGGAGGGTCACTTATGACCTATAGAAAATGCATAGATCTTGTACCAGAACTTCCTGCTGTAGACCTAGGTTGTATGGCAGTAAGCATAGTTCCAAAATGACCCAGTGAAGCTGCTAGACCAGAGCTCACCAGACTGAGTGTGGAATGCCACATCTGGAGGGTCAACTGATCTGATACTGCTTTTCTTTGTTCCAAGGTAGGGATTGATTCTGGGCTTTGGGGAATGACTTGGTTCATCATCTTCAGAAAAAGTTAACCAGCTTGTCCCAGGTAACATAGCAAGTCAGGAGGAGAGTCAGGAGTAGAATTTAGGTGAGCTAACTAACATATACCAACCTTACTGCTAAGAAAGACTAGAGGATTTCTCTGAATACATTAGAAGTAATTATTTACATTCCTATCGCAATTGTAGGATAATATGTCACCTTCCTGATTTAAAGAAAACATAATTCTATGAGATAAGGAGTATGAATATTATTAAAATTTCTGTTTTTCAGATGAGGAAATCAGTTAAGAGAGACTCTGACTTGCCCCAAGTTCACAAAGACAATTAAATAGCAAGGCTGGGATTGAGTCTAAGCCTCATGACTGTTCTATACTCTCCCTATTAGGATAAAGGGCCCCTAGGTCTGTATATACCTATGCTACTCCACCCTGGCCTTGAAGGCCACACCTAGAGCAGGTTGAACAGAGCATGCTGAGCACAAATGCACTACCTGGGTGAAGTATCAGAACCTTCATTATGGTATTTCCTCTCCTCTATCTAATACACACGGGGCAGCTAAGTGGTTCAGTGGATGGAGTACTAGCCTTTGAGTCTAGAAGATTCATTTTCATGATTTCAAATCTAGCCTCAGACACTTAGTGGTTGTATGACCCTGGGCAAGTCACTTAACCTTGTTGGCTTCAGTTTTCTCATTTGTAAAATGAGCTGGAGAAGGAAATGGCAAACCACTCCAGTATTTTTACCAAGAAAACCCAAATGGGGGCATGAAGAGTTGGACATTGCTGGAATGACTGAACAACATCAGAGGTTAAGTGATTTGCCCAGATTCACACAGTATCTGAGGTTGGATTTGAATTTAGGTCTTCCTGACTCTGAGTCTCACACAATGTCACCGAACTTCTGGGACATGATAAGATCCAAGAGTGGGGGATTGAGGAAGAGGGGCCTGAGAGGGAGGAAGTTCAGAAACTTAGTCCAGTTCTCTTTCTATCAAATTCCATGTTTTCCTCATTAAATAACCATGGGTGAAATGGCTCAGAAGAGTGAGATCCTACAGGTAGAAAGATAGATGAGGAAATTCATGAGGTAGCATGGGTATGATATGAGAAAAAGAACTAGAAAAGTATTTTCATTTTTGTTAAAGTAAAAAGACAAGCTGAAATGTGTAGACTTTGTCCTCAGAAAACAAATAAGATATTCTGCAAGAGATTTAATGCAAAACCTGTAACTAACCTTCCAGGAATTGTAGGATTCTTCAGTGTTAATGATTTATGTCATAATATTAGTGGAAATATCTCATAAGCAAAGGTTATCTTGGGGAAAATTTTTTAGGGCTTTTAATGACTCTTAATTTCCTTATCTATAAAATTAGGAGGCTGGACCAGATAGCCTCTAAGGTCTCTTCTAGTTCTAAGTCTAAGAGCTTATGAACTTTAAATTTCTACTTGAAACCAAGTCAAAATTCTTCATATGATGCCATATGACTGTGAGCCATGAAATATCACCATCTTCTAAGAATTCAAGTCAAGGAAGACCCAAAGAGCTGCTCCTGGTGAGTGCGCATGTAGGTTGTGACATGGTCACAGTGAAGAATTTCAGAGGAGATTCTCTAGGAAGCATGTCAATTGGGAGATGACTGGAAGAAAAGAAGAGTCAGAGAGAGAGAAACAGATCAAGGATGAATAGCCCTTATACTCCATTGGGCTCTATGCAATGTCAAGTAATAGTGAACCCCCCAGGACATTGTGGGGGGCTTTTGTTGAGGATTATGGGAGGAATTGCACGTGAATCATACAAAGTGAGAGGGCACTGATGGACTGCAATCTGCTTCAACGTAGGGAATGCTCCCATGCATGAGATTATAGAACCATCAAGTTGTTGAATTAGTAATATGCATATTGCTAATAATATGTGTGTATACATGCACACCACATACACAAACACAATTCTATACAGAAGAAAATCAAATAAGAAAAATGGGGACAGAAGTTTTGTTTTTGAAGAAAGTTATTTATTTATTTTAACATTAATTTTTAAAAATTTTAGAGTACTAATTTCTTGCCTTCCTTCCAGCCCTATCCCTCCCCTCATTGAGAAAGCAAACAATATAATGTCAATTATTCCTGAAAAAACATGCCAAACATTTCCATATTAGTCATGTTGCAAAAAAGCAAGAAAAATAAAGTGAAAAAATTATATTTCAATTTGCATTCATCAGTTCATCAGTTTTTACTACAGAATTTTAGAATTTTAGCATTTAGTGCAAAATGCTACTTCCACAGGAAGGTTGTGTTCAGAAATGACAATCCTATTGCTTCATTCACTATCGGTCTGTAACTTTTTGCTTTAGACATATATCATCCAAGAACCAGCAACCTAAGTTCTGACTTTACGTGGACTAGGTTAAATATCATGGATCTACCCTAAGTTGACATTTCTGACTTATTGTTCCTCTGCCCAGGAATATATATATGTATATATATATATATATATATATATATGTTACATTATGTATTAAAAGGTCAGAGGGCTTGAAATATGACATTCCAGAGGGCAAAAGAGCTGCAATTACAACCAAGAATTACTTACTCAGCAAAACTGAGTACAATCCTTGCGGGGGGCGGGGGCAGGTAGGGACAATGGATATTCAATGAAATAGAGGACTTTCAAACATTCCTGATGAAAAGACCACTGCTGAATAGAAAATCTGACTTTCAAATACAAGACTCAAGAGAAGCATAAAAGGGTAAATTGGAAAGGGAAATCATAATGGACTTAATAACTTTACACTGTTTATATTCCTACATGGGAAGATTACACTTATAACTCCTAAGAACTTTCTCACGTTTATGGCAGTTAGGAGGAGTATATATAAGTAGAGAGCATGGGTGTGAGTTGAATGATATCTAAAAATATGAAATTAAGGGCTGAGAAAGAGAAATGCACTGGGAGAGGGGGAAAGGGAGAAGCATAATAGGATAAATTATCACATAAAAGAGGAACAAAATAAATTTTCCAGTGGAGAAGATGAGGAATGTTGTGCTGTGATGATGGGGAGGAGCACTTGAATTCTACTCTCATTGGATTTTGCTCAAAGAAGGAATAACATACACACCCAGTAAAAGTGCCCTATAGGAAAGTAGGAGGGAAAGGGAATAAGTGAAAGGAGGTATCTGATAAAAAAGAAAGGAAGATGGAGGGAGGCAGTAGTCAGAAGCACAACACTTTTGAGTCTGGACAGGGGGAAGGGAGAGAGACAGCAGTTAGTAATCATAACTGTAAAAAAAATCTGAAACAAACTTCTCTGACAAAGGCCTCATTTCTCAGATACATTTAAGAATGGAGTCAAAATAATAAAAATAAAAGTCATTCCCCAACTGATAAATGATCAAAAAGCAGTTTTCAGACAAAGTAATTAAAACTACCTATAGTCACATGAAAAAAATATTCTAAATCACTACTGATTAGAGAAATTCATATTCAAGTAACTCTGAGGTACCACCCCACATGTATCAGATTGGTTAATATGACAGAGAAGAAAAATGACACAGAAAAATGAAGGGGATATGGAAAATTAAGACACTAATGCATTGTCTGGAGAACAATTTTAGCTATGTCTAAAGGACTATAAAACCACCCTTTGATCCAGCAATACCACTGCTAGCTCTGTATCCCAAAAAGATCAAAAACAAAAAGGAAAAGGACCTATCTGTACAAAAGTATTCATAGCAGCTCTTTTAGCTGTGGCAAAGAATTGGAAATTGAGGGAATGCCCGTCAGTTGGGGAATGGCTGACAAAATTGTGGTATATGTGATGGGATACTACTGTGCTATAAGAAATGATGAACCGTGTGCTCTCAGAAAAAACCTGGAAAGATCTACTTGAAATGAGCAGAACCATTGTACAGAGTAATAGCAATATTATACAGATGATCAACTATGAAAGACTTAGCTATTCTCAGCAATACAATACAACAAGACAATTCCAAAGATTGGAGTATACTTTTTAAACTTTATTTTTATGGGGGGGGGGTTGATCCTTATTTTCTTTCACAATATGACAAATATGAAAATATGTATCAAATTGTTTTCCTTCTCAACTAGGGGAAGGGAAGAGAGTGATGAAGAGAACTTGAAACTCAAAGTTTTAAAAAATAAAGTTAAAATTATTTTTACATGTAATTTGGGAAAAATAAATATTAAACATATTAAAACCAAAAAAATTGCTTTATTATTTTCATCATCCTAAAGTCTCAGGACAAAATCTGTTTTACTTGGTGCTTTCACTGTCCTATATCTGAAGGCTGCTTGGCATATTGCCTTCTAGATCATCTGCTCATTGTTTTTAGCATTTTTTTATAACCTATTTTCTATTTCCATAAGTCGTGAATGAGTCACTCGCTCATTTCTGTGAAATCAGGTCTACTTATCCCTTCTAATTTTTTAAGTAGAAAATATGTTATTGAAGAGTTTATTTTTAAACTCATGTTCCAGTGACCTTAACTTTATAAAAGTCTGTAGTCCTCTGGCCAGGTGTCTAGTATCTTTATCTTGCTCACCCATATTTTTATCCCTGCAATTCTTACATTTTCTCAACTTCTCTATTTCCATAGGGAAAGATAAATTTTCCCTTTTAAGTGAGATCTGTTCTTTTCTCTTAACTCCTTAAGGAAGATTCATCCATACCTTCCAAGAGTGTATTTTTAAGTTACTTCTATGCCGGCTCTTCCTTTGAAAAAATAAGAAATCCTCTGCCCATCATCTTGGTATCGTTATTTTTGTCACAGAGGGTTTTGGAGTGTATCCCAAATCTCTACTAATCTTCTTCTGCAGCTGCTTATAAGGTACCATCTTGTCTCTATGGTACTAGGGAAGCTGGGTATCATGGGACACTTTCAGCATAGCCCCAGACAAACAGGCAGCCTCCAAAGGCCAGGCCTCCATGTGCCTCAGTGCAATCAGGTCAAACAAGTAGACATAAACCTCATGGGTGCCTAAGCAAACAAGCAGCCACCAGTCAACATTGGCCCCACCAGTTTCAGCATAGTCCTGGGCAAACAGGCAGCCTCCAGAGGTCTGACCCCACATGCTTCACTGAGAAATGTAGAAACACCCCACTGAGCCTCAACACATGCCAGACACCACCACTAGGACCTCAGCTCAGCACTAGGTAAGCTGTCAGGTCCCTACAGTTTCTATAAGTGCCAACCACTGAGAGATAAAAGAAAAACTGGGAAAAGAAATTAGAGTGATGCAAGAGAATTATGAAAAAAGAGTTAACAGTCTGGAAAACTGCTTAAAAAGTAGAATTTGCCAAATAGAAAAGGAGATACAAAAACTCATTTAAGAAACAACTCCTTAAAAAAGTACAATTGACCAAATATAAAGAATGTGCAAAATCTAACCAATACCTTAGAAGCTAGAATTGAACAAGTGGAAGCTGATGACTCTATGAGACATCGTGAATCAATCATACAAATTCAAAAGAATGAAAACTGGAAGAAAATGCAAAATACATCGTGGGAAAAAAAAACTGACTTGGAAAATAGAGCCAAGAGAGACAATATCAGAATCACTGGATCACCTGGAAAAGTCATAATCAGAAGGAGGACTTGGACAGCCTCTTTCAAGAAATTATCAAGCAAAACTATCTTGATGTTCTGGAACCAGAGCACAAAATGGGCATTGAAAGAATCCACCAATAATCTCAGGAAAGAGGTGCCAAAATAAAAGCCTTAAGGAACATTATAGCCAAATTTCAGAACTATCAAGTCAAAGAAAAAAAATACTACAAGTGGCCAAAAAAGAAACAGTTCAAATATCAGGGAGTCACAATCATCACACAGGACTGGCAGCTGCAACATTAAAGGACTGGAGGTCAGAGAACAGGATATTCCAGAGGGCAAAGGAACTAGAATTACAACCAAGAATCACTTACCCAGCAAAACTAAGCATAATACATCAAGGGGAAAAATCAAAGTATTTCAAGCCTTCATAAGGAGAAGACCAGAGATCTGGACCAAAAATTTGACCTCTAATATCAAAACCCAAGAGAAGCATAAACAGGTAAAAAGAGACAAGAAAACATAAGGGATTCAAGAGAGCTAAACTATTTACATTCCTACACAGGAAGATGATACTTGCAACTTTTAAAAATTGTATCACTAATAGTACAGATAAAAGGAATATACATAGACAGAGGACACTGGTGTAAGATGAATTTGAAGGAATGATATGAAAAAATTAAGGGATGAGAAAGAGGAGTACAAAGGGTGCAGAAGGAAGAGAGAGAGGTAGAATTGGGTAAATTACCTCACATGAAGAGGCAAGAAAGACCTATTTCAGTAGAAGGAAATATGAAAGGGTGGGCAATGAGCATTGCTTGAACCTTACTCTCATCAGTATTGACTCAAAGAGGGAATAATATGCACAATCAGCTAAATATGGAAATCTGTCTCACCTGACAGGAAAGTAGTAGAGAAGAAGATTAAGTAAAGGGGAGGGGGAATTGATGTAAGGGAGGACAGATCAGGAAAGGTGGTGGACAGAAGCAAAACACTAGTGAAGTAGCAAAGTGTGAAAGGAGAGAGAGGACAAACAGGAAGAATAATAGGATGGAAGGAAATACACAGGTATTAATCACAACTGTGAATGTGAATAGGATGAACTCTCCCATAAAATGCAAGTGGATAGCAGAGTGGATAAAAAGCCAGAATCCTACACTATGTTGCTTACAAGAAACACACTTGAAGCAGACACATACACAGTGAAAAGGTAAGGAACTGGAGCAGAATCTATTACGCTTTAAGTGAAGTAAAAAAAAAGAAGGGGTAGCAATCTTGATCTTAGGCAAAGTAAACATAAAGACATACCTAATTAAATGATATAAGGAAGGAAACCACATCTTGCTAAAAGATACCACAGACTGAACCAAATTAGAAGAGCAAGGAATAGTATGCCTATCTATTGAGGGGAGAGGAAGAATTTACATCCAAAAAAGAGTTAGCATTATGAAACATAGAAAAAATAATTTTGATTATATTAAGTTGAAAAGATTTTTTTTTTACAAACAAAACCAATGCAACCAAGATTAGGAGAAAAGCAGAAAGCCATAAAACAATCTTTAAAGCAATTATCTCTGATAAAGACCTCATTTATCAAATTTATGAGAACACAAATCATTCCCCAAATGATAAATGGTGAAAAGATATGAATAGATAGTTTCAGATAAAGGAATCATAGATATCTATAGGCATATGAAAAGTGCTCTAAGTTATTTTTGATTAGAGAAATGAAAATTGAAACAACTCTGAAATACCACCTCATATCAATCGGATTAACTAATGTGACAAAAAAGGAAAATGATAAATGTTGGAGAGGATGTGGGGAATCTGAACACTAATGTACGTTTGGCGGAGTTGTGAACTGATCTAATCATTCTGGAGAGCAATATGCTATTACACCCAATGGGCAACCAAACTGAATACCCTTGACCTGTATCCCAAAGAGGTCTTTAAAAAGGGAAAAGGACCTATATGTGCAAAAATATTTATAACAGCCCTTTTCATGGTGGAAAAATATTGGAAATTGAGGGGAGGCTTATCAATTGGGGAATAGTTGAACAAACTATGGAATATAAATATAATGGAATACTGTTGCGCACTAAGAAATGTTGAATAGACAGATTTCAGAAAAACTTGGAAAGCCTTGTACAAATTGATGCAAAATGAAATGAGCAGAACCAGGAAAACATTGTACATAGTATCAGCAACATTGTATGATGATCAACTATGAATGACTCAGCTCTTCTCAGCGACACAGGTACAAAGGACTCATGAAGGAAAATGCTATCAATATCCAGATGAAGAGTAGATCGACTCAGAATGCAGAATGAAACATAATTTTTTGACTTTATTCTTTCTCATGGTTTTATTTCCTTTTGATCTGTTTTTTCTTCCACAACTGTGATGAACATGGAAATATGTTTTACATGATAGCACATGTGTAAACTATATCAAATTCCTTACCATTTTTGGAGGAGAGAAGAGGAAAGAGGGAGATAAATGTGGGGCTCAATGTCTCATAAAAATGAACGCTAAAAATTTTTCTTAATATGTAATTAGGGGAAAATGCTACTTAATTTTTTTTTAAAGAAAAAGTAGATCACAGGTTCTCAACCTGAAGGGGATAGGGAAGGCATCCAAGAGTTTGAATTACTAAAAAATCCATCTCTGTTTTGACTAACCTCTTGCCAAATTTAGAATCTCCTCCCTAATTTTGAATGTAGATAATAAATCACAGTCATACTGGGTTTTACCAGTCTACCAAGGGGGTCCATGACACAGAAAAGGTAAGAACCCCTGGACTAGATCATTCCTAAGATTGCTTTCCTTTCTGAATCTCTAATCTATGATACTAAGATCCTAAGTCATCATATACCTTCACAGAGCATTGACAGTGGGTTCAGCTCCCATCTGTTAGTAAAATACTTTTCTAATCTCATCAACTGAGTTTCAGCTTTGTCACCAAATTGCTTCATTACCTTGTCATCTCTGAACCTCAGATCCCTCCCCTGGAAAATTGAAGGGGTGGGCTTAAATGAACCCTGAGGTTTCTCCTGGCTCTGCTTCACAATGTTGAAGTAGTGGCTTGTAATCTTTTGTGGCTTACTTGTATTAAGAAAAGTGTGTGAAGGTGTCACCTATTCTGGTCTCACCCTGGGCTTGAACAGAATAGAGCTTTAAGTAATGACTTTATATTCTCTTCTGGGGAATCTGCGCATGTCTATGTAAGTGGAGAGAGGATGAGTGACTGGCGATCAGTGGCAGAGAGAGATTCATATGGGGAACAGTGAGACTCGGGTGTGGGGCAGGTTTGCGGGCCAAGATTCCTTACATAATCTGGTCATCATACTGTTAGCACCCTGCCTGAATTCCATTATTTCCTTGCCAAAAGGTTTATTCTTACCTGACTCCCTAAGTGAAACTTCCTTGATACTCTGTCCAAACAGATCAATGCTACCATAAAAGAATGTTGGTCAAAAGATGAAGGCAATGTGAAGTAGTAACATGTGGTGAAAGCTACAGCAACCTCTGGAGCTTACAGAGGAACCCCAGAGCTCTTAATAGTGAAGAGTCCAGGATCTTGAGAGGCTAAAAATGGGAACATCTGGATTCTCTGAAATTGCTTGTGGGGGACTGCATAGATAAAGTGAATGAAGGAAGAATCATAGGGGTCCCAAGGGCTGAGGAAAGGGTATTAAAATTGCTAAGGAAAGGTACAACTCCCATAGTTTGAAGGGAGAACCTCCCCCAAAGCATTGAGAGAAAGATATTTTGACATCAGCTCCCAGAACTGGAAATCAAATTATTTGGGATGTAGTCTTTACTCCCAACAGCTTCCCGGTTCTGTGTCTCATTTTTCTCAAGTACAAGATGTTGATAAAACTTTAAGAAACAGTCTCTTACAGTTCTAATTTTTGTGTATTAAGGCTTCTTCCAGATAGAACATTTTTTATTCTAGGTTCTCTTCAAATTCTGACATTCTATGCTCTATGCTCCAGAAGATTCTTGGATCTCTCACAACTTTGAAAATGTTTTTATCACTGTATTCTGTTTTTATATCACTTCTATTTCCCAATACTTCCTTCTTCCTCCCGCATTCAGAGGATGTGAGAGATCCACTAGGGCAGCATATATGGGGAGGATCACTTCCTTTCTTCTAGAGATGATGTAGTTAACCTGATAATGGGCCTGTCTGAGATTAGCCAAGTTGGCTCTTAGACAGTAAATGTATGTGTTCATCCCCAATGCCAGCCTTGTGGCTCCTACGAGAACTTGGGTCCCCTGGCACAGCCTTCTAGAACCCACAGTCACCTCCACACTATGCTGAGATTTTGATAAATCTTTGTGGGAGCCCATCTATAAGTGGGATAATTCCCTATCTTACAGGTGAATTTCAGCTTTGATAAGCTGCTCACAAAAGCATCACCTCACTGAGGATTCCCCTAGCCCTCCAATTACCTACTTGGCTCTCAAAAACTCTTCTCTAGGATTAGATGAAGCTGAAGTGTGGGAAAGGAAATAGAATGAGGAGGCAAGAGACCTTGTTGCTAGCCTCAGGGCACCTGGGAGCAGATTTTATGTCTACCATATTGTGCTGGGAAAACACAGAATTAAAGAGATGAGGCCTTGCCTTCAGAGAAGGAAGAGACCCCAATGATTTGTATTCTCATCTAAGAGACTCTGGAGGAGAGAGTGAGGCTGCCAAATTTGGGCAACTCTGCCTCACTCAAATCCAACGAATGCACAAGTCAAGACATCATGCTCATGATGCCACTGGTCCTCTTTGAGAACAAGAAGAACAAACACTACCCTATCTTTCTAGCTTTATCTCATAGTACTTCCTCCCACTGAATTTATCCAGAGAGTTTAATTTAATCATATTCAATCCAATAAACAAATATTAAGTGTTTGGCACATGCAAGGATGCAGTGTGGAGTCATGGCTAAATACTTGGTCACCAAGTCAAGAAGACTTGGTTTCAAGTCTGGCCTCTGATGCCTCCCAGATGTATGATTCTGAATTAGTCACTTAAACTGCAATGATCTCTATAACTCTGTGACTAATGTCTCATTGCAGTTGATTTGTGTTGCTAGAGAACATCCTCTATTATTACCAATAAAATCCCAGGTCTAGACCTAAGCCAAAAACTATCCAAAATGCTGAGTTAGGTGCTGGGTGTATTAAGACACAAAGAGTAATTCTTGCCTTCAAGGAAATTACAATCAACTGAAAGGATAAAATGTAAATTCAGAGAATAAAAACAAAGAACGTAAACAGTTCTATGAAGTGATTGAAAGTGGGAGAGAATACTGACATCTGGGAGGTTCAGAAAAAAATCTCTCATGCATGAGGAGGCATATGTGCTGGGTTTAGAAAGAAGATTAGGATTCTGGGAGGTAAAGAATGAGTGCAAAATCCAGATAAGGGAGACCACCTATGAGAAGGCATATTTGGTGACAGGAGTTATAATGTGTATGAGGCAGATGGTAACACAGCAGATAGATCACTGGAAGACCTGAGTTCAAATCCGACCTCAGGCATTTATTAGCAGTGTGACTGTGCAAGTCACATCACTTCTGTCTGCCTCAGTTTCCTCCTCTGTAAAATGAGCTGCAGAAGTAAGTGGCAAACAGTTCCAGTATCAACAACAAATATCACAGTGCTTTAGTATACCTGTTTTTCCACAGCCCCTTCAACATCTGTCATTTTCATTTTTCATCTTCATCAATCTAATGGGTGCAAGGTGGTATTCCAGAAGTGTTTTAATTTGCATTCCTCTATTATTAGTGGTTTAGAGAATTTTTTCATTGAGCTATTCATAGCTTGCAATGTTTTTCTTCTGAAAACTGTCTATTCATATCCTTTGATTGTTTATAAGTTGGAGAGGAGGCGGTTTGGAGGAGAGGAGGAGATTTGGAGGAGATGAGGTTATTACAGTAGTATAAGCCAAGAAAATTGAAGCCTTAAGAAAAGGAAAAGGAAAGGAGTAAGTGTGTATGAAGTACCTATCATGTACTAGGTACTGTGCTAAGTGCTTTACAAATACTACCTCATTTATCTTCACAACAACTGTTTGGGCTAGATTTAAAAGACAGTGCCAGTAAGAATGGATTAGAGTGACCAGATGATAGAAATTTCATGGAGGTAGAATAATAAGAATTTGTCAATTTCCTGGATATTAAGTTAAAGGAGAGAAAAGTGTCAGAAATGACTCTGGGGTTTTGAGTCTGGTTTGCTGGGAGAATTGAAGAATCCTCCACAAAAAAGAAGGAAATTGGGAAAAGGGAAGATTAAGAAGAAAATAAGTTCAGTTTTGATATGTTGAGTTTAAGGTGCCAATAGAATATTTCAGAAGGGAGCACCATCAGTCAGTCAGAGATATGAAGATCAGAGAGAAATTGAGGCTGTGGATATTAACTTGGTTAGGTAGGTAATTACTGAAGCCATGATTTCCAGGAGGACTCTAAGAACTCCATGATAACCCAGGGAAGTTGCACAGCCAGGGGTAAGTGATTTGTAGAATTCTAGAGCTTAAGACTCAGTTCTTCTGAAGTCTATGCCTGCTGAGATAGGTTAAGTGAAGCACAGTGTGGCTTCATGGGAATCTCAGCTAAGGACTTTTCAAGAGAGTCACAGTCATATTTCTACCCAAGTGACCTTGCACAAGTCACAATATTTCTGGGGTTAAATTTCTTTAAGTAAAAAATAAGTGAGTTAGGTGACCTCAAAAGTTCTTTCCCATTCTAGATGGATAATCTTATGATTGCTCTTATTGTATTGTAATATACTAGTTTTTTAAGTGCCCAAATGCTTTTTTGTTTTAAAAGCTAGTACATTTGATACTTTCAAATATCAGAAATCTAAATAAGAGTTGATATCCTAAGTGGTCAAAGAAAATGGACAATTTTCAAAAGAAGAACTATGAGGTACGAGGAATCAAATGAAAACACTAACAGTAGGGATTAACAAATCATTATCATTCAGAGGACTGATGTGAGACTATTCAAATTGCCACAGATAGCAAAAAAATGGGAAAAGTCTATGCTGGAGAGGCTGTGGGAAGCCAGCACATTGTTAGTGGATCTGTGAATTGGTACAAGGGCTGTAGATAGCAATTAGAATTACATAACAAAAATGCCTAAACTCTTCATAGCCTTATCCCACTGAAACCACTACTGGGAATATACTCCAAGAAGGCCAAAGACAATAACAGGTCCAATATATATTAAAGTTATTCATAGGAGCAATTTTGTGGAGCAAAGAACTGGAAACAAAGTGAGTGCCTTTGGACTTGGAATGGTTGAACAAAATGTAGTATATGAATGGCATGGAATATGGTTGTGTAGTAAGAAATGATGAATGAGAGTAATTCAGGGAAGTGGGGGAAGATTCACATGAGCTGAAACAAAGTTAAATAAGTGGAACCAGATAAATGATACATGTGATGATGAAATGTAAACTAAAACATAAATCAAGCAAAGTTGAACTGTGAGTAATTGAAAAACAGTAATTATTTGGGAGATCAGATATTGAAATATCCCATCTCTGCCTCTTGGCTTCTCTGGCTCCCTTCAAGTTCCAACTAAATTTCGACTCTCTACAGTGTCCCAGATTAATTGTATGACTCTCGAATATTCGTTAGTGGTTAACATCTCATAAACAAAAGTTTCCTTTGGGAAATATTCAGGCTTTTAATGAGTTTTAGTTTTCTCATCTATAAAATGAAGGGATTGGATTAGATGATGTCTAAGATCCCTGATAACTCTAAGCCTATGAAGACCAGAAGTTTTCTCCTAAAAAAAGTCCACGGTTTTTTAAAAAATAAAATCTAATTTTTTTTAAATTAAGAAATATTTATTTTCTTTCTTTTTCACTTTCCCTTCTCAATTGAGAAAGCAAAAAAAAAAAAAAACCCTTCTAACAAATATATATAATCAAGCAAAAGAAATTGCTCATTGACCATGTTCAAAGATATTTATCATATTCTGCATATTAGTTCATCCCCTCTCTGTCAGGAGCTGGATAGTATGTTTCCTTACTGGTCTGCTGGAATTATGATTGGTCATTGCATTGATCAAAGTTATCAAATCTTTCAAAGCAGTTTATCTTTACAGTTTAGTTGATGTAGTATAAAATGAATCTCTTACTTCTGTTCATTTCACTCAGCTTCAAATCAAACAAGTTTTCCTAGGCTTCTCTGAAACCACCACCTTCATAATTTCTTACAGTTTAATAATATTCTATTACATTTAGATATCATAACTCGTTCAACCATTCCCCAACTGAGGGGAGCCCTTTAGTTTTTTAATTCTTTGCCACCACAAAAAGAGCAGTTATAAATATGCTTGTATATGAGACCTTTTCGTTTAATCCTTTTGGGGTAGAGGCCTTGGAGGCATATTTCTGGATCAAATGCTATGCATAGTTTAGTAACTTTGGGGACATAGTTCCAAATTGCTTTCCAGAATTAAAAGATACCTTTAAAATACAAATATTCTTCTGGTTTTGCTATATGGTTACAAGCTGAGATATACCAGTCTTCAAAAATTTAAAGCCTTGAGAAGACAAAATTGATCTTATATGATTTTCTTATTGATGTTTTCTATAACTTCATAAGTCTTAGTTCTTTGTCTCTGAACTTGGATTAGAATTCAGCTGGTCTATATTGGGTTAAGTTAAAAAAATCCAGCTCTCTCACTAGTTACAGGTCTATTCTTGCCTCAAGGAATTTGGCTGATATGATATGGGAGATATGATATACAAAGGAAAGATGAACACAAGGGAGTTAGGATTTAATATCTTTGCACCACTAAGTTATTCTCCAAAAATGTCTGGTTTGCTGTCCAAAAGTCTAGGCCACTATCTCGCACCTGGACTCAAATGAGGATCACAGTCTCAGGAGGGAAGGAGTGTGGTTGTTGCCAGCCCCCATTACCAAACTTCCAACCAATCTTCTTGTTCCTTGTGTCTCAGCTCCATAACCACTCATGTTGTCCTCAATCCCAGGGCATCATCTACCTTGTTCTGTCCTTTGTTCTCTACTCCCCCAAATCTATAAAAGGGCTGTTTTGTTTGGGGCCTTTGGTGTAAATGGAAACAATCCATTGATCCATTTATTGAGAGTCAGCATACTTCTGTTTATAAATGTTGTCTTGCACAGAGGAATTGATTCAGTTTATCTTTTTGTTAAATTCACCCCAAAACAGTTGGATATAAGTACCATAAGATGAAAGTTCCAAAGGAAAGTTACATTCAGAATTTTTAATCATATTTCTATTTCCACTTCTGATCTTTGACTTTCTTCTTTAATTGTATATCACTAGCTATATAAGTTTTGGGATTATAACTAAAAGAGTCTTCCCCAAGTGACCTCTCAGACTCATTTTTCCCCTGTCAAGAATTTCCTCTGGAAATGTTGGCATATGGTTTATGTCTAGGCTTCCACAGATGTTGAGTTGAAGGAGTCTTCTATTCAAATATAAGCATTCAAAGGAAAAGGGCATTTCAGGTATAGCATAGTCTTTTCTCCAACCTCCCAGAAAAATGAAAGACAATGTAAAAGACTCACAGTGGCCCATAAACAATTGATTTTCTTCTTTTCCTCTTTTTGATAATCTCACCTTCATACCAGGGATCTGATGTACACGACACTAGCTTTAGAAGATGATCTTAGGATCTGGAAACTTCCAGAAGAAAACAAATTTGGAATTACTAGAGAAAGAAAACCATGATATGCTTGTGAGTCCCACTTAAACTCCAGAGTCCCATAAATACCTCCAGCTTTATGGTATTACCATAGTGGACTCCATTCCCTGGAAAGAAATTATCATGGGACTGCTAGAGAGACACCCCCCCTTCTCATTGAACCAACACCATCTGAATCACAATTCAGTAGCAGCTTTTTGGACCTGTGTATATTGACTCCATCCCTTGTTGCTCTCCCAGCCCCAGAGTCATGCATGTGATCCTCTTCTGTTCTGTAAAACTATGGTTTAGAAGCTCCCAATATTTCTCCAGAAACCTGGGCTTTGGACACTTCTACCATTCAGCTTCAAGGTTTGCTTCTGTAAAGCTGCCATCTCTTGGATTGACAGCATATGCCACTGCCTTTTCTCTGCTGGCTCTCCTGGGGTTCACTGCCTGTCATTGATACCTCTCTGATTACCTAGATGAGAATATGCAACCTGAAAATGCATTTGTCCAAATGTTGACATTGTTTGTCTATAGGGGATGACTATGCAGGTGTACATGCTTCCCCTATTCCCAGGTACATTCTGAACACTCTGGTTCCTGGTCTACTCATTGGTTTGGGAACTCTGGAGAGACTCTGAATTGACTTCAGACCCTGCGCATGCCTGCTCTGAGGCCAGATTGTAATCCTGGGTAGTTGAAGGTTGTGTAGAAACCTAAAGGGCTCTGAGGAGACCTTGAACCTTCCAGCTTACTACCTTCAGTAGGAAGCTCACTGAAACTTTGCCTAGATTCTTTCCCCAATGTTTAGTGCCCTCTCATGCCTTATGCTCTCTCATGCCAGTACCACTGAACTTTGGGCTGCCAAAGAATATACATATCTCCTCAATTACTATTTGTTTTCTCATTTCTATTTTTATTCAACTTTAACCCTCTGATAATCCATTCCAGATTTTCCCTTCCCTTTTACAATCTATGAAATTTGTCTAAAATGAACAAAAATCTACTGAACTCCCATGTTCTTCTCCTCTACTCTGCCTCAGTTACATATAGGTATGGTCATATTCTTTGATCTTGCCATCATATCTAAGTGCTCCATTTCTGTACTTAATTAATTCCAAATTCTTTTATCTTATCATAACATTCTGTCGTTCCATCCTTCCCTATTTTTACCACTCCTAACCTATCATTTTATTCTATTGAGAGCTCTAACCCCTTAATGAACCAGTTCCACTCCACACTATATCCTTAAATCCCTTATTGCCTTCATCTGTCACCAATCATACTTTGGCAAAAACCAACCTTGAATTACTCCCAGTTTCTGCCTTGTTTGTTTCTATTGACGCATGAGGAGGAGGAAGTCACCCATTCATATCTACTGGATCCAGTGTACACTTACAGTGTCTAATCTCAATTGAACCTTTACTATAACAAGGCAATTACTTTATTCATCATAACTGATTATTTCTTTATTACATTGGTGGTTCCAAATCTTCTCTCTGTCCCCTCCAGCTTCTTAAAAAATGCCTTTTATTTCCACATTCTCAGCTAAGAATCCTTCTTCACATTTCATTGAAAAAAAGGTTATTTTCCTCTGAGGTTGAGTCTCACCTCCCTTAGGCCTCAAAAGCTAATCTCTGCCTTGATTCCAGGGGGAAGCGGGGAAGTGGGGGAAACCTTGGGCCTTTGCATGGACTTAAACATTTTATTAATATCTTTTGTTTTTATATCACCCAACTTTCTTCCTATATTCCCCTTGTCCTCTCAGAGGTCTATCCCACATAAAGATTGGTTTTTAAGACAGGAAGAGAAAAAGATCAGCAAAACTGAAAAATTCATCGAAAAAATCTGACAATATATGAAATGTTTCACACTTGTAGCCTTCCTACTGTTAAAAGGAATGAAGAGAGAGAGAGAGAGAGAGAGAGAGAGAGAGAGAGAGAGAGAGAGAGAGAGAGAGAGAGAGAGGGAGGGAGGGAGAGAAAGAGGCCAGTCTTCTTTGAGACTTAAATTGGTCTTTTTTAATCCTGCCTTTGACACGCCCCCCCCCCCCCCGCACTATCTTCTTCTTTACTCAAATCTATGATGAAAATGTGGCCCTCATCTACACCAAGGTGAACCCCTCTACATGTTTTCATGACCTCTTTTCTCTTTCCTAGCAAGTTTCTCCCACTGTCATCCTCTAACCTTCTATCTGTCTCTATCTACTGGGTGCTCTCATGCTATATACAGACATGCACACATCTCCCTCACACTTAAAAAAACTCCATGAGAGACAGAGTCAAGATGGAGGAGAAAAACCAGAGACTCACCTGAGCTCTCCCAGATTCCTCTCCAAACAACTTTAAATAATGCCTCAGAACAAATTCTGCAATGTCAGAACCCACAAAAGAATGGGGTGAAACAATTTCCCAGCCCAAGACACCTTAGAAGGTCAGTAGGAAAGGTCTGTTGCACCAGGGTGAGAGTTGAGCACAGTCTAGTGCAGGCTTCACCAGCACAGACTGGTCCCCAGCAAACCAGCAGCAAGCCTTGGGGGAGACCGAATCTGTGAAGCCACAGTAGCAGCTTACAGGGCACTCAGCCCACAGACAGTAAAGTCTGACAACTATCCAAAAGGAGATTACAGGGTTCCTTCACTGGCATCAGGGACAGGATTTTGTTGCCTTGTCCAGACTCAGATTTGGTTCATAATCCTGGGTTTCAGTCGCAGGGTGAGAACCACTAAAATATCATGGCTTGTGACTACAGGGGAGCTGAAACCCCAGTCATAGTTCCAGGGCTGAAAAGAGTGCTTGTGATTACTCAAAGACCAGAGCACAGGCAAGGAGAGCGGTAAACATGCCTGTCCTAAGATCACACCACCTTGGAAAAACTGAAATAGTACAGTCCCCAGAATTCACTCTGAAAACAGTTGTGCAAAAGACCTTCACTTTGGAAGCAGAGTCTCACTTTAGCATAGAATTAAAAGTCAGCAAGAAGGCTAGAAAAATGAGCAAACAACAACAAATTCTGACCACAGAAAGGTACTATAGTGACAGGAAAGATCAAAGTGTACACTCCGAAACAGACCACAAAGACTCAGAAAAGATAATCAAAACTGCTACATCCTAAGCCTCAAAGAAAAATATGAACTAGTCTCAGTCAAAAAAGGTACTAGGAGAGTTCAAAAAGACTTTTCAAAATCAAATTAGAGAGGTTGAGGAAAAACTGGGAAAAGAAATGAGAGTGTTGCAAGAAAATCATGAACAAAGAATCAACAGCTTGGTAAAGGAGGTACAAAAAATTACTGAAGAAAAGAAGACTCTAAAAAACAGAATATGTCAAATGGTAAAAGAGTTACAAAAACTTGAAGAGGAAAAGAACATCTTAAAACGCAGAATAGGTCATAAGGGAAGAGTACAAAAATTCACTGAAGAAAGTAATACCTTAAAAATTAGAATTTGATAAGTGGAAGCTAATGACTTTATGAGACATTAAGGAAAAATTGAAACCAAAAGAATGAAAAAAATCGAATAAAATATGAAATATCTCATTGGAAAACCAATTGATGTAGAAAATAGATGAAGGAGAGAGAATTTTTAAATTACTGTACTACCTGAAAGCCATAATAAACAAAAGCCTAGACATCATTTTACAAGAAATTATCAAAGAATATTGCCCTGATAGTCTTGACCAGAAGGTAGAATAAAGAATCCACTGATCAACTCCTGAAAAACATCCAAAAATGAAAACTTCCAGAGCTCCTAGATCAAGGAAAGAATATTGCAACCAGAAAGAAACAATTCAAATGTCATGGAGCCACAGTCAGGATAACACGAGATTTAGCAGCTTCTAAATTAAAGGATTAGAGGGCTTGGAGTATGATATTTCAGAGGGCAAAAGTAATAGGATTACAACTAAGAATAAGCTACCCAGAAAAACTTAGTATAATCCTTCAAAAGGGAAAATGAATATTCAATGAAATAGAAGACTTTTAAGCACTCCTGAGGAAAAGACCAGAGCTGAATAAAAAAATTTGATTTTCAAATACAAGACTCAATAGAAGCATAAAAAAGTAAACTGAAAAGTGAAATCATAATAAATTCAATAAGTTTACATTGTTTACATTCCTACTTAGGAATACAATACTTGTAACTCCTAAGAACTTTCTCATGATTAGGGCAGTTAGAAGAAATATACATAGATTGAAGGCAAGGGTGTGATAGGATGATATCTAAAAAAGTAAAAAAAAAAGAGAGAGAAAGAGGAGGGCACTAGAAGAAGAAGAAAGGGAGAGGCAGAACAGGGTAGATTATCTCACATAAAAGGGACACAAAAGAGCTTTTACACTGGAGGGAAAGACAGAAGGGGGGAGTGTTTGAACTTTACCCTCATCAGATTTGGTTCAAGAGAGAATAACATGCACACTCAGTTGAAAACATACACAATCTATTTTATCCTACAGGAAAGTAGGAGGGAAAGGGGATAAGAAAGAGGGGGGTGCTGATAGAATGGATGGCAGATTGGAGGAGGTGGTGGTCAGAAGAAAAAAACACTTTTGAGGATGGACAGAATGAAAGGAGAGAAACAGTAGGATAAATGGGGAGGTGGGGGTTGGAAATAGAATGAAGGGAAATACACTATTAGTACTTGTTAATGTGTAAAAAATTTACAGCAAACTTTTCTGATAAAGACCTAATTTCTCAAATATATTTAAAAAATTGAATAAAATTTACAAAATAAGAGACATTCCTTAATTGACAAATGGTCAAAGGACATGAATTGGCAGTTACAGATGAAGTAATCAAAGGTATCTATTGCTATTTGAAAAATACTCTAAATCATTTATTAGAGAAAGACACATTAAAGCAACTCTGGGCTATCACCCCACATCTATATCAGATTGACAAATATGATAGGAAAACGACAAATTTTTGAGGAGATGTGGGAAAATTGAGATACTAAAGCACTGTTGGTGGAGTTGTATACTGATTTGACCACTCTAGAAAACAATTTGGAACTATACCCAAAGGATTATAAAACCATGCATACACTTTGACCTAGCCATACAACTACTAGGTCTGTATCCCAATGAGATAAAAAACAAAAAGGAAAAGGACCTATCTGTACACAGATATTTATAGCAACTCTGTTAGTGGTGACAAAGAAATGGAAATTGAGGGGATGCCCATCAGTTGAGAAATGACTGAATAAGTTGTGACATATGATTGTGATGCTATAAGAAATGATGAACAGAATGCTCTCAGAAAAACCTGGAAAGACTTATTTGAACTGATGCAAAGTGAAATGAGCAGAACCAGGAGAACAATGTACAGAATAACAGCAATATTGTAAGACGATCAACTATTAAAGACAGTTATTCTCAGCAATACAACAATTCCAAAAGACTTATGATGAAAAATGCTATCCATCTCCAGAGAAAGAATTTATGGAGTCTAAATGCAAATCCAAGAACACTTTTTCTTTACTTTATTTTTCTTGTTTGGTGTTATTTTGGTCTGTGTTTTCTTTCATAACATGTCTAACATGGAAAGATATTTTTGCATGACTGCACATGTATAAGCTCTATGAAATTACTTGCCTTTTCAGTGATGCAGGGGAGAGTAGGGAGTGATAGAATTTGGAACTCAAACTTTTTTTTAAAAAAATGTTCAAATCGTTTTGATGTGTAATTGGGGGAAAATAAAATCTTAAATAATAAAAAATTTAATTAGATATTTTCATTTTTGCTACCATCCTATGTCCCTCACTCTCTTTTCATCTAAACTTGAAAAAGACTTCTATACTTTCTCTCCACTCATTATCTTCTAAACCCTCCGGAAATCTGGCTTCTAACCTTATCATTTAACTGAAACTATTCTCTCTAAAGTTCCCAGTGACCAACTTACCAATTCTAAATGTATCTTTGTACTCCTCATCTTTCTTGATCTCTCTGTAGTATTTGTCACTTTAAATTACCTTCTCTTCCTGGGTTTTTCCTCTCTTCATTCTCCTGATACCTGCCTGAAAATGCCTTCTCATTTTTTTCCCTATATCTTCATTCATGTTACACAGACTAACTATGGTTATTCCCCAAAGCTCTGTCCTAGGCCTTCCCTACCCTCTTCATATTCTATCACTTGATGATCTCATCTACCGTGAGGTAAATTATCATGTCTTTGCTGATTACTTACAGATCAGTTTATCTATCCCTAGTCTTTTTCCTAAGCTGAAGTCCTGCCTTTAGAATACTCCAAAATGGATATCTCATAAGCATTTCAAAGTCAATATATTAAAATCGAAACTTTTCATCTCTTCTCCCAAACACATCCTTCTTCCTAAATTCCTGATTGCCATCAAATCTGTTGTTTCTGCCTCCACAAAATGTCTTACATTTCTTTCCTTTTCTCCGTTTATATGGCCAGACTCAGTACCTTCCCCTCCCTGCCCAGCTGCTATTGTATTCCCCTCAAATGTTACCTTAGATCTCTTTAGTGTGCATATTGCATACTTCTCTGGATTCATAATATTCATCACAGTAATATTCCATTACATTCATGTGCCACAATTCGTTTAGCCGTTGCCTAGTCAATGGGCTTCCCATTGTCAATGGGCAATTGCTTCCCATTCTTTGCCATCACCAAAAATGTTCGCATAAATATTTTATGTATTGTATTGTATATGGAGACTTTCTTCTTATCAATTACCTTCTTTGAGTGCAAGCTTATAAATGGAAACTTTGGGTCAAATGGTATGGACATTATATTTACTTTATTTGTATTATTTCAAATTATCTTCCAGAAAGAGTGTCCTGATTCATAACTCCATCAGCAATGTACTAGTGTGCCTATCTTCCCATGATCTCTCCATTGTTGACTATTTTCATTTTTGTCACCCTTTCCAATTTATAGTATATAGAGTAAAACCTCAGGGTTGTTTTGATTTGCATTTCCCTTGTTACTAGTGATCTAGAGTGTTCTTATATGTGGTTGTTAATAATTTGCAGTTCTTTTGAGGGAACTCTTTGCTCCTATTCTTTGACCACTTATCTACCGGGGGGACTTGCTTGACTGATTCTATCAATAAAAGCACAATTAGCACTTTCAGAATATATTCAGTTATCTAACAAACACCAATAGAATGACCATGGGTCATTCTATTTGGAATCAAAAACCTGAAAGAGATACATATAATCTTTCCTACTTTGAGATTTTTACATATGGAATGCTAACTCAGATTCCACAGAAGGGGAGAAATAAAGTTCTAAATACTAATCTATGAAGAAAGTTTTATTTGTTAATAATGGTATTATAAGATGCATATATGTATGCATTTATTTCATCACAAGAAATATGGATTTATTTATCTTTTTTAGAGTATATATACATATATACATACACATATATTATTTGTCACAAAGCTTATTATACTAAAAATAAAAACTACATGCATCATCACAAACTACATCCTAATACATCATCAAAATTGTAGTGAATGGATGATATGCAAAACATTGTAGTAGTTAACGATTTATTAGTCCTATTATGGGTCTAATAAAAAGAAATGAGAAGCTATCCCTTTCCTTATTTGAAGAGACATAGGGGATTGTGTATGGAATGCTTTACATATTATCAGACTTGGTTGATGTGTTGGTTAGTTTTGCTGTCCTGATTTATTATCCCTTTTTCTTCATTGTCATAAGGGATGACTCTCTGAGTGCATAATAGTGGAGGAATATATCTGAAATAAAGGTTATGTAAAAACAATACCTCAATAATAATTTTTAAAATTAAAAAAAGTTGCTCCACATTCAAGCACCAAAGCCCCTATTAAAAGTAACACTAGAAGATGGCTGATTCCTCTTAGTTCCTCCTAATAATGAACCCAGCAGTTCTGAGGACCTAGTTTACAAAAATGAAGAGAATTTCCTAGCAAATAAGACACTTAACTCAAACTTTGGCATAGATTGGCAAGCATGAAGAAGGTAAAGTAATCAATCATTTTAACCTCCTGAGAGAACCCTATATGTATTAAGGGAGCACAAAGAATAATTGGAATAGCCATTAATACTATCCAATTCTTCAAGAAATGGACTAAAAGGAAGATCCATGGGCAGAAAGTTACGGGCTCTGATTCATTAAGCTATATAGTGTTTTGGTATATAGAACAACCAACCTTAGGGAGAAGGGCAACCAACAATAGGAAGTTACAAAAACACTAGCAATCACACTGCATGCTATTAAACCTTTGCTGAAATAGGTTAGTTTTCCTCACATTCATGTAAAGATGTCAAATTACGATACTTTCTCAATGAGAAAGAAATCCTGTTAGTCCTTTCATCAAAGAAGTAATCAGCATCATGACCAGGAATAGTATTAAGGGTAAAAGAATAGCTTTATGGTTCAGCACTGGGGAAACGGCCAGCAGCACAGCCTCTGTAGCTGCTAGACTGTGTATCTTCAGGAAAAGGAAGGATCAGTTTTGTCTGCTTTAATGGGTTTTAGGTAGGTTAGCTGACTTTTGTACCTTTAAACAGTTTGAATTGTTCATAGAGAAAGAACATATAACCTAGAAAAATCTCTGACTCATGTGACAGAGGTAATTATATTCTTTCCACTTCCTGAAGAGAAATGTCCCCCCATGTGAAATATGTCATTGTTTCTTTGCAAGTATGCATCAGCTATCGTGGATGGAATTTGAAATGACTAAGGAAACTAAGCTTTTAAGCATATTGATTTATTAAGGAAGGCATATCAATTGCATAGCACAAATAATTGAATATGCCAGGCCTTCCTCAGCTTGGCACTGGATCTCGATTATGGAGGGAAACAGAGTTTTATGCATTAAAAACAAACAATTAACAGGATATAAACCATGATACAAGATTGAGTGTTCTGATTTCTAATTGGAGTAAAGATTAGGGGTTTTCTGAGTTGGGAGGAAGAAAGCAGACAGGTACAATTCTCTGAAATCAGAAAAAGACATGTCAACTTTAGAAAACAATTCGATAAAAATTAGAATTGGGCAAGTAGAAGCTAATGAATCTATGAGACATCAAGAATCAGTCAAACAGAATCTAAAGAATGAAAAGATAGAAGAAAATGTAAAATAGCTAATTGGAAAAACAACTGACCTGTAAAATAGATCCAGGAGAGAAAATCTAAGGGTTATTTGTCTAACAGAAAGCCACGATGAAAAAAAAGAGCCTGGACAATATCATCCAAGAAATCGTCAAGGAAAATTGCCCAGAAGTTCTAGATCCAGAGGGCAAAATAGTCATTGAAGAAATCCACCGTTCACCCCCTGAAAGGGACCCCAAACTAAAAACACCAAGGAATACCATTGCCAAATTCTAGAACTATCAAGTGAAGGAGAAAATACTGCAGGCAGCCAGAAGGAAAAAATTCAAATATCGAGGAGCTACAGTCAGGATCACACAGGACTCTGCAGTTTCTACATTAAAAGACTGAAGGAATTGGAATATGATATTCTGTAAGGCAAAGAAGTGGGGACTACAACCAAGGATTAATTGCCCAACAAAGTTGAGCATAACAATTCAGGCAAGGAGATAGACATTCAATGAAATAAGGAATTTCCAGACCTTCCTCATAAAAAGGCCAGAGCTTAATAGAAAATGCAATCTTCAAATGCAGATCTCAAGGAGGCATAAAAAGGTAAACAGGGGGAAAAGAAAAACTTGTAACACAATATGGGCAAACTGTTTACATTGCTATAAGGGAAGATGATACTTATTAATCTTGAGAATTATATATTTATTATGAAATGTAAAAGGGGTATGCATTGATAGAGGAAGTGGGCATAAATTAAAGGGTGTGATGATAACAAATGTGATTTAAGGGTGTGAAGGGATTATAATGGGAGATGTGAAAAGGAGGAGGCAGAAAAAAATAAATTATATCACATGGAGAGGCACAAAAATATATTACAGTACGGGGAAAAACAGGAGGGAAATGAGCATTGTTTGAGAAGTACTCTCATCTGATTGTTTTCAAGGAGGATACAACAAGCTCAGTTAAGAATAGAAATACAGCTAGCTCTATAGGCAATAAGAGGGGAAGGGGGAAAGAAAAGGGAGGGGAGGCTAAAAGGGAGAGTAAGGGAAAAGGGAATTAAAAGGGAGAGGGGCTGAAAGAAGAGAGAGAGGGAAGACTGAGGGAGGTGGCGGTAAAAAATTAAAACTCTATGGTGGACAGAAGGGGAGAAGGGAGTACTAAAAGCATAAACAAGGGGAAAGGAAATGGAGGGAAAGACACAAATAGTAACCACAACTGTGAATGTGAATGGGATGAACTCTCCCATAAAACAGAGACAGATAGCAGAATGGATTAAAAGTCATAATCCAACAATATGTTGTTTACAAGAAACACATTTGAAACAGGGGAATACACACAGGATAAAGGTAAAAGGTTGGAGTAGAATATATTGTGCTTCAGCTGATGTGAAAAATGCAGGGGTACCAATCCTAATCTCAGACAAAGCAAAAGCAGAAATAGATCTAGTCAAAAGAGATAAGGAAGGCTAAAAGGCACCATAGAAAACAAAGCAATTTTATTAGTAAACATATATGTTCCAAGTGGTATATCATCCAAATTCTTAGAGGAGAAGTTAAGGGAGTTACAGGAAGAAATAGACAACAAAACTATACTAGTGGGGGACCTCAGCCTCCCGATCTCTGAACTTGATAAATTTAACCTCAAAAATAAACAAGAAAGGAGTTAAGGAGGTGAATAAAACTCTGTATAAGGGAGTTACGATAGATCTCTGGAGAAAACTGAATGGGGATAGAAAGTATATACCTTTTCCTCAGTAGTGCATGGCACATATACAAAAACTGACCATGCACTTGGCCATAAAAACCTCACAATCCGGTGCAGAAAGGCAGAGGTAGTCAATGCATCCTTCTCAGATCATAACTCAATAAAAATTATATGTAATCAAAGGCCATGGAAATATAAACCAAACACTATTTGGAAACTAAACAAGCTAATCCTAAAGAATGAGTGGGTTAAACAACAAATTATAGAAACAATCAACTTCATTCAAGAGAATGACAATAATAAGGCAACCTACTAAATCTTATGGGACACTGCAAAAGCAATTCTTAGGGTAAGTTTTATATCTTTGAATGCCTACATGAAAAAATAGAGAAAGAGGAGATTAATTAATTGGGGCATGCTGCTGGAAAAGCTAGAAAAAGAACAAATTGAAAATCCCCAAGTAAATACCAAATTAGAAATACTGAAAACCAAAGGAGAGATTAATAAAATTGATATTAAGAAAACTATTGCACTAATAAGTAAAACTAAGAGTTGGTTTTATGAAAAGTGAATAAAATTGATAAACCTTTGGTCAATTTGATTTTTAAAAAGAGAGAAGAAGACCAAATTACCAATATAAAAAATGAAAAGGGTGAACTAACCTCCAACGCACAGGAAATTAAAATAATAATTAGAAATTACTTTGCCCAACTTTGTCCATAAATTCGACAATCTAAAGATATGGATGATTATTTTAAAAAATATAATTTGGCGGGGGGGTGGAGCCAAGATGGCGGAGTAGAAGGACGCACGTTTTCGAGCTCTGAAACCAAAAGCCCATAGAATTAATATAAAAAGAGTCCCCCATAACTTCTGGGTCAATACAAGGTGTACAGAAACAGAGTGGAAGAGATTTCTGTTCCAGGGAGCCCTGGAGACCCGTCCCCAGGGTCTGGCGCGCCCTGGAAAGTGGACCCCACCCCCAGCGCTGCCCTGGCCGTGGCCCCAGAGAAGCTGATCCGAGCAGGCTTCAGAGACTGAAGCTCCGGCAGCTGGGAAAGTCCCTCCACCCACAGAAGCTACAGGTCAGTGAGAGAGAACGCCGGGCTGGAGGAGAGGGAAAGCAGGGCGTCTGCGTGACTCGGGCCCCCTCGGGAGGAAGCGGTGGCGGCAGAGACGGGGGCAGGAAGTGGCGGAGGCAGAGGTGTGGGCGGCGGCTGAGGCGGCAGCGGACCAGGACTCAAGAATCCCCCAGCAGCAGGCAGGATCTTCATTACAGAAGATTCCTGCATAAAACCTGACGGAGCTGAGCCTGGGAGACGGCCCTGCCCCCACCCCACTCTATTACTGAAGGCTTCTGCTTAAAGCCCCCAAGGGAACTGAGCTTGGAAGGCCGGCCCCCCACCCGCCCCCACCCGCTCCATTCCTGAAAGTCTCTACATAAAGCCCCTGAGGGATCTGAGCCTGGGAGACGGCCCAGCCCCCACCCCAGCACCTAAACTAAAGCTCACTGATTGACAGCCGGCAGGAGGAAAGCCCATTTAAATCTCAGAGGCCAAGCACTAGCTGGGCGGATCCAGGCGGGGGTGGAAAGGAATCTCAGAAGTCAAGTAACTGGCTGGGAAAATGCCTAGAAAAGGGAAGAAAAATAAGACTTTAGAGAGTTTTTTCCAACAAATGCAAATGATCCCGACCTTTGAATCTGATGATGAGGACGTATCCTTGCCATCAGGGAAAGACGTGGAGGGCGGGCCCTCAGTACCCCAGACACCCCAGGGGGGTGGTGGGTGGGCTCAGGCCCTGGAAGAGCTCAAAAAGGAATTTGAAAAGCAAGTTAGACAGGTGGAGGAAAAACTGGGAAGAGAAATGTCAGAGATGCAAGAAAAGTATGAAAAACGGGTCAATACCTTGGTAAAGGAGACCCAAAAAAATGCTGAGGAAATTAACACCTTGAAAAATAGGCTCACTCAATTGGCAAAGGAGGTTCAAAAAGCCAATGAGGAGAAGAATGCTTTCAAAAGCAGAATGAGCCAAATGGAAAAAGAGGCTCAAAAGCTCACTGAATTTAATAGTTCTCTCAAAATTAGAATGGAACAGATGGAGTCTAATGACTTTATGAGAAACCAAGAAATCACCAAACAAAACCAAAAGAACGAAAAAATGGAAGAGAATGTGAAATATCTCATGGGAAAAACAACTGACCTGGAAAATAGATCCAGGAGAGACAATTTAAAAATTATGGGACTACCTGAAAGTCATGATCAAAAAAAGAGCCTAGACATCATCTTCCATGAAATTATCAAGGAAAACTGCCCTGACATTCTAGAACCAGAGGGCAAAATAAGTATTGAAAGAATCCATCGATCACCACCTGAAAGAGATCCAAAAAGAGAAACTCCTAGGAACATTGTGGCCAAATTCCAGAACTCCCAGCTCAAGGAGAAAATCTTGCAAGCAGCTAGAAAGAAACAATTCCAGTACTGTGGAAATACAATCAGGATAACCCAAGATCTAGCAGCTTCTACATTAAGGGATCGAAGGGCGTGGCATAGGATATTCTAGAAGGCAAAGGAACTAGGACTCAAACCAAGAATCACCTACCCAGCTAAAGTGAGTATAATACTTCAGGGGAAAATATGGTCTTTCAATGAAACAGAGGACTTTCAATCATTCTTAATGAAAAAACCAGAGCTGAAAAGAAAATTTGACTTTCAAACACAAGAATGAGAAGAAGCATGAAAAAGTAAACAGCAAAGAGAAGTCTTAAGGGACTTACCAGAAGTGAACTGTTTACATTCATACAGGGAAAGGCAATATTTCTAACTCTTAAAACTTTTCAGTATCTGGGTAGTTGGTGGGACCACACATACACATGTACACGCATGCACACACATACACACATGCACACACATACAGAGATAGAGAGCACAGATTGAACTGAATAGGATGGGACCATACCTTAAAAGAAACTAAGGTAAATGGTGAGAGAGAAATGTAGGGGGAGGAAAGAGAGGGAAAGGGAAGGGGGTAACTATATGTCATTTAAGAGGCAGGTAGGAGTTTTTCTTAGTGGAGGGAAAAAGAGGAGAGCTGAGAAAAAAAAAACAAGAAGTTTACCCTCATCACATTTGACTAAACGAAGGAGTGAAATGCACACTCATTTTGGTATGAAAACCTATCTTACAGTATAAGAAAGTGGGGGAGAAGGAGATATTGCAAGGGAGGGGAAGATGGAGGGGAGGGCAAAGGGAGGAGGGAGCAATTTGAAGTCAACACTTGGGGAAGGACAGGATCAAGAGACAGAAGAGAAACAATGAGGGGCAGGTTAGGAGGGATGGTAATCCAGTTAGTCTTACACAACACGACTATCAGGGAGGTCATTTGCAAAACTACACAGATATGGCCTATATTGAATTGCCTGCCGTCCCAAAGGGAATGGGTGGGGAGGGAGGGATGGGGAGAATTTGGAACTCAAAGTTTTAGGAACAACTGTTTAATATTGTTGTTGTAACTAGGAAAGAAGACATACAGTTAATGAGGAATAGAAAGTCATCTGGCCCTACAGGAGAAAAGAGAAGATGGAGACAAGAGAAGGGAGAGATGACAGAAGAGAGGGCAGATTGGAGATAGGGAAAATTAGATTGCTTGGGGTATTGGGGTGGGGGGAGGGGATAAAAGGGGAGAAAATTTGGAACCCAAAAATTTGTGAAAATGAATGTAAAAAATTAAATAAATAAATAAATAAAATTTTAAAAAAAATATATAATTTGGCAAGATTAACAGAAGAGGAAGTTGAGTACTTAAATAACCCCATCTCAGAAAAGGAAATTGAACAAGCCATCAATGAACTCCCTAGGAAAAAATCTCCAGGGCTAGATAGATTTACAAGTGAATTCGATCAAACATTTAAAGAATAGTTCATTCCAATACTATATAGACTATTTGGGAAAATTGATGAAGAAGGAGTCTTACCAAATTCTTTCTATGATACAAAAATGGTTCTGATACCTAAACAAAGAAGAACCAAACCAGAGAAAGAAAATTATAGGCCAATTTCTTAATGAATATAGATGCAAAAATTTTAAATATATTAGCAAAAAGAACACAGCAACTTATCACAAGAATAATATATTATGATCAGGTAGGATTTATACCAGGAAAGCAGGGTTGGTTCAATATTAGAAAAAACTATTAGTATTATTGATCATATCAACAACAAAACTAACGGAAACCACATGATTATCTCAATAGATGCAGAAAAAGCTTTTGACAAAGTACAGCACCCATTCCTATTGAAGACACTGAAAAGCATAGTAACAAATGGAACTTTCCATGGAATAATAAGCATTATCTACCTAAAACCATCAGCAAGCATTATGGGGACAATGGGGACAAGCTAGATGAGTTTCCAATAACATCAGGGGTGAAACAAGGATGTTCATTATCACCACTGTTATTCAATATGGTATTAGAAATGCTAGCTGTAGCAATAAGAGAAGAAAAAGAAATTGTAGGAATTAGAATAGACAAAGAAGAAACTAAGTTATCACTTTTTGCAGATGATATGATGATATACTTAGAGAATCCCAGAGAGTCAAGTAAAAACCTACTTGAAATAATAAACAACTTTGGCAAAGTTGCAGGTTACAAAATAAACCTGCACAAATATTCTGCATTTCTATATATTACTAACAAAGCCCAACAGCAAGAAATAGAAAGAGAAATCCCATTTAAAGCTATGGTAGACACGATAAAATATCTGAAAGTCTATCTGCCAAAACAAACTCAAGGACTATGTGAACACAATTACAAAACACTTTTCCCACAAATAAAGTCAGATCTAAGTAAGTGGAAAAATATCAGTTGCTCATGGGTAGGCCAAGCTAATATAATAAAAATGACAATTCTACCTAAATTAATTTACTTATTCAGTGCCATACCAATCAAACTACCAAATAATTGTTTTCTAGAGCTAGAAAAAATAATATCAAAATTCATCTGGAAGAATAAAAGTTCCAGAATATGAAGGGAACTAATGAAAAGAAATACTAGGGAAGGTGGCCTAGTCTTACCAGATCTCAAATTGTATTATAAAGCAGCAATCGCCAAAACCACTTGGTTCTGGCTAAGAAACAGAGGGGTAGACCACTGGAATAGGTTAGGTACTCAAGACACAATAGTGAATGAATATAGCAATTTACTGTTCAAGAAACCAAAGAAGCCCAGCTTCTGAGATAATAACTCACTGTTTGACAAAAATTGTTGGGAAAACTGGATAACAATGTGGTGGAAACTGGGCATAGACCAATGCCTGACACCGTATACAAGAATAAAGTCCAAATGGATACATGATCTAGATATAAAGATTGATACTATAAACAAATTAGGGCAACAAAGAGTACTGGATTTGTCATATTTACAGAGAATGGAGAAATTTATGACCCAACAAGAGTTAGAGAACATTATGAAGTGCAAAATGGATAACTTTGATTACGTTAAAGTTTTGCACAAACAAACCCAATGCAACCAATATTAGGAGGGAAGCAGAAAACTGGGAAAGAATTTTTGCAAGTAGTATCTGTGATAAAGGCCTCATTTCTTAAATATATGGAGAACTGAGTCAAATGTACAAGAATACAAGTCATTTCCCAATTGATAAATGGTCAAAGGATATGAACAGGGAATTTTCAGAGGAAGAAATTAAAGCTATCTATAATCATATGACAAAATGCTGTAAATCACTATTGATTAGAGAGATACAAATCAAAACAACTCTGAGGTACCACATCACACCTATCAGATTGGCTAACATGACAAAACAGGAAGATAATAAATGTTGGAGAAGATGCGGGAGAGTTGGAACACTCATTCATTGTTGGTGGAGCTGTGAGCTAATCCAACCATTCTAGAGAGCAATTTGGAACTATGCCCAAAGGGCTACAAAAATGTGCATACCCTTTGACCCAGAAATATTGCTACTAGGACTGTATTCCCAAGAGATCATAAAAATGGGAAAGGGTACCACATGTACAAAAATATTTACAGCAGCTCTCTTTGTGGTGACCAAAAACTGGAAATCAAAGGGATGCCCATCAACTGGGGAATGGTTGAACAAGTTGTGGTATATGAATGTAATGGAATACTATTGTGCTATGAGAAACAATGAACAGGAGGACTTCAGAGAAGTCTGGAAAGACTTATATGCTGAGCGAAAGGAGCAGAACCAGGAGAACTTTGTACAAAGCAACAACCACAGTGTGTGAGGAGTTCTTCTGATAGACTTACTACTTCATTGAAATGCATGGACTTAAAAAATTTCCAATGGACTCTTGAGGCAAAACGCCTTCCACATCCAGGGAAAGAACTATGGAATTGGATTGCAGGTAGAAACAAACCATTTTCTTTTGTATTATGTTTTGTTTTGTGGTTTCTCCCATTCATTTTAATTCTTCTATACAACATGCATTTAATAGGAATGTACATGTAGAACCAATATAAGATTGTATGCCATCTCAGAGAGGGAAGGTGGAGGGAGGGGAGAATGAGGGAGAGGGAGTAGAAAAAAATATAAGATATATGGAAATGATTGTCGAACACTGAAAACAAATAAAATAATTCAATTTTTAAAAAAGAGGTACCCTAGCCCTCACTCCCCTTAGTGTCTATATTTAATCAAAGGAACAAAGAAAGTGTAAATGATGAGCATGGGACCAGGTTTCAGATAAGACATATAGGTTGTTAGAGATGTATAATTGTGAGAAAACTCCTTACATCGATCTTTGGATCTGACTGAATATCTGGGCAGCATAATCTAGGACCTTGGTTAAGCATCTCTAAGCAGAAAGTAGAGGGGTCTAGCTTTCAAACCATGCAGAGCCAAGTTCAAACAATACAAAAAAGTTTTCTCACAATTCTCATAATTGAATAAGGTCTTCTCACAAGACAGAAATTGGATTAGACTCATAACTGAACAGAAAGGGAACTGAGCTAGCTCCAGAATTGAGTCACAAGATGGAATCAATATGGGTCACTCAGTTTCCACAATTCCCCCTTTACTCACAGGGAAGCAGATAGTAGAGTATGTGCTTGTATATGTGTAAATATACATACACACCTACATACATACATACATACACACAAGGAGGAATAAACTCTGAGTGTGTGTGTGTGTGTGTGTACTGTCCCACTTTCCTACTACCATGTAGTGCCCAACAGATGGGCCTCCAGCTAGCCCTTCCCTGGGCCCTGAGCCCTTTCAAGAGGGAAAGTTGAACCTGGCCTTACTCCTTCATGTCACTGAGTTGGGCTGAAGATGGGAAGGGGCTGTCCTGGAACTCTGACCAGAAGATATCCCCTCCCTCTGAGTCACTAGGCAGAGTCTTTGACCTAGTAATATGTCTTCTCCTACACATATTCACACTGTTAGGAAAGAGTGGGTGTCAGAAAGATTTTCTGTAGAGTTAGAATGAGAAGCTCCTCTGGCTTGACCCCCAGAGCTTTCATGAGACCTTTCCCTCACTTGCCCTCCAATTAATCTCCATACTTTCCCCATGAACTTCTCCAAGTCCCATTTCCATTCCCCTTAGAGTCTTATGCCTTACTGGGTAACAGAAAATTAATTTAAGATCCAAATCTTGTGCAAATATCTTGACGATAGGTGGGCAAATGTCTCTCCACTCCCATGTAATACAAATTTATTTTCACAGATACCTTCTGAACCCAGAGCCTTAACACCAGAAAGAGATGTTCACCATTGAGTTTTCAAGTAGCCTGACAAGTCAGTGAAGGAATGAGAAATGAGAAATGCTGAGAACTTTTGCTGCTTTCCAAATCACACTAAGAGGCCTGTTTGATCATTTATCATGACCTAAAAAGTAATCTCTGACAGTTCAAAAAAAGTCTTGACTGAAACTGGGGTTGAGGAGGAACAGAGGAGAAAAGGGCAGGCAATCCACTTGCATTCTCTGCACAGAACAATGAATTTGAAATCATAAAACCATATCCCATTCCAACACTATGACTTGTTAGCTGTGTGACTTCAGCTAAGTCATTTACCCTCTCTGGGCTTCAGAGCCTCACTGGTTAAATCAGGAATATGGATGAGATGATCTCACAGGTAGCTTTCAGGCTTCCTTTTCTAAGACATGTTCAGGCCACTAAGAAAAGTAAATGTTACATATATTCATCTCCTCAAATTTCTCCCCTCCTCCCTCCAAAGAAAGATGTCCCACACTCCAATATTTCTTTTATACTATGAGGACAGCACTTCACCTAGTGTCTTCCATAGAACACAATAAATGTATTAAATTGTCCACTTTTGTAAGCTGGCTTAATTCATGCTGCCTCCTTTATACATACAAGGTGACAGTTGTTACAAAGGTTAAAATCCAGTGAAGGGATTTGGAGGAAATCAGAGTGAAGTTGCTGTGATTCAGTCATTGCTCAGTTGTTTCTGACTCTTTGTCTTCCCATTTAGAGTTATCTTTGCAAAGTTGCTGGAATGGTTTGCCATTTCCTTATGTAGCTCATTTTTCAGATATGGAACTGAGGCAAAGGGTGTTGAATGACTTGCTCAGGTTCACTGAGCTAGTGAGTGTCTGAGGTAAAATTTGAGCTCAGGTCTTCCTGGCTCCAGGCCCAGCACTTTGTCCACTGCCCCCATTACCACCCAGCAGCCCCCAAAATGTAGCACCTGTAAATACACTCAATCTGTTCTCTCCCTGTAGGGATTGAGTAGTTTCTCAATCTTTCAGCAGCCTACAGTCTCCCACTCTGGTCAGGAGATGGCATTCAAAAAGCTAGCTGCTCAACTCTGCACCCCACCGAGCCATCCCCACCCCCCATCTCCCTGCCCCTGATCTCCCTGCTCCAGGCTCTTGTCCCTTAATTTCATTCCCTCCTCCCACCTATGGTGACTGGCCACCTTTCAGCTTTTTCACTTTTCTACAGGAAAGCAGGTTTGCCTATGTGAAGTATATAGTTTGCTGAGGTCAGTCTCTAAAAGATGAATAAACAATATTCATTAATTGTTAAAATTCCTACTCCCAACTCTCACATTAATTTGCTCTTTTAATTTCTCTCCCCCTGGACCCAATGATTGAGATAAGCAACATATAAATTACAGTGTTATTAATTAATATATGTAAGTTTTAAGTGCAAGTAATCAGATATACTCTCCTACCCGCATATGGCTCTTAGCCACTCAAGCCCAGAAGAACATTTCTACTTTCATTCTTTTGCTTTTGCCTACCCAGTTTTCTGTGCTAGGAAACTCTTATTACCCTTACAGTTGATGGAGTATTGAGAAGGGGAGGGACTTTCATAGAATGCCTTGGTGACAAAAAGAGGCCAAGAAGCATACTTTGCAAGATCATCCAGTCCAATACGCTTAGGGAAAGTCCCTTCTATTGTTTGGGGTTTATAACCTGCTGGAGCATCCTGGCGGTGCTGCTTTCTGATCAGTTGACTATTGTGGTCCTGTCTGCGACTACATGGATGTGGTTGTGGTTGAGAGCATGGACACACTTGCTGTTCACATAAGCAGTGAACCATATATGAGCAAGTTATGATACCATGTCAGGGTAGGGTGGTAAGGCAGTGGTTGGGTAGGGAAAGTGACTATATTGAGTCTGGGGGCCTAGGATGTGGTTAAAATAGGATTCTTTGTAGCTTGGAGCCCTCAGCAGGCTCTGGATGACAGCTAATTTCATGCCTTTTTCCTGTCCCATCTATAAAATCAGCATGATGTTGAAAACAGTCTCTGAGATTTACAACATTTCTAGGATAGATCTGTAAAACAGGAGAGTGTAATTAGATTATACATGAGGACCCTTCTAGCTGTAAATTCTGTGAGAATTGAACTCCTATACTAACTGACCTCTAGTGAAACAGTCAGAGCTTTGAGTCAAGCTAGAACACTAGAAGAGGGACTGATTCTTACAGTACTGCCATTCCACAAACAGGGTACATGGGACCCTGTTTACAAAGATGAAGAGACATTCCCAGAAAGCAAGATAAATTAACCCAAGCTTATGCCACAGAGTGACAAGCAGTAATGAAATCCTAAGATAGCCACACCCAGGCCCAGTAGTCTATCTTCCTCATGCGACCCACTGAACAGCAGGCATATCCTGATTTAACCATATAATCTGGCTCTACTCATATCACAGGCCCGCAGACTCAATGTAGCCAATTCTATCTAACCCCTCCCCACCTGAGTCACAATCCTAGCTTCTCCTTATATGCTTCATGGCTCCCTAGAACAACAGGTACGTCCATGAAATCATATGTCTCACAGAAACGGCAGGCTTGTCGATGTGATGGGATCCTAGTCACTGCCTCTAACTAGCCACTGCCCCCAGGTCCATTTCTCATATCTTCCACAGAAAGAGCAGGTGTATCCATGCACTCAATCACAACATCCATAAAGTCTCAGACAGGACCGCAATAATCAGCAAAACAGGAAGGAGTACCACAAGGATGCTCCAGTAAAATATAGACCCTAAAGCAATGGAAGCAACTTTCCCTAAGTATGCACCCACACAGTAATAGCAAAAGCTTGGAACTTATGACATAGAGAAGCTTATTATAATATCATTATCATACATACATACTCTCTCCCCATTTTCTGTATGCATTATGGGTAATCACATGTGCAGTTCCACTAAGGCTGGGACCCCTCCCCCATTACTTAATCCCTTAATAAACTCTTCTTCCCTTTTTGATATTCATAATTTCTGATATGTAATTGCATCTTTACCTTATAAAAATCCCTCTTGCTTTCAATAAAGCTGCTGGTTTCTCTTGTAACCCAGACCACTTCTGAAGGACAGCAATCTCGATAAACGCCTATAATTATTCTTTTATTTTAATAAAAATTTATTTATTTAACTTTTTACATTGATTTTCACAAAATTTTGGGTTCCAAATTTTCTCCCCTTTTATCCCCTCCTCCCACCCCAATACATCAAGCAATCTACTTTTCCCTATCACCAATCTGCCCTCTCTTCTATCATCCCTCCCTTTACTTATCCCCATCTTCTCATTTGTCCTGTAGGGCCAGATGACTTTCTATTTCCTATTGACTGTATTTCTTATTTCCTAGTAGCAAGAACAATACTAAACAGTTGTTCCTAAAACTTTGAGTTCCAAATTCTCCCCATCCCTCCCTCCCAACCCATTCCCTTTGGGAAGGCAGGCAATTCAATATAGGCCATATCTGTGTAGTTTTGCAAATGACTTCGATAATTGTCGTGTTGTGTGAGACTAACTGTATTTCCCTCCATCCTATCCTGCCCCGCATTGTTTCTATTCTGTCTTTTGATCTTTTCCCTCCCCAAGTGTTGACTTCAAATTGCTCCCTCTTCCCATTGCCCTCCCTTCCATCATCCCCCCCCACCCTGCTTATCTTCTTCTCCCCCACTTTCCTGTATTGTAAGATAGGTTTTCATACCAAAATGAGTGTGCATTTTATTCCTTCCTTTAGTGGAATGTGATGAGGGTAAACTTCATGATTTTTTTTCTCAGCTCTCCTCTTTTTCTCTCCACTAAAAAGTCTCCTGCTTGCTTCTTGAATGAAAGATAACTTACCCCATTCCATTTCACCCTCTTTCCTCCCACTGCATTTCTCTCTCACCATTTACCTTAATTTCTTTTAAGATATGGTCCCATCCTATTCAATTCACTCTGTGCTCTCTGTCTCTGTATGTGCATGCATATGTGTATGTGTGTGTGCATGCATGTGTGTACATGTGTGTGTATGTGTGTGTGTGGTCCCACCAACTACCCAGATACTGAAAAGTTTTAAGAGTTACAAATATTGTCTTTCCATGTAGGAATGTAAACAGTTCACCTTTGGTAAGTCCCTTATGACTTCTCTTTGCTGTTTACTTTTTCATGCTTCTTCTCATTCTTGTGTTTGGAAGTCAAATTTTCTTTTCAGCTCTGGTCTTTTCATCAAGAATGCTTGAAAGCCCTCTGTTTCATTGAAAGACCATATTTTCCCCTGAAGTATTATACTCAGTTTTGCTGGGTAGGTGATTCTTGGTTTGAGTCCTAGTTCCACTCCCTTTGATCCCTTAATGTAGAAGCGGCTAGATCTTGGGTTATCCTGATTGTATTTCCACAATACTGGAATTGTTTCTTTCTAGCTGCTTGCAATATATTCTCCTTGAGCTGGGAGTTCTGGAATTTGGCCACAATGTTCCTAGGAGTTTCTCTTTTTGGATCTCTTTCAGGTGATGATCGATGGATTCTTTCAATACTTATTTTGCTCTCTGGTTGTAGAATATCAGGGCAGTTTTCCTCGATAATTTCATGGAAGATGATATCTAGTCTCTTTTTTTGATCATGACTTTCAGGTAGTCCCATGATTTTTAAATTGTCTTTCCTGGATCTATTTTCCAGGTCAGTTGTTTTTCCCATGAGATATTTCACATTCTCTTCCATTTTTTCATTCTTTTGGTTTTGTTTTGTGATTTCTTGGTTTCTCAGAAAGTCGTTAGACTCCATCTGTTCCGTTCTAATTTTGAGAGAACTATTATCTTCAGTGAGCTTTTGAACCTCTTTTTCCATTTGGCTAATTCTGTTTTTGAAAGCATTCTTCTCCTCATTGGCTTTTTGAACCTCTTTTGCCAATTGAGTGAGCCTATTTTTCAAGGTGTTATTTTCTTCAGCATTTTTTTGGGTCTCCTTTGCCAAGGTATTGACCCTTTTTTCATGCTTTTCTTGCATCTCTCTCATTACTCTTCCCAGTTTTTCCTCCACCTGTCTAACTTGATTTTCAAAATTCTTTTTGAGCTCTTCCATGGCCTGAGCCCACTAGACATCCACCTGGGATGTCTGGGATACAGACGCCCTGACCTCCAAGTTTTTCCCTGATGGTAAGAATATTTCCTCTTCATCAGAATTGAAAGGCGGGAACATCTGCACCCCCTCAAAGCAACTCTCTATGGTCTTATTTTGCTTCCTTTTTCTGGGCATTTTCCCAGCCAGTTACTTGACTTCTGAGATTCCTGTCCACCCCTGCCTATATCCGCCCAGCTAGTGCTTGGGGTCTGAGATTCAAATGGGCTTTCCGTGGCAGGCGTGGCTGCTATTCAATGTGAGCGTAAGTCCTGGTGCTTGGGTGGGGGCAGGGCCGCCTCCCAGGTTCAGTTCCATCAGGGGCTTTATGCAGAGACTTTTGGTAATGGCCCTGAACTTCTGCCTACTGTCTCGGGCCGCTGCCGCTTCCTCTGCCTATGCCTCCACCGCTGCCTCCCGAGGGGGCCCGAGTCACAGAGACACCCCGCTCCCCTCTTGGCCAGCCCAGACGTCTCTCTCACTGACCTGTAGAGTCTGTGGGTGGAGGGACCTTCCCGGCCACCAGAGGTTCTGTCCCTGAAGCCTACTTGGATCTGCTCCTCTGGGGCCATGGCCAGGGCAGTGCAGGGGTGGGCTCTGCTTTCCGGGGCATGATGGACCCTGGGGACGGCTCTCCAGGGCTCTCTGGAATGGAAATCTTTTCCACTGTGTTTCTGCGTGCCTTGCAGTGCTTCAGAATTTGTGGGGAGTTCTTCTTGCAGGAAATATATGGGCTGTGGGTTCAGAGCTAGCATACGTGAGTCTTTCTACTCTGCCATCTTGGCTCCACCCTGCCTATACTTATTCTTGTAATTACCTCCACCCCATCACCTACTTTCCTGAAAACCTTGCTTAACCTGAAAGTCAAATTTCATCAGTTTAATCTATTGCAGCAACCCCACCCCCATCCCCTGAAGACTATTTCCTTTGCTTGTGATTTGAATCATCTGTCTTGCTTATGTGAGGTTTTAGAAAGGGAGGTCCAGATGATTTAATCTCAATTCTTTGTCATTGATTGCCAATCAGAAAGACACTGATGTTGATTGACATTTTGCTCTGTTGTCTTGTTGATTGTTCTACAAGACCCTGTCAGTTTTCACTTGTGGTTGTTGTGTTCATCCTTCATTTTTGAAGAAGACCATGCCATCAGAGAAATGATGACATGACTTGCACTTGACTTTGATTTGAGTGAGGGAGGGCTGTGCAGGTCACCAGCCTCACTTTCTCCTCCTGAGCCATCTGGATCCAGTGACCAGATATTCATCAGGATGACTGGTGACTGCCCAGGGTGCAATGGTAGACCTTGGCCTTTTTAGGCTAAGGCCTTTTCAGATACTCTCTTAGAGTGAGATAATGCCCATTCACTGAACCTCTTTAAGAAGTAGTCAGGGAATGGCCATTTTAATGAGAAAAAAGAAAAAAAATAACTAAATCAAGGTGGGAGGGAAAGAGAAGCAATTACTGTTGATAACCACTCTAAGCCAGGAGGGTCCAAAAAATAGCCATTAAGTGGAGCATGGGCAAGGGCCTATTGTTGTCCAGTCTATGGGCTTCAGAGTGCACTAGGGTTAAGGGGAGAGAACAGGAGAGTAGGGAAGAGGAGAGGAGAGGGGAAAGGGGAGGGGAGGGGAGGGGAGAGGAAGCCTTTCTCAATCACTCTTAATTCTAGAACTTTCTCCATTAATTATTTCCTATTTATCTGACATATAGCTTATTTGCACATATCTGTTTGCTTGTCATCTCCCCCCATTAGTTGTGAGCTCCTTGAAGGCAGGGACTGCCTTTTGCCTCTTTTTGTATTCTCAGAGCTTAGCACTGTGTCTGGCACTTAGTAGGTATTTAATAAACGCTTACTAACTGATTGAATGCTGATAGTTTAGATTTTTTTCCTCTGAAAACTGCCTGTTCATGTGCTTTGACCATTTATCAGTTGGGGAATGGCTCTTAACAGTAGCACTTTACAATATTTTTCATTCTATTCTCACAAAAACTTTGGTAGGTAGGTAAGTGCTATTATTATCTCCATTTTATAGATGAGGAAACTGATGCAAAAAGAGGTTATGCAATTTAGAGGCTCATAGATCTAGTTAGGTATCTGAGGTTAGATGTCAACTCAGGCCTTCTTGACTTTAGACTAATGACTCCAGTGACTTCAGACTGTTGTGCTCCTGAACTTTCATAAATCTTGTTAAAAACAATATTTTTTTCCAATCCACAAAAATCCTTCTGTTTCTCCCATCCCAACCTTCTCACATAATGAGGATGAAGGAGAAACAAAAACTGTTACAAATATGTGCAAACTTCAGGTTGGCAAGGTATCTCATTCTTTGCTCTGAGTGTTTCACTTCTCACAAGATGGGTACCACGTTTCCTCATTACTGAGTGAGATGAGGAGATTGTGAAGACTTCATAATAAAAATATGGGAAATATTGTATTTTCTAAATAAAATTTCTTTTCCACAAGGCCTCTCTCCCTGGATACTGAGTTTCAGGTATCCAGGGCCTGTGGGCAGTCAGTTGCCACCTCCCCTCCCCCAGCTTTCTTTATGAAGTTTCTGTGGATTGTAGTTGAAACTTGTAGTTTACTCAAATCTTCCCTTTGTTTGTTGTACTGTTGCCACATCAACATTACCAGTTCCCCCTTCTCCCTCTCCATTCCTTTCTAAAGTCACATCAGCAGTTAAGTTAGGTGTGTTGGGAAAGGTGAAAATTTCCTGGGGTTTGCCTAATTTATCATGTTTAGATTGTAAGCCCACCTCCCAGCAAACGGAGAGGTGGGATGGTGGGGAGGTGGGATTCTCTGCGTTAGGGTATAAGAATTGTAATTTGATTTCTGTAAATTGCATCATGGTGGAGGGACACCCCTTTCTCATGAGAATTGTAATAAATCATTTTCTGTTCTTAGTGAGAAGCCTCTTTGTTAATTTAAAATGTTGAGTTAAGGGTCTTTTATCCCATACATCACTATTCTGGAATTGTGGTTTCTCATTACTCTGAAGTAAAACTAAAAAACGAAAAGTTTTTTCTATTTATCATTTGCTGTTATTGTACAATCTGTCCTTCTAGTCCTTTTCAGTTCACTCTATAACAGTTGCCAGGTTCCCAAGTTTTCTCAGGTGTGTCTGAAATCAACTACTTCATCATTTCTTACAACACAATAGCATTACATCATATCCATATGCCATAACTTGTTCAGCCATTCCCCAACTGATGAGCACCCTTTCAGACTTTTTCTTTATTATTTCAAAAAGAACTACAAATATTTTTGTATATCCTTCGAATTTATTTTGCTTAAGACATGCCCTCCCCACCACCTTTCCTCCTTTTCACTCTTCCTCTTCCCCTCCTGTTTTCCTCTTGAGTAAAATATATTTTTGGACCGATCTGTGTGTGTATTCTTCCTTCATTTGATCAGTTCAGATTAGAATGAGGCTTAAGTTTTAGTTCCTCCACTCCCCAAACCTTCCTCATTGTTTGTATACATGACCACTTTCATGCTCTGAGTACGTGAGATAGTTTTCCCTAACCTTCTTTCCCTTTCCCCCTCGATGTATTCCTCTTCTCTTTTTCTATTCTTTTCTTAACATCATCCGAACATAATTTATTTAATTAAACTTCCTCTATGAGCGCTGATGATGATTAGGTTCAGAGGGGATACATATATCATTTCCCCATATTTGAATGTTAGCAGTTTATCTCTGGCTCCTTGTGATTGTTATTGATGTTTACTTTTGTATGTTTCTCTTAACTCCTGTGTTTGAACTTCAAAATTTCTGCCCAGCTCTAGTCTTTTCATCAGGAGTACTTGGAAGTCCTCTCTTTCACTAAACGTCCATTTCCCCCCCATAGAGTTATACTTAATTTTCTGAGTAGGTTATTCTTGGCTGCAAGTCTGTCTAGATTATTCTAAGCTCTCTGTTTCTTTAAAATGATATTTTCTAAATCATGAGTGAACTTGACTAGAGCTCCTTAGTACTTGGATTTTTTTCTTTCTGGCTGCTTGCAATATTATTATTTACTTGGGAGCTCTGGACTTAGGCTATCATATTCCTGACAGTTTTCATTTTTGGATTTCTTTTTCTCCTTGATTTCTTTCAGGAGGTAACTATTTTACTTTGCCTTCTGGTTCTAAAACATCTGGGCAGTTTTCTTTTAAGATTTCTTGAAATAGGACATCTAGGCTTCTTTTTTGGTCATGACTTTCTGGTAGTCCAATGAGTCTTAATTTTTTTCTCATTTTGTTTTCCAAGTTGGTTATTTTTGCTATGAGATATCTTAAGTCTTTTTTTCCATTTTTCCATCTTTTGACTTTGTTATAGTGCTTCTTGGTGTCTCTTGGATTGGTTTATTTGGATCCCTTTTGATTTTTTGCTTGGGCAAAGTTTTTTACCTCTTGTGCCAAGATGTTCATTCTCTTTCAAATTCTTTCCTTCATAGCATTCATTTCTCTTCCCTTTTGTGCTCTAGCACCTTGTTTTCATTTTTTAAAAATTTCAGCTTTCACCTAAACTCTTGCTCCATCTCTGCCAGGAATTTTAGTGGAATTTGTGCCTTTGCTGCTTTTTTTTTAAAGAGGTTTTGGAGTCATTCTCTTTTCTGGTTTAGATCTTGTGGTCCTGCTACCACAACAATTTTTTTATGGTAGAATCATTTTATTTGCTCATTCTTATGTCTTCCTTTTGATTTCAGACAATGTTAGGGGTGGATTTGAGCACATCTGGAGGGAAGGTTTGGGCTGGTCATGATGCAACCTTCTTAGGGGTAGAGCACTGTTGTTATTCCAGGATCTCAGGGACAGTTTGGGCTACTCAGAGTGATAGAAAACACATTTTGGTCTACAATTTTGGGTCTTTTAATGTAGAATTCCTCCCTTGTTTATTCCTCTACAGGTTTCAGACAGGGCTAGAAGGTGGAAGGAAGGAAGATGATTTTTTTCCCAGAGAAATTCCCCAGTTATTGCTTTCTTCTCTTTTCATTTTAACTCTTGCAAATGGAGCTAACTTTAATTAAAGCACCTGCTATGTGCCAGACATTGTCTTCAGAATCACAGATTCAAATAAAAAAAACCAGATAGTTCCTGCCTAGGTAATACCTTTGCAAATTTTAATTTTAACTGCATTGATTTTAAGTAAAACTTTCAAAATTTCACGTCGTCAAAATTCTCAACTTTACCTTCTATGATCCTCTGTATCCTTTGTTTGGTAATGAATTCTTCCTCATCCATAAATGTGAAAGGTAATTTCTTCCTTGATCCTCTAATTTGCTTGAGGTCCCCTTCAATGTCTGAGTAATGTACCCACTTGGACTTTATCTTTGTATATTAATGAAAGATGTTGATTTACAACTAGTTCCTTTACAGACTGCTTTCTAGTTTTCCCAGAAATTGCTGTAAGATAATAAATTCTTGTGCCAGTTTCTGAGAATTTTGGATTTATTAAACAGTAGCATACCATTCTGATTTGCCTCTTTCATTCCTTTTTTTATTATGATGTCCTAAGCTTTCCAGGACCTCTCCTATATATATATATTTATATATATATATGTATGTATATATATGTATATATGTATGTATATATATATGTATGTATATGTATCTATATAGATGTTGTCTTCCTCTCAAAGAATGAAAGCTTCTTGAGGTCAAGAATAGTTTCATTTTGGGGAGGAGCCAAGATGGCAGAGTAGAAAGACCCACTTATGCTAGCTCTGAACCCACAGCCCATAAATTTCCTGTAAAAAGAACTCCCCACAAATTCTGGAGCAGTACAAGCCACACAGAAACACAGTGGAAGAGATTTCTGTTCCAGAGAGCCCTGAAAAACTGACCGCAAAGGTCTGTCACGCACCGGACAGCAGAGCCCACCCTTGCGCTGCCCTGGCCATGCGACCCCAGAGGAGCAGATCCAAGCAGGCTTCAGGGATGGAATCTCTGGTGGCCGCAAAGGTCCCTCCATCCACAGGCACTACAGGTCAGTGAGAGAGATGTCTGGGCTGGCCGAGAGGGGAGCGGGGTATCTCTGTGACTCGGGCCCCCTTGGGAAGCAGGGGCAGCAGTGGCCCGGGACTCCCGGACCAGACAGGAGCTCAGGGCCATTACCGAAGATCTCTGCATAAAGCCACTGAGGGAACTGAGCCTGGGAGGTGGCCCTGCCCCCACCTGAGCACCAGAACTTAAGCTCACATTGAATAGCAGCCATGCCTGCCACTGAAAGCCCTGAGGCTTGGGAGCAGTATTTGAATCTCAGACCCCAAGCACTAGCTGGGCAGATCTAAGCGGGGGTGGAGAGGAATCTCAGAAGTCAAGTAACTGGCTGGGAAAATGCCCAGAAAAGAGAAGAAAATTAAGACCATAGAAAGTTACTTTCTTGGGGGACAGATGTTTCCACCTTTCATTTCTGATGATGAGGAACAATTCTTACCATCAGGGAAAAACATGGAGGTCGGGGTCTCTGTATCCCAGATATCCGATGTGGATGTCCGGTGGGCTCAGGCCTTGGAAGAGCTCAAAAAGAATTTTGAAAATCAAGTTAGACGGGTGCAAGAAAAACTGGGAAGAGTAATGAGAGAGATGCAAGGAAAGTATGAAAAACGGGTCAATACCTTGGTTAAGGAGACCCAAAAAAATGCTGAAGAAAATAACACCTTGAAGAATAGGCTCACTCAATTGGCAAAAGAGGTTCAAAAAGCCAATGAGGAGAAGAATGCTTTCAAAAGCAGAATTAGCCAAATGGAAAAAGGGGTTCAAAAGCTCACTGAAGAAAATAGTTCTCTCAAAATTAGAATGGAACAGATGGAAGCTAATGACTCTCTGAGAAACCAAGAAATCACCAAACAAAACCAAAAGAATGAAAAAATGGAAGAGAATGTGAAATATCTCATGGGAAAAACAACTGACCTGGAAAATAGATCCAGGAGAGACAATTTAAAAATTATGGGACTACCTGAAAGTCATGATCAAAAAAAGAACCTAGACATCATCTTTCATGAAATTATCGAGGAAAACTGCCCTGATATTCTAGAACCAGAGGGCAAAATAAGTATTGAAGGAATCCATCAATCACCACCTGAAAGAGATCCTAAAAGAGAAACTCCTAGGAACATTGTGGCCAAATTCCAGAACTCCCAGCTCAAGGAAAAAATCTTGCAAGCAGCTAGAAAGAAACAATTCCAGTATTGTGGAAATACAATCAGGATAACTCAAGATCTAGCAGCTTCTACATTAAGGGATCGAAGGGAGTGGAACAGGAGATTCCAGAAGTCAAAGGAACTAGGACTCAAACCAAGAATCATCTACCCAGCAAAACTGAGTATAATACTTCAGGAGAAAATATGGTCTTTCAATGAAACAGAGGACTTTCAATCATTCTTGATGAAAAGACCAGAGCTGAAAAGAAAATTTGACTTTCAAACACAAGAATGAGAAGAAGCATGAAAAAGTAAACAGCAAAGAGAAGTCATAAGGGACTTACCAAAGGTGAACTATTTACATTCCTACATAGAAAGACAATATTTGTAACTCTTAAAACTTTTCAGTATCTGGGTAGTTGGTGGGACCACACACACACATACACACACACACTCACACACACACACATGTACATGCATGCACACACACACATACACACATGCATGCACATACAGAGACAGAGAGCACAGAGTGAATTGAATAGGATGGGACCATATCTTAAAAGAAATTAAGGTAAATGGTGAGAGAGAAATGTAGTGGGAGGAGAGAGGGTGAAATGGAATGGGGTAAATTATCTCTCATTCAAGAGGCAAGCAGGAGACTTTTTAGTGGAGGGAAAAAGAGGAGAGCTGAGAAAAAAACATGAAGTTTACCCTCATCACATTCTACTAAAGAAAGGAATAAAATGCACACTCATTTTGGTATGAAAACCTATCTTACAATGCAGCAAAGTGGGGGAGAAGGAGATAAGCAGGCTGGGGGGATGATGGAAGGGAGGGCAATGGGAGGAGGGAGCAATTTGAAGTCAACACTCAGGGAGGGACAGGATCAAAAGACAGAATAGAAACAACGGGGGACAGGATAGGATGGAGGGAAATACAGTTAGTCTTACACAACACGACAATTATCGAAGTCATTTGCAAAGCTACACAGATATGGCCTATATTGAATTGCCTGCCTTCCCAAAGGGAATGGGTGGGGAGGGAGGGATGGGGAGAATTTGGAACTCAAAGTTTTAGGAACAACTGTTGAGTATTGTTCTTGCTACTAGGAAATAAGAAATACAGTTAATGGGGAATAGAAAGTCATCTGGCCCTACAGGAGAAAAGAGAAGATGGGGATAAGAGAAGGTAGGGTTGATAGAAGAGAGGGCAGATTGCTGATAGGGAAAATTAGAATGCTTGGTGTATTGGGGTGGAGGAGGGGTTAAATGGGGAGAAAATTTGGAACCCAAAATTTTGTGAAAATGAATGTAAAAAGTTAAATAAATAAATTTATTTTTACAAAAAGAATAGTTTCATTTTGGCTTTTACATCACCACCATCTACCTTGCACAATGCCTAATTACATAATAGCTATTTAGTAAGTGCTTTTTGAATGACTTCTAATGGATTTAGATAGCAATGGATAAGATGGATGGGAGAGTTGGGATCCTACAGGTGATGCAATCAGTTAGGAAGCTAGTGAAATAGTGCTTGTACTCAGATAAAAATCTGAACCAGGGAAGTCTTTTTAAGAAAAAAATTTATTGAGTTAATTAATTAAGTTAATGAAGAAAAGGTAAAGTGATATGGGTAGACTCAGAGAATAAAGTTACTATAATTATTCCTCAAAAAAAGGTAATATAAAATTTGTTACTAAAATCAATCTAGGAAAGGAAGTAGCCAAGTCATGTGATGGATGTGACACTGTGGATGTAAAATGCTATGGATTCTTTAGACCTTTAGTTGAAGTTTAATATGGTTCAATGTCCCAGGCACACTATAGAACAATTGTTTGTTAATGAGTTACATGATAACATTAGTGTTTACTTCCCTTTGGGAAACTTTTCATGGCTTTTGGTGAGCTTTAGTTTTATTTTTAAATGAGAGGTTTGCTTTAAATGGTTTCAAAGGTGCTTTCTAAGTCTAACTCTCGGATACATGGTTGAGGCTATGTGGAACTGAGAAATGTCTTTGCCCCAAGGTGACCATTAACTTACCATGTGGCAAAGCTTCCAGTGAACGGCTTTGTGACTATATAGGCTTTCCCCCAGCCCTAGATCTTATCTTACGGCTGCCTCTTATGGTCCATGCTCAGTTCTCTCTGGATCAATCTGGCAAGGTTACCACTGTTCTGTTAGTTTTGGAGGGTGGCTCTGACCCCCAACAACTGGAATCAATCAATTTCTCTCCAGTCTAATCACTCATTCTCAGGGAAATAAGAATGAACTGACAAATACTTAGGAAAAGGGAATGAGGAGATGTCCAGTTGGCACATCTACACCTTTCTTAGGAAGATATAATCAGCATCTCAAACAAAATTTCACTTTCCAGTATACATATACCTCAGTTTTTTTTCACTTTGCTTTAAAGTGCTTCAAAGATATTGGATTTAAAAAAATTTTTTTTTTTTTTACAAATTAAAGGTTTGTGGCAACCCTGCATCGAGCAAGTCTATTGGAGTCATTTTTCCAACACCATGTGCTCACATCATGTCTCTGTGTCACATTTTTTTAAATTCTCACATTTCAAACTTCTTCATTATTATTATATCTGTTATGCTGGTCAGTGATCTTTGATGTTACTATTGTCACTGTCTGGGAGAACCATGAGCCATACCCTTATAAGATAATGTATCAGAACTTAATTGATAAATGTGTGTGTTCTGACTGCTATACCAACCAGCTGTTCCCTGTCTCTCTCCCTCTGCCTTGGACCTCATTGTTCCCCGAGAGACAATAATATTGAAATTAGGCCAATTAATAACCCTACAAGGGTCTCTAAATGTTCAACTGAAAACAATCACCACCCTGATTAGACAGCAGCCATCACCATGAAGGCAAGACCTTCCACCTGCAAAAACATTGTGATTCACTGAAGGCTCAGATGATGGATAGCATCTTTTTTAGCAATAGAGTGTTTTTTAATTGAGGTATGTACACATGTAAGGTATGTAAGCTAGTGCTGGCATTTCATTGACCCGGGTATAGACATAAAAGGAAAACCCACTGTGGGTTGGGAGAGCATGCGAAAACTAAAGAGCTTTGCCTTGAGCATTCTTATAGGATAAAATCTTCAATTTCTCAATTTCATAATATAAGGGAATCCTGTCAACTAAATTAATTACAAGGTCTGGAATTTCCTTGGCTAGAGAAACCTGTACCTTCCCCATAAACCATGGGGTGTTTTGCTACCAAAGAAAGAGGTCAAAGAACTCCAGATAGACCCTAGGAGTTTAATCGGTCATCATAATCACTTATAAACAGACAACTGGGGATGGCCAGATAGTTTTGTGGATCCCCAGTAAATACTCCTGGAAAGCCCAGGGGTAATTATAGAAATCAGACAAAGGAAGAAGAAGCTATAGGATGCTTCATTGCTGATTGGTAGCTGTTTGGGGTTTTCCTGCTTAGTCAATGTTTTGTTTAATATTTTAGCTTATACTTAGTATTAAACCTGGTTCCTAGACATCCAGGTGATTAGCCAATTTTTGTTTTGTGTAAATACCCCAAAACAGGACTATGTACTCTACTCTGTACAGGTAGCCATATTCTTTTTATGGCTTTTGCCAGACACATTATCTGAGTTATGACTCAATATCTGAATTATGATTCAGTATCTAAATTATGATTTTTAATATCTGGACTTCCACCTTTCACGGAATTTAAGTTAGTGGCTTTTCACTTCTTCCTATACATTTTAGCTTTTCCCCAGACTGGACCCCATAATATCTTTCACTAAGCAAAGCACTTTTAAAGGAAAAGTCCAGATTAGTGAATTGGTACCATACAATGGAAGACTAATTTAAATAGGTATAGGAAAAAATAAAACTGAATAAATTGTGTGAGATGGTGAAAATTCTTCCTACTCTTTCATTCCTCTACAGATTCCTTGGAGGGAGGAAATATCTGGTTTTGTATTTGAATCTGTGATTCCAAAGACAATGTCTGGCACATAGTAGGCGCTTTAATTAAAGTTTGCTCTATTTGCAAAGGTATTACCTAATTAGAGTTTCTGAACACATGGGCAAAAAAAAAAAAAAAAAAAACGTGAGAAAGAAGGCTGATGCTCTCCCAACTGCATTTGTGAGAAGGCTCCTTAAACAAGACAGCTACTGGGAACATTATTTGATTCAATGAAAGAGGCACAAGAAAGGAAAGATGGGCACTGTGCTGATTGATACTTTAAGGGGAAAGTGGTGAGCCGGGTCTCCTATAGGTGGAAAACTGGTGATCTTGCATTTAGTAAACAGACAGATATAGTAATCTGTCTCTCTGTCTCCATCTCTCTCTCTTTCTCTCTCTCTCTCTCTCTCCATATGCATGTAGACACACTTATATGCATATATATGTATACATACAGACATACACACACACACACACACACAGCCCTGGATTTGGAGGCAAAGGACCATGATTTGAAATCAGGCTTCACCCCTTACTACATATGTGACCATGGGCAAGTTAATTAACTTTTCTAGGCCTCAGTTTCCCCAGATGCAAAATGAAGAAAATGATGTACTAGATGATGTCAAATGTTATTTTCAGTTCTAAATTCATACTCTCCAGCTCTTAAGTCATACTACATCCATTAAATATTGAAAGTTGTTCATCTCCCACCTATTGGCAAAAAATCACTCCCTATTTCTTTGGTCAAGTTCCAATTACCAATTTTCTGTGTGCCCTTGGACAAGTTCCTTAATTCTGTTAAACCTCAGATGCTGTGACGTGCTGGCTGAGAAGAGCTCTGAATCTCTTCCTGATGTCTGCTTTGTCGTTGCCTATCATTTTTCTGTGATTTATTTGTGTTCACAATAGTAAGTGATGAGTCACTATTTTGGCCTCACTCTGGACTGGAAGAAAACAGGCCTTTCCATGGTTATTCTCCTTTGAGGAATCTAGGATTGTGTGTGTGACTGTTGCTGGGTGGGTAGAAGGGAGTTGAGAGGAAAGGGCAAGAGCATAGGATAGAGACTACTGATATACTCAATGTGGGTGGAGCAGATTTGAAGCATGATTCCTTATATACTCTCCTCTCATCGCTCATTCACTGCTTGAAAGAACTAGTCTTGCCTTGCCTAGATTCTGTTCTTTCCATCCCAAAAGGTTTACTTCCACCTGAAGCAACGGTTTCTTCATTTCCTAGCCCACAGGGATCAGTTCTGCCACAGAGGAATGTTGACCAAGAGGTGAGGGCAGCATTGGATAACAATGCTTGCATTGGCATGGGGTGACCTTGTAGCTTCCAGAGGATGATGGGGCAACCCTAGTGCTCTTAGAAGATGAAGACATAGGGGTTCTCAAGGGTTAATGGTAGAGAATTCAAAGTCCTCAGGGCTGGAGAAGTATATACCCTAGGGGCTGAGGGATAGTATTCCCTGAACTCCCAGAAGCTAAAAGAGGTCCCCAAGCTCTTCAGGATTGAAGGGACCCTTTTGACTTCCTAGCGTCAAAAGGAAACATCTGGTGACTCAGAGGCTGAGGTTGTGGGACCTTTCTATTTTACTTTCATGTATATAAAAGGGCTTTTGAATGTCAAAGGGCTGTCCCACTGTCAAGATAGCTCCATAGGGCAAACCTAGAAAGAGCCAAAATCTTCAGCTCTCTGTGTCTTGGTTCCTCATGAGCAAAATGAGAGATCAGATTAGATGATCTCTGAAGTTTTCTTACATCTAAATCTTGTAATCCATTGGAGAAGAGTGTCTCCAGAAAAGGAGGGAGGTGAAGTTGAGTGCCAGATTAAGGGGGAGGGATTGGGATAAGCCAGAGAGCAGACATTTTAGGGCCATCTCTTTCCAGAACCTGTGTTCAAATCCTCTCTGAGGGGCCAGAAGCTGGCATGCAAACCCCAAAGGGAGTTGGAAGCCCTGGAGAACTACAAGAGCAGGTGATCTGCCTAGAGCCAGGAGTCTCTGCTTGGAAGCTCGTCCAGGAAAAAATCCAGGAACTATCAGACTCGGTAAGAGAAGCTGATCCACTGGTTCTGAGGCTACTGGGAAGTCAGGGGAGAAGGGTAAACTAATTGTTTTTTTTTTCCTCAGCTCTCCTCTTTTTCCCTCCACTAAGAAGTCTCCTACTTGCCTCTTAAATGACATATAATTACCCCATTCCATTTCACCCTCTTTCCTCCCACTACATTTCTCTTTCTCACCATTTACCTTAATTTCTTTTAAGATATGGTCCCATCCTATTCAATTCACTCTGTGCTCTCTGTCTCTGTATGTGTGTGCATGTGTGTATGTGTGTGTGTGCATGCATGTACATGTGTGTGTGTGGTCCCACCAACTACCTAGATACTGAAAAGTTTTAAGAGTTACAAATATTGTCTTTCCATGTAGGAATGTAAACAGTTCACTTCTGGTAAGTCCCTTAAGACTTCTCTTTGCTTTTTACTTTTTCATGCTTCTTCTCATTCTTGTGTTTGAAAGTCAAATTTTCTTTTCAGCTCTGGTCTTTTCATCAAGAATGATTGAAAGTCCTCTGTTTCATTGAAAGACCATATTTTCCCTTGAAGTATTATACTCAGTTTAGCTGGGTAGGTGATTCTTGGTTTGAGTCCTAGTTCCTTTGACTTTTGGAATATCCTATTTCACTCCCTTCGATCCCTTAATGTAGAAGCTGCTAGATCTTGGGTTATCCTGATTGTATTTCCACAATACTGGAATTGTTTCTTTCTAGCTGCTTGCAAGATTTTTTCCTTGAGCTGGGAGTTCTGGAATTTGGCCACAATGTTCCTAGGAGTTTCTCTTTTTGGATCTCTTTCAGGTGGTGATCGATGGATTCTTTCAATACTTATTTTGTCCTCTGGTTCTAGAATGTCAGGGCAGTTTTCCTTGATAATTTCATGGAAGATGATATCTAGGTTCTTTTTTTGATCATGACTTTCAGGTAGTCCCATAATTTTTAAATTGTCTCTCCTGGATCTATTTTCCAGGTCAGTTGTTTTTCCCATGAGATATTTCACATTCTCTTCCATTTTTTTCATTCTTTTGGTTTTGTTTGGTGATTTCTTGGTTTCTCGTAAAGTCATTAGACTCCATCTGTTCCATTCTAATTTTGAGAGAACTATTAAATTCAGTGAGCTTTTGAACCTCTTTTTCCATTTGGCTCATTCTGCTTTTGAAAGCATTCTTCTCCTCACTGGCTTTTTGAACCTCTTTTGCCAATTGAGTGAGCCTATTCTTCAAGGTGTTATTTTCTTCAGCATTTTTTTGGGTCTCCTTAACCAAGGTATTGACCCGTTTTTCATACTTTCCTTGCATCTCTCTCATTTCTCTTCCCAGTTTTTCCTCCACCTGTCTAATTTGCTTTTCAAAATCCTTTTTGAGCTCTTCCAAGGCCTGAGCCCACCCGACATCCCCCTGGGGTGTCTGGGGTACTGAGACCCCACCCTCCACATCTTTCCCTGATGGCAAGAATATTTCCTTGTCCTCGTCAGATCCGAATGTCGGGATCATTTGCATTTGTTGGAAAAAACTCTCTATAGTCTTATTTTTCTTCCCTTTTCTAGGCATTTTCCCAGCCGGTTACTTGACTTCTGAGATTCCTGTCCACCCCTAGATCCGCCCAGCTAGTGCTTGGGGTCTGAGGTTCAAATGGGCTTTCCGCAGCAAGCTTTAGTTCTGGTGCTGGGGTGGGGGCAGGGCTGCCTCCCAGGCTCAGCCTCCTCAGGGGCTTTATGTAGAGACCTTCAGGAACGGAGCAGGTGGGGGGGGGGCCCGCCTCCCAGGCTCAGCTCCCTCAGGGGCTTTATGCAGAGGCCTTCAGTAAAAGAGTGGGGTGGGGCAGGGCCATCTCCCAGGCTCAGCTCCCTCAGGTTGTTTATGCAGAGATCTTCCTTAATGAGGATCCTGCCTGCTGCTGGGGGAGTCCGGGCCAGCCACCACCGCCGCCTCCTCCGCTGCCCCCCATGCCTCTGCCTCCGCTGCTTCCTGCCCCCATCTCTGCCGCGCCGCTTCCTCCTGAGGGGGCCCAAGTCACGGAGACACTCCGCTCCCCCCCTCCAGCCAGCCGTCTCTCTCACTGACCTGTAGTTTCTGTGGGTGGAGGGACTTTCCCGGTTGCCGGAGCTTCTGTCCCTGAAGCCTGCTCGGGTCAGCTTCTCTGGGGCTGCGGCCAAGGCAGCGCTGGGGTGGTGTCTGCTTTCCGGGGTGCGACGGACCCTGGGGACGGGTCTCCAGGGCTCCCTGGAACGGAAATCTCTTCCACTCCGTTTCTGTACCCTTTTCAGTGGTCCAGAAGTTATGGGGGACTCTTTTTACATTAATTCTATGGGCTGTGGTTTCGGAGCTTGTAAACGTGTGTCCTTCTACTCCGCCATCTTGGCTCCCAGTCAGGGGAGAAGGGACTCAGTTCTGAAAGGATTGAATCTATTGGCCATCTGACAACTGGGGATAAAGATGAGAGCCAGAGGCCTGGACTCAGCCCAAATCTCCCAGTAACTCTCTATGTAACCTTGGACAAATGATTTCCTCACTCTGAGGTTTGTGTGCTTTGTCCTTTGTTCTTGAAGACAACCATGACTTCAGGGAGATGATAACTTCGGTTGATTTTGATTTGAGTGAAGGAGCACTGTGCAAGGTCACCAGTCTCACTTTCTCCTCCAAAACCATCTGGATCCAGTGGCCAGATATCTATCATGTTGACTGGAGATGGCCCAGGATTCAAGAGGAAACACTGGCCCTTTAAATTTAGGGTGTTTTCAGGTTCTCACTTTGAGTGAGGCAATGCCCATTCAATGAATAGGCTTCTTCAAGAACCCCTTTAATCAAAAAACAAAACCAAAAACTCACCTAACTGTCCCATCAAAGACATAGATGATAGAAAAAAGAGAGGGACACTTAGCAATATCAAGGAATAACTGCTAAGTCTCAAGAGCTGAAGGAATGATGAAATATCCAAACAACCAGAGGAAGTCTGTAAGCACATTGGATAGATTGCACATAGTGGCTTTCTGTTCAGATAAGTAAGAATTACATGGGCTAGAAAGGTGAGGGGAGGTTGTAGATTACATGAATGAAAGGAGCACCCACAGTGGTTAAATCCCAGATTATCTGAAGTATTCCTGTTCATGATTATACAGCTTTTAGTCTACTGACTTGGCAATCTAACCACCATTAATAACAGTTTCTGTGGGAAGAAAAAAGATTGAGATCCAAACAACAGACCGTTTGCAACATAGTCCAGTAGTTGCTACAATATGGATGATGTTTATTAAATCAGTCCATAAATATTTATTAGAGGAAGGGAAGAGGTTGAGAAATTCAGTGAATCCTTCCTGCTGACATTCTGTGTTCTAAGATCCATCTTAGCTCTAATAGTCTTAAGTTTTAATATCCCTCTCATCTATAATATTCTACTTTGTAAGGTACCTTCCATCTGTGACAGTCTGTGTCCCAAGGTTTTTTCCCCCATTAAGACACTTTATAATCTCCTTTTTAGTATCCCACCAAGACCAGACATTCTATGTTCTAAAATCCCGTGGGTTCTTATGTTTTATCTTCTCAGGACCTTTCAGCTCTAAAATGGTTTGTCTTTCCCAACTTCAACATTTTAAGAAATTCTATGTCCTTTTTGATAATTCTGTTTTATTGATATTTTCAATTGAGAATCCAGCTACTCTGCCTCCAATTTCCCCTTTCCCACACATAGAAAAAGCAAGAGAAATAAAATTCCCATTACAAGCATGTGTAGTCAAGAAAAATAAGTGCCCACATTTGGCCATATCCCTACTTCCCCAGCAGTTTACCCACTTGCTATTGCAAAGGGATCAAAGGTGCCACAGTGGAATGTTGGCCAAGAGGTGAGGGCAGCTTTGACTAATGATGCTGGTGTAGGTACAGGGACACCTGAGTTCCCAGAGTTTAATGGGACAAATCTACTTCTCTTAGAAAATGAAGCCCCAACGGTTCTCAAGAGCTGATGAAAGAATTCAAAGTTCTCAGGAGCTGAGGAGAGCACAATAAATTCCCAGGGGCTGATGGATAAAGATCCCTGAACTCCTACGGCTAAAGGAGGTATCTAGGTTCTCCAGGATTGAAGAGAGCCTTTTGACCCTCCAGGGCCAAGGGACATATGTGGGGAGAACAATGTAGATTCTCTGAAAACTCAAAGACTAAAATAGACTTTTAAATATAAACTCAAGATAACAATAACAATTAACAACATTTATAAAAACTTTATTATTTGCAACGAACTTTACAAGCACTATCTCATTCAATCCTCCCAACAAACCCTATTGGGTTTACAAAGTTAAAACTTGGTCCTATAAGAAGTATCAGGAATTCTTATAAAACTCAGAATGAGCTGAGACTGGTGAGGAAAAAATGACAGTAATTTTGGGATGTTTTTTAAAGGGAGATTGGAGGAAAAAGAGGGAATGAAGGATTGAGGGATTGATAGGACTACTGCTGCAGGGACATGGAATAGTGATAATATACGAAGTGTTGAACTCAGACTTCATTCATTCATTCATTCCACTTCTGTATTCTCTGGGGAAGAGAATGATCTTAGGTTTGTCATACTAACTTCATTTCCATTTTTGACAGATAGCAGATTAGTAAACCAGGGATATTATGAAGATATAGCTTACCTAAATTTTAGTGAAGCATTTGATAAAAACCTCATGCTATTTTTTTGTGGAAAAAAATAATAGATGCAGCATAGGTGACTGTGCAATGAGACAGATTCAAAAATAGTGGAATGGTCAGACCAAAGAATAGTCACTAACAGGGTCAAAGAGGTGTTTACTTGACAAGTAGTCAACTCAGTGCTCTCGAGACATGGACTTGGCCTTGTGTGGTTGAACATTTTTATCAATGATTGGATGTAGGCATAACAAATTTGCAGATGGCAGAAAGCTAATAGAGATAGCTCAAACCATTGGAAGACAGGTTCAGGATTCAAAAAGATATTTATAGATGAAAATACTGGGATGAATCAAATAGGATGAAATTTAATGGGCATAAGTCTAAAAGTATTCCACTTGGTAGTAAAAGTACTATATTCAATTTGTAAGATGAGGAAACTGAGGCTCTGAGAAATTAAGTGATTTAATAAAGGTGATGTTTTCAGAAAGAGTCACAACCTCAATATGAATGGAGGCCTACTGTTTCCCAGGCCAGATCTCTGCCAACAAGTAGTCTACCACTAAAGATGACTACTATACCCTTTCACCCACAGGATGAGAGAGATGCCTTCATGGTGGCCGACCTGGGGGTTCTGGCTGAGCAGCACCAGATATTCCTGCAGGCCCTGCCTCGTGTGACTCCATTTTTTGCTGTCAAGTGCAACAGTAGTCCCAGAGTGCTGCGAGTACTGGCAAACCTAGGCACTAGCTTTGACTGTTCAAGTCGGGTGAGCCTCAAGGAGACCCCATATCCACATAGGTCTGGAGGTGGGGGGCCATAATGGGAAGGCAGGAGATTCATGAGAATCAGAAGGAAAAGGTCCTTTGAAATACTGAGCAACTCTGGATTGAATGTAGTAGTTGGGGAAGAGGGAGAACTATAAAAAACTCAGGTTGTGGGTCCAAGGGGTGGGAAGGAAATAAGAACATTGCTAACATGCTTACAGATCAAAGAGGGTCACATCTTTCCTTTCCTTTTCCCATTGGTAACATCTCCAGTAGAGTCTGTCTAAGAGTATAGGATAGGATAGATTAAAAACGTGAACAGGAGGTTACCAATGAAAGGAGCATATATTTGTATGTCTGTTTGGACAAGGAGGTACCATGAACATTTTGAACACTTGTCCTTTCCTCCCCCAATCCCCAAGAACTCCTTGGGAACAATCATTCAGAGAGTATGAAATCCATCTATTCCCCCTCTAGTAAGATCTCCAAGTTTCTTCTAAGGGACTAGTGCTTTCTAAATGGAGTGGGAAAGAATGGGAGGTAGAATAGGCCCTAATGTCCAGAACATCATGGTTGTACCCAATCCTCTTTCCCTGGGTTTTCCAGAGCCCATGGGAGCTTGGACTAGGGATGGGAATGCTCCATGGAGTTCTAATGAGCACTCCAGATTGAGGAGGTGAGAAGGGTATAGCCCCTGGAGGGATAACCTCTGCTGTCATTAGGGGGAGCTGGAACAGGTTCTGAAGATGGGAGTTTCCCCTATCCGGATCATCTACGCCAATACTTGTAAGCAGATCTCTCACCTCCAATATGCTGCTAGCCATGGGGTCCAGCTGATGACTTTTGACTGTGAAGAAGAGATTGCCAAGGTTGCCAAGTTTCACCCCACTGCCAGGTAAGAGTGGCAGAAGAAAGCTGTTGGACACCACTGTTAGCATCAGTTCTGGTCAATGGAGTAATGGAATGGACAGAGATAGTCTGAGCCCAGAGTCCAGAAAGACCTGGAAAGCAGGAGACACAATAAGGCGGAATGTTTCCTCATCAGTTTCAGCTTTCTCATTTCTACCATGTGGATAATAATAGTATTTACTTTATGGGCACTGTTGTGAGGATCAAATGATATACTATATGAAAAGTGCTTTTCAAACCTTAGAGCTTTATTTATAAATGATAGCTATTAAAGGAGTGGATGAATGAATAAGATTGATAGATGATAGATAGGTAAAAAGTATAGGTAAATAGTATAGTTAGTCTATATACTATCTATAAAAATACATATATACTATCTATAAAAAAGGATAGGTAAAACGGTCCCTGACCAGGGGATATCAAGGAGATCCAGGGACAGGTGACAGATGCATCTCCCAGGACATCATAAAGCCACAGCATCAAGGAGGACTAGAAATAGCTAATAGGCAGAAGTCTGCTATAGGTATCATGGTCAGACCATGGAGTCCCAATCAATAACAGGTGATCCTAGGAGGTATCTCCTGCCCACAGACAGCCAGCATAATGCAAAGTCACAGGCAAAGGTCTTAGAGCAATGAGGCAGAGGATCCAGGCAGGATGGATGGGGGAAGATATGACAATGACCTAGACCTTGGGGTAGGAGGTAGGGGCTCAGGATTAGAGGAAGTAGCCAGTAGATCTCAGAAGGTGGGTATAAGGTCTAGGCAGACCCAGAAGATAGGTTAACTCAGGGATATCTGGGAAATGAGGAAAAGTGAAGCTGGAGTGGGGGTGGGGTGAGGAATAGAGGTGACTAGGAGAGACTCGAGGAGCCAGAGCTCACCTTCAATCAATGGCTTTCCTTTCTGCAGAAGTAGGGTGAGGCATTAGAAAGAACACTAGCCCTGGACTCAGACCTGAGTGCAAATTCTGTTTCTAGCACTAGTTATATGGCTTTGGGTAAGTTGCTTTACCCCTATGGGGCACTGGGAAGGGGATGATGATATTTGCATAATAACTTTAGTAAACCTTATTAAGGCATGAGAGAAATGTGGGCTGTTATTCCTTGGCAGGTTGGTCCTCAGACTCTGGACCCAGGACAGTGAGAGCCTGTATCCCCTGAGTGCCAAGTTTGGGGCTCCTCTGGACCACTGTGGCCATCTGTTGAGCATTGCCAAGGACTTGGGAGTGACTGTAGTTGGAATCTGGTGAGTCTTTAAAGACTCCTCCTTCTCCCTGGCTGCTTGAAAGGGAAGAGGCATTGACTAGGAGTCAGAAAGCCTGGGTCCAAGCTGGACTCTACTATGGACTTACTTTGTCAATGACCTTGACCAAAATTTGATCGTGGGCGAATTTCTTTCTTTCTCTGGCCCTCAGTTTCTATTCCTTCACCTAAAGGCAATGATCTCTGCCTTGTTCTCCTCACAGAGGTTTTGTGAGAATTAGTAAACTTTGAAGGGCTTTGCAAAGAGAAAAGCATTTGTAGAGTATTTGTATATGCCTGGCTATGTCTGCATATGTATGTATTTATGTCTGTGGGGAAAGCTTTCCATGCCTATGTGTGAATAAGCACACATGTACCTGTGTTTCTTCATGTGTGCATCTGTGTATTTCCTCAATGCTAACAGTTTGCTTGGCTCCACTCAGTTTCCATGTGGGTTCTGGTTGTCAGACACCACAGAGCTTCAAGAAAGCCATTGCAGATGCCCGGCATGTGTTTGACCTGGGCCTCCAGATTGGGCACCCAATGAGCCTCCTGGATATTGGAGGGGGCTTCCCAGGCAAGAAGAACTTTGTGCCTACATTTGAAGAGGTAAGCAGCCAAGATCCAAGGCTGGAGGGAGAAGGCAGGAAAAGACAACTTAGGGCAAGAGGGTAGGCTCTACCAATGGGGGAAAGACATGTTCCCAGGTCCAATTCTAGCACTTTGTAAAGAAATAAAAGTTTTACTGGTGATCTTTTAAAAATCTCTCTCTTTTAAAAATGCCATCTCTATTTTTCAGTGTTTTACCTCCCACCTAGAGGACTCACTAAAAATACTGGTCATTGTTTAAGAACATGTGCTTCATTCTGCACATATAGTTCCCCTCTCCCTCACTTTCTTTTTTTAAAAAATGTATTAATTTATTTTTCATTTTCAACATTCATTTTCACAAGACTTTGAGTTCCAAATTTTCTCTCCATCTTCCCCTCCCCTCCCCCAAGACACTGTATATTCTGATTACCCCTTCCCCCAATCTTCCCTCTCTTCTATCACACCCCTCCCTTCCCTTATCCTCATCTTCTCTCTTTCCTTGTAGGGCAAGATAGGTTTCTATACTCCATTTTCTGTATTTCTTATTTCCCAGTTGCATGCAAAAACAATTCTCAACATTCATTCCTAAATCTTTGAGTTACAACTTCTCTCCCTTCCTCCCTTACCACACATCCCCACTATGAAGGCAAGCAATTCAATACAGGCTATATATGTGTAGTTATACAAAAGCCTTTCATAATAGTAATGTTGTGTCAAACTAATTATATTTCCTTCCATCCTATCCTGTTTCCCATTTATTCTGTTAGCTCTTTCGTTCTTGTCCCTCCCCAAAAGTGTTTACTTCTAATTACTCTCTCCTCCCATTTGCCCTGCCTTCTATCATCTCGTCCACAGCCCATTTATCCCCTTTTTCCCTACTTTCCTGTAGTGTAAGACAGATTTTCATATCAAATTGAGTGAGCATGTTATTCGCTCCTTTAGCCAAATGTGATGAGAGAAAGCTTCACTTTTCCCCTGAAACTTCCCCTCTATTCCTCTCCACTGAAAAAGCTTTTTCTTGCCTCTTTTATAAGAGATAATTTGCCCCATTCTATTTCTCCCTTTCTCCCCCCAATATATTCCTCATTCACTCCTTAATTTTATTTTTTTAGATATCATCCCTTCCTACTCAATTCCCCCTGTGCCCTCTGTCTATATGTATATAATCCCTCCAACTACCCAAATACAGAGAAAAGTCTCAAGAATTACAAATATTATCTTTCCATGTAGGAATGCAAACAGTTGAACTTTACTAAATCCCTTATGATTTCATTTCCTGTTTACCTTTTCATGCTTCTCTTGATTCTTATTCTGAAAGTCAAATTTTCTATTCAGCTCTGGTCTTTTCCTCAAGAATGCTTGAAAGTCTTTTATTTCATTGAATAACCATTTCCCCCCCGAAGTATTATACTCAGTTTTGCTGGGCAGGTGAGTTTTGGTTTTAATCCTTGTTTGTTTGACTTCTGGAATATTATATTGCAAGCCCTTCCATTCCTTAATGTAGATGCTGCTAGATCTTGTGTTGTCCTGATTGTATTTCCACAATACTTGAATTGTTTCTTTCTGGCTGCTTGCAATATTTCTCCTTGACCTGGGAACTCTGAAATCTGGCTACAATATTCCTAGGAATTTTTACTTTTCACATCTCTTTCAGGAGGTGATCAGGGTATTCTTTCAATATTTATTTTACCCTCCCAGTTCTAGAATATCAGGGCAGTTTTCCTTGATAATTTCATGAAAGGTGATGTCTAGTCTCTTTTTTTATCATAGCTTTCAGGTAGCCCCATAATTTTTAAATTGTCTCTCCTGGATCTATTTTCCAGGTCAGTTATTTTTCCAGTGAGATGTTTCACATTGTCTTCTATTTTTTCATTCATTTGGTTTGGTTTTGTAATTTCTTTGTTTCTCATAAAGTCATTAGCTTCTATCTACTCCATTCTAATTTTTAAAGAACTATTTTCTTCAGTGAGCTTTTGAACCTCCTTTTCTATTTGGATAATTCTTCTTTTTAAAGCATTTGTCTCCTCATTGGCTTTTTGGACCTCTTTTGCCATGTAGGTTAGTCTATTTTTAAGGATGTTATTTTCTTCAGCCTTGTTTGGGTCTCCTTTAGCAAGCTGTTGACTCCCTTTTGATGATTTTCTTACATCACTCTCATTTCTCTTCCCAATTTGTTCTCTCCCTCTTTTACTTGATTTTCAAAATCTCTTTTGAGCTCTTCCATGGCTGAGACCATTGCAAATTTATTTTGGAGGTTTGGGATGAAGAAGCCTTGGCTTTGAAATCTTCCTCTAATGGTATGCTTTGTTCTTCCTTATCCATAAGGATGGAGGAAAATACCTGTTCACCAAGAAAGTAACCTTCTGTAGTCTTTTTTTTCCCTTTTTGGGGGCATTTTCCCAGACAGTTACTTGACTTTTGAGTCCTTTGTCAAGTGGAGGGTATACTCTAGGGACATGTAAGTTCTCAGTTCCTCCAAGGTGGCATAATCAAGGGACAGGAGTTTCCTTTTTTTGGGTCTGGGAGCAACCACAAGCTTTTCTGCCCAGGATCTGTGTGTAGGGTTCCCTCTCTACAATTGCCTACAGCTCCACCACATCAGTCCTCCTCTTCATCCTAGGGCCACCACTCAGTGCTGAGTTTCAGATCAGCCTCTTGATTCTCCCAGGGTCTTTGGGCAAAGGGCTCCAAAAATGGACACTGCGGCCACCTGGGGCCAGGAGTAGGGCAGGAGCCTACTCCCTTCTCACCCAGGTGAAAGAGTTTTCTCACTGAGCTTTGGAGCTGTCTCTGGTGTTCATGGGTTGAGGAATCTGGGAACCACAGCTGCTGCCCTGAAGCCTGCACCAGTCCTGTCCCTGCCAATCCCTACAGCCAAGGCTGAGCTTCACTCCATGGGCTGGGCTCTGCTTTGAGCCCAGTGTGAGAGACTTTTCCTGTCAGCCTTCCAGGATGCCTTGGGCTAGAAATCTTTTTCACTCTGTCATTTTGTGGCTTCTGCTGCTGTAGAATTTGTTTACAGCCATTTTTACAGATATTTTTTGGCTTTGGGGAGGAGCTATAGCAGGCCTGTCCTTCTACTCCACCATCTTGGCTCTGCCCCCCCTCTCCCTAACTTTCCCCCAAGAGGCAGGAGTATTATTTGTCAGTCCTCAGATATCCCTTGTAATAACTGTACCCGAGAGACATCTGAGGGCAGCTTACCTTTATCTTGTAGTACTCACTTTCTGCCCCTTTCAGCAATCAAAATTCTTGAATACAAAAGGTACTGACCATGGGTCTCTCTGAGCATAGCTTGGCTGGTGCTTGGGCAACCAATATCTAGTTCACCTTTGGCCCCATACTTGAAAACCTCCCAGTCAGCTAGAATCTATCAGCAGTTGGCTGAATTCTCAGGGCCTTTCAGAACTCAAGGTCATCTTCACAAGCTGGTGGTGGCATTGGAGAAAGCTTTATGGTCTATAAATATGGACTAGAGCATTACCTCCCAAATGGAATAGCTCTGAAAGTTGTCCACAAAAATGTCAGCTCAGCAAACACACTCTCTACTACCTGCACAATACTTGGTACTATGTACTCAGCCCTGAGGTGAGATGGTGCTTGAGATGGGAGTGAAAACAAAGGATTAAGAGACCTTGTCCCTGGTCTTAGGGAGTTCAGAGCCTGGAGAAGGAAGAGGAAAAATGGACCCAGATTTTAATCTAGGGGAGACATCTGAGAAGAAGATCTATCTCTGCTATTTAGGACCACACTGTGCTAGAGAGGCAGAGAAAAATGAGTTGACCCAACTCCTGAGCTCAGAGAAGTAGCAGATCCAGGTCCAGCCCTTGAGAAATTCATATGCTTTGTAGGGTAACCAGCCTCCCATTCGCAGGGAAATCCCAAGGTTGGATTGTAACGCACTGACCTCAGAAAGGTTGCTACCATGTAAGCTGTGCCTCAAAGACAGAGAGGATGAGGAAAAACTTTCCATATACTTAGGGGAGAAAGCTGGGGGAAGGACAGAACATTAAAGTCATGGAGGAAAGTAAAGGCTTGGTGTGTGCTCATGTGTTGGTGGGGTGCCTGGTGGTAAACTGAAGAATGCTGGGCCCTAGGGCTGATCTACATGGAATAATTTTAATATCTAAGGAGAAAGATGACAAGTCCCGAGAGATGTGAGATAACTGAATGGCATACCACAGTGCAGAGGCCCTAGCAACATCCCAGCCTTTGGCATGATAAATAAACAGGTATATGCTAAGGACCTTGTATCAGTGGGGCCATGATAACGGGCTTGGCTGAAAGGGAGTGCAGGTTTGGCAACCAGATGAGGTGGTCTCTATTAATGGAGACCATTCTCTTTCCTACAGATGGCTGCTGTGATCAACAAAGCCTTGGACCAGTATTTCCCAGAAGACAGTGGAGTGGAGATCATAGCTGAACCTGGCCGCTTCTATGGCACTAAAGTGTGTACTGCTGCCCTCAACATCATTGGCAAGAAGACAGTGATGGAAGAAGGTATACTATCCAATTCGTGGTCTTTGGACTTTGGACCATAGTGTGGTCAAGGGACAAACAGACATCAGTCATAGTCATACAATTAATGTCAGAGGAACCTAGTTCAACTGCTATCTGAATACAGCACATTCTTTTCCTTCTCACATTCCTATTTCTGTCTGGTATCATCATTCACATGATAGCTCAGGATCATGCCTTGGGATCATGCTTGACTTTTGCCTGATCCTCTTCCTCCTCTCTCCAGTTGGTTATGTAATCCTGCCAAATCCACCTCTGAATATGCCTTTGATTTTCTGAAAATGCCATCTTGACATAGGCTCTTATACCATCTGCCCAACCATCTTCACTACTTTCCAGTTGAGCTCACATAGAGAGCCAGAATGAACCTCAGAGGTCATCAAGCTCAACCCTTTCATTTTACAGATGAGGAAGCTGAGGCCCAGGGAGCCTTTGCCCAAGGTTACCCAGGTAGAAGAATGATTGGTGCCTAGTTCTTCTGACTCCAGAACCAAAACTCCTCCCACTTGACTATAGTGCTGCCTCCTCTGATTGGTCCTTTGCAGCCTGCCAGGATGAGTTTTATTAAGCACAGAACTTACCACAGAACTACTCTACTCAAGAATTTTCAGTGCTTCCCTTCTGCCTTCCAAACAAAGTTCACAGTCCTGTGCTTGGCATTCAAAGCCCTCCCAAGCAGATGCCAGCTGACCTTGCCAGCTCTATTCCATATTCCTCCTTTCCAAATGATCTATTCTATTGTCCAGACAAATAGTGCCTACTATGATACAAAGACAAAAACAAAGCAATCCTTGTCCACAAGGAGCTGATAGTCCACTGGGGTTGGGGGTGGGGAAGGGACTTGGTGCAGATAATACAAAATGCATTAAAAGTTATACAAAGTAATTGAAAGGAGGAGAGAAGACTAACAACTTCATGGATCATGGAAGATCTCATGTAGTAGGTGCTATCTGAGTTGTGCTCTGAAGGAAGCTAGGGATTCTAAGAAGTAAAAGTGATGATAATGATGGCATTGTAGACATGGGAGAATACTGATTGCAAAGCCTTGGAGGGAGGATTGAAACATCACCAATGAGATGAATATGTCCTTCCTTTGCTTAAGAATCATCAGTGGCTCCCCACTGTCTTGAGGATAAAGTACAAACTCTCCTGGGTAGGATTGAAAACAATTTACAGTGATAATACAACTACCTTTCCAGGCTGATTACATAACACAGAAAGGTTTATTTTACACAAATTTCCTATTCCCCCAGTGCCTAGCATCAAGCTCTGTACAAGGAAGGCTCTCAGTGTTTGTTTTATGAACATTTCTCCAGCCTCTGGTTGCAGAACTTCAGTGTTGGAGAGCTCCTAGCCTATCTGGAGAGCTCTTGGGGGCAATCATGATAAAGGGGAAGCACAACTCTCACTGATGAGGTCAGGTTTTGATGCTATGGGATATCTCAATGAATTTCAGATTCAGGCCCACTTCAAGTCAGTTGAAGAGATTCATTGTGCTTTTGAGCTTTACACTCTGGTGAATGGCTAAGTTCCTTAGAGAAACTAGCAATTTCAGTAAGGCAAAATAGACAGCTTTATAGGGTATATGATGCTGATTACACAATCATAGAATATAGGAATATATCCATAGAATATAGCAATATGATTAATATTAAAAAGGGAGGAGAGAGTTATTAAGGTCTTAGGTAATAGGGGAGGGATCCTTTCTATGGTTTGGTGCTCAAACATCCAGGTTGTTTTTCTTCTTGTTTGGCTAGCTATTGCAATCCTCTCTGGTCAAGATGGATAGGTAGCTAGGCTGGTCCTGTCTTGGGCTAAATGGATGATATGATTGTGCTTGAGCACAAGAACATTCCTGTTCAAATATGTGGATTGGATCTGGGGGCAGTGGCTATATTGAGTGTGGGGGCAACTTTATTAGAATTCCATCATCACAAGTCCCAAACACCCTCCTGACTGCTCCGTTTTCTTTTCTCTGAAGGTGGTCAGAGAATGATGTACTATGTCAACGATGGTGCCTACACCTCTTTTGCTATTTTGAAGAGAGAGAAGGAAACAAGGATACCTCATGTGGTGAAGGTAAGAGGTCCAAGGGAGCAAGCGTTGATTTTGACAGCTCTGGAGGTAGGGCAAGGGAAAGTTGTCTGGAACTTCCTAGAAAAGAGTAAGTCAGCTAGACAGAGCTATATTTCCTAAAAATTCAGTCATTATAGAGCAAGTTCCCTAAGATTTCCAGGTCAATGTGGGCCTTCATATATAATCTTGACCATCCTTCCCCAGCTTCTACTCAAATCTCACCTCTGAATTTCTCTACTCCAAGGTTGAGCATGGGAAAAAGAGTAATAACTACCTAATGACTGCCAAGGTGACCAGAATAGAGCTGGTACCTCTAACTCCTTGCTGCCAAAGTAGCTCAGACACAACAAATTAGGGTTGCTTAGGAGAGGCCATAGAAGTGTTTGATAAAAAGGGAATTGATCAAATTCACCTGCCTATATTTTTCCCATATTTGGCAACAATTGCCTTCTAAGCGAGTGATTTTCTAGTAAGTTAGCTGAGATACCAGAAGAAAAAAAAGTCTGTGAATTGACCTGACACATAAGTACTAAGATTTATTGAAAGACATGCTTTACAAACTGAGGGTGAGAGAGATTGTTTGGGGTTCTACAACCAGTAAGTGTCTGAGGCAGGAGAAAACCTGCTGGGGGTGGTCTTTGAGTGAGTTTTAAAGTGAGAATCCAGCAATGAGTGAGTAGGAATTCATCAGGGAAAGAAGAAGAGGGAAGACATTTTAGAAATAGAGATGGGCATGAACTAAGAGAAGAAGAATGGTAGGGAATAGGAGATGGAGGTGGTTTGAGCCAAGTCATTTTCTTGAGCTGAATCCTCACTCTCTATTTCCCATCTGGTACAGAGCTTCAATTGCAAGCCACTTCTTTACCCCTCCACACTATGGGGTCCTACATGTGATGCTTTTGATCGTCTGGGTCCAACAGACATCTTGTTGCCTGAGATGTATGTAGGTGACTGGCTGGTCTTTGAAGACATGGGAGCTTACACCCACACCATAAGTTCCAATTTCAATGGTTTTACACGGCCTGAGATAACTTTCACCATTCCTTCTGAGCTACAGTAAGTAGCAGGGCAGGACTGGGAATGGGGATCTGAAGAGATGGACCTCCAGCTAGCTCTTCCCTGGTCTCTAAACCCTTTCATGAGGGAAAGTTGAACCTGGCCTAACTCCCTCATGTCACTGAGTTGTGCTGAAGATGAGAAAGGGCTATCCCTGGAACTCTGACCAGAAGATATCCTCCCTCCGAGTCATTAGGCAGAGTCTTTGACCTAGTAATGTGCCTTTTCCTACACATATTCACACTGCTTGGGAGGGGTGGTTGTCAAAAAGAATTTCTGTAGAACTAGAGTGAGAAATTCCTCTGGCTTGATGCTCAGAGCTTTTATGAGAACTTTCCCTCACTTTTCCTCCAAATAATCACCATACTCTCCCCATGAATTTCTCCTAGCCCCATTTCCATTCCCCTTAGAATCTTATGCCTTACTGGGTAACAGAAATTTAATTTTAAATGCAAATTTCATGCAAATATCTTGAGAATAGCTCGGTGAATGCCTCTCCACTCCCATGTAACACAAATTTATTTTCACAGACACCTTCTGAACCCAGAGCCTTAACACCAGGAAGAGATGTTCACCATGGAGCTTTCAGGCAGCCTAACAAACCAATGAAGGAATAGGGAATGGGAAATGCTGAGAACTTTTGCTGCTTCCTAAATCACTCTAAGAGGCCTGTTTGATCATTTATCATGATCTAAAAAGTAATCTCTGATACTTAAAAAAAAGTCTTGACTGAAACTGGAATTGAGGTGAAACAGAGGAGAAAAGGTCAGGCCAGAGCAAAGGAAATCCATTTGGAATCAAAAAACCATATCCCATTCCAATACTATGGCTTGTTAGCTGTATGACTCTGGATAAATCATTTACCCTCTCTGGGCTTCAGAGCCTCACCTGTCAAATCAGATAATTGAGAGAGATCATCTCACAGGTAGCTTTCAATTCTCCTCTTCTAAGACATGTTCAAACCACTAAGAAAAGTAAATTTACATATATTCATCTCCTCAAATTTCTGCTGTCCTCCATCCAAAGAATGATATCCCAAACCCCAATATTTCTTTTATCCTATGAGTACAGTGCCTCACCTAGTGTCTTCTATATAACATAATAAACATGTATTAAATTGTCCACTTCTGTATGTTGGCTTAATTCATGCTGCCTCCTTTATACATACAAGGTGAGAGTTGTTACAAAGGTTAAAATCAGTGAAGGAATTTGAAGGAAATCAGAGTGAAATTGAATTTCTCAGTTGTTTCTGACTCTTTGTCTTCCCATTTGGAGTTATCTTTGCAAAGTTGCTGGAATGGTGTGCCATTTCCTTATGTAGCTCATTTTTCAGATATGGAACTGAGGCAAAGAGGGTTGAATGACTTGCTCAAGTTCACTGAGCTAGTGAGTGTCTGAGGTAAAATTTGAGCTCAGGTCTTCCTGGCTCCAGGCCCAGCACTCTATCCACTGCCCCCATTACCACCCAGCAGCCCCCAAAATGTAGCACCTGTAAATACATTCAATCTGTTCCCTCCCTGTAGGGATTGAGTAGTGTTCTCAATCTTTCAGCAGCCTGCAGTCTCCCACTCTGGTCAGGAGATGGCATTCAAAAAGCTAGCTGCTCAACTCTGCACCACACTGAGCCATCCCCACCCCCCATCTCCCTGCCCCTGATCTCCCTGCTCCAGGCTCTTGTCCCTTAATTTCATTCCCTCTTCCCACCTATGGTGACTGGCCACCTTTCAGCTTTTTCACTTTTCTACAGGAAAGCAGGTTAGCAGGTTTGCCTATGTGAAGTGTATGCTTTCCTGAGGTCAATCTCTAAAGGATGAATAAATAATATTCATAACAGTAATTGTTCCAGTTCCTACTCCTGTCCCTCAGATTAATTTGCTCTTTTAATTTCTCTCTCCCTGGACCCAATGACTGAGATAAGCGACATATAGATTACTATGATATTAATTAATATATGTAAGTTTTAAGTGCATGTAATCAGACACATTCTCCTAAACTCATATGGCTGTTGAAACTTACTCTCATCACATTTGGCTTAAGGAGGAAATAACTTGCACACTCAATTTGGTAGGAAAATCTATCTTATACTACAGGAAAGTAGGGGAGAAGTGGAGTTTTGTGGGGATGATAGAAGGGAGGTCAAATGGGAGGAGGGGGTGATTAGAAGTAAACTCATATGGCTGTTAGCCTCTCAAGGCCAGAGAAACTTTTCTACTTCTTTCATTCCTTTCCTTTTTCTACCCAATTATCTGTGCTAGGAAACTCTTATTACCCTCACAGCTGATGGAGTGTTGAGAAGGGGAAGGACTTTCATAGAATGCCTCAGGGTCAAAGAGAGGTCAAGAGGCATTCTTTGCAAGATCACCCAAACCAGTGTACTTAAGGAAAGTCCTTTCTATCGTTCTACATCCTGCTGGAGCATCCTGATGGCACTGCTTTCTGATTGGTTGACTGTTGTGGTCCTGTCTGAGACTAGATGGATGTGGTTGTGGTTAAGAGCATGGACACATTTGCTGTTCACATGAGCAGTGAACTATATATGAATAAGTTATGATATTAAGTTGGAGTGGGGTGGGGAGGCAATGACTATGTAGGGGAAGTGGCTATATTGAGTTTGGCAGCCTGAGATGTGGTTAAAGCAGGATTCACTGTAGCTTGAAGTCAGCATGTTGTTGTCAACAGTTTCTGAGACTTACAACTTTTCTGGGATATGTCTGGAAAATAGTGCAATGTAATTAGATTATGCATAAGGACTCTCCTAGCTCTAAAATGTGTGAGAATTGAACTCCTATACTAACTGACCTCTAGTAAAACAGGCAGAGCTTTGAATCAAGATAACACTGGAAGAGGGACTGATCATTTCAGTACAGCCATTCTATGAACAGGGTACATGGGACCCTCTTTACGAAGATGAAGAGACAGCCCCAGAAGGCAAGACACTTAACCTCTGTTTGTGTCATGGTGTGACAAGCAACAAGAAAGGAAAGTGAAACATTTATCTTCATTTCCTAGGATAAATAAAAAAGACTAAGCCGGAGTAGAGGGAATAACTGAGTTGACTATTAATACTTCCCAATTATTCAAGAGAAGAGAAAGAAAAGTCATGGGAAGTTAAGTGATGGGCTCTAATTCAATGAATCATGTCATTTGGGTCTACAATTGTGTAGAATAGCCAACAATAAAGGAGAAGGATGACCAATAAGCAGAGGTTACAAACACACTGAAAAGCACATTAAAATAATTATTTTTTAATAGAAGAACATTCACACCATTGCTGGAGCAAATCAATTTTTCCCAGGTTCATGTGAGGAGAGGAAATGTGGCTAGCTTGCACAGTGGAATCCTATGCCATAGCATAACATAGAGGAATGTAGAATTGAAAACTAATTTAAGTTCTATTTTTGAAACTTCTTCAAACAATATTTAATATTCTGTTCCTTCTCCATGTAAACTTCACCACCACCCACATTCCAGAGAAACTTGCCTAAAGATCAAGCTTCCACCTTCATAACTCCATCCATCACCAACTTTCCAGGGAAATTTGGTTAACCTAAAGGTCAAATCTCATCAATTTAAAATATTATAGCAACTCCCCATCACCTGAAGACTATTCCCTCTGCTTATGATTTGAATCATCTGTTTTGCTTAATGAAGTTTTAGAAGGCGAGGTCCAAATGATTTAATCTCAATCCTGACTATGTCATTGATGTCAGAAAAAGTCAGAAAAAGATACCTATGTTGATTGAGAATCTGCTCTGTCATTTTGTTAATAGTTCTAAAAGACCCTATCAGCCTTCACTTAATGCCTCTGGCTTAGCTTAGGTAGCCATTGACTGTTTTTATTAATAAATTCACACTTTATGAATAAACTGATAATGCTCAGAAAATTGTGCCTTGGTTTACCTTAATTTCAATTGCAGCAGTAAGCAATGAGGCATCTGGCAGCACAGTGGATAGAATGCTGGACCTGGATTCAGGAAAACCTGAGCTGAAATCTGTGTGTAAGGTGATAGTGATTTGTTCTTTTCCTAAAGATACAAGTTTCCAGGATCATGGCCCATAAAAATATCACTGAGCTTGCACTAAGCTAGATAATGTAAACATTTGAGCTCAACTTGTAAACAGCACACTGCACTTGCTCTATACTAACTCACCATGACACAACTAAAGTTAACGTAAACTTACGAGCTTATTGTTGATGTGATGCTTTCTTTTTTGCTTCTCTATAAATCAAAGAGCACTGATCAGAAAGTGCAGAATGTGAATGCTGCGCTTGTTTCTAGCTGCTACCATTGAGAATTAGGGGGATGCTGTACAGGGGGTGCTCTCTCCGGTCATTGTGAGGATAAAGTAATATAACTCCTTATTTGGGGCTCCATTGTCCTTTAAGCCTGCCCAAATCCAAAGAATCTGCGATGGAGCTGAGCTCCAAAATCTAACTTCCAACACTAGCTATGTCAGTTAAACAAGTCAGTTAATCAATCTTTGCCTCAGCTTCCACAACTATAAGGTGAGTATCATAACAGCACTTACCTCCCAGAGTTGTTGTATCAAATGAGATAACATTTGTAAAAGGTTCTTATCACAGTCATTGGCACATAGTAAGAGCTATATAAATAGCTATTCCCCATATTGTCTAGAAAGTTAGCCTTACACTTGTCTATCAGAATTTAGATTCCATCTCCAATACATATCAGCTTTGTAACTGACAAACACAGTTCACTAGGATCTGACTGAAGCTGTCCTTGTCTCCATTTCTAGGCCTGGGACTGACCAGACAACATCACTTCCAGTCTCTGATTATTTTGTAGCTCTTCTAAACTCTCCTCTCCAGAGATTTCCAACCTTCCTTTATGGACTTTTGCTCTTTATATAAAACAACCTATCTTGTGAAACAGCAAGATGCCCAACCCCTCCCATGTGTAGCCTGGTCATTCTCTCTGCCTTAGTACTGTACATAAACCCTTTCTTCAGCCCCATCCTTGGGTACTGCATCACTTCCTGTGTGACACTCCGAGCTACAACTCATTTGCCCTGATTAAAGACCTGCAATTTGTTGTATTGACTGTTTTCAATTAAAATTCATGTTGATAATCCTCCACAAACATTTATCCACCACTCCAGTCTATAAAATTAAATTAACTTATAGGATAGTTACCAACTATCCTGGTTGGTACAAGGATAGTCCTCATGTGATAACAATGAAATTAGAAGTCTAGACCTAGGCCAAATCACAATCTTCTTCCCAAGGAGAAAAAAGGAAGGAGGGAAGGGGGTGGGGAGAGAGAGAGAGAGAGAGAGAGAGAGAGAGAGAGAGAGAGAGAGAGAGAGAGAGAGAGAGAGAGAGAGAGAGAGAGAGAGACTGTAACTACTGTTATTTTATATGATTTATCAGCACCATGGTCAGCACCAGTGTTCCTGCTAAGAACTGAGACCCGATTCAGCACTGAGGATATGAGAAGCACCTGAGCCTTGAAACTGACCATAGCTGCTTGGTTTAAGTAACTCAGTTTTGTCCTCCTAGCATAAAAAGACAAGAGAGTGCAGTTACTAAGCCAATATGCTTAATTAAATTGGCTGATATTTTGTGTTTGGACTGTTCATTGGACAAAAACAAAATTATTTGGAAGAGTCTCTGGAACATGAGGAGGTTGTGGCATTCTCTGCATTTCCTAAACAGAAATTCCCCTAATCAATTAATAAGAACCTGGGATCTTATGGAAGGATTTGATTCTACCCCTAGCTGTACAGGTTCCATTATACTTGGTAAAGGCTGTGGTGGGAAGGTCTTATCAGTGACTGCTTAAACTGCCCTTCTGTTATAACTTCGATTCTGAGATTCCACTTCAGAATGCTGAGGGTGAATTTGAAAACCACGATGTAACAATGAGTAAGATTTGGCAATATGACAAATGGTAGGCTTTCTCTCCTTCTCCACATCGTTTTTAAATGTAATAGATCAGAGCTCAGCCATTACATACACTAGTTGTGGTGGTGGTGCTGGTGGTGGTGGTAGAAGCAGCTAGATGGCACAGTAAATAGAGCACTGGGCTGGGAGTCAGGAGTTCAAATTCACCCTCAGTCACTTGTGACACTGGTTAAGTTAATCAACCTCTGTCATATTCCTCAATTGTAAAATGGGAATTATAATCATTTGATATAACAGTATTTAACACAATGCCTAGCATAAAGCAGGGGCTTAATAAATTCGAATTCCTTTCCTCCTAATAATGTTTGCAAAGCATATTACAAATATCTCATTTGATTTTCACAACACTGGAAGGTAGATGTTATTATGACCCCCATTTTATAGCATAGAAAATTAAGGCAGATGAGTTAAGGACCTAGCCCAGTGCCATAAACCTATTAAGTGCCTGGGACTGAATTTGAATTCAATTCTTTCTGAATCCAGATCCAAGGTTCTATTCAATATGCCACTTAGCTAATGATGAACTAGTGAGAAGCAACCAGGACCTCTCCTGTCTTATTAATTATCTTGGATTTCAACTCCCTAATTAGTCATTTTGTCATTTCACCAGTTTAAGGATCATACTCTTTGAAAGGAAAAAATATAGAAAGAAAACACAAACTGGACAGGTCCTGCCTTTTCTCATTCAACCATTGTTACTATACCATCCACTTGCACCAGTGGCCCTATGCTTTCCTTGAACTTCCTCTACCCTACTAAGGCTTTTTCAACTCCACCTATTGTTGTCGTTAACCTTCCTACCAGACTTAAATCATTAAAACTTTACCTTTACATTACTATCTCATGCTTCTGTATTCTTCTTCCATTACCTGCCCTTGCTTCCATGTCTTTTCTAAATCTAAACTGGTTAATAACTTACCTCTATTTTTATAGTAGCTTCTTTGGTCACTGCTCCATTTCTCTTCTTTATCAGAATTGTATCTGTTTATGCCTTCATAATTTTATTATGAAGAACTTTCCATTCCTTCTGGGAAGACTTGCTATATTAAAACTTAGATCCCAGGGTCATATTTATGCCATTTGTAAACTACTTAAAATCTACTTTCTAAAATCCAGGTTACATGTCAGATAATGTCCAGCTTTCCTCTCCTCTATTGTGAATTTAAAATGGCTTAATCATTTTCTACCAAGGTTACTGTCATTTCTCTTTCAGCAGCCAAATTTTCCCTGATAGAATCAAGTCCAGAATACATTTGCCTTTCTGCTTCATCCTTTTGAAGGATTAAATTACAATAAAGGCAAGTCAAGAATATATCAGCTGATTGGTGTATAGACAGCTGGCAACATGAGTTTTAACACTGACTTCTTTCTTTGATTTTGACTCTCCTGTATTATTGAGTATCTTACCTGCTCCCCTTCTTTCTATATCACATCTATTTTAAATGGAATCTGTATGTAAACACAAACACATACATATACATCCACACTCCATTTTAGAAGAAAACTATAAATATAAGCACACATATACCTATATTTTCTGTTCATTAAAATCCATTTTATAAAATTTCACATATATATATATATATACATAACACATATGAATGCAGACATAGCTATATATGGGCAAATACATATGTATATATTACCATCTCTCATTAAGTACACTACATTCCTAACCAAGAACTCAACATTCCTATTTTTAAGGGGCAGCTTCAAGATTTAATGATAATTTTATCCTTCAAAACACTGAGGAACTAAGGACAAAATTCTGTCCTGGAGTTGATTCTTACTAAAAGGTAGGAACAGCTTGCTGGTGAAGAAATGATGATGCTGTTGTAGGGAATAGCAGGAATTGTCTGCTACAAACCCTAGATTTTAGGAAATCACGTTTCAAATGGGTTCACATAGATAGAATCTCAAGGACTAAAATTCTATTAGAAAAGTCAGTCCAGGAAGAATGGAAAGTATGAAATTGTGAAGACACAAATAGAAACAATTCTGGCAAGAAAAAAGGGGGAGTGGTCAAAACAGTGTGATATGGATACACAGGCAATTTACCAACCAGCTCAGATCTATGAAGGACATAGACAGAGGTCAGAATCAAGGAAAGGAAATTCCTAGGAAACCAAGGTGATACAAAAGTCCTGTAAGAATTGTTTCTTCAACTCTGAGTCCCAGAGAAAGCTAAAGTTGGCAATGAAAACCAAAGTGGAAAAACAATTTATGTTTCAGCCCTACTGGAGGAAAGCAGTAAAAGAATGAGATAAGCAGTAGTAGAATTAGCAGCAGCAGCAGCAGTAGTAGTAGAAGTAGTAGATGGAACCCCAGGGTTCCTAGATGAAGAAATATGAAATAGGTAATTTCAGAAAAAACTGGGAAGACCTTTATAAATGGATGCGGTGCAAAGTAAGCAAAACTAAGAGAATGCCTTATATAATCCTACAAGGCAAAAACCTTTGAAAGACTTTACAGCTTTGATCAATGTGATGATAAACCACAAGTCCAGAAGACTGCATTTGGGACATGCCTCTCACTCTTAAGTCTCTAAGACACTCAAGATGCAGAATGAGACATCCATTTTTTGAACAAGGCCAATGTGGGGATTTGTTTTGCTGAACTACAAACATTTGTTATTATGAAGATTTTATTTTATTTTTGTAATCATTCATTTGGGGCAGGGCGGTGGGGGAGAGATAAGGCAGCCAGATGACTCCTGGGATAGAGAGTTGGGTTTGGAGTCAGGATGACCTGAGTTCCAATCCAGTCTCAGACACTTATTAGCTGTGTTACCCTGGATAAGTCACTTAAGCTCTACGGTCTATGAGATCACAAAGAGTTGATATGACTGAACCACAGCAATAAGAGTAGAAGAGATAATAAATGCTTATAAAATGAATAAATGCATTAACAAAGTATTTAAAAATGCATTTTCCTGGTATCTTGGAAATCCAACTAAAAGGGCTTTAAAAGTATTAAAGATAAGAGACAGAGAAACAAAAACTGACTATATCCTCCAAGCTAGACACCACAGAGAGGAGGTATAATAGTGGCAGTTGGGGCACCCAAAAATTCACAAGAGATAAAAATCTGAGACAGAAACAAGTAGTAAAAACTCATGGTCTGCAGATGCAGATGCTCAAGGATTGAGTAACCAGCAAGAGGAGCTAGTCTTAGTGCCAGGAGTCAAATATGACCCAGATTAAGACTTGGTAAGATGAAATCTACAAATGGAATAGCCTTTGTGAAAATACCATCATGATAATAGCCAGCATATGTTTGGTACTTTAAGGCTAGCAAAGGACTTCACTGCTGTCTTGTTTGATGTGCAAAGCATTCCTATGAAGTTGGGACTATTATTCTCATTCTCATTTTACAGTTGAAGAAACTGAAGTTGAGAAAGGTTAAATGACTTACCCAGGGTCACCAAGCCAGTAAGTGTCTGAGACAGGCTTTGAACTCAGATTTTTTTGACTCCCAGACTAGTACTTTTTCCACTCTGCTACTTACTTGCCTCTAAAAGAAGGATAAGGAAAAGGTGGTGGCTTTGGGTAGCATTATATATTATATATTAAAAAGGTGTATTGAGTTGAGAAATTACTGGAACTAAAAGGGCGAAGCATGGTGGAGAGTATTTGAGTGAAAATCAATGGTGGGAGAAGCAGAAACAGTTTTGTCTATAATAGACATACAGACAGCTAGGTCACTCAGTGGACAGAGCACTGGGCTTGGAATCAGGAAGACTTGTCTTCATGAGTTCAGATCTGGCCTCAGACACTTTACCAGCTGTGTGACCCTGGGCAAGTCACTTAACCCAGTTTGCCTCAGTTCCTCATCTGGAAAAATGAGCCGGAGAAGAAAATGGCAATCTACTCCAGTGTCTTTGCCAAGAAAAGTCCAGATGATGTCACAAAGAGTCAGATCTGACACAACAACTTATCACTTGGAAAAAAACAAGTAATAGCTGATGAGTTTGGGAAACATCACAAAACTGAGGCATGATAAAGGGGAAATGTTTACTCCCTTTCTCTCTGCCTCTGTTTCCTCTCCTCTCTTCTCTCTAAAACGCAGAGCAACTGATAACCATTTGATCTGCCTTAATGATAATTTCAACCACCAAGAGCTAGAAGAACCCACAAGGACATACTTGATCAAATGTTCTGCTAAAGTTTTGACAAACTATTTCTACAACATCCCTCACTGACAATTTTAGTAACCCAACCAAAAGGGAAGAAAGGCAGTTGTCCACGACTCACTCTTGTTGATTTTGACTTTGTAGTGATGCCTTCTTCTTCTAGAGTCCCACCAACCTTCCCTTTAAAGATCTGTTTTAGAATTTTTCAAGGAAGTAAAGTCAAGCTCCTTGGTGCATAGTCTGCAGATTATGTCTTCCCCTTTTTTGGAAACTGGGACATTATTCCTTTTCCTGTCCTGTGGTACTTCTCCTCTCCATGACCTTAGAGGTACCACTGTCAGAGGCTCAGGAATTGCATTCACTGGTTCTTTCACACTCTGAGATTATAAGATTTTGCAACTGCTGAACAATAGGAAGGAAATTGCCCCCAAACAAGGTGGACTTTGCTGCCACCTTCTGGAAATATTTGGTATTACATCCATTTTAAGCATGCAAAGGAAGCTCATAGCATCTAGGAATCAGATGACCAGGATAGTTCAACCGTGTTACACTACTAGCTGTGTAGCCTTGAGCAATCTACTCCTTCCTCAGTTTTTAATTCATCTATAGGCTGTTGTTTTTTAATTTTCATTTTAACTTTTAAGCGAGATGGTGGGAATTGGACAGCTAGGTGACTCAGTCAATAGAGCACTGGAATCAGGAAGACCTGAGTTCAAATCCAGCCTCAGACACGTACAAGCTGTGTGAGTTTAGACAAGTCACTTAACCCTGTTTGCCTCAGTTTCCTCATCTGTAAAATGAACTGGAGAAGGAAATGGTGGACCACTCCAAAATCTTTGCCAAGAAAATTCCAAAAAGGGCAGAGCCAAGATAGCAGAGTAGAAGCAGACACTTGCTAGAACCCTCCTCCCAAGCCCAGTCAAATACCTGTAAAAAAATGACTCTAAGCAAATTATGGAACCATAAAACCCACAGAATGTTGGAATGAAGCAAATCTCCAGTCTAAGACATCCTGGAAGGTCAACAGGAAGAGTCTATCACACCACACTGGGAGCAGAGTGCAGTACAGCAAGGGCCACACTGGCACGGACAGGACATAAGTAGGTCTCAGGGGGACTGAATCTCTGGCACCAATGCCAGTTTACAGACATAACAACCTCAAAATGCCAAGGACAAATTGGAAGGTCAGTGGAAAAAACCTGTCGGACCTGTGTGAGAAGAATAGAATGGTCAGGACCCAGCCCCAGGATGGCAAAGAGGGTGGAGTAGCCCCTGGCAGCTCCAGCAGGGGCAAAGGCAGTGGCTCTTTCTGGAACTCTTGGCCCATAGATTGTGGGGGTTAGAGCAACTGACAGTACAACCCCTATCCCCACTGGAAACAGAAAACTACCTTGACAAAGAGCTCAAAAGTCAAGTAAATGTCTGAGGAAATGAGAAAAAAAACAGAAAAAGAATCAGACTATAGAATCTTACTTTGGTGACAAGGAAGACCAAAACATGCAAACAGAAGAAGATGACAAAACTCCTGCATCCAAAGCCTCCAAGAAAAATATAAATTGGTCTCAGGCCATGGAAGAGCTCAAAAAGGATTTTGAAGATCAAGTAAGAGAAGTGGAACAAAAATTGGGAAGAGAAATGAGAGTGATGCAAGAAAATCATGAAAAACAAAGTCAACTACATGCTAAAAGATAAGCAAAAAATTCTGAAGAAAAGAACACTTTAAAAAATAGACTAACCCTAATGTCAAAAGAGGTCCAAAAAGGCAACGAGGAGAAGAATGCCTTAAAAAGCAAAATTGGCCAGATGGAAAAGGAGGTTCAAAAGCTCACTGAAGAAAGTAATTCCTTAAAGATTAGAATGAAGCAGATGGAAGCTAATGACTTTATGAAAAATCAAGAAATTATAAAACAAAACCAAAGGAATGAAAAAATAACAGACAATGTGAAATATCTCATTGGAAAAACAACTGACCTGGAAAAGAGATCCAGGAGGGACAATTTTAAAACATTGAACTACCTGAAAGCCGTGATCAAAAAAAGAGCTTAGACATCATCTTTCAATAGGTTATCAAGGAAAAAAATTCTAGAAACACAGGATAAAATAAAACTTGTAGGAATATTGTAGTCAAATTCAAGAGCTCCCAAGTCAAGGAGAAAACATTGCTAGTAGCCAGAAAGACACAATTCAAATGTTGTGGAAACACAATTAGGATAATGTAGCAGCTTCTACATTAAGGGATGTAAGGGCTTGGAATATGATATTCTAGAAGTCAAAGGAACTAGGATTAAAACCAAGAATCATCTACCCAGAAAAACTGAGTATAATATCTCAGGGGGAAAAAAATAGTCATTCAATGAAATAGAGGACTTTCAAGCATTCTTGATGAAAAGATCAGAGCTGAATAGAAAATTTAACTTTCAAACACAAGAAGCAAGAGAAGTGTGAAAAGATAAACAAGAAGGAGAACTTAGTAAGGAACTTAGTAAAGTTGAACTGTTTACATTCCTACATGGAAAGATTATATTTGTAACTCTTGAAACTTTTCTCAGTATTGGGGGAGTTGGAAGGATTATATATATATATAGACAGAGGGCAGAGGGTGAGTTGAATATGAAGGTATGATATCTAAAAAATAAAATTAAGGGGTGAAAAAGGAATATATTAGGAGAAGGAGAAAGGGAGAAATAGAATGGAGTAAATTTTTTCTCACATAAAAGAGGAAAAGAAAAACTCTTTCAACGGAGGGGAAGAGAGAGGAGGTGAGAGGGAAAGCGTGAGCATTACTGTCATCAGATTTGGTTTAAGGAGGGAATAATATGCACACTCAATTTGGTATGAATATCTATCTTACACTATAGGAAAGTAGGGAAGAAGGGGATAAGAGGTGTGGAGGGGATAATAGAAGGGAGGGCAAATTGGAAGACGGGGTAATTAGAAGTAAATACTTTTGAGGAGGGACAGGGTCAAACAAGAGAATAGAATAAATGAGGGGCAGGATAGGATGGAGGGAAATATAGTTAGTTTTTCACATCATGACTATTATGGAAGTGTTTTGCATGACTACACATGTATATCCTATATTGAATTGTATGCTTTCTCAGTGAGGATGGGTGGGGAGGGAAGAAGGGAGAGAAATTGGAACTCAAAGTTTTAAAAATGAATGTTAAAAATTGCTTTTACATGCAACTGGGAAATAAGAAATATAGTTAATGGGGTATAGAAATCTATCTTTCCCTACAAGAAAATAGAGGGAAAGAGGATGAGAGAAGGGAGAGATGTGGTAGAAAGGAGGGCAGATTCAGGGAAGGGGTAATCAGAATGCATGATCTCTCAGGGTGGGTGGAGAGATGAGAAGAAAATTTGGAACTCAAAATCCTGTGGAAGTGAATGTTGAAAACTGACAATGAATAAATAGTTTTTAAAATCCCCCCAAAGGGGGAGGGGGTGGTCATGAAGAATCAAACAAGACTGAAAAATGACTAAACAATGGCAACCAACACTCTGGAGCCCAGATCTGAGATTTCATTCGTCTGGGGAATTCTTGGCATTGAAAACATCTTCAACTAATGAAGAGAGACTACTCCTTTCTAACATAATGTCTTGGAGAGTTGCCTGCGTTACTGATTGGTTAATGACTTGCCCATGGTCATACAGCTAATCAGAAAACCCAGGTTTTCCTGACTCCAAGACTAGCCTTCAATCCATCATGGCACAATGCCAATATGGTCTGTAAAATGGGGATTATACTACTTATACTACACCACTCCCATGTTTTGTCAGCTCTAAAAACCAAACCCAACCCACCCTACTGCACCAGGAGCCAGCATTGTGGAGAAAGGAGGCCAGGGATCCTTGGGGAATGCATGGGCACTGTGAACTCCAGTCTAGCATCCTGTGGGAGAAGGTGCCTCCCCTATGTATTCTTCACACAATGTTCTCTGTGATTTATTCAAGGCAGAGATCTATTTATAAAATCAGAGATCATCAGAGCTGGAAGGGAACAGAGAAAACAATACATGAGAACCAAAAGATAGAATGTTAGCTCCCTGTGGGCAGGGGCTGTTCTGTTTCTGTGTCTGTATCTCTAGTGCCTATTATAAGGTTTGGCACATGAGAGGTACCCCAAAATTCCTTGTTGATTAATTGATTAATAGAGTAGAGACTGTCAAAACTGGAGGTGACTTTAATATCTAGAATGCCAGTACTAAGAGGGATCCTTGGTACAGTGGAAAGAGCAGTAGAATTTAGAATCTAAAGATCGAGGCTTCAGATCCTGCTTTTGACACTACCTGAGTAGCCCTGAAAATCACTTAACATCCGAGCCTCAGTTTCCTCATTTTTAAAGTGGATGCATTGGACTAGATGATCTCTGAGATCCCTTTGAGCTCTAGACCTAGGATCTTCCATCCATGTATTGAATGTAATATAGGAGGGACCCAAAGATACAGAATGCTAGATCTGGAAGGAACCTTAGAACATGGGATGTTAAGGCTGGAAGGGGCCCTAGAACTTAGGAATATGGTGAGATGGAAGGAAGGATAGCCTAATACAAAGCAGGTTGGACTTCAAGTCATAAAAGGCTCGAGTCTGAATCCAAAGCTCTGATATTTACTAGTTTTATGTGACACTTGGGGTGGTGAATTTAGCTCTCTGAGCCTTCCTATACCTAAGAGGAATGCTGTGAGTAAAGTACTTAGCAAACCTTGAATGTACAAATGTGTTATTATTAACCTAGAATGTCAGAGTTGGAAAAGATCTTAGGTTGAAAAATGTTCATAAAAAATTAAAAATTGTTCATTGTTTCATAGATTTAGAACAGAAAGGGATCGTCAGAGTCAAAGCTCTTCATTTTATAGATAAGGAAGCTGAGGTGATTTGCCTAGGTCACACACTGAAGAAGAAAGTATCTGAGAGGTGATTTAAACTCAAGCCTTCTCAACTCCAAGTCCAATGTACTGTCCATTGTACCACCTAGTTAGACTTAATAATCCAGAATGTGTGGCACAGAAGGAGAGAACATGAAGGAATCTTAAAACAGAAAGTGAGAGCAGGGAAGTAGATTAGAGACCACTTAGTCAAGATTAGTCAAATCTTCTCATTTTACAGAAGAGGAAACTGAGGGCCAAAGAGGGGGAAGGACTCTTCCAACATTCCACAGCCTGTATTGATGTGAAGGGAAAATTAAACTGAGGTTCTGAGGAAGAGAAAACACTAAGGATCAATGAAAACAGGCAGATACAGAGAGACAGAGAGATAATGATATAGAGAAAGAGACTCCCAGAGAGAAAGAAAGAGAAATATAGAGGGGGAAAGAGACGGAAATGGAGATGGAGACAAAGAGAGAGAAAAAGAGAGGAGAGAGGGAGAGAGAGACAGACAGAGAGAAACAGAGACAGAGAAAAAGAGAGTGAGGAGAGGGACAGAGACAGAGAGACACTGAGAAGATATCAGATGACAAGGGGAAAGATAGTAACAATAGCCTTAATTTTTTACATAAAAGCAAAGAAGCCCCAGATTAGGAGTCAGAGTCCTGGCTAATTCTCTCCGACTTCACATGCATAAAACATCACATCGGACTAATCTTGTTTCCCTTGTTTCTGATGCGCCAGGCATGGAGATCAGATCAAAGATTCTTCAGCTCTTTTGTGTCTTAGACTCCTTGGGCAGGCTAGTGACACCTGTGAGCCCCTTCTCAAAATTGTGCTTTTGAAATAATGAAAGGAAATGCTAAATTGCAGATTTTGTGGTTGCTCAGACATTTCAGTCCTGCCTGGATCTTCATGACCCCATCTGGGGTTTTCTTGGCAGACATCCTGGAGTGGTTTGTCATTTCCTTCTCCGGTTCATTTGCCAGAAGAAGAATGGAAACCAAAAGAGGTAAGTGACTTGCCCAAAGCAAGTATCTGAGGCTAGATTTGAACTCATGAAGAAGAGTCTTCCTAACATCAGGCCTGGCCCTCTATCTACTGTACCACCTTGTTGCTCTAAATTACAGTTAAAAGTCAGTAAAAATAAAGATGATTTTTCTCATCCAAGTTCACAGACCCCCCTGACATGTATGAGAATCCATGGAATTCAGTATTTGACAGCTTTTCCTGCTATCTTCGTGGATGAAATGAAGAGAAGTGGAGGAAATGATGATATAGTGAAATCAGTGGAGAACTGATTGAGTCACTGAACCCAAGCAGTACAGATGAATGCATCCAGGGCTACTAGGAAGGTCTCTAGTACTTGGTTTGGGGCTGGATGCCTTTTTATTTTTTATTAAATCAGAGATATGAATGAAAGCAGAGAAAATATAACTGTACAATTTAAAGATGACATAAACTTAGAAAGGATAACTAACCAAATGAATGACAAAATTGAAATAAAATAAATTTAAACAAACGAACTATGGGCAAAATGTAACATAATAGGAATAAACATAAGATCCTTCACTTACATTTTTTAAAAACACAGGATGGCAGAGGTGAAGCCAGACAATAGCTCATGTGAAAACAGGCAAACAGGAATTTTAATAGACTGTAAATTTAACATGAATCAACACAGTTAACTCCCAGCTGTTTTGGATATTGCTTCCCCTCCTGCAGTCTGGGATCCAGCCAAATTGGATTATTCCAGTTCCTTACACTGGACACTCCCTTCTTCGGGGCTTTGCGCTATCCATCCTTCCTAATTAGAATGCATTCCCTCCTCACCTCAACCTTCCGGAATCCCTCTCTTCCTTCAAGTTGCCTCTTTTGCATGAAATCTATGGAGATGCCCCAAGTGCTAACCCTTCCTCCCAAGGTACTGCAAGGAATCCAGTTAGCTCCTAGTCCCTTTTCCCTGGTACTGGAGAGATCAAGGCTTACCTGAAGTCCACCCCTTAAAATCCCACTTCTGACACCAATTCTGTTAATGGGCCAGTCTTTAACCTGGGAGTGCTAAGAGTTGCACAAGGCAGGCCTAGAGATGGGCGTTCCAGTAATCAAGTAGTGGTTTTATTAATCAGTTTAAGAGTGTGGAATGCTCTCTCAGCTGAAGTAAAAACACAGTTTATATACCTAAAACACACATGGGGAAGGGGAGGGGAGGTGGATTACAATCATTTTCTAGAGCCTGAGTAGCTTCCCATGACAAGCCCACAAGTGGGGGATAATACAATTCTGGAATCCCGTAGGAACCAGATTGTTCAAGCTTTGGGGAAGCATTGCCACCACCACCACCACCACCACCACCTGCAGGCATAGAACCAGAGTTCTATGATGGGAACAGGTTTTACAGTCTATGACTGATTTCACTTAAGGTACACAGGCACAAGAATACAGTGATTGTGGGAGCATTGCCAAGGGTTTGATCACTCCAAACTGCATTGTTAATTCTGACACAAGCTAGAAGAAGCAATTCTGAAAAACCTAAATTATTAGTATATTAGTATATTCATTACACATGTATTGATTATGAAATCATAATTAATATATACACATATATATGCAATGATTTGGTTCTAAATTCAGTTTTCTCAGCCTTGGATTTTCCTTAGGCACAAAATGGGAATTATAATCCTGGATAATCCCATATACAAAAATTCTTATTGTCTCTACCATTAGAACATAAATTCCTTTGATTGGGCACTGTTTCATTCTTTAGGTTTGTGTTTCTAGTACTTAGGAGAATGCCTGGCACATAGTAGAGGCTTAATAAATGGTTATTAATTGAGCGATGGATGACAGCCTCCCCCCAGAAAAAAGCTAATATGATCTTAGACTATATTAAGAGGGGCAGGTGACAGACCCTCTCCTCTGGCTTGTCATATGACCTCTGTCATATTCTGTTCTGGGCTCCACATTTCCATGTAGGGCCTTCAGTCAAGCCTGGAGCATATTACATGTGACTCTTCTAATAGAGGGAGAAAATGTTGGCTCAATGGAGTACCTTCCTGAAAGGCAGAGTTGATACAAGAGCTTTGGAAAGAAGAAACATTCTTTGTGCTATTGTGAACTTGAGATATTAGTCTCTCTTTAGGACCAACTCCAGGCAGGTGAAAGAGGAAGGATATCTTGCAGACATTTTGAGGAGCCCCTACATGTCTGCAAGAGTCTCTCAAGGGGCATTGTTACATCGGTATGTATATTACATCTGTCTGCATGTTCTTCCTCCTTGACAGTGTGATAATCTGTGGGAGAGTCTTTTCTGAATATAAAAGGGGACATCTTTTTCTTGTCACTTAATTTGCTATGACTTTTAGTAAACATATTTTGTTTTGAACTGATGTGTCTTCTGGCTGACTGTTGAATGTAAACACAGAGGTGGGGACCTGTGAGGTAGTTTTGAATGAACGCTGACCCACATGTTACCTTGAATTGGGAAAGGGGAAATGGAGTGGGGAGGGCAGGTACTAAGCAAAGGAGAAAGCTGAAGCTCTGAGAAATAAAATTATTTGTTCAGTGTGCCAGGGTAAATCAATGACATTTGAGTCTAGGCCTTCTAAATCTATGGGCAGGGTTTGTATTGTTTCCTGCCTCTATCCAATGCCACTCTACATCGTCTCTCCCACCAGTTCACACAATCCTCGAGATGGAGGCTTTTCTCCCTTACCTTCTCCCAGAGTACCATGTGTGCCCAATAAACATTAATCATCCCCTCTTATCTGATTCTGTGGCCTCTGCATGCTGGGGAGACTGGCCTTGTAGCCTGTGGTTACTTTCTGAAACTCTCCAATAAATTGTGAATTCAACAGACCAAAGCAGTGACCTAGTTTTTGATGTGTTATTTAGGTCTATGCAAAGTAGGAGATGAAAACTCCACCTCTAGGGTCAAGCCCCGGCTCTCACAGGCAAGTTATTTTCTCCCTTTGGACCTTACTTTCCTCATGTATAATTCAGGTCCATTCAACAAACATTGATTAAATACCTACTTATGTACCAGGCACTGTACTGATCACTGGTGATACAAAAAGAGACAACACATAGTCCCTACCCTGAAGAAGCTCACAGATTAGTGGGAAAGGCATCAGGAAAATGAAGATGTGCAAAGCAAGCTATAAATTGGAAGGATAAATTGGAAGTAGTTTACCTAGGGAAGGTGTTGGAATTAAGAGAGGTTGGACAAGGCTTCCTGTAGAAGGTATGATTTTTGTCAGGACTTAAAGGAAGCCAGGAGGTCAGTAGTGAGATCGGAGGAGGCAGGGGGGACAGTCCCAGAAAATGCGCAGAGTAAAGAGATGGAACATCATGTTTTGTGGAACAGCCAGGAGGCCAGTGAAGAGTAGGAGGTAGGGAGTCAGGTGTAAGAAGATGGAAAAGGTAGGAGGGGGCTAGGTCAGGAAGGGCTTCGAATGCCAAACACAGCATTTTGTATTTGCTCCTGGAAGTCATAGGAAACCCCCAGAATTTGAGGTGGGGGGTAACAAGATTACACTTGCATTTTAAGAAAATCATTTTAGTGACTAAATGGAGGATGGATTGGAGGGGGGAGAGATTTGAGGAAGGCAGTAGCTATAGCAGTAGTCCAGGTGTGAGGTGGTGTGAACCTACACCAGCATGGTGGCAGTGTCAGAGGTCAGAAGGAGAGGTATTGGAGACACTTTGCAAAGGTGAACTCAACAGGGCTTAGCAACAGCTTGGATGTGGGTTTGTGAGAGAGGGAGGGTTCCAGGATGACACCCCGGTTAGGAGTCGAAGGGACTTGGAGGATGGGGCTGCCCTGAACAGGACTTTGGAAGAGGGGGAGGGTTTAGGAGGTAATGAATTCTGTAAAATGAGAGGGTTAGATCAGATTATCTCTAATGCACCCCCCACTCAGCTCTGACATTCTCTGTGCTAAGGTCCCTCCCAGCTCTGACATCCTGTGTTCTAAGTTTCCTCCCAGCTCGGACCTTCTGTGTTCTAAGGCTCTGTAATCTAGGTTCTTACTTCTGCTATTCTGTCTTGTAAGCAGACTAAAAATTCTGGCACTTGGGGCAAATTCAGTTTGGACATTAGACAAAAAGAAACCTTGGGATAACCCAAGATGCTTTAAGGCTATCATGTACCACCACCCCTGCTAAACTGAGGTGTCCTATATGGCATGAGTCCTCAGTCCACTATGGCAGGGGTCAGGTAGATTCAGTCGTATTAGAATGTTGGTGCTGGGCTATATTGGGGTAGGGTGGTGTTGAGGGTAAGGCTAGGAGGCAGGAAAGACAAAAATAGATTCTGCCCTCAAGGAAGGAAGGAAACAAGTATTTATGAAGTTTTAACTTTGTGCCAGGAACTGTACTAAATGCTTTACAAATATTACCTCATTTGAACCTTATAACTACCCTGAGAGGTAGGTGTTATTATTATCTCCATTTTACAATGAAGGAAACTGAGGCAAACAGAGGTTGTGTGACTTAGTCAAGGTAATATCCCTACTAAGGGCCAGAATTGAACTCAGTTCTTCCTTATGCAGTACGCTGTCCACTGGGCCATCTAACTGTCTCAAGGAGTTTGGATTAGAATGGAGGAGACAACAGTATGTACTTGTACAGGTGTACACAAGACACATACAAAGTAGAAGGAAGATAACTTTAACATCAAGGGCCTGGGGGACTGAGAAAGACCTCTTGCAGAAGATGACAGTTGAGCTAAATCAAGCTAAATCCCAAACCTGGAGTTCTAAAAGGCAAAGATGCAGAGAAATCACATGAAGAAAACCTTGGCAAAGGTGTGAAGATGGAAATGGGAATGGGAATGGGGATGGAGATGGAAATGGAGGTAGGGATGGAGGTGGAGAGGGAGATGGGGATAGGGATGAAGGTGGAGGTGAAAATAAAGATGGAGGTGGGGATAAAAGTAGAGATGAAGATGGAGATGGAGGTGGAGATGGGGGATGGAGATGGAGTTGGCAGTGAGGGTAGGGATGGGAGTGGAGATGGAGATGGGGATGGGGATGAGATGAAGTTGGGGTGGAGATGGAGGTGGAGGTAGAGATGGAGATGAGATGAACATGGGGATGGGGATGAAGATGAAGATAAACATAGAAGTGGAGATGGAGGTCAAGGTAGAGACAAAGAGGGGAATGAGGATGGATTGAGGATGGAGTGACCTTTGAGAGGAAAAGAAAGTTAGCCAGTATCATTGGATCATAGAACTTGTGAAGATGAGGAAAAGGTGAGTAGACCACAAGGTTAAAAAGGGTACAGATTATGAAGAATCTTAAATGACAGAAGACTTCATAGTTGAGCGCAGAGATCTTGCATAATGAGGAACCACTGGAATTTATTGAGTAAGAGGAGTTGACATGGTAAGACCTACAATGTAGGAAAATAACCTTATACAGTTGAACAGAATTTGAATTGGAATAGGGAGAGATGAAGCAGGGAGAACACTTAGAAGGCTATTGTAATAGACCAGGCAAGAGGTGATGAATGTCTAAACTAAGGTGGTATCTGTGTGGGTAAAGAGAAGGGAGCAAATCTGAAAAGTGCTATGGAGGTACAAATGGCAAGTCTGCTGTTGTTGGTAATAGATTAGATATGTGGGGGAGGGAGGAATCAAGGATAATGCCATGGTTGTGGGTGACTTGGAGGATGGTAGTATCTTGACAATAATAGGGAGGTTCAAAGAGGGTGGGGAGGGGGGAGAAAATTGGTTTTGTTTTGAACATATTGAGTTTGAGATGCCTATGTGCTGCCAAGTCACAATGCCCAATATCTAGGAAGAAATTGAAGATTAATGAGAGAATGGGGATGATGTTGGGGTCTTGAGAAGACAGGAGGTGATGGTATTAAGGATACATTTGGAAGGCTCATCCTTGGATAGGGGAAGGACACCATGGGCCATGTTGTCAGATGGATTTGGGATCAGGAAGAGGGGAGAAGAGGGAACTTTTAGCCAATGACATCCATTTTTTCAGTGAGGCATGAAGCTAGGTCCTCAGCTGAGAGGAGATTGGGGAAGATTGGGAGGGGAGGAGGATATGAGAAACTTAAAGAGAGATGGGAAGGTTTCAGTCATTCTGGATAGGGCAGAGAATCAGTTAGAAAGGGATAACTTTCTTTTGTGAGAGTCAGATTGATATTCAATAATAAATATTTGTAAGGGGCTCAAACAACATGACTTCCATGATCTCCTTCAACTCCATTTAGAAGCATGGGGATATAAGCAGAAGAGAGTGTTGATAAAATTCAAAAGGTAGTGAGTTCCCCATCACTTAAAGTCTTCAAGTGGATGTTTGACCTGTTGTCAGAGATGTTATAAGGGGGATATCTACTCAGATAAGGGTTGGGTTTCCTGGCCTCTGAGTTCTCTTCCAACTCTGAAAATGTTTATTTCTGTCATAATGGTTCCCCTCATCTTTAGGGTGACATTTGCTGCACTAGCCATGATCCTTTAGACTAGAAATAAAGGGGACTTGGTTCAGAAATGGGGTGATCCTGAAAAAGTAGAGGTTCCTAGGGTGAGCAGCTTGGGGGGAGGAAAGCCTTTGGGTGATGGGCCATTTAGGAAGGGGCCTGTGCAGGATAGGATATATCCCCTCCCAGAACACTTGATTAAGACACAGTTGTGGAGGAGAAGGGGCTCATTTTCACTATCCCACCAAGAATTATGGATTGACTGTATTTCCTGGGTCAGTGCCAAATAGATGTCCCCAAGCAGAGGCCCCAGCAGGCCTATTGCCTCAGAGTTACCTCATCAGTTGACAGAAGCCATCGCTCTCCATCCATCCTGTCCCAACGGTCATTGAGATCATATGAACCAACAGATAATGCAATCATTGTTGCTGTTATATCTCACCCAAGATCAGAACTGAGAGGGAGCTTAGAGTTCCTCCAGTTTAATCCTCTCAATGTACAGATGGGAAAACTGAGGTCCAAAGAGAAAAGACTTGCCCAAGGTGACATAATATAATATATCTAATATGGGGGCTTGCATAGTGTAGAGGAAAGAGTATTGGTTTGGGAGGCAGATGAGCTGGTTCTGTTACTTACTGTGTGACCTTGAGGAAAGTCACAACCTCTCTGTAAAATGGCAGAGGGGAGAGGGGTAAATAAGTCCTATAGACCCTCCCAGCTCTTAACTCCTATAGATGTACATTTATGCTGTGCTTTATGGTTACAAAGGAATTTATAGCAACTATCTCAGTTGATCTTCACAAAAATTATCTTCACTTTACAGAGGGTGAAAACATACTTAAAAAGATCAAGTGATTTGTGGAAAGTCACATAGCTGTCAAATGGTAAAGCTGGGACCTGAACCCAAGTCTTCTGACTCTAACTTTTCTTTATTTGATGCTTCCTCTCATGCTTCAGGTCCCTCAAACTATCATCCCCATCTCCACCTTACTGCTAAGCATTTTTTTAATTGTCTACAGAGTTAGCTAGATGGTGTAGTGGACAGAACACTGATCCTGGAGTCAGGAGGACCTGAATTAAATCCGACCTGAGACATTTGACACTAGTTCTGTGATCCTGGGCAAGTCACTTAACCCCAGTTGCCTCGCCAGACCCTATTGTCTCATTCCCTTCTCATTCTTCAACCCATGGAGTCCAAATTTTTATTCCTCCTCGCCCCACTCTCTAAAGTCTTAGGCAACTTCCCCCTCATTAGGGAGAGGTATGACTAGACAATAGTTCATAATGAAAAAGAACTGGTTACTTAGGACACTGAAAGCTTAATGTGTACCTATAGTATAACAAGAACCAAAAAGCTAACTCAATCCTAGTCTGTATTGAGAGGCATACTATCCAAAATGGGGACATAGTATTTATTGTCTTCTGCCCTGGCCAGACTTTATCTAGAGCACAATGATCATAATCATGTCTTATACATGTTGTTGTTCAGCAGTTTTTTGATCATATCTGACTTTTTGTGATCCTATTTGGAATTTTCCAAAGTGGTTTGGATTTACCAGAGTGGTTTGCATTTCCTTCTCCAGCCCATTTTACACATGAGGAAACTGAGGCAATCAAGGTTAAATGACTTGCCCAGAGTCAACTAGCAAATGTCTGAGGTAGGATTTGAACTCAGATCTTCTTGACTCTGGGTTTGACACTCTATCTACTGCACTGACCTAGCTGCCCTGTCTTACAGATAGCAAGATGATTGATTAATGCTTCTCAGTTGTTTGATTCTAGAAATCACATTTTAAGGATATTGGCCAACTGGACTGCCTTGCCCTGGAAGATGTTAAGCACTCCTTCATGGGAGGTCTTCAGTTTTTGCAGTATGGTCACTCTTAGTGCGGGGGATATTATAGGGAGGTTTCCTACAGGGGTAGAAGAATTTTGGGGTCCTGTGATTCACAGTTCTACCCCAAAGATCCCTTGAGCTCTGGCCCTGCCTCTCCAGTTGAATGGAGATGCAGTGACTTCTTGAGCTCAACAGGTTCAGAACAGAAGTAACTATCTCCATCTTCCACCCCTAAACCCATCCATCTTCTTCACTACTCCCATTTAAAGCCAAACCATCTTCCCCATCATCTGGCCTCACATCTGTGCCATGTTGAAGCATCTTTCCCTCTTTCTCAGTTGCCAAATCCTCTCATCTTTACTTTTACATTATCCCTTGCATTCATCCCTTCTTCTCTATCACCGTTTATTAGGACTCCCCTAGTTCAAGCCCTCATAAAACCCGGATTATTGCAATAATATGATTTTCCTGCATTGCTCTCCCCTCTGCAATTCATCCTTCGTGCAAGTGCCCAAGTGATATTATTTTACCCAAAAACTTTTCAGGAGAATGTAACCCCATTTTTGGAGATGGGAAGATGAAGGCCCCCCAAAATAAAGTGATTCAGCCAGAGTTCCAAATGTAATAAGCGACAGGACTGGGCTTCAAAGCCACAATCTTTAACTTCAAACTCACTGTTCCTTTCTTTACAGCCATCTTACCTCAACTGCACATTGTTTTGCGCTCCACCACATTGGGGGCTGGCTATTCAAGAATTTACTGCGCCCAGCTAGGCAGGGACCCAAAGCCCTCCTCATCTACTCCTGTGAGAGCCTGTCTAAAAAGCACTGACATCTCATTCTTCTTCCCAATCTCCCTCCCTCCTGACCTCGGGGGAAAGAGTTAAGTAGGAGAGTAAGCCCCTTGTCAGAACTCTGTTCCCTATTGTGTAAGTGATTGGCTCCTTAGAGTCTCTGTTGTCTCATCTGTTAAATGAAGAAATGACTTAGGTCATGTGCCTCCAGGGGCAGTTGTAAGGAGAGATTTGTAAAACATTAGACTGAAGTTTTGGTTTGGCTTTGCCCAATGGTACTGGTATAATGAACAGGGAGTGAGCCTTCAAGGCACATTTGGTTCCTACCTCTAAGACACTGGCTATAGCCCTGGACAAGCCAGGCGAGACTAAAAGTTGTAAATCTGCTTATGATGGAGGGAGTTTCTTTACCAGGGAGTTCCTAACATCAATGTTCAAACTAAAGTGAGGGGAGGAATTTAGCTTGTTGACTTACATGAGGAAGGAGGTGGGAAAAGAGGGAAAGGACGAGAGTAATAGACTTATTGGAGAGAGCTGTGGGGTGGCCCTGCTGACAGCCGGCTCCCTCCCCTCCTCCTCCAGCAGCAGCACCAACAATGAGCAGCTGGGGGCAGCAGTTCTCCAGGGTTCCAGAACTCCACCCGAAGCCAGACCAACCCAGGACGCTGAGTCTCAGGGCCTCAACCTTTCAGGAACAAGCTCCGGGTCCAACTGCCATTCTCTCCAAGAAGGAAGCTGGGTGAGATTGCGCCATTTCAATTGCAAGACTTGGGGGTAGTTTCAAAAGAAACCGACATCTACAATTCCCAATGGTCTGTTGGTGCCTCAGTCCCACACCCTACACCCCACGCTGCCACCGCCACCCTCAGCTCTGGGTCTGCTCACACTTCTACCCTACTGCACTCTCCCACATACCCGCAAAGCAAATGGCTCTTTGAAATGATCCCACAGCAAGTCCCCCCAAAATCAGGTCAGCAGACTCCAAACCCAAAAGGAAACATTTATTTTGCAAGGCAGAGAGAGGGCAGTGACCTTAGGCCGGTGAGTCACCCATAGAGTTGGGGAATCCCCCCAAGGAGCCCCAACATGGGGCCAGTGGCTTGCAGAAAAAGTCCAACTATGGCAGTGACCCAGGCACACCCAGCCCTTGCCCCTGATAAGTACAGGGATCCACCTTGCCAAGTGCCGGCAGTCCTTGCAGCCAGATGGGAGGGAGTCTTGGAAGGTGGCAAGGAGAGGTCTGGTCTAAGGTCCAAAGGTCTAAGGAGACCCTTAGCGGAAAATGGCTCAGCAGGGGAGGGTACAAAAGCAGGCATCTGTAATTCCCCTCCTACCTCCAGCAAACAGTCCCCACAATCAAGAAGTCTGGTATGGTGGGAAAGAGTTTACAGTCAGAAGACCTGGGTTCAAATCCTGATTGTGCCCTTGTCCATGGTAAAATAAGCATAGTCACATCCCCATAAGGAGAGTCAGATAGGCATTCCGAAATGCCATGGAGTCTCCTCCACAATCATGAACCCAGGGACTTTTACACCCCAGGGACACAGACAGCTAAAGCTGATGGGGGCTCCTCCCCAAACATGAGCCCCTCCCTCCAAGCTTTGGTCTCTTTACTCCAGATACTAGCCAAGAGGGATCCAGGGGCAAAGCTCCTAAGCTGTTAAGTAAGAGATTGGAATTGGGCTAGGTCTACCTGTCTGCTAGACTGGCCAGGGGGAGAGGGCATGGGAAATCCTCGAAAAGGCCAGAGCCCTGGGGCCCTCAGCAGCTCACGGCTCCTGTCTGCTGTTTACCCCCAAAGTCCCAGAGGCAGTCGAACTCGTTCTGGCCCAGGAAGAGCTCGGGCAACTCTTGCACCCGGTCTAGCCCCAGCTCCTGTTCCAGAGAAGTCAGCGTCTCCTCGTCGATGAGCTCGGCGTCCACACAGCTCAAGGTCAGCGCCGGGGGCGCCAGGTCCGGGCCCAGAGGGCCTGGCCAGCACCGCGGGGTCCCCGGGCCCAGGGCACATCCCGAAGGGTGGCCCTGGTAGAATGGGTGGAGTTTCTGTCTATGCAAGCTGGATGCGAGCTGCTGCGGCCGCGGGGGCCCCGGGAAGGGCCCGGGATGACCCGGGTACAGCAGAGTCCCGGGCCCTGACGGCTGGGGTCCCAACTGGGCAGCTGAGCTGGACCGGAGGCGCAGGTCACCGTTCTCAAGGCCCGGTCCAGCATAGGGATGCGGGAAGCCGTCGGCCGAGGCGGGTAGGGTCCGGAATACATGGGGACCGGTGGGCAGATTTCCCGCCCCCACGTGGTGAGGCTGCAGCCCCGGAACTCCGTGGCTCAGGGGGAGCATCAGAGGATCTGTCATGGGCGCAGGGACCGAGAGGCTGGGCAGAGGAGTGGGGAATAGGGGACCCTGCAGAGAGATAGGTGGAGGGTCAGCCCTGGCTCAGCCTGGGACTGCTCGGGGCGAGGACACTGTCCCAGTCCGTGATCAGGACTGCAGGACGGCTACCTTCACCTAACTTCTCAGCGGAGCCGCGGCCAGGACAAAGGAAGCCAGGGCCGTCCCGTCTGTCACCCCGCAGGACTGTACCGGAGCCGCCTCCAGTAGCTGCAGATCGGAAGAGCTGCTTTTCAGCTCCGGGTGCAGATCCGTAGAAGATCAGCTGCGATCCGATCCGATTCCATCCGCCTCTCTCAGCCCCCAGCCACGGACTACCTTCTTATAGAGAGAGGCGGGGTCGCCCCGCCCATCCACAGGCTCATTGGACTCTCAGCCTGGGCTAGGCTGACCTACGGGGAGAAAGGGTCCGCCCCCCGGCCTGAGTTCCGCCCTCAGTTCTCCCTTGTGGGTTGGCTTCACGCGATCTTCACCGAGCTACAGGCGTGAGGAAGTGTTTGAAAATGGGGTGCGTGACCTTGTGCAAGTTAAGCCGCTCTCTGGGCCTCAGTTTCCCGTATCAGTAAAATGGGAGTTGCACTAGATGGTTTCTAAGGTCCCATCCAGTTCTGAATCCTATAGTCCCAGGCCACCCTCACCCCTCTGGACAATTATGACGCCGAAATGACTGCAAGGGAACAGGGGGTCTGTCCTAGAACTAAAGACTTTCAGAGAGGAAGATTTCAGCCCCCTGCCTTGTTCTATACTCATATTTCCTCAGCTATGTCAACAAGAACTCTTCTCTGGAGGGCAAATACCCTACAACACCGTGAGTGGATTGTCATTGTACTCATTTTACAGATGAGGAAACTGAGGCCCAGGGAAGTTAAGTGACTTGTTCAGGATCACATAGGATCACACTAGAGCCCAACTTTTCATGACTTCATGTATAGTGCTCTGTCCACTACACCATGCTATGTCTTAGACAGTCATCCAACTCATTCTTTATCAGAAGTTCATGAACAGGGTCCAGGAACTCAATTTTTAACAAATATTTTGACAACCACCTTTCAATATAATTGTTTTCTTTATAATTGCACATATTTTGTCATATACATTTGAAAACATTACTACAAGCAGGGGACCATAGACTTCTCCAGACTGCTAATGGGGACAGACTCCAAAAAAAAAAAAAATTAAGAACCTTTTCTGTATGAAAATTTCCATGTGATTCTGATGAAACTATGTACAGTAGCCCAGTGATCTGCCCCACCAAACTCTGTTTCTATCATTGACTAAAAGGCTAGGTCTGGTCTTGAGGGAAGGAAGCCCATGTGGTAGACTGAAGACTGGAACTGGGATTCAGACACATGATCTGCTGTATGGTTCTGACAGGTCCTGGCTGTATGACCCTGGGCAAGTCCTTCTTCCTCTCAGGATCTCAGTTTTCCCATCTGTAAAATGGCAAGATAGGGTTCAATGATCTTGAAAATCACTTCCAGCACTCCCCTTCTCTGACTCTGCTACCTTTCAGTTGGCATCAGACCTAATACTGATGTCTTTTGTCAATTTCCGGGTCTGGAAGAAACTTTAGTGACTGGCTGGTTTACTCTCCTTCCCTATTTTTACAAATGAAGTCCAGAGAAAGTAAAAGACTTATCTAAGGTCATTCATCAGATCAGTGTATCAAATAATTTTTCTGTCTTGGACCCTGGAAGTAACCATCATTTTCTTTCTTTATTCCTCCTCAATGAAACTTGCTCTTTCTCTGGATTGAGAAGACCTTTCCTCTGGAGATTAGCTAATGCCTTCCTTCCTAGTTTGGGGCCCTCTCCATTCAGCAGCAGTAATCTGGGTTAGCTGGATTTCTGGATTTGTGCCCCTGCTCTATCAAAGCAGCTATAGAATCAGAGTTAGGAGGCCTGAGTTCTAGGCCTAGCTCTACTCTGGATTTGGCCTCAGCTTTATCATCTCTAAAATGGTGATTCATTCACTTAATGGGCATATACTGAACACCTGCTATATCAAATGAGATGATGTCTTTGGCAGACCTTAAAGCACTAGAAATTAGGGCTAAAGAGGGGACATAAATATACAATCCAATAATTCAACCAATTTTTATTCACCTATCATGGGCAAAATGGGAGGCAGCATGGTACAGTGGATAGTGTGATTGGATTTGGAGTCTGGAAGACCTGGGTTCAAATCCCTCAGTTAACTTCAGGCAGCTCTTTTAAGACTTAACGACGAATATATTATTAAAAATTGTACCTGCTTTGGTGGGAGGAGTTTCCCCACCCAAAAAAAAAAAAATCACACTTCCCAGATTTATTGACCATATGAGCAGAGTACAGGACTCAGTACTGGAAGAAATGGTAATGATTGGCCAAAGTCCTATCTCCAAGGAGCTCATAGTCTTATAAGGCGTTAAGACATAAACCTAGTGAAGGATAATAATAATACATAGTGATACATATTGAGACATTCAAGGACTATCCTGTATTTGTTTAAGGAAACAAGATAGCTTTCTTTCGGTCCTACAGGGTTAACTGTTTCAGGGACCACCAACTTTTTCATCCTTGAGTGTCAGGGGAGTAAGTACATGTTTAGGGTATCTATGGTAGACTTAAGTTAGGTAGAGAGGAGAGATGGAAGAAAAGGAATAGAAAAAGAAACTAACAGCAGAAAGAGGTGGGGGACAGGATCGGATATGGTAAGGGATGCATAAAATCTTGTTGGTAGTGGGGGTTGGGAATTGAAAGAGGCAGAAATAATGGAAGGAACCAGGTTGTACTGCATGTGGAAGCAAGATCTCAACTATGCCACTCTTGCGTGATATCAGGCAAGTTACTTGACACCTCTGGGGTGTCAATATCCGTGATTTGCAAAAATGAGAGGGTTAGACTCAAAGCTCTCTCAAGCCGCTTGCAGCTATGATATTATGTGAAATAGGAATCAGAATGACAGAGTGTTAAATGAGGTCTGAAGATAAGGTTAATGCTGACAGGGGGAGCTCAAAGAAGGCACCCTGGAGGAGGTAGCATTTGAACTGAACTTAAAAGGATGGAGAGGAATCCAGCAGGAGGAGAAGGAGGAAGGAGGACATTTCAAGGTTGAAGAGAAATAGAAGATAGATTCACAGAAATGATGGAACTTCATCAAAGAGTCCAGTCCTCCCTTATATCATAATTATCCTTATACTTTTTCTCCCTCCTTCCTCCACCCTTTACGAATTTGTAAGCTCAGGGAGAGCAGGATCTGTGTTTTTTCTTTGTACCTCTAGCTTTGGTATACTGTCTGCTATCACAAAGGGGTGAATTGGATTGAAATTATCAGGGGATGGGGTCTCAGGGTATAGGATATCCAGTTGATATGACATTCCAAAATGAGAGTAAATCTGGATAGGATTTACTCTTAGATATTTAGTAGCTGTTCGATCTTGGTGGGAAACCTCTTTGGCCTCAGTTTCCTCATGAGGGGAAAAAACAAGGGGATTGGACTTGATGGTCTTTAAGGTCTCTTCTAGCCCTAAATCATGAGCATCCTATGATCCCATGAAATCAAACCTATTTCAGAATGGAAAGAAATTGTCACATACAAGTTGATTTTTTCTATTTGATATTTTTTAAGGAAAGATATTCCTTGCACTGAGACGTTCACATGGAACTCCTAGTGACATTACATAGGACACAAGGGTTCCATGAAACAATCTGGAAAACACTGGCCTGGAGAAGGAGGTCAATGCCCTTCATTCTGTTGGCCCCCGCCAAGCCTTCTAGGCTGATCTCCTGTGTTAGAACCAACTCCCTGAAGAAAAGGATTGTTCCACCCTTCGCGACTGTATCCTTAGTGCTTAGCACATGGCACAAAGTAGGCACTTTTGTTGTCCTTCATTCTCGAAGAGGACCCAAATGAGAATGTTGGGATCAAGTATGTCCGACTATGACGGATCAGACCAATGTCTCTACCACAGGCTGGGTACAAATAGCACACATGAACATTTGGGGTGGAGATGTCTCTAAATTTTGCATCTCACATTGCTTTTGAGCTACTACAATTCTGCTTTGCTCATAGAGCACATAGTAGGCTCTTAATAACTGATCTCCCTGTTGCCTGCCATCCTCTAGACAACAGGACAAATTAATATCCCCCAATTATTTGGAACTTTCCTGACTCCATACCTTGTCTCATAAAGTCATCAGTACCTAGTACCGAGGAGGCACAAGGGGTAGGTTCATGGAAGCAGAGAGCTGGAAGGAGGCTCGGAGATCATCCAATCCAATCCCCTCATTTTACAAATGAGGAAATTAAGACCCAGGAATATTAAACTACTTTCTCAAGGTCACACAGGTACTGTGGATCAGAAGCAGAATTTGAATCCAAGTTTCTGTGACCTTCCATTGTGCCACACTGCCTCCCTCTGCCACTTTTGTCTGTCAAAATCCTACTCATCCTTCAAGGGCCATTTAAAAAGCCACATCTTCCAAGAATCCTCTGATTCCCCCCCTTTCCCTGAATAGATATAAACGCTCTCTCTTCTCTCTCTCTCTCTCTCTCTCTCTCTCTCTCTCTCTCTCTCTCTCATTCTCCCCCTCTCTCTGTCTCTCTGTGTTTCTCTCTTTATCTCTCTGTGTCTATTTCTGTCTCTGTCTCTCACTGTGTGTGTCTCTCTCTCCCCTAAGCCCCCCAAAACACTTTGTAACTCTCATCCAGCCTTTATATCCTGATGGCCTGGATATGGGTGTATATGTGTCTTTTTCCCCTACAACGATGTGAGCTCTGTGAGGACAGAAGTGGCATCTTTCTGAGACTGTATGTCACCCCAGCCCAGGCAAGGAAGGCTTTTGTGGGATCCCAGCTGTTAGTGATCTTTTCCCTCTCAAATGATCTGGCATTTACTTTAAAAAGTAAGTTGTATCCCCATCTACAGTAAAATGTAAGCTTTATGAGGCCAGAGACTGTTTTTATTTTATATTTTGTCTTTACATTCCAGTACCTATGATAAAATTTTGCACATACTGGATGCTTAATAAATGCTTGTTGTATTAATAATTATAATAGTAATAGTTAACATTTGCGTACCACTATGTGCCAGGCACTGCGCTAAACACTTTACAAATATTATGTCCTTTGATTCTCACAACCACCCTGGGAGACAAATGCTATCATCATCCCCACTTTACAGATGAGGAAACTGAGGCAAACAGCAGACAAGTGACTTGCCTAGGTCATGAGGTCAGATTTGAACTCAGAACTTCCTGACTCCACACCAGACACCTTCCTGACAGCGGGGATTGAACAGGGAAGGTTTCCCAGAAGAGGTGACGACTAAATGGGAGCTGGACAAATTGAGGAGCTGTTAAGTTACTAGATGTGGATTCAGAAGATGTGGATTGAAATTCTGGCCCTGCCTCTTGCCAGCTATGTGACCTTGGGCATGTTCCTTCCTCTCTAGTTCTCTAGCTGTAAAATGAGGAGGTTGGACTAAGTAACTTCTAAACCCTAAACGTGGGATCCGATGATCTTTCACAGGAGAAGAAGGGTGGGTGGGTGATACAGTCTAATCAAAAGCTCAGAGGTGGGAGAGCACAGGATGTGTTCACAGTGCAGAGATGAGTCTAGTTTGGCTGGGTATAGTGTGTAGAAGGGAGTAATCTGAGATAAGGCTAGAAGAGTAGGGTAGCACCAAATTTCAGAGGGCCTTGAATGCCAAACAGAAGAGTTTGAACGTGTCTCAGAAGAGAATAGGGAACCATTTAAACCCAATTAGAAACATATTGAAGTTGAGGTGCTGATAGGCTACTGTGGAAGGAACAGGGATGGACCTGTGATTTCATTTAATTTAGGGAACTTCAGGGGGAGTGGAGCCAAGATGTTAGAGTAACAGCACAGACTTTCTAGAGTGCTCCTACCAAGCCCAGCCATATACCTGTAAAAAAAGGGGGGGCTCTAAACAAATTCTGGAGCTGCAGAACCCACAGAATGACAGAGTGAAGCAAATCTCCAGTCTAAGACAGATCGGAAGGTTGCTGGGAAGTGTTTATCATGTCACGTAGGAGGCAGGGTGCGGTACAGTGTGGGCCATGCTGGTACAAACAGGACCTGAGCTGGCCCTGGGGAGACTGAATGTCTCATATCTGTGGTGGTTTCCAGACTTCATGACCCTAAAAGGCTGCAGATAAAGTGGAAGGTCAGTGGGAAAAGCCTGTGGGACCAGTGCAGGAAAGTGGAGTGTTCCGTCCCCAGCCCCAGGGTGCCTGGGAGGCGGGGCCAGAAGAACCTGCTGCAGCCATAGCAGCAGCAGGGGCAGCTGCAGCCACTGTTTCTGGAGTTTTAGGCCCACAGATTGTGGGGGGATTGAGCAGCTGACAGTACACCCCACACCCCCACTGGAAGCAGAGAATTATCTTGACAAAGAGCTCAAAAGTCAAGTAAATGGCTAGGGAAATGAGCGAAAACCAGAAAAAGAATCAGACTATAGAATCTTACTTTGGAAACAGGGAAGACCAAAGCGTGCAAACAGAAGAAAACAATGTCAAAGCTCCTCCATTCAAAGCCTCCAAGAAAAATATAAATTGGTCTCAGACCATAGAAGAGCTCAAAAAGGATTCTGAAAATCAAGTAAGAGAAATGGAGCAAAAACTGGGAAGAGAAATGAGAGTGATGCAAGAAAATCATGAAAAACGAAGTCAACTGCATGCTAAAGGAGACCCAAAAAAATGCTGAAGAAAAAAATACTTTAAAAAATAAACTAACCCAAATGGCAAAAGAGATCCAAAAAGCCAACAAGGACAAGAATGCCCTAAAAAGCAGAATTAACCAGATGGAAAAGGAGGTCCAAAAGCTCACTGAAGAAAATAATTCCTTAAAGATAAGAATGAAGCAGATGGAAGCTAATGACTTTATGAAAAATCAAGAAATTATAAAACAAAACCAAAGGAATGAAAATAATTTAGGGAACTCCAGGATGAGGAAAATCCCTCTATGAATGCATCTTGGCCTTGCAACTGAAGGTGTTAGGGAATTTCCCAGAGCTCCAGGAGGTTGCATCATCCAAACACTGTGTACTAGTGGCCAGACTTGTACCTCTGTATTCTGGGCTCCAAGGTCAGCTCTCTAGGCCAGACAACATGGGTCCAAAATTCCATCTATCTACCTGGTATGCCAGATTGCCTCTCTTGTTGTCATAGAGACATCCTGTAGACAAGGTTATGTAGGTCTGATGCTCAGAAGAGAGATAAGGACTGAAGATTCAGGAGTCATCTCCAAAGAGGGAGGTGGTAGTTGAAACCTTGAGAATGAATGAGATTGCCAAAGAAGGGGAGAGGGCTTGGGACAGATGCTGAGGGAAAATAAACATGAAGAGCTAGGAGAAGAATGAAGAATCTGTGGGAAAAAAAAAAGGCAGAGGAACAGGTACAGAGGTGGAGGAGAACCGGGAGAGTACAGTGCTTTTTTTCCCCTAGATAATCAGGGTTGAGTGACTTGCTCAGGGTCACACAGCTAGTAAGTGTCAAGTGTCTGAAGTCGGATTTGAACTCAGGTCCTTCTGACTCCAGGGCCAGTGCTCTATCCACTGTGTCACCTACCTGCCCCTTACACTGCTTCTTAAGGCCAGGAAAATATTCTGGAAAAAGGAGTGGGCAATAGTGCCAAATATTTCAGTGATATCCAAAAGGATGAGGGCACACAAAAGACCATGGACTTCCTGTATTTTCCTACTTTCTGTTGTAAAGCTTGAGTAGTAAGAAAAGGAAGGCATCAGGTGGAGACAGTTTTTTCAAGTTTATCTGAAAGATGCATAAAGTGAGGATAACTGAAAATCAGAGCTGGAAGAGACCCTAGACACCATGTAATCTACTCCACCCATTTTACAGAAGAGTAAACTGAGGCCCAGAGAAGTGGAGAGATTTGCTGAAGGTCACACTTGAAGTGTTTTCTGAGTCTGGTGTTCTTTGCCTTAGAACATAGTCATGGTTCAAGTTAAAGGCGAGGTTAGTTTTAGAGTTTGGAATTAGCATTAGTATTAGGAAAAGTTTTACAGTTGGGACATTAGACATATCTTTCTTCTAAAACCAATTGAGTCTCCAATCTTTGTGTCGTAATCCTGGGGTCAAGTTCACTCCTGTTATGCTTCTTGCAAGCTCCAAGTTGATCCTAGGACAATATTTGGCATCAGGGTGAAGGGCAGTATCCGAGGATTCCTGGGGCCTGGAGGTTTCCTTGGGAAGGAAGGAAGCTGCCTGGGTCATTCCTAAGATGAAGAGCAATGACCATAATTATAACCCTACAGCAAAAGCTTGTTGTTCTGTCCTGGGAATGCCATGGGTCTGGTGAGCAACCGTGAGAACCCAAGTGCCCACAGCCCTGAGGGCAGTGCCCAATGCCACAGCAGGGCCAAGCCAGTCACCCTCCTGCACTCCTACCAAGGGAGGGGTGTGAGAGGCTGATAATTGGCTCCCTCCTGACCTGGACTAGCTCTCACGCACTCATACATACCTGGGCAGGCAACTTGACTGGAGAATAATTACAGTGAGGATTCTTTCATCTGATGATCTCCAAGCACCAGTCTCCCATTAACTCATTAAGTCCTACACCTGGGTGAGGCTAGGCTTCAAGGTCTTTAGCCCCAATTCCTGATCAGAAAACAGCATAGCCAAGTTTACTTGGGCAAATTCCCACGATCCTGGGGTGGGGCTGAGATCCTGGGAGCTCCAGATCCTTAGCTGTCATTGGAAATCTCAGATAGATTCATAGAATGTCAAAGCTCAGAAGGACAGTCAATGTCATCTAGCCTACTGCCCTTCAGTCTACTCATTTCTCATTTTACACATCAGTCAACCCAGTTCCAAAGAAGGGAAGGGACTTGCCCAAGGTTACGCAGTGAGTTTCATGAGGTGCTGGGACTGGAGTCTATATTTCCCTGACTGGTGGACAGAAGTCTAAGACTCATCAATCTCACCTCTCTCTTATTCTTTATTATGAGAGCACCGATTTGGGGCATCATGGGACCTCAGAGGTCATCGGGTGCACTCTTTCCCACCCTTACCCCAGACAGGGAAATTGAAGCCCAGAGCTGTAAGGGACCAGTGTCACACAGGTAGTAAGTGCGAGGGCAAGCATTCACACCCCAGTTCAAATCTCGTTTTGTTTTCGTTTTCTACCGTAGCATAAAAGAATCAGGCAGCAAGGGCGAACTGAGCTCCTAGCCCTTGAGAGAGCTTACCTGTCTCCAGCACTTTACAGTTTACTATAAAATAAAGTTTACCACGATGTAGATTGTGTAAGTATTATTTTACCCACTTTACAAAGTTTGAAACCAACGCTATTCTAAGAGAAGACCATGGCTATAGAGACAGTGTTAGAACCTGGATTCAAATCCAGGACTCTTATTCTAAATCCCAGGTTTTTGAATATCATGTGATAATACACAAGTCTAGGAAAACGTAGGACCCAGTGGCAGGGTACTGAGGGCATCCTCTCCAAAAGGAGTCAGAACGTTGGGGGTAGGGTGGGGGGAAGGGCACCTAGTAGCTTCCAGTTCTGTTGAAGAGGATGAGCCTACCTGCTGTTTTTACATGTTTCAGAGAGACCTGAGGTTTCCAGGCACCTTCCTGAAAGGTCAGGGCCTAGGTGAACCCCAAGATATTTTAAAGGAGAGGAAAAGGGCCCTGATTCCAACAAGAAGAGTCCTGATCTGGAAGTTGGGAATTTTGAGTTCTGCTCCAGGAATATAGTCCCAGCTGTGTGACCTTGGGCAAGTTCCTTCCCCTCTCTGTGCTTCAGGGGCCCCACACGTAAGATAAGAGAGTTAAAGTAATTGATCTCTAACCTCCCTTCCTGCTCTGACATTCTGTGACTGAGTAAGAATATATTGGTTACAGGAACTGTTTTTCCTTTCTTTCTTTCTTCTCACCTTTCTTTGTCTTTCTCAAGGAGGGAAGATAGGAGGCAGAAAAATTGTTAATTAAAAAAATTAAATTTAATATATAAAATACAAGGGGGAAAAATGAAAGGAGGGAGCTTCCTCTGATTGCCAGTGTCCCCTAGAGGCTGGATGACCCTTGTGAGGTTAGGAAATGAAGGTTAGCTTAGGGGACAGCTGAGACCCCAGCTCTGGACTTCAGATGCTCATGAGAAAGAGCTGGCAGGGAAGGCTGGTCTAAGCCCACTCTGTGCCAGAGAATGGCAAAACAAATGGCTGACAAAGGGAGAACCAATTTATGGAGCTGGAAGTGGTGGCATCCTCACTGTCTGAGGTCTTTACAACAAGAGGCTCTTTCCTTGGAGTCACGCAGCTGCACCCCAACTCCATCCTGACAGTTGCTCTGGAACCCTGGACTGAATGTCAAGAGACCTGTGTTAGAGCTGTGTGACCTTAGGAAAAACACCTTTCCCACCTGGGCCTTGGACAAATCCTCTTTAAAGTAAGGAAGTTGAACTAGATGCTTGTTAATATCTCTTCTAATTAATAGCAAATAGTGAATATGTGTGACACTGGGCAAGTACTCAACCCTGTTTGCCCCAGTTTCCTCATCTGTAAAATAAACTGGGGAAAGAAATGGCAAATCACTCCAGTATCTTTGCCAAGAGAATCCTAAATGGGGTCACAAAGAGTTGGTCACACCTGAAACATGACTGAACCGCAAGTAAGCATTATATAATGTTTTAAAGTTTGCAAAGTACTTTATAAATATTATCTCATTTGATTTGCACAAAAACCCTCAGAAGTAGCTGTTTTTATTATATGGTTGGGGAAAATCAGGCTAAGGAATTTAAGTGACTTGACTTTGTTCACACAGTCTGTAAATACCAGAGTCTGCATTTGAACTCAGGTATTCCTGACTCTAGACAAACTGCTCTACCCACTGAGTCACCTGGCTACCTCTATCATTGCTGCTATTTGAACCCAGGTCTTTTGATTTCAAATCTTGTGCTACTTCCATTGCACCTTGCTGCCTCTTCTTGGGGGGAGGGTAGTCTCCCAGGGGCTAGAGATAATACCAGACCCACTTCCTAAGAGGATCCTTGTGGACCACGGCTCCAGAATCCTCTGTGCACAGACCAAGGCAGGAATCCTAGGGCAAGACCTGAGCCCCAGTGCCCAGTTGAGGACTGTGCAGTCAGGAGAACTCACTTATGCCACACTTTTCACTGCCTGACTCCCATGGCAATGCTGACTCACCAGCTATCCAGGACATGGGAATGAGTTGTCTCATGCCTTAGTTTTCCAAACCTGCTACTGGGCACAGGGCAGGGCCAAAAGACAGGGGAAATGCTGAGTAAGGCATCTTTCAGGGTCTGCCATACATTCAAGACTGTTCCTCTTGTCTCACACCTTAACCTGAGATCCACCCATACGCTCCTCTGAGACAGCCAGACCTCCCTCCAGAGCAGACTCATGAAGGAGGTCATGGCATCACTTGCATAAACTGGATTCCCTAGAAATCCCTAAGTATAAAGAAGGCAAAAAAGAGCAAAATGCTGAGGGCTGGTAGTTTCATAGACACCTAGCATCTGGGAATAGGAGAGATTCTTGGAAACTACCTTGTCCAACCCTCATCTATTCAGAGACTATGAAAAAGGTCAGAGAGTTACTTTCTATGGTTGAGTCCTCTCAGCCTAGGACCTTATGCTTGATCAAAAGATTGAGGTCATTTGCCAAGAGGTCCCTTTCCTCCCCTCTTCCTCCTCTCACATCAGTTTAAGGTCTCCCTCCATTATCTCTTCCTTTCTGGTCTCAGAGAAAGAGCTGTCCTCCTTGCCAAAACACTATCTCAATCCCATCCCCTGCAGACTTCTCTAGCAAATTGCCCCCACTCTCATTCCTCCTCCTCCTCTCTCCCATCTTCAGGCTCTCCCTTCCTACTGGCTACTTCCCTACTACCTGCAGACATGCCCATGTCTTCCCTACCCTTAAAAAGCTTTCATTGGATGCGATGATGTCCTTAGAGACTGTCCTATAATCTTTTCTTTCCTTCTTGAAAAATTCATTTCTACTCAATGCCTCTGTTTCCTCTCTTCTCACTCTCTTCTGATCTGATTTCTGACCTCATCATTCAACAGAAACTGCCCTCTCCAAAATTAACCAATGACTTCTTGATTGCTCAGTCTAATGGTATCTTCTCAATCTTGAACCTTCTTGACCTGTTTGTACCAGTTCTCCACTGGATCACCTTCTTACAGACATCCTCTCCTCTCTAGGCTTTTGGGATACTGCTCCCTCTTGGTTCTCCTCCTGACTGCATGACTCTGTATTCTCAGTCCATTTTTCTGATTTCTCATGCATATAATGCATGGAGTATCTTTTTTCTCTTTTCACTCAATACTGTCCCAAGTGGTGATCTCATCAACTCCTCTGGGTGCAATGACCATCTCTACAGGGATGATTCCCAGTTCTATCCAGCCAACTGTATTCTCTCTGATGAGCTCCAGGTACAATTTTCCAACCCTGAGACTGGAGGTCCCATAAGCATCCCAAGCTCAGCATGTCTAAACTAGAACTCATCATCTTTCCTGCCCCTCTTCCGAACTTCCCTATTACTGTTGAGACCACCATTCTCTAGATTGCCAGGCTCACAACCTTGGTGTCACTTTTGACTCCTCAGCCTCACTCACTGCACATAATCAATGCACAGCCAAATCTTGGTATCGCTCCCTTCACAATATCTCCCTTATATACCACCTTTCCTCTATTCAGGTCCAACCCTGTTCAGGTATTATCTCCCCTTCCCTGAACTACAGCAACCTTCCTACTGGTCTCCCTGCCTCAACTATGTCCCCATCCCAAGCCAACCTCCTGTTGGCTGCTAAAGTGATTTTTCTACAGCGAAAATTCTGACCATGTCACCTTCCTTTTCAATGAGCCCCTGTGATTCTCCTTACCCTTAGGGTTAAATATAAATTTATATATATATATATATATATATATATATATATATATATATATATATATATATATATATATATATGTATACAAAGTATAAAATCCTTAGTCTGCCATTTAAAACTCTATCACCTCACTCCTTCCTGCATTTCCAACCTTCTTACTCCTTCTCCCATGGCCATACTCTATAATCCTACTACACGACTTACCCTGTGTGACCTTAGGCAAGTGTCACATCGGTCACCTAGCACTTGATTCCCCAAGACCTCATCTTCAGAAATGAAGGATTTGATCTAGATGAGAGGAAGAGGACACACATTTATCAGGCACCTACTATGTTCTAGGCACTGTACTAAGTGTTTTACAGCTATTATCTCATCTGATCCTTACAACAACCCTAAGAGGTGGGTGCTATTATTATCCCCATTTTACAGATGAAGAGACTGAGGCAAGTAGGAGGGTAAGTGACTTGCCCAGGGTCTTACAGCTAGTATGAGGTTGGATTTGAACTCAGGTCTTCCTGACTCCAGGTCCAGCCCTCTATCTGTGAGACCCCTGGCCTCCTCAGAAGTCCCTTTCAGTTCTAGATCTAGACTGCCCTCGTCTAGACAATTTCCAGCTATTTGGTCTTTAGAATTGGACTAAGTTCCTTGAGGGTTTGTCTTTGGCTTTTTGTGGGGGAGGGGGTTATCACTTGTACTTAGCACAATACCTGGCACATAGTAGGCACTTAATAAATGTTTATTGATTGATTGACAAAAATGACTACTATCTTTTCTAAAACCATCAGAACTGAACACAATAACCCAGAGTGGTATGATCAGGTCAGTGTAGAGTGGAACTATCCCTCCCTATTCTAGGAAGCTATGACTCTCCCAAGACCCAGTTAGTGGTTCTGATGGTCCTGCCAGAATGCTAACTCATACGGAGATTGCAATCCTCTAAAACCCCTAGGTCTTGTTCATATAAACTGCTGTCTCCCCCTTCCTTCCCCTAAGAAAAATTAGAGAATGCCCCCAGGTTTCCCCAGGTCCTTTCAGGACAGTCTCAGATCCCAGGTTACAAATTCATGCTACCTCAGATCACTTCAGGTTCTCTGCTAGCCTCCCCACGAGATTGGTTTATAGTATACTTGTGGTCCACTCAAAGCATCAGATCTTCTTCAAATGAAAATTTTTTTATAGAATCATAGATGTAGAGCTAGAAGTGACCTCAGAGGCTAGCTAGTCCACCTTCCTCTTTTTACCCATGAGGAAACTGAGGTCTAGGGAAGTTAGGGGACTTACCCTGAGGAAATAGGTGGTGCTCTGGATAGAGTACTGGGACTGGATTTAGGAAGGCCTGAGTTCAAATCCAGCCTCAGACACATACTAGCTGTGTGATCCTGAGCAAGTCACTTAACTTTTGGTTGTTTTAGCTTTCTCAACTCTAAACTGGGGGTAATAATGGTACCTACTTATTACGAGGATTAAATGAGATATTTATAAAACATTCGTTTAGTGCAATACTTGTACATAGTAGGTGCTTAATATATGTTAATTCATTTCCCTTCCCCCCTGGGACATGAATATGTCACCCTGGGAATATGTCAGAGGGGAGATCTGAAGTCAGGAGCTGCTGTAACTCCTGAGAGCCAGAGACCTTTCCACTGTATCATGTCCCCCTTTCTAGCTTCCTTTTGTGGGTTGCATTCCCTATAACAGTGTAAGTGAATTGAGGGAAGGGACTGTCTTTCTTTTTCTTATTTATATCCCCAGCTCTCTTAGCATCTGTGCCTGGCATGCAGTAAGCACTTAATAAATGTTTGTTGAACTGAACTTGAGCTGCTCTCAACTCTAAGCCTAACCCTTGAGTTTTCTTTTAAGTCACAAGTGGAGCTCTCTATTTGTCTGGGTTAAACCATTGGGAGCACAGCATCTAGTGTTGGGAGGACTTTCTGCATCCTGCTCCTCACCTGCCTCTTCCCTGGTTATGGAGGGCCTCAGCCAGGGCTGTGTACCTGCGGTGACTCAGCCCCTATGGCACTGCTCAGCCATCAGGCCTTGAGTGCCTGAGTTACCCAAGGTGGAATCCAAGAATTCGAGGAGTGGGTGGAGTTCTCTACCCTCAGGTTTCCCACTGCAGGAGGGTGTGGTTGGCTGGGTTCTGACGCTCATCTGGCCTGAGAAATCCAAGCATTGGCCTCACTTCCCAGTAACAGCCTCTTCTCCCTTCCCTCTGCCAGGCACACATTAGAACGCCCCATTGCTCTGCCCATTACTAGCATTGTCACTGTCCAGGACCTCCCCCTGCCCCTGACTCCAGTCAAGCCCTCACCTGAGTCCCAATCCCAACCTTTCAGCCAAACCCAATCGCCTCCCTTCCAGTTTAGGAGAAGGCAGACAGGCCAGTGGATGGCTAGACAGGCCCCCACCCCCTAGCTCAAGGTTGCTTCTTGGAAATTCCCAAAGATACTGAGAAGGCAGTGACAGTTTCCCTGAAATGTCTTCAGGTCCTACTGTCACCTGGAAGGTGGAGGCAGGTGTGGAATGCCCCATCTTGGCATGGAAGGATGCAAGAGGCAAGGAAAACTACAGAATGCAGTGATGCTTACCAAGGCCGCCCTTTGGCCCACCCAGTCAATGATCCAATTCATCGATCAAGTAAAATCATAGTGAGTGCCTACTGTGCCCAGAGACCTATGTTAGGGGCCGCAGAGAAGATGGGCCTTTCTAGAGCTCACAGCCCGGGAAAGGTGAAAAGACTCAAATACAGACAATGGTACTACACACCATTCTGTAAACCCCCCAGAGAACTGTAAAAAGAGCCCTATGTGAGGGCCAAGGAGAGAGTCTTACTGATTGGGGAGATCAGGGAAGGCTTCCTGGGGGAGGTAGCACTGAAGCAGCTTTTGAGGGAGTCTACCAGGCCAAGAGGGAAAGAGAGGATATGGTAGGCCTAAGGAACAGCTCAAGGAAGGCATAGACACAGGAAAGCAGATACAGGGGCTGGGATGGCGGGAAAAACAGGGAAATAGTTATTAAAGTAGCACCATTTTAAAGATAAAGAAACCAAGGTGAAGTATTTAGCCAATAACACACAGTGGTAGTTCTCACAGGCAGGATCTGAGGTCTCCTGAATCCAAGTCCAGCACTCCTTTTGATATGCCACATGCAATCTACTCTGGAGCCAATAGGGACCCATTAAAGTATTTGAACAGGGGAATGACATGATTGCATCTATTTGTAACATAGTAGGAAGTGGTAGGAAGGCTGAAAGAAAGAGGCTGCCTTGGTGCAGTTGGGTGGATCAGGGGTGTTCTGGGGAGCCAATTGTTAAATTTCCAGAGATTATTTATTTATACCTCTGAAGCTGACAAATTCTACAACTAGGGTTTGTCGATTGTCTCGACTTAAGAAAGTGATAGAGAAAGTGTGGATAATGCCAATTAAACTTAAAAGAGTGTGCTGCAGTATATCCCCTACCTGTTCCCAGAGCTGATTGTTAAACATTTGCCCACATAGCCCCGATGGTAATGAAAACTTAGAGTAAGGATGGGGTAGGCAGCTGCAGGAGAGATGGTAGAGTGGATGAAGCCGAAGCGGGCAGCTGGATGAATATAAGGAAGAGAGAAGAGTCCAAACTTGTGTGGGGATGTGGAACTGGAGCTCAGGGGAGAGACTTGGGAGTCATCTGCAAATGGATGGAAAGGGTATCTCTACATTGTAACATAAGGCCAAGGATGATTTTAGCCAGTGCAGTGCCATGCACATGGATGGAATCTTACAAACGCATCCATATATGTATAATAATATATAATGATATATATAGTATACTATATGATATATTCTCATGACATTGAACATTATGGAATAGTGCGGTTGGCCTTGGAGTCAACCAGCGCTGGATTCTAATGTGATACTTCCTAGATACACGACCCTGGGCAAGTCTCTTTACTTATCTAATTCTCAATTCCCTTATCTGCAAGATGACCTTGGGCTAAATAGCCTTTCAGGTTCCTTCCAGTTGTAAATCTATGATCCTAAGTCACTTAACCATTTAGTGCCCTGGATGATTCTCTAAGACTATAAATTGTTGGAAAAGCACAGGCCAACACTAGTAGAAGGATTTCCTGAGGCAAGGGGAGCTTTCTACATGGATAAAAATCAAAGGCCTGGGGGAGAGACCGACAGATGAATAAAACATGCAAATAAATGAACATATGAATGAACAAATAAATAAGATAGAGGGAGGGGAAGAGGAAGAAAGGAAGGAAAGAAGGAAAGAAGGAAAAAGAGAAAGAAATGAAAGAGGGAAGGAAAAGGAAGGAAGGAAGGGAGGGAGAGGGTGGAATGGAGGAAGAGGGAAGAAGGAAAAGGAGGGAAGGGAAGAAGGAAGGAAAGAGGGAAAGAAAGAAGGAGAGAAGGAAGGAAATCAAGAAAAGCAGGAGAAGAATGATGGACTGGGTCTAAGGAGATCTAAGGGGAACAGAAAGAAAGACCAACAAGGTCATGGAAGTCAAAGGAGGAGGTGAATGGGAGGGGTGCAAGGAGAGTGGTTAGCTAGTCCAGATAAATGGAAATGAGGAAATTACATAGAGAAAAGTGTCTTATTTAGAAATGGAAGTAAACAAAGATTTTCTAAATCTGACCTCCTCATTTTAAAGGAAGAAATTGAGACCCAGGATAGCAAATGACTTGCTTTTACTTAGGATCAAAAACAGAGCTGGATAGAAACTGAGAGGATTTAGTTCAACTGTCTCGTTTTATAGATAAGGAAACTGAGACTTGAAAAGTAAAAATAGCTTCCCCAAGGTGATGTGGATAGTTAAGTGGTAGGGACAGGACACAATAATCCACTTCACTTCTCTGCACCTCAGTTTCCCCTTCTGTAAAATGAGGGAGTTGGAGTAAATAGACACACTCTAGTTTTAAATCTAATTTTATGACCCCCTAAATCCAGACCCCTCTTCCTTTCCGGCTTTTGTGAGTCAGTGTGGCCCAGAGTCAGGGGGCTAGATTTGACATCTGGGGAGCTTCAGTTCCACACCTGGCACCCACAGATGACCAATCAAGCTGACACCCCTCTCTGGGCCTCATTCTTCTCTAGGCTATACTCTGAACTTTCTCTAACATGCCCCAGGAACATCTCCATCCAGGAAGCCCATTCTAGTCCTACAATTCACACACTGGAATGACTTCCAGGTGGTGTGGTATATAGGAGAGAGTGCTGGGCCTGGAATCAGAAAGACCTGAGTTCAAATCCAGCCTCAGATACTTACTAACTATATAACCCTGGGCAAGTCACTTCACTTCTGTTTGCCTCAGTTTCCTCAACTGTAAAATTAGGATAATAACAGCATCTTGAAGGACCGTTATAAGGATCAAATATTTGTAAAATGATTAGCACAAAGTCTGGTGCATAGCAGGCATTATATGAATGCTTATTCCCTTCTCCTTTCCCTCCCCTCTGTCCCTTAGGTCTCTTCCTCTGATTGGATAGTACCTCCCAGAATCTGGCCCTCAGCTCAGATGCCACTGAGAGAAAGACAGAGAGACAGAGAGACAGAGAGACAGAGATACAGAGACAGAGAAAGAGTGAGAGAGATAGATGGGGAGAGGGAGAGTGTATTTTCTTATTGCCGATATTGACAGTGCCCTCCTGCTCCCCTCCTCCCCAAATGTCTTTGTATATTTTTTGTATTGACTCATTTATGCATATGCGCCATTCTCTTCATAGGCTATAAGTTCCTTAAAAAGTTAAGAACTGTTTTGTTTTGTTTTGTATCCACGGTACCTGGACACATAGTAGGAGCTTAATCAATGCTTCTTAAATATTATTGAGTGGGAGGCAGTGAACTAGGAGAATAGGAATGGATTGATGGTCATAAAAAAAGAGCAAAAAATAGATTTAGTGGAAAAGAGAAGCATTAGAACAGATGCCTGTAGTTGGGAAGTAGAGAGTTAAAGGCTCAGTCCATGCAGCCCTCTACCTTTGTGCCACACTGACTTTCACAAAAGCAAGGGGAAGGATGGTGGCCATCCTGACAGATGATACAGTCTAAAGTCCATTAGTATGTAGTTGAAATCTAGCAAATAAGGTCAAGGAGGAGGCTGAAGAACTCAGAGGTCAGCTGACTGATATCAGCAGAAATATTGAAGTTCCCCTAGAAAGGTGGAGTTTAGAGGAAGACAACGATCCTTCCTGAAATCACTGGGGAAAAATATGTTGTGAAAATGACCTAGATGTCAATAGGTAACAGTAACAGGGAGGGGAGAAGATGGTACATGGGGGTGGAGAGAGAAGATATCATTGAGAAATGACAGTAAAGATATGGTCTGAAAGTGGTAGGGGGAAGCGAGAAGTGTGGTCGCACTTCCTCATGACTGAGTCTGGGACTGTGGGAGGAATGGGCATCAGTGAAGAGACAGGATGTTATAAAGGAAAAATCAATATCTTTGGAGCCACAGTCATGAACTGGGTTCAAACGCTATCTCAGCTAGTCACTATTCCTGTTAAGTTAGTCTGGTCACTTACCATCCCGGATCTCAGTTTCCTCATCTGTTAACTGGAAGAAGAGCCACCTCATTCTCTGAGCATGGAAGGAATGAAATGAGAATGGAGGTATGACACATAAATCGAGGTAGAGTGGGAAGGAGCAGTGAAGAAACAAAGACTGTGATGCAAGGTGGGAAGGACCTTAACCACGTTTATTTAGTGCCTTTAGGTGCAGGCACTATACCAGCAGTGCAGGCTCCGAAGACAAAAACCAACAGTTCCCTCAAGGAGTTCCTATTCTACTGGGGGAATACCACAAGTACACAGAAAAGTATGAGGCATTGAAGGGGAAATATGGCTAAGACAGGAAGGGGAGAAAGAGGAATTCACATCAGAGGTTTCCACCTCCTCATTAAGATAGGCGGCAAGATCATCTATTCTATCTCTAGCACATGATGTCACTGGTCCTCTTTAAAAATGAAGACTCAACCACAGCTGTGAAACCTGGGGCTTTTCAGAAACCAGGTCTGGGTCACCATATCTAGGGTCTAAATGAGTCAGGAGTCCAGACAAAGGGAGACTGATCACAAATGATTAAGCAGCTACTTTAAATATGCAAAATTAGAGGCTAATAAGGTCCCTTTGACACTTAGCCTGAGTCACTCATTATAAAGAAGAAAGTGAGGACAGGACTAGGGAATGCAGGAGCATGGGATGGAGCTCAAGGATCCCATATACTAATCCTGTCACATGCTATTTCACTATTAGAGCTTCATGCCTTTGGATCCTGAAGGCTTGTGTTCTTTGGAGGACAACAATTAAAATTCAAATACTCTAGAATTATGTTTAATATTTTTCAGTTAGTGCCTTAGTTGATAGTTAACAAACAAATTCATAGCTAAAGACTGGATTGACTTTGGTTGATAGATGAGATTTTTTTTGAAGTTGGGAATGAGACACAAAAGGGTTGTCTGGGAATAAACTGGCTGGTCCAATCACAGGGACTATCTTGAGTCCATAGTAAACAATGTTCAGAGGCTACCTGCTGCTCCTCTGTCTAATGAAAGCTTTTGCCACTTGCCCCCTAATTGTACACACATAGTATGAAGACAGGAGCCAGAGGTAGAGTCTGTCATAGATGGCAGGTTTATTTATGCCGATGAGCTTCTACCTATATACATAGTGGAGTGCTGGAACCAGCTAAAACCAGCTAGTGAAAGCCAATGGTTAAATTTTCAGTGTGAGAAGTTATACCTCAAAAAGCAGCAAATACTGAAAATTAGGACTTCTTTTGTTGTTTGGTGATTGTCCACACTTAAGAAAGTAATGGGGGAAATGTAATGCAGATTAAATTTACATATTTAAAAGAGTTGTGCATACTCTCCTCCCCCCCCAAGTGTATTGTTAAACATTTACCAGCACACCCCTGCATATGTATCGGCATACACGCATGGTGTAATATACATACATGTAGGATCACACTGTCTCAGAGTTGGAAGTGACCCTGTCAACTACCCAGTCTATTTTATAATCCTCTACAACTTCCTTAACAAGTGACTATCCAGTGTTTGATAAACCCAAAGACCCCAACTTCTGGGATAAGAACTCACTACATGACAAAAAACTGCTGGGAAAACTGGAAAATATAGTGTGATGAAAAAATATGGGCATAGACCAACTCCTGACACTCTATATCAGAATAAAGTTCAAATGGATACATGATCTAGGCATAAAGGCTATAAACAAAGGGGAGCAAGGAATAGTTTATTTGTCAGATTTATGGAGAATAGAGGAATTTGTGACCAAACGAGATAGAAAACATTATGAAATGCAAAATGGATAACTTTGATTACAACAAATTGAAAAGTTTTTGCACAAACAAACCCAATGCAACCTACATCAGGAGGAAAACAGAAAACTGCAAAAGAATTTTTACAAGTAGTGTCTGTGATAAAAGTCTCATTTCTAAAATATAGAGAGAGAACTGAGTCAAATTTAGAAGAATATAAGTCATTCCCTAATTGATAAATGGTCAAAGGATAAGAATAGGCAGTTTTTGGAAGAAGAAATTTTTCATATAGTCATATGAAAAAATGCTCTAAATCACTATTGATTGGAGAGATGCAAATCAAAGCAACTCTGAGGTACCACATCACACTCATCAGATTGACTAACATGACAAAGCAGGAAAATGATGGAACATTAATTCATTGTTGGTGGAACTGTGAGCTGATCCAACCATTCTGGAGAGCAATTTGGAACTATGCCCAAAGGGTTATAAAAATGTGTATACCCTTTGACTGAGAAATACCGCTTCTAGGGCTGTATCCCAAAGAAATCATAAAAATGAGAAAAGGACCCACATGTACAAAAATATTTATCGTAACTCTTTTTGTGGTGGCCAAGAACTAGAAGTTGAGGGGATGCCCATCCATTGAGGAATGGTTGAACAAGTTGTGGTATATGAATATAATAGAATACTATTGTGCTATAAGAAATGATGAGCAGGAAGACTTCAGAAAAACCTAGGAAGACTTATATGAACTGATGCTGAGTGAAGTGAGCAGAACCAGGAGAACATTATTCATAGTAACAATCACAGTGATAGACTTAGCCCTTCAAAGCAATGCAAAGACCTAGAACATTTCTAAAGGACTCTTGAGACAAAATTCTATCCATATCCAGAGAAAGAATATAGAATTGGAATGCAGAATGAAGCAGACTATTTTCTCTTGTGTTATGTTTTGTTTTGGTTTGATTTTTCTCATGGTTTCTCCCATTCCTTTTAATTCTTCTATGCAACATGACCAATGTGAAAATATATTTCATAGGAATATATGTGTAGAGTCCATGTAAGATTGCATGCCATCTTGGGGAGGGAGGGGAAAGAAAAAATTTGGAACTTATGGAAGTAATTGTTAAAGACTGAAAACAAATGAATTAATAAATTTGGGAGGGGAAACTGAGCATCTTAAGTTGAAGGGGGGAACCCATTACTTTCCAAAACAGACCATTCTACTATGGAATATCTCTAATTGTTTTAAAAGTTTTTCTTTTATAGATAGAATTTATTTAGGATTTGTTGTAGAATTTATAGACACATTTAGGGATAATGTGTCTGCAATATTCTTCACTCCTAGTCTTGACCTCAATAAACCTTCTATCCTTCTTCCACAGGACAGTTTTCCAAGTACTTGGAGCCAGCCTTCATGTCTATTTCATCTTAAAGCCCTTTTCCATCTTGTTGTGTAATTCTGGGCAAATGACTTAACCACTGTTTGCTTCAGTTTCCTTGCCTTTAATAAGGAGTTAATTGTACCTACCTCCCAGGGTTGTCATGAGGATCAATTAAGATAATGTCTGTAAAGCACTTTATAGGCCTGAATGTGCTATACAAATGCTACCTGTTATTAATATTATTTTAGACAGCTCTAGCTATTAGAAAGTTTTTAAAACTTGCTTCTTTTGTAACTTCTCCCACTGTTCCTGATTCTGTCCTTTGGGGCCAAGGAGAATATGTCTGATCAACCTACCACGTGACAGCTGTCATATACCCCTTATCACTTTTCTTCTCCATGCTAAACATCTCCAAGTTCTTTAAGAGAGCCTTTCAGGCCATGTGGCCTCCAGTCCCCTGAACATCCCAGTCTGTCTCCTCTCAAGGGGCTCCAGTTTGTCAACCCGTTAGAGACTGGCTGAGTGTGTTATGTGGCTGAAAAGCTAGAATCTGTCAGTGAACAGACCCAGTAGCATGTAAGACCTAATCAGCATATCATTGGTCTGTCTGCTCAGAGTCTGTAGCTTCTGCTGAAATTTTGTGGAAAGGGGTGATTTCTGCAAAAAGAAAAAAAATTGGGAACCAATGACCTACAGAATGGAGAGTCTTTAGGTTGGGGTTATACAGCTGTAAAAATGTTCCATTGTTCACTCAATGTTTACTACCCAACCCCCTACCTATCCATGTCCCGTACTCAACCCAGTAGAGCTAGCCTATGAGATGATTACTGGTCTCTCTCCGGACCTGAATTTAAGCATATTTTGCCCCAAAAGAATGGAGGGTTGGGCACTGTCCCAGTTCTCTTTCCCCCTGGCTCTCTGTGATCTCCAAGATGGCAATGGATAATTGGATAATGAGCTAATGGGACAGAGTTAGAGGAAGCCTTCTGAAGGCCACAGCCCACCCACTAACCCAGAGAATCCTGTAGAGTGAATTAAAAAGGTGCCTAAGCTTAGAGGCAGAACAGACTCAGCAGTGACTGCGGAAGGCAGAAGATATGTGGGAGACACAGTGACTTCTAGGCAACATCAACAAAGCCCTGAGATTCATACATACAGTCAGCCCACAGCTCCCCATATCCAAGGTCAAGGGTGGGCTAGCTCCTCCCCTTAAGGCAGACCTGCACAGCTTGGCAGTAGGTAGGGGCCATAATTAAAATAGGCTAAACTTCTTTGGACCACAGATAAATTTTTAGTGGCTCACTTTCCAAATAAAGGTATAATGATCAAACTATTTTGCAAGTAAACCATATTTTTTTAAAAGGGAAATTTCAATTAATATCAATTAATTACACTTATTACTTAAGATTTTTATTTATCATAAAATTGCTCCTCTCAGACTAGAGACAGACTGACAATCAATGGTTGCCTTGGGTCACATGACAAACAGGAGAGAGCTCATGGTGGCAACACACCCACCAAGTGATATGATGTGCACAGTAGTAACTAGTAGTGGAAGACAGTTTAAATGGGCCATGGACAAAGCACTCGTTACATCTTTACTTTCTTTTACATCCTTTACATTTCTGTAGGGCTGCCCGAAATCTCTGTCGGGTGCAAGAGGCCCTTGGGTCATATGCTGTGCAGGCCTGCCTTAAGGATAACCGAAAGTCCAAGGTCATACACATAAGAACATGTGAAGGGGAGGGGAAAAAGGAAAGGAAGGAAGGAGAGAAGGGGGAAGGACTGAGAGGTGGCCCAGAACCTCTGTCCACAAGCCTGGACTCTCTAGTGGTCCCAGGTTGGGGCTGAGCTCTGGGGTCTGGCAAGGCCTGGCCCATCCTTCCTCTTAAATTTACTTTCTCTTTCAGCAAATGGGACGAGGGGATGAAACAAGGGCTGGGCTGTGTGAGGTGACCTTTGCTCTTCCTACCTTTCCCCTTCCCCAGGCCCCACTGTGGCCCCTCCCAACAGATCCTGGATGTAGGTAGAACAAAAGTGCACCTTTCTCCAGCCTCTGAGATATCCAAGGTCTCTTTCTCCTAATGGGCCCCATTCCTTCCCCTCCTACCTTATTCTCTTCTCACAGGTTGAACAAGGAACAGTCTAGAACTAGAGAGGGAGACAGGCCCTATCAAGGACAGGGAACCTGCAACCTTTAGGCCATATGTGGCCCTCTAGGTCCTCAAGTGCAACACTTTGGCTGAATCCAAACTACACAAAATAAATCCTTTTATTAAGCAGATTTGTTCTGTAAAGTTTGGATTCAGTCAAAGGGCCCCACTTTTGAGGCCGCAAGTTCCCCACCCCTGCCTAGATTGACTTTATAACACAGCTTCTCCTCTGCCTTCCTTCCCTCACTTCAGCACTAGATTTTAAATCAGAGGATTCCAATCCCAGCTTGGCCCAGCCTCTACCCATGTCCTAACCTCCCTTCTTTTGTTTAGCCACCTCAATCCTCCCAATCCCCCAGGTTCATAGCCTTAGTGTCATCTTTGTCTCTTTTCCTCTCCCTAATATCCCATAGTCAAACCTTATGAATGCTTCCTCCATATTATCATGGAGGTCAAAACCCAAATGAATGAATGGTTGTTTGAGATACTGAGGGATGGCATGAGAGGTATCAGGAGAAAGCTCAGGACTGTATTTCAAGGCAGAAATATTAAGCCTAGTGGAAAAGGTAAGAAAGGAGACCCACGTTCTACCCTCTTGATTTAGAGCCTGGTTAGAGAGACAAGACTCATAGCCAGGAAATAATGGAAGAATTACTCAGGTCAATAGGCCCTAGTGGGGATTGGAGTGAAGACATTAGTTCTGAATCTAAGCCCTACCTTCTTTCCTTTCCTCAACCACTTTCACTCCCAGTTTCACACTGGAAAGGGGCATTTGTTTTCATGTACCACCAACCTCCTCCCAAACCCACTTCTTTCTCCTGATTTCACTCTTTCTGTCCATGGAACCACCTTTATGCTCATCTCCCATGTTTCTTTGACTCTCCGCTCTCCCAGCTGATAAAGCACCAGTCCCTGAGGGCAATCAGCTGTCTCCTGTCATATCCCTCCCATCCAGCTCCTCCTTTTGAAAGGACATGGACTGAAGGAGGGCAGCTTGGAAGGTGTAGGGTCTTGAGTTCCTGCCATACGAGGATCAATTACAACTGGGAAAGTTGATCCAGGAGAAGTAATGATTTGGGATGGAGGCAGAGGAAGACATGCCAGGTATCTTCAAGTACTTCAATGGCTGTCTATGAAAGAGAGATTAGTCTGCTATGGAGCTTACTTACCTATGTGACCCATGTGACTTTACCTCTCTGGTCCTCAATTTCCTCATCTGAGAATGAGAGCCTAGACTTGATGTCCTCAGAGGCCTCTCCGAGCTCTGGGTCTAGGATTTTATGACTATGATTATGCCTTTGATGACTACTGATGCCACTCTATTGAAGGCCCTCATTGCTACCAGAAGCCCCTAACAGTTCTACGCACCTCCATCTCCCCTCTCCAAACCATTCTTCACACGCTATCATTTTCTTCTTCCTTATGCACAGATGGTGATCATGCCCCTCTTTTGCACAAAGATTTTCATTAATTCCCTGTTGCTCACAGTTAAGTTCTAACTCCTTTGACATTAAAGGCCATTGACAATCTGATTTTACCCTACCTTTCCAGCAATATCTTACATTATTTTCCTCATGAGCTTTTCTCCATATGCTAGCCACTCTAGGACATCTTTCTGTCTTGAACATGAAGCTTCAATGCCCATCCCTAGTCTCTTCCCTGTGCCAAAAAAATACCTATTCCCTCCATTCCTTAACACCCAAGTCATATATGACCTCCTCCGGGAAATCTTCTCTGATTCGCCCTGAAAAGGACAACCCTTCCTTGGACCTCCTTCAGTTTGCATCTCTCTCATGTATTTTTCCTATAATATCATGGGCCATTGTTATCTGAATTTGGATCTTATTTCTTACTATACTGAAATTAGAGATGGCATCTTTTTTTAGGCTCTGCCTCTCCTTAAAGGCCAAGTGGCTGTTTGATCCCTAGGAGATTATTTTCCCTCTCTGGACCTCTATTTCATCATCTGCAAAATGGAATGATGGGATTGGATGGCCTCTGAAGTCCCTTTCAACTCTAAAGCTATGGTCCTATGACCTCCAAGGTACTTTCCAGTTCGGACAACTTATATTTCTGGGAGTAGAGGAAGGAGAGTGGAGAGATCCCTCATTACCTTCAATTCCAATAACCCCTATATTCAGGAATGACAGAGAATTAAGTGATTCTTACATTTCATTCTTGCCACTGCCCTGTGTTCACCCCATAATGCACCATCTCTCTCTAGGATTTCAGACACAGGATGGTCACAGAACTTCAGAATCACAAAAACTCAAAACATGGAGACCTTCCAGTCCAATACATACCCGCATGAGAATATGCTTTGTAACATCCCCAACAAGTAACCATCTAGTTTTCAGTGGGGATGTGGAACCTGCCATCTCTCCAAGAAGCCCAGACCACTTCTGGACAGCTCCATTTCTTCTTACATCAAGCCAGCATCTGCTCTGCAGCATCTACCAAATGCCCCTGGTTCTGCTCTCTGGGGCCAGGGTGATCCAGTCTAATCTTCATTTTACCTGACAGCTCACTAAACACTCCCTCTTAAGCCTTAACCCTTATCTTCTCCATGCTAAGCAATCTCAGTTCCTTCAGCTTGTCCTTTTATGATAAAGTCTCTGGATTCCCTCATAGTCTGAGCTTCTTTCCTTTAGGCATGCTCCAGCTTGTCTATAAGCTAGAAATATGAGGCCCAGAACTATATATTATACTCCATTTGTGGTCTAATCAAGGCAGAAGATTGTGTGGGACCATAACAGCCCACCAATCATTCTGTTCAATTTCGCCGACTATGTCTACTCAGTCTCACATTTCCCTTAATTGTCTCAAGACATTCACTGATTCCCTGAGTGACTGAGCAAACCCCTGCCTCGCTGAGGTTTTCAGGCATGATTTGTTCTGCTTGGCTGCAGGGGACAGGACTATGACAGAACTTCTGGTGAGTAAAAGTTGCAGAGAGAAAAATTTAGGCCCAATGAGTGAAAAATGTTCTTCCAATTAGAGCCATGAAAAAGTGGAATGAGCTGACAGTAGAAGCAGTGGATTGCCCCTTGCTAGAAGCATTGAGAGGTTGGACAATTCCTTGTCAAGTAGATTAAAGAGGGGATTCTTAGTCAGGCATCATTGAAATAGATGGCTTCTGAGGTCCTTCCAATTCTAGGATTCTGGCAACTTTTGCTCTGAACTGACAAGACTAAGTCCAAGATGGCAGTGATGATGATATCACATAGTCAATACTTTGGTTAGGTCTTCATGTCACCCAAATTTTTCCTTTGCTACTTCGATATATTGGAGATGTCATCAAGGTAGGTCCTTCCTTCTTTACTGCTTATCCCAGCTCTTTCATGCCATCTCATGCTGAATGTACAGTTCTTCTCCATGGTTTCCCCCAAATCATTCATTAGTGGGTCAACCCAATGCTTCTCCTGGTTCCTGTAATACTCTGTGGATACCAGTGCAACAGTCAAGCCTTTCTTATGTTATTCCCCATTCTCTCCACATAATCAGCCCACCTCTTTTTCCACCCATAAAAACCTTTGATTTTTAAAAAGATTTTTAAAAATTTTTAAAATCTTTTTATATCACTTTTTATGCAAGTAATCACCCCTGAGAATGGGCTGCCACGTATTGACACCCACCATGACTCCTCCAATTACCCCTCGGGTCACCAGCAATCATGACTCTTGGGAGACTGTAGTTTTCCATGATTGTTTGCCATAGATTTCTAGATGGTTTAGTTGATAGGGTGATGAACTTAGGAGACAAAGAAAAGCAAAGTTCAAATCTTGCCTTAGGTACTTACTGACTGTATGATGCTAGGTGGTATTAACCTCCCTCAGCCTGGAAAATTGAGATAGTAATAGTACTTACCTCACAGGATCGAAAGTAATACTACATGTAAAGTGGCTAGCAAACCTTAAATTGCTAATCTATGAATATTATTATAAATCATTACCAGGAAGATATCAGTGCTAAACAACTGATATTTCTACAATGCTTCATGGTTTACAAAGTGTTTATAAAGCACTGTGGGTTTTATATCATGATCTCCATTTTACTGAGGAGAAAACTAAAATCTAGAGGGAAGAAATGATTTACTCAAAGCCAGCGGGGAGTGTCAGAAATAGTTTCTGTCTCAGACCTCAGAGCCCAATTCAAATGTTCTTTCTGCTATAGCACTTCCTCCCACATGCTGTACATGAGTAATTGAAACTTTGAACCCGAATAAAGGACTTCGCATTTCTATGTTGACATTTATCTCTATTGAATTTCATCTTCTTAGATTTCACCCCAGGTTGAGATCCTTTTGGATGCCGATTCTGTCATCCAATATATTAATTTCCAGCTCTATGTTATTTGTAAAGACAAGAACCCAGCACTCACTATTTCCCTTCATGAGTCAAAAGTCCCTAAGACCTTTGACTGCACTATTAAAGCACTCTGACTGAAAGAGCACTGGATGAAGGCTTGAACTTCAGAGTGAGTAAATAAATGACCCGTGTCCAAGCATTTCCTTAATTTCCTCTTAGTTTAATACAAACAGTACTAGCCTTGGAGTTAGGAAATCTGGATTTCTGTCCTACTTCTGCCACTTACTTCCATAGGAACCTTTGAACAGTCTCTTTGCTTCTCTGGGTCTCAGTTTCCCCAACTGTAAAATTAGGCATTTGAAGCAGATGACATTCAGAGCCAATTCTTCTAGGAAGGTCTGAATGGGAAGGAAGGAAGTGCATGTAAGTAGGGAAAGTGGCAACTTGCAGTTTAAGAAAAGAGAAATGGGGGAGAGGGAAGTGAGAGGGGGTGAAGCCCTTTGAACCCTACTATTTTTTTAACTTCTTTCAGTTTTTTCAGACTCTCATTGAAAATAGCTCTCTGCAAAGGGAAGATGAGAAAAAGAGATATAGGAGAAATTTTAGGTGATATAAAAACAAAAGACATAAATAAAATTTTATTTTAGAAAACATCGTCCTATGAAAGAAGAATCAGTCTCCCTGGCCTTGTGCCTACTCAGACAGAATAGGGTGAGGGAAGAATCTATCACCTCATTTCTAGGGAACCACAGAATTTGAAGTCAGAAGAGATCACCTTAACCTGGTATCAGTGAACTTGGACTTTAAATATATATATATGGACTTTAAATGGACTTTAAATATATGGACTTTAAATATATATATAGATATATAATATAAATATAATAACTATTTCAATATAATTTGGTTTCTTTTGTAATCTTGTTTTTTATTTTATTTATTATTACTTATTTTAAAATTTATTTTATTATTTATTTTATTTTATTATTTCTTATTTTTAAATGTTTTATTTTATTAACTGATTATTTTAATTTATTTACTTTATATTTATTTCAAAACATTTTTCTGAGGAGGAAGGAAAAAAGGGAACAAACATTGATGAAGTGCTTACTATGTACCAGGCACTGGGGTTAAAAATCTAAAAAAAAGAAAGCCAAGAACTTTCGTTTTAACGAAGGAAACACAACAGGAAAAAGGAAGCTGGAAGGTGGGGGAGGGGGGAATGAAGGTAGCTGGTGATGCCTTGGCCTTCACCAGCCTGCCTAAGGTGTCCAGGACACAAAAATGAGAATTTTCTAGTGACTTCCAACCCCTTTCTTGCGCAGATGAGAAAACTGAAGGCCTTCAAGGCAGTTTTCCATGATGCCGGTTTGCAGAGTGTGTTCAAGGAGGACCAGTACCTTTGGTATAATGGCTGCCAAGCACTTTTTGGGACTCTTTGCACCTTTGGTGTCCACCTCTTCTGTCCAACTCTCACCTGTGGCTCCAAGAAGCTGCCACATGTGCTGTGGCCACACCCGGTAAACCATTTCAGCAGAAGGGCCAAAGTAGGTTGAGGGTAACTAAGGGTTCTCAAACCCAGTGGTGAGTTGGGAGCGGTGTCTACCCCAAGTATGTGAAGATTTCATTTGGTGGAATGGGCAGGTGAGAACAATTTTTTCCAATGGCCATTAAGGCAGATAAAGCAGGTGATGTGGAGTGCTTAGAGCTTGGTTAGACAGCAGAGATGCCAAGGTCATCCACTGCATCCTGAGCCATTGCCAGTCATCTTGACTCTGTCCTGCTACTGAATTCTGGAGGAGAGAATGAGTCTGATGACTTCGTGCAACTCTGCCTCACTTAATTCCAGTTTACACACAAATCAAAAGACATCACCCATACCATTTCACAATTATGCCTCAAAGTCCTATGGCCACAGGCAAGTGATAAAGTAGCAGGTGCAGATACACTGGGAGCTGTAGTCATGACCCTGAACACAGGTGGCCCAGGCCATAGGGTCATTTCTCACTGGAAGCAGCAGTGGGACTTGGCAGCTCCCTGGGTGTCTGAACAGCCTTTTAAGGATTGCACTGCTCACCTTCTGGTATGAGGAAGGGGGCTAGAAAAGGTACCCTAAACATTGCCTGCTTACCCAACCCTGACCTGATTACGACAGCAAGTGGAGAATCCCACTCTGAGGTCCAAACACAAAAAAATGTACAAAAACATCTGTAAAGATGATTCCACTCACCACTGGCACAACTGGAACGTGCACACACTAATAGACAACACAAAATCCAGTAGACCTAAAAGAAGAACTGCTCTTGTTGCAAGAGAACCGAACAGGTATCGCATTCAAATAGCAGCCCTGAGTGAAACAAGGTTGGCAAATGAAGGCCAGCTTACTGAAGTTGGAGTCAGAACTTGCATGGGCAGGCGATCACATGGGGGCCAGAAGAAATGATACAAGGACACTCTCAAGGTCTCTCTCAAGAACTTTGGATTTGACTGTGCAACATGGGAGACACTGGCACAGGACCACTCAGCATGGCATGCCCATGTAAGAAAAGGTGCTGTGCTCTATGAGCAAAGCAGAATTGAGGCAGCACAAAGTAAAACTCAGGATGCGCAAATTTGGGATATCCACCCCAAATATTCATACAGACTATCTGTGCCCAACCTGTGGTAGAGCATTCTGAGCTCATATTGGTCTGATCAGCCACAGTGGGACACACTGAAATTTCACTTTGCAATGGTGATGTCATTTTGGTCCTCTTCAAAGATGAAGGACAACCCACCAACCAACATGATGCCACAGAAATTAAGTAACAAAACTTGGCTTCAGATCCACGTCCTCTGACTTGGAATCCTGGACTTCCATTGTCCTGTTGATCCTTCAGCAGACATTTCCAGTGTACCTACCACATACAGAGCTTTCGGCTTGATGATTAACACTGGTTCCCTGTCTTCAAGGAGATGATAGTCTAATAAGGAGAATAAGAAACTGATTCAGAAAATCCCATTGTCTGTGACTTACACAGTTGTGAGTCTGTGAAATGGGTTAGGGGAAGCTGTGAAAGCAGGTCGGTGATTCAGTGGATAGAGTGCTGATATTAGAGACTAACTAACCTGAGTTAAAATTTTACCACAGATAGCTAGTAGCTTTGTGGCCTTAGTTCTCTCATCTGTAAAATAGGGGTAATAATATCACCTACCCTGTGGGGGTTAAATGAGACCATATTTGTAAAGTGTTTCACAAACCTTAGTGGGCAGTCAGGTGGCACAGTGGATAGAGTGCTGGGCCTGATGTCAGGGAAGACTCATCTTCCTGAGTTTATATCCAGCCTCAGACTAGCTGTGAGACCTTAGGCAAGTCACTTAATCCTACTTGCCTCAGTTTCCTCATCTGTAAAATTAGATGAGAAAGAAATGGCAAAGCACTCCAGTATCTTTGCCAAGAAAATCCCAAGTGGGGTCATGAAGAGTCAGATATGACAGAAATGACTCAGTAACAATCTCACAAGCCTTATGGTGCCATATAAATACCAGCTATTATTATCACTGTAAGGGCAAGGGAGGCTTGGAACAGTGGTACAGTGGGAAAGAACACTAGAGTTAGAGGACTTGTTTTTGAAACTTAGCATTGCCATGTCCTAGCTATGTCACCTGGGGCAGGCCATGTCCCCTGCCTGGGCTTCAACTTCTTCTGTGACATGTGAGAGTTGGACTAGAGCCAATTCAACATGCACTTATGAAATGCCTACCATATGCCATGCACTGTGCTGGGGGAGGAGAAAGAGAGAGAAAAGAAGAAGAAAAAGAAGGAAAAGAGGAAGAAAGAAAGGATGGAGAGAGGGAGGAAAGGAAGAAGGAAGAAAGGAAAGGAAAGAAGGAAGGAAGGAAGGAGAGAGGGAGGGAGGGAAGGAAGGAGGGAAGGAAGGAAGGAAGGAGGGAAGGAAGGAGGGAGGGAGGGAAGGAGGGAGGGAAGGAAGGAGGGAAGGAAGGAAGGAGTGAAGGAAGGAAGGAGGGAAGGAAGGAGGGAAGGAAGGAAGGAAGGAAGGAAGGAAGGAAGGAAGGAAGGAAGGAAGGAAGGAAGGAAGGAAGGAAGGAAAATTTGATCCTGGTCTCAAGGAGTTTATATTCTACCACAGGGAAACATCATATACACAAATAAGTAAAAACATCTGCTAAGTAATTTGGATGCAAGAAGAATCCCTAGTAACTGGTAGAATCAAGAATAGAGCTGATAATGCTTGAGTTGACTTTGGATGTAAATAGGACTTCCAAACTGGAGGAAGGGAGGAGGTAAGTATTCCAAGCAGGGGTGGGGATGGGGGGGAGGGCAGTGGTGCAAAGACACTGAAGGTACTGGGAGGCAGTAGCATGTATGAAGACCAGCAAATAAGTTCATTTTGATTGGAAGTTCAGCGTGAAGACAAGTGATGGGAAACAAGTTGGGAAAGACAGGCCGAAGCTGGACCATGCCAAAAAGCCACCATCTTCATTTTATCCCACGGGCAAAAGAGAGTCCCTGAGACTTCTTATACTGTCAGAATTGGACTTTAGTTTATCAACTATTTAGAGAGGGGATTAAAGGCGAGGGACTAGTGGCAAAGAGACCAAGTCGGAGGCTCTGGAGGTAGCCTTCCATATCTGACATGGTGTGATTCTGTTTCTGGGCACAGGCACAGGGCTGGTTGAGATTGCTGGTGGTCAGAGAGAGAAGAGCTCAAAGCTAGCGGAAAAAATCAAGGAAGGCTTCCTGGAGTAGGAGGCAGCAGAGTTGAGCTTTTGAAGAAGAATGGCTAAGGGTTAACAGGTTAACAGATGAGGGGCAGGAAGGCCATCCTTGTATAGAGATACCCTTCCCTATGCTGTCTTTGGCCCCTGGGAGCCATGTGAGGACTGGCTTCCCTTATTGACAGAAGAAAATAAAGTCTAGGAACTGGCAGCTGCTTCCACTTAAATTTTAAAAAAAAGTGACTTGTCTCAAAAGAAGAACAAAAAGCACTTTTGTCTAGAAATACAATGCATAAAAGAGTCCGGGCTGGACTGCCAGCAATGGGCTCTTTCCATATGATTCTCCCTGAGCTCTGCTGGGTGGGTCGCTAAGCACTGGGTTATCGGGCTGGGTACTTCTGTTTGTTTGGGGTTTTTTTGTTTTTTTTTTTTTGCTGGTTTTTTGTTTTTTGTGGATCATTCCTCTCCTAACGATTTTGTTTGGCCAGGCTCAGAAGTTTGTAAACAATGGCACCTTAATCCCCTTCCCATTCTGTGCACAGGGTGCGGGAGCTCCAGCCCTGACAGCTCCCATTTCACAGGCTCACAACTGTGTAAGTCACAGACAATGGGCTTTTGTAGGAAGACTAGTTTAATTAAGATCTGAAGGAGGAGGGGGAAAAGAGTCCTGGGCTGGTAGTCAAGCCTGGGTGGGAGTTTTGGCTCTGCTACTTACCCACTCACTATGTGACCTTGGGAGACTTTATGAAAGGTTGAGTGCCTTAGAAATCTTCAGATCCTCTCATTTTACAGAGGAAGAAACTGAGGTCTGAGAGAAGGAAAGATACTTGTCCACATCACACAGAGGATGGCTGAACTAGGATTAGAATCCCAATCTTTCATTTCCCAAACCAGGGATCTTTCACCACAGTCTCACCCTTATTCAGATATTATTGATCAAGCACGGTCCTAGAGAAGAATTAAGGAAATGCACTAGTCCTCCTTTCTTTGCAGAGGTGGAAGATCATGGATATGGAATGTTGGACAGGGATGATTTGTTAGTTTTGCTAACCTGTCTTTTCCACACATCCCCCCTCCCCCTCCCACACACACTTTCTTTTTCATCTTTGTTGAAAGAGAGGGCTCTCTGGATAAGGAAAGGAAGAGGGTTATATTCAGAAATGAAGATAATGGAAAAACAGAAGGTATCAAAAAGAATTTTTTTAAAAGATAAAACTTTTACATCGATCCATAGGATAAGGATATACCAGTAGATGGAGCCCTAGACTTCATGTCAGGAAGACCTGAGTTCAGATTTAACCTTAGACATTTTATAGTTGTGTGATCCTGGACAAGTCCTCAGCTTTGCCTCAGTTTCCTCAACTGTAAAATGGGGATAATAATAGCACCTACCTCTGAGGATTGTTGTGAGGATCAAATGAGACAGCTCTCAGCCCAGTACTTGGCAAATAGTGGCTGCTATATAAATATTTGTTTCATTCCTTCCTAGAAGGTCTTATCATTTCTCCTAAGCGCTGTATCTCTATGCTTGGCATAAGATTCTCTCTTCTGGGCTCTCTGCTACTATCTACTGAGCTTACAAGAACACCTTCTGACTCTCTGCTCCCACACATATTAAAATCAGAAAGTCTCTCCATGACATGGATAGCTAAATTGCTTTAATGGGTTGTCATTTAGGCTGTGAGTACCTGTTCAGGAAGTCAAGGTAGAGATTAAATCTCTTCTTTTGTCTATTTCAAGGGCCTATGGGCCCAGACAGCTAACTTAGGGTTAGAAATTCCTTGTAAACCCTGCTTAATGACTTCACAGAATTATAGATTTAGATCTACAAATGGACCTTAGAGCTAATCTAGTCAAACACCCTTTTATGCAAATGAGGAAGTTAAAGCCCAGAAAAATGAACTGACTTGCTGGAGGTGATACCTATAATAATTGGCAGGACCAGAACTCAAACTGATGTCCTTTGATTCCAAATCCAGTGCTCATTCTCCTATACACCACCACCCTTAAGGGGAATCTGGGGTACTGAAAACTCTTTTGAGGCATTCTGTCAAAAAAAAAAAAAAATAAGCCGGAGGGACTGGATGAAGGCTGGTGCTATGAAACTCTTAATATCACCTCTGATTGACAAGCAAATAAAACTGAACTGCAACAAACATTTACTAAGTGCCTAGTACTGTGCTAAGCACTTCATTTGATCCTTAAGACAATGCAGGGAAGTAGGTGCTGCAATGATTCCCGTTTAGAAATGAAGGAAACCAACGCAGAGAAGAGTTAAGTGACTTGTCCAGGTCACACAGTTAGTAAGCTTCTGTGGCTACATTTGAACTCCCAACTTACTGACTCAAGGCCTGGTACTCTATCTACTTTGCCCCATAGAAGAACAAGGCCTTAACCAAAAGAGGCAAAGTCATTGCCTTCCACCTTCTGGGTCTACACTCCTGCCTTTATTATGTGTATCTGCCTGTAACACTGGTTTTTGTACAGCTGGTTTTTGTGCTATATTCTAGGACAAAATCTACAACTGTCCCTTCAGTTGTCAGCTTCACAGAGATGTTTTATTCTATTTTATAAGGAAAGGGGCAAACTTGAATTGAGGTATCACTTCTTCAACATTTAGACTTGATGGATTCATAAATAATACTCATCTGTTCTAAGAGTAATCTCTCCCTTGTAGGCAGTAGGAGAGGAAAGATAGCTAGTTAGTCAGGGGATCATCTAGTAATATGAGTGGTTCACCAAAAAAAAGGAGGCTTCCTGATTGACTGAGAAGAGACTGTACAGTAGACTAATGACCTTGATCCAGAAAGATCAAGAGGAGCTGGGGGTAGGGAACAAAAAATGTCATTTTGAACTGGGAAACTCCATAATCATATGGGGCTATACTAAGCCCCCAAAAGCTGTAATGGAATAGAATAAAATAGCGGAGGACTCCTACGTAGTCTGAAGCTGGGCAATATTCTGTTTTTTAAAAAATAAGTTTTTATTGAAGTCTTCCGATTCTGACATCATCATAGTTATCCCAAGTATCTTTCCCCTCTCCTCCTACCAGAAAGCCATCCCATATGAAAAATATCTTTTAAAACAGAAAAAAAAATTCACACAACTGATCAATACATTAAAAAAGTCTGAAAATATATAATATGTCACACCTGTAGACCTTCCACCTCCAGGAAGGGGGTGGGTTGGGGTATCTTATCTTTTCATTCAAGTCATGCTTGATCTGTATAATTTCGTTACATTTCCCTTTGATTGATTTCGTGCGTCATTGTTCATTCCATTGACTTTATTACAGTTATTGTGTATATTGTTTACTTGCTCTGCTTACTTCATTCTACATCACTTCCTTTCAGTCTTTCCATGCTTCTCTTCATTAATCACATTTGTCACTTTTTGTAGCACAGTAATATTCCATTACGTTCATGTGCCACCATTTGTTTATCCATTCCTCAAATCGATGGGCATCTACTTTGTTTCCAATTCACCAAAAGTGCTGCAATGAATATTTTGGCGTATATAAGGTCTTTCTTCTTATCAATAACTTCCTTGGGCATATAAGCCCAGTAAAAATTTCTGCTTCAAAGGGTGTAGACCTCTCAATCACATTATTTGCATAATTTCAAATTGTTTTCCAAAATGGTTATACCATTTCACAGCTCCACCAATGATGCATGAATGCACCTATCTTCTACAACCCTTCCAACATTGAGTATTGCCATTTTTGGTGATTTTTGCTAATTTTCAGGATGCTAATTTTCCAGATGACTTTGATTTGCATTTTTTTCATATAATTACTGATTGAGTATTCTTTTATGTGGCTGTCACCTTGCAATTCTTCCCTTGAGAATGATTTGTTCATATCCTTTAACTACTTATCTACTGGGGAATGACTTAGTCATATGCATATTGTTTACATATCTTGGATACCAAACCCTTACCAGAGAGATTTGGTGCATGGACTTTTTCCCATTTGACCACTTCCTTTCTTGTTCTAGCTACATCAGTTTTGTTTGTGCAGAAGTCTTTCAGTTTCATGTAGTCAAAATTATCCATTTTATCTTTCATAATTGCTTCTATCTCTTGTTTGGTTAGGGATACATATCCTACCCCTGACTGTGAGAGGTATATCATCTATTTTTCTTTCTAATATTTTAAAGTCATTTTTAATATTAAGGTCATGTATCCATTTAGAACATATTGTGGAATGCGGTGTGAAGTGTTGGTCTAAACCTAATTTGTCAGACAGCTATCTAGTTTTCCCAGCATTTTTAATCAAATAGGTAATTTAGGTAATTAGAGGTAATTCATGTTTTCTACTTTGTCAAACAATGGGTTATTAAATTTCATTGTTTCTGATTCTCCCTTGTCCAATCTGTTCAACTGATCTATCTCTCTGTTTTCTTTGACCAATACCAGACAGTTTTATGACTGCTACTTTATAATATTGTTTGAGGTCTAAAAGTACTCTTTCATGTTCCTCTCTTTTCAACATTTCCTTTGATATTTCAGCTCTTTTACTTTTTCTAAATGAATTTTATTATTATTTTATCAAGTTATATAAAACATCCTTTTAGTAATTTGATTGGCACAGCATTCAAAGTGTAAACACACTTTGAAAATATTATCATTTTTATTATGGTGACAGAGCCTAGCCATGAGCACTGAAAATTGGGTAATTTTCTCTTATTTGCCCCTCTAATGACTTTTACCCGGTGCATCATTTCTAAAGTTGCGTATTCTTTTCCTTTGAAAATAAACCCTAGAACATCCTCCCTTTAATAGAAAGGTAAGATGGGCTATGTGTATTAAACATTGCATGCTCTAAGCAGACCCAATCACAGGATCAGTTAATTTGGCTTGTTTTTCTTTGTGACTAAAAAGGAGAGTGACAAGCATATACAGATATAACTATAATGTAAAAACAAAAGATAACAGCAAAACATTTAAAATAACACAAATAAACCCTAAAAACTTGTCCTTGTAGACTGGAAGATATAGAAAAGAGTGGGGAAGGGAAAGAGGGAGTAGATGCCAGACTTTGGAGTCCATGGAGGCAGAGGCAGAAGGCAGAGAGTAATTAGTTAGGGATGGAAGAAGGGATGTGGGAGGCCACGGGAGCCAAGGAAACTCAAGGAATAAGAAGCTCGAGGGACTCAGAGCTTCAAGTGGGGAGTTCAGAGGTTAGGAGAGGTTTAGGAAACCTCTGGGGTACAAGTCCTTAGGCTGACAGCAAAGATCCCGTGGACCAGCTCAGAAGAACTGGTACCCAGGAAAACAGGAACCTGCCTCCCAAGATTCAAGTTCAGCTCCAGTCTTTTCACACATGGGCAGCCAATAGTGTTTTTACCTATTTCTGACACTCACAACAGCTAGACAAGACAGAGATTTTTTTTATCCCCATTTTACAGGTGAGGAAACCAGTTGCTTCCCCAACATCCCATTTTGAGTTAGTCACAGAAGCAGGAGGAAAACTAAGGTCTCCTGACTCCCAGGCCAGTGCTCTTTGCCTTGCAGTCTGGTGGCCTGCCGCTGACTAGATAAGCAGATAAGTGGCGGATTGTAAACAGCCCAGCCCAGAAAAGCCCAAGAACAATTACAGGACACCCTGTCATTTGGAAACAGGTGTCTTGGTTGTCTGGCAGGCACTGAGGGAGGAGCGAATTCCTGTGACTGCCTAGAAGTCCAGGCTGGTGGGAAAGATGCAGGCAGGGTTGAATGGAATAAAGCATGTCTATGACTTCGGAAGCAAATGCTTCTGTCTGGGGCCAAAGGAAACTCTTGTCTATATTGAATTACCACCCAATGGTAAGAGCCCTGAATTCGGAGACTCAGGGTCCAGGTTCCAATTCTGCCTCTGACACTAAGTAGTTATATAACATAAGGTAAGTCCCTTAACAACTGTGAACCTCAGTTTCTTCATCTATAAAATGATAGGAGTAGACTAGATGACCCCTAAGGTTCCTTTCAGTTCAGGTGTTCTGCATTCTCAGGTCCTTGTACCCCTGACATTTTTAGTTCTAAGCTATTTTTAAGTTCTGACAATTCTATGTTCTAAGGATGTATTCTATGTTTTAATGTCCCTTCCAGCTCAGATGTCCTGCATTTTAAGGTTCCCTCCCATCTCGGAGTTCTAAAAGTAGCTCACTGTTCTAATGTTCTATGTATTATATTCTAGGGACTTGTGTATCTCTGACATTCTGAGTTCTAAGGTTCTTTCCTGCTCTGACATTCAGTGTTCTATGCCCTAAGTTTTCTTCCTGCTCTCAGTGTTCGTGTTCTAAGGCTCCTTATATCTCTCCCAGAGTTCAAAGATCACCTCAATGCAGATGACACCCAAACCCCCGTATTGACTCTTAATCTCTCCCCTAAAGACTTGTTCCACATCTCCCACTGTCTCCTAGGCAGTTTCTCCTCATTGTACTCACAGCATCTCAAGTTCAACATGAATAAATAAATAAATTCAACATTAATGAATTAATCCTCTCCCTCTCCCCCTTCCCCCAGCCCTGTCCCTCTTTCCAATTGTCCCATTTCTGTTGAGGACACCATCAGCCTCAAATCATTCTGGTTTGTCTCTGACTCTTCCCTCTCCCCTACCCTCCATATCAAGTCAGTTGCCAAACACTGTTGACTGTACCTTCACAATCTTTCTCACATCTGTTTCTTGTTCTCCACTCACGCAGCCATGACCACAGTTAATTTCCTTATCACTCCCTCAACTTGACCATTGTAATTACCTTTTAAAGGGTCTCCATGCCTTTAGTCTTCTCTTTTCTCTCCAATCCATTCTTCTGCTAAAATTATCCTCCTAAGGCATAGATCCACCCTTGTCACCCCCTTGCTCAAAATCTTTCAATGACTCCCTATTGTCTCTAGAAGGAAGGACAAATTTCTCAGCCTGACAGCTCAGGCTCTCAACTCTTTGATTCCAGTTTCCTTTACCAGCCTTATTTCACATAATCCCCTTCCATTTGTTCTGTGTTATAGCCAAACTGAAGTCTATTTTTTGCAAATTTATCAGCTGAGTATGTCTGTGCGAGTCACATCCCATACCTGGAAAGTACTCCCTCCCTTTCATCTCTACCTTCAAAATTCTTTTCTTCAAGGCTCATCTCAGGTGCTGTCTCTTCCGTAGGGTGAGCAGGACACAGCGATATAAGGTGAAGTTTTGAGAAGAGAAATAACATGACAAGAACTGTGAGAAACGGTGGGAATCAGTTTGGGGGTGGGGTACATAGAGGGAAAAGTTCAAGTAAAACTATGAGAGGTCAGTGTTAGAGAGAATGACTGGGCAGGGGCCAAGCTTGAGCCCAAAGGGACTGGAAAGACCACAGTGTAGAAACTGATAGCCTGTCTACCCAGAAATTCTTTTCCACAAGTTCATATCCATTAAAATGGGGTGAATTCTTTCTTCATAGGGGGAACCTCTTAGCCCCTCAACAGTCTGCTATCCCATGAAGGGTGAGGCTTAGGATATCACCTACAAGAGACAGATGGAAGGCACCACAGAGTTCATGCGGTACAACCCACTTCTTTTACAAAGAAGGAAACTGAGGTCCATTCCCAAATCACAACAAACTGAAAGTATGTCAGCAGACTTGAAGCAAGGAAAGGACCCAGGGAATCAGATGGGGGTGAAGGCACTTACTTAATAGCAGTATTACCTTTGAAATACATAAGGAGTATCCATGGCCAATCTTGGCAATGGCTAGACTTTGGTAGTGTCTGTTTCAAAAATCTGTGCTGTGTGACCTCCCACATTTATATGCTTTCCGATTCCTACCCCCACCCCCTGAATTTCTAAATAAAAAGTTCTGTGGAAAAAACATCCCTTGCCTGGACTGATGCTTTGGGGAGAAAGGACCTATCCATGGGGCCATGGTGGTCTGATAGAGTCAGCAGAGCAGGGGTTGAGTGTGGGAGAACCAGGACAGATGGAATTTAAATCAGCTGGGGGATGACCCATGACTCCTATAACACCAGGACTTTTTCAAAGGCTACTGAGTATTAGAAGCAGAGAACCAGAATGCAGTTGGTCCTTCCCTATACTCTCTACATTCTTTCCTCCTAATAGTTTGGGACTCTCTAAACCCTTGAGCTCTGTTGGGAGAAGTAAACTTCACCACTTCCCCAAAAGGCCAACACTAGTGTTCAGTCTTGTTCCAGTGGCCTGTCTGCCACAGCATAAATGATTAACAAAACAAGCAGGGAAAGAGGGGTATTTGGTTACTGCAGAGACAAAGAGGCCTGTGAGGACCAGGCAAAGGTACATCCCTTGGGAGTGGGGCAGCTAGGGAGTTCCTGGTTAATCATTAGCCACAAGAGGAACTGGGGCGGTGGAGAAAGAAAGCGAAGGAGTGGGATTTAGAAATAACACCCTCAGCTAAACGCATGGCAGGATATCTCATTTCCAAAGAACAAAATGATGTCGATAACAATAGCATTTATGTAGTGCCTACTACGTGCAAGGCACCATGATAAGTGCTTTGTAAATATTATCCCATCTCATCTTCACAACCCTGCAAGGTAGCTGAAACCCTAGGGATCCCTCCAGATAAAATAGCCCCATTGCTCCTCAGAGCCCCAAGGAACTACCTTAGCACAACATGGATTGTTGCCGCAGGGAAAATGCTTACTAATGCAGTCGATGGAATCATAAACTCCTAGAACATTGGAACTGGAAGGGCCCTTAGAAACCACTTAGAACAGGACCCTTCTGGCAGACTGGTGAGTGCAAGGGACCCCTACTCAGAAAAAGGGTTTTAAATGAATAAAACAAAAGGCAGACGATTACAAAGTTCACCAACTGTACTGAAGTACAGTAGTCAATTTTCCTGTTAAAGTTCATGGCCCCCAAGTTGTGAGATTAATCCCTTCATTTGGCAAAAGAGGCAAACTGAGGCCATGGGATTTGTTTGAGGTCACACTGTGCTAAGTGTCAGAACCAGAACTAGAACCCAGAGCTTTTATTCCTAGCCCAGGGCTCTTGCCAGGAAGCCTGGGACTGTGGACTTGAATCCTGTCTCAGGCACTTACTTAACAGCAGTAATACCTTTGATAAGTTACCTCTGAGGATCTATTTCCTCATCTGCAAAACCAGGGGTTTGGGGCTAGCTGATTCCTTCCAATCTCCTGTTCTTCATTGAACTAAAAAGATCAGACTGTCAATTAATTTAAAAAAAGGTACCAACTCTGATGTTGCTCAGTCCTTTTCAGTAGTGTCTCTGATTGTTCCTGATCTCATTTGGGTTTTTCTTGCAAAAATACTGGAATGATTTGCCATTCCTTCTTCAGCTCATTTTACAGCTCAGGAGCTAAGGCAGATGGGATTCAGTGACTTTCCCAGGGTCATACAGTGAGTGTCTGAGGCAGAATTTGAACTCAGGAAGATGAGTAAGGTGCAGTGCTCTATCCACTGCAACATCTAGCTGCCCTTTAGCACATTCTTAAAAGGATTATCAGGAATTGAAAGGATTAGCCCAGAAGGTGAGACACTCCAGGATGAGGTGAACAAGTGTTAAAGGGTTATCATAGGATCACATATTTACAACTGGAAAGGAACCGGGAGGCTATCTACACCAGCATTTTACTGAGGATGGTGTTGTCTGATCATCCTTCCCCTATCTGCTACAGATGTGTCTCCTTCATAGAATGCAAATTCCCTGAGGAGAGGGTTTGGGTTTCCAGATCAGTGTCTTGCACATAGTATATGCCTAATTAATGTTTGCTGAATTGAAGTGAATTGAATCTCCCAAGTGTTGTCTAACTAAATTTTGAAGTTTCCAGAATTGAGCTTCAAATATGTGGATATGGTCAGACTTCATACTAAGATGTCTGTTTCTTTTGCAAGGTGGTAATAACATATTTCAGGGCAGTTAAGAGGTATAATAGATAGAGTTCTGAGCTTGGAGTCAGGAAGACCTACTTTCAAATCTAGCTTTAGACACTTACTAGGTATGTGACCCTGGGCAAGTCACTTAACCAGTTTGCCTCTGTTTCCTCATCTGTAAAATGAACTGGAGAAGGAAATGACAAACCACTCCATTGCCTTTACCAAGAAAACCTCAATAGGGGTCACAAAAAGTCAAACGTGACTGAAACGACTGAACAATAACATGTTTTAATGTCACCTTTACAGTTAATAAATTCCATAACAAGCCCTTTCTTGGTGACAGTTTAGCACTTGAAGTTTGGGGTTTGGTTTTTTTTTTTTATTTAAAGTTAGAGTAAAATAGGTGCTGGGTATCAGAATCACTGAGTAGAGGCTTAGGTGGAGGGTGGTACTTAGATATGCCAAGAGGGTATAAAATTCACCATTAGAAAAGAAGTAGGTACTGAGTCCTACTTGTCTTCTAATGGTTCGAATGGTCTTCCCTCCCCAAACTAACTCCACAATCCTCAAGGCTAGCTTTCTAAACTGTTCCTCACACAGTCTATCTCCTGTCTCCAATACCTTTTCACATACAAAGTGTGCCTCCTATCTGGGATAATCTCCCTCCTCACCTGTACCTTCTGGCTACCTTCTAGATGTTACCTAGGCTCATCTCAAATACTACCTTCTTCTGCAGGAGGGCTTTTCTGGTATTCCCCATCCCCTCCATAGCTGTTCCTTTCCCTCCAAGAATACTCCCCATTTCCACTGGGTTTTGTTTGTATGACCATAGTGTTTGCATGTTCTCTCCTCAATTAGAATGAGAGTGTCTGGAGAGCAGGGATTAGGGTCTGATTTTCTCTGCATCCTGGCACTTGCTGCTGACACATGGTAAGTACTTAGCAAATATTTGTTGATTCTGACCTTGGGTAAGAACACTGTGGTGTAGTGGAAATGAACCCTACACTGAGAGGAATCTCAGCTCTGTGGCTAATTTCACTGAGGAACCTTTAGGACTGTAGATTCCTCTCCTCTGAAATAACCTCAAAATTCCCATCTAAGTCAATTATTCTCTTGTTAGAACCCAGATCATCTCATTCCTAACATGGGACTAGAAGTTGAGAGGGTGATGTTAGGAAAGGGCTGCCCCACTTCCTCAGTTTCTGCAGTCCTCCTCTCTTCTCTCCTCCAGTCTGGCTGAGACATCCCATCCTCCCCCAGACAAAGGCCCTGGAAGGATGTTTCTTGGATCTTGTCCCAGCCAACACCTCCAGCCTCCTCTGAGCTCTGTCCAAACTGAACCCTGGTGTACCCGGAGGCTTCGCAAATCTTTGCAAATGCTCATCTGTTTCCACAGCGTCTCTGATGACTCAGGATTCTGTGGAAACAGTGCATAATAAGCTTCCCATTAATGACTCAGACAGAACCAGGCAGATCAGAAAGTGATAGAGAACCAGCTAGGATCCTAGAGATCCCTTAGTCTAAGAATTCTTAACCCCTTATGCTGATGACCCCTTTGTGCTGCTTCTCAGAACTTCTCAGAGATATGTTTTTAAATGTATAAAATAAAATACAAGGGATTATGAAGAAATAAATTCTCTTGAAATATAGTTATCAAATTTTTTTTTTAAAAAGTTCTCAGACCCCAAGTTAAGAGTCCCTGATAATCCAGACTCTCCATTTTACAGAGAAAAAAACTGAGGCTCACAGATGGAAAAGTCATACTCCTGGTAGATTGGAACTCAGGTCTTTTCAAGTCAAATATACAGTGTTCTCTAAATCAGAGTAATGGATGAATTTCTAGGTGAACTGGGTGAATTCCCCACCACCACCATGTTTCAGGTTTGGGAAGCTTCTTTTTTCCACTGACATGGATCTTTTCTTCCCCACACAGGTCAGAACCCTTCCACTGCCCTTCTCACCTCATCTTTCCTTACGTGAGTCTCTCTAGAAATCCTCTGTGACTGTAATGTATGGTCTGTCAACCATGAATCTTTAAAGTATGATTTGGGTATTGTATTCTTCACTGTGTAATAAAAATGTTAAACAGCCCCCCCCAACTTGGTAACAAAGTGCGGCTAGGTGACCCAGTAAATAGAACACCAGTCCTGGAGACAGGAGGACTTGAGTTCAAATCCAACCTCAGACACTCACTAGCTGTGTGACCCTAAGCAAGTCATTTAACCCAATTGCTTTCCTCAAAAAACCAAAGAAAAATTAGTAACAACAACCCAAAGATCTTCCCAGTGCACCTCAGGCCATCCTTCAGGTTATATTACAACTCCAGATTCCCAGAATCACAATGCGTCCAAGCTGGAAGAGACTTTCCCATCATCTTGTCCTGCCTCCTCTTACAGAATCTCAGAACTTGAAGGGATCTCAGAGACCACCTAGACCAACCCCTCCTTTTATAGGTGAGAAAACCGAGGCCCAGGAGGGTAAGCAATTTGTCTTTGGTCACATAGTAACTGTAAATGGTAGGATTGGAACCCAGGTTCTCTGATGCTACAGTTGATCTCTCTACTATACCGCCTACCTCAACTTGAACAGAAATCCCTTCTCTATGGTTTCTGACAAGTGTTCATCCAGTCCTTTCTTGAAGAGCTTCTATGACGGAAAAGCAAGTTTAGCCCTCTTCCAAGGGAGTCAGTCCATGTTCCTTTTGGAAAGATGTGATCATCACCTTATATAGAACCAAACTCTGTCCCTCTACAACTTCCTTCTGTTACTCCCAGCTCTGTGTTCTTAGCCAAGCAGAATTAGGCTAATCCGTCTTTCCCATGGCAGCCCTTCAAATTCTTAAAGACAGACATCACTCAGTTAGTTCACACTAAAGGCATCTAATAACTTAGTATACTAAGAAAGCACAGGCAATGTGGAAGAATGGATAGAGTCAGAAAGATATAACTTCAAGTCCCACCCCTGACATATAGGGGCCATATGATCCTGAGCCACTATTTAACCTCTCAGCATCCTAGGCAACCCTCTAAGATTATAGATTGTTGAAGAAGGGCCAATCTGCACTGATGGAAGGCATTGCCTGACCAGGAGTTCCCTATGCCATTGCAATCATAAGTCCAGTCCAAAACAGAATAGTAAAAAGAAAATAGTAATAGAACATTTTCCTACAAATATACATGCCATCTAAAGGAAAAGTGGATCCATGAACAGGAAACCCATCTGGCCAGGATGCACACATAGAGGAAGGAAGAAAATAAGCAATTATTAAGCACCTACATGCTGTGCCAGGCACTATGCTAAGTGTTTTACAAATATCTCATTTCATAACAACCCTGGGAGGTAGATACTATTACAATCCACATTTTATATATAATTGAGGAAACTGAGACAGGCAGAGGTCAGGGTCACACAGCTTGTAAGTGTGTGAGGCCAGATTTGAATTCCAGGCTCACTCCAGCCCCAGTTCTCTATCCCCTGCATTACCCAGCTTCCTCCAGGCAGGACACGCTGGTTAGAGACCATGGGTGGTCCAGGCAAAGTGTGAAGGATCAACATACGCCTTTGACATTAAGGGGCTGCTGCTACCTTCTGATGATGTCATCATGTTATTTTTGCTGCTTACACTCCTTGTTAGGCCTGGGTGTTGTATGTAGTCTTTACTATTTATGGCTCCCTTGTGGCTAATTGACATCACCCTGAAGGGACATTGGCCATTGTCTGGTACAACTCCACTACTGTGCTCAGGATTTTTCTCTCTGCTTCCACCTACTGGCTCCAACTGGAATACTTCTGGGAGGTGCTACTTCCTCCTTATAAGGGAAGTGAGCTCTACCTTACTTACTCCTTTTTGCCTAAAGCCAAAAGGATTTGTCTGTTAAAGTTTTTTGTTTGCTTTGGTTTCTAAAAATAAGGTAAAAGGCATCTGACAAATACAACATTAATTTCATTAATTTAAAATTTAATTTAAATTTAATTTGAAATACTTGAAAGTATAAGCATAAATGGACTTTTCCTTAAATTGATAAGAAGCATTTACCTAAAACCATTAGCAAGCATTATTTGCAATGGGGATAAACTAGAAGCCTTCCCAGTGTAATCAGGTATAAAACGAGGATGCCCACTGTCACCAATATTGTTTAATATTGTATTGCAAATCCTAGCAACAGCAATAAAAGAAGAAAAAGAAACAAAAGAAATGAGAATGAGAAGTGAAGTAATAAAATTATCTCCTTTTCTGCAGATGAAAATATGATATATGTGGAAAACCTTAAAGACTCAACTTAAAAGTTAATTGAAATAATTAATAATTTCATCAAAGTAGTAGGATATAAAGTAAACCCACATAAATCATCAGTATTCCTATACATTACCAATTTTTTTATATGTTCATCTTTCATTGCCAAAGAAGACCATGCCATCAGAGAAATAATGACATGACTTGCACTTCACTTTGAGTGAGGGAGGGCTGTGCAGGTCACCAGCCTCACTTCTCCTCCAGAGTCATCTGAATCCAATGACCAGATATTCATCAGGATGACTGGAGATGACCCAGGATGAGGCAGTTGGGGTTAGGTGACTTGCCCAAGGTCACACAGCTAATGAGTGTCAAGTATCTGAACTGAGATTTGAACTCAGGTCCTCCTGATTCCTGCTTTATCCACTGCACCACCTATCTGCCCATATAGGATCTTGCAGAAAGAGATAGCTAGAGATATCCCATTTGTGTGTGTGTTCATCCTTCGTTGCCGAAGAAGACCATGCCATCAAAGAAATAATGGCATGACTTGCACTTGACTTTGTTTTGAGTGAGGGAGGGCTGAATATCCCATTTAAAATAACTAGATAGGGGAAATGTTTGTAGACAGTTCCTCACATAAAGGTCTCATATCTCAAATATATTAAGAACTTCATCAAATCTATAAGAATGCAAGTCATTCTCCAATTGATAAATGGTCAAAGGATATAAACAGGCAGTTTTCCAATGAAAAAGTCAAAACAATTTATAATTATATGAAAAAATGCTCTAAATCATTATTGATTAAAGAAATACAAATTAAAACTATCTTGAGATATCACATTATACCTATCAAATTGATTAAAATGACAGAAGGGAAAAAGTAAGAAATGTTGGAGGAAATGTGGAAAAGTTGGGACCTTAATTCATTGTTGGTGAATCTGTGAGCTGATCCAATCATTTTGGAGAGAGATTTGGAATCATGTCCAAAGAGTTATTAAACTGCCTATACCCTTTGACCCAGCCATAATTTCCCAAGATGATTAGGGAAAATAGAAAAGAACCCACGTGTTCTAAATTATTTATAGCAGCTCTTTTTGTGTTGGCAAAGAACTGGAAAATAGATCCATTGGGGAATGGCTAAACAAATTATGGTATATGTTCACGATTGAATATTACTCTGCTATAAGAAATGACAAGTTCAGTGATTTTAGAAAAGCATGAGAGACCTCCAAGAAATAATGAAGAACTCAATGAACGGAACCAGGGGAACATTGTGTAGAGAAACATGTATTGTTTTAGGAATATCTTTGAGCAACCAAGTCATTCTGACCAGTATGAATACCCAAATTAACCTCAAAGATCCCATGAAAGAAGATACTGTTTGAATACAGAAAGAAATATTGCTGTGGTGTTGGAAATGATGGACGGGTTGATTTAGAAAAATATGGAAAGATTTGGACTTGAAAGGAAGAGGCTATCCACCTTCAGAGAAACAGATAATAAGAGGAAATAAGCATAGGATGTTTACAAGTGTACTCATGCATATATGTCTATGTATATAAATATCCATATATATATCTATGCTTACTTGTAGCCTTTGGGGGGGAGGGGAAAAATAAAGTTAAAAGTGCACAGCAGAGAACAAAAGAAATCAACAGGAAAGAAAGCTGGGCAGTTTTGAAAACAATGTGTAGTATTTATTATATAGGCTTTCTTGAAATGGAATAATTATTCATATTGAATCCTCTCTTATGAAAGAATAGCGCTGCCCCAGCTAGCTAATGACCTGAGGCCTAAATCTTTCTTTCTTTTCACTTGTAGTAACAAGGATTTTGTCTTACAGGAGTGGAGAACCTGAGGCCTTGAGGTCACATATGGTCCTCTAGGTCTTCAAGTATGGCTTTTTGACTGAATCCAAAGATTCTTCCATTCTTTTTGGATTTAGTCAAAAGGCTGTACTTGAGGACCTATAGGGCCACATGTGGCCTTGAGGCCTCAGGTTTCCCACCCCTGTCCTAGAACATCCTCAAAAGTCATGCTCCTAAATCCATTTCAGGGAGTCTCTGTCATAGAAACCCCAGAGTGCTATGGGTATTTGATCCTATTTTTTTTTTTTTGTGGCGGGAGGAACCAAAATGATTTGATCTTTCATGCAAATGAATGGGATGAAGTAAGCAAAGATACAAAAACCCCTAAGCCTGAGCAACAAGTCTTCCTTGTGCCTTTAATCAAAAACTCTGCCTGCTTGTGGATGGATGGGGAGAGTCTGCAGTAAGCTTGCCCTACCCTTCCATCGGTCCTCATGTGGCATAGGATGGTCCTCTCAACATCCTGGTTACCTTCCTCTTCATCACAGATTGCCCAGAACTGAGGATAATACTCTGTGTGCAAGTTGGTTAGAGCAGCATAAGGCAGGACTATCACTTCCACATTTCCATTAATTCACACTGAGATCACACTAGTATTTACTGTCTGCCATAGCTCAATGATGACCTATTTTGAGCTTGCAATTTTCTGAAAGCCCCACATCTTTTTTCATTTGAACCGTTTCCTAACCACAACTTCCCCATCCTGTTCTTGCATACTTGACTTATTTTTAACCCTGCATTGGACTTCCCATGTATCCTCATTAAATTTTATCTTATTAAATCTGGCCCATAATTTGAAACTGTTGAGATACTTTCAGAGCCTCAGTCATCTATTGTGTTGAGTCTCTATTAATAGCTTTGGATAATCTGGAAATTTGATTATTCTGGTACCTACGCCTTCATTTCCAAATCACTATAAAGAGCTGAATAGGATAATATTATACAGTTTCAAATTTCTGTAGAGTTTACAGAAAAGGCGATGGGCAGATCTGTAAGTGTATAGATGAGAAACTGAGGCCCAGGGAGGTGAACTGACTATAGCCAACATAGCACATAAGCTGCCCATCTCCTTTTCTAGTCAAATGTGTCCTTGGTGGCACTTCTTATCTGGGATAAATCTTCATTGCTTATTGGCAATAGTCTAATTGGACCTACCATTCATCTTTGTATTCTCCTTTGGGTTGTTAATATTTGTAATTTCTCTGAGATCACATCATTTCATTATTTTCAGGCATGTATCATCACCAAGAGAATATTATTGTTAAAAAACACAGATATTTGAAACAAAAAGATTCTTGGCAGCATCGAAAGTTTCCTAAATGTAGTTTCCTAAATATGGTCTAGCTTGATCTCTTCTTCCTAATCAGCTTGGCTCAGCTCACTATCAATCTGCAACACCTTTCCTAAATGTACACATCGGTCAATTAATTCCTTGGGTTGCCCATCTCATGATATCTCACAGTTTGAATACTATACGTATTTCATCCATTTGCTTTTCTACTAAAGAAAATTAGACCGGTCTCTTTTGAAGGACAATTTTTAATCCAAAGTTTTATTTTATTTTCAGACCTACCATCTCTCTCTCTCTCCCACTTCTCCCTCCCTTTAAGAAAGAAAGAAAAATAAAACTGTTAGAAACTCTTTTTCATTACTACTTATTTTTCTGAATAGCCTTTGTAGTGTTCTGGGGTTCAGTGACTTTAGCACGTCATCTGGGTCTCTTCTGGTATAAAATCTTTTCTCCTGAGGAGGATAAGACAGGATGATGATTAGGCGCAATTAACAAACCTGGACCACTTTTCATTTCCAATTTTGTATCCCTCCTACTTAGCTCAATACCTTGCACTTAGAATTCAATTTACTTCCATATGACAAGCATTAATTAACCCCTCTCCCCCACCTTGTGTAAGGCATTGCTTTAGGAACTAGAGATTCAATGACAAAAAAGAAAAATAATCCTTCCTCTGCAGGAGCCCTACTGCATCCTGCTCGCGGATAAATAGTATAGTAGATGTTCGGTTGTTTTTCCATTGCACCCAACTCTTCATGACCCCATTTAGGGTTTTCTTGGCAGAGATACTGGAGCAGCTTGCCATTCCTTCTCCAACTCATTTTACAGGATAGGAAACTGAGGCAAACAGTTAAGTGAGTTGCCCAGGGTCAGACAGCTAGTAAGTGTCTAAAGCTAGATGTGAACTCAGGTCTTCCTGACCCCAACCTTGGCTCTCAATTTATTGTGCCACCTCAATTTTCTCAACCATTAAAATGAAAGAGTTCGACAAGGGGATCTTTGAGATCCTTTCTAGCTCAAAATTTATAGGCTTATGATTCTACATTGCTATGGTCAACCCTGTACTTTAAGAGGATTATTTTAGAAGGTGTGTGAAGGAGAAAAGAGATTGGAAGAGGGAACAGGTTGGAATCAGAGAATTCTACTACAGAATGGAGAGATGCCTGAAGGGGAAAGGCAAAGCCCTGATAGTGATTTGGAGGGGTGAGCAGAACACCAAGAGTCAAGCCCAAGAGTGGATTAAAGCTAAACAAATTAAGAATGTAAGAGAGGAATCATGGGAAGGACTGTGGGATGATAGCAAAGACACTCACTGCCTATGAAGTCAGATGATTTAGGGGTTGACTCTCTCTGACAGGGCTACTCGGTGTGATCTTGGACACATCACTTCCCAAAATCAAGAAGGCAGGAACATCTAGTCAACCTGTACCTAAGCTCCTCTAGCAGAACGTAGCTCTTTGAGGGCAGAACCCTTTACATTTCCATCTGTATTGTAAAGAAGACAGTATGTCTTGTGGATAGAGAACTGGAAGCTAAGAAGATCTGGATTCAAGTCGTGGCTGCATGACTTGACTTCTCAGAGCTCTAGTTCAGCACTTCTTAAACTGTAGGTGCAGGAGGAGCTGAGAGGGGAAAAAATTTAAGAAGCCCTGCACTAGTCAACACTTTAAAGACTAGAATGCTAAGAAGGTTCAGACCAGCAATAGTAGACAGTTTCCTTACCTGGAAGTTCCCTATACCAGTGAAATTATAGACCCAGTCCCTTTTTCTATCTTCCCATCCTTGCACATAATTAGTGTCTAATAAACATTCATTGAATAAGAGTGTCTTTGGGGGCAACTAAGTGGTGTAGTGGACAGAGTACCAGTCTTAGAGTCAGGAGGACCTGAGTTCAAATCAAACCCCAGACATTTAGCTGTGTGATCCTGGACAAGTCATGTAACCCTGAATTGCCTCTAAAAAAATATCTTTTACAACATCCTCACTGTTTGATCATCCTTCCTCCATATGAAGACAAACCTCAAATAAGGGGGAGCTCCCTACTTCATAAAATAAAGCAGCCTGTTTCACTTTTTGTCCTGATTTTCCTTTAGATCACCACTCTGCAATCTCCACCCATCATTCCTTGTTCCATCCTCTGAGGCTGAGCAGAATGAATTCCTTCTAATTCTAGACCCTATGAAAATTCCAAAATCTCCAGGTCTGTCCAGTCTGTACCCTGTGCCTGAAAGGTCCTCCTTCATCAGCTCTGCCTTTTAGAATCCCCTGAAAGCACAACTCAAGCTCTACTTTCTGTGTGAAGTATTTCCTGATCACCACCAGCTACCAGTGTGAACCTCCAAAATTACCTTGTATTTTTAAGAATATATACTTATGTGTATACCCAAAGTTTGGGCTCTTTCCACCCCTTCCCCCTCTCCCCCACGACCCCTGGACCTAGTTGTACCAATCCCTTTTTCCATCAGGACTCTCTCCTCCTTTTCAGGAGCCTTTTCCTATGCAGGTTCCCAGGGGACCTCCTGAGCATAAACCATTGAGTTCTGTTTGAGCCATTATACAGATTGCCTGTGTTGGATGCCTTGCCCTACTGGTGTATGTATGCCTGGGATCATTGATACCATAAAGACATAACAGCTTCTGTTTTCTTTTTCTTAACCTTCTTTTATAATTTATGAAATAAAACAAGCATTTCTATAACAAGTATAATAAAAAAAGATGATTGCACATGAAACTGCAGGCCTATTACATACAACTTGCTATCCCTTTTAAATATATAATAAAGTTATCTGTCAGTTTCTTTCTTTTTCTTCCCTACCCCCAAGCCCTAGAGATGGCTACCAATAGACACAAATAGGTATGTATATGTGAAGTTATTCTATAAGTACTTCTACTTAAATGTTCTTATTTTGGCTGCTGTCATTGGTCTACCCTACCATTCTGTCTACTGAGCTATTCCTTGGTGTTGTTAAAAGTTTAAGAACTAGGTGGCATGGCCAGGCATTAACCCACAGATCACAAACCAAAATATCTGAGCCCTGGGAAATCCCACGCCCACCCTCTCGATTAGGCACTCCACCCTACTCTAAAGGGAATTCCAGGGAAGTACCAAGCTTTCTGTAACTCTCAGGATGCTACAGAACAGAGAAGTTGCCTTTCCCTCTGGGTGGCCTCCCCTGCCCTTGTTTTATTAGATTAGGGGTGTGGTCAATGTGTATTTTCTCAAACCAGCTTAGGTCTAAACAATTCCTACTGGAAAACCCCACCTCCGCCATAACTCTGGTATATTTCACTGAGCCCTAATCGAGGGTGTAGACATCTAGCACCCATGAAAACAAACAGACAGGTTTAACTGTATGTGGTATAATGTCTTTGCTATTTGCATAAAATTAATAAAAGAAATTAGTAAGAGGAAGAAAAGAATAAGCATTCTTAGAGTGCTTGCCATGTACCTGATGTTGTGCTAAGTGCTTTACAAATATCCTCACATTTGACCTTCACAATAACTCTGCTAGAGGTAGATTTCCAAAAAATCTGGAAAGACCTACATGAACTGATGACAAGTGAAGTAAACAGAAAGAGGAGAACAATATATACAGCAACAATAACTCTGTGGGACAATCAGTTATGATAGACTTAGCTCTTCTCAGAAATACAAGATCTAAGACAATTTTAAAAGATTCTTAATGGAAAATGCAATCCATATCCAGAGAAAAAACTATGGAGTCTGAATGCAGAACAAAGCAGACTATTTTCACTTTTTTTTTGTTTCTTTCATGGTTTTTTCCTTTTATTCTATTTCTTCTTTTACAATATGGCTAATGTAGAAATATATTTTACATGATTACACATATATAACCTATATCCGATTGCTTACCATCTTGGGGAGGGGGAGGCGAGGGAGGAAGGGAGAAAAATTTAAAATTCAAAATCTTTCAAAAAGTGAATGCTGAAAATTATCTATAGATATAATTGGAAAAAATAAAATACTATTAAATAAAGCAACAACAGCCCTGCTAGATGGGTACTTGTTATTATCCTCATTTTACATTTAAGGAAACTGAGGCAGACAGAGAAGTGCTATATAGATGTCAAGGACTGTGATCTCTGTTCCTGGAAGGAGCCTTCATTCAAAAATCAAGTACTTTAGAATGTGTTGCTATGCAGGAAGGGAAACTAGAGAGCTGGGAAACTAAAAGGCACTAGAAAGAATACTTCAAAGGAGAACTGAAGGGGAAACACTGAGTTTCTTAGCAAGCCCAGATACCCACGGCTCTGTAAAGAGAGGGGAAAATCTATTTTGAACTTTGGAGGTAACCTGTGAAGAGACAGCCAAGTGGCACAGTAGATAGAGTGTCAGAAAAACCTGAGTTCAAATGTGGCCTCACTAACTTTGTGACCCTGGGCAAGTCACTTAAACTGTGTCTGTCTCAGTTTCTTCAACTGTAAGATGGAGATGATAATAGTACCTACCTGCCAGGGTTGTTGTGAGGATAAAATGAGATAATATTTGTAAAAGTGCTTGGCAACAGAGTAGATATTTACCAAATGTGTGTTTACTTCCTGTTCCTACTTTTGTATATTTTTTGTATATTCTCTTTTCCCTCAAGATTAATCCTCAAAAGACACTCTGGAGTGTTTTGATATAATGGGCCAAAAGAAAGGGGGAAATTAGATGCTAAGATTATTAATAATCTGATGATGATGATATTGGTAATAATAAGTAGAAGTTCACCTGGAAGAAAGGAGACAAGCATTGGTGAAAGCACACTGTGGATCAGCGCCATCACTGGGGCAGCTGCAGACTCAGCAGTGGCTAGTTGAGGCAGCACTGAGGCTGGACAGCCTTGAGCTGGCTATGATTGCTCACATGCATTGCTCAGCTATCACTGACTTCCAAGGACAGCATTTAAATTCAGCAAGACACTTAAAGGAGAGAAAGGACATTTGTTAGCTGTTAGCAAGTCATTATTCTGCCTGTACAGAATCTTGGTATCTTTGGGTGGTTATAATTTCTCATAAAATGAGAACCAGATCCACCCAAGTAAGCCTCTGGGGTTTGGTCAGAGTGTGGGGTTATATTGACTATGGAGCCATAGATATGTCCCCTTTGTGACCTCCCTGATGGGCTGTGTAGCAAAAAAAAAATCAGTCAGGGGAAGGTATGTTGTGTCTTACATCCTATGACAATGCTAAATTTCTTCTCTCATAGTAGGTTTCCATTAGGTATTGAATTTGATAAAAAGGCAAACTTTCTAGTGGCAAAGAATTGGAAAAGGATGAGACGCCCTTTAATTGGGGAATGGCCGAACAAGTTGTGGTATATGATTGTGATGGATACTGTTGTTCTACAAGTAATGAACAGCATGGTTTTGGAAAAACCTGGGAAGATTTATATGAACTGATGCAGAAAGAAGTGCGTGGAACCAAGGAATCATTGTACACAGATACAGCAATATTGTCAGGATGATCAACTGTGAAAGACTTAGCTACTCTGATCAATACAATGCTCTAAGACAATTCCAAGGGACTCATAATGAAAAAGGCTATCCACCTCCAGAGAGAGAATTGATGAACTGTAAGGATAAACTGAAGTATAATTTTTAAACTTTATTTATTTTTCTTGTTTTTTTTGGCAATATGACTAATATGGAAATATGTTTTGTATGATTTCCCATGTATAACTGATATCATATTCCTCACCTTCTCAATGGTTGAGGAAAAAGGAAGAAGAAGAAGAAGAAGAAAAAGAGAGAGAGAGAATTTGGATCTCAAAAAAAGAATGTTATAAAAAGAATTCTTTTAAAAATAAAAAATGGAAGATGTAGAAATAAAAAGAAGAAATTTTCCAGATTGCATTTCTGATATAGCAAGTATTTGACACGTGTTACATTATTATCTTAATGGGGTCCTCAAGAGGGCTTAGTGCAATGCCCCTATAGCTGGTATCCTATTCAGGTATTAGCTGAGATAACCTCTGAGGTCTCTTCTCATCATTCTGAGATGTTATGATTCTGTAACAGGACCAGGCACTTAGGGATGGTGGGAATGGCTGGAGGAAAGGTCATTAGAGATTCAGTACTATTGACCTCTGAACCCAGGAAGCCCAGGCAGCTACAGTACCCTGAAAGATGTCAGGGGACACAGAACTTAGTGTGGGACTTCAGAAATCCGGGGAGTTTAGTAAAAAGAAAAAGATGAAAGCTCTGGTGGCAAAGGCAGGTCCTTTGGACTGTTTAGAACCTGACTACAGATCAGTAATTTCTAAGTTCTAGAGCTGACTCAGTCACAGGGTCCTTCTTGGTTCATCCAAGGGAGGTTCTTTCAATGTTAACAACCTGCAAAAATAGCTATTCAGAGGAGGAAACTGAGACTTAACAGCAAAGTGGGTGAATTATCCAAGATCACAGAAGTCATACTTGGATGGCAGAATTATAATCCTGACTGCCAAGCCACTGTTCTGAGACCCAATCATCTGGTCTAACCCTCTTATTTTACAGATGGGGAAACTGAGGCCATGGAAAGTTAAGTCACTTGTCTGAGGTCAGATGAATGGCAGTCAGAATCCTCTCCCCAGTATCTCCTGGCTCCCAGCTCTATTCCCACCACATTGGGCTGCTTTCTCTATTTTTGCCTGGCTTATTTCCCTCTTCTTTGTGATTCAGGCCATCGTATTTGGTCTCTTTGGTTGAAGCCTCCCCTGGATTTGTTCTGAGTCCATTTCTATTTATAGCGCTTCATTACTGGGCCAAAGCTGAACTGGAAATGATCAGCTTTATTTGACACCGTTCCTGCCAATTCAATTCTCTGTCTGCACTCCTGGCCTCCACTTCCCTTGCTCTCATTCTCTCCTAAGCCCTTTCTAATCAGGATTTCAATCTTATCACTAAAATGAAAGTGTCCTCTTGAAAGTTACCAATTGCCAAGCCAATGGTTTTTTCTTAGTGTTCAATCTTGCTTAACCTCTCTGCAGTATTGAACTTGGTTAACCACTCTCTCCTCCTCAATCTTCTTTCCTCTCTGGGTTTTTGTGACACAGTTATCTCTTGGTTTTACTCCTACGTGTTTTGTGACTCCTTAATCTCCTGAGCTAGAAACTCCATTTCTCCCAAACTTCCTAACTGGTCAAGGGTTGTCCTGGGTCTTCTTATCTTTTGATGATACATTCTCTCATTTAGTAACTTCATCAACTCCCATGGATTTAATTATCCTTGTTATGCAGATCTCTCTCTCTCTCTCTCTCTCTCTGTCTCTCTGTCTCTGTCTCTCTCTCTCTGTCTCTCTGTCTCTCTCTCTGTCTCTTTGTCTCTCTCTCTGTCTCTCTCTGTCTCTCTCTCTCTGTCTCTGTCTCGCTCTGTCTCTGTCTCTCTCTGTCTCTCTGTCTCTGTCTCTCTGTCTCTCTCTCTGTCTCTGTGTGTCTCTCTCTCTCTCTCTCTCTCTCTCTCTCTCTCTCTCTCTCTCTTTCTCTTTCTCTCTCTCTCTTACACAAGCACATACATGCACACACACACATCCCTAGTCTCTCTCCCTAGATCCACTCCTGTATCAACTTCCTGCTGGGAATTTTAAGCTGGATATCACTTAGGCATTTCAAACACAGTACGTCCAAAACAAAACTTATTATGTTTTACCCTAAACCTATCCCTCCTTCTGAGGATCCTTATCTCTAATAAAAGCCCTACTCTATTTCCAAGCATCCAGATTTTCAGTGTCAGAGTCATCCTAAGCTCTTCATTCTCACTGACTTTACACATCCAGCCATCTGCCAAATCTTGTTGTTTCTACCACCACAATATCCCTGGAATCAGTCCCCTTCTCTCCACTGACAACCAGCCTTGTCTTGGCACTTATCTAGGCTCTCCTTACCTAGACTACTGCGATGCCTTCCCAATTAATCTCCCTGCCTCAAGTCTCTCCCTACTCCAATCCATCTTCCACCCAGCTTCCAAAGTGGTTTTCCTAAAGCACAATTCTGACTGTACCATTTTCCTACTGAGTAAACTAGAATGACTCCCTATCATCAGTCAGATCAAATATGAATGTGTTTATTTGACATGTAAAACCCTTTTATGTCCTGGTCCCATCCTTCCATTCCAACTTTATTACACATTACTCTCCTCCCTGCCCTCTGTGGTATAGACAAACTGGTCTCTTTGTCGTTCTTTACACAAAATACTACATGTCCCATCTCCGTACCTTTGTACAATCTGTTCCTCTGTGCCTGGAATGTCCTCCCTCTTTGCTTCCACCTAGTCATCTTGAATATCACCTACTGCCCTAAGCCTTTCCTAGTCCCCCTAGATGATAGAGTTCTCCTTTTCAAGGTTATCCTGAGTAAGGGAGGGAGGTTTCCCCTATATTTCAATTGATATAAACAGAGAAACTTTGAAACATAATCATAAGGCATAATGAGATGTTAAATCGGCAATATATGCATGTATACATACATATATACATAAACACACATATATGTAATCTATAGGCCTTCTCTCTTTGTGAAGTGCTGATTAAGTCAAGAGGGGAACAGCTCTATTGATTAAGCAAGCGAATGAGCCACGTCTCTTAAAGTTTTAAATAGTTAAAACCTGAATGCATTTCAAAATTTAAGATTTAAAGATATTACAAGTCAGAGCAACCTGTGCAGGAGATCCCTGCCATGGAGAAGGAAGGTCTTTTTCTCTCTTTCCCTTGACCAGCATTTTGTCCATGAAACTTTGAAAGGGCATTATTAGACCAGGATATATTGCATTCTTTGAGAAGTAGAGATATATACTTCAGACAGACATAGGAAGCCCTGTTTGGTCCAAACTACAGAAGTAGAAGTTCATGGCTGAAAGTTAGAAAGGAGTAATTTCGGCTTAATGTGAGGAAAAATCCCAAATAATGAGAACTTTCAAAAGGGCCTTGGGCTGCCTCAACAACTGACAGAGTCCCTCTCCTTGGGCATCTTCAGGCAGAGAATGGACAACTGCTTATTTTGTATATTACAATGGAGAATCCTTTGTTTATGGTTGGACTAGTGGTCCCTTTCAAGTTTCAAGTTCTATGATTTAGTCAGTCAGTGTGTATTTTGCATATACAAATATGTACATATACATACGTATACGTATATACACGTACAAATACACATCTATGTCTACAACTACACATAAACATATACACTTATTTCATGTATTACAATGGAGATTCCTTTGTTTGTGGGTTAGACTAGTGGTCCCTTTCAACACTCAAATTCCATGGCTTAGTGAGTCTTTATGTATTTCACATAGATATAAATACACACATATACATATATACACCTACACATACACATACCCATACACTACACATACACATATACACTACACATACACATACATACACACACACATGCACATATACACACTGTCTCCTCCATTAGAACACAAACTCTCTGAGATCAGGAACTCTTATTTTGTCTATTTGATACATAGTAGTAGATACTTCACAAATGCTTGCTGATTTAATATTGAGTGAGTCGAGTTGATTAAATTCCACTCAATCTGCTTTTGACTAGCTCTTATTATTAAGAGATTTTTTTTCCCCTTCCTTCAAACCTAAATCTACCCCTCTACAGCTTCCACACAGACTGCCTTCTGGGGCCAATCAAAGTCAACCATATCTCCATTGCACATGGCAGCCCTTCAACTCTTTGATGACAGCTCTCATGCCCCCTCCCCCACCCGCCCCTGCATCTTTCCTTTATTCCATCTTTCCTTACCCGGTTCCTTCAACCAGTCCTTTTATGGCAGAGTCTCCAGTCCTCTCGCCATCTGTGCTGGTCTCCTCTGAATATGTTTCAGTTTGTCAATGTCCTTCCTAAAATAATAACTGACTTTTAGGATCATATATTTAGACAAGGGAAGGGAATTGAATTTATATGTTGTTTTAAGGTTTGCAAAGAGCTTTACACACATTATCTCATTCGATCCTCTTAACAACCAGGGTAAGTGAGGTAAGTGCTGCCTAGAAGGAATGTTGTGTTCCCATTTTACAGATGAGGAAACTGAGACCCCAAGAAGTTAGGGGATTTACTCAATGTTTATAGTTAGTGTCAGAAGCAGAGCATGAACTCAGGACTCTCCTAACCACGTGGCAAATGTTCTTTTCACTATACCCAGCCGTGTCTCCCAGAATTGAAGATAATATTGACTAATAATAATAAGTAGCATGAATAAAGAGATTTAAGGCTTGCAAAGCACTGTACATATGTTATTTCATTTGATTCTGTGAGGTAGGTACTGTTGTTATCTTCATTTTAGAGTTGAGGAAACTGAGGCACATCAAAGTTAAGTGACTTGACCAGAGTCACGCAGCTAGTAAGCATCTGAGGCAGGATTTGAATTCAGGTCTTTCCAATGCCAAGTCCAGCATTTATATTTACTCACTATGTCACCTAGTTGCCTATGGACTTCATAGGCTACTTCTTTATTAAGGGGATTTGTTCTGTGAAGTTTGGATTCAGTCAAAGGATGGCACTTGAGGACCTAGAGGGCCACAAGTGATCTCAAGGCTAGGTTCCCCTATTCCGCCCCTCCACAGAGTCTCAGGCAAGGGTGAGAGGGTCTATCAATACAGCATGATACAATTCAAGAAACTGAGGCACTCATAGGTTGTTGCTTGACCAAGGTCTCACAGCACTCTGCATCAGGATTTCATCCCAGGCAAGTACTCTGGATTTGGAAACAGAAAAGTATACATGCTAAATGATCCTGAGAGGGCAGGGCAGAATGAGACAGAGCAGGGCAGGATTTAGACTGGGGCGGGGGGGGGGGGGGGTGGAGGGGGGAGAACCTCCTGGGTCAAGGAGATGACGTGAGCAAAGACACAAAGGTGGGAACACACTCTTACCTTCAGAAAGGAAGAGCCCCCAGTTTGTGGAAACTCTCGAAGGCCAAACTAAAGAGTTTGGATGTTCTTCCTCAGAAGCATCAGCCATGCTGGGATTTAATTAACGGGTGCTGGGTTTATCCTTTCCTGTTTCCTGCCCATTTCAGAAAGCTCAAGGCATAAAAATACCTCTGAGAAACCAGCTCATCAGGCAGTTTTCCTGGCTGCAATGAGACACTGCAGAGAGAAGAGGGAGGAGGGGGAGGTGGGAACAGAGAAGCCCAGGGTTTTACAGCTCTAATGAAACACTGCTTGGCCAAAGGCCACAGAAGCTAGAAAGTAAACTTTGGAGTGATGGAGGGGCTAGGTGTGGAGGCAAGGCTTAGGAGAGAGGACATATTCCTTAATACCCCAAATGCCTCTCTTTGCCAGGAGTCCCAAGGTCTGAGGCCTCCTGGGTTCAGCACTGGAGCACTGAAAGCCCTTGGTACTGCTACAGCAGCTATCCTACCTGGAAGACTCAAGCAGCCCCAGTGAACCATTAACATCTCAGCAGGAATTAGCTAATCAGATGAGCTAAAGCAGAGAAATACCTGAAGGGTCACAGAGTGTAGAATGTCAGAGCTGGGAGGGACCTTAGATCACAGAGTCAGAGCTGGAAAGCTTGAAATCGAGATCTGAGAGCCTGATAAGAACTGTAAAACAAAGAACACAGAATGTTAGAGCTGCTACTCTAAAAGACTTAATGTCAGTGCCAAAATACATAGAATGTAGAATGTCAAGGAGAGCGGATTATGTTAGAACACAGAATATTAGAAATGGAGGGGACATTGTCAGAGTTAGCAGGGAACCTTCAAATATAGAATGTCAGGGCTGAAGGGATGCTGAGAACGGAGAAGATACAGTCAAAGAACTCAAGAAAATTTTAGACCTTAGAATATTAGGACTGGAAGAACCTTAGAACATGGCATCAATCTCCTTCCCCATGGGGCCCAGTAGAGTAGAAGCTAAACCCTTGTGCTTGGGCATAGTTGAATTCACGGTACTATCTGAGAAACAGAGTGAGGGATGAAAGGAAAGGTCCTCTTTCTGTGGGAGATCCATTAGTTCTGTAATTAACAAAGTCTCATAGGGCACCACTCAACTCAGCCTCTGGTGTCCTCCTATCTCAACTGATGGAAGATGAGGGGGACCCCGCATCCAGGCACTCTTTCCTATCAGCCACAGAGCTTATCTGGGATAGGCTCCTAGTTCTTGTCTGATAGCTAGCTCTGACTGTTGAAAGGAAAATTCTTCCTTTGGGCTTTCACCTTGATTAACAAGGAAAAATCAGGACAAAGAGAATTAAAAGGATTTTTATTATAAGTAAAGATGGCAGCATCAAGGTACCATTGTGAGGTTGATTATGGATTCACTGGGGACAGTTTTTATATGTAACTTTAAGACAACGCAGTTAGGTCCACCTCAGCAAAAGGAGGTTGGACCCTTGCATCTCAAGTTCCTCCCCAAGGTAGCAAGAACGGGACAATTTGCAGGTAGGGGTGTGATTAAAAAGTTGCAGACCTGCTGTCTCCTTCCCCATCAGGGCCTCCCCCACATACTGTCTGATAAGCAGGACTGACATCAATGGAATGCTGAGTCAACATAACCTTCAACATGACCATACCCTCTCCTGTGGGGCAGCTAGGTGGTGCAGTGCATAGAGCACCAGTGCAGGAGTCAAGAGGACCTGAGTTCAAATCTCACCTCAGATACTTGACACTCACTAGTTGTGTGACCTTGGGCAAGTCACTTAACCCCAATTGCCTCAGCCTGGGTCATCTCCAGCCATTCTGATGAATGTCTGGTCACTGGATTCAGGTGGCTCTGGAGGAGAAGTGAGGCAGGTGACCTGCACAGCCCTCCCTCACTCAAAACAAAGTCAAGTGCAAGTCATGTCATTATTTCTCTGATGGCATGGTCTTCTTTGGCACTGAAGGATGAACACACACCCTCTCCCATGACCAAGAGGACAAGAATGTCTAGGGGTCCAGTCCCCAGCTAAAATCCTCCCCATGACTCCCCAGCTCAATGAAGAAAGCCCAAACTCTCCCTAATGCTGGTATTCAATGCCCTGCAGAGTCTGAATACTGCTCTCCACCTTCTTAACGTGCCCAGCTTACATACCCTCACCCTTTGCTCAGGAGACCTGCCCTCATCTTTCTGAGGGAGAGATTCATCCAGAGGCCATGAAGATAGAGAAGGGAGTTGTAGAAAATGAATTATAATAGTTACCCATGTGTGGAGCCCAAATTTCTATAATATTTTACAGCTAAATGCTGATCTTGGAGTCAGGAAGACCTGAGTTCAAATCCTGCCCCTGACATTTACTGTGTGATGCTGTCACTTAATACTTCTGAACCTCAGGCAACTCCCCAGGACTTATCTACTAATGTACAAAGGTTATAATCTATACTGGATGAAGTTCCCCCTACAGGAATTCCACCCCTACCCACCACCAAACATGGACTGAAATCACAGGTCCTTTCATCGTCGCTTTTGTGGTTGGTCACAAATTGCTACTTACTTCAGGGAGAGCACATGTTATAATAGAAGGAGTGCTGGGAGCAGTTAGGTGATGTAGTGGATAGAACACTGGTCCTGGAATCAGGAGAACCTGAGTCCAAATCTGGCCTCAGACACTTATTTGCTATATGATCCTGGCAAGTCACTTCACCCTGCCTGCCTCAGTTTCCTCATCTTTCAAACAAGCTGGAGAAGGAAATGGCAAAGCACTCCAGTATCTTCACCAAGAGAAGCCCAAATGGGGAATCAAAGAGTCAAACACAACCTAAAAGGACTGGACAACAAAATGATACCTTCATACATAGGACCTTGCCCCCCCCTTCCCTGTATACTCTGCAGTCCAGTGACACTGGCCTCCTTGACCCTCCAGCTCCCAGCTCTGGCCACTCTCATTGGCTGTCCCAGTGTGAGGGAAGCTCTTCCTCCTCCTCTCCACCTCCTGGCTTCCTGTATGTCTCAGCTAAAATCTTACCTTTCTAGGAAACCTTTCCAGGGCCTCTTTAATACTGGCCTTTTCCTCTGCTGACTATCTCCAATTTATCCTGTATCTATCTTGTGGGTCCATGATAATTTGCATTTAGATTATGAGCTCTCAGAGGGCAGGAATTGTCTTTTACCATTCTTTGTATCTCCAGAACTTAGCACCGTGCCTGGCCCTGGCCCTGGATAAATACTGTAGGCACTGGATAAATGCTTATAGGTTATAGGAAAGAAAATAGTTAGAAACAAAAACAAAAACAGCCTCAGTGGTGGAGTAGAAAGAACACAGAACTTGGAATCCTGGGAACTTTAATTCAAACCTGGGCTCTGTCCCTTCCTACCTGTTTGACCTTGGGGAAATGACTCCATCTCTCTAGCCCTGTTTGCCTGTTTCCTCATCTGTGAAATAGAGGAGGTTGGATGAGTCAGCTGGCCTTGGAGTTTCCTCCCAGCTCTAGATCTGTGATAAGCCTCTTCCAAGCTACATGATGTTTGAAGCTGCTCAGACCTCCTGATGTATGATTTAAGAAACTGAGGGAGGCAAGGAGGGAGAGAGGGAGAAAAGGGGAGAGAAAGATACAGACAGACAGAGAGAAACAGAGAGAGAGAGAGAGAGACAGAGACAGAGAGACAGAGACAGACAGAGAGACAGCAAGATAGAGAGAGACAGACAGAGAGAGAGAGACAGAGACAGACAGAGAGAAACAGAGAGAGAGAGACAGAGACAGACAGAGAGACAGCAAGACAGAGAGAGAGAGACAGAGAGAGAGAGACAGAGACAGAGAGAGAGAGACAGAGAGAGAGAGAGAGAGCGCCTTGGGCATGGGTCCCTGGTTAATAAGTTGCCCAGTCAGCACTTGAACCCATGTCTCCTGCCTACAAGTTCAGGGCTCATTCTCCTGCATGCCTTGCAGAAAAAATAAAACAAAACTTGAAATTCTGCAAGAGTGATGCCCTCAAATGAAATGATTCCGGTCCTTTAGCTCATCTGTGAATGTACGCAGGAAGCAGTAAAAGTATTAGAAAGACTCCTGTCTCAGGAATTGACAGTCTGAGTTTGAATCTTGACTCTACTAGCTTGTTGTTGGTCATTTCAGTCCTGTCTGATTCTTCCTGACCCCATTTGACATTTTCTTGGCAAAGATGGTGGCGTGGTTTGCCACTTCCTTCTCCAGCACATTTAACAGATGAGGAAACTGAGGTAAATAAGGTTAAATGACTTGCCCAGGGTCACACAGCTGTGCTTTATTGTTCTGACATTTATTCATTCAAATTATGTATTTTGTTGTTTTATTGTTCTGACATTCAGTGTTCCAAGATCTCTCTGCCTTCTCAGGGCCCTTCCCAACTTTCCCAGGTTGAGCGTTTTGTCTGACTTGCATTTGGCTGTCTGGGAAGCCCCTCAGATAACGCCCCTCTGTGCCCAGTGACCCGAGCTGGGACTGAGGGCTGAGGGCATCTGAGTGGGTTCTCCTTTACCTGCCACGATGTTCCCCACACAGACCTGGGCAGCCATTGGTTAATGGTCTGGCTCCCATCAGCCTGTGACAACAGGAACCTACTAAATGGGTCACCTTGTAATTCGGAAATTCTATTCTTGGAGCCCTCCTGCCAGTTATTTTAGGAGCCGCAGAAAACGGGCTTGCTTCACAGCTGCCTTCTGGGAACTAGTCCCTGTTACCTTTGGCCTTGAGAGGCTGGAAAAGCTGAGGTGGGGCCAGAATGGGCCCTGGGGGTTCTGGGGCCAGGACATATCCCACTGTGGCTCCTTATTCCTTCCCCTCTTGTACATTCTCCATTATTCCTGTAGAGGTGACATCAATGTACATTCAGTATCAGCCTGCAGAGAAAATTTCTGTCACAAGAGGGCCATGTGGAAATACTTTAGTGAAGAAACTCCACCACACAGTCACACACTTCACCTTGGTGTTGGTGATGGGCAGTGTTATAGGCTGATGGTCTACTTAAGCACCACAGGTATATTTTAGTACCTGGAGGCAGAGCTACCTCCTGTTCCCTCACCTGCTGGTCACCCGCAATGCAAGGGGTGCCCAAGGTATGAGGTTAGAGCTATCACTCTGACTTGCCCTAGGATGGTGACACAATAGTCTTTCTGACAGTGACAGAAAAGGGAATTCTTCAGTCATAGGATCTCAGAGCCCAAAGAGATTCAGCGACCACCAAGTCTGCCCTGTATCAGAACAAGAATCCCCTCTACCTCTTCCATCACAGACAAGGAATCGTCAACCCTCTGCCTGAAGACCTCCAGTGATGAGAAACTCATCACCTGCTGAGACAGCCTATTCTGTGTTGCAATAACTCAGATTCTCAGAAAACTCTTCCTTCTATTTAACTGAATTCTGCCTCTGTAACTTCCACGCAGAGCTCTCAGTCCTGCCCTGCAGAAGCAAACAGTGACCTTAATCCTTTTCCCACACAATGACCCTTCAGACAAGGACTCTATGTGCTCCTTATGTCCTCTCTCGTGCAGGCTAAAGATCCCTGGTTCCTTCTATTGGTCTTCATGTGGTATGGTCTTCAGCCTCCTCCCCACCTCAGTCATTCCCTTTTGGAGATGCTAATTCACCATCATCCTTCCTAAAATGGAGTTGCTTGGAAAAAAACATCCAGGTATGGGTGGAGGAGGGCAGAGGGTAACAGGGCAGTTACTGCCCTCATTCTGGAAGCTCTGGACTGGAACCTTTTGAGCACAAGCTGGATGATCACTTGGATATGTTGAAAGGCAGGTTCTTGTTCAGGAAGGCCTTGGGGTAAGTGGCCCCTGAGGTTCTTTTCTGAGCATCTGTGATCTGGGACATTCTGCCTCTCCAAATGCAGCTTAAGAAAGCATTAGCTTTGAGAACTTCTCTGTCCCTCTGTGGTCCCATAAGGAGCTCATAGTCAGTATGGAGAGCATAGGATTTGGGGCTGGAAGAGCTCTTCAAACCCTCATTTTACAGTTGAGGAAACTGAGGCCCTACAAGGTAAAGCTATATTCCCAAGGTCACACAGTCAATATGTGGCAGAGCTGGGATTTGAATCTAGGTCATAGAATAATAGGGCAGTTAAGTGTCACAGTGGATAGAACACTTGGCCCAGAGCTAGGAAGACTCTGCTTCCTGAGTTCAAATCCAGCCTCAGACACTTACTAGCTCTGTGACTCTGAGCATGTCACTTAACCCTGTTTACCTCACTTTCCTCATCTATAAATGAGTTGGAGAAGGAACTGGCAAATCATCCAGTATATCTGCCAAGAAAACTCTAAATGGAGTTGGACATGACTGAGCAACAGTAGCATAGAATAATAGATTTAGGATGGCATGGGACCTCAGAGACCAACCAGCTCTGCATCTGTAAAAAATGTCATCTTTGACTCCACTTTGACTGGCCCCAAGTGTCTAAGACATTGCCAAATTTTGTCATTTTTATCTCCTCAGTATCTCTCACGTCTATCTCCCTTCTCTCCCTTTATACAACCTCCACCCTGGTTTAGATCCTCATTACCTTTCTTATATGTGTTTGTTCAGGAGTGTCTGATTCTTCATGACCCCATTTAGGGTTTTCTTGGCAGAGATACTAGAGAGGTTCACCATTTCCTTCTCCAGACTATTTTACAACTGAGGAAAGTGAGGCAAACAGTTAAGTGACTTACCCAGGGTCACACAGTTAGTAAGTTGTCTGAGACCAAATTTGAACTCAAGAAGATGAGTATTCTTGACTCCAGACCCAGTACTCTGTGCACTGAAGCACCACCTTGCTGCCCCTTTCTCACACAGAGTATTACAGTAACCTCCTAACTGGTTTCCCTGCATCAAGCCTCTTTTTACACCTATCCATCTTCCACTCAAGTTTGCCAGAATGATTTTTTTAAAGCACAAATATGACTACATTATCCTCCTACTCAATAAACTCTAAGAATTCCTGTTACCTCCAGGATCAAATATAAACCCTCCCATTTGGCATTTAAAACTCTTTCAACCTGGCCCCTTCCTCCTTGCTAATCTCCTTCCCTTTATCCTTTTTCCACATAACATACTTTTCCTTACTTTGTGCTGCTCAAACACAACTCTCCATCTCTCTCCTCCACACCTTTGTACCGACTCTCCCTCATACCCAGAATGCTCAGCCCCCTTTCCTCTGCTTCTCTATTCCCCTGGCTTCCTTCAAGTTTCAGATCAAATGCCATTTTCTATAAGATACCTTTCCCAGTTCCTCCAGCTGCTAATGCTTTCCCCACAAAGTTGCTTTCTTCCTAATCTGTATATGTCTTTATGTACCCTCTTAAGAATGTGAACTCCTTTGGGGCAGAAACTGGTTTTTATCTTTCTTTTATCCTCAGACCTTAAGAGCTTAATAAAAGTTTTTTGATTGAAACTAAGGCATAAAGTAGTTCAATGACTTGCCCAAGGTCATGCAGGTAGGCTTTGAATTTGGGTCCTCTGACTCCAAATCCAGTTGTCCTTCTTTCCACCACACCACACCCTCTCAGATGAAACCTCCCCACTCTTGTCCTGGCAAGGTATTATACCAATTTCAAACATAGTGGAGAGATTTGGCAAGGCTCACCTTATATAACATGGTGGTCCTGGCATCATTGGCCCTTAACATTCTCCTGTTCTTAGCTTGTCCTTGTTTGAAGCTATCACTGTCACCACCTACAATTGCCAACTAATAGGCACCATAGGGAAGAGCCCCAGGAATCACAAGAACAGCAGTGCCCTGCTTCCAGATGCCAGGGAACTAACCCTGTGCATATGTGGCCTGACAACTGCCGTGCTGAGTGTTATAGTTCTAGTCTCCTCAGTAGCCACAGTTGCTCAAGACAGAGGGAAGACTTCTCCAATGCAAAGTCATTGGCAACGTCAGAAACTAATAGGGCTTTATTAACAAAAAAGACCCTGTGGGAGTCATATTACTTGGCACCCTATGACTCCTTCCAACCCAAACTTCCTACGTGTGCCATCTCTTTCTATTCATCTCTATTCCATTTCTAGCTCCTTAAGAGGAGGGACTATCTTCCTTTTTATTTGCACCCCCAGCACTTAGCATGGGGTTGGTTCATCCTTCATTTTGAAGAGGACAGGCAGTATTACAGGCAATGTCTTAACTTGAGAGAAATTGGATTTAAGTGAGGCAGAGGTGCACAAAGTTGCCAGCCTTATTCTCTCTTCCAGAGCTATCAAAGTCCAGTGACAAGACAAAAATTCATTCGTTGATGAAGAAAAAAATTCCACCAAAAAGCTCCCCATACTCAGTCCTTTAGCTCACCAAAACGTTAGGGGGTAGCCCCCCTCTTGTTCATTGCCTCTCTTTCCCCCATGTCCTTTGTCTCTTCCCTTTCCTCACCCTTCTTTCTCTTCAGCTCCTTCTTTGACCCATGCTCATGGATGGCCTTCAGCCAAATTGGGAAGCTGAGGAAAATTTCCCTTAATTTCCACCCTTCCTTCCCTTCCTACCCCCCCATTCCTTCCTCCTAGTATTTTCTCCCCACTTCTGTGCCCAGTGTTGCCTTCCTGAGCATTGGCCTGTTTGCCAAAATGATCCTTCCCCTCCCTTCCCCTAATCACAAATCCCATATCCTCCATGCCCTGCCACACACTAGCAGAGGAGAGGGAGGAAAGCTTATAGACTAACTCACACTGAGATGTAAATGACCTTTAACAAGGTTCTTAATCAGAGGTCCTTGAATTTGTTTTTAAAAATATTCTGATAATCATTTCAATATAATTGTTTTCCTTTGTAATTTTATATATTTCATTTTATTTATATTCTGAAAAACAGTCCTCAGGTTTCACAGACTGCTAAAAAAAAATGTCCATGACACAAAGAAGGTTAAGAACTTTTGGATGAGGGGAATTTACATGTGTCTCATTCCAAAGCAATGACTTTCTAATGATGCACTTTGGCCACCAAGGCAGGAAGATGTTTGGGGGAAGCAAGAACCCCTTGGAGCTCTTTAAATCACCAGTGCCTATCTTGAAGATTAGCATGAGAGGCAGAGGGTATTTTTAGCCTTGGTCACAAACGGCCTAGGTTTTAGCAGATGTGGATAGCCACCCACGCAACAGACACTGATCTACTTCACATGTATTATTGGGCATCATTGTTGGCTGTCTGTGTCTTACTCCCCTAACGGGCTGCAAACAGTATGAGTGGAGGGACACTGCGGATTAAATTCAATAAATGTTCGTTAAACATTGCTGAAACAGCCAGCATTAAAGTATTAAAAAGCTGCAGCAGCACCTCAGCATACAGAAATCCCTATAGGCTAAGATGGTCAGGGAAGGGTTTCTGAAGGGGGTAAGGCCTCATGAATGATGAGAATTTCAGCAATTTTTGGTAGTGCAATGGATAGAGCCCTTGAGTCAGGAAGATCTGGATTCAAATCTAGCCTTAGATTCTTACTAGCTATATGACCCTGGGAAAGTCATTTAACTTCTATCTGCCTCAGTTTCATCATCTGTAAATAATAACACGTACCTCCAGGAATATTGTGAGAATCAAATGAGATGATGTTTTGTAAGCCTTAAAGTGCTGCATAAATGCTTGCTGCTATCATTATTATTATTAAAAGAAAATTCCAAGCAACAAATAAATAAAATCTATTGATGGACAGTTAGGTGGGGCAACAAAATAGAGAGCCAGACTTGGGCCTGGACTCATAAAGACTTGAGTTCTAATCCTACCTCAGACATTTATTAGCTGTTTCCCTGGGCAAGTTGTTTAACCTCTATTTGCCTGTTTCCTCATCTGTAAAATGGGGCTCATAGTGACAACACCTATACCCCAGGGTTGTTTATGAGGATAACATGAGGGTCACACATGTAGAGCACTTTGAAAACCTTAAAATGTCTGTAGATGCTAGCAATTATTAAACTCAGAGGTCATCTAGTACGTGGGCCTGGACAGAGATCCACTCTGCAGCTTCCTTGATGAGTGGTATCCAGCCAGTCTCCACTTGCTGACTTCTAGGGATGAGGAATTGTGTATGTTCCAGGCCAGTTAGAGGATCATAGAATATAGAGCTTGAAGGGACCTCAGAAATCATCAGGTCCAAGCCCCTAATTTTAAAGATGAGGAGACAGAGGTTTGAAGAAGGGGAAGGGATTTGCCCAAGGTTATACAAAGCACTGGGTCACAGAGCTGGGACTTGAATCCAAGGCTTCTGGCTCCAAAGCTAGTGCCCTCTGCCCCACTGCCTCCCAGGCAGGATTCTCCTCTATCCAACCCAAATCTGCTTTTCTGAAGCTTCTACTCAGTGCTCCTCCCATTTCTGCTCTCCAAGGCAAGAGCACAACCCTGTCTGATCCTTTTTTTCTGTGACAGGTCTTCAGATGTCTTCCAAGTCAAGTCTTCCTTTTTGTGATTCTCAGATGGCATGGTCTCTGAAGAGGAAGAAATAGACAGACAGACAGAGGGAGGGAGGGGCGAGAGGGAGAGGGAGAAGGTGGGGGGGGGGGAGAGAGAGAGAGAGAGAGAGAGAGAGAGAGAGAGAGAGAGAGAGAGAGAGAGAGAGAGAGAGAGAGAGAGAGAGAGAGAGAGAGAGAGAAAAGAAGAAGAAGAAGAAGAAGAAGAAGAAGAAGAAGAAGGAGGAGGAGGAGGAAGAGGAGGAGGAGGAAGAGGAGGAGGAGACAGGAGAGGAGAGGAGAAGAGAGGAGAGGAGAGGAGAGGAGAGGAGAGGAGAGGAGAGGAGAGGAGAGGAGAGGAGAGGAGAGGAGAGGAGAGGAGAGGAGAGGAGAGGAGAGGAGAGGAGAGAACAGTTTAGAGACAGAGAGAGGTGTAGTGTGACAAAACAGATAAAAAGCAGACTGTGAATCCCAGAAGACCTGGGTTCATACACAGATCGTGTAACCCTGGGTAAGACATTTAATCTGTCACTGCTATAGACAAGTCTCCAAGACTGTAAGTTTCAGAAAAGGTGCCAATCTGCTTTGCTCAAGAGAATTCACCAGGTTAGTGGCAGTGAAAGTACAGATTCAGGTCCAGGCTCTCACCATCCTGGTATGATCCTTTGGGCATGCTCCAATCTGTCATTGTCCTTTCTGTAATGTGACACTTAGAACTGGACACAATCCTCCAAAGGTAACTGACAGCTCAGACAGAGGACAGTAGAGGTCTCACCATTCCTGTTGGGAAGAGTGTGTTTCTGTTAGAGCCACCTAAGAATGTCAGCTTTTTCCATTCTGTGATGTACTATTGATTCATACCGAGCTTCTAGGACACTAAAAATCCCCAAGATTTCTTCAATTCTGTTCATTTTAATCTAGAGTATATGAAGGAAAGAGACAAATTTACAATTGAAGTTGGGTCTCTGGAGCATGAACTCCCCGTGATCCTGCCTGGTCCCACATTCACCTCAAGGGTTCATCCTATATTTGGTTCAGGGATGTGATAGGGGCAGCTCTCCTGATTTCCCTTTAAGGGGGTAAGGAAACTATCTTCAGGATTTGGTTTTTTCAAGGGACAAGGGCTTGAATCCAGGGAAGCTAGGTGGCACAGTGGCTAGAACCTTGGACCAGGAATTACTTAGACTTGAGTCCAAATTTGGCCTCAGACCCTTATTAACTGTGTGACCCTGGACAAATCATTTAACCTTGTTTGTCTCCATTTCCTCATCTGTCAAATGATCAGGAGAAGGAAATGGCAAAGCCCTCCAGTATCTTTGCCAAGAAAACCCCAAATGGGGTCATTGAGAGTCAGATACAACTGAAAAACATCTGAATAACCACAAAGAACAAAAGATTAATTTGTTAGGAGAGGGGCTCTAATTTATAAAGAAAACGAGAGAAATCTTGGGAGAATCCTTATGTAAAGGAAACAGTCTCTTCTTAATTAAGCTAGAGAGAGGAGAAATCTGAACATCCCCATTTTATCATCCTTATTTTAATTGAGGCAGTCTGGCAAAGGGCTCTGGACTTGGAGGAAGGAGCTGTGGGTTTGAATTCCCACTTCTGCACTTAACATTTGGGTAATCCTGAGCAAGTCTCTTTAACCTTTCTAGCCTCAGTGACTTCATCTGTAAATCTTAATATTTGTACCACTTACCTCATAATGCTGTTGTTTGGAAAGTGCTTTGTAAATATTAAAACATTACAGAAATGGGAATTATTATTACTTTTAGCAAAATTTCTATGATGATGATAATTGTTTTTTTCCTATTGGACCAGGGACTTCATCAAGGTAAATTGACATGGTAGAGATGCTTGGTCTCAAAGTCAGGAAGACCTGCCTCTGGACATCTACTGGCTGTAGGACCCAAGGCAGACTACTTAACTTTTCAGTGCTCCAGGAAACTTGGAAGCTATAAATGTGAGAGGTTGGACCTCTACACTGATGAAATTATAGGACTTGTTAAAACAAAGAATCCCCCAGTGTGGAAACTCTCTCCACTATGTAAAGCAGAAACTTTTGTAACTTATTGATATGCAGAATTTCCTAGAACATCAAAAGGTTTAATGACTTGTCTAGGGTCACACAGCAACATGTGTCACAAAGAAGACAAACCCAGACCTTCCTGATTTCTGGTCCAGTTCTCCATCCACCATATTACAAAACTTCTTGATAGGATGTGGAAAGTAGTCTATAAAATGCCGCATACTTTGGAAACAGGAATTATTCTGATTTGAGCAAAGTTTCGTTGACAATGAAAAGCAGAATGCTACCTCAACTCCTTTCATCCTGTTCAGCTAAAGGTGAGTGAGCTTTATTATTATTATCCCAGACCCTTTTATGATGTATTTACCTTAAAAAGTTGCCAACTTTTCCAAAGGTCTAGTTCCAGAGGTGAGAAGGATCAAAATCCACCTAATCCAACACTCCATTCATGAGCTGTATGACTGAGGAAGTCATACAACTTCTCTGAGGCTCAGTTTCCCCTAAAAATGTAAGCAATAATACTTCACTACCTATTGTCAAAGAAAGAAAATGCACTATTTTCTATGTAGAATACACGTAGGTAAAAAGACTTCATTTTGTCCATAGTTATAAGCCAACACAAGGAGAAGCATCAGTTGACTCATAGAGAAGGGGAGTCTCTATAAGGTAAGGAGTGATGATTGGGGTGGGGTTGGGGATGGGCAGGCAATGGATTCTGCCATTTCCCAGAGGTGCTTACAGTATAAAGGGCATATGGAATCATTCTGGGCTCACAACTAGTCAGGTATTGACCAGTCACTTCTGTGGCAGCTTTGTCATGTTTCAGGGAAAGGGATAGAGACTTTCTAAGCTAGCCTGTTTGAACCTTGAGGATCCAAGACCAGACAGACTATTTGTCTTTGGGTTGTCCTTGTACAAGAATTGTGTTAAAGAAAAGCAAAACTTTTAGATAGGACCTTTCATTTACATTGGAATGAGGGTTTATGCTAAAGCTTCTTGACTCAAGTCAAAGAAGGGAAAATACAGCCCTTCCCCTAAATCTCTCATCACCTTAAGATCTAACAGGGCTTTGGTAAGAATGGGCTTTGTAAACTTTAACCAATTACACAAATGTGAATTGTTAATATGGTTGTAATAGCTATATAGAGATATGAACTATAGTTATATTTCCAGAAAGTCCTGCACCAATGCTTTGTCTTCCCAAGTCAGCATGGGCTCTTGAAGGCTCTGCCAGCTGAGTGCAAAGTTTGGCACATTCTACCAAGCTGGAAAGGTTTCAAGCATTGTTGGAGCATTATTCAAGCTTGGACTGCTGTCCAAGAACCAGCTCAGGATGATAACAGCAGCTAGCGTTTATATAAGGCTTTAAGGTTTGCAAAGCACTCTATATATTTTAGTTCATTTGTTTTATCTTCACAACCACCCTGGGAGGTAGTGCTATCATTGCTTCCATTTTATAGATGAGGAAGTGAGATGGAGAGGAAGTCAAGTGACTTGACTAGGGCCATACAGCTATTAAGTATCTGAGGTCAGATTTGAATTTAGGTGTTCCAAACTCCAAGGTGAGCCTTGTGTCCAGTGCACCACCTAGCTGCCCCTTCTTAGCATAGCTAAGAAAGAAGGGGTTCACCAATAGAAGTCTAGGTACTGGGTAATGAATTCTGGTACTGTAACAACCTATGAAATAGAGATATCAGTACTTTGATGGATCCGTGGTGTCATAGATGTGTACGCTCCCTCCAGTAATGCAGATCCCAGTCATGTCCTCCCACAAATCTTCCACAACAGGAGTCCCTGGGTATGGAACACCACATTAAGGTATGTTAATTATTTTTTAATATATTGCTTAGTTTGGCTGAATTTTTCTTTTCTTCTTTTTTTTTCTTTAAAAAAAAAATCTTTGTTATACAGCATATACAGCATGACTCTGATACAGGAGAGATACAGGGGGAAGTCTAGGTGATTTAAGAACAAAAGATATCCATAAAAATTGATTTTAAAAAATAAAAATAATAATCTTCCCCAGAGGGTCAGTCAAGGGACTGAGAGCCAGTACAACCAATGAAACAGATAAACATATAACATGTTGGTTGGCCATGTGCTTCCATTTCTGCTTACCCAATAATTGTAGCAAAGGCATGGGAAAAGGGGGCAGCCATAGTAAATAGACCTACAGGCCTGAAGTCAGGAAGACTTAGCTTTCTGAGCTCTAATCTGGCCTCAGACACATACTAGCTGTGTGACGCTGGGCAAGTCACTTAACCCTGTTTGCGTCAGTTTCATCATTTATAGAATGAGCTGGAGAAGGAAATGGAAAAGCACTCCTATATCTTTTCCAAGAAAACCCCAAATAGAAGCACAAAGAGTCAGACATGACTGAAATGATTAACAATTGTTTCTTAAAAATTTAGAGCAGTTAGGTGGTACAGTGGATAGAGTTACAGTCCTGAAGTCAGGAAGACTCATCTTTCTGACTGATGCAAGGTGAAATGTATAGAACCAGAAGAATATTGTACACAGTAACCAGAAGAATATTGTACACAGTAACAGCAACATTTTGTGATCATCAGCTATGAAACTCTTCTCAGCAATACAATGATCCAAGATAATTACAAAGGACTCATGATGAAAATTCTGTCCACTTCCGGAGAAAGAACTGGAGGACTCTAAATGCAAATCAAAGCATATTATTTTCATTTTCTTTATATTTTCATGTTTTTTTCATTTTGGTCTGTTTCTTCTTTCATAGCTATGACTAATATGAAAATGTTTTACATGACTGCACATATATAACATATAAAATTGCTTACCATTTTAGGAAGAAAGGAGGAAGAAAAATATGGAGCTCAAAATTTTGTAAAAAATGAATGTTCAAAGGGACAACTAGGTGGTGCAGTGAATAGAGCACCAGCCCAGAAGTCAGGAGGACCTGAGTTCAAATGCAGCCTCAGACACTTGACACTTACTGGCTATGTGACCTTGGGCAAATCGCTTAACCCCAATTGCCCTGCCTTCTCCCTCTCCAAAAAAAGAATATTAAAAATTGTCTTTACATATAATTAGCAAAAAAAATATACCATTAACAAAAGACATCTTCCTGAGTTCAAATCTGGCCTCAGACACTAGCTATGTGACCCTGGGTAAGTCACTTAACCTTGTTTGCCTCAGTTTCCTCATCTGTAAAATGAGTTGGAGAAGGAAATGATAAACCACTCCAGCAACTTTGCCAAGAAATATCCAAATGGGGTCATGAAGAGTCAAACATGACTAAGAATGACTGAACAAAATCCAAATGGGAAAAGGAACAGAAGGGGCTAAGGATCATGTCATTTTTTTAGACCATGAATCAATAAACATTGTAAAAGTGCATTTTTATTAAGTTGCTTATTTATTGCAACTTTATGTATTTATTTAAATTTATTTGTTTATTTTTATATAAGTTGCCCTATGCTTAGAGATACTAAGACAAAAGTTGAATAGTCTTTGCTTTCAAAAAGCTTGCTGTCTAATGGGGGAGGCAGCGTGTGCATATATAAGCATGTTAGAAGGGAAGACACTAGCCTCTGGGGGGACTAGGAAAGGCCTGCGGAAGGTGGAGCGAGAGCTGAATCTGGAAAGAAGCAAAGGATTCTAAGAAGCAAATGTGATGTAGAAGAGGATTCCAGGAATGGGAGACAGTCAGTGCAAAGACACAGAGATGGGAAATAAAGTATTGCAGGGAAGGATTTACAAGAAAGCATGGAGAGAGAAAATGTGTTTTGTTGTTCAGTCGTTTCAATCACATCCAATTCTTTATGAACCCATTTGGCAGAGATACTAAAGTGATTTGCCATTTCCTTCTTCAGCTCATTTTGCACATGAGAAAACTGAAGCAAACAGGGTTAAGTGACTTGCCCAGGGTCACACAGTAGTACATGTCTGAGGTCAAGTTTGAACTCAAGTCTTACTGACTCCAGGTGTGAAGGTCTATCCAGTGTACCACCTGGTTGACCAGGTGCATTCATACTTATCATCTGAAGCAGCTCTTGCTTCAGTAGGTAGCTGTTGCCTTCCCTTTTCCTTCCCACCTGTTTAAGCCCCACGGAGAATGAATAAGTGCTCAGATATTATAATGAATAACTCTCCAGGTCTTAATAGGTTGTGAGCTTTCCCACCCATTCCATTCTTCTTTTATCAAGTTCAGAAGGGGTTACATATGCTATCTCCCCATATAAGAAAGTAAAAAGGTTAACCTTGTTTAGTCCCTTATGATTTCTCACTCATGTCTACTTTTTTATGCTTATCTTTACTCCTATGTTTGCATAACAAATTTTCTATTCAGCCCTGGTCTTTTCATCAGGAATGTTTGGAAGTCCTCTATTTCATTAAAAATCCATTTTTTCCCCTGTAGGATTATATTCAGTTTTGCTGAGTGGGTTATTTATTCTTGGTTGTAAATTTAAATCATTTGCCTTTTGGAATATCATATTTCAAATTTCCCTCTTCTTTAGTTGTGGTTGCTAAATTTGTGTGATCTTAACTGGAGCCCCTCAGCACTTGAATTCTTTCTGGCAGCTTGCAATATTTTTTCCTTGACCTTAACAACTCTCGATTTCAGTTAGAATATTCCTTGTGATTTTCACTTGGGAGTTTCTGTCAGGAGGTGACTGGTGGATTCTTTCAATTTCTACTTTATCCTCTGGTTCTAAGATATCTAGACAATTTTCTTTTATGATTTCTTGAAATGTGATGTCTGGATATTTTTTGCTTGTGGCTTTCAGGTAATCCAATAATACTTCTTAAATTATTTCTTTTTGTCTGTTTTCCATGTAAGGCTTTTTCCTATAAGTTATTTCACATTATTTTCTTTTTTTTTTCCTAGTCTTTTGACTTTGTTGCATTATTTCTTTCTGTCTCGTGAAGCCATTAACTTCCATATGGCTGATTCTAATTTTCACAGGGTTATCTTCAGTAACATGCAATTCTTTTCCTAAGGTGTTAATCCACATCTCATATCCTCCTTCCCAACCTCTTCTCTCCTTTTCCATTCTTTCTTCTACTTCTTTCATTTGTTCTTTTAAATAATGTTAGGTCCTTCTTAAACTCTTGCTTTAACTCTTCTAGGAATTATTGTTGAACTTATGTCCAAGTTATGTTTTCCTTTAAGGCTTTGCTTGGAGATGTTCTCTCTCTCTCTCTCTCTCTCTCTCTCTCTCTCTCTCTGTTTTGGACCCTTTGGCAGGCTGATGAAGCCTATGGATGCCTTCTCAGAACAAGGTTTTTACGTACATAAAGGGCATAGGATACAAAAGAAACCAATTATATGGAAAGTTATTTATTTTTTAAAAAGAACTTTGCAGGTTAAAAGAAGGAAATTGACCAGCTCATGAAGGCATCAAGCAGTGGCTGCATTTGGGGGGTAGCTAGAAATATAAGTGGCATTTACTATGGGAGCAGTAGAGATTAGAAGATGAACATAGTAGTTGAGAGAGACCATCTTATTTCTTATACCTTTCAATAAAGGCCATGCCTTACTTTCCACTGTTGTGTTCATCCTTCTTTGCCAAAGAAGACCATGCCAGAAATGATGACATGACTTATGCTTGACTTTATTTTGAGTGAAGGAGGGCTGTGCAAGATCACCAGCCTCACTTTCCCTCGGGAACCATCTGAATTCGGTTCATCAGGATGACTGGAGATGACCCAGGATGCAATGGGAGAACTTGGTCCCTTTAGTCTTTCCATACCTTTAAGTAAAGGGACCTCAGTGGCCAAGTAGCCCATCCCACCCTGAAAGGAATTCCCAACATTCCCAACATAGCATACCTGACAGGGGACCAATTCCCCTTAATAAGAGGGGCGGCCTATTCCACTTTTGGACCACACAGTTATTAGGGCATTTCCCTGACATCAAGCTTAAATTCATCCCTTTGCAGCTTCCATGCATCGCTCTTGGTTCTGTCTTTTAGTGCCAAACCGAGTAATTGCTAATTGTTTTTCCATGTGTCTACCCTTCAAATATTGGGAGATAACTATAGATTCCCTGAATCTTTTATTTCCAGACTAAGTACCCCTAATCTTAGAAAGTAGCCTGACTTTCTCGTCTTACAGACAAGGAAAGTGAGACCCAGAGAAGGGAAGTGATTACCCAAGGTTACAATCAGTGAAATTCAGCCTAACGTACAAGTGCCAGAATTTTAACCTTGGCTCTCTGGCTCCAAACACAATGGCAAAACACAATAGTAACAATAGCTAGTAGCACCTACTCTGTGCCAGACATTGTGCTAAGCACTTTACAAATCACACTGCCTTCCCATTTTCTTTTTGTATAAAGGCAGTTTTACACAGCTATTCTTTCATTCTTTTCCTGAGGTTTCAAGGTATACTGGATAGAGATTGGATGTTAGAAACAAAACGATCAGGGTTTGAGTTCTGCCTCTGACACAGACTGGTTGTGTTCCCCTGGGCAAACAATTAATGCTTGCAGCACTCCAGGCAACTCTCTAATACTGTAAGTTGCACAACCATTGATGATCTGCATTTGGAAGAGATAGCCCCCTCCTTAAGCGCTCCATCCTTATTTTACAGATGAAGGAACTGAGGCTCTGAAAAGTAGCATCACATATGCTATGGCAGATAGCATCATATGCAGAATCTGAGTCCCCTGACTAGATATTCAGCACTCTTAACTCTATCACAAGAATGAATGACATCAGTTATGGTAATCAATGGAACATGTCTACTAATTCCAAAGGGCCTGCTCAGTTTTTCCTTTTTGGAGCAGGAAGAGGTCAGAAAGAATTGAAATTGATGAAATTCAAATTAATTTAACAAACACTGATTAAGTGTTTGCTTTTCATTGAGTACTGACAGACTTGCTTTTTTAAGTATTTTCTTACATTGAACTTCTTGGCAACCTACTTCCTTCTCCCCCTCTTCCCTCCCTACCCTCCTCCTCCTCCCCCATTGCTCCATAACCCTCTGGGGTCAAATAGAACTGTCTAATGCCTTGACATCATGACAGGTCCTCAAATACTCAAAGATAACTAGCATGGTCTTACCCCAAAATGTTTTCTCTTACAGGATAAACATCCTGAATGTTTTCAACCAGTACTAGATGACCTGGTTCCAGTGCCCTCCTCATTCCATTCTAATGCTTGCTAAGCACTTGTTACAAAGCATAGCACTTGATACTGGAGGTCTGAGGATGGATGAAGCACAAACCTTGCTTTTAAGGACCTTACAATGTAATGGTGGGGATGGGGAGGGAGAGAAAGGTCCACAAATAACTATGAAAACAGGAAGATGGAGATGATATAAGAGATAAGTAGTCCAGACAAAGTGCTGGGAGAAATTGGGTCAGTGGGTGATCACTTTCACCTGGAGAGGGTCAAGGAAGGCTCCAGAGAAGAAATGGCATGGGAGCTGGGACTCAGAGGGAAGGAGTTTCTGTCTCTGTCTCTCTCCCTGTTCCTTTTCTTTCTCCTCCTCTCCCTCTTCTCTCTCTCCCTCCTCTTTCTCTTTCTGTCTCCATTTTCTCTTTCTCTCTCTTTCTCCTCTTTCTCCATCCTTCTTTCTCTTTGTCTACGTATATGCACACATGTTCATTGAATTGTTGAGGCAAAAGGAATGATGGCAGTGGTTGGGGGCAGAATACTTAGTATCACGTCCTCTCCCCACTCCACACCGTGTATGAAGCAATCTTGGACAGTGAATGGGACCATGAGATCTCCTGACTTGGTGAGGAAAAACTCCAAGAGGAGTTTTCTAAGTGCTCCTTATGAAACCCTCTTACCTGGCTGGCCTGGGAGCTGGCACTCCTTGAGTTCATTTGACTCAGGTGGCTCTGGTAAAGGTTCTTCTTTTCCCAGAATGAATGGAAGCTCCATCAGGCTTTGGACATGTCACTCACTCTCAATGGGCCTCATTTTCCTGCCCTTCAAAAGAAAGCCCTGGACTAAACGATATTTAAGGTCCCTTCCACCTCTCATTCTAGGTTTTAAGGTGAGTAAACCCAAGAGGAGGGGCCATGAAGCCCAGAGTCAAATCCTTTCTTAGGTCATATTGCCCTCTAGAGGGAAAAGCTTAGAACTAACCTGGCAGTCTCATTTAGAAAGTGAATTAATGGTTAGATTTTACATTGAGCACTTTGTTTTACATACATTATTTCTCAATCTAGTGTAATTCTCTTGCTGTTGCTGAGTTCCATGTGTTCTGACACAATGACTCCAAAGAAAGGCCCAGCTGGCGTTGCCTTTGGGGCAGAGAATCCTCCTTGGTGCAGTTTGGCCTTAAGACTTTTAGGCAGCTCTCAGCATGGCCTGATGCTCAAGACTTTCCTCAGGGCTACCCAGAATAGAGACAAATGCAAATACAAATACACTGACTGGAAAGGTCACCTGGATATTGGGATTCCCCAGAGCAGGCTGCTTTTCCACAAAGATGTCCCCCCGGCCCTTGCTTCTTTAATTCTCCTCCAGTTAATGCACTCCTCTCCATGTTACTGTTCAGTTGTTTCAATCATATCCAACTCTCCATGACCTCATTTGGAGTTTTCTTGGCAAAGATACTCAAGTGCTTTACCACTTCCTTCTCCACCTCATTTTACAAATGAGGAAACTAAGGCAAACAGGGTAAAGTGACTTGCCCAGGGTCACACAGCCAGTAAGTGCCTGAGGTCAGACTGATCTCAGGAAGATGAGTCTTCCTCACTCCAGACCTGGCACTCTATCCACTGTGCCACCTAGTTGACCATCTCATTTACATAGGCAGGGGCTAAGAGTCAATTTCCAGAAAACCAGACTGGATTGGTGGGCTCCCAGTGCCTTTATATTCTGCTTCCCCTTATAGCCTCAGAAGGAGTCGAGGCTGCTGCTCTTGGAGTTATTGGCAGTAGCTGCTACTTCTCTCTTTTCGTAGCTTAACTGCTCTGCTCCCTTTATTGTGATGATACCTCCCACTATGAAGGATCAATTTTCTCTTCCTAGGACATGTGACTTGGCTTTTCACCTCATACCCAGGGAGGGGCAGGGACTGGCTCCTTTCTGCGAGGTTATAGACATTCTCCTTCTGTCCATTGATATGTAATGTGATTGCCAATATATTATTAACAACTGATTGCTGGTTGACCTACCCACCTCCCAGATGTTAATCAAGAAAGCAACTAAAGACTTGTGCCATGTCTCTTTCTATTCTTAATTAAAAAAAAAAGAATTAGAGCAACTAGCCTTTTGGTCCTGGCCACTGGTGGAGGTTATTTAGAAGACTGGAGGGAAAGGACTTACATCCTGACTAGAAGGGTTTATCCATCATCCCCCAGCTTCTCTGGGAGTCTTCCCAATAGACTGTTCAAACTCAAAGTCAGAGGCAAGATTTCAGGGACTTAAAACCCTCTTGTTCTGGCCCCTATAGTTGGAGCTAAAAGTTGGGTTACATTCATGTTGAATTTTTTATTTATTTTTACTTTATTTTTATTTTTCAATTAAGTGGCCGCTAGGTGATACACTGAACAGTCAAGAAGACATGAATTCAAGTCTTGCCTCAGACACTTACTAACTGTAACCCTGGGCAAGTCACTTAACTCTTGCCTACCTCAGTTTTCTCAACTGTAAAATGGGAATCATAACCTATCTCCCAGAGTTGCTGTATCAAATGAGGTAATCATAAATCCCTTAGCACAGTGTCTAGCATATAGTAGGCACTTAATAAATGCTTTCTTTCTTCCTTTTGATGCCTTTTGTCTTTTTATATGCATATTTTAAATTAATTTATTTATTTTTAGTTTTCAACATTCACTTCCATAAGATTTTGAGTTCTAAATTTTCTCCCCTTTTTTTCCTCCCCACTTCTCAAGACAGCATGCAATCTGATATAGGCTCTGCATTCAGATTAATATTGAACATATTTTCACATTAGTCATGTTGTAAAGAAGAATTAGAACCAATGGGACAAGCCAGAACAAAGAAGAAACAAGATAGAGAGACAGCAAACACATGCTTCCATCTGTATTCAGATTCCATAGTTCTTTCTCTGGATGTGGATGGCATTTTCCATCATGAGTATTTTGGAATTGTTTTAGATTCTTGCGTTGTTGAGAAGAGCTAGATCTATCAAAGTCAGTCAACACATAATGTTGCTGTTACTGTGTACAGTGTTCTCTTGGTCGCATTTTGTTTTTACAACATAATTACATCCAACCATAGTTCCCCACCTCTCCAAAAAAAGGTTCAAAGTGTTCAGCATTGTCTTCACCTCTTCCTATGCACTATCCTTCCTGGACACTCTATTTATTTTCTTTGCCCTTCTTGCATCTTTGAGATGAAAACTACCAGCTTCTTCTCTACTTGAGCCTTGACAAGATGAGACAGAAGCTGGAATTTTCAAAAGCTGTGATGGGGTTACAGACTAAAGACAAGAGGCAAACTTGGAAGCCATGAAGTTTTCCTTTTTACCAATGGCTTACCCAGAGGCCACTAGTAAATAGCTAAGTGGCATAGTGGATAGAGTTGGGGTCAGGAAGACTTATGTTCATGATTTCAAATCTGGCCTCAGACACTTACTATCTGTGTCACCCTGAGCAAGTTGCTTCACCTTGTTTGCCTCCATTTCCTCATCTGTAAAAGGAGCTGGAGAGGAAAATGGCAACCAATCCAGGATCTTTGCCAAGTAAACCCCAATGGTTTACAATACAATAAAAACAACTTGACTTTAAGTCTAGCCCTCTACCTAGTGTGTCATACACTATTCACCATGAGGTTTTCCTCATGTTCAGAAGTCAGATTCCCTAGACCACCATAATCATGAGTAGGACAGCATTGGTCAACCCCTCTGACCATGTTCTCTTGACTCTAGGCTCCAGCTGCTTCAGTGAGACCTCAAGGTTGTGCCTCCTGAACCTCTTGTGGTTCAAACCCCAATATGTACTAACATGCTTTTTACCTGTTAAAATACAGGTCACGGGGGTGGAGCCAAGATGGCGAAGTAGAAGGACGCACGTTTATGAGCTCCAACCCACAGTCCATAGAATTAATGTAAAAAGAGACCCCCATAACTTCTGGACCACTGAAAGGGGTACAGAAACATAGTGGAAGAGATTTCCGTGCCAGAGAGCCCTGGAGACCCGTCCACAGGGTCCGTCGCGCCCCGGAAAGCGGACCCCACCCCAGCGCTACCCTGGCCGCGGCCCCAGAGAAGCTGACCTGAGCAGGCTTCAGGGACGGAAGCTCCGGCAGCTGGGAAAGTCCCTCTGCCCACAGAAGCTACAGGTCAGTGAGAGAGACAGCTGGCTGGCTGAGGGGAGTGGGGTGTCTCCGTGACTCGGGCCCCCTCGGGAGAAAGCGGTGGTGGCAGAGATGGGGGCAGGAAGCCGCGGAGGCAGAGGTGTGGGCGGCAGCGGAGGCAGCAGCGGCGGTGGTGGCCCGGGACTCCCCCAGCAGCAGGCAGGATCTTCATTACTGAAAGTCTCTGCATAAACAACCTGAGGGAGCTGAGCCTGGGAGACGGCCCTGCCCCACCCTGCTCCACTACTGAAGGCCTCTGCATAAAGCCCCTGAGGGAACTGAGCCTGGGAGGCGCCCCCCCCCACCCACTCCGTTCCTGAAAGTCTCTGCATAAAGCCCCTGAGGAGGCCAAGCCTGGGAGGCGGCCCTGCCCCCACCCCAGCACCAGAACTAAAGCTCACATTGATTAGCAGCTGGGTGGCACATTTGAATCTCAGAGCCCAAGCACTAGCTGGGCGGATCTAGGTGGGGGTGGACAGGAATCTCAGAAGTCAAGTAACTGGCTGGGAAAATGCCTAGAAAAGGGAAGAAAAATAAGACTATAGAGAGTTTTTTCCAACAAATGCAAATGATCCCAACATTCGGATCTGATGACGAGGATGTATTCTTGCCATCAGGGAAAGACGTGGAGGGCGGGGCCCCAGTACCCCAGACACCCCAGGGTGATGTCAGGTGGGCTCAGGCCTTGGAAGATCTCAAAAAGGATTTTGAAAAGCAAGTTAGACAGGTGGAGGAAAAGCTGGGAAGAGAAATGAGAGAGATTCAAGGAAAGTATGAAAAATGGGTCAATACCTTGGTTAAGGAGACCCAAAAAAATGCTGAAGAAAATAACACCTTGAAGAATAGGCTCACTCAACTGGCAAAAGAAGTTCAAAAAGCCAATGAGGAGAAGAATGCTTTCAAAAGCAGAATTAGCCAAATGGAAAAAAGAGGTTCAAAAGCTCACTGAAGAAAATAGTTCTCTCAAAATTAGAATGGAACAGATGGAGTCTAATGACTTTACGAGAAACCAAGAAATCACCAAACAAAACCAAAAGAATGAAAAAATGGAAGAAAATGTGAAATATCTCATGGGAAAAACAACTGACCTGGAAAATAGATCCAGGAGAGACAATTTAAAAATTATGGGACTACCTGAAAGTCATGATCAAAAAAAGAGCCTAGACATCATCTTCCATGAAATTATCAAGGAAAACTGCCCTGACATTCTAGAACCAGAGGGCAAAATAAGTATTGAAAGAATCCATCGAACACCACCTGAAAGAGATCCAAAAAGAGAAACTCCTAGGAACATTGTGGCCAAATTCCAGAACTCCCAGCTCAAGGAGAAAATCTTGCAAGCAGCTAGAAAGAAACAATTCCAGTACTGTGGAAATACAATCAGGATAACTCAAGATCTAGCAGCTTCTACATTAAGGGATCGAAGGGCGTGGAATAGGATATTCCAGAAGTAAAGGAACTAGGACTCAAATCAAGAATCACCTACCCAGCTAAACTGAGTATAATACTTCAGGGGAAAATATGATCCTTCAATGAAACAGAGGACTTTCAATCATTCTTGATGAAAAGACCAGAGCTGAAAAGAAAATTTGACTTCCAAACACAAGAATGAGAAGAAGCATGAAAAAGTAAGCAGCAAAGAGAAGTCTTAAGGGACTTACCAGAAGTGAACTGTTTACATTCCTACATGGAAAGACAATATTTGTAACTCTTAAAACTTTTCAGTATCTGGGTAGTTGGTGGGACCACACACACACATGTACATGCATGCACGCACACACACATACACACATGCACACACACACAGAGACAGAGAGCACAGAGTGAATTGAATAGGATGGGACCATAGCGGAAAAGAAATTAAGGTAAATGGTGAGAGAGAAATGTAGTGGGAGGAAAGAGGGTGAAATGGAATGGGGTAATTATATGTCATTTAAGAGGCAAGTAGGAGACTTTTTAGTGGAGGGAAAAAGATGAGAGCTGAGAAAAAAAAAACCAAGAAGTTTACCCTCATCACATTTGACTAAAGGAAGGAATAAAATGCACACTCATTTTGGTATGAAAACCTATCTTACAGTATAGGAAAGTGGGGGAGAAGGAGATAAGCAAGGCGGGGGATGATGGAAGGGAGGGCAAAGGGAGGAGGGAGCAATTTGAAGTCAACACTTGGGGAGGGACAGGATCAAAAGACAGAAGAGAAACAATGAGGGGCAGGGTAGGATGGAGGGTAATTCAGTTAGTCTTACACAACATGACTATCAGGGAAGTCATTTGCAAAATTACACAGATATGGCCTATATTGAATTGCCTGCCTTCCCAAAGGGAATGGGTGGGGAGGGAGGGATGGGGAGAATTTGGAACTCAAAGTTTTAGGAACAACTTGTCTAGTATTGCTGTTGCTACTAGGAAAGAAGACATACAGTTAAGGAGGAATAGAAAGTCATCTGGCCCTACAGGAGAAAAGAGAAGATGGAGACAAGAGAAGGGAGGGATGACAGAAGAGAGGGCAGATTGGAGATAGGGAAAATTAGATGCTTGGGGTATTGGGGTGGGGGGAGGGGATAAAAGGGGAGAAAATTTGGAACCCAAAATTTTGTGAAAATGGATGCAAAAATTAAATAAATAAATAAATTAAAAAAAAAAAATACAGGTTACATCATTTCCAAAGCAGCTAGGTGATGCAGTAAATGAGAGTGCCAGGCCTGGAGTCAGGAGACTCATCTTCCTCAGTTCAAATCCAGCTGCATGACCCTGGGCAAGTCACTTAACCCTGTTTGCCTCAGTTTCCTCATCTGTAAAATGAACTGGCGAAGAAAGTGGCAAACTAATTCGCTATCCTCACCAAGAAAACTCCAAATGAGGTCATGAACAGTTGGATATCACTGAACAAGAACAAAACATCATTTCCTAAGGTCCTAGAATCAAACCAGACTTCTCTTCTCCTCCTCCCCTATCCATCCGGTCTCCCTGGGCCCTCCGTCTCAGGCCAAGACTCTTGACTCTAACCACTGGCCTGGAACTCCTGGAAAGACTGCAAAAAGAGGTGGCTGGCCCAGCCAGAAGATCGACTGCAAGATTTTATCTGGCACCACAGGCTCAAGAAAATATCTTTGTAGTTCCTCCAGAAAGGAATGCCCTGAACAAAGATGGATTGTCTAGATCTTACAGGTCACAACCTCTCTAAGTCCCAATTTCTTTATCTATAAAATGGAAATCATAACATTTGCTCTACTCAGCTCATGGAGTTCTGTAAACACAGCCCAATGTAAGAATGGCTGTAACAACCTGTGTATTGGACACTGCTTCAAGATTCACAAGGTTCTCCACAAAACTCTGTGAAGGGAGCAGGGAGGTAGGGCAGGAAAAGCACCAGATCAGGGAACAGAAAACGTGTGATTGGATCCTGGCTCTGTCACTGGTAGGGATCATAGGCTTGAAAGTTATAGGGTATATGACTTTGAGCAAGTCATTTCCTCTCTGGGGCCTCGATTTCCTTATCTGTAAAATGATAAGGTTGCATTAAAAGAACCCTAAAGATCCTATTGGCTTTCAATCATATGAACCAAGAAGTTGCCATACTAAATTTTGCTTTGAGATGAAGGGACTTGCTCAGTCCCTAACTAGCATTTATTTAAATGTACTTTAAGGTTTGCAAAGCACTTTACAAATATTATTTATTCCCACAACAACCGTGGGAGATAGGTGCTAAGTATAGTATTATTTCCATTTTACAGATGGGCAAATTAAGGCATGTGTTCATCCTTCATTGCTGAAGAAGACCATGCCATCAGAGAAATAATGATATGACTTGCATTTGACTTTGTTTTGAGTGAGGGAGGGCTGTGCAGGTCACCAGCCTCACTTCTCCTTCAGAGCCATCTGAATCCAGTGACCAAACATTTTATCAGAATGACTGGAGATGACCCAAGATGAGGCGATTGGGGTTAAGTGACTTACCCAAGATCATACAGCTAGTGAGTGTCAAGTGTCTGAGGTGAGATCTGAACTCAGATCCTCCTGACTCCTGCACTGGTGCTCTATCCACTGCACCATCTAGCTGCCCTACCTCTGCTATGTATGAGTAGATGGATGGATAAGTTAATGAAACACCAAGTGGGCCATCCCTGGGTAGATAGTGAGGTGAGATGGGAAGGTCCTTCAGCAGTCTCTGAGGCCTGACACCTGAAAGCTCCCCTCTCCCCACCCTACCCCCATCTTGACCTTTGGTCTTAGATCTTTATCTAATTTATCCCTGAATAACCTTGAGTTTCTTCCTCTTTTCCTAATATACTGACTGATCACTGAGTCCCCTTGCATGAAGTCCCCTTTCCTGGTGCAGTTCCAGAAACTAGTTACATGGGAAAAGCCCTGGGTTTGGAGTCAGAAACTTGGCTTCCCATTCAGATTTGCTCTGCTGTACTTTTATGACCTTGGACAAATTGTATAATGTCACGGGTCTCCGTGCCCTCAGAAGAACTACTATTTACGCGGTGTTTTATGTTTTGCAACATGTTTTGAATCAGATCCCATCTGAATCTCCAAACAAGCCTGTGAGGGAAGTATTAAGAGTATTATTCTCCCTGTTTCACAGCTGAGGAAACTGAGGCTCAGAAAGGTTAAGTCACTATCCTTTGATCACCCTTCCGATGAGAGTGTCAGAGGCAGGACCCAAAACCCAATTTTCCTGAATCTCTCCAACAGTCCATCCATTAAGTTATGGTGCTTCCATCTGGAGAGTGACGGAGCTACTTGGCCAAGCTCAGAGTCCCTGACAGCTCTAAATTCTAAGATCTCAGGATTCTAGCTAGACCTGGTGACCTACAGCTACAGAGACTGGAGCCATAGTTCTCCGACCCCAGAGGAAATATCTGATAGGGAGCCTGCCTGCCTGACCCTGATAAATACTGGTTGACTTTTGACATCTGCAACCCTGATCTGGAGCTGAAACACCCATCCCTCACATGGTCAAATGGAATGATCACTGGTTATGGGGCCGCAGACCTGGCTTTGGGGCTCATCTCTGCCATCTACTTCCTATGTGACCTGGAGCAAGTCCCAGCCTTTCTGATGCTCCCTTTTCCCATCAGTCATTGGACCAAATGGCTTCTGAGGTCTCTTTCAGCCAAGATCTGTCATCCTATCATCATTGCTCTCTAAGGGAGGATGGTGCCGCTAAAAGGAGCAGCTTGGGGGGTCCAGAGAAACTGGTCGCCATGGAAACAGAACACGAGCTTCCAGGCAAATGAGTCCCTCTATGATGTGCTAGAGGAGGAAAGCCCAAGACTGAGGGTGTAAACTGAGAGAGGGGTGGAGTTCATCCAGCTTCATTGTTCAGTAACAATCGGAGCTCAATATATACAGCATGTGATGGGATAGGAGACTGGGAGGTGAGATCTCCCTTCAGATTGAGGATGGGGATAACCGAACACGGGGTAAGAGCATTTTTCTTTAATTCCACATGTGTTTCCTGAGCTCCAGGCCTATCCCGTGGGGTCCTGAGCTGCGTGCAGCAGTGTACCCAGAGAGGCCCCTCCCTGACAGTGAGGAATTCATCCTCCCAAGTTTGGGGATGGAGAGGCAATAAGACACGATTTCCAAGAGGCTCACTTGAATTGCTCAGCCTCAAGTTCCTCATCTGTAAAATAATAATAAAAAGCTGAAATTTCTAAAGCACTTGAAAGGTTTGCAGAATAATTTATAGTCATCTCACTTGAGAAGGTAGGTGTGATTATGTCACCCATTTTACAAATGGGAAAACTGAGGTTCAGAGAGAGGACGAGACCAGAATCGCTCCATTACTAAGTCTTAGAGACAGGATTTGCTCTTTTTTGATCCCCAGTTCAACCCTTTATCTACTATACCAAGATATCTCTCCCAGCAAGCACTTACCTCAATGGATTGTTGTGAAAATCAAATGAGTTCACATATGTAAAGTGGTTTGCAAACCTTGAAGCATTTTATGGATGTGAATTGTCATTATTCCTGCTATTCTTTCTGTTTCGCTGGCTAAGCTAGACAGAAAGGCGGTCCAGGTATGGTCAGAGAGAAAATCATCATCTGATTTCTTGACTGACTATTCAGTTGTTTCAGTTGTGTCCAACTCTTTGCAACCCCATATGGGGTTTTCTTGGCAAAGATACTGGAGTGGATTGCTATTTCCTTCTCCAGCTCATTTTACAGATGAGGAAACTGAGGCAAAGAGTGTTAAGTGACCTGTCCAGGGTCATACAGCTATTATGTGTCTGAGGCTAGATTTGAACTCAAGTCTTCCTGACTCCAGACTTGGCACTCTATGCACTATGGCGCCACCTAGCTGTCCTGATTTTCTTAGAGAATTGTTAAATCAAATCAGCAAGCATTTAGTAAGCTCCTACTATGCGCCACCCACTGTGTTGAGTGATGGGAATACAGAGAAAAGTCAAAGAATCCCTACTTTCGAGGAGCACTCAGTTCAGTGGGGAGACAACATGCAAAAAGAGCTGTGGACAAACAAGCCAAAGATAGGAGATAACCAGCAGAGAAGACAGCAGAATTAAGGGAGATTGCGAAGAGCTACTAAGACTGGGAGGAAGCCAGAGATGTGCAGTCTTAGAAGGGAAAGCCATTTAGGAAATCATCAAGGTCAGGAAGAGGGGAAACAGCAGAAGGTGACCCCCATGCTTGCTATTTTTGCCTCCTCCCAGTATGAAGTCAATCCTGGGTTCTCAAAAACTCTTCAGGGGAAGCATAAGCTCTGCCACATCCTGCCTGTGGAACTGGATTTGCTTTAGAACTGGAACAGCTTTGAATGCAAGTTGAGAATTGTCTGTCTGTCTGTCCTTCATTTAAGGACCAGTCTAGGTATGGTTTGAGGCTCATCAGCAGAAGATGGGCCACCAGTAAATAGCTATTTTTGGTCATAGTAATTCATGAAGGGCAACTAAATGATGCAGTTGCTGGGTCTGAAGTGGGAAGACTCATCTTCAGAAGTTCAAATCTGGCCTCAGACACATAATATCTATATGACCATGGGCAAGTCATTGCCTCCGTTTCCTCATCTGCCAAATGAACTGGGGAAGGAAATAGAAAACCATTCCAGTATCTTTGCCAAGAAAACCCCAAAGGGGGTCATGAAGAGTCAGACACAATTGTAAAAATGACTGAACAACAAGAGTTCATGAAGTCAAGATAGAAAGGCTTTTTATCTGCGTTACTAACAGAAATATCCATATGATGGGTACGGTAGAAAGAGCATTAACTTTAGAGGCAAAGGACCTGGGTTGGAAACCTGTTGCTGTTGCTTGTGACCTTGGGCAAGTCACTTAAGTCCTCAATGATGTGCGAGGGGAAGCAAGTCCAAAGTTAAGAGTATAAACTGGGGGAAGGATGGGGTTATTAGAGTTTGATTGTTTTATAACAACCAGAGCTCAATATTTAAAATAGAGCGTGTGATTTGAAGGGAGATTGGGAGGTAAGGATCTCCCTTGGTTCCTTGAAGAAGGGGATAATCAAACACATGATGAGGGTGACTACCTGGGCTTCAGTTTATTGACCTGCAAAAGGAGGGGGGAGGTTTGAACCAGATGGACTCTAAGGTGCCTTCAAGACCTTGTTTTGTGATTATTTGAAATACTGAATTCCTGATGGTTCCATCTGGGTCATTGTGGACCTGCCAGAACCAAGCAGGTGAAAGGATGTGACTAACTAAGGTCATACTTTATAGATGCAAGTAACCTATAAGGAGAAGAATCAGGAATTAAATGCCCACCCCTTTCCACATTCATCCCAGTCCTCCTTTGACCAAAGCTTGATTGGGTTCATGTGAGAGTCTCCACTGCACAGGGCGAGGTAGAGTCTCTTTTCATAGGAGGGTTGAGAGAAGCACAGAAAAGATCCTAATGTTCTGACAATTTCACAGTCTCAGAGCTAGAAAGGATTCCTTGAGATTCACATCTTCAACTGTAAAATAAGAGGACTAAATCAAGGGTTTTTCACCTTGTTTGTATCATGGACCTTTTGGCTATTTGGGAGACACCTCTGGACCCCTTCTCACAATCAAAGTTTTAAAAGTATAAAACAAAATACACACAATAAGAAAGGATACTGATTATAATGAAATAGTCATCAAAATATTTCTTTAAAAAGATGAAGTTAATGGACATTACATGAAGAAACACTAGGTAAGATGACCTGTAAGGTCTCTTCCAAAGCTACTTTTTCTATTCTCTAGCCCTGTCCAACAGATGCCCAGAATAGTCAAGTAGACTTGCCAAAGTTTCCATGGGGAATTAAAGAAAATCAGGCAGTTTAGTGGACAGAGTATGGAATCAGGAACCCTCAACTAAGAAATGAGCAGAATGAGAACACATCCCTCCCTGCGTTTTTGTGGGATTATTGAGATGATATTTGGCACATGATTTGCAAATGTTAAAGTGCTATAGAAACCAGCCACTATGAGCTTCTATCATTGTGATGGCAGAACCAAGACTCTTGACATCCAAGACTGACATTCTTTCTACCACAGCAGGGACACTTGATCACCTCTCTAAGAAAAAGTATTACAGCATGTCCTATGTAGGTGGATTTATTAACATCAATGTGGGTAACTGAGTTGTACTCCAAGGGTGACTGGTTTGATCCAGGCAGGTACTACAAACAATCCAATCCAACAAGCATTTATTAAGAGCGCTGGACCTGAAATCAGGAAGACTTGAATTCAAATTCAGTCTTAGACACTTACTAGCTGTGTGACCCTGGGCAAGTCACTTAACCTCAGTTTGCTATAATCCACTGGAGAAGAAAATGACAAATCTCTCCAGTGTCTTGGCCAAGAAAACCCCATGGACAGTACATCCATGAAGAGTTGGATGACCGGACAACAATTATGGGTTAGGTGCTAAGGAGACAAAATGAAAACAGTCTCTGTCCTCAAGGAATTTATATTCTGCTAGGGGACACAACATCTACACAATGTAAATTGGAGATAATTTAGGGAGATCAGGAAAGTATTTCCTAGAAGATGGCTCACAAGCTGAGCCATGTGTAGTGCCAATGCAATAACCACAGGAGCCACTACGGATATACAGGTGTATTTCCAGGGTAAATTCACAAAATATAAACTCTCTTCCTCAAAGATGAAACCAAAATATTTATTCAGACACCAGAAAACCAATTCCACCATGGTAACAAGGAAGTTTGTATATATTACTGATAGAGGGAAGACTGCCATCCCCAAACCTTCCCTCCATCAGGTCTCCCTACAAACAAGCTCCCTTAGGCAAAATCACTCCCTCTCTCACTCATGCTAGCTGCTCTGCTCTGCCTCCTCTCTCTCTCAGCTCCACTTCACTCTCTCTCCTGCTGTTCCTTTCCTGGGCCATCCATTCAGCAAACTCCTCCCACCATTGGTTCCATGTGACTCAGGCTCTGGGTTGGGCCAAAACTCAAAGCAGGTTATATATGCCTATGAAGGGGCAAGGAAGATCTTCAAATTCCCCTAACAATATACCATGAAAAAAAGCAAGGAGAAAAGTAAGCTGCCTATAACAAGGGCCTTCTGTTTCATGTACAATCTTTTTTTTTTCTATTCTACTATGTATATGAAAAGACAACTGGGTGGTGCAGTGGATAGAGCACCTGTCCTGGGGCCAAGAAGACCTGATTTCAAATCCAGCCTCAGACGCTTGCTAGTTGTGTGACCCTGAGCATCACTTAATCCTGATTGCCTCAGTTTCCTCATCTGTAAAATGAACTGAAGAAGGAAAAGGCAAAGCACTCCAGTATCTCTGTCAAGAAAATTCCAAATGAAAATTGGATACTACTGAAAGGACTGAACAGCCACAACAAATGTATATGCAAATGCCCATTTTATTTGGAATTTGTTAAATTCTTATTTTAAAAATTAAGGGAAAAATTCCAGATATGTTTAGAGATAAGATGAAAATTTAGTGGTGAATGCATTTCAGGAAAGGGGGACAGCATGGGCAAAGGCTGAAGTAAGAGTTGAAGCATACAGGATTTGGAGAACAACATAGCTAAGCTTGGCTTGACCACATGGTAGGACGTGCAAAAGTAAGTAATATGTGATGAACCTGGAAGCATAGGTGGGAATCCATCTGTGAAACAGGGAGTATCTATACAGCGCTTTAAGGTTTGCAAAGTGCTTTACAAATATCACTCCATTTTATCTTCATATCAACCTTAGGAGGTAGGCGCTATTATTGTCCTCATGTTAAAGATGAGGAAACTAAGGCAGACAGAGGTTGTGACTTACCCAGTGATACACAAGCAAATAAGTTTCTGTACTATATTCAGACTCAAGCCTTCTTGATTCTAAATCCATCATTCAATTCACTATACCACCTCACTGTCCCTACTGATAGATTTAAATGCCATGTGGAGAAGTGTCCATTTGATCCTAGAAGCAGTAAAAAGTCACCAAAGGTGCTAAAGCACATGGGAAGATTTGTACCTGAGAAAGATTATTTTGGTAGCTGTGTGGGGGGAGAGACTGAAAGCTGGAAGACTGGAACACAATTGTTCAGGAGAGAGATGATGAGGTCCTATGTTCCCTGGGCTATGTGCATGGAGAGAAAGAAGAATTAAAAAGAAAAAGGAAGGATACCAAAGATATTATGGAGGTAAAAATCTACAAGACTTGGCAACTGACTGTGGAGAGTGAGGGAGAAAGAATGGAAATTCAATTGCAAACCTGGGTGACAGGAAAAATTATGAGGCCCCCAATCAAAACAGAAATTTTGGAAAAGCCATGGGTTGAGGGAAAGATACATTTGGACACACTAAGTTTGAAATGGAGACATCTAAATGGAGAGATCCTGCAAGCATTTGATGATGTGAAATATGATCAAGTTCAAGAAAGTAGTGAAGACTGGATTAAGGAGTCATCTGCATACATAGGGAAAGGAATAAGCATTTAAATAACACCTACTTGTGTGTTAGGCACTGTGCTAAGGGCTTTACAAGTATTCTTATTTATATATGATAATTGAAATTTTGGGACCTGCTAAGATTATTGGGACTGTGTAGAAAGAGAAGGAACCTGAGAATAAATTCACAGAGGAGTAGGAGGGGAACCAGGAGAGAATAGAGGGAGATTTTGGGGGTGAGGGGTAAGGGCACAAGCATTTATTAAGCACCTATAGTATGCCAGGCAATGTGCTGGCTTTACTGACATTGTTTCATTTGATTTTCACAATAATGTTGAGAAGGAGTGGTCGACCCTGTCAAACACTGGGGATTATTACTACAGAGGGAGGAAAGGTCACTGGGTTCATTTTTCCCTCTATAGATGCAAATTCTAATTTCTCCATTCCTTAGTAGATGGTTGCTCTGTTCCAAGGTATAATCTCCTAGTTCTCCTGGTCATGGCTTTGGATTGCCAAGTCAAATCAGTGGTGAGCTGATTTTGATGCAGTTTGGGGTTGTAGGGAACCCCTGAAATGTCAGGTTATAGAGCAGCATCCACCTGAAATGAATTCATCCACTCAAACCTTCTTCCAGTCAAATGACAAGGTCTATTATAATGCCAATTGGAGCAGGCAGGGTTCCTAGTCAATCTGCTACTTCATGGGGGGTGAGACTGATGCTTATATACAGAAAGGATCTGAAAGGGATTAAGGAGTGGTAAGTAGTCTGGGCTGGGCCAGATACAACCGTGAAGGAAATGTCAAGTGAACTAAGTAGGTGATCTAGGTGGTCTAGGATGGGTCACTTGCCTTGGGTGCAGGCACCAGTAATATGGGCTCCTGAAATGAATGGGAAAATTCAGGGACTGGATCGCTTTCAAAGACATGATTCCATTTAGGGGTTCACAGATTCCAATACCCCATCAGTTTCAGGTTTACAAAAGCTTTCCCCAACAACTTTATAGAGTAGGTTTTGTGAGTTATTAGTCTCTTCTTTTTACAGTTGGAGAAACTGAGGCCTGGAGCAGTAAGATCACACAACTAGTTAAACCAAGACGATTCTTGGTCAATTACTGGTTGGACTGAGTCCTGAGACCTACGAGGTCCCTTCCAGTTCAAAGGTTCTGTGACTTTTGTAAAAGTTTGGAACTTTTGGCAAATCCTAAACTCTGTGGATGGATTGACTACCAGGCCCCTTTCCCTGACATCATGATACTTCTTAACTCTTGTTAAGCAGAATCAGAGGGGACTAGCTAATTTGTAAACCAGATCTATTTTTTTTCATTTACACAGAGTCCAGGAAGCTACACCAAATAAAAAGTACAAGATTTACTTGGAAAATAGAATAGGAATAGTTGGAGGTGCTGTGGAATTTGGGAAGAGACCAAGAGTCAGAAGACCTCAGTTCTAGTGCCAACTCTGCCCTGACTGTCTTGGTGACCTTGGTCACATCACTTGTCCCCTATAGTCCTCCATTGACCTTTAAGGTTCTTCCTGGATCTGGCACATGATGAATGACTCATTGACTTGGTACGAAAGGAGAGAACAAAAGGTACCTTCCTGTTGGGCTCCTGCCCTGCCCTGCCCTGTATTCAGACATTGATATCTTAGCTACCAGACAGCAGAGTACCCCCACATTACTTCCTTAAGCCTAACTGTGGGAGTGACTCCAAATTTAAGGAATTTGCTTCTCTAGGAAGACCCTACCGATGGACAGTGGTTAAGAACATAGTGATTGGTTCATTTTAAAATCAATTTAGAAGAAAAGATCCATTTGCATTTAAAATAAAAAAAAAAAACTAGGGGTTGCTCCTTTGGGCTGCATCTGTTCTACATTTTTGCTAACGGAAAGCCCTGCTTCTGGATTAGATTGTGCAAGTTTTCAAAACACTTAGAACCCTTGGGTTATTTTGGGCAATCTGTTCGGGTAAGTATAGGAGTCCTGGATTGGAGTTACCAGGCCCAGTTCTGAACACACCAGGGTTGCCAATGACTACCTGGGTGACATTGGGTCAGCCACTTTTCTTCTCTGAGCCTCAGTTTCCCTGATAGAATAAATGGTGTCTAAGGTCCCTTCCCACTCTGATCCTATGGATCTGGCGTTTGATTCCAATCCCCCTTGCATCTGACCTAGTGCTTGACATAGAATAGGCCCTTAAATGTTTTTTAAGCTTGAATCTGTAGGGATTCTTCTAGTTTTAACATAATATCTCACTTTTCAAAAGCTCTTTAAAGTTTGCAAAGCATCTTACTTGGTGCATTAACTTGATACAAAAGCAGGTGTAATGGGGGCCTTCCTACGAGGTGCTGATAGCATAAAGGGGTACTAACTTGCTGGGCCATTCCTGTTCTCCTACCCTGTACCAGGAAGATGGCAGGCCTCAGAATGGAGGTCCCAAGAGAGCAGACCTAGGGTATCTGTTCTCTGTTCCATTCAGAATCATGGACTCCTGAAATTTATCTATATTTTAGGGATCTGTAGACACTTGGTTAAGAACCCTTGAACTATATTCTCTCCAGGGTCCTTTGCAACTCTGATAGGGATGTGATCTGAATCCCTAAAAGGTAAAGACCATATATTTGGGATCTAGACCCCAAAAGGGAAAAGCCCCTGGACTTTCCCACATGGCCCAGGTCCCTGGCATGAGGTCTAGGGGTATTAGGAATCTTAAAATTCAAAGGTGAATGATGAGGGTCCGGCTCCAAATTAATTAGATCCAAGCCTTCTTTCAACTAGAAACAAGGTTTATTAAAACACCAGTTGGGATGGGATGAGATTTTAAGACTTCCATGTATTTATGACCCTTATATTGACAAGTGGGCCAGATTGAATCTGAGCACTTTAATGGAGGCAAGAGGGATCTTGGGCAGATCTGTGAGTGGCCAAGTAGTTTGAGAACAGGGAAGGGGTCTAGATGGAATTAAGGAGTGGGGGTCTAGGGTGAAGTAGGTACAAACAATAAAAGGATTAACTGGGAAGGGCAGGGTGCCCCAGGTGACCTGGGCCATGTGGGAGAGTCAGTTGGGGGAATGGGAAGGGGCTTTTCTTTTTTGGGGTCCAGATACCAAAGACACAGTCTTTTCCTTTTACGGGTTCAAATCCTATCCCCATAAACTCCATCTGAGATTCTATGATATATGATAACAACTGAGATTCTATAATGTAAAAAAATGATGCCAATATCTCACACCATATGAAACAAGCCAGAGACCCTATCTGGGTGGCCTGGGAAAGGACCAGAGTTTTTTTTAGACCTTAAGTCACAATAGCATGTTTATGTTGGGGTCTCCATCCTAGCTTTATGAAGCTTTTTAGCAGACAAAATTCTTACAAAGGGAATATGAACCCCTGGCATGTTAAATATTCATAATTGTGGGCTAAACATCTGAAGCATGGTGCCAGCTAAAAGGTGGTGTCTATGTATTTCATGGCAGGAGCCAAGGATGGATTGCCCCAGAGATGTCTCTCCTACAAGTGAGGCAAGCTGGCAGTGAGACCCTGCCTCCTGAAGCAACACCCAGATCTCACAGGTAAAATGAGCAGGCCTGATGTGGTGCCAGCTATGACAGGATACTTCTAATTTGGCTTGCTCTGGGACAGTCCTCTGTCCCTCTAGTTCTATAGGTCTGTGTGCTAGCTCAGACCTCCATCAGCCCACGCCTGGTGACAAGGGTGTGCTGTGTTTGCGGTTTACAAAGGATACCCTAGGATCTGTCAGATATTATACATAGCCTGGAATTGGTGTGTCTACAAAAGCTCAGGGTTTCCAGATATGATCATGGGTGTGTCTTCTAGGATTTAGAGCTGGAAAGAACCGGGAATATTTTTCTAAATCATTGATTAATATTTTTATGTTCTTACATCACCTTCATTTCCTGGTATCTCCCTCCCTTTTGCCCCTCCCAAAGAGTATTTATAAGAGTCAGAGAGAGGAAGGAAGGAAGGAAGGAAGGAAGGAAGGAAGGAAGGAAGGAAGGAAGGGAAGGAATGAAAGAGGAAAAAGAAAAAAAACCAGTTCAGCAGTACTAACGACACACAAAGTCTGACAATATGAAGTGTTCGATACCCATAGCCCCCCAGCTACTGCAAAGAAGGGAGAAAGGTACATTCTCATATCTTTTCTTCAGAGCCAAGTTTGGTTATTCTGTTTAATGACTAACAATAGTTAACATTTATATAGCATTGTAAGGTTTGCAAACATTTTACATATTTTAACTCATCTGAGGCTCACAACCAGCCTGTGAAGTAACTACTATTACTATCCTCATTTTACAGATGAAACAACAGAATGAGAGAGCTTAAGTGACTTGCCCCAGGTTACATATCTAGGAAGTACCTGATATGGGATGAACTCAGATCTTCCTGACTCCAGGTCCAGTGTTCCATCTACTGAGCCCCCAGCTGCCTCTTTTTATACAATGTATAGTTTTGATGGTTTTGGAACATTAAATAATCTAGTCCAATTTCCTCATTTTATTTTGTTTGATAAATATTTAATTGTAAATTTTGTTTTGACATATTGTATGAGTCCCTCATATAATTCCAACTAAATCTCCAGCCCGCCCTCCATAATATACAAAGAATTGAGAACTGGAGCAGGCCATATATGTTAATGCCAAAGCTGACCGATGATTCTGATCTGGTTCTCGTCATTTTTAGTACTCTCTGTTTCTAGGAAGTAAGGGTGCATGGCATGCTCTGGTTCCGCCCGATCACTCTGCATCGCTTCATACAAATCTTCCCACATTTCTTTGAATTCATCACGTTCATTGCTCAGTTTCAGTCACTCCCCAATCACCCAGGACACCCTTTATTTCTTCTCTTGATATTCCAAAGAGTGCTGCTATGAACATTTATGTATGTGAGTCTTTTCTTGTCAATAACCAACCATCTCAATTTTCAATGTAATAAGTCACCAGGAAGTTTACAATCAGGATTACTGAGCAGAAAATGGGGTAGAAGAAGCTAGCCTAGGAGGCTACTTAATCCAGTTCACTAATGCAGAATGTGAAGTGCTCGTATCTTTAATAAAGACCCTGCTTGTCTATATGGGGTGGCTAGGGGGCGCCATAGTGCATACAGCACCTGCCCTGGAGTCAGGAAACCACCTCCTGAGTTCAAACTTAGCCTCATTCACTTATTAACTATGTGACCAAGTCACGTAACCCTTTTTGCCTCAGTTTCCCCATCTGTAAAATGAGCTTGAGAAGGAAACGGCAAACCACTCCAGTATCTTTGACAAGAAATCCCCAAAATGGGGTCAAGAAGTCAGACATGACCGAACACTCAAAGAAAATCCAAGCTGTACAACCTATAAAATTCAGTCCTGGAGAGAAATTAAATCTTTACCTCTCACTTCAGTTACAATTACTTAACTCTTTTTTCAGTGTCTATTGCTGCTTCTTTTAGCCTTGTGTCACTTTCTAACACCTCTCTCCAGTGGAATAGCATGTTACTATGTATCTAACATCATCATTCTAATAATATTTACATGGCACTTTAAAATTTGCAAAGCACATTTTATATGTTAACTCATTTGGTCCTCACAACAACCTAGGGAGGTAGATAACCCCATTTTATAGATGAGGAAACTGAGGTGCAAAGTAGTTAAGTAAATTGCCCTGGGTCACCTAACTAGTAAGTATTTGAAATGAGATTCTACCTTAGGTTTTCTTGTGTCCAAGTCCACACAGTCTATGTACTATGCCACTTAGTTGTCTATAAATAAATGCTTTATAACATCTCTCCTATGTGCTCCCTTCTCTCTTCTGACACTGCCATCTGCCCCTCATGCCTAATCTAATAGCCTGGTGGTTGATCTCCCTACCATAAGTCCATCCTCCACTCAGCTGTCAAAGTGATTTTCCTAAAATTCAGGTCTGACTGTGTCATACAGCTTCCTCCACTGTCCCCAGCTCCCTACTCAACTCCAGCGGTTCCCTATCACTTCCAGGATCAAGGAAAATCCTCTGCTATTCAAAGCCCTTCAAAGCCTGGACCCCTCATACCTTTCCCATCTTCTTGTACTTTACCTCATACACTCTCCATTTGGTGACACCGTTCCTCACACCAGATGCTCCATCTCTTGCCTCTGGGCATTTTCCTTGACTATCCCCTGTGCCTACAATGCTTTTCCTCCTCATCTCCATCTCCTGGCTTCCTTAAAGTTCCAGCTAAAATGTCACTTTCTAAGGGAAACCTTTCCCAATCCCCCTTGATGGTAGTGCTTTCCCACTGTTGACAATCTCCCATTTATGCTGTCTATACGTTGTGGTTTGCATGTTGTCTCCCTCATCACATTGTAAACTCTTCGGGGGCACAGATTGTCCTATGCCTCTTTTTGAATCTCTGGTGCCAGCCCTGTGCCTGCCCCTCCTAATCACTGCTCAGTCGCATCTCACTCTTCATGACCCATGAACTATCGCTCAACAATGCTGTCTGTGGGGTTTTCCTGGCAAAGATACTGAAGTGATTTGCTATTTCTCTTTCCAGTGGATTAAGGCAAACAGAGGATAAGCAACTTGCCCAGGATCACACAGCTGGTTAGTGTCTGAGGCTGGATTTGAACTCAGGTCTTTCTGACTCCAAGCCCAGCCCTCTATCCCCTGAGCCAGCCTGACTCTAGCAGGCCACTTGTTCAGTTGTTCCAGTTGTGTCTGACTCTTTGTGACTCCATTGACAAAAATACTGGAGTGATTTGCATTTCCTTCTACAGCTCATTTTACAGATGAGGAAACTGAGGCAAACAAGTTAAGTGACTTGCCCAGGGTCACACAGCTAGTACGTGCCTGAGGCCAGATTTGACCTCAGGAGCATGAATCTCCCTGACTTCAGGCCTGGCACTCTATCCACTGAGCCACCTCACTGCCCTAAAGCCACTTAGTAGGCACTTAATAAATGTTTATTGACTGAATGGATGATTTATTAAATGCTTGGTGATTGATGAGAGCCTTCTCTCATAACAAAGAAGAGCTATCAAAACATCAGCCACATTTGACAGAAGACTGTCATCTCCTACTGAGCCTTCCTCCCTTCCTCCAGGGCAAGGGGCCTGACTGGGAAAACAAGAACATATCTGTTCTATGTCCCACATCCACTCATATACACGCATATTGTTCCCCCACACACATACAGAATGCAAGCTGTCTTAGGGGAGGGCTCTCCTACTCCAATTTCCCCACCCCCAACTACCCAGTATCTTCCAATTTAATCTTTTCATCCATCACAGAATCATAAAGAATCTGAGCTGGTAGACTTCTGGTGAGTTTCCCTGACTCAGGAATCCCTGTTCGTAAGTATCTGGCTGCTTTGGGTGTTGTCCTTTGTTCCTGAAAAGGACCAAAATGACATCACTAGTTTAGAGTCAAGTTTCTGTGTGTTGACTTAGCTGATCAATATGAACTCCAAACGGCTCTACCGCAGGTCAGGCACAAATGGTCCATGTGAACATCTGGGGTGGATTCTTTAAATTTGTGCATCTCGCATTGTGTACTACTTCAATTCTCCTTTACTCATGCAACACAGAGCCTTCTCTAATGAGGGCACACCATGCTGGGTGGTCCTGTGTCAGTGTCTCCCATGTCATGTAATCAATTCCAAAGTTCTTAAGAGAGACCTTGAGAGTGTTCTTGTATGGCTACTTTTGACCACCATGTGATTCCCTGAGGCAGGAATCCCCCGTACTTACAGAGTTGGCTGCCCTTGAAGAAACAAAGGGGTCAGAAAGGGGAAGGGACTGGACATGGGAACCCAGAACAGAGAGTCATAGAAGGATAATAGCACGGGATAAGACTGGGAAGAGAGATTAAGTGATTTAACCTGGAGAAAACCAAGGGAATCATAATACAGGGCTCAAGTATTTGAGGCAGTTAGGTTGCTCAGTGGATAGAGCATGGGGCCTGGAGTCAGGAATACCTGAGTTCAAATTCAGCCTCAGACATTTTCTAGCTGTGTGACCCTGGGAAAGTCATTTAACCTCATTTACTCGAGAAGGAAATGTCAAACCACTCTGATATCTTGCCAAGAAAACCCTATGGATAGTATGGTTCACTGGATCATGAAGAGCTGGACATGACTGACCAACAGGTGGAACGGGGATTTGGCTTCCTTAGTTTGGCTCCAAGGGGGCAGCATCAGGAGCAAAAAAAGGTTGAAATAAGAGAGTCAGATTTGGGCTTGAGGTCAGGAGTGAGTTATTGACAATAGGTGGTGAAAGTATGATAGGCTGCCTCAAGAAGGAAGACCTTCTCAGATCTTGGGGAGGCTAGAGGACCCCATCTTGGGAACAGTCTAGGAGAGATTATTGGTCATGGCCTTTGTCTGAAGGGCTTTTCGAGGTTCCTTCCAGTGGAAAGGATACGGACTCAGGAGTCATAAACTCTCAAATCAAACAAGGCCCCTATGCTCACTTCTTGCAGCCTTGGAAAAGTCACCTGAACTACTTGTACCTCAGTTTCCTCTTCTGTAAAATGGAGGTATTAGACAAGATAACCTCTGAAATCTCTTCCAGGTTTAAATCAGTGATCTCCAATCCTAAGTGATTTGGGTTGTTTATTTATGAAAAATTTTGCTAATTTTATGCCACCAAAATTATACCAAATGAGAAATGTGTAGCTCCCCTTGCCCCACGTTCTTATCCCCCTGTACCATGTTCATGTTCCCCAGGGGCACTAGGAAACTGCTGCTCTCAAGGCTTCAATCCTTCTCACAGCTTTCTGCCTGCAGCTTTAAGAGGTCTGAATCTCTGCCAAAATGATATTTCCCATTTATACGGTACTTCAAGACTGCAAAGCACTTTCTTCGCAGCAGCCATGGGACAATGGGTACCCATTCACCAGTGAGGAAACTGAGGCACAGAGCAGTGTGAAATGGCTCCCCTGTCATCCCAGCGTGGGAGAGAAGGAAGGAATCCAGTTCTCCTGACTCCAGCTCCCATATTCTTTTCCACCCTAGCATTCTCCATGTCATCATGGAAACTGTTATCTGCAGATCCCTCTGATAAGGTTTAAAGCTCATTCCAGATGAGTGCCTCTCATCCTATATAACTAAGGAAACTAAATATCACTTAAATGAAATTTTTTTTTTAGGGGCTGATTAAATTTAAACTACCACTATGCGCAAGTGAGATCTATGTGCTAATTATGTGAGATGCAGCGCTGGGAACTGAGGGCATAGTTTAATATCCTCTGAGTCAAATGGGCTTTTTGCCTTCTATGTACACATTCCAGTTTTAAGAGGAGTCTTTTAAGTGAATATGGCACTAATGAAGGGGATTTGATTCCCAGCTCTGGGAGCCTGAAAATTATCTCTTAGATGTATCTTAGATACAGCTGTCTGGAGCTTAGTCTCAGTATGAAGCCGGAGCCTGAAAAAGATAGTCAAAGTTATATTTCTGACTCTACTGTTGACTCACTGGAGCGAGATGTTATAGAATCAGAGATTCACAGCATGTCAGGGCTGGAAGGGAGCTTGGGTGTCATCTGCATTTCTATGTTGGAGAAGTAGCAGGGTGTGATAGAAACTGCATGGACTTTGGAGTCATAAGACACATTCACTTACATCATGTGATCTCAGTCACTTTACTACCTGGGTCTCAGTTCCCCCATCTGTAAAATGAAAGGATTGGACTCAATGGCCTCTAAGGTCCCTTCTTTGTCAAAATGTGTCTATGATCCCAGTCCAATATCCACATTTTACAGATGAGGAAACTGAGGCTCAAAAAAGAGAAAAAACTTGCCCAGTCGCATTGCCAGAAAGTGGAAGATTCAGGATTCGAACCCAGTTCTTCTAACTCCTAAGTCTAATGCTCTTGTCACGGCCTCAATTTGAGTAAATTGCTCTCTCAATAGACAGTGATGTGCCAGGCACTCATTAGGTGCCCAGTATATTTCGGTGGATCAGAGGCTCAGAGATTTAAACCCAGGACAAACCTTAAAGATCTTTTGGTCCAACTACCTCCTTTTATAGATGAGAAAAACTGAGGCCCAGATGGGTACCCAGCATCATATAGGAAGGAACATGATCAGAATTTGAATTCAGATCCTCTGACCTCAGATTTTGCACCCTAGAAAGACTGAAATAGAAACTTCACCCTGTGGGGACAGAATGAATTTTTCTCGCCATGATTACCCAACAAATAAAGACAACATTTTGAGAGCTGTTTACACTCCTTCCATTCCAAAACCAGAGAGGAATTAAGAATTCTAATTTTCTGGGTACTCATTAGTCATGGTTTAGGTGAAGCAACAAAAACCCCCGCCAATGTGGTGTCAATTTTGTAACAGACCAGGCAGGTCAAAACAGTCAAGAGCTAATTCCAAAGATGTAGAACAAATAATTACTTCTCATTTCAATTCATTATTTGAGACTCCCCAGCTAGAGGACCAGCTGTGAGGTATGTGGTGGTCCAGATTACCCCATGGGATGAGAGACTGAGCTCACAAAGATGAATCAGACTAAAGTCAGCCCAATCTTTTTAAAATTACAAAAAATGCAAATCTAGTTGCTTCTCTTTCTTGTCTGACATTAGAAAGTATGGAGTCCAAGAAGGAACCCCAGTAGAGTTTGGTCATAAGAGTAAAGCTACTTGAGAATAAGAATCATTTTATTTTCTGCATTTGCATCCTCAGCATAAATACAGTGCCTGGCACATAGTAGGTATTCAATAAATACTGATTGATTTGGGAGTCAGAAGACCTGGGTTCAAATCCCAGCTCAGCTACTTATTACCCATGTGCCTTTGAGCAAATTCCTGCATGCACCTCCCTGATCTCAGCTCAGTTTCCTGATCTGTAAAATGAAGGCATTTGGTCAGATCTTTTCCAGTCCTAGATCTGTGATCCTGTGATCTCTAAGGTTCCTTACACTTATAAATCCTATGATACTCTGTAGAGTGCATGGGCTGGCCCCCCTCTAGGCTTGCTTCCTAAGGGTTCTCAGGTACCCTCAGGGTTTTGAAGTTATCTTTTTCCCTCTATTAGCCTGAAGCTCCTACCAGCTATTATCTCATTTTAGGGGGTTCCTGACTAGCACCCCAGTTCTATTTAACTACTTAACATCAATTGTTTTTTACAGAGGGATGTTGACTTCACATATCTAGCAAGACTGAACTTACATTTTCCCCAACCTCTTTGAGGCAAGTAGGCTCCAAAACCTGGTTCACTTCCTACATAGCATTAATCCCACCCAATTAATGTCCAGATACAGAACAACTACCAGATAATTCCTTCCACTCAAATGGAGTCCTGAAGATTGGTCCTGAAGACCATTCCTTGGTCCCTTCTTGGTCTCTCAAGCAAACTCTGCCTGTACTCAGAGTCCAGATTTCTGTGTTCACTCTTCTGACCTTTAGAAACTTCCAAGGTCAGAGGCTCTACTCCCTTCACTGGACATCATAAGTGAAGGAGTGGCAAGGAAGTCATCAGTCAGTCCCTAAGCATTTATTTATTAAACTCCTATTAAATGCCAGGCCCTGTGCTAAGGGCTAAAGTTACAAAGGAAAGCACAAACTAATAAAAAACCAGTCTTGGCTCTCAAGGAGCTCACAATTTAGTGGCGGGGAGACTGTGTGCCAATAAGTGTGTACTCGCAAGATCTATCCGGATTGAACTGGCGATAATGAACTGAAGGAAGGCACTAGCATTAAGGGGACTCGGAAAGGCTTCTTGCAGAAAGTGGGATCTCAGCTGGGATTTGAAGGAAGCCAAGAGGCAGCAGTGAGGAGGGTGAGAATTCCAGACATGGGGAACAATGAGTAAGAAAAGGCAGTCCGTAGATGCAGAGTCATGTTTGAGGAGCAGCCAAGAATGATGGAAGGAACACTTGGAACCAGCACAGGACTCTACAGAAATTGAACTAACCTTTGAACCCTTGAGGGCAGCTAGCTGGTACAGTGAATAGAGCTCTAACCCTGGAATCAGGAAGATCTCAGTTCAAATCCAGTCTCAGACACTTCTAGCTATGTGACCTTGGGCAAATCACTTCATCCAGTTTGCTTCGGTTTGCTCACCTATAAAACAATCTGGTGAAGGAAATGGCAAACATTTGAGTATCTTTGCCAAGAAAATCCCAAATGGGGTCATGAAATGACTCAATAACACCAGCATGAACCTAGGAATCCCCTTCTCATCCCCAGAAACTGAAGGGTCATAAAAGGGGAGGAAGATTACACACTGCAGTGTAATTTTGTGTATTTGTGATTATACCTTTGAAGTAAATAAAAGTTAATCTGATTGTTAGTGACTAAATGGTACTAAAGTGAAGGGGATTACCTCCTATGTTTGAGGAACGTCCTTGATGTAGGGGTGGAACCATTAGCTGAGAGCCTAAACACCCCCCAGACTCCTTCAGGGTATTAGAGAACCCTGGAGGAAAGGTGATATTTCACCTGGCCTTCAGGCAGTGGGAGGGTCCCCTAGTAGTCAGTGTCATAAGAGAGTCTTGTCTGGGATAAAACTGAGCTCTTCACATGCTTGGAAAGCTCTGGAGAAGTGTTCTGCTTGAGATTTTTAATTTTTTGAGATGCCCGCCTGGACTATGAAATCCTTCAGAAATAACACCTGACTGAATACCTTGAACCCCCACTGTGTAAGGCCAGGCAAATTACATTTTGCCTCTCTCCCAGAGTTCTCTGATACCTTTAAGGGAGATTGGGGAGTATCTAGGTTCTCTGCTATTGGCTCCTGTTTAGGGATGATCCCCTATAGCCTGGTTCCATTTAGGCACTAACCATCAAATTAGCTTTTGCAAATGAATATTTGGTTCAAAAGATATAATCACATATATACAAATTTACTCCTTCAACGTGTGAGAGGCATAATTTTCCTCCCTCCTTAGCCTCTGGGGAGGGGAAGGAGAGCTTAGCTCTGCTCCTATAGAGCACAGTTCCAAGTTCAAAACCTTCCTTGGGCTTGAGATCCAGGCACTCTGGGTTCTCTGAATTTCCTTTCCAGGCAGGCTGGCTGTAACATCCAGCTTGGAATCCTAGCTCTAAGGTGACTCTGGCTCAAATTCCCAGGTTCTGATGATCCCAAGTATCTTCCAAGCACCTGAAACTGAGAAGGAAAAATGAAACAAAACAGAACCAAACATCCTCGGAGCTATTTCTTGGGGTCTGATTAAGAGAGAGGGAAGAACAGGAGAAGGAAGACCTTCCCCTCTCACCAGTTCAGTTCATGGTGCCTGTGCTGTGGGTGAAATATGGGTGAACATCTTCAGGAAACAATAGGAAGGAGTACACAGGAAAGAGAGCACAGAAAAGAGTGAGATTGCCTTTGTCTGGCCAGTTAGAAAGACTCTTCCTCTTCTGGCTACATAATCAATCAAAGGAGGCTGCATCACCTCCTCATGGTGGGGGAACAGAGGAGCAGGGTGTCTCCATGTTAAGAGACCTGGTCATGCTCAATAAATGGGAGACAAATCAAGGATAAAGATAGGGATTCATTTTTTCACTCATCTTCTCCATTTATTGATTCATTCAAGAAAAGTCCAATTTTGATATACATAGAATAACAGAACCTCAGAATGGAAAGAATCCCAGAAGGCATCTGGGTCCAAATTCTAGCTGAGCAGATCTCTCTACAAAATTCCAGAACTGGTTATCCAGCCTCCACCTGAAAACTTCCAGGGGTAGAGGACTCAGGACCTCCTATGGTAAACTATTTCACCTTTGGACAGCTCCATTTTTCAGTGTTTTTTTTTTTTTTTTTTCTGATACTAACACAAACTTTTCCTCTTTGCATCTCCCTCCTATTATTCTTAGTTCTGGTCCTTTAAGGCCAAGTAGAACAAATCTATTCCCCTTTTTACATGTCAGACAGTCAAATTCCTGATAGCAATCCCCACTCCAAATCTCCCAATTCCTTCACCATGCTTCATAACCTTACAATCTGCTAGCTCTGTTCTGAAAGAGCTCCTGTTTTTAGTGTCAGGTCCCTGGTCTAAAACCACTGTTGGATATTGTCTCAAATTTAGTTCTAGTGAGAATCTATAAATTACATTGGTTAGTTAATATCTGGGTGAAATGCCAGCTGGATAATTTGCCAGTTTGATTATACCAGCCACTCTTGTTTTGTTTTTTTGGGGGGGAGGGTTAAATATATTTTTTAATATTTTATTTTTCCCCCAGTTACACTTAAAAATAAATTTTCTCATTCACTTTTTAAAAATTTTGAGTTCCAAATTCTCTCCCTTTCTCCCTGACCCTCCCCATTGAGAAGGCAAGCAAATTGATATAGGAAATCCATGTGGAGTCATGCAAAATATATTTCTATATTAATCACATTGTGAAAGAAAACATAGACCAAAAATCAAGAAAAATAAAGTTTGTTTTTTTTAAAGCATGCTTTGATCGCATTCAGACTTCATTAGTTCCCACTCTGGAGATGGAGATTTCATCCCAAGTCCCAGGGAACTGCCTTGGGTCACAGTATTACTAAGAATAACTAAGTCATCATAGTTGATCATCATACAATAGGGTTGTTACTTTGCACAATGTTCCCCTGGTTCTGTCATTTCACTGTTCATTAATTCATGTAAGTCCTTCCTTGTCTTTCTGAAATGAACCTGCTCATCATTTCTTATATACAACAGTATTCCATCACAGTCATATCGATTAATTCAGCCATCCCCCAATCGATGGGCATCCTCTCAACTTCCAATTCTTTGCCACCAGAAAAAGAGCCACTAAAAATATTGTATTTTTATATGCAATATGTATATATATATATATATATATATATATATATATTTGTATATATAGGTCGTGTCCTTTTTCTTTTTTATCTTTTTGGGACACAGACCTAGTAGTGGTATAGTACCAGCTGCTTTTTTGAATGATTATTTCCTGTTTTGGTTTTATTTGGAGAGAATAAAGATTACTTGCTTTTTTTTTCAGGCTGAAAAAGTGAACTCATAACTAAACATTATATTCTGGATGTGGTATGAGTAGGGTAAAGACTATGGTGCAGCTTTTGCTTCTTTTATCCAAAGCTATTATGCATCCTTTATTCAAAGATTCAAGTAAGCTCTTTTTGTTAATTCCTATCGAGCTGACAGACCATAAAAGCCTCCAGATCTTTTTGCATAATAACTATTGCCTTAACTGCCTCACGCTCCCCATACCTCTATTGTGCAGTTGACATTTTATATCTAAGAGGAGGAATTTGCATTTATCTCAGTTAAGTTTCAGTTGATTAGATTCAGACTTTCAAGATCATTCTGAATCTTCACATTTTTCATTCTCGGTGTTAACTGCTCCAGCTTTCTGTCATGTGCATATTTTATATGCATATTACCTCTACCCTCATTCAAACCACTGATAAACACATTAAAGACTGCAGATTCAAGGACAGGTCATTGGATGTCCAAGATACTACCCTCTTAGTTGATGTTAATCCATTAACCAGTACTTTGGATCTGGTCATTGCACAACTCTTCTACCCGACTATACTATCATCCAGTCATTATTTCTTCATAAAACTATGTTGGCTTTGAAGAGTATATTCATTTAGATGGTCATGTACGTGGGGTATTAAAGGAGGAATAACACCTCTGCTATGAGGGCTTGCTAAGTCCTTTTTAGAGCTATTTATTTACTTTTGGTGTCCACTTTTATCCACTTCTCACCTGTGGCTCCAAAAAACTGTGGTATGCACAATCCCTAGTAAAACCACCTTAGAACCTAAAAGAGGTTGAGGGTAACCAATAGGTAAACTTTGGTAAGTTAAGGGGGTGTCAACCCCAAGCATGTGAAGACTTTCCCTGGTGGAATGGGTAGATGTGAACAATTTATTCCAATAGAACACGAAGACGGCAGAAGTAGGTACTGTGGAGCAGGAGAGCTCAGTCAGACACTGAGGACACCAAGTTTATCCATTGTATCCTGGGCCATTGCCAGTCCTGACTTCTGTCTTCCCACTGGACTCTGGTGACTCTGGGAGAAAAAGCAAGGCCGATGACTGTGCAACTCTGCCTCACTTTAATCCAATTCATGCACCAGTCAATACATCACCCTGTGATATCATTAATCGTCTTGGAAACAAAGTACAAACAACAGAAATCATGTGAGTGAATGAGTTTCCCACAAGGCTGTGAGTGAGTGGGAGAAGAACAAGATGGCTACAACTGAATCTCAGGGCAGACAGTTAAGGATAGGGAGGTATATTAGCAAAGACAAGGAAGACTGATCAAACTGGAAAACCAAGGAAACTCTTTTCCTAGGCAAGATGAAGGAACTGGCTAAAATACTCTATTTCAATACCTAGTAAAATAATTCCCACCTTTTCTTTTTTTGAGTTGGAAAATCTTATCACTCAATTATGCAAGTGCTGAGGTGAGAAGTAAGATAATGAGATGTATGCGTAAAAAAAGATTATTTGATTGTAGAAAACTGAAAGCAAATAAATTAATTTTTAAGAAAAGATTACTTGAACATGTATGATGGCTTGGAGGGAAGAGAGTGGAGGAAGGAAAAGTTGTTAGGAGGCAAGTAGAGGTAACAAAATCTCCCCTAATATTAATTTTTATTTACTTTGTTCATTTTGTATTTATTTATCTATGTAAGTGACATTTCCCCAGTAGAATATAAACATCTTGCAGGCAAGTACTACTTCATTTTTATCCTTGTATTCTTATTGTCTCTTATCTGGTCCACACTTAAATGTTTATTCAATTGAAATGAATTGGTAACTGATTGGATGTGAGAATTGAGGGAAAGAGGATACATGTTGTACCTCCACAGTAGAATGTCAGCTCCTTGAGCACAAGAACTTTTGAACTTTTGTTATTGTCTTTGTGTCATACACACACACACACACACACACACACACACACACACACACACACACACACACATGCCCCAAGCACCTCCCATAGAGTTGGATATATACTGGACATCTAAGAAATGTTTATGGAAGTGAATTTACTAAGTATCATGATCTGCATGGCTAACACTGTGTTAGGTGGAATGATTGACACAAGAAAGAAAAATATATTCCCTTCCCTTAAGGAACTTGTAGTCTAGTAGAGAGGAAAGGATACACAGTTAAATATCAGTTCAAGGTCGTATATGATGAAGGGTCAAAAAAGATTAATTGATCTAGGAATGCAAAGATAGAGGGACAGACAGAAAAGAAGAGAGAAAGATGTAGAGAGGAGAGAAAGAGAGAGAGAGAAAGAAAAAGAGAGAGAGAGAGAGAGAGAAAGAAAAAGAGAGAGAGAGAGAGACTGGAAGAGAGATTACTGGGAGCTAGAGTAGTTGGGGAAAGCTTCCTGGAGAAGACAGACCTTGAGCTCCCCTTTCAAAAGTCGGGTTTGGATGGGCTGAGAGGACAGGAAGACTATGGTGGGTAAGAAAAAACAACAAGGCCAAGTGTAACAGGAAGCCATAGGAACCTGGAGGATTTGGAGCAGGAAGGGATGACTTCCCTTATTTTAGAGATAGAGAAACAGAGATCAGGAATGATGAAGTGATTTGCCACCAGATTACACAGGTAATAAAGAGAAGAATCATGATGTAACTCTGGTCCTTCTGACTCCAAATCTAATACTTTCCATCAAAACACAACTGAAAATTATGAAAGAAAAGAAGGACATAGATGAGCTAAGCATGAAGGCAACCAATTTGACTAGAGATGATAACATAAAATTATCGATTGAAGATACTGGGAATGTTTAGTTCAGTGAAGAGAAGACTTAGAGGGGACAAGATATTTATTTCCAAGTATCTATTTGCCGTGGGGAAATTCATGTACCAGTATGATGCAAAGGAATGACACTTGGTTTGTTGGCCCCAGGGGAAAGAACTAGAAGCAAGGTAAGGGCTTCTTATGGCAAGTTTAGGTTTGATGTCAGGAAAACATTCTTACTGCTTAGATTTACCCTCAAAATGGATCCAGCCACTCTGGGACATAACGACATTTTCAGTCTGAAGGCTAGATGACTACTTGTTGAGTTATGTTATAAAAGAGATTCTGTAGATACTGGTTGGACTCTTCTGAGGTCTCTTCCAACTCTGAGCTTTGGTGAATCTCCAGACAATGAAAAGATTGGTGTGGCTGGAGCAGAAGAGTCTCCCTTGGGAGTAGTGAGAGATAAAATTGGATAAGAAAGGTGGAGCCAGATTATGAAGTACCTTGAAAGTCAATGTAAGGAATTTTGATTTTATCCTGAGGACAATAAAGAGCTAATGAAGATTTTTAAGTAGGGGAGCCACATAACAAAAATAGTATTTTAGCAAGGTTGATCTCAAGATTTGGGAGTGGAGGATGGAGAGACTAGGTTATTACACAAGTGTTATGTGATAAAGACCTAGGATAGGGTGGCACCAGTCAGAATGATAAGGGAGAGATAGATATGAAACATAGTTTGAAAGTATTAGGACTTGATAGGACTTATGACTGGGTATTAAAGGAAGATTAAAAAAACTTCCTTAAGACTTGAGCTTAGGGGATTGAGAGAATTTTGTCTCCCAAATAGAAATAAGGAAGTTAGGAAGGAGAATGATTTGAAGCAAAGGGAATAAGTGCCTACTCTGTCCCAAGTGCTGTACTAAGCACTTTACAAACATCTCATTTGTTCCTCATCAGAGCCCTGTGAGGTAGGTGCTATTAGTATCCTCTTAACACAATTAAGAAGAATGAGGCAGCAAAGGGCTACAAAACTGTGCATACCCTTTGACTCAGCAATATCACTTCTAGGTATCACAAAGAGATCATAAAAATGGGAGAAGAACTCACATATACAAAGAAACTTACAGCAGCTCTTTTTGTGGTGGCCAAGAATTGGAAATTGAAGGGATGCCCATCCACTGGGGAATGGTTGAACAAGTTGTGGCATATAATGTGATAGAGTATTATTGTTCCATAAGAAATGATGAGCAGGCAGACTTCAGAAAAACCTGGAAAGACTTACATGAACTGATGCTGAGTGAAAACTGAGCAGAACCAGGAGAATATTGTACCTATATAGTAACAGCCACATGGTGTGATGACTGACTTTGATAGACTTAGCTCTTCTCAGTAATGCAAGGATCTAAGACAGCTCCAAAGACTCATGATGAAAAATGTTATCCACATCCAGAGAAAGAACTTTGGAGTCTGAATGCAGATGGAAGCATACTATTTGCTCTCCTTTTGCTGTTTTGTTTTGTTTCTTCTTTCTCGTGGTTCCTGCCATTGGTTTTTAATTCTTTTTTTACAACATGACTAATGTGAAAATATGTCTAATACGAATACACACACACACATACACACATGGAGCCTACATCAGATTGCATGTCATCTTGTGGTGGGGTAGGGCAGGGAGGGGAGAAAACTTAGAACTCAAAATCTTATGAAAGTGAATGTTGAAAGCTAAAAATAAATTAATTATGAGGCAGACAGAAGTAAAACAACTTGCTTAGGATAAAACATCAAGCTAAATGTCAGAAGCTGGATCTGAACTCATCACTTCCTAACTCAAGGCTTAATATGCTATTTACTGAAACATCAGCTGCCCATGAAGATGAAGAGGATTTAATTCAAACCAAACACTTATAAGTGTAAGACACTGTATTAGAGTCAAGGGTATTCAGAGGGATAGATGATCTCATCGATTTGAATATCTCTTCCAGAGACTATAGTTCATCCATCCGTCCATCTTGAGTAACTTATCATGTCTGTGCCTCCCCATAAGCTTGCACATTGTGCTGGGGTCTTCTGCACTTTCTCTTGATAGCTTAAAGCTAAGAATGGAACACATGGACAGTTATTGGTTAATATCATACTCACCGCATGATTGACCTATCTTCTTCGATGACGCCTCTTACTCTGATTCTTCCTTTATAGTTCTTCATTTATTGTTTGATGCAGTCTGCTCATACTACATATACCTCTACGTTGCCCTCTGAGTGATAATTGATTTCTGATTCTTCAGAGATTGTAGCATTCATGACTCCTAGCCATACATCAACACAAGTAGATTCTTGGTATTAAAAAGATCAGCCTTCATTCCAGGAGAAAGTTTGGAATTGTTAAAAGAACTTGAAAAAAATTGTTTTATTGATGTTCTTTTAAAAAAATCTTCACTGACACTTCCCAGTGATTTCCTCTTACCCCAACAGAACCCTCTCTCGTAACAGGTACAATTAAGTATTGCATAGGGTGTATGGGATGTTCTGGGAGGACTAGCACCTCTGGTGTGAGAGCTGCTCATTTGCCTTTGGTGTACACCTGCCATCCAACTTTCTGCTGTGGCTCCAAGAAGCCATAGGATATGGAGTAGCCACAACCTGGTAAGTCCTCCCAGGACATGAGCTAAAGTAGACTGAGGGGAACTGACAGGCCTCAGATCTGTCAGTGAGTTAAGGGGATGTCTACCACAAGCATATATCCCTTGGCAGAATAGGCAGACGAGAATAATTTGCTGAAATGGCCATGAAAGTGGCTAACGCAGGTACTGGGGAGCACTCAGAGTCTGGGCAGACAGAGTCTGGTCATCTCGACTTCTGTCTTGCCGCTAGGCTTCAATGACTGTGGAAGAAAGAATGAGGCGCAACTCTGACTCAAATATAATTGATGCCTGAGTCAGAAGGTATCACCCATACCATTTTATTATTCAACTATTATTTTATTATTTTCCTATTCAGCTATTTTACCATGTTATTATTTTGCCTACGTCACAGTCCAGTGGTGACGGGCTAGTGATAAAGTAGCAGGTATGGATACGCTGGGAGCTGTAGTCACAAACCTGCCTCCAAGCAGCCCAAGCTGTAGGGTCATCTTCTCACTGGACTGAAGCAGCAGTAGGATCTGGCTGCCCCCTGGGTGTCTGAGGAGACTTTTTCAAAGACAGCACTGCTCACCTCCTGGCATGAGGAAAGGGCTAGAAAAGATGCTCTAAAAATTGTCTGCTTCTCATAACCCTGTCCTGCTTACCATAGCAGACAGGAATCCCACCCTACAGTGGTAACACACACAAAAAAATGTACAAAAACTCTAGCGAAGATGATTCACAACATTGGTACATGGGATGTGTGTGTGCTTATGGACAATATGAAGTCCAGGAGAGCTCTTATTGAAAGAGAATTCAGCAGGCACCTCATCTAAATAGCAGCCCTGAGTGAAATAAGGTTGGCAAAGGAGGATCAGCTTATCAAAGTTTGAGGTAGATACACAATTTTTTTCTCAAATGGGTTCCATGATGAGGGATACTGTGAAGCTGGCATAGATTTTGCAGTCAACTCTAACCTAGTCCACAAGGTTGTATGCCTCCCAAAAGGAATGAATGACAGGCTCATGACAATGCAATTGCCACTTGCAGGAAAATGTCATGCCGCCATCATCAGTGCCTATGCTCCCTCCATGATGAACCCAGATGAGGTCAAAGAAAAATTTTATGAAGACCTGGAGACCCTCATCAGCAATGTGCTGAAAAAAAAGAAATAAGCTTGTAATCCTGGGTGACTTTAACACCAGAGTTGGCACAGTCTGTCAGACAGGGCAGGGAGTCCCTGGGAGGAATGGAGTCAGAAAGAGCCACAGCGATGGTCACTTACTACTGAACCCTCCTTGTGCATCTTATGACCTTCTCATGACCAACACTGTCTTCCAATTACCTAAATGCAATAAAACCTCATGGATACATCCTTGCAACAAACATTGACATTTACTAGACTATGTTACTGTAAGGAGAAGATACACACAGGATATAAGAGTGATGAAGGTGCTGTGTGGTGCAGAGTGCTGGAGGGATCATAGACTTATTCTTTCCAAATTAAACATTCACATTTAACAAAATAGCAGCCCCAAGGCAACATGACTATCAGAAGGCTCAGTATCAACAGATGAAAACACTTCAGGCATGAACAGTCTATTGTTGACTTGGAGGGAAAGCTGAGCCAACAGAGAGTTGGCAATAGTGGAGCAGAAAAGGAGAGGGCAGCTTTCAGAGATGTGGTGTACAGCACTACTTGTACTCAGCTGCGTCAGAACACTTGCAAACATCAGGATTGGTTTAATGAAAATGATAAGAGAAATTTAGAAGCTATTAAATGAAAAAGAACTTCACAGGGTTTATCAGTAGTATAGTTCATCCATCTCTAAGACAGCAGCATTTAACTCCATTAAAAGTAAGATACAGGCAGAGCTTGGAGAGATACAAAATTCTTGACTCAATAAGAAGGCAGATGAAATGCAGTTTCATACCAACTACAACACTCCAAAGCACTTTTATGATCAACTAATGCTGAAGCCATTGATCATAAATCTCAGGTTGAAATCAATCCCTCTGTAGCTGAACTTCCAACTGTAGGAGAGGTTTTAGATGCCATTTAGGCTTCTCTTACGTAGCAAAGCACCTGGTGGTGATTCCATTCCGGCACAGATTTACAAGGCAAGGGATCCACTGCTCATATGAAAGCTAAGTGAAATCTTCCAGGTTATATAGCAAGTGGAAGTTATCCCCCAGGAGATCAAGGATGCCTCCATTGTCCCTCTCTATAAAGGAAAAGGCAATAGGTTATTCCTGTGACAATCACAGAGGAGTCTATCTCTTAGTGCTGGCGAGATTCTTGCCAGAATTCTCCTTAATCAGCTGATCCTTCACCTGGAAGATGGTCATTGACCTGACATCAGTGTGGCTTCAGAAAGGGCCAAGAAATAGTCCACATGGTATTTGCTGCCCAACAACTCCAGGAGAAATGCCAGGAGCAAAACAGAGGTCTGTGCACAATGTTTGTCAATCTGACCAAGGCCTTTGCTGTTGTCAGTCATGAGCGCTTGTGGAAGATCATGGCAAAATTTGGTTGCCTATATTTTATGACAGTTTCATGATGGCATGAAAACTAGGTTCTAGACAATGAATGCTTCTCTCACACTTTCTCAACACCAATGGAGTGAAGCAGGGCTGTGAGCTTCTTTAATGTGCTTTAACATGATGTTTTTCAGCAATGTTGTTGGATGCCTTCAACAAGGAAGAAAAGGCATCAAAGTCAGTGACTGCACTGGTGAATTTTTTAACTTGAAAAGGCTACAAGCCAAGACTAAAATGGAAGGAGAGGTGCTGCATGATTTTTTGTTTGCAGATGATTGTGCACTCAGTGCAGCCCCTGAAGCTGATATGGAACAAGGTATGGATCTGCTGCTTTTGGCCTAATAATTAATTTAACACCAAGAAAACATATCAAAGAAAGTACTGTGCTCTGTGACCAAAGCAACTGGTAGGCTCAAGAAAGGCTTCATGCTGAAGGTGGTGCTTGAATGTATCTTGATGGAAAAACGGGATTCTATGAGGTGGAAGTGAAGAGAGAACATGTCTGCTAGGCATGGAAGACAGACAGCACAAAATACAAGGATGGAAGACTGAGTATTATGGAAGATGATGAACCAGGTGCTGAACTTCCCAAGAAAGGATGGAGAATGAACTAGGCAGTGGTAAAGAAGTGACACCATGACTTGTATTAGTTAGAAAAATTTAAAGGAGCAGAGGTTGCTGGGTTGTAGAGGTAAAAGGAGAGTCATCAAATAGCAGTAGGGAGCCTGGAATATTATGATGACGCCTCCAGGGATATTGTATTTGGCAGGTGGGGGTTGGAAGTGGGAGAGAGGTGGAGTGTGTGTGTGTGTGTGTGTGTGTGTGTGTGTGTGTGTATGAGAAAATACAGCCAGTGGTGGAGAAGACAGTAAGGGTTACAGCGTCATCCAAGGAGGAACTAGAGCTTAATGGAGGCTAATAGATGAAAGAATTGTGAAAGAAAGAGATCCAGGATGAAGGGAAGCTTTTTCATTATGCAATGGGAATTCCAGAGGTCACAGTGAAAGGGGTGGGAGAAGTTAGATTGAGATATAGGTGGTACAGGGTTGAGGAGGACGACAAGAGAACAAAAAGTAGAGTTTAGGGATGGTTTTCTCCTCTACAACCAGTAATTGATCGATAAAGGGATAAGGAGAGAAACAGAAAAAGGAGAAGCCATAGGAGTAGTAGATAGTGAAAGTTTCCTGGTGTTAATGATAATAAGAATTATGAACAAGGTTATCTTTGCTATTATTTGTTTCAAGGAACCTTGCATAATTTTGATGTGTGCATAGGAAAGACTTTGTCAAAAGAGTCTTTAAGGAAATATTTTACTTTACAGAATTCAATGTTTTCACAGTCAACAAACAGTAAACGTGATGAAATCTTGTGCTCTCTAAATCTTTTGATGTAAAAACGTATTGGACTGTGGGTTGTTGTTTGTGAAACCTTGCCTGTTTCCGTTTACTACTAGCATCAAGGATGTGCTCAGTGCAGACATAGATCATGCTCATAAAAATGTTATATTGATTTGGAAATAGGTATATGAGTCAGTAGTTATTGATGTTCTAATAAGAATTTTAACAGGTCTAGGCTCAATATCAATTTTGATTATATTGATATAATACAATCAATATTATATCAATATTGATATAATATCAATATTATATTGATAATATAATTATCAATTATCAAATTCTGGGTGTCTGACTCCAAAAGGATCATTATTGCTAGGGATAGATAGCAAGTGAAGTAGATAGAGCCCGGGACCTGGAGTGAGGAAAACCTGAAGTCAAATCTAGCCTCAGACAGTTACTGTGGTATCCTCAACAAATCAATTGACCATTTTTTATTTGTTTGAGTTTTCTTCCACAAAATGACCAACATAGGAATATGTTTTACATAATTGCACATGTATAACATATCAGATGGCTTACTGTCTTAGGGAAGGGGGAAGAGTATGGAGAAGGTTAGAATTTGGAACTTCAAAACTTAAAAAAACCCATATGTTAAATTGCTTTTACAAGTAATTGGAGGAAAAAATAAAATATTATTTTAAAAAAATTTTTAAAGAAAAAAGTCACTTGACCTCTGTTTGCCTAAGATTCTTCAACTGTAAAATGAAGACAATAATAGCACCTACTTCTCAGGGTTTTCTTGTAAGGATCAAATGAGCAAAATTTCTCTTTTTTATTCTTTCTTCTGACTTTGTATTCATTTGATCTTTAACAAGTTGATGGTCTGATTGTACATAGACTACTCATTCAGGAATGAGGTCAGCATCAATAATGGGTCATTTCTTATCTGTTAAAATACATCCAGTGTCATTTCTGTGATGTTATTCAGTGCTCATCACCTCCAGTGCCTTCTTATCTTTTTTTGAAGCAAGTATTCAGGATGCATTGGTATGTCTTCTTTGTAGACTACATATCTTTGGTCTATCTTTTTTATTACTAGGTCATATTTTCTCATGTTTTCACCATCCTTATCTCTTCACATCTTTGCATTAAAGTCACTGCATCACAAAAGGCTTTTTTTTAAACCCCCTCATTTAAAAAAAAAAAATTAATCCTTTTATTTCACTAGTATAGGGAACAGCCTCCATAATGAAATTCCTTCTGTTTAAGCAGGTCAGTCCCTGCTCTGACTTAGAGTTTAGATCTGCCACTCAGCACTATCGGACCCAGGAATTCCCAAACTTCCAAGATAATCACTAGGCTTTAAAAGTCTATCTTCCAGTATTACTGTTCAGTTATCTGAAATCCAAAGCCAAAGGAAAAAAAAAAAGGCAGACAGCACTGAGCACTTTAAATATCTCACCCATGATTACTCAGCCAAGTAGTGTCAAGGGGCAGGACTTGAACCCCAATCTTCTTCATTATGAAGTTGTATCTATCCGTCACGTGACACTGCCTCTTGTCAAAGTATATATTGATTGCATTTGAATTGTCTTGTTAGTTCTTTATAGGATTTCTCCACCTCTTCACCTTTAGCAATGTATATTGGCTCATAAGCTGCAATTTTTTTCACAGTGATCTTTTCTTAAAAATGTTTTTTATTACAAATGTTAACCCTGGTAAGAAATGACTAAAGAGTCACAAAAAGGTTTTACAACCACAGTTAACTCCAAAAATACCAAAGAGCTCACACAGGTTATAAGCAAAAGGCTTTTTGTATGCCATTGGGGGTGGGAAATTAGACAGATGTATCAGGATCTCCTCTAGGAGGAGACTAAAGGCAGTGGGGCTAAACTTTGATTTATATGTTTGTAGCTAGACAAAGAATGAAACAGTATAGTACAGTAACAGTGGTGAGACAGAATAACCACAGTGACACAAAATTGTCTAGTGACAAAAAGTCCATTTGTAGCAGGGTTTCACAGCTGGGCCTGTTGGAGCTTGCCTGGGCTCAGAGATCATCGGTTCTGTAATTTAATTACAGTAGTGTTCATCCAGAGAGTGAGCACAAAGGATTGTTGTTATGCCAAACTCAGGTCATGGCTTCCTTCCTGGACCTTAGGTCTGGAAAACAGGGTGTCTCCTACTAGTAAAAAGAGAGGGGTGATCTTGGCAGGAAGATCCTGATACAAACGTAATAATTCTCAAAAACGACAAACATTTCAATATACAAAGAATACTAAAGAGAACTTTATAAGATATAATTGCACATTATTACATATTAATTGTATGTTATGCAATCATATAACGTTAACAATAAACTGGTTCTGCTAAGAGGCCTCAGCTCTGCACTCCCCTAGATCAGACTTAGCATTGGTATCACCAGGCTCTTTATCACTGGATCTGGCTTTTGGTACCCCTATTGTGGAGCCCCAGGGAAAATCATCTAAATCTTAGATTTGGCACATGCTGTGTGTCTCCCCAAAGAGACTTAGAAAGACAATCAATTTATAAGATAGATCACGTATAAGAGGTATTTGCTTCCTTCACTACATAAAAAATGCTTAAAGCACAAAAGACTCAAAAGTGTTCATTGACAAAAACTTAACACATAAAACAGTAACCCATAATTCCTTTCCTGGAAAACTGATACTTATGTAACTGGGCCTGTCTGGGTATGCCCAGATCACCAAATATAATTAATACTTATTACCCCAGCCCTCACTGCCTAAGGCCAGGCATGTCAAATTTCCCTGTCACTCCCTGAGGTTCTCTGGAAGCCTTAAGGAGCTTTGAGGTATCTAGGCTTTCTGTAAATGGCTCCAGCCCCCATGGATGGTAGCCCCCTAGTTATAGGAGAGGCCCCCTGTACCTCAGTTTCCCTTAGCCACTAACATATTGACTTTCACAAAGGAATATTTACTTCGAAACTTATAACAACTATACATGCTTCCCCATCACATGGGAAGCATAATCTACCACCCACCAACAACCACCTCAGTCTCTTTGGAGGGGAAGGGGATTAGGTTCATAGTTCAGCTCAGTTCCTGTAGAACCCAGTCCCAGTTCTAAATCCAAAATCAGCATCAAGTGCCCGGTGCCCAGGCTTTTCTGCTGGGCTGGTTGAATGCTTAGATCATCCCACCTGGAATCCTGGCTCCAAAACTGCTATCATAGTCACCTAGAACCTGGGAAGGACAAACAGAAGAGAACAGAAGCAAACACCTCCAGGCACATTCCTCAGAGTCAGGGTAAAAGGGAGAGAGCAGAGGAGGAAGTCCATCCTCTCTCTCTGGTTCAGTTCATGGCACCCTTACTGAACTGAAGATCTTCACCGTCTGGATGCCAAAGTCAAGAGCCTGAGCCAGAAATATCTCAGTGTGACCAGCTCTAAATCAATCAAAGGAGGCTACCACTACTTATGTGATAAGGAATGAAAAGTGCCTCCATCCTAGATCTGGGCATATCCATACAATCCCCTTTACGATGTCTCCATTTGAGGTGATCTGAGTTTGACCAGACAAGCCCTGTTACACTTGAAACATCGGAACAAGAAAAATTCTGTTGGTCTGCTAAATATACATCTCACCTTCCCCTTCACATTCTAAGCAAGTCCCTCAAGAGCCTTCTCTTCCGGAAAGCCAGTGCCTAGCTTGAGTTCCATTTCCTGGTAATGGTCATTGTCTCCCTCAAGAAGGGTGTGATTGTAGAAAACTCATCTTGCTGTCAGTCAGGTATCAACCAGGGATCTCAGAAGCCCCCAAACTCCCAAGACTGCGACCAGGCGTGAAAAGTCCATCTTCCTGTATTGCGGTTAGGTTACCTGTGCTCTGAAAAAGAAAGACAAATCAGGGTAGGCAACCAAAGAATCACGTTCCAGGCTCACCTAGACAGCACATAAGCTCACTGACATCTTCAATAGAGCATCAAAGCTGCCAGAAGGAGGAGGTCTCCCACTAGATAAGTCCAAGATTTATGTTCCCAGAATCTCCACAGACTGCACAGATGGGGAAAGAGTGCCAGGGGCAGGGGGAGATATCTTTTAAGGCTCAGTAGCTAGTTCTCTTTAATGTAGGCTTTCCCTGCCACCATCAGAGGAACCAAAGGACCAAAAGAAGATCTTCCATCATCATTCCAAAGTCCAAGCCCTGTAATACTGAGCCATATGTCTTTAGAAATGGTTTGGATGGTTTGGCTCAGTGTCATATATGCTCAATGCACATATTCCAAGCCAACTTCCGCTACAATAAAAAACTGAGAAATGCTTATGCATAATTTTTAAAAGTACCTATTAAATTTATTTTTATTTCTGTATTTTGGGGGAAGGCAATTAGGGTTAAGTGATTTGCTAGGGTTTCATAGCTAATAAATATCTGAAGCTGGATTTCAACTCAGGTCCTCCTGACTCCAGGGCTAGTACTCTACTCACTATACACCTACCTGCCCTTTTTTAAAAATTTTGATTTTGTTTATTTATTTAAATACAATAGTAACAAAATTATTCTATTTGTTTCCCTTTCTGAATTTCTTTTGATCTTCTATGTATTTTATATGTTTTATTGAAATTCTTTTTTTCTCTTCTGCATTTCTCTCACTACACTTTCTCAGCCTCCATCAAGAAGTAGGAGTCCTGGATAGACCTAGTACTCCATTCCCCTTTCCTAGGGACTACAGTTCCTTTAAAGGCAATAAAACTGTTAAGAGAACATGACTGGCCCCTACTTTCCTTGATGCAGGTTATTGGTCACCTTAAAAGTATCAAAAGATCACCTGAGTCAGCCCACCCTGTCCTGCTAAATGGACACATTTCCTTGTTGAGATAAAAGGAGGCTAGGTCGCAGTCTTGGGAGTTTGGGGGCTTCTGAGATCCCTGGTTGATACCTGACTGGCAGCAAGATGAGTTTTCTACAATCACACCCTTCTTGAGGGAGACAATGACCATTACCAGGAAATGGAACTCAAGCTAGGCACTGGCTTTCCGGAAGAGAAGGCTCTTGAGGGACTTGCTTAGAATGTGAAGGGGAAGGTGAGATGTATTTTCCATGTCCTATATCCTTGCTATATTAGGTCTAAATAAACCTTTTGGAGAAGGAAATGGCAAATCACTTCAGTATCTTTGCCAAGGAAATTCCAAACGGGGTCACAGAGTCTGACAAGACCGAAAAGACTAAACAACAACTCCTTTTGTTAACTGTTCAATGATTTCCCGATGCCTCGTTTCTTACCCAAATTGAACATGACCTAACAGGGCATTGGCATCAGGCACTAATGCCTTCACTTTAACCAATAAACATAGACAGGCAAAACAAATCAACACATTGTTCATGCAAAAAATGTATGTTTTATTCCATACTTCTAGTCTATCACTTCCCTGTCAAGATGTGCCTTCATCATCACACACTTAAAGTCATATTTTATCTGCTTTGATCAGACATCTTTTCAAGTTGTTTCCTTTACCTCAAAAACAAAGTTCTGTTCATTTTACTCTGAATCAGTTCTTATACTCCTTACAAGTTTCTCTGAATCCATCACTGATTATTCATTAATATTGCATTCATTTAAAATATTCCATTTAACTTCTAATTGGAAACAAAATATCAGAGAACAGCTGAACAAACTTTTGCTCCAACAAAAAGCGTTGCTATAAATATTTTTGTAAGATGAGTTTTTCCCTTTGTCCTTGACTTCTTCAGGGTACATCCTTTGTGGTTGTGTTACCGAATCATATAGCATAGTGACTTTTGAGCTACAGTTTCAAATCGTTTTCCAGAGTGATTAGACAGACCAGTAGCTCTACCAATAGCACATTCTTGTGCCTGCCTTCTCAAAGCCCAGTCAATGATTGCCATTTTCCTCTTTGGCATCTCTGCCAATCTGATGAGTAATATGAGTTGTTATATTTTGCATTTCTTTTATTATTAGTGATTTGGAGCATTTTCATATGTAATTGATAGCTTTCATTTCTCTAACTGAAAATTTCTCTATCAGGAATGATTCATATGTTTCTCTCATTTCCCTATGTATCTTGGATATCAGATATTCATCAAAGAAATTCATTGCATGTTTTCCTCACATAAGTGTTTCACTTCTAACTTCATAGAGTTTTCTCATGCAAAAGCTTTTTCATTGGTGCAATCTAAATTGTCCATTTTGCCCTCTGGTCGTTTCTAACCTTTGTTTAGCTAGGGATTTTCCCCCAGTGATATTTGTGAAAGGGTGCCTTTTCTTCTAACCTTTGTTTACTGTTGACCTTTTATATTTATGAATTTCATTCATTTGGAGCTGTTGTGGTATATAGTTTAAGTTGTTGATGAAAATTTGACTTCTGCTACATTGTTTTCTAGTTTCTTTAGCTATTTTGGACAAATAGGCTGCCCTTACCCTCACAGTTGCTGTCCTTGGCTATAATTATCAAATACTATTCTACTATGTTTGATTATTTACCTGAGAGGGGAAGACCCTCAGGGTTTCTGGTCAAAGAAAAATTTAAAAAGAGGCCATTTTTTTGCCACATTTCTTATCTAGCTTTAATCACTGAATAGGCATCACCTCAGACAAACTGAGACCTGGGAAAGACCTTAGCTTAAAAAGTCCAAGGTCTCCACTGCATCCAGGGTCATCTCCAGTCATCCTAATCTATATCTTGTCACTGCACCCAGATGGCTCAGCAGGAGAGAGTGAGGCTAGTGATTCAGTACAGCCTTGATGCAATGAAATCTAATTCACTTCCAGGTCATGTCATCACCTTCCCAATGTCATGGTCTTTTTCCTCTTCAAGAATAAGGGACAAACAACAACCACCTAATCATTTTCATTGGTCAATATACATACATAAATACACATATACCCAGAGATAGAGATATTAGAAATGGCAAATGAGTTGATTTATTTTGCTGGTCTATAGTTATTTGTTAAAAGGAAGGTACTAGGGGAGGATCTGATGCCAGTATCCTGTAAATTTAAGTTCAGTTTGGGTATGATTTCAGGTACAATAGTTTAAAAAAGGAGGTTTATTTAGATCTAACATAGCAAGAATATAAGACAAAGTTACAAATAATTTAACTTTTAGAGGCAGACACCTTTATTTCAATCTGGAAATGGAAAAAGTTGGTCAAGGTGTGCTGACTCATGTAGTCAGTATCAAATGGTTTTGGTAACTGCTTTGAGAGTTTTAGGGTTGGGACAGTCAGGCTATCTATCTATCTATCTGATTATTTTCATAGTGGTCTTTTTGCAAAGACTTTATAAACACTACAAAGCAAGATGATTAAAAGATCTCTTAAAATTATGTTCTTTGGTGACTTTAGACGTGTTAAAAACCAAATTCTCCAATTTATCCTTTGTCATCTGTATCACCAAAGCGATATTTCATAGGGCTTATGATGGCTATGAATATGCTGGCGTAGTTTTGAATAGCAAAGTATAACAGACTCTTCATATAGAAGGCAGGAGAAAAACATTTATTCAGACATCAGAAAGTCAAATCCCAATACCAGAAAGTCAAATCCATCAAAGCAACAAAGAAATCTATACACAATAACAAGGCCAATGGCAATACCATCCCTAAGCCTTCTCCCATTATGCTTCCCACAAACCAGCTCCCTTAAACAAATCACAGACAGGCTCTCCCACCCCTGCTAGTTGCTGCCTGCTCTTTCCCAGCTCTGACTAGTCTGATCAACTTCCTCCCAGCTCTGTTCCAGCTCTGCCTCTTCCTGTTCCATCTTTCCTGCCCCACCCCTTCCTGTTCTACCTATTCAGCAAGCTCCTCCCACCACATGTGACTTAGGCTTCCATATGATTTAATCAGATGATACAGGCCTATTAATGGGTAGGAAAGATCTTCAAATTAAGCAAAAATACATTTACAAGACAGCTGTTTAAATATGCTTCCATTTAGCTGCAACTTCCTTCTATCTTTTGATTTTGTTTATAGGAAGGATGACAAGACAGATGAAATTCAAATGAATTTGACCACTCAAGCTTTCTTTCAGTAAAAGTAGCAAGGTTTATTTGTGATACCAATAGAAGCAGGCTAGATTCTAAGTAAATCTGAGTTTAATGGTGGGCAAGATTCCTAGTAAATCTTCAATTTACTGTGGGATAATATTGGTACTTAAATACAAGAAAGGATAGAGACAAAATCTAAATGGGATTAAGGTGTGGTAAATGGCCTGGGGTAGGTCAGGTACAGACAATGAAAGGAGTTGTCAGGGCTGGACTGGAGAGCTACAGTGAAAGGACAGTTAAAAGGTTAAAATTCTGTTATTACTGAATACTAAGTAGGCTGGGACCCACCAGATGCTGGGGTGGAAATGCCAGTGTGAGAAAGCTGAGGGCCGAGTTGTTTTCAGAGATGTGATCTTTTCCTTTTAGGGGTCCAGGTCCCATCACCCCATCAAGATTAAGTTGTTTTTTTTTTAGTTTCATGGAACTGGATTCTTCCCTGAAATTGATTAAGTTTTTTAAAAAGCATTTATTTATGTATTTATTTATTTTTGGTTTTCAACATTCACTTTTATAAGATTTTGAGTTTTAAATTTTCTCCCTTTTTTCCCTCCTCCCCTCTCCAAGGCAGCATGCAATCTGATATAGGCCATACAGGCACAATCATATTAAACATATTTCCACATTAGTCATGTTGCAAAGAAGAATTAGAATTAGAACCAAAGAGAAAAACCATGAGAAAGACAGAAACAACAAAAAGAGTCTTTTACTCAAGGAAGAATGGTTAAGTCTTCAATTAAGGTGAAACTAAAACTTCAGACTAGCACAATCTCATAATGTTATTTGTTAGTATCTCTTAACACAAATGAGTTATAGACTATAAGCCTCCAGAGTAGTATTTGTTGCTATTCTGCATATTTCCTTGTGACACCATTTGTGTGGCAAAGATCCTGGAGTGATCCGCCATCTCTTTTTCCATCCAGAGTAGTTAGGGTGGGAGAACACTGAGAGCATCTGAGAGGTTGAGGAAAAGCTTTGTATGGAGGGCAGCACTTAAGCTATAGTATTTGAAGAACTAGCAACACAGATAAGGCTAACATACCATATTACATGACAAGTGAATTACAGGAGGGCAAACCAAAGTGCTACTCTTACTGACAGCAAGGAATAGGGGCACCATAGAGGAAATGGCATTTAAATTAGATTGTAAAGGATGGCTCATAGAATGATTGATTAAGAACTGGAAGGTACCTTAGAGGTCATCTAGTCCAACCTCCTTATGTAAGACATGAGGAAATTGAGGCCCAGAGAGTTTAGGTGACTGGCCCAGGATTGTACAGACGGTAAATGGCAGAGCTAGGATTTGAACCCAGGCCCTCTGAATTCAAAGCTAGTACTTGTGCACTACACTTCAGTGTCTTCAGGAGCAGGATTCAATAGGTAAAGTCAGGGAAAGGAATCAATCCAGAAATGGAAAAAGGCACCAAGATTAAGGGGGCAAGAGAATTGTTCAAAGACTAAAAAGGCACCAGCTTGTAGAGCGCTTTGAATGCCAAGCAAAGATATTTGAAATTTATCTAGTAAGCCAATAATGAAGATTTCAGAACACTGGAATTGATGAGGTCAGGGAACCCTAATGACGTTTGGGTTGCTTGGGACCCCAAAATACTGACACACTGGGTCCTGCTGAAAGAATTCCATTCAAGACTTCTTTTAGCCGAAGTAAAACAAAGTTTATGAAAGATTCGCCATACTGGGTTGACTCTTAAGAAATCTAACATTTGTGATGCTTGTAATGACAAGCGGGCCAGATAGAATCTCACTAGACAGAATCAGAGCTGGATTGAATCTGAGTGCCTTCATGGAGGTGAGATGGAACTTAAATACAGAAAGACCATGTGGGAAAGATCCAGAGGAGGTCTAGTAGTCTGGGAGGAGTGTCTAAGGAAGATCTTAATGAGACTGGGGTAACTAATGTTGTGATCAAGGGTGGGAAACAGATGGAGGCAACTGGGAGGTATCAGGCAGTGGAGAGCTTGGGTGGGAAGTAATCAAGGATGGGCCAGTCTAGGATAAGAGTAACAGATATGAGTATGAAAGGCCAGATTAAGTGGGAAGGTTCAAGGGGACTTCAAGGAGGTTCCCAGAGTCTGTGCCCCATCAAAATAACATGAATAAGAAAAATGATCGCGGACAGACCTTTTAGGAGGCTACTGCAAAGTCCTGATGAATGGTAATGAGGAATAGCACAGTGATGGCTGTGGAACTAATAGAGTATGGATGGGAGAAATGTCATGCAACAGAATATGAAGGACTTAGTAACTGACTGAATATGAGAGGAAAGAAAGAAGAACTTTTTTTAAAAAGGGGCACCTGTCTGGCTCTGAACCTCTCTGGGCCTCAGTTTCCTCATTTGCAAAATGTTGGCATTGGATTAAATGATCTCTAAGGTTCCCTTGAGTTTTATATTTATGTTGCTTTAAGAATTATGAAGCACTCTCCTCCGCCTCCCTCATCTCCTCCTGTTGTTGCCCTGGTCAGGCTGCTGCTGCCCTCAGTCACAGCCTGCATAGCTCCAGCTGCTTTGTCCTTGCAGTAGCTGCAAATCTCAAGCATTCAGAGGTCTTACAACATGGTGGACATTGACAACAAAGAAACTGAACTTGACCAACAAGATATGGAAGATGTTGAAGAAGTGGAAGAAGAAGAAACTGGTAAAGATACAAAAATACCAGTTGACTGTCGAGATGATACAGAATCCTCAGATTGCTGCAGTTCTTCAAGAAAGATTGGCCAGTTAGTGGAAACATCAAGTGGATACACCAAAAGCTTGCCAAAAGTAGTTAAGTGACGCGTGAATGCCCTCAAAAACCTTCAGGTGAAATGTGTACAGATAGAAGCCAAGTTCTATGAGGAAGTTCAAGCTCTTGAAAGAAAGTGTGTTGTTCTTTACCAGCTGCTTTTTGATAATAGAAGTGAAATCATCAATCAGTTTACAAACCTGAAGAGGAAGAATGTGAATGGAAACCTGATGATGATGAAGAGATTTCGGAAATGAAAGAAAAGGTTAAGCTTGAAGAGGACAAAAAGATGAGGAGAAAGAAGACCCTAAAGGAATTCCTGAATTTTGATTGACTGTTTTGAAAAATGCTGACTTGCACAGTGATATGGATCAGGAACATGATGAACCTATTCTGAAGTATCTGAAAGATATTAAAGTGAAGGTCTCAGATGCTGGCCAACTTATGAGTTTTACATTAGAATTTCATTTTGAACCCAACGAATATTTCACAAACGAGGTATTGATAAAGACATATCGCATGTGGTCAGAGCCAGGTGATTCTGATTCCTTCTCCTTTGACAGACCAGAAATTATGAGTTGCACAGGGTGTCAGGTAGATTGGAAAAATGGGGAAAATGTCATTGAAAACTATTAAGAAGAAATAGAAACACAAGGGACATGGGACTGTTCAAACTGTGATAAAAACAGTTTCCAATGATTCTTTCTTCAATTTCTTTTCTCCTCCTGAAGTTCCTGAGGGTAGAGACCTAGATGATGATGTGGAAGCTATCCTTGCGGCAGACTTTGAAATTCGTCACTTTTTTATGTGAGCATATAGTCCTGAGATCAGTATTATACTTCACAGGAGAATCTATTGAAGATGATAATGATTATGATGAAGAAGGGGAAGAGATTGATGATGAGGAAGGGGAAGAAGAAGTTGATGAGGAAAATGATCCAGAATATGATCCAAAGAAAGATTCAAACCCAGCCAAGTGGAAGCTGCAGAAACAGTATGTGCTGTGGCCTTGAGGACTACTAGTAGTAGTAAGTAACTAGTAGTTACTTACAACCTTATGTTTTGTATTTTCTTGGTAGAATCAAGTAAACAATTTTGGTTAAAAAAGGAAAAAAAGAAAAAATGAACGTTTAAGAACCAGTTCAAACTACAGATTCATTCTACCTAGCATTTTAATAGTATAATTTCTGCCAGATATGTAGAATGCAGTGGATTCCCTAACGTATGTCCATTGCTACATAGTTTAGTTCTTGTGAAATCTTTTGTCATGTAGCTATTAGACTACAGCTGCGAAAATTATCCAAATGTTATTTGAGACCAATATTGGTTAGAAAAAAGAAATCCTTCTGAAGGACCAACCAAAGTATTTTTTCAGCCCAGTAGGTGAATGGGTTTAAGTCTGCTTGCACTAGCTGTGCCCTCATTACTTTGTTAGAGAAATGCAGTGACTTGTACTAACTAGGAGACAAAGTGTTTTGAAATCTGATTTGAGAAAAGACCAGTATGTGGTTAAGAATTTCCAGTAAGACCATATCTAATGTTTGCTAACTGTCTGCTTGTTTATGGATTTTTGTATTTTAATATGACACAGCGATCTACAAAGAAACTTAGTCATTCTATTAAGGTTAGTGTTTACCACTGGAGTGGGAATAAAACCTAGAATTTTCGGAAAAAATAAAAGAATTATGAAGCACTTTATGTAAACAGGAGGCTAAGTAGATAACAATGCCCCAGACAGAAACTATTATATCTTGTCTATTTCTATAGCAATCTCTTATACTCCACCTCCAAAACACTGCATATAGTTTTGCCCAGTATACAAAGGAAAGGTGGAGTCCACTGAGTCACTCCCACCTAAAATAAGATGCAATATCCAGTATCTTAACGAGGCAGGAACTCATCTCAATTGAATCAAATAAATAAAAGGCACTCAAACTGAATGTGGAAAAATCTAGATCATTCTGGATGTGTAAATGATGTTAACAAAAAGAGTGCTCAGATTGTTTTAGGAAATTTAGTCAAGCCCTAGAGCAGGGATGGGGAACCTAGACCACACTTGAGAACTAGAGGGTCACAGGGTTCCCCACCTCTGTCAGGGGTTATCTATAAATTATCAGGTTAGTTTATAAATGAGATTATTTGAGAGAGATTCTAGGGAACAGTGAACCAAGACAAGAGTGTTCCAGTTACACCTGAGAAGGAGCTGCTGGGGTGGAGGAAGGTAGGAGAGCACTGAGGCCTCAGTCTTGGTCTTCTCCCCATCCTGCCCCACCCTACTCCCATACTTCTTCAAAGCAGGAGCTGGCAAGCTTTAAAGAATCTGGCCAATTTTGACCTTTTCATCTTCCCATCTACAGCAGCCGTTGTTGGCAGTGTCTGTGTCTGGTGCCAAAGAAAGACTGGATAAAGATGAGCTTGAAAAAAGCCCAGTAAAAAAGCTATGCCATACCTAAAGGAAACTTCATGAGCACCCCACCGTAGGAAGGAAAAAGCCTTCCACCAACCAGGAGCTGGGAGGTACTCCTTTGCCACGTATGCTCTCTAAGCTTGAACGCACTTTCCCTTGGACTCTGTATGTATTTGTGGGAGAATGTGTCAAAGACTCTGGGGTGCAAGGATGATTTATAACTGTTGGTACTCCACCATTTTAGTAAATACCCCTTTCTAAAAAACGAATTGAGTCTGCTTGACTAAATGATTTTCAACTGATAATTACAGTGGGAAACACATAGCTGGGGACTCATAAGCTATATAACATTAGAAAGTCACCCAACTAACCCCTCAGAACTACTCCTAGATCCCTGAGGGGACATAGTAGCTAAGTTCTGGGGTCCTAACTCATCAGTGGGAGTAGGAACTGGGGTTACAGCTCCAAAGTATTTGCCATACACAGTAATTATTTAAGCAAAGCAAGTCAAACAGGCAGAGACCCTGTCCTCCTGTAAATTATAATTAATGGATGACATTGGCAGGGACAGATAAACATCAAAATACAACATGGTTATGTACAGTGTTAGTCACTAGATAAATGCCACACACAAAATTAAGGAAGTGAAAAGGTACAGCTTCTGTTTTAGTCCTCCTATTTTGTGACTACTTAGTCACTAGTTACGCATTCTTCAAGGCATGAGCTACAGGGATGCGGGAGGGGGATTGAGTGGTTTTCACTGTGTCCACCCACTTCTGGACTGTGCAGACTGCTCTGGACCACCTCTCTCCATCCTGCCAATAACAAACTTGACATTTCCGGCTATTCTCCCCAACTCTTTCCTCAGCCAAGCCCAAAACAATTTTGGAGAGGAGTGAGGTGGTCAGGGTGGATTGATGGGGAATCTATTGCTTTCCTCTTCTATGCCTGGCTAATTTATTATTAATTCCTATTATTACTATTATATAGACTTTTACTATTTTTATGGAGATGTAGCATTGTTCAGTGGGAAAAGTCCTATATTTGGACAGAACCCCAGTTAAAGTCCCATCTGTCTCATGTGTGACTTCGGATACTTTCTCTGGACCAAAGTTTTTCATCTATAAAATGAAAGGGTTGACCTTGAAACCTCAAAAATCTCTTCCAGTTTCCTTTGACCAGAGTTTGACAGGAGGAGAAAGTATGAACGGTTGCAATCTTCATTGTTAGAGGGAGTATCCATCCTGTGAGATCATGGGATCATAGATTTAGAGCTAGAAGGAATTGTAGAGGTCATCAAGTCCAACTAAGACTGAGGATGGTTAAGTGACTTGCCCAAGGTTGCACAGCTAGTATCTGAGGAAGGACTCAAAACTCAGGTCCTTCTGACTCCAAGTCTCAAACTCTCAGCACCCAATGAAGCAATGAAGATTCATTATTCATTCATCCAGGATGAATTTCGGACTTTTTGGACTTTATCATGTCACAGAAACCTCTCTCTCTCTCTCTCTCTCTCTCTCTCTCTCTCCACAGAGCTGTCAAATTCATACTCCTAAAGTGCAGATCTGACCATGCCATCCTGCCACTCAAGAATCTTCAGTGGCTCCCCATTGCATTTAGAATATGGATGGAAAGCCATCTTGGTGAGGTGGGAGGGGAAGGAGTAAATGTTGAAAACTAAAAAAAAATTTTTAAAAGAAGGAGGATAAAAGAATATAATTTGGATTTGAGCTATCTTTCAAGGCTAATTATACATTACTTACCCTAACGTGGTCTACACTCAACCAAATTGGCCTAGTTGCTGTTCTCTATGCATAAAACCTTCCATCCGCTATCTCAATACAGGCTTTTTTCTAGGGTTGGAATGCTGTCCTTTCTCATCTTTACTTCTTGGAATCCTTAATTCCCTCTGGGACTCAGCTTCAAGAGCTACTTCCTTCAAGAGGCCCTTTCTGATTTAGTAGGTGCAGTCTCTTAACTTCTCACTATAATCATTTTGTATTTATTTCATATATAGCTTATATTTAATCATCTGTGGATTTAGCTTATTGACTGACTTATTGATTAAGGTCAAGGCAGTTATCTTCTACATTAGTAGTGTCAACTTCAGGTAGAAATAGAAGTCACTAAACTCTCTCTTTTTATACGCGCGTGCAAACATACACGCACACACCCCTATGAGGGTATATTGCTAACATTACAGTTTGGGGCCACTCAAACGAGGCCCCCAAGCAGCCTGCTGGACACCTGTGCTCTATGTGATTTTTGACCCTGAAAAGCCAAGAAAGAGGGAGCTCTTGAAAGCAAGAATTATTATTCCCAGCCCCTTTCTTCTGTTCATTTTGACCAACATTCTGTTCAAATTCAATGTGTTAATAATGTGAATTGTGGCTTTATTACTTACCAGGTGGAAGACCCTGGGCAAATGACTTGACCTCTCAGGGTATGTTTCCTCAACTATAAAATGGGGATGATAACACTTGGAACAGCTATTTGTCACAGGGCTGTTTTCAGGAAGGCCCTTTGTAAATTTTACCGTGCTAAAGAAACAATAATTATTATTGTCATTATCATAAATAACCAGGCCTCGCTTTAGCCCCTTCTTTTGTGATATAAAGCAGCATTGCCCCATGGCAGATTAAGCTCATGTAAGTCTAAACATAAATACATAGACTCCAGGGGCATTTTATCAAATTCCTTATCTTTAGGGACAGTGGCTGTGTTTTGTCCCTTTGAATTCAAAGCAAGTAGCAAACAAGGTGTTTCTTTGCTCCGATGTAATTATTGTGAAAGCCCAGGAATAAGTTATTTTGTCCACAGCAATGGACTGGAAAATGTTTATCAACTTGATCTCCAGGAGAACAAAAATGTGCACAGGACACACTTTAAACTTTAACACGCATGGTTAACCATTTCTCCAACACTTTCTTAACTTTGGGCAATCAAGTCCCAATCTGTAGGATTTGTGGTTTCTGTGGTAAATGCCAACCCTTAAAATTTCACTTTAGGTTCTTATGAGGCAGACTAAGTTCGTTCTAGCACCCATTCCTAGCACAAGATTTCCAAATAATGATCAGAAGACCCATTCAGATAAAATTTGGGAGAGTGCCTTCTAGTCCCATATGAAAATGTATCTTTAATATTCAATACCAAAACTTTTAAAAGGTTTAGAAAAATGCCACTCATCATCAATAGGCACTGGACTCCAGAGCTTGTAACTTGAGTTCCTCCAAGTCCTTTTCTTGCCATGAATTCTGGGACACTGGGGATCACAGGGACTGCAGCACTGGGGATTCTGCAGCTAGTGAGCTAGGCAAAGGAAATCTAAAATTATGCTGAGCAATCAAAGGCACTGACACTTGGAAGGGATCTCAGAGGCCATCTAGCTAGTCCACAGGGTCACAGGAGGCAGCGCTGAAAGGGACCTTAAAACTGTCCTGTACAAATCTCTCATTTTCTTTATCCAGATCTGCCTGACCAGATGGTACTGGGGATCAAAGGTCATACAAGTAATATGAGGAAGGCACACCTGAGATTTATTCCAAACAATGATTGTTCCTCCCCACTACATCAAGGTCTCTCAAATCCTTTCAGAGGCATGGACCCAATGCACAACATGTCACACAAGTGGTCAGCCAATCTCTGCTTGAACAATGGGAAATGAACAGTCTCCTGAGGCAGCCCATTCTATTTTTGGACAGCAATTTCTTAATTGTTAAGAAACTCTTCCTAAAAATCTTTTCTTTGTTACTACTCATTGACCTCAGAGTCACACAGACCGTCTTCCACATGACAACCCTTCAAATATTTGAAGATAGCTAAAATATTGCCCCAAAGCCCTCTCTTCTCCAGGCAAAATATTAGCAATACATTCAAAAAAAAAATCTTCATACAACATATTTTAAATTCTCTTACCATCCTGACCACTTTTTTTTTAAACTTGTTCTCAGCTTTTTAATTGCCCTTCTAAAATGTAGTACGTAGCAATAATATTTGTGGACACCCAGTTCAAAAGTGTAGAGAGACCAATGTAGGCTTGAAGTTCCACAAGACCATATTTAGATATGGAAGAGAGTGTCTTGCATAAGTAACAGCAAAAAGATCTGCACAGCAAGGTTCATGAGTACATGGAGGGGTATAAGGTTTAGGAAGACTGGAAGGGGGGCAGGTTACAACAGAGGATTTTATATTTAAACTTGGAGGTGATAGGGAGCCACTGAAGTCTGTTGAGTAGGGGGAGGCGGGTGGTAAGGTCAGATCTGTGGTTTAGGACAATCACTTTGACAGTTAAGTGGAGGAGAGACTGTAATGGGAAGAGATTTGCGCAGAGACTAATCAGCAGGCAACTGCAGTAGTGCAGATATGAGATGATGAGGGCCTTTTACAGGGTGCTGGCAGCATCCGAGGAGAGAAGGAGGCATCTTGGAAAGATATTGCAAAGGTGAGATCAACAGGTCTTAGCAACAGATTGGCTATAGGGGTGATAGTGAGAAATCAAGTAGGATACCTAAGTTATGAGTCTGGGTGACTGAGGAGAGATTGACAGTAATAGAGAAATTTGGAAGAGGGGAAGGGTTTGGGGGAAAGATAATGAGTTCAGTTTTGGATGTATTGAGTTTAAGATGTCTACAGGACATCTGATTTGAGATGTCTAATAGGCAGCTGGAGTTGTAAGACTGAGGTTAGAGTGGGAAAGGTAGATTTGACAATCATCAGCAGAAGTAGCTTCCGATCACCCCACCCAGAATGAGGGGTGAGAGGGCTGGGCTAGAAGCAGGTCTGAAGGGCGCTGCCACTCTGAGGCCTTCTATACCTCTTTGCTTTTTGCTGGCATGTGGTCAACAATTATGTCTTGTGGTGATGGGAAAAGTAGGTTCCCTCTTCACTGCTTTTTTCCCTCATCGTTGGTTATCAGGCAGGGTTGGAAGCAGGTCTAGTAGTTTCAGATCTGATGACATCCCTAAGACCCTTGGTTTGTCTCCAGGAATTGAGTGGAGATTAACCAAGCAACCAGTAAGAAGCTATTAAATGTTCCTAATCCCAGTTATAAACTCAGGGCTATTGCTTTAGGAAGATGATCTGTGATGTACACAAGTACAAATATAAGGATAAGAGAATTGGGGAGAAAGGATGTAGGAAGCCAACAATTAAAGCACCTAGTATGTGCCAGGCTAAGCTGTGCTAAGCTCTGGGGATGTAAATAAAAGAAAGAAGCCCTTGTCCTTAAATGAAGGGTTTGGAGTTTGTAGCTCCGTCCTCCAATCAGAGTCCAATGGGGAGGCTATTCTAGTGGGATGACAGAAGTTTAATTCAACTCAATTCAGTTTAGTTTTAAAAGTATTTGTCAAGTGCTTACTTACTATGTACAAAGCAAGGTGCTAAATAATGGGGCTACGAAGACAAAAAAAGAAATATGAGAGCTCCAGGAGTCTAAAACCTCCTGTCTCATTTCTGTCTTTGTATCTCAAGGTCTAGAACACTGCCTGTCAAGTAGTAGGTACTTATTAAAAGATGATATAGTTGAATAGGATGGAACATGTTCCCAAATAAGTAGATACATAGTATATACAAAGTATTAATTTCCAGATGAAAGAGTGATACTCTGTTAGATCAACAAAGGCCTCCTGGGTTTGGCTGTAAAGGAAAATTGGAATTCCAAGAGGAGAGCTGAGGATAGAGAGGATTCTAGGTATGAGGTTGAAGGTAATATATGGGGACCAGCTAGCAGGTCAATTTAATGGGAATAGAGAATGGGTGAAGGAGAGTATTAGGAAATAAAATTGGAAAGGGAGGTGGGACCCAGACTGTTCAGGCTGTGGCGTTTGCATTTTGTCCAAGAAGCAATAGGAAGGCATTGAAGATTTTGGAAAAGAGGTGATATATACAGACCTGTGTCTTAAGAGTATCAATTTGGCAGAGATCTAATGGGTGGATTGGGAAGGTGATGGATTTGAGGCAAGGAGACCATCGCAATAGGGAGCTATTGTAATAGGCCAGGGGATAGGTGATAAAGGTCTGACCTTGAGCCCAGCCCATGGGAATGGAAAAAGAGGGATGGAGTCAAGAGATGTGATGGAGGTAGGATTAGATTACTAAGACTCCTATAAAGAGTTTGTTGAGTATAATGGCCTTTCCCTTTCTATTCCAAATATAGTAGCAACAAGAGCTTCCCTAAAACCAGAGGATAATTTGGAAAGAGCTGTGGCTCAACTCTGAGAGTAATCAATGAATCAATGCAAATTCACTGAGTGCTGTGTCCAGGGCAATGGGCGAGGGCATGCGTACGGAGCGATGCAGAATTATATAAAACAGGCTCCTTGCCAACTTGGAGCTCACAATCAAGAGGGGAATGAGACAGACAGAATTAATAATCTAGCATTGTGACAGAGTGAATAAAGTGAGAGCTAGACTTTGAAAACCTGTCATACATTTCCACCTCCAATACTTGTCCTGAGCAAGTCACCTCTAAACAGTCTCATTTTTCTTATCTGTAAAACCCTTGTCAAAGTCATTGAGCTTCCATTCCTGTGAAACAGAGATAAAATCATCCACCTCACAAGGTTTTCTTGAGGTGCTACATAAATGTGAAATGAGATGGTAAAGTGGATAGAACTTGGTGTCAAGAAGACTCATGTTCCTGAGTTCAAATCTGGCCTTAGACACTTACTGACCTGTATGATACTGGGCAAGTCACTTAATCCTGTTTGCCTCAGTTTTCTCATCTGTAAAATGGGCTGGAGAGGGAAAAGGAAAACCACTCCAGAATCGTTGCCAAGAAAACGCCAAATAGGGTCATGAAGGGTAGGACACAACATTATTACTACTACACAAGATTACATGATAAGTACATTGGCTTGAAGCAAGGAAGACCTATGTTGAAATCTCACCTCTGGCAACCAGCTATGTGATCCTAGCAAGCCTTTCTATGTGCTTCAGAAAGCTCCCCAGGGTTAATCTCTAAGAGTCATTCCTACCCCATGGCAAGCCCCCCCCCCCCCCCAAAAAAAATCACAGGACCTTCACTATTTATACAAATGCATCAGAAAGGTTCAAAAACAAAGTGCTAGGTAAGGAAATTTAGCAAACATCTAGTCCTACCTTGATGAGTTGTTTGAAAATGACCTGGATTCGGGTGCTGGCTCTGCCATTTTGTATCTGTTTGATCCTGTGCAAGTTATTGACCTTTTCTGGGTTCGAGTTTACTCATGTTAGAGTTTACTCATGTTAATGAGCATCTATTAATCACTCATCAAGTGCCAGGCATTCTGCTAAGTACTGGGAGAAAGGTAGAAGGCAGTTTCTTCTCTCAAACCTCACAATCATAGGAGGGAAACTACACAGAAATATGTGCAAACAAGCTGCCACATGACAGATTGGAAATAAACCACAGAGGGAAGACACTCCTTTCCAACTGGAGAACCATCATCAAATCAATACTGCCATTGTTTTGGCAAAGAGCTTGTCATGCTCTTTGCCCACATCCCCATACACCATCCCTGTGACTTTCTGGAGAATTTGTGGTTTGGCTATTTCAGTCATGTCAAGACTCTGTCAAAACTGTCAAAAAAAATGTCAAAACCCATTTGGGGTTTTCTTGGCAAAGGTGCTGGGGCAGTTTGCCATTTCCTTCTCCAGTTTGTTTTACAAATGAGGAAACTGAGGCACCCAGGGCTAGGTGACTTGCCCAGAGTCACACAGCTAGTAAATGACTAAGGCTGCGTTTGAGTTCAGGTCCTCCTGACTCCAGGCTAAGCGCTCTCTCTACTGGGTCAGTGGCCCCCTGTGCCCCTCCTTTTTAAAAAGTTTCCTGAGATTAGAGGGTGAGCTCCTGGAGGGCAGACTAAGCTCGCTTTGGTACCCACCGAGCTCAGGACTCATTCATTCAAAATGGAAGTTGGGCTAGAACCATGACCTCCAAGCACCTCAGTTCTAGCCAGATCCTCTTAGACTCCTCGAGGGCGGGAGGGCGGGTCAGGAGGGCGGAGAGGGCGGGGGTGGGAGGGCCCTTCTCGGGCTCCGCCTTCTCCCCGGGAGCTCGACCGCCGCTCCTAGTCGGCCCGGAGCCCCCGCCCACGCCTGCGCACCAAGGCCCTCCCTGTCCCTCCGGGCCCCGCCCTCCCCGTCGGCGGCCCCGCCCCGTCGGCGGCCCCCCGCCCTGGGACCTGTGCGCGCGCACCGCCTCGCGCCCGCCTTCCCTCAAAGACTCCCGCTACGGCCCGCCCGGCTCCGCAGTGACCTGCGCGCGGCGGCCGCGGATGATCGCACTGGGGCGGCAGCACTGACGGGCTGGAGCTGCCGCGGTGCGGAGGTAGGGCCGCGCTTCGCTCCGGTCCCCGCCGGGAGCCGAGGCTGGAGCCGGGGCCGGGCGGGCCGGGCGGGGCGGAGCGAGGCAACCTGCTTCGGAGCGCGGGGCTGCGGCGCCCGGCATCCTCCCTTCTCCCCCAGTTCCCCCACTCCCTCCCCGCCTCCCCGGCCTCGGTGACGGACGTCTCGCCGGCCAATCGGGGGCCATGTGGCCGAGCCCCCTGCCCAATGGGCTGCTTGCGTAACGGGCGGAGGGAGGGCCGTCTGGAGCCGCGGGCTAGCCGCTCCTCGCGCCGGCCGCGTGGCCTCCGCCGCCGGGGTCTGGGCTCTTCGGGGGCCCGGCTTCCTTCCGGTACGCGGCGAAAGCGGTGGAGGAAGTGAGAGTGGAGACCACCCGGACGGACGCTCTCCATGCACCCCTCCGCCGCTTAGCCCCCACCCCACTTCCTATGGCGCCCCCGGGAACTGGTCCGAAAGAGGCCAGGTTTAGGGAGACCGGAGACGGAGGGCTTGTTGCGTTCTGGTACCAACCTGCTGTGTGACCTTGGGAAAGTCACTGCCCCTCGCTTGGTCCTCAGTTCTCCCTGTAAAACGGTGATTGTAAGAGTGCCCACACCTGCCTCTCCCTATCAGGGCTCTTGTGGGTATCGGGTGATACAATAGGTGTGGAGGTGTTACCGGGACCCGGAGTCGTGGAACTTAGACCTCCCAAGGGATGAGCGAAGGGAGTCGGAGTGTGGGAAGGACTCGCTGAAATTCACACGGCTCCTAGCGTGTATGATAATGCTCCCCTAACCTTTGACCCAGGACCCCTCTGCTTCGGTCCAGGGCTTTTATTCCTCTGAACTGATTGTGACCAGGGATAAATATGGGGATTTCTGTTCAGAAGAGGATGTTCAGTTATTAGATTCTGTGGTGGTTCTGTTTGGTTGGGATTTCCAAGGGTAAACATGCTTGGTGCTTGCTAATTTCATTTTTGCCTGTTTCAGGAGGAAATTGGTGTAGCCTGAAAACTTCAGTTAACTTTATATGCTGCTATGAAATGGTTTCGTGACCCTGGATTCGCCTTTTCTTTGATAACTCATCTCATCCCATAGTGTCCCATCCATTCTCTGCCTCCTGTTGTCTTCCTTCTTTGAACTTGCTCTCCCTTAACTAGGTTATCTTTTATCAACAGCCCCATTTTTTTCCTGTTGCTAGCTGACTCCTCAAAACTCTTAGTGACCAGAGTGCTATATTAGGAATCAGGAGGGGGGCCCAGGGTTTAAGTTCCACCTCTGACATTAGCAGTAAGCCCATGGACAAGTAAGTCACATAAGTTCTCTGAAGAGCATAGGGCCTGGCACATTTGGTGCTTAATAAATGCTCGTTGATTGACCTAAGGAAGGGATATATGGTATAATAATACTTATAATACTTAGTTTACGTTATTATTGAGAGCATCAAATGTGATAGTATATGTAAAGTGCTTTACAGTTTTTATGCCTCTTAAACATCAGTGTTTTTAATAACTAAGTAAAAGGAAGGATCTTTGAACTCTTATATGGGAGTTGCTTGAGCTACATGAAATGAGTGACTTGTCCAAAGTTACATAGCTAATGTCATAGGTTAAATTTGATCTCAGGTCTTCTGATTCCAGCACTTTATCCACTATATCATTGTTTATGTTAATTAAAATAGCCCCTATTAATTAGTAGTAACTCATTTCTTTATCCCTGAAAGGCCTTAGGAACTCCTTTCTTAATAGCAACTCTTTGAGGTAATTATGGTTACAGAACATTTTATATACCCATCTCATTTTAACCTCACAAGATCCTACAGCCATAGTTAATATGAGTATGACTAAGCCCACCTTGTTGAGAGAACAGGCTCAGTAGGCCTAGAGGCTTGTTCATTTATGCATAGTAAGCAAGTAAACAATGGAGCTAAGGCTTAAACTAAGACTGAGCTAGTTTTCCATTTTATTATTCTGCTTTTAATATAGGTAAAATTGCTTTATTAGGGACAAAACTGTTTCAAATGCACACTCTGATGACTCTCTTTTTCTTGGGATCTATGATCTTATAGAGAGGTTTATGGCAAGTTAATTGTTTTTAATGTAAAAGAACTATCTTTTTAATTGAAGAGAATTCCAGGTTTCTATCTCATAGAATCTTAGAAGGCATCTGAGAAGCCAACAAACCTAACCTATATTTAACCCGACACATGTTAGCAGTGTGACCCTATCAGCTTCAATTTCTCATCTGTAAAATGAAGATGATAATAGCACCTACCTCCCAAGGTTGTTGTGAGGATAAAATGAGGTAACATTGTTAAAGTGATTGGCAGACCTTAATGGATCATAGAAATGCTAACTACTTGTGGCCAAGAATCCTTATTAGAGCATTTCTGACAAGTTGGCTGTACCTCCGTTTAGTTTCTGCTTGAATGTTTTTTGTGAAGGAAAAGCCTATTACAACTCCAGAGACAAATTTAGGTTTTTTGATGTCCCTAAACAGTCAAAGCTTTTCCCTTTTTTTCAAGCCTATATCTATCTATTATAACTGACAGGTGTTATTCCTAGTTCTGCCCTCTGGGGCCAAGCACAAAAAAATCTATTTCTTCTTCCACATGACAGCCTTTGTAAAGCTATACAGCTGTATCATATACTTGAAGACAGTACTCACGTCCTCCCTAAATCCTTCTTTTGCCAGACTGCACATCCCAGTTTCCTTCTGCTAGTTATCATTTGGCTTGGCTTCCCCTTCTCAGCATCCTGGTCACTTCACTTCTTCTCTCGTACAGCAGGTTTTTAGAATGTCAAAGCAAATATGGGCTAGCATTGGCCTTTGTGTATCAATTCGGGATCAGCTTAGCTAAATTGAGAGTTCACCTACCAGGTTAGCACAGGATAATGCATTTTCCTCTTGAAGAAGTCCTTTAAGTCTGTCCAGTGAATTGCTTAGGGGATGTGATCTCCATCAGTGGAAATCATGTGACTTAGATTTAACTTGAGTGAAAATTGATTTATATATTAATATTGATATTAGAACATACATACCTTCGTATAAAAAATTCTGGAAATGTAATTTAGTTCTGTTGTGTTTTCTGGGTGATGCACTGCAATTTGGCTTAATAGCTTTTGGTGGTTTAGTGGGAGATGTTGGCTAAATCTTTTTCCATTTAAGGAAATTTGTCAGTAGGTGCCAGTACATTAGTGTTTGGCTTTCAAAGTGTACCCAAGTCCTCAGTTCTGATATTGTTTATCAGATGTTTAGAACTGAGATCTCTGGTGAATTAACTGACAATTATGTCAAAACTTTATGGAAAATCTACACTAGTTTCATCGCACTTTTTTCTGTACCTGTTTAATCAAATGTGGAAGTAATCATCAATTTTATTTCATGTCAGTATAGTATTTTCTCCAAAAAAGTTTTGATTTTCTAAAAATATCTCAATGGTAGTCATTTTTATATTAGTATCACTTCCTGGTGATTCTTGGATAACTACCCCACAGAGAAATTACTTTTATTCTAAAAAAAGACTTTTTTTTCCTCTCTTTCCCTTAGGTCTTTTTGAATAAAATGAAGTACATTTTAGTCACTGGTGGTGTTATCTCAGGAATTGGAAAGGGGATCATTGCCAGTAGTGTTGGGACAATTTTGAAATCATGTGGCTTACATGTAACTTCAATTAAAATTGACCCATATATCAATATTGATGCCGGAACATTCTCTCCTTATGAGCATGGTAAGCAGTCTCCTCTTCTCTCTTTTTTTTTTAAAGCACTAATGTGTAGGAATATAGGAAAAAGGTCCTTTTACAACACCTGTTGAATTGTTACAGACACCCTGGCTAGCAGAATGTTTTCTTTCTCAGAGAGATAGTGTGTCTTATAATCAAAGATTTGGGTGCTGTGGGAGCTGAAGCAGCAAAGCTCCTTTTGGTAACTGATTTTGAGAGTTGCTGGCAGGGTGGCAGAATGTGGATTTTTGTAGCTAAGCTAGGCTTGGTGTTAACACATTGTGCAGCTGAAAGTTTTCAGACCCAGGATTTAAAAAGTAGAGCCTATGCATTTAAGAATTTAAGAAACTTGGCATTTGGAACTTAGGAAGCCGGGAAGCTGAAGGTTCACCAACTTCCTGGGTTATTGACTGCCCATAGATGATGGCATTGTCCAAGATACAGTGGGATTAAATTTTGCACCATGCAGCTAGCTTTAAGTTTGAAAGGTCTATGCGTTCTTACTCGGAAGCACTTAGGTCAGATTCTCCTGGAACAAAAATCCTTCAAATAAAAACATACATAAAAACAAGATCTATTTATTGGAAGGATGATTAACATAAAATTTTTCTATAGTAAGGTAGTTTGGACAGTGTCTTGAAGAATGTTTCTAGGAAATGTTTTTCCTTTCTATGTAAGTTTATTGCTTACATAGATAGTCCAGTTAGTGTTCTGGGAAAAGCAGTACTAAGAGGTTAATGAGGAGAAACAGACACAGCTTCTTAGGCCTTGAATCTTTTTGTGGTACAGCTCAGTGGCATAGTGGATAGTGCTGTAGTTAGGGTCAGGAAGACCTGAGTTCAGATCCTGCATTTTACTAGCCATTTACTAGCTTTGTGACCATGGGCAAGTCACCTCAGTTTCCTCTGTAAAATGGGGATAATGGTATCTACCTTCTAGGGTTGCTCTGAGTGTCAAATGAGATAATATTTATAAAGTGCTTTGCAAATTATAAAGTGCTTTTATTATTATTATTTGAATTTAGACTTACTATAAGTCCTGAAACCTACATGATTACCAAAATGAATGAATATATAAAACACATGAAAGCTGATTGAAATTGGATTTTTCCCCCATACTCTAAATCTGTTGTGTTGACCAGTTAGTGTGATTATAATATCTTTTTTTCTATCAAACACTTCCAAACAGTATTTTCAAAGTATTGCCCCAAGTAACACTGTTAGTACACAGTTTATTAGTTTAGAGTCATCAGTAAGCATTTAAGTTGCTACTATGTGCTAAGTTTTAGGGATACAGAGAAATGGGAAAACAGCATTCTCTCAAGAAGTTCCCAGGTTTATGGAGAAGATAACATACCAACAGCTATGTACAAACAAGATGTAGACAGGGTAAATTGGAGATAATTTTAATGGGAAGGCACTAGCTTCTAGGGGGACCAGGAAAGGCTTCTTACAGAAGGTGAGATTTTTATCTGGGACCTCCCTGAAGAAGCAGCTAGGAGACAGAGAAGAGGAGGGAGAGGATTCTAGGCATTGGGGGTAGTCAGTGAAAATGCGTGGAGGCAGGAGATGAAATGGACTATCTTTCCTGTAAAACAGCAAGGAAGCCATTGTCACTGAATATTGAGGGGAGTAAGATGTGAGCTGTACTGAACTGTAGGAAGGAGCTAAATTATGAAGAGTTTTAAAAACCAGACAGGACTTTAGGGTAGCCACTGGCTGCATCCATCAAAAGGTCAACTGTTATCATCTAAAATAAGGTTAAAATAAATAACTTTTTTCCCCTTTGGTTGTACTAGAATTTTTTCCTGTTGAATATTTGGAAATAGGTTTTGACCTCGACCTTTTTATAATGATATCTGAGCTATTTAATATTCATTCTGAGTATGTAAAAATATAAATTGCTTTTTCAGCTATTTTGCTAAAAAGCCCTCTTGATGACCTTTTGTAGCATAAAAGTGACTTTGTGCTCTTTAAGGTTTTGCCAGCTTCTGTCAAGCTGGAAAAGGAAGCTGTGGGTACAGGTCTGGAAATGGTTGTCTGAGGAACAGCCTATCTGAACTAGAAGAGGGTTGGCCACAAGTGATGGATTTTCGGGAAGATAAAGGCCTCTCCTAAGGTGTCAGCTGTCTTAGTGGAGGGGAGAAGCCACATAGATGACCATTTGGATACTGGTCAGATTCTGCTTTGCTGCTTGCTTATTCTGCCAACGCTTGAAGTCGCATGCACACTTTTCAGATTTGTGATCTAACCTGGTGTCCAGGAGGGATGAAAGCATATTTCTGCATCACATTCTTGTGAAGTGAGCCAGGGCATCATGACTGACATCTGTCAGCCTGTGAGTTGTTGGTTGAATTTATGTATATGCTTCCAAGAGATCCACAGATATTTAGTACCTACTGTGGGCCAGCCACTGAGGCTGTAGAGACAAATGAAACAATACTGTTCCTCAGGGGATTTACATTGCAATAAATAGATACATCATGTACAAAGTAACAAAATAAAGAGGGAGAGAGAATGTTTGTTATTGTCCATTGGAGGAGGGCCTTTATCCCTCTGTTGTGTAGTTTTTGTTTTCCTATTCGGTGATGTTTCACTACTTTAAGGAAAGATATGCAAAAATTGTTCTGTGAGAGGGACATGTTATGAATTCTCTATTCAAACTGCTGTGATTACTAACCTCAACTTTTTCAACATTTTCCTCAGGTGAAGTTTTTGTGCTTGATGATGGTGGGGAAGTAGACCTTGACCTGGGCAATTATGAACGGTTCCTTGATATCCGTCTCACCAAGGACAATAACCTGACCACTGGAAAGATTTACCAATATGTTATTAACAAGGAGCGTAAAGGAGACTACTTGGGAAAAACTGTCCAAGGTAATATGGGACGTCCCTTTTGTTTGCAGTCCGAGGTAATCCTGGATCTTCTTTGGTTTGTGGTCCAAGTTAATAGTGGGTGTCTCTTTGGGTTAGGATGTATCTTGCCACCTCTCTGTCTGAAAACTGAAAGGACTCCTTTGATATCACAGAGCCCCGGGTGTTATCTCAAGGGGCACATTACTGCTCATAAATCCTGCTCGTGGGAGCTTCTTAGGTTCTTTGTCTTTAAGTGTTATGGTCTTTTTGTGGCTGTAGGGCAGATGTTTCAAGGTAATATCAAGGAGTTCCTTCAAGGGAGGAGGTAAAGCTGAATGGCTTAGAAATAATACATTTGGCTTTCATTGCATGCTAATCACTTAAAACTTATTCTTAGTTATGTGAAAGTTTCCTCAAAATGAATTAAACGAAGCTCCTGATGCAGATGACATTATCTTAAGCTGAAACCACCACTTGAACCTGGCTAACAATTCATCTGAACCCAGATACCTTTTATACAGAAATCCAGTGATAGACATGAAACATTGAAGGTGACCGAGTAAAGGTAATAAGGATAGAGCGTTATAGGTTAGATAGTATGTGAAATTGTCTCACAGTGGAAAGCAACTTTAATACTGCATATCATGTGTGAGCCTAGAGATAATTGTTTTAGTGGGTAGTCTGTCTCCTTTTGGGTCTAGACCATGACTAGACAATAGTCCTTAGCAATGTAGGTCATGCAGGACCATGTTTCTTTTTGAAGGCCTATATTATACTGAAGAGCATTTTTATCAATACAGTATAGTGGAAAGAGCACTGGATATGGGATCAGAGCCTTGGAATGTGTGTCTTGCCACTTATTATCAGATTCAAATTTGCATAGTAACCTGTTTGACCTTGGTCAAATGCAGAACCCATTGAATTTCAGAGAAGAGACCATCTAATCCAGACCACAACTGAAGAGGAATCCCTTTCAGACCATGTGCAGTAATTCAGTCTTTGCTGGAAACCTCCAGGAATTCATTACTCCTAGGGCAGTACATTCCATTTGGGCAGCCCTGATTGGAAAGTTTTTCCTAAACAATGTCAAACTAAAGTTTGTTTCTTTGAAACTTCCAACCATTGTTCTTAGTTTTGCTCTCTGGGGCCAAGCAGAACTAATTCTAATTCTAAACTAATAGACTGTCAGATACTTAAGTACAGCATTATCTATTTTCTACCCCTACCCTAGCCCCTACCCAAGTTTAATCTTCTGGCTGACCATCCCTCAACTGATCCTCATGTGGCATGACTTAGACCTTGTATTATCCTGGTCATCTTTCTCCACTGTTTACTCTTCAGCTTATTTACTGTCTTTCCTAAAATTTGCACGCACATGCATACACACACTCACTCACCCTTCCCATAGCTGGACACAATACCAGGAGAAATACCTCCCTGGTCCTATTTACCAGTGGTGTCAAACTCAAATACAAACAGATCCCAGAAAACCACAAATTAACATTATCTAGGTTGTATTGTATTTTTATTAATTTTGTTAAACATTTCCCAATTACAATTTAATTTAATTTATGCCTCACTGGGGAGTTTTGTGACTGGGAGTTTGACATCTGATAGATGCTGTTTTTCTTAATGCAGCCTCAGCCTAAGGTTGGATCAGCTTTTTTGGCTTTCATATCACAAATGTTGGTTCGTTGAATTTCCAGTCCACTAACACTCCTAAATCTTTTTTGGATTAACTAATGTCTAACCACTCCTTCTGGATTTTGGTTGTGAAGTTGATTTCTTAAATGTTGTAAACTTCCATCTTATTGGACTTTGTTCACTGTTCTAGCCTGTTAACACCTTTTTGAATTTTCACTGTTGCATGCTGTTATACTGTCCGACTTTTTATCACCAGCAAATTTGAAAGCATGTCATTTATGCCCTTTTCTGAATCTTTGATAAACATGTTTAACACATATATTTCAAACTACTAGGGCATTCCACCAGAGATGTCCTTCTGTGTTGTCAAAATATTACTGTTGTCCACTGATTCCTTGAGGTCACAATGTTCAAGTAGTTCTTTGATTTTTTTTTTCCTTTAGATTTATTCAAAGCCAAATATTGAACATCAATACAACTAAATTGGCCTTGTAATTCTCTACTGGTTTGTTAACTTAAATCCAAAAGTATCATCTTGATTTTGAGTCTCTACCCTTTGAGACCTCATCAGAATTCTTTGTCCATTTTCCTTTATGTGTTCCTAGTAATATGTGTTTCATTCTTCTGATTCCTTTTCACTTTGCCATTATTTCACAAAGGCTTTTCCAGATTTCTTTGTATTCTTTTGTATTCATCAGTCTTAATTACGTTACAGTGTTTCATTACATCAATTTACCACAATTTATTTAACCATTTTCTTGTTGAGGGGCTTTTAGTTTCTACTTTTTCATGATTACATATGTTGTCATTAAAATATTTAAACAACTAGCTGATTGAAGCACTTTTGAATCCCTTTAACTGTACTATCACAGTCTCTATCTATCTCCTCCATAGTAGCATCAGAGACATTGTCAGATATTTTGTTAACATCTAAGTAAATCACTTGCAGAGCACTGAACGGGTCTGGCAGTCTAGTAACTTCTAAGAAGCCTGCCAAAAGGAAGCCATGCTGGATCTTTGATCAACACTTCCTTTTCTACTTAACCACTTAACTCTGGGCCTTAGTTTGCTTCTAACTGAAAATGAAGGTATACTAGGTAGGATCTTTGTGGTCCCTTAGAACTCTAAAGCCCATGATCCTATCATAGGTGCAATGGCACTCCTCTGGGTTCTGTAGAAAATGAGCTAAACCATTTGGACACCAAGGAATTAATGATTTTAGCTGATTAATTACACTGCAGATCAGTTTACTACTTGCCTTGTAAATCTGGAGCATAGTGGTGGCTAGGCTAGGCCAAGTGGAAAGAAGTTTGGATAGCTGGATTTAAGAACTGTTGTAGTAGTAGGAGGAGTAGTCATAGTCACAGTAGTAATACTAGTACTAGTAGCACTCATCTCTTGAAAGGCTGGCACCAGGATAGCCCTGTGAGAGCAGGGGTGTGGTATGGCCTTGAGGGAATGGATAGGCTTAAGGATTTGATGTTACAGGGTATTGTGCTTATTTGGATAAATATCCACAGGTATCTTTGGGAAGAGACTCAAAGTCAAGATGATACTTTTGGATTTAAGTTAATAAATCAGTAGAGAATTACCAGGCAAATTTAGTTGTACTGATGTTCAATACTTGACTTTGAATTTGATTCTTTAATATTTTATGTTCCGCTCTTTGATTTACTTAGAGCAGATAAAATTCAGCAACTCGGTTCAAAAATAAATTTGACTGTTTAGCTTACTATGATTGCTATTGGAAAGTCTAAGTTGCACATTTTTTCCTTTTTCTAGTTGTCCCTCACATCACAGATGCAATACAAGAGTGGGTAATGAGACAGGCATTAATTCCTGTAGATGAAGATGGCATAAAACCTCAAGTGTGCGTGATTGAGGTTTGTATATTCTTCTAATCTTCCTTAGTCCTAGGCCACCTGTGGACAGATTTATCTTGTATATCTCCCTAGCCAGCACTGGACATCCAGCAAAACATTCCAGTGGGAGTGCTGAAAGAAGCCACCTGCCTATCTCTACATTGTTTCGTTTGAAAGGAAGGTAGCACTAATCATAACTTGGGATTTCTGGCTCAGACACTTGTAACTCAAATGTTATCAGAGCAAGTCATTTTTCCTCCTTTATGAAATGAGGATGATAATACACATACCACCTACCCCACTTTGCAGAAAGCCCTTGTAAATTTCAAAGGCTTATAGAGATGGGAGCTCTCTCAGCGATGCTCTGTGAAGGTCCAACATTGTACTGTGGAAGTGAGGTTGAGTTCTTTCTTGAAAGACTTTGATTCCGGGGGAAGCGCAGTGCTATGCATCTGTATAAGGACCACTCAACAACGAGATTGGCCATAAGATGCTTGTTTTGGCCACAGTCATTCCCAAAGACTGAGGGGTTGAGATCTAGCTCTGGGTATCCACTCTAGTGGATTATGGATCTTGGAATTTTGGGGGCTACAGCAACATGAAAACTCTAGCAAGTCATAAGGCACAGGCAAATTGGTATAACGAGTGTGCGCACTGATAAAATCATAGCTCTGAAGTACGGGAAGTAGGTAATAGTAGTAGATATTTCTTGAATAAAGATAATTGACCATAGAAATATTGAAGTGTTATTATTGTTGCTATTAATTATTATAAGAAATAATGATTACTCCAACTGTTATCTCAATGTAATTTCAAAGGTAGGAGGAGACCAGTGCTCCAGTTTTCTTGCTTTGCATTCTGCAGCCACAGTTTATGGCTCACCTGGGAGATAAGAATTAGCAGCTTTCTTTGTGATTGACCCTTTCACATGGAGGATCACTTGTCCCTGTCTTGCCCAGTTTTGTTTTACCCTGACCCAGGTGTGGAAAGAGCCAGAATAGCCTTGGGGAAGAATCTTGTCCAAAATAAGTGACATTGCAGCTCAAGGAAATGTGGTACTCCTGATCACTGACAGTGTATACTGTTATCAGAGAATTTATGGCTATTCAGCTTATTTGATTGAGATAATAGATTTTTAATACATTGCTCCTCAGAGAGGAAGGGAATGGAAAAATTGAGGAAGACTTAATGATGTGCTTCTGAAATATTTTGTGCTTCTAGCTTGGAGGGACGGTCGGAGATATAGAAAGCATGCACTTCATCGAAGCCTTCCGCCAGTTTCAATTCAAAGTCAAACGGGAGAACTTCTGCAACATTCATGTCAGCCTAGTTCCACAGGTGAGGTGCTGGAAACTTCTGGAGGAACCTGGAGAGGACTGTTTGTGTGCTAAGGGGGAAAGAGAAAGAGCTGATTTTTTTGGCTATTTGAGCAAATGAAAACTATGCACACCATCTTCACACTTTTTGCATTTAAGGAAAATGTCAGCTTTTTAATTCCATATATAAAGACAACTCTTTTTTTTTCTCTTGTAAAATAGCCAAGTTCTACAGGTGAACAGAAGACTAAACCTACTCAGAATAGTGTTCGTGAACTCAGAGGACTTGGACTTTCACCAGATTTGGTAATTTTTCTAAATCCTTTGCACTAGATTAAATTTTAATCTTAAATGTGTGGCTACAGTTATTCTCAGCCAGAAATGAACAAAAACTTTTTTTTGGTGGGAAGGGATAATTTTAATGCCTCTTAATAATAGAGAGCCCTCTAAAATCATCTGACACATGCTTGGTAGGCATAACCTCTCAGCTCTTGAAGCTCTGGCTGTGGCATATCTTGTTGTTTCGTTGTTTCAGTTGTATCTGACTCTTCATAGTGCCATTTTAGGGTTTTCTCAGCAAAGATACTGGAGTGGTTTGCCATTTCCTTCTCCATCTCATTTTACAGATAAGGAAACTGAGGCAAACAGGGTGAAGTGACTTGCCCAGGGTCACACAACTAGTATGTGCCTGATTCAGGAAGATAAATCTTTCTGACTCCAGGCTTGGTAATCTATCCACTGTGCTAACTGTTCCTAGTAGCACAGTTTATCAGGCTAGAAAGATTTTGGTCTGGCAGCCAGCCAAGCTGAGTGCGCAATATCCCAATCACCAGAATGTTGGCATATTGTTCAGCTGCCATTACTAAGGCATAATGGGGATGTGAGCTGTGTTGGTATGGATCAACTGCACATGCTAATAATATTATAGATCCTTGAAGTGTTAAGTATATTTGTTGATAATAGAAATTTCCTTCAATGACATTATACTTTATAGTAACATTTTCCAAATTAATTTTGCATGGGATTGAAGATGAAGAATATTCCTAGGACAGAGGTGGATTGGACAAATTTTGAAGCAGAATATCAGATGTTAAACCTTATCTTCTTATTCCTCTCCCCAAAAGATCATATAATTTTCATATGTAGTATCATAAAGGGCAGTACACTGCCTGATTTTGGAAAGCATGTTGTAGCTAGTGTTGTGCTGTCTTGTGTACTATTCTATTTCTGATTTTTCTTCTCTGTTAATATCACTTAAAAAACAGTAGGCATTTCCCTCTTGTAGCTCCTTAAGTAGTCTTCATTTGGGTTCTCATTTCTTGGCCTGCTTTCAGTTTTTGGAGCTGTGAAATTTAACTGAAAAGAGACAAGGGGGCATTTTTAAGTTTCTCCAGAATCTGGTAGGTACATTTATTTATACACTGTAATGAAATGAAAAAGGTATCCCTTTATGTATCAATAATGTATCATTATTTGTATCAAATAATGGCAATGTTTATGTGTTTTTAAAATTTCCTGTGCTAATGATGTCCTCATCTTTGGAGCTAGGTGGTGTGCAGATGCTCCAATCCCCTTGACACCGCGGTGAAGGAGAAGATATCCATGTTCTGTCATGTTGAGCCAGAGCAAGTAAGTTTTTGGTTCCAGATCCTCTCATTTGGGAAATTGAGTAGGAAAAGAGTTAGTTCACGGCTTGAGACGATAAGCATTTCCTGGAACCGCCTGTATTTTTTAACTTTGTACACACTCTTGGGTATGGGGACCTTTTCCCCTTTTTGTGTATGGAATGATACAATGAAAGGAATGCTGGATTTGGAATAAGAAGGCCCCTTCCACTTAGTAGTTGAATGATCACGTGTAAGTCTTTTAATTTCTGAGTAACTGTGCCGTGTACATCTCACATGGCTGGTATGAGGCTGGTGTGAAACAGTCCTTTGTAAAGAGTGCTAGTGAAATACAGGGGCAACAGTTGTTATTTCTGTTAATGGAGGGGTCAGTGCAGTTGCCCTGATCACTTCCCACCAAAGTTATTTCTAGGGATCCCATTGATTGGTGTAAGGGACTGCCAGGATCTGACCCTGGGGCCTCTGGGCCTCAGTTTCACCATCTATAAAATGAAGGAATTGAACCACTATATGATCTTTAAGATTCTGTGATTTTGTGTGTTTAAAGTCATCGCATTTAGTTCTGGGTTGTGTTTACGTACTTGCCTATGAATGTTGGATAGAATTTATACTTTTTAGAGTAATAGTAAGTAGCCTTAGTAGACTGCTCTACTGAAGCAGTCCAGAGGGATAAGGAAAGCGGTCCAGCTTCTCTGTTAGAACACTTCTTGATTATTTGCCACATGTGAGATGCTTTTGTACACTAAGACACAAAGTTGTTTACTTCAAGTTTCCTCTGTGTGGGTAGCAGAAGGGGTGGCAGGGAGGGATGAGTCCGGACTGTTTCAGCTTGTTGGTCTATAGGCCACACTTGGAGTAACATTAAATTGTGGTTAGAGTATTATGCTGAAGAGATAAAGGGGTCTTACTGAAGTATATCAGTTTCAGTTTAACTGGATACCTTAGTGGTAATTTCTTTATACATTGGGCCTAGTGAATTCTACAGGTAGTTTGGGTCACTTTGGATTGAATCAGGTTTAGCAGAGTCTATGAAGATTGACTTTGATTTTCACTATCTTAAGATCTCTTTCTGTAAAAAATCTTTTTTGTAAAAAAAAAAAAAAATTACATAAAAATGTGCTTTTTTTTTAGTTCTTAGGAGATGGATGTGCCAAGGGTGGGGGTTGAACTCAGCCTAGTCCAGAGAGGTAATGAGAAAGATGGTCATTTTCTCCCTGCCTCCATCAGATGAAGAGTTTCTTCAGGGGTTGTTGAATGACTGATACATTCCATGTGTGTGTGTATATATATGTAGTGTGACTTTTTGTATCTAACATAACAATTTGTTATTTTCTTCAGCATTTTTTTGGGTCTCCTTTAGCAAGGTATTGACCCATTTTTCATGCTTTTCTTGCATCTCATTTCTCTTCCCAGTTTTTCCTCCACTTGTCTAACTTGATTTTCAAAATCCTTTTTGAGCTCTTCCATGGCCTGAGCCCACCAGACATCCACCTGGGATGTCTGGGATATAGAGGCCCCGACCTCCGCGTCTTTCCCTGATGGTAAGAATTGTTCCACGTCATCAGAAATGAAAGGCGGGAACATTTGTCCCCCAAGAAAGTAGCTTTCTATGGTCTTATTTTTCTTCCCTTTTCTGGGCATTTTCCCAGCCAGTTACTTGACTTCTGAGATTCCTGTCCACCCCCACCTAGATCCACACAGCTAGTGCTTGGGGTCTGAGATTCAAATGCTGCTTCCCAGCCTCAAGGCTTTCTGCAGCGAGAGCGGCTGCTATTCAATGTGAGCTTAAGTTCTGGTGCTTGGGTGGGGGCAGGGCCACCTCCCAGTCTCCATTCCCTCAGGGGGTTTTTGCAGAGATCTTCAGTAATGGCCCTGAGCCCCTGCCTGCTCTGGGAGCCCCAGGGCACTGCTGCCTCTGCCGCTGCCTCCCGAGGGGACCCAAGTCCTGGAGACACCCTGCTCCCCTCTTGGCCAGCTCAGACGTCTCTCTCGCTGACATGTAGCGCCTATGGGTGGAGGGACCTTCGCGGCCGCCGGAGGTTCCGTCCCTGAAGCCTTCTCGGATCTGCTCCTCTCGGGCCACGCGGCCAGGGCAGCGCAGGGGTGGGCTCCGCTGTGCGGAGCACCACGGACCCCTGGGGACGGCTCTCCAGGGCTCTCTGGAACGGAAATCTCTTCCACTGTGTTTCTGCGCGGCTTGCTCTGCTCCAGAATTTGTTGGGAGTTCTTTTTACAGAAAATATATGGGCTGTGGGTTCGGAGCTAGCATACGTGAGTCATTCTACTCCGCCATCTTGGCTCCTCCCCCCAACATAACAATTTGTTAAGTGAACGTAAGAGATTTGGTTGCTCATCCCAGTTGCAGGTTGGTTCGGTGTAGTATTGTATGTGGTGCTTTGGACTGTAAGCCTGGAGACCTGACCAGCTTCTTCCTGGCTGTTCCACTGACTTACTCTGGACAAGCCAACTTTCCTGAACTGTCATTAAATGAGGCAGTTTTCAGATGTTAACTAGTCCATCTATTTCTGCTTTGATTAATAATTTCTAGTGCTTAGTTTGCTCACTTTTAAAGTGGAGGGGTTGGGCTAATTGATTTCTCTTCCAGCTCAAACACATACAAATAAGTGGTCAGGTAACTTTTACTTGAAGACTTTCCTACTTCCTCTCTAGGCAGCTCATTCAACCTTTGGTGTCACTTGGAGTAAGCCACTTAATCTCTGCACCCTAGTTTTCTCATGTAACTCCTTGTACTGTCTTTCTCTCAGGCTTTTTAGGAAGAAAGAGCTTTGTAAACATTAATGAAAGTCCACCATTGTAGCCAGAAAAAAATTCATATGGTTATTTTTCCTTATATTATTAGCATTAAACAGAAATGGCAAGATATTTTTTACATAAATTGTCCTTTATACTTTGGAGAGCAAGGCATTCCAGTCTGATCCTCCCCCTGTATACAGAAATGTCAATTTTCAGGACTTAAAATGACTAGCTTCTTGGCAAGAAGTAGGTTGACAAATTTCTTTTTCCCCTTGGTCTGTGGTTTAACAATAGTACAGTATATAAAGGAATGTCTTGAGGCTGGAAGCAGTCTCTTTAATTCTCATTGTTGGGTCTATGCTTCAATAACCCTTTAGATTCTTTGATGACTTAAAGTAATGGAAGCTTATTCCTTTCTAAGGCAGCCCATTCTACTTTGGGGATTCTTTCATTAGTAGACTTTTCCCCCCATTCTTCCTTTCCCCAGTTGCATTAATCTATTTCTCTGAGGCTGGTCCAGACTGATAACAATCTGGGTCCAATTAAACACTTAATTAGGAAAAAAAATCAGGGGCCTGTGCATCAGAAGCTCCTTACAAATACCACATATCTAAATACACATGAAATAATAACCAGATTTCTATCACAGTAAGAAAGGGTTACTTCATAGTGTCCTGGAAAGGGAACATTTAACCTTATCTCTACCAAAGGAGAGCTGAAATGTCTCTGTTCTTTGAGACTTATTATTAACTAGCAGTTACATAGCATTTTGAGGTTTACAAAGCACCTTACAAATATTATTTCATTCTGTTCTCAGAACAGTTTTAGGAAGTAGGTGTTACCATTCCCATTTTACAGATGAGGAAACTGAGTTAGAAGTTAAATGACTTGCCCAAGGTCATGAAGATAGTAAATGTCTGAGGCAGATTCAAACTTGGATCTTCCTGAAGGCCTGTTTTCTATCTACTGTACCACATAGCTGCCTTGCTTTGGGTTCAAGTTAGGGTGATTGGAGAAGCCTGCCAACGAGTTAATGGTTCATATCAGAGATAACCAAGAAAGACTAGATACTGGTGTAGTACATGGATCCAAACACTTAAGTATTTTGTCATTCATTCATATCATCCTTCCAACTGGGTCCAGGGAAAGTCAAGTCATCAAGTATTTAGTAAGTGCCAGATAGTGCTAAGCACTGGGGATACAAAGAAAGGAGAAAATACACCCTGCTCTCAAGGAACTCACATGCTGATAGGGGCGACATGTAAACAATCACATATAGACAAGATATGGTAAATTGGAGGTAAACACAGAGGGAAGGCACTAGCAATGGGGATAGGGGAAGGACCTGGAAAGGCTTTCGGTAAAAGGTTGAATTTGAGCTGAGTCTTGAAGGAAGTAAAGTTCCAGCGATTAGAAGAGAATACACATTCCATGCCTGGGGGAAAGCCATTGAAAAGGCAGAGAGATGGAAGATGGGGCTGTCTTATGTGAGGAAAAACCAGGAGGCTGGTGTTGCAGGGTCATAGGACACGTGGAAGGGAGTGAGGTAGAAGAAGACAGGAAGATTGGAAAGAACCAGGTGGTGAAGGACGTTTAAAAGCCAAGCAGGATTTTATGTTTGATTCCAGAGCTTACTGGGAGCCACTGGAGCTTATCGAGAAGGGGATGACATGGTCAGTCCTATATTTTAACTTTAGGAAGTTCACTTTCATAGCCAAGTGTAAGATGAATTCGAGTGAAAAGAGATTTGAGGCAGGGAAGACCAACCAGCAGCCTGTTGCAGTAGACCAGGTAGGAAGTGATGAGGGGTGGTACTAGGTTGGTGGCTATATCAGAGGAGAGAAGGAGATATATACAAGAGAGATTGCCAAGGTAGAATCAACAGAACTTGGCAGAATATTGGATATGGGAAATTGAGAGAAAGGGAGGATTTGAGTATATTACCTAAATTGGGAGCCTGGGTGACTGACTGGGAGAATGGTGGTACCAGTGATAATGGAGGAAATCAGCTTTTGGGTGAAAGATAATGAGTTCAACTTTGGACTTGGTGAGTTTAAAATTTCTGTAGAATATCCTTTTTGAGATGTTTAATAGGCAGTAAGAGATACAAGACTGGAAATCAAAAGAGATGTTAGGGCTGGATAAAGAGAGCTGAGAAATATCTGCATAGAGATGATAATTTAATCCATGAGAACTGATAAGTTTACTTACCAAGATAATTTAGAGGGAGAAAAGGGCCCAGATACAGAATCGTAGGGGGTGCCCGTGGTTTGTGGGCATGACATGGAAGAAAATCCAGCATAGTAGACTGAAAAGGAGCAGCCAACCAGGAAGGAAAGAGAACCAGGACAGAGGAAAGCCATGAAACCTTGAGAGAATCAGAGCTTCCTTTATCTTTGCTGCCTGCAGCCTTCCATCTTGAGCATCACAGAACTGACTCTAGGTCTAGCTTGAGTGTTCTGTGTACTCAGCGATGTTCCCTAGTAATCCTTTAAAATTAGTTTTTATTGATATCGTTTGACTTTGCATTGCTTAGACTTCCCCCTGTCTTCCACCTTCTTTTCATACCCTGCTGAGAGCCAACCATCATGATAAAAAAAATTTTTAGTTTTCATCATTCACTTCTATAAGATTTTGGGTCTAAATTTTCTCCCCTTCTCTTCCCTCCTCCCCAAGATAGCATGCCATCTGATATAAGCTATACTTTTACAGTCATAGTAAACATATCTCCACATTACTCATAAGGAAGACTTAGAATCAATGGGAGAAACCAGGAGAAGGAAGAAACAAATGAAAAAAGGTGCAAATAGTATGCTTTATCTGCATTCAGACTCCATAGTTCTTTTCTGCATGTGAGCAACATTTTCCATCGTGAGTCTTTTGGAGTTATCTTAGGTTCTTGTATTGCTGAGAAGAGGTAATTCTATCATAGCTGGTCGTTACAGTGTTGCTATTACTGCGTACAGTGTTCTCCTGGTTCTGTTCACTTCACCCAGCATCAGTTCATATAAGTCTTTCCAGGTTTCTCTGAAGTCTACTTTCTCATCATTTCTTATGGTATAATAGTGTTCTGTTACATTCATATGCCACAACTTGTTCAGCTATTCCCCAACTGATGAGCATCCCCTTAATTTCCAGTTCTTGACCACCACAGAAAGAGCCGCTACAAATATTTTTGTACATGTGGGTCCTTTTCTCATTTTTATGATCTCTTTGGTATTGCTAGGTCAAAGGGTATACACAGTTTTATAGCCCTTTGGGCCTAGTTCCAAATTGCTTTCCAGATTGGTTGGATCAAAAAAAAATTCTTAAAAGAAAAATAGAAATGGAAGAGGGGAAAATAATCAAACTGATCGTCTGTGTAGCGTTCCACACACAATGTGAACTTCTGTCCCAAGTGACTCTTTCCCAGGGTTCAGGCCTATCATATCCTTTTCCTTCATGTTGGCAGGATCTGCCCCATTTCAGCTGTTTAGTCTGCTCTGGACACTGGGATAGATAGTTCAAATAAAATGAGATTTCTGACCTCATGGAGAACTCAGATCTAGTGGGGAGATATGACACAACCATGGATAACTATAATATATAATGTTATAACTATATTAACCTTCATTTATATGATGCCTTAAATTTATTAAATGCTTTCCTCACAACCACTCTGGGAGATAGATAATAGAAGTGTTATCCCTATAGATGAGGAGATTGACTCCACCACGCACTTCCTCACAAGTGTCTGAATCCAGAGAAAAGATTAGAGGCAAGCGCTGTAAAGTGTGAAGGATAGGCTGTTACTGTTAGGAGGGATCAGGGAGGACTTCCTGGAGAGGTGAGTGCTTGACTTCTAGTTTGCCTTCTTTTTTGAACCAAGTTTTAAAGGAAACAGGATTCTAAGGTGGTAGTGAGGAGAAATTACCCCACCCCCCAGGCATTTGGGATAGCCAGTGCAAAAGGTAGGGAGATGAGAAGAACATAGGGAAAGCCAGGCTGGCTGATCGGGCAGGGTGACAGAAAGGCAGTGATATGTAACAGCCTTGGGAAAGTAGGCTGGGCTCAGCTTGTGATGGGCTTTTTAAAAGCCAAACCTTTGAGGAAGGAATTTAGCCAGGAAGTGCTATCTGGTCCCATATCCTTAAGTGATCTCCCTAGGACCATAATCATGGCTTAGTGGGTCACTTCCCCTTGTCACTTGTTTGGCTTTCTGTACGTATACATACGCATGTTGTCTCAGGCCCAGTCTCCTTAACCAGAAGGAGTGTTGCCTTCCTGGTCCCTCTGACTCTCTAGGAGAATCTTTTGGTCTTTGGCCAGGCCCTAGTTTAGTTACCTTTGGTGGAATGACTTCTTAGAAAGAAAGCAAGGATTCCAAACCATGCCTGGTATAATTTCCTTCATTGGAGAAGTTCCTTCTGTGCTAGTCTTCCAAGTTCCCATGATTAGAGCTAGAAGTTGGTTTCCTCACCTTTTCCTTGTGTCCCTCACTTATTCCCCAAGAGTTTCCATCTTCTTATCAAAGGTAAGGGTCAGTTCCAGAAATGTTGACAACTTATGGATAGAGATTTTTCTCACATTTACTGATGATAACCACTAGCAGGTCCCAGGCATAGAAACCCTGTCATTTTTCTTATGGAAGTTTGTAGAATCTTAGAGCTGGAAGGAGACTCAGTGGCATTTGAATCCAAATTGAACCATGGAGGAGGATGCCATTCCCAGACCTGTTCTTCTATTACATCTTGAGGCCAGTACTGCTCCTAAAATCTTATCTGTTAGCTTTAGCTGTATGTTTGGTACATGCATTATTCCTAGAGGACCTTTAATCACAATTTGGGTCCTCATCAGTCAGAATGAGCCCAACTAGATTCAGGGGGTGAGGGGAGAAAGGAGTCAGTTCCATGTTTATCTCAGGATATTTGGGCCTTAATAGCTGATCGTGAAGCTCCTCCAACAGGCTTCAGAAATGCAGGCTTTCTCAGTCACCACAGCTGTTAGCTCTTGGATTAGTACTGCAGCTTTAGAGGGAGCAACTCATACCTGAGAATGGCTTCTGGACCTTGATTAGATCTAGAAGCAGTTCAGTAATCCAAACTAGCCTTTCCAAAGGAAGCTATGGGGGAAGTCCTATAGCGTTCATAGGCAATTTTACCCCCTTAGGACTTAATGATGACTTCTAGAAGTAATGTAACAGAGGCACTGAGCCCCACCTTACCACTTGCTCTAAGTTAGCCGCTGTGAATTTCTGCCCTCCTATCTCCAGGGCACTTAGAAGTCTTTTGCATTTAGCAACATTAACATTTAACATCCAGCCTTTGGGGTTTCTTTAGACTGGCGTGTAGTATCATTTGCTCATCTCTATATGGTCAGTGACACTTCTCATTATAGATAATGACCAATTGAGCACCTCTGTGACAGAATTTTCTGTCTGAATAGTCCCTAGCCAAAGGTAATCCTGAAGCACCAAGAGAACAGACTGACACTGGATTCAAGGCCTTTGGTAAATGAGCAGGTGTTTTTGGCTTGACTCAGATGAGGATTAGTCAAAACATCAGTTCCCAGAGTCCTGGAAAAGTTCCAGACTGCTAGCAAACATGTAATGTCACACTTGTATCTTGAGTCAAAAAAGATCTCAACAGGCTGAAACACTGACCAAAATCTAACCAGATGAAATTTAATATGAACAAATGGAAAGCCATTATGCTTTGGTTTAAAGAAATCCATTTTGAGGCCCTTCTAAGTTGATTGTACTGAAACCTCTGCCAGTGGAATAAAATGCTAAGGTGATTGTAGATGGCACCAAATGTAAATCTGATGTTCAGAAGAGGAGAATTGGTGGTCCCCACTCTACCCATCCTTTATAAGGCTGCATGTAGAACATTATGTTCAGAATAATATACTTGTGAAATTGATTTTTGAACCCATATAAAAGATGGGGGAAGTGAGACCTGATAGGACATTGCCTAGAATCTGGAGCTTTTAATGGATTGTAAGCTGAATATGAATCAGTAGTAAGATAATGCAGTCAGAGTCAGACCTGCCCTGGTTAGATCCAGTCTGGAATGTTGTGTTGAGTTTTCAATATCAGGTTTTGGGAAGGAGCTGGTAAATTTGAGAGGATTGTGAGAGGGAGGGACTACCAGGATAGTGACCAGCATCAAGACTGTGCTATAAGAGACTGAAGGAACAATTTAATTTGAGGAAGAACAAACTTTGGGGCAGCCAAGACAGCTGCCTTTAGGTGTTCTAGAGAACAGTGCAGAGAGGCAGGTTTGAAGGGCAGTGTGGCATTGTGGGTAAAGTGCTCATCAACTTGTCCCCTCCTTTTAGAGTGGATTGATTTGCTAAAGAATCAGTTCTCAAAATGTGGTCCATGGACCTTTCGAGGTCCTGGATATCCTTTTAGGGAGGCTTCTTGGTTAAAACTGTTGTCAAAATAACTACTGAGATGTTACTTGTCTTTTAAAGTATCAGTATGTTGCCAACATGTGGCAATCAGTTGAATACAGAAGCAGATATGAGAATTCAGCTATTCCTTTTTAAGCCTGACATTGAAGAGATTTGCAAAAATATGTAAAATAATAGCACTTTTCAAACTAAGTCATTCCTGTTTTGGAAAATGAAGTTTTTTCTCAAATGTTACTTATGTTCATTTAATGGATTTATTGTTTTAAAAGAATTGTCTTAATGTTAAAAATTTCCAATATAGATAGAACTCACTTGAACAGAAGGTGTTTTGAGGGTCTTCTCAGTTTTTAAAAATGGAAAAGAGGGGCCTAAAATGTTTGAGAACCCCTGTGAAGTTACCTTCCAACCATCCCTATTGATTCTCTTATGCTTTATTTTTAAATTCCACTGACTTTGTATTTAACAGGTGATCTGCGTCCATGATGTTTCTTCCATTTACCGAGTCCCTCTGTTACTAGAAGAGCAGGGTGTTGTGGATTACTTCCTTCGAAGACTGGACCTTCCAATTGAGAGGCAACCAAGAAAGATGCTGATGAAGTGGAAGGAAATGGCTGACAGGTAAGTGCTACAAGTAGAAAGAGCTTTGGTTACCCAGTCTTATTTCTGCCTTATATCCCACAGGACTGGTATCACTAAAGAGTATCAAACTGTAATCACTTACTTGATCCATTGTCACTTTTATCTTTTAAAAAAAGAAATCTAATGACTTTTGATTATGGCGGTTGCTCATTTTTCCCCCAGAAAGTCATTCATTCAGGCATTTTGCATAACAAAATATCTTTGAGATCCTGTCACATGTCGAGGAGCTTGATTGTTGAATTTTTCTTGTGTTTGGAGCCCTGGGAAGTACTTACCAACATGGAGAATGTATTCCTGACCTCTGGTCTTTTTGGAGTTGCTTTTTCAGTAATAGTTAAGGACATGTGCTCCTCTGTTCATCTGTGACTAGTTAAGGCATTTGCAGGATGGATTACTGAGATGGAGGTCTTCACATGGAGCAAAGCAAAGACTCGACAGAGGGATCAATAAAGCTCTAACCCACAGCTAAATGTTTCCCAACTCTGGGGAAGGCTTTTGACAAGCTTGAATTTATTGGAATAGGGACACATCTTTGGCAAAGTCTAGGAGACGTTCTTTTCTTCAAAAAATCCGGTCAGATCAGAGTTTCTGTTGATGAAAACCTGGACTTAATCTGCTTACATTTTAAATGTACATGCCACTTGTTAATTTTGTTGATAGGAACTAAATAACAGCTAGCTCTTTGAGACTGCAGGACCTTTGCTGAGATCAGCCTTGGTTTTATTTTCAATATGACGATGGCTTTGGGATTGGAAATTTACATTAGAATTGAAAGTGGTTTTTATTTGATTAAGCAGTGTTTCTTGATCCTGCCTCCTTCCCTTCCACTCCCAACCCCTCCCAGTTACTTGTCTGCAATCCTTCAATTGGACAGTGGAGCTTTTTAGCTTCAGGCTAAATGCTGGGATGGATAGGGTATGGGGGGATTGGGGGGACTGTAACTATGGTAATGGTTACTCTCACAAGTTGGCAGCTGTTGATGGTGAGGCTTACTGAAAGAGAAACCCAGAGCATCTTTATGAAATAGGGCTAATAAGAATAATCTAGGCTAAGCTAGATGTTGTGACTTTTCTAGGGGCTACTGTTGAGCTAGATTAGAGCTCCATTGGCTTGGGAGGCTAAGTGCAAATCTCACTTCTTTACTGCCATGTGACCCTCAACCACTCACTGAAGCTTTCTGGCCTTCAGTTTTCTCTCTGAAACAAGGTAGTTGGAGTAGATGATCTGAGATCCTTTTCACTTCTAAACACTATAACCTGTCTTCCTGTGCATGCTTTCCTTTTTTTATCCTGCAGTTATCGTTGAGAGTTTGAATTAAACCATTTTAGGACTAGGAGGAACAGGGAACCCAAGGCATCACCTAGTCAACCTCATTTTATATTAGAGGAGAAGCTGGAGTTCCAGCCTAGTTAAGTGTTCCTCCTATTCCCCCCTCCCCTCACGGTCTATGCTAAGGTGGCACTGTAAAACATTACCACCACTGGAAAGTTATTTAAACATGGTTCTTAGTGGCAGTATAGGCAACAAGCACAAGCATTTGGCACAGGAGCCTCAGAAGCTGGCGGTCAGAGGATATGGTGCCGCAGACCTTGTCAGAGGTAAGAGCAGGCAGCATTTGGCCCTGATCCTTGAAATTTTGCTCAGCTGGGTTGGTTTCTGAGGATAGACACCTTCTGCATTATGGTTTCATCCGTTAGAGCCCTCTCTGCTGCCTCATTTTACTTCTTGTGGAGGGTCACACAGGCAGCAGCAGAGCTAGCATTCCAATTTGTCTTCTGACTCCATATCCAGGGATCTTGTTGTCATCAGGCTACCTCTTGGAGCCAAGGCTGTGTCTTATTAATTTCTAGACTTTGGCTTGATTGCCAAGATATCAAGCTCCTGGACCTGGTTAGTCCCTGAATCTGCTTGGCTCCCTGGATTCAGAGCTCTGTGGCACTTGGATTTCCTTCTGCATCCACTAGCTTTGCCCAAACCACTTCTTCTTTGCTGCCAATTTTTGGAGATAATACTGAGGACTGTCCACACCTAAGAGCCATCTTCCCCACCGTGCTCTGCAAGACTGCCTCTTCTAAATGTTGCTGCCAAGGGGCCCAGCGAGGGAGTTCTCACCATCCTGACCTCTTCCATGACCCCAGCCATGTTGGGTCAGACCTATTTTCCCTCAACTCCCCAAGTCATACTGAGCACTTCTTGTTTTAGAATGTGCTTATGGCCTCTTCCTCCCATGCACTTGTGTTTAGTGTTGGCTTTTGGACCTACAGGTACGATCGTTTGCTAGAAACCTGCTCCATTGCTCTGGTTGGCAAATACACCAAGTTCTCAGACTCCTACGCCTCTGTCATTAAAGCCCTGGAGCATTCTGCCCTGGCCATTAACCACAAGCTGGAGATAAAGGTGGGTGAGGAGGTGGGAGGAGGGTATGGGATTGGGGGGAGGGAGACAAATATGGAGAGCTTCATGGCCTACAGTATGGAATTGTCTTCCCAGTCAAGGACTCGTATTGAAAGTGTCTTAAGCTAGTGTCAGAGACATATCTTTTAAGCTTGCTGTTGTGTTAAGGAGGATGTTTTAAAACTGGGGTGCTAGTAGTCTCTGTCAAAGAAATTCTTATTTCCATATCATTTCCAGTTTACCTCTTTCTTTACCACATTCATGTGAGACAGGATCATGGATTTAGAGGGGGAAAGGGACCTTAGAGATCATTTGGTCCAACTGCTCAGCTTTACACAGAGGGCAGTGTGGCCCAAAGAGGTTACGTCCCTTACTTACCTGGGATTGTACAGATCTTGGTCAGGGCTGGGATTCAAACCCAACTCCCGTGACTCTAGATGCAGGCACCTCTTCTTCCCCTTTCAGCAGTTAGAGAGGGAAAGAGAATGGCTTAGTGTTAGGAGTACCAGACTCAGCTACAGGAGGTCCTTGGGTTTACATCCTATCCTGTGTACTGTGTGACCATGGACAAGTCTCAGACAATGATGCCTGTTGTATCTACCTTGCACGATTGTTGTAAGGGTCAAATAAGAAAATGTATGTAAATGCTTTCAATTCTTAAAATGTCATTTATTATTGTACCATGCTAGTAGGGCAAATCCAGTATTCTCATTTTAAAGTTGACAAAATAGGCTTATAGTGGAAAAAGTGACTTGTGATCATACTAACTAGTAAGTGATGGAGCCAAGACTGGAACCCAGGTCTTCTGACCAGACCAACTCTGGCAAGAAACTGTATGTTGGGGGGGGGGAGAAGGGAGGGGGGTTGTTTGCTGCCATGTGTGAGATGTGACATGGGTGTTTGTGTGTGTGTTGTGTCATGCATGGGATGTGTAGTATGACATGATGTATTGTGAGGTGTGTGTGTGTGCGCGTGCAGGTTCTGTGCTTGGCTAACTGTCCCTTCTGGGTGATGGTAAAAAACAAAATGGGAGGGGGTTCATAGAAACCTGCTTTATCATTTTATTTGGAGCATTGTGCCCTTCTCCAGAAGGACTTTAGGTTTTTGGTTGACACTGAGCATTCAGTCTGCAGCTGATCATCTTCAGGACACAGTGAAACAGAAGATAGAGAAGTACTTCTGGGACAGGTCTAGAGGCAGGAAGTATCAGGTGACCAGGTCTAAGAGCCACATGGCAATAGAGCAGACCTGGGCTGGCAGAAAGCACCGATGTGCTGCTGATGTACTCCTGATGTGTTGCATCCCCTTTCTCAACTGCTAATGTCCTTCAGGTAGAACTTGTTTTCCAAAAACCCATTTTTTGGCATTGCCATGAGGAGGTCGGGTTCTTCCTCTCATCTCTCAAGATTGACAGCCAGAGCCTATCATGAGGCAGCAGCAGAGAGAAACAGCTTTGTTAGTAGTGCAGTGTAGAAGAGGACCCCTTCCCAGAGCTGGAGCATCCCTGCTTCCTACAGAGCTAGGGTCCCAAAAGATTTGTGTGCCTGCCTGGGTGGGGGAGGGAGAGCTGACTTTTGTGAAGGGAACAGATTGTCCTGGGAGCCACTTCTGCAGAGCTAGCTCCTCTGCTCCCATGGATCTAATTACCATCTCTCTGCTGACAATTCTCAGATCTATTGATCTTGCCTTGACCCCTCTGGCGCCCTCTAGCATTGCATTCCAGCTGTCTTTCATACATCTTGAACTGAATGTTCTGTACACATCAAAACTAGACATATCCAAAACTGAACTCATCTTTTCCCCTAAACCCTCCCCACTTCCTAATGACTGTAATCCCATCCTCCCAGTCCCTCAGGAGCCATCCTGGATTCCTCACTGTGTCTCACCCCATATATCCCAGCTGCTGCCAAAACCTGTCTTTAACTTTTGCAGCATCTCTTGAATTCTCCCCCTTCTCTCCTCTAGCACTGCCAGCTCCTTAGAGCAGGCCCTCATCTCCTCAGGCCTGGACTGTTCTAACAGCCACTGGTGGGTCTGCCTACCTCAAGTCTCTCCCTGCTCCCATCCTTCCGCCATTTGACCACTAAAGTGTAGGTCTGACCATGTCGTTCCTCCCTCCCATCCCTTCATGCCCCCACTCAGTACTCCAGTGAATTCCATTTGCCTGTTGGATCAAATATAAAATGTTCTTGTTGACATTCAGAGCCCTTCACAATCCAACCTTCTCTCTTTCCAGTCTTCTTACACCTTACATCACCCCCATGCCCTTCAGTCCAGTGACATGGCCTCCTGAATGTTCCTCAGATATGATACTCCATCTCTCTCTCACTGGCTTCCTTTAAGTTCCAGTTAAAATTCCATACACACACACACACACACACACACACACACACATTGTGAATTTGTTGAGGACAGACAGTGTCCTTTGCCTCTTTTTGTATCCCTAGTGCTTAAAACAGTACCTAGAACATAGCAGGCTCTCAGTAAGTGTTTGACTGCCTGCCTGAATGCCTTGGCCAGCTCCCATTATGTAGTTCTCTATAATTCTTGCTGGCATAGGTAAATCTCAGCTTAGGGGTATGATCCAGCTTGCAGGAAAGAGACAGCTTCTGATGGTGTTAGGAAGGAGAAAATAGGAAATAGAAATCATGACAAAGCCAAAGCATTGATTTCATATGTCTGCTTTAAAAACAATTTCCCCCTTTTCTGGCTTTTTCCCCAGTATATAGATTCAGCTGACTTGGAACCAAGTACTTTACAAGAAGAACCTGTCCGATATCATGAAGCTTGGCAGAAACTCTGTAGTGCCAAGTAAGGAGTACTTTGTGCCTTGGGTTTGAAGAGGAGTGGGTCCTAGGCAGTACTTTGTCAAAGCCTTCGTGTGTTGAGGCAAGGGGAGAAGGGGTACAGCCTGCTTTTCTGATGTTATGTGCCTGCTGATAAGATGAAGAGGAGTTTGACACAGAGTAACTGATGTGTGAGAGGCTTCGCAGCATCACAGTAGGCACCACATGCATCCAGAGAAGGAAGAAGCTAGTTAAATATAGTTTTGCAAATCCTGGGTCCTTTTTTGGCCATTAGCCCCGGCAGGGTTCCTTTAGACACTTACAGGGTCCAAGCTGGAAGGCGTCTGTCTAATCCAAATATTTTTTAACAGAAGATGCCAAATGACTGACTTGAAGTGCATGGGGCCAAGTGCAGAGTCAAACCTGGGCTTTTGGCTCCAAGGTCAGCGAGTGCCCTTTTCCCCTGATTGTGTGCCACAGTGCTGCATTTGTTAGACAGTATGCAAACCCCTAAGGTGTAATACACCAGTATTTTAGTGCCTCCATTAGGGTTCCTAGGATGTTAAACCTGTGGAAAGGCAAGGAAAGCCTGTCTGTGCACTTGTTTCGTTTCATGCAGTGGAGTGCTGGTACCAGGGGGTTTTGGTGTTCGAGGAACTGAAGGGAAAATTCAAGCCATCTCTTGGGCACGGAAACAGAAAAAGCCTTTTTTAGGTAAGAGGTTTGACAAAATTGATGTAGGACTCACCTAGAACAGGCAAGGGGCTGGAGAGAAGCCCATTGATAAAGCATGGGATAAAGCAGCCACACAAAGGTCTGCATTCCCATAGTACAGCTTGAAGGAAGTGTAATTTCTGCTTGGTAGAAATCTAAACTCCCTTTTAGAATACAGTTTCCCAGCTTGGGACTTACCTTCCTTTCTCCCCAAGAGAGGGGCGTGTGGGTTTTAGGAGAGCCTGGGGAGAGTAAAATAACGAGTGAAGGCTCCCTTCTCTTCCCCTCTCCCAAATAAATGCAGTTGTTTTACAGTGCTCAGGAGATGTAATGTATTATCTGCTCCTAAGTTGAGATACAAATTGCCTCTAATTTCAAAGCTTCTTAGTGCATTGAGTTGTAGTCATTTTCAACTTGATTAGTTGCATAAAGGAAGAAAACTTGAATTTCTAAAAGCCTTTATGGCAAGAACACTGCTTGTGTTCAAGCCTAGAAGTTTTAGATTGACACAGTCAGAAGCTTGCTCTTCCATGCTCTCTGTGCCCTACATTTGTTGTTTTTTTTAAAAATAAGGCATGAGGTCAAAGTCACATGGGCTAACAATGCTTGTTTGACTCAGAAAATTGTGATGTTCTATAGGATCATGATTCCCAGGGTGGGACTTCCCCCAGAGAGCCCAGTTTCCACAGGTAGCCTTGATTTTTTTTGTGGTCTTTTCTCCTTTGTCCTGTGGAAGGTGTGTGCTTAGGAATGCAGCTGGCAGTGGTTGAATTTTCACGAAGTGTTCTGGGTTGGCAAGGTATGACTAAAACACCTTCTTTAAACCTATAACTTTTCTTAATTTACTGGGATCAAGGCAGTCTTGTCAGTCAGACTCATGTTATCATCAGAGCATTCTGTGCTCTGATAGAATCAAGTACAGTGATTTATTGAGCACCCCTGTCTGTGCTCTGGGATCAGCACCCAAGTAGCCGTACTAGTAGTAAAGATAATTCCTATTTTGAGGAACATGTTGACTTACAAGACAACCACCCTATGAGGTTGTGTCTCATCCTCATTTATAAATGAGAAAACAGGCTGACACTGGAAAGCAACTTCACTTACCCAAGGTTGTACAGCTAGTAACTGGGGGAGAACAAGAGTTCTCTTGACTCTAGTTTCCAAGGTTCTTTTCACAGTACCTGGCTGTCTAAAAAGCCTTGTCAGAAATATTTGCTGTCACAGTTTATAGGCCAGCTGAGGATACAAGAAACATGCACACAAAAAGTTGTCCAAGAGACTTTACAAAGCTGCTTTCTCATCACAGTGGTCCTGGTTTTTCCTTCTATACATCTTAGATTTCAGGATAGTCACAGATTTGAGAAAAAGGAGATAGGTATAATTCTCTTTTGTTAATAATAGCTAGAAATAATAGCTAACATGTATGTAGTGCTTTATATATATGTATATATGTAATACAGGTATGTATACAGTCACATCTGTAGATAAACTGTCTATCAAGATATCGTTTCATTTTCTCCTCGCTGCAGCTTAGTGAGGTTTGGGCACTTCTGTTGCCTTCATTTGATAGATTTGGAAACGGGATCAAACATAATTATTCTGAAATAGTCATCTCTGCTCTTGCTGAGATCAGGAGAAAGAGAGTTCTAGCTAAAGAGTAAGAGTATTGGTGACTGAGCTACTTGGAACTATTTCTAAAAAAAGGATTTTGGTTTTCACAGATGCCAATTCAACAGAGTTTGACCCTAAGACGAGTCATCCTGTGGTAAGTCTCTTATTGACCCTCTGATGCCTGTTTGACTGGGATTCTTTTTGTAAATGAACTGGGAATGCCAGGCAAGCCCTTCTCATCCTCTCCTCTTTGGCTGTACTGACACTGAGAGCTAGATGCTTCTAGTCCTTTCACTGGATGGAATCAGTTTTCTATTATCCAGAAAGGCATGGGCAGTGTAAGACAGACAGTAGCTAAAATCTTCCAAATTAGTTTGAGAATCAGTTTTGGAGATCAGTCAAGTCATTTCCATCACTAACATGCCATAACATGCCATAACATCAGAGCTGCATTCCAATCGGTGGCTGTAAGCTGCTAATAGGAAAGAAAGTAGGAAAATAGCTGCCAAATCTACGACCACTTTTGCTCCATGTTCTCAAGGAGACTTTATGTGTTGCCTAATTTCCAGGTGATTGACATGCCAGAACACAATCCTGGACAGATGGGTGGCACCATGAGACTTGGCAAGAGGAGGACCCTCTTCCAAACGAAGAACTCGATCATGAGTAAGAAAAGCTTCTCCTTTTGATGTGACCCTTGAGCTTGAGGCAAGTGGACTGGTGCTGCGGGGCCTCAAGGTTGAAGAGACACCTGAACACATCTGCCATTTTTTCTGATGTGATTTGTTCTTTCAGAGACTTAGTTTCTAAGAGGGAGTGAATGTGTTCTTTGTAGCAGGAGAGTAGAACAGAACTATGGCTGGCAGCTTGGTGGAGGCAGCTTTTGGTTCAATAGAAAAACTTACCACACAATTAGATTGTATTCCAAAGTGAAGTGGAATTCCTTTTGGAGTTGTTGAATGTGAGGTTAGAACAAACTTAGTTTTGAGGAGAGGACAGTGAATGCTTTGGATGAGGTTTGGACGGTGGTTCCACCAGACCAGTCTAAACTACGTCCTGTCTGCAGCCCCTTCTTGTGCTTGTTTCCTGTTGCTGTGTCTGGATATTTGTACAGCTCAGGAAAGTGATTCATCCCCGTGAAGGGTGGTGAATGTACCTGCCTAGCTCGGTTTCCCTCTGGCTACGGACAGACGAGTGAACGGGCGCATCTCACCTAATGTTACTGGGTTCTGTTGGCAAAACAGCTTTAATGTAATATAATGCCTGCAGCACTGACATGGAACTGATGCCTGTGTGCTGGCCTTGGGCTGCACCCTCCCAAAGCAAGCTGTTTCATGTTTTCATAACATGTTTGGAGAATAAGTTGTTTCTGTTGTCTTTTCCCTGTCAGTGTCTAAAGCCGGCAGAAGTCATCAAGTTTTGGGACTGACTTTTGTGCTCTGAGCAACAGGAGAGCTCTAGAAGGGGATGTGTTAATGTGTGTTCATGGAGACCCAGAAGCTGAGCCAGGAGGGGGTTGTAAATAAATTGGTTCTGGGAATTGAGGTGTGAGTGTGTGAAATGATGGCCTGCACTCTGCTCCCTTTCTAGGAAAATTGTATGGGGATCCCGATTACTTGGAGGAAAGACACCGACACAGGTTTGAGGTACGCGCCTCAAAGGCTACTGCACCCTGCTATCTGTCTTTCTAGAAGCCCCGTATCACTGAAGGAACCTTTGTATCCCCAGGTGAATCCAGTCTTAAAGAAGTGTTTGGAAGAACAAGGCTTGAAGTTTGTGGGCCAGGATGTTGAAGGAGAACGCATGGAGATTGTGGAGCTGGAGGGTAAGGACTTGGGCAGTATGATTAGTTCAGATTTAAGAAAAGTCTTTTAAAAAAAATTAAACAAGTGTTTGTTTTTTAATCATAAAATTGGTGAATTCATTTGTGTAGGGAGCTCCCAGTTAGCCAGTCCTTTAACCAGTGCAGATTGACACCTTCTCTGTAATCCTCGGTGCCAGAAGTGTCCCACAGGTAGTCAGTGTCAAAGGAAGCACTGGACTCCAGTTCAAGCTTTGTGACTTCTCTGTTCTTTAGGTGTATGGACTCCCTGCCACATAGAAACTAATCCAAAACTTAATTATCAACGAAAATAACCAGATACAAAAATAAGGAGAAAAATCTGTAAACTCTTCAGCATTTAACAAGGTAGAATTAAAGATGAAGAGAGTTGGTACAAAGTTGGTACAAAAAATGCTTTTGTTTTGTGCCCTAGCTTCTTGGGCTATGTGAAGTTCTGCTCTCGTAGTTATTTTTCAGTATTTCAACCTTAACCCTGGAATGGGCAAGAAAGAAACAATGAATTCTGCAGGAGGTTAAGAGCAATGGTGTTGGTAACCGCCCACGTTTGTTACGCTCCCTCTTCAGAAGGGTGTAAAAGTCGTTGTGGAAAGTACAGTATTCTAACTCCAAAATCCTTAATATTCCAGCCAGATTAAACTTGGCCAGAGGATATGGAGGGAGGACAACCCTTTATTCCTTTTTCTCTAGACTTGAGATCTGGGTTATTAATCCATTCAAAAACAAAACAAAACATTAGTTTCAACCACATGCATGGGTAAGGCACTATCCTCAGAAGTGAGCACGCACAGATAAAGGGATAAAGTGGGTAGAATGTGATGTGAGAAAAATACTGTAGGGGAGTTTGATGAGGGAAAGAAAACCTTCAGATGTTTAGGAGGCGTAACCTTGCAGGAAGCAGCTGTGAAAGAAAAGAGTGAGTTGGGTCCTGACGAGGAATAGATCTACTCCAGCACTGTTGGGTTGAGCAGGGTCGGATGGAATCGGGTGGCAGAACATCCTCAGAAAACAGTTTGGCTGAAATAGGAAAGATAGAGGAAGGCTTGTTCAGTCATGACCCCATTTGGGGTTTTCTTGGCAAAGATCCTAGAGTGGTTTGCCATTTCCTTCTCCAGCTCATTTCACAGATGAGAAACTGAGGCAAACAGGGTTAAGTGACTTGCCCAGGGTCACGCAGCTAGTCATTGTCTGAGGCCGGTTTTGAACTCAAGAAGATGAGTCTTCCTGCCTGCAGGCCTGGTGCTCTGTGCACTGTGGCGCCACCTAGCTGCCCTAGAGGAAGGCAATAAGCATTTATTTATTGAGTGCTTATTGTGTGCCAGACACTGGCAAGTGCTTTACAAATATTACCTTATTTTGGTCCTTACAACTTCCCCTTCCAGAGTAGGTGCTATTATCCACATTTTATATTAAACTGCTTTCAGACAAGTGATTTTGCTGTGTTCTTTCAGCTAGTAAGTGTCTGGGGCTGGACTGGAACTGAAGTCTTCTGACTCCAGGCTTGGCACTCCATCCACTAGGCCACTGACCTTAATTGCATAGTGATTCTACATTTCATTGAGGAGTAGAATAAAATGAAGTTGGAGAGCTAGTTTGGAGCAGCTGTGGAAGGCTTTAAACGTAAGGCTAAGGGGTTTATAGATTTGGATGATTTTTTCTAGGTATTCTTAATACCTTATTCATCTTTTTTTTTTTGTAACATTATTGCTGCTCCCAAAAAAATAAAAAGGGAAAAAAACTGTCCTGTAACAAGTAAACAGTCAAACAAAACACATTTGCACATTTGCCATGTCCAAGGTATTTGTCTTGTTCTGCACCTTAGGTCCGTCAGGCATCCCTTAAGGTATGGGCTTCATCACTGCTTCCCTTGAGTCATAGTTGGTTACAGGATTGATTTGAGTTCTCACACCCTTCCAAATGGTGGTTCTTTAAGGTATCATTACTGCCTAAATTATTCTGGTTCTTCTCATTTCCTTCTACTTTGGTTCATACAAGTCTCATTTGGAGGGTGTTGAGGATGGGTTGGAAAGGGAAGACGCTTGATTCAGGGATACCAGGTAGGAGGCATTTTACGATAGTCCAGGTTTTCACCTGGTTAATGTGAGATCACAGGCAGTGAGAGTCAAGAGGATGCAGACATGCAAGCCTGGAAGTAGAATCAACGAGACTTGGTAATTCATTGGACAAACGTTCAGAATATGTTAGTCTTTTTCGATTTGTTTTTCAGATCATCCTTTTTTTGTTGGCGTGCAGTATCATCCCGAGTTCTTGTCCAGACCAATCAAGCCATCTCCCCCTTACTTTGGCCTCCTGTTGGCCTCAGCTGGAAGGCTCACTCACTATCTCCAGAAAGGCTGCAGACTCTCTCCCAGGTGCGAATCATCCTTGCTTGTCTTTGGTGCCTTGTAGTTGGTTGCTAATGAGCTTAGAAGACAAGGCAAAAGGGAACACATGTGCCCTCTATTAGGTGGTTTTCTAATTTTGTGTATAGGTTTTTCCTCCCATGATCTAGATTTTTTCTCATCCAAGTTTTGTTATTCTTTGTTGAAGCATTTTTCTCTTTGACTTGTTTCTCCTGTGATCCAAAGTGTTTGGGCCACAGTGTCCCAGCTGTGTGGAGCAAGTAGACCTGGAGCATCTCAATCTCCATATCTAGGAAGGATTTATTGCTGCAAGAGGCCTAAATATAAAAATCATCATGCATCCTTCTCATTTTTCCAGAGATGGAAACTAAGTTCCAGAAAGAATAGAGTTTGACTGATGTTGCCCAACTATTGAGTGGCAGAGATAGTCTTGTTATCAGCTGGGCAACAATAGAATAGCTATAGTTTTTTGGAGAGCACGGTTACCATACCTTGTCATGTCTTGTCTGATACTGTGACTGAAATGCATATCTGAAACGCAAGCACCTTAGGAAGCAAAGCAAGGATGAAGGCAGAGGTATGAGGACTGTATCAGCATAGAGTTCTGGAGCAGATAGCAACCATGAGCAGGTGATATAAGGTGTGGTCTTTGTAGGAGATAGCTAATAGAATTCTCTGTGTTCTGCAGGGACACCTACAGTGACCGGAGTGGGAGCAGCTCCCCTGATTCTGAAATCACCGAGTTGAAGTTCCCATTAATAAATCATGACTGATGCCTGGTAACGTCCCATAACAATGTCGGTTTGCTTAGTTGGGTTTGTATTATAAAGACATGAGGCATAGGACGGGGGGGCACCACCCACCGTGGTGGGCACACCATGCATCTCCAACCACCACATCTTTTCCAGACAGAATTTAGGAAGGCATTGAGGTAGGACGTGCCTCAGAGAGATGAGCCTGCTGAGGAAACAGGAGTGGACACATGCCTCTTTCTATACACACAGCACATGTGGCATGCACTACAAAAAAAATTCTGTGAGGATGTCAGGTATTTCCAGCCTAGGAACAGGTGCTAATGACTACCAAGCCTATCTCTCATGGTAGTCCTGTGAGAAAGTTAGTTCCAAATATCATCTCCATTTTACAGATGAGGAAACCAAGGCATGGATCGAAGAAATGCTTTGCCCAGACTTACATAGCTAGCCGGGATATGAACTCAGATCTTTGCAGGAGTCAGCAAACTATAGCCCATGGGCTAAGAAATGACTTTGATGTTTTGAGTCAAGTTTTAATTATATTTTAAAATATAAAAATCATTCTTAACTCTCAGCTATGCAAAAACTTAGTGTGAATATAGTTTGTTGACCATGGTCTAGAGGATTGGAAGTCTTAAGGCCTCACTGCCTAACTCAAGGTTCTCCAATGGTGACAGAATTGAGCTAATAATAATCTGATATCTTTGGAAGAAAGTATTTTTTTTTGTGTTACAAAGGTCCTCAAACTGCTATTTCTTCTGAGTTCATGGCATTTAATCAGTTCAAGAAATGAGTCAGCTACAAATCTGAAGCAGACCTTGAATCCATCACATCCTTAGCTTTTTTTTTCTTTTTTTTTTTGTATCTGTTGAGTTGTAAGTTATACATGTTTTTCTGTAGGACTTAAAACGTTCTTCAGTTTTATATAAGTGGGGTGGCCAGGTGGTCATTAAAAAGAGCTGGCGTGGATATCTGGGAACCTCCATTTATGCTTGGAATGAGTAACCATCCGTCTTGTGTGTGTGTATATATGCTAACAACAGTAGACACCAGTCATTTAAAGGGAATCTAGGTTTAAAATTGTGACTCCTTGGCCAGAAGGCCCAGGTAAGTAGGCTCTACTTTTGTCAGAGCTGCTTACAGATGCTCATTGTGGTGAATGGACGGTGTTGGTCTAGCTTCTCTGAATTTCTGAATTTTGGCACCTTCTGCTTTGCTTTTGCCTATAATGATTTCAAGTACATAGGTAGATAGTTTGCTATCTAGAGCATTGATGCTGCAGTTGGAAATAAGTTAAACTTGATAGAATCATAAAATATTAGAGCTAGAAGAGGATCTTAGAGAACATCTTGTTCAATGTCCTTATTTTACAGATAAGGAAACTAAAAGCCCAGAAAGAACCTTTCACGTGATAAATATGGATGTGATAAGTCGAGTGCTCTCCCCTTGCCACCCCCCTGCCTCAGTCAGCCACTTCAGCAGACAGAAGTGGAACCACTTCACATGATAGGGGTAGATGAAGCTCCTGACCAAGCTCTGTCATATGCAGCAGAAGCTTTTGCAAGGGGAATAGGTAATAAGAACAGAGATGGCCAACCTACCTTGAAGACACCGTAATTTCAGGAACAGACAGATTGTCTTCTAGGGTGGACTAAGAACTGAAGCACTTAGAGCTCCCTGACGGGTGCCTCTGATTGAGCAGGGAACTTCCTGACCCTGAGTGGGTTCAAGCACCAGCTAGGCGACTTTCTGGCAGGGATGCTCTGCTGTGGAGCTTTTAGACCAGGTTCCCAAAGGTTCCGGTCTTGTTGGACTAGGTCCTGAATTCAGATTTGTTGCTACTGGTTTTTACGGGGAGGATGCCACAGGGGAGGAGGTGTAAAATGTCTTTTTCTCTTTGTTCAGGGACAATGCTGCCACAGGAGCCACTGGACTTGGATGGAATTTACAGCCTTGAATTCACTCTCAGCATTTATGTTTTTTAATTAAAATTATTTTATTACGGGGGAAAAATATTTCCCAAACTTTTGTCAGTTATTGCATGTCCCATCATGTAGACTTGAATGTTCCTCTCCTCCCTTCTGTAAGTCACTGCCCCATCTCAGAAGGAAAAACAGAAGGAAAGCTTCAGAGGCAATGGGTAGCAGGGATGACCTGGGGTAGCCCTTTGCTTGAAAAAGTACTATTTCTTTCTCCTTCTGCCACTGCTTGAGGTGCTGATAGGCCCTGCGTGCTCTAGTGTCCAGATAGCACAGGTCACAGGGCCACTTGAAAGCTATGCTTTATGATATAATTCAGACTGTCGCATGTTACCAGGGGAGAGGAAATCCAGGGAAGATTGGGATCAGCCCTGCCTGGGCCTAATAATGTACTTGGTGTGAAATCATGTGAAACACCATTAACCCTACAGCCTTGGGCTGCCTGTTCCAACCTGCCTCTAAGACCGGGGGAGTCCTCCTTGCATCAAGGGGTGGCTTTCAAAAGAAACATGGAACTGCCTTTCAGGCTCCTGGAGGAGGGTGACAAGCTTTGCCTTTTTAAAAAACAAAAAAAAAAGTGTGGGATGAGCTCTTCCCAAGTGGTGTTAATGTAAGTGTAAGATGCTATTTTCTTACGTGCTGTAACTAGGGGTGGAGCTGCCTTCCCATAATCCTCTAGCCAGACTTTGTGTATTTTGTCAATGGAATAAAAACACAACTACCCAGTTCTTGTCTTATGTCTTCAGTGATTGTGTTTTACTTTACCTGATAAAGTATCTATGCATGACCATAAGCCACCATGTATCAGTATAGACATGAAGGGGTTTCAGACTGGATTCTTCCTAAGGGAACAGGTGCATGGATACATGTGGCTGACCAAACAGAGGGGACACTCCCAGAAGTGCTGACACTTGGAGGGAACAGAGGGCTCCACTAGGAAGAGCTAAGAACACTGGGTGAATGTTGCAAAGAGGTAAACTTTGACTCCCAGATCTCTTTGACGAGTGTTTATTAAGCTTCTGCTGCTAAGGCACAGAAAATAAAAAGTCGAGTGTGGTCCCTCACAAGGAGCTCACATTCTTTTCAGTGAGACAGCACACAGACACAAAGCATACGCAGGATAGTCATTTAATGGGGTGAAGAGGGAAGGGAGGAGTCAGGAAAGGCTTTCTGGAAAAGGCACCTGTCACCCAGCTTTGAGGGAAACCGAAGCTTCTTAAGAGGTGAGTGTTCAGGGAGGGCATCCCAGCATGGGGGACAGACATGCAGATGTCGAGAAAGGAGTGGGATGACAACTGTAAGGACTTGAGTGGGTAAAGGGAGTAGGATGGATAAGGTTGGAGCCAGGTTGTGAAGGGCTCTAAATGTAATGCGTAAAAGGAACAGGGAGTCACTTAGCAGGAGCGTCATGCTTGAGGAAAATCCCTTGGGCAGCTAGGTAGAGAAAACAAATTGGCTTGGGGAGACCTAATGGGAGACACTTGGAGTAGTCCAGGTGGGAGGTGACAAGGGCTTGTCCAAATGTGATCAGTCAGTCATCTCTGGAGGCCACAGGTCATAAACAGACCTGAAGTCTTCAAGTGAATTTGGAGGATTCCCTTGCTGGATATGCGATGGAGGATTGCTACCTGGATACAGGGTGGGCTTGAGAGATTCTAGGTTTTGTGATCTAGGCTGTTCCATAGGTCATGGAGCTAAAGCTAGGAGAGACTTCAGAAGTCATTTAATGCAACCCTCCATTATTTTAAAGATGAGGACACTGGGGTCCAGGAAGGCTATGACTTGCCTAACTAGGGCAGTAATTGTCAGAACTGAGATTTGCTGACTCCTAAGCCAACGTCCTTTCTGTTATATCACCTCTGACTCCAAATGCTGTTTGGGCCTTCTTGACTCCCTATGACTTTGCCAGTATTACCCGTTCCAAATCTCTTCTTGCCCAAAATACAGCCACCTTTAACTAGCAGGTGACCTGACCCTAATCTTTTAGGAAGTTCATTCTTCCTACCTCTCCACTGCTGGTGTCTGATTAATTTCTGCACATGTGCTTTTAATACCATCCACTTCCACTTGCCCCATCATCTCATGCATCTTAAATCTTTTCTTTTCCACTCACTCCCATCTACTGACAAATGCACTTAAACCTTCCCATTCTAGAAAGGTCTTCCCTTGAATAGCCTTTTTCCAGCTACCACCCTCTTTTCTCCTTCATAACTAAACTTGAAAAAGGTTCCTATCCCACATTCTTACTTAACAGCAGCTAGGTGGCACAGTGGACAAGAGTGCCTCCTGGTCTGCACTTAGTGAAGACCTGGCTTCAAAACCAGCCTCTGACACTAGCTGTGTAAGCTGAGCCAGTCACTTAACCCTCTTTGCCTCAGTTTACTCATTTTTAAAATGAATTGAAGAACTCTGCCAAGAAAAACCCCGAATTGGGTCAGAGGTGACGTGACTAAATACAACTGAACAACAAATTCTTAGTTTTTTCTTCAACCCTTTGCTAAAATTGCTCCCACCCTCACTGTTCTACTGAAACTACTTTCCAAGGTCTTCAGTGACGACCTTCCTAACTGTTGGATCCAGTGATCTATTTTACCCCATTTCTGGCATCCTTCCACAAATGTTTTCCTCCTTTGGCTTCAGAAACCCTGTATGCTCCTGCTCCCTCATGTCTGATCTCTTCCTCCATGGGCTCCTATAAAGATCTCACCTGACCAGTTTCACTGCTGTCGCTTCAGCTAGCATTTCCTACTCTGACGCCTCCTACATCTATTACCACTAGTCCTAATTTTTCCCCAGACTTCAGCCCTGCATTGATTTCTATTTGTTTTTAGGACAATTCCCCCTGCCAGCACTTCCAAAACTGAACTCACCTTTCCCCCAAACCTGTTCGGTCTCTTGTGGCACCTCTATTCATTCAGTTTCCTGCTCAAAATCTTTGTCCTCTTCCTCCCCCCGCTCCCAATAACCTCTTACTATTTATCTGGATTTGGCAACATCCCCTTCCTCTTTTCTCATTTCAACCACCTTAATATGAGGCTCCAGACTGCCACTGACATGAACTCTATTACAACAGGTAGTGAATAGGGAGGCACTTCTTACATATGTCAATCATGTCGTTCCTTGTCTCAAAAATCTTTCATGGTTGCCCTCTGTAAAATTCAAACTTGTCTGCCCTCCAAAATCTGGAGTGAAGCTTTCAGCTCCAGTGCCTCCCTTCTCCACACACTATTCAGATACCTGGATCACCTGGATTCGCCCTGCTTTTTCTTTACTGTTCTCTGTGCCTCACTGGACTGTCCATCAGGACTCCACTTTGTGCCTCTCTGTATTTAGGTAATATTTTGGGCTGTCATCCTCCACCCCACCCCCCACCAGCCTATGAGGTCCATGAGGACAGTATTCCATCTAAATTTTATTAGGGTAAAGCCATGAGTTATGTTCCTAGGTAATTAAGACACATAGTAAATGTTTGTTGGATGGGACTGATAACTGGGCTCTCCTTGGTTTAAGAGATAGGACTGAGTCTGGTTCTTTGAGTTCGGAAAGGCCAACTCTATACCTAAAGTATCTTCCTTGGGAATTTTGAAGAGAGCTGGGGGGCTGAGCGTTGAGGCTGCCCAGTGACCCTGGGTCTAGGACCCGGGTCAGCTGCTCCTGAAGTCACAACCATTACTGGCCCAGATATGACTGACTTTATTAAAGAGCTTTGCAAAGAACAATTCCCAGCAGGCCTGTGGAAGGAGCAGCTAGTGATGGCTATCGCATGAGAACATAAGTGCTTCATGGACAAACCTACGCTGGCTTCCCAGCTTCCCAGCTTCCTCCCTCAGGGGGCTCCGGGATCCCGAAGTTGTTGCTTGAAGATGAAGGAAAATTGGTAGGCAGTGCCAGCTTTCTCAGAGCTGAGGCTGAGAGAAGTTTCCCCTGAAGTGGAGGATTGATAATGAGTCATTTGAAAAGTGACTTTTCCATGCCCCCCACCTGTGCCTGTCCTGGTATAGCACTTCACCACGCTGATTTCAAACAGCTGACAACCATCAGGGAGGGGCCAGTGGGGGAGCCTGCCTAGGGGCTGCCCCGCTGAGGGGCCTGAGCATGAGTCGGAGCGCTTTTGGAAGAGATGCGTGCTGCGGTTTGCTGCGGCCCCTGCCTCCGGGGTGTGGGTCGCAAGGCCTGCTACATGATGCAGCAGACGCAGGAGGAGGGCTGCCGGCACAGCCGTCGGCACAAGCCCCGATTCAGCTGTTCCTGGAGATGCTCTTTCTCCATGGTCAGGACACTCACCCTTTTGTGCAGCTTGTTCAGCTCTGCGATCCATTTCTGAGGATACACAAGTCAGTTAGGGACGGGCAGCCTATCTGCAGCTCTGCACTTCCATTGCCAGCCTGCTAACTCTTCTGACCTGGACCTGGAAGGCTCTCCTCACTGCTCTGCCTGCACTTCTCCTTCCTTCCCCCTCCGATCCTCACAGGCTGTGCTGCTCCCTGCACCACTTGTCACCCTGCTCTACATCGCTCCTCTACAGACCGCTCGGCGTCTCCCTACTGCCTACTGAGGCCAGGGCACACTTCGGATCCTGCCATTCCAGACTGTACAATCCACTTCCAACCTATGTATTCAACCTTACGTTACCGACCCCTCTCACAGGCTTGCTGTATGTTCCAATCAAAATGGCCTTCCTCTCCCTTCTCAGTGCTAGTCCAGCTCTCACCACTCTTTCCATCAGGCTTCATGCCATCCCCCACACTGGAAGGATTTCCTCCCCACCACTATCCTGGCCACTCCCCTCAACTCCCACCCAATTCCGACCTTTTAAAGTCCATCCTTTCAAATATTAAGTACTTCATTCTATCTTCTTGAACCTCATGTTTGAAGCTTTTAGACTGAGGTCCATTGAGAGGGAAGGGACTTGTTCAAGGTCACTTGGCCAGCCCGCAGGAATCAGCCTGGTCTCCTGAGGCCAGGCCAGCATTTTCTCCACTGCCTAACCCTGGGTAGGCCCTGACACCAAAGCCTCAGCTCATCTGCTACATGCTGCCCTCAGAAGACTTGTCTCCCCTTATGGTTTCATCACTTTGCTTTTCAATGACTTCCTTCGTCCAGGAAGGTTTCCCTGACACTGGTTGGAAACAGCTGTCTCCCTTTGAACGCACATAGCCCTTGGCTTGCACTTCTGTGGGGGGGCTTGCCCGTATTGTGCATTAAGAATTACCTGGCTATGTAGGTGGTATCACAGCCACACTGTAAAGTTTTATCTATATGCTGTTTCTCCCCGCTGCTGGGCAGGGAAAGCACATCATGAATGTTTAACGAAGCAATGCCTAGACTAATACTGGTCACTGGCAGGGCCCAGGGACCAAGGCAGAGTGGGGAGTGGAGCCCTAGGGCCCACGTTTGATTCTTGTTCTAACTGCCTGTGTGACCTTGGATAAATCCCTTCTCCTCTCTGAGTCTCAGTTTCTCCATCTGTAAAATGAGAAGACCTTATGATTCTATGCTCCTATGTCACCTCTGCTCAGGAACAGGCCACCAGTTACCTGCCTGCACCACTCCTGAATGGCACTGCCAGAAAGTGGGCCCTGGATGCTGCCGTCACGCCGCAGGAACACTTCCCCCAGGTCAGTCTCATAGAGAAGCGGTTCCAAGCAGGACTTTGGCCTGTGCACGGTGAGGCGGATCACTTTGAGCAGGTTTTTGTTACTGCCCCCTGCCTTGACCACAGGGATGAAGGTGAGTGTGTAGGCATCGGGAAACACCTGGGGCTTGAATCCCTGCAGGATGGAGTCCACCAGCAGCCGCACTCGATCCTCATCATGGTGGCCACAGCGGATACCTCGCACGAGCCCACTGTCCTCAACACCCACAAAGAGGCTGCCACCCTCGCTGTTGAGGAAGGCACAGACGTAACGGCGAACATGATGCTTCAGCGCCAAGTTCAGGTATTCGCCGCCCCCGAGTTTGAACTCCATGTTGCGCGTTTCATTACCCAGGAAGGTGCCGTGGAAGAGCCTCTCCTGCCCCACAATCTCTTGGTGCACGATGGCACTGTCTGAACGAGTGGCACAGGGCAAGCTTGGATCATGAGTTCGGAAGCCCTTGGCAGGTGGGGTGGAGGCTGTGGTGGCAGAGGGCCAATCTGATGACAGCCCAGTGCTGGGCCGGGATGGGACTGGTCGGGAGGCATGGCTGTGGCTGTGGTCGTAAGAGCCATAGTTGTGGATGCTGCCATCATCTGTGGGCTGGAAGCTCTGGAGGGACAGGAGGGGAAGGGGGCCTGGGGAACAAGCAGGGAGTTCCCATTCTCCAGAGCATGCAAGGAGGGGTTTAGCTCCAGAAATATCCTCTAGCATAAAGTTTATTCCTCCCCCTCTTTAGATTCTGGCTGGGAAGGAATAAACTAGGCCTCTCTGGTCACCACCCAGGCCTGTTCCTTGAAGGGTAAGCAGGGACAGTTCCACTGTTAGAATTTCCCTAGGAAGGGCTTTCTTGAAGGGGGCAGGAGGGGAAGGGTCCAGCTTCTACAACCTGGGGCTTGTAGGAGTTTGGGAGGGGGCAGCAAGCTATCCCTAGGGTTTTGGCAGAATCCCAAGCCTTAGGCCAGTCTAGGTTAAGTAAGGTCTTGGGTTTATTAACCATTGTTGCCCCTCACAAGGGAAGTAGATGAGTGGGAGTACTTAGATCTTATCTCTTTTCTTGGACTCCTTTACACCCCTCAAAAAGAAGAAAGGGTATGACATAAATGGGACTCCTTGGGGACCTGGATGGTGAAACTCTCTGCCTTCCAAGGCAGCCCACTCTACTGTGGGAAAGTTGTGCTAGGAAGTTTTTCCTTACATCAAGCCTAAATTTACTTTATAGCAACTTCCATCCAATTGAATTCATTCCTAAAATTCCCTTCAGGCCTGGGTCATAGCTTTGCCACATGTGGGAAGCGATCCTATCAGCCAGTCAGGTGACCTTCTTGATTAAAAATGAATGAGCATAAACCCCTATAATGCTTCACAGAATTCTGGAATTTCACATCATCTATTCCAACTTCCACCCAAAGAAAGAGTTCCTTCTAAAATCCCCCGGATGACTCTTGTAGTCTTTGTTTAAAAATCTCTGGTATGGGGAACTTTCTATGTCCCAAGGCAGCCCATCCACTTTTAAGGCATCTGATCATTGATCAAAGGTGGGAAAGCTTAAGAGACTGTAAGCAAACATGCACATGTGAATCCTAAGTAGTGTGTGAGTATGCTGAGGTTGCTTACTGATGGGATTCAGTGTGGATATTCCTTGCCTTCGTAGGACCAAAAAGAACTGAATTTGAACCTTGTATGATCATGGACAAGGCATTTACAATTCTCTGAACTCCAGCTTCCTCAGCACTTTTTGAGGATCTCACAATTTTGTTATGATGGTCGTTCATCATCTTAAAGCACCATGGAAATTCCAGCAATCACTATTATCACTTTGGCTTGATCTAAGGCAAGATCTTTAACTTGGAACCATCCCAAAATGGAATGGGTTGCTCCAGGAGGCAGTCTCAAGGAAAAGCCTGGGTGACTGTTTGCTGGAGTTGTCATGGAATGCTGTTTAGTTGTGGGTTAGACTGGATGACTCCTCTGCCAACTCTGTGAGACTGTTATAGAAGGATCTTCTCCTATACCTCAGGTTTCACATGGTCAGTGCCCACTGAATGGGTAACAAGCTGCCAACACCTGCTCTTGGATCAGGCTTTCTGAGTCCCTCTCCTGGCACCAGCAAAACGCACAGGTCTCTACCCCATTGCCCCTATCAGTCCCAGATTGCTCTTTAGGTGATGGTGAGACCTAGGTAGTTCTGGTCACTTTGTCTCAGATCTCATGCCCAGGTCTCTTATGCCAGTAAGGTTTACAAGGTCCAATTCTTCAGGCGTGGAAGCTTTTGGAGGACAAAAGTGGGGGACACTAGGCATTAGCAGCTAACACATCCCGTATCAAGCTCTGACCTGGAAGGAATTATAAGAGTAGGTGGAAGTTGCTAAAATGAAGGCTGAGACACGATGTAAGGAAAACCTCCAAACACAGCTTTCCCAAAGGGATAGCTCTAACAGGCAGCACGTAATCCCCATGTAGCCATTGCTGGGTGACTGCTTATCAGGAAAACTATGAGGGGATTCTTTTTTAAATGTGGTCTGTGAAGACCTTCCCAACTCTGAGATGTGATTTTGGGAAGTTTATCTTTACATTAAGCCAAAATCTGATTTCCTGTACTTTATATTCATTGTTTCCAGGTCATCCTGCTGGGACTGAGCAGGACAAACCCATTCCTTCTTTTACATGACAGTCATTCTGCTATTTGACTCTTAGATTGTTTCTTGGCATCCTTCTTGATCTTTAGTTGTTTGAACTCTGCCCTTACTACTGATCAGTTTTCCTTTGAAATCTGTTCCCTTCTTATCTCCCCTGCCCTCCCTCCTCCCTCATGACTTTGTTCTCTTTTTCTCCATTTCATAAACTTTCCTCTCCCCTTCCTCCTCCCCTCCACCTGCCCCATCATGGTCTCTCTTCCCTTAGAACACTGACAGATTGGGAGCAAAACACAGGCACTGCCAGATGTGAACCTCAGGCTCTGGCAGGGATGTGATGGCTCAGTCAGCTTAGACCATAGCAGGGGACTCCCCTTCCCCCACCCACCACCTCTGTCTGCATTCCCCTTTCTCTAGAGATGGGGTAACTGGGAATAGACCAGAATAGCCAAGGTGAGAGCCTAGGAGGAGGCCAGGAACAGCCCCCTTTACTCCAGCAGTCAGACAGCAGGATAAGGGAGTATAAGAGTGTCCACTTGGGGAGAAGGGGGTTCTGTGATTATACACTATTCCCCAGAATAGAAGGAATCTTTTTTCCCACGGCTAGCCTCATGCCTCACCAACAAACTCGCTAAGAGTTTGCTAAACTATCATCATTTGCAGAATTTTCCCAAGTGATTGTTTTTCCAAAGCACTGCATGGGCTAAGGGCTGAGGTTTTTTTCCAAGATGCATCTTGGGGCACCTACCCGATGCCAATATAGATAGCTGCAGATTAAGCTTGTGCTCACCCCCCACACCCCTGCTATAGCCCTGCCCATCCTACCTCTCTGGTGAAGAAGATCCGTGGGCCCTCACTCACTGCCAGCATCTTGCCCCTTGCCACGAGGTCCTTTAGAAGCACATGTTCCTCGGCTGCCTGCTGTAACTGCTGGGCCACAGTACTGGAAGCTACCGAGGTGGGTACCTGGATTAGGGCATGGGCACGGCGATGCTTCTTTACCACCCTGATAGCCTCCCGTTCCAGTGGCAGGTGCAGACGTTCAAACATGTCCCGCAGCAGACAGGAGAGTACTGCCCCTGAGAATTGCGGGTTCAAGTGGCTCACGTACAGGGTGTGCAGAGGAGGGGGCATCTTGGAGAGGGGGCCATCAGGAGGTGGCTCTTCTGGTGGGGGCTGCACATGGAGGGGCTCCCCTGAGGGTCTTCCTTCGAGGGTCTCTTTTGAGATTGTCTCTTTTGCCTGCATCTTCAAGGAAGGCTCTTCCTTTGAGTTCCTGGAGGGAGATTCCCCAATGGGATTTTCTGTTAACATCTCTAGGTCTGTCCCTGCTATAGGTATCTCTATGAGGGACTCCCAGGAGAAGGTATCTGATAGAGTTTCTCCTGATGGAGTTTCTACTTGCTGTGTTTCTTTGGGGATTTTTGAGGGAGTTTCTTTGGGTATCTCCTCTAGGGATTCCTCTGTAAAGGTCTTTTCCAAGAGCGTTTTCATGAAGGACTCCCAAGAGTCTGTTCTGGTCTCTTCTGTTGGAATCTGTCCTTGGGATGTCTCTGTGGGGGTCTCTTTGGGGGTGACCTCCCCTATTGAAGTTGGCCTCCAGAGTGTTTCTTTGGGGATCAGACCCTGAGGTGTTTCCATGAGGGTCTCCTTTGGAGAGGGTTTTGTGGAGCTTATCTCTAAGAGTGACTTTTGGTTCTGGAGAATGCCCACTAGTTCCTCTCCTATAGTCACCTTCTTCATTCCCCAGTCCTCCTACCCCTAAGGACTGTGCTCTGTGCCTCTGGGTCTCAAAGATTCAGAGAAGACTGAAGTAGATGAGCAGCTGTGCCCTGGACTGGGGCCAGCAGGACAGGGAAGCTTTCTGGGGGAAGCCCACACACTTTCCAGGGATGGTGAGGCTGCCAAGTGACAGGCTGGAAGGAGCAAGGATGGGCCCCAGCTGGGCCTGGCCCCTTTTGGCTCCCAATCTCGGGTAAGGAGAAGGTAGAAAGGGAGAAATGATGGCCTGATGGGGAGCCCCTACAGTGTGGGGCCTTGCTCCGGCTTGGGTCCTAGGGAACAAAAGAAGACAGTGTAAGGCTGAGGAGGCTTTAAAACTTCCCCAGAAAAGTTGAGAGAGGTGATTGGATGTACTCCAAAGAGGGCTGACCTTGAGAGTCAGATGACTTGGGTCTGAATCCCAGTTCTGCCACTAGGACCTAGAGCACATCACTTAAGGAATCTGAGCTCAGAGAGGTTACCAGTAAAGCAAATGGCTAGAAATAGCTGAATCTCATAGTTGGAAGGGAATTTGGAGATTTCCTAGTCAGACTTGTAGTAGCCCCCAGTCTTTGCTTGAAAACCTCTAGTGAACCGGAATCCACTATTTCCTAAACTAATTATTAGATGTTTTCTCTTGCACCAAACAAGTAGTGTAGTAACATTAGAGAAAGAAGTGGATTTGAAGTGGGTAGAGGCGTGACACAGTGAAAGGACCACTGGCTATGGCTTCTGATGACCTGGCTTCAACCCTGCTTCAGCTACTATGACCGTAAAGCAAATCAAAGTAACTTCCAGAGTCCAAGTGTCCTCAACTGCAAAACTAAGGGGGTGGGGAGGTAGGCTAGATGGCCTCTGGGGTCCCATCAGAGTACGGATCTATAATCCAAACACCTTGATTTAGACTTCACTTCTGCTATTTTTAAAAAAATCTGTATGACTCTGGGCAAGCCATTTTACCATTCTAGGCCTCAATGAATTAGATGATCTCTTAAATTCCTTGCCTGTTCCAAATCCTATGATTTGAAATCTGCCTGCAGCTATAACATGTATCCATTGTTCCTAGATTTGCCCTCTGGGGCCTAAGCAGAAAAATTCTAATCCTTCTTCTTTAGGACTACTTTAAAAACTTGAAGACATTATATATCCCTCTTCCACCCCCTCCTGAATCACTGCTGTCATGGCAGTGGGACTTGCAGAAGTCAATGAAACTATGAACTACCTTGAGCAAGGTTACCAAGATGGACAGGTCCCAGTGGAGAGAGAGATCTGACAAAAGGTGATTCACTGGAGAAGCAAACCACTCCAGTGTAATTGCCAAGAAAACCCCACAAACTGTATTAAAATGTTAAAAGAGATGACATTGGAAGATGAGCCCCTTGGGTCAGAAGGGATCCGACCTGCTCTTGAGAAAGAGTGGAGGACAACTACAGGTAGCTCCAGAATTAATGAAGAAGGATGCTCAGCTGCAGAGGCATCTGGCAACCAAAGGAAAATCTGATGCTGTAAAGATCAATATTTTAGGAACCTAGAATGTAAGATCTAAGAACCAAGGTAAGCTGCATATGGTCAGACAGGAGATGGAAAGATTCAACATCAATAGCTTGGGTGACAGTGAACTTAAGTTGATGGGAATGGGTGAGTTTTATTCAAGTCGATGACTACATATACTACTGTGGGTAAGAGTCCCTTAGAAGAAAGGGAGTAGCCCTCAAAGTCAATAAAAGGGTGAGAAAAGCAGTATTAGGGTATAATCTCAAAAATGACAGAACCATTTCTGTTTGAATCCAAGGCCAACTGTTCAATATTACAGTAATACAAACCTATGCTCCAACCTCTGATGCTGAGGAGGCCAAAGTTTCTCAGTTCTATGAAAACCTACATCTTCGAGAAGTAACACACACAAAAAAGATATCACATTCATCAAAGGGAATTGGATTGCTAAAGTAGGATAACTGGAATAACAGGAAAGTTTGACCTTCTAGTACAAAATAAAGCAGGGCAGAGACGAATAGAGTTTTATCAAAACTTGTTGGTCATAGCAAACACTCTTTTTCAATAACTCCCAAGGCAACTCTGCACATGGACATCCCCTGATGGTCAATACTGAAATCAGATCAATTACATACTTTGCAGCCAAAGGTGAAGAAATTCTATACAGTAAATTAAAACAAGACCTAGAGGTGACTGTGACTTGTTGTGAAATACAGACTTACATTGAAGAAAGTAGGGAAAACCATCAGACAACACAGGCATGACCTAAATAACGTCCCTAATGAATATGAAATGGAAATGAAGAATATATTTAAGGGATTAGATCTGGTAGATAGTGTGCCTGAAGAACTGTGGCCAGAAGTTCACAATACTGTGCAAGAGGCAGCAACAAAAAAAATCCCAAAGAAAAAGAAGAGCAGGAAAGCAAAATGCTGTCTGATGAAACTTCACAAATAGCTCAAGAAAGAAGGAAGGCAAAAGTAAAGACAAAGCTATACCCACATGAATACAGAATTCCAGAGAATAGTTTTTAAAATGAACAATGCAAAGAAATAAAAGAAAACAACAGAATGAGAAAGATAAGAGATCTCTTCAAGACAGTTAAGAGATATCAAGGGAACATTTCATGCAAAAATGGGCATGATAAAAGACAAAAATGGTAGGGACTTAAAAGAAATTGAAGAGCTTAAGGAGAGATGGCAAGAATTTACAGAAGAATTATACAAGAAAGATGTTAGCATCACCAATAATCATGATGGTGTGGTTACTGTTTGATCATCCATGTAGTTAACCATCCATGTAGTTAAATGGGCCTTAAGAAGCATTGCTAACAATGAGTCTAGTAAAGGGGATGAAATTCCAACTAAGCTGTTTTAAACTCTAAAAGATGAGACTGTTAAAGTGGTGCATTCAATATGCCAGCAAATTTGGAAAACTCAAGAGTCGTCACTGAATTGCAAAAGATCAGTATATGTCCCAATCCTAAATAAGGGCAATGCCAAGGGATGTTCAAATAACTGAGCAATTGCACTCATTTCACATGCCAGCAGGGTTATGTTTAAGATTTGGTGAGCTAGGGTTCAGCAATATGTGAACTAAGAACTACCAGAAGAGCAGGCTGGTTTTCAAAGAGGTAGAGGAACTAGAGACCAAATTGTCAACATCTGCTGGATTATGGAGGAAGCAAGGAAGTTCCAGAAAAACATCTACTGCTTCACTGACTACGATAAAGCCTTTGACTGTGTGGATCACAACAATATGTGGCAAGTTCTTAAAGAGATGGGAGGGTACCAGATTATCTTGTCTCCTGAAGAGACAAGAGGAACTGAACTGTCTGAGGGTCAAGAAGCAACAGTTAGAACTGAATATGGAATTGATTGGTTTAGAATTGGAAAAAGGGCATGATAAGGCAATATATTGTCACCTTATTTAACTTATCTGTAGAGTACATTATGGGAAATGCCAGAAAAATCAGAATTAAGGTTGTTGGGAGAAATATCAACAATGTCAGATATGCAGAAGATACCTCTCTGATGGTGGAAAGTGAAAAAGAATTAAGAATCCTCTTGATGAGGGTGAAAGAGGAGAGTATAAAAGCTGGCTTGAAGCCAAAAAACTAAGATCTTGGCAAGTGGCCCCATCACTTCCTGGCAAATAGAGGGTAGAGAAATGGAAGCAGTGTCAGATTTTATAATCTTGGGCTCAAAAGTCACTGCAGATGGCAACTGCAGCCATAAAATTAAAAGCTACTTGCTCCTTGGAAGGAAAGTTATGGTAAATCTGGACAGCATACTAAAAAGCAGGGACATCACCTTTCTGACTAAGGTCTGTATAGTCAAAGTTTGATTTTTCCAGTAGCAATGTATGGCTGTGAGAGTTAGATTATAAGGAAAGCTAAGTGCCATAGAATTGATGCTTTTGAACTGTGGTGCTAGAGAAGACTTTTGAGAGTCCCTTGGATAGCAAGGAGATCAAATCAGTTGATATACTATTCACTGGAAGGTCAAATGCTGAGGCTGAAACAAATATTTTGGTGACATAATGAGAAAATTAGACTCATTGGAAAAAGATCCTGATGTTGGGAAAGACTGAAGGCAAAAGGAAGGAAAAGGTAAAAGATACAATAGAAGATGAGATGGATAGATAGTGTCATGGAAACAATTAACTTCAAGAGATAGCGGGGAATAGAAGGGCCTAACATGCTATAGTCCATGGGGGTCATGAAGAGTCAGACATGACTGAATAACTGAACAATTCCTTTTTCTCAAGTCATCTCCTTTACAGATGAAATACTCCCAGTTCCTTCAAATGACTCTTATATGTTTACTTATATGATTACTTTTCTAAATTACACATTTTTTTAATCAGCAAAAATCTGCCTTAACCTTCCTCTCCCTAATTAAGAACTAAAGAAAATTAATCAAAATCAATGTCTGCATTGGTCATATCCAAACAATATTTTTCTCATTATACTCTTTCAGACCACTTTATCAGGAGGTGAGTGGTATGCATCAACATTAATCTTCTGTAATAATAGTTGGTTATTACACTGATTAAAATTCCTAATTCTTTCAAAATGGTTAACTTTTACTGGATTATTTTGGTTGTATAAATTGTTCCCTTGGTTCTGCTCACTTTACTCTGAATCGGTTAATAAAAGTCTTTCCAGGTTTCTCTGAAGTTATCTCATCATTTTTTACAGTACAGTATTATCCCATCATATTTATATATCAAAAGTTTTTCAGCCATTTTCTCATTTATGGACAGCCTCTCAGATACCCATTCTTTGCCACCTCCAAAGATATATATATATATATATATATATATATATATATATATATATATTAATTTTTTGTGAATATTTAGACTTCGTTTTGCTTGGGACCAATCCCTTAATTTATCTACATTTCCTCTTAATTCTTGCTCCCCCCTTCTCCTGCTTCCCTCCTATTCCCCTTTGAGTGAGATTTCTGTATCCAATTCTATGTGTATATATGTATTTTTCCTTTCTTTAATCTGTTCAGATGAGAATGAGGTTAAAATGTTCACTGCTTCCCTCACACCCTCTTCCTTGTTTGTATAGTCTACAATTTTCACCAATTTTCCTCATCCTATCTCTTTCTTTCCTTCTTTTAAGATCATCACATCATAACAAGACCACTCCTAGGACTTGTCTAATTAGATGATGACAAGTTTCAGAGAAGATACATGTATTATCTACCATATCTTAATGTAAGTAGTTTATCCTTATTTAGTCACTTGTCACTATTCTTAAATGTCTGCCTTTTTATATGTCTCTTTATTCCGGTGTTTGAACTTCAAAATTTCTCTGCAGCTCTGGCCTTTTCATCTGGAATGGTTGGAATTCCTTGATTTCATTCAAAGTCTATTTTTTTTCTCCTCTATGATTAAACTTAGTTTTGCTGGTAAGTTACTCTTGTTTGTAAGCCCACATCCTTTAGCGTATCGAATATTTCATTTCAGGTTCTCTGCTACTTTATAGTATTGGTTGCAAAACTGAGATTCTGACTATGCCTTCTTGATACTTGAATTTTTTTTCTGCCTGTTCTTAGCATTTTTTCTTTGTTCTTGAAGTTCTGGATTTTGACCATGATGTCCCTGAGAGTTTTCATTTTGAAGTTTCTTTGAGGGGAGTCAAGATGGCAGAGTGATTGGTAATTGCTATCTTCCTCCCCTTGTTGACCTTGATGAGCCCAGAGAATATCTCCCTGGGAAAAACCCTGGGACAGTGGGAGCAGCAGAAGGGGTAAACACTCAGCCCATGAGGCTAGAAAGATCACTAAGGAGGGTTCCTCTTGCTGTGGCTGAAGGGGACCAGTGTAGGATGAGAGCTGTCCCAAACAGCCCCACCTCAGCAAACCGGGAGAAGATCCTGAATCCCAGGGAGGTGAAGCCAGCCAACACCAGGCCCCCAGGTGTGCCTCAGCACCACAGTGGAATTGGGAAGATACTAGTGCAGACAGTTGAGATTTGCTATGCTTTACCTCAGCAGAGGAGCCTCCGGCATCAAGACAACTCCTTCCCTACACTTTAAGCTAGCTCCAGGGTAACTGTGGGGAAAACCCAAAAAAACCTCATCTGACCTTTGCTTTAAAACACCAGCCAGCTCAGCACCAGATAAGCTGCAGCATTTCAGTTTCTAGCTGAAAGAACTAGAGGCCACAACACATAAAGCCTCAATTTTTGGCACAAGAACTGTGGGACAGAGCTTCCTGTGCTACAGATGCAGAGATCTACTTTAAAAGTAAGGAAAAATGTTATCATCATGAATAAGAAACAAAGCAGAAAAGACCACAGAATCTTTCTATGGGGACAAGGACCAAAACACAAATACCAAAGAGGTCAGCATTGAGACTGTACTCCCATCTGAAACTTCAGAAGGGAATATCAACTTGTCTGAAGAGCCTTCTTGGAAGACCTCTGGAAGAATTTTAAAACTCAAATTAGAGAAATAGAAGAAAAACTGGCCAATGGTTTTAAAAATATGAAAAAAGAATTCACTGAAGAGAACAACTCCTTAAAAAGGAAAATTGGACAAATGGAAAAGGAAGTACAAAACCTAACTGGCGAAAATAACTACTTAAAAAGAACAATTGGACAGATGGATAAGGAAATGCAAAAGTTAACTGAAGAAAACAACTTGATAGAAAATAGAATCGGACAAGTAGAAGCTAATGACTCTATGAGACATCAAGAATCAGTCAAACAGAATCTAAAGAACGAAAAGATAGAAAATGTAAAATATCTAGTTGGAAAAACAACTAACGTGGAAAATAGATCCAGGAGAGAAAATCTAAGGATTATTGGTCTACCAGAAAGCCATGATTAAAAAAAGAGCCTGGATAACATCATCCAGGAAATCATTAAGAAAACTGCCCAGAAGTCCTAGATCCAGAGGGCAAAATAGTCATCGAAAGAATTCACCATTCACCTCCTGAAAGGGACCCCAAACTAAAAACACCAAGGAATATTGTTGCCAAAATCCAGAATTATCAAGTGAAGGAGAAAATACTGCAGGCAACCAGAAAGAATTCAAATATTGAGGAGCTACAGTCAGGATCACAAAGGACCTTGCAGCTTCTACATTAAAAGATTTAAAGAATTGGAATATGATATTCTGTAAGGCAAAGGAGCTGGGATTACAAACAAAGATTAATTACCCAGCAAAGTTGAGCTGAATATTTCAGGACAGTCAATAAAATAAGGAATTTCCAGATCTTCCTGATGAAAAGGCTAGAACTCAATAGAAAATCTGATCTTCAAATGTAGGTCTCAAGAGAGGCATAAAAAGGTAAACGGGGGAAAAGAAAAACTTGTAACACAATATGGACAAACTGTTTACATCCCTATAAGGGAAGATGATACTTGTTAATCTTGAGAATTGTATATTTATTATGAAATGTAAAAGGGATATGCATTGATAGAGGAAGTGGGTATAAATTAAAGGGTGTGATGATAACAAATGTGATTTAAGTGTGCAAAGGGATTGTAATGGGAGATGTGAAAAGGAGGAGGCAGGAAAAAACAAATTCCATCACAGGAAGAGCCACAGGGTAAGGGAAAGGGGAGAAGGAAATGAGCATTGTTTGAGAGGTACTCTCATCTGACTGGATTCAAGGAGGGCACAAAAAATTCAGTTAAGTATAGAAATAGAACTAGCTCTAAAGGCAGGAGGGGAAGGGGGAAAGAAAAGGGAGGGGAGGCTAAAAGGGAGGGAAGAAATAGTAAGGGAAAAGGGGATTAAAAGGGAGGGGGGCTGAAAGAAGTGTGGGGGGGTAGACTGAAGGAGGCGGTGGTCAAAAATTAAAACTCTATTGTGGAGGGAAAGGGAGAAGGGAGAATAAACAAAGGGAAAGGGGATGGAAGGAAAGACACAGATTGTAATCATAACTGTGAATGGGAATGGGATGAACTCTCCCATAAAACAGAGAGGGATAGCAGAATGGATTAAAAACCACAATCCAACAATATGTTGTTTACAATAAACACATTTGAAATGGGAAGATGGTTGGTTGGTTGGTTGTTGTCCGTCTTTGAAGAGGACAAAAATAACATCACCATTGTAAAGTGACATTTCAGTGTGTCTGTGACTGATCAAACCAATACGAGCTCAGAATGCTCTACCACAGGTTGGGCACAGATAGTCCGCTTGAATATTTGGGGTGGATATCCCAAATTTGCACATCCTGCGTTTACTTTGTGTTGTCTCAGTTCTGCTTTGCTCAAAGAGCACAGCACCTTTTCTTATGTGGGCATGCCATGCTGAGCGGTCTTGTGCCAGTGTCTCCCATGTAGCACAGTCAAATCCAAAGTTCTTGAGAGAAACGTTGAGGGTATCCTTGTATTGTTTCTTCTGGCCACCATGTGATCGCCTGCCCCATGCAAGTTCTCCATAAAATAGTCTTTTTGGTAAGCGTACATTTTGCATTAGAACAACGTGGCCAGTCCATCAAAGTTGTGCTCTCTGAAGCACAGTTTGAATCCTTGGCAGTTCAGCTTGAGCAAGGACTTCAGTGTCTTCTACCTTGTGCCAGGTGATCCTCGTGCCTTCCTAGTCACTAATGAAGTGAAACAGGACTGTGTGCTTCCTCTCATGCTTTTTAGCATGATGTTTTCAGCCATGTTGACAAATGCTTTCAATGAGAATGAACATGGCACCAAGGTCAACTACCGTACTGATGATAAGTTCTTCAATTTGAAAAGGTTACAAGCCAAGAAATGGGGAGATACACATATGGTAAAGGTAAAAGGTTGGAGCAGAATATATGGTGCTTCAGCTGAGGTAGCAATCCTAATCTCAGACAAAGCAAAAACAGAAATAGATCTAATCAAAAGAGATAAGGAAGGAAACTATCTTGCTAAAAGGCACCATAGACAATGAAGCAATTTCATTACTAAAGATATATGCTCCAAGCGGTATAGCATCCAAATTCTTAGAGGAAAAGTTTAAGGGAGTTACAGAAAGAGACAGTAAAAGTATACTAGAAGGGGACCTCAACCTCCCCCTCTCTGTACTTGATTCTAACCTCAAAATAAACATGAAGTTTCTTTGAGGAGGTGACTAGAGGATTCTTTCTATTCTCACTTTGTCCTCTAGTTCTAAGAGACTTGGACAGTTTTGTTTTTAAGAATTCTTAAAATAAGATGCCTAGGCTCTTTTATTTGTCATGGTATTCAGGCAGCATAAGGATTCTTAAATTTTCTTCTCAATTTGTTTTCCATGCAAGTTGTTTTTGCTATGAGATATCTACCTTTTATTTTCCTCTTTTGTTTTTCCTCCAGTGCTCTCATTTTATTGGTTAAAAACATTTTAAAACTTTTTTATACTCTTGCTTCATCTCTCCCAGGAATTCTAGATGAATTTTTGTCTGAGCTGAGTTTTTTCTAGGCCTTTGCTTGTAAATGCTTTAGAGTCATTCTCTGCTTTGGAGTTTGTTTCTTGAGCATTCATGCTACTCTAATAGCTCATTATGTTTGGGTTCTTTTTTGGTTTGCCCATTCTTCCTGCCTACTTTTTGACTTCAGGGTTGGTGTTAGGGCTGGGTTCCATGGCACTTCTAAAGAGAAGGTTTGGATCAGTCCTGTTGCTGCTTTCTTGGGAGTACTGAACGTTATGTTATTCTAGGATTTCAGGGACAGGCTGGGAACCTACAAACTTCCAGAGTTCCCAAAGTGATCTGATCTAGGGCAGAATCTGATTGCTGGCCCTCTGGTCTAAGTTGAATGCTCCTGGACTCAGCCCCTATCAGTCAAATAGAAAGCTCTGTTGGTTTAAAATAACAGAATTGTAGGCTCACCTTTGGTCTGGGATGCCTGTTCTGGTTATTCCTCTGTAGTTTGAGTTAGATCTTGAAAATGAGACCCTGCTCTGCCACTTGCTCCTGAACTTCCTTCTTTCTCAGTTCTCTGTCCAGGGCCTCCCTACGCAGGAACACTACCTCAGATAACTCTACCTTGCCAAATGTAGGCCCCCTTTTCAATCTGCTCTGGATCAATGACCCACAACTATGGCCCAGAAGTGGATGGCAAAGCTGCCATTTAGCACCTCTTTCCATCACAATGCCCTGGTATGGATCTGGGTGTGCCCCAGAATAGATCTAGGACCTGGGACCTCTGCTTGTTTGGTACACCGATTCTCCCCTGGTCTTGGAGTGCCACATTAGCAGATGTTCCTGCCCCAACACTGTTCCCAGGGTCCATGGACCTCTCTATTTTGTTGTATTTGTATGCTGATCTAGGTTGGGCAAATGACTCACTGTGACTTTTGCTGGATTTTTCCATAACAATTGTTTTTGGTCAATTTTCTAAATCTATTTAGAATAGTTTTGTGGGGGAGAGCTTGGTTGTATTGCTTTTTCTATTCTGCCATCTTGGATCCAACTTCAATTGACATAGTCCTGGACTTCTTACCTTCCTAGTCATCTTTCTAGTTTATAGATGTCCTTCCTAAAATATGGCACTGGTAACTTAACATGATATTCCAAACTTTCTCTAACCTAGGCAGAGTATAGCAGGATACTCACTCCTTTCTAGAAATCATGCCTTTCTTAATGTAGCTGAAAATCACATCAGCTTTTTTTTTGCTCTCTGTCATGTCACTTTGTTTACTCATAGTAAACTTGTAGTCCACTAAAATTTCCAGTTGTTGGGTATTTTTTCCTCCTACTGCTGCTTAACCATGCCTCCTCTATACTGGGGGTAAAAAAAGTACTAAATGCATGAGTATAGACCTTGACATTTGTCTCTATGAAATTTCATCTGCTTAGAGTCAGTCCATCAAGTTCATTGCGAATTCTGACTTATTTGAAGGTTAGCTACTTGTTCTCAACTTCCTGCCATCTGTAAAACAGATATGCATGAGAGAGGCATAGCTTGGTAAGAGTAGGTGTGCAAAAAGACAAATGCCTAGATTCAATTGGCATGAGGAAGATCTAAGAGTTTTAGGAGACCACAAGGTTAATATGAATTAAGTGTCAAGTGGCAGCCCCAAAAGCTAATACAATCTTAGGCTCTGTTATTGGAGGCATAATATCTTTAATATGGAGGATGCTGGTTCCACTTCACTCTGTCCTTGTTAGATCATGCCTAGAATACTGCACCCAGTTTTGGGCCCCGTTTTAAGAAAGACGCTTTGTTGGGGAAGCTGCATAGGGGACTATTGGCTAAGCATGGTTGGGATGAGAGGGCAGGTAGTGTTCCTTCCAATTCTGAGATACAATGCAATTCATCTAAATGCTTTCCCTCCCCCATTTTGTACATTTTCTCATATAAGCATATCTTCTTAAAATACATGCTTCATGAACTATTTCATTTATTTTTGTTTCTTCTGAATATGGAACAAATAGCAGCAGTTGAGTCACAACTACCAACCCACCAAATACTGGTGATACTGAGGAGGTTGAATTTCTCTCCTTCCATTAGGTTCCCTAGTTCTTTCCCCTATACCTTGTGTTTTGGGATCATTAGGGTATAGACATCTGAGGTATGTGGCTACATTGCCAACTTTTTTCTTGCTATAAAGTCAACTGCAAGTCATGTCATCATCTTGATGTCATGGTCTTCTTTGAGAACAAAGGACAAATACAATCCTGTAAATTAGTGGTTCTCTTGGTTATTCTGCTTTTTCTATATTGTATCTGTTACATACTCTCAAGTGGTGTGGCAGGTCTATGTGGGTGATTTTCTCCTTTTCTTTTCATTTTCAGTTTAAAGCTCTTGTGATAAGATTCATAAGATTCTAGGAACATTTCTTTTTACCAGCCCCTATTGGGCTCCTACCATCCCCAGACCAGGAGCCTACCATTTCTATATCTTAAGCTGTGGCCAAAAAATTCAAATCCTCTGAGATAGCATCTTAAGTAGCCATTCATTTCCCAAATACAACTTTTTCTTGTAAAACAATCTAAATCTGTGATGAAACTGCTTCTTCTTCTCCTAAGGGCCCCATTTAAAAATTTTTATTTTTTGCCCAGGATTCATAGTTCCTAGTAATGCTTTCTAGATTCCTTTTGGTAGTATAATTTGTCTCACCCTGAATCACCAGTAGTCACTGCAGTCAGGTTTAACAAGTATCCTGGTTGCTTCTGTCAAATGCTGGGCAAATGCCCTAGGAAGACCTCTTTATTCTTCATATGGAGTCAACAAAAATTCTCTCAACAAAGTCACCAACTCTTTTTCCTCTGTTCCTGAAAGATTCCTCACTAGTGACTTCTGTCGACCCACATAATCATTTCTTAAGAGCACAAGATCTGCTTCATTTTGGGGAGGTCCAGCTCCAACCTCTACAGAAAACCTCTACCCAAGGATTAATGATCCTTCCCTTCTCTCAATACTCTAACTTCCTAGCATTCATCCCTGCTTTTTCTGGTTCCCTTTCCCCCTTTTGATTTTCTCTCTAAAGCATTTCTCTTCTTTCTAATAATATTTCATTTTCTCTGATAGGCTTGAGAGTAGAGAAACATCTATCTCCCTTTCATCTTTTCCTCTATTAGGGAAAATAAGTTGCATTTTGAGCATACATAGCTGTACTCTCACTAGCTGAACCACAAACATAGAGCATTCTCTGGGTCACTGCAAAATTCTCCTTGCCCTCCATACTTTCTAGAAGTGAGGTTCTTGTCCTTCTGCTGTTCTTGTGGTGGACTCTTTTGGTAAACTGACTGCTACAGCTATTTGCCATTGGCTTAGAGTGTGAGCCCACTCCACAGTTGTGATGGTGGCATCATAATTAGCTGCCTGTGATCAGTAACTATCCCAGATTTCTGTCAAACCAAAGTTGCCCTCCTGTTGACTCTGAGGTCTTAAGTAGATATCTAATTTCCAACTATTTCTACTTTTATTCCTTTCCCTTCCTTATGTATCAGAATTTATACATTTACAGGTCTTCCCACTTTACTACTAGGGTCTTCAGTGCCTAAGGGATCTATATGGTCACTTCTAGCTTTAAATTCTATAAGTTTATAAATCATTTAAGTGTCCCAGATCTCAGTTTCCTGATGTATATAAAATGCAACAATACATTTGCCTCAGGGTTGTGAAGAAAGTACTTTATAAATCCTAAAGCCAATAGAAATGGAAGTTAATAACAAATAATCAGATTGAGGAGGTGGCAACCAGATATCTAGGGTCTCCAGTGCCTTTTGGTTCCTGAAAGCCATGCATGCCTCCATACTTTCTGACCCATGACCTCCTACAGTTACAAAGTTTTGGCATCTATTCCCTTTGTGCTTGTCCTCAAAGGCTAATCCAAAGCATTTCACAAACTTACTATTCTTCTTACCACCATTGTCAAAAGGCTTGGGATGGTGACAGGTTCCCGTATTCTGTTAAAACTTCCTTGACCCAGGTAGGTATTGACCATATGGACAAGACTTCTGGAGATAATGCTTTAACTTAAAGGGAAGTAATGGACAAAATAAGCAGAAGGGAGAGAAGATAATCTGGAGAAAACAGGTACCCTAAAGTTACAGGGTGATCTTCCATTGGTTGAAAACTGAGATTTAGGGGTACCACAGAGTGCAGAAACAGAAAGGGCCCTTGGATATCAGGTAGTCCATTTCCTTCTGTTTATAAAGAGGGAAACTGAGACTCCAAGTGAGCAAAAGACTTTCCAAGGTCATAGCCAAGAAGTAGCAGAGTGAGATCCTTTAAGACAAAGAAATGTTAGTGTGGGAAGGGACTTTAAAATAAGATCATCTAGTGAACCCTCTCACTTTACAGAGGACAAAACTGAAGTCAACAAGGAGAAAGAGACTTGCCCAAGGTCACACAGCAACTTGAGCTGGAGGGCTTTTAAGGTCGGAGGGAGGAAAGAGAACAGGTGAGTGAAGGGTTAGTTTTCAAATCATCATATTTCTTGATCCCATAGTGTTCTTACACATGTATATCCTGACTCTTTCACACAGATATATGCACATACAATGGAAAAACACAGGACCTGGACTCAGGAGATATGGATTTAAATCTTCACTCTTATATTTCCTGTGTGGTAAATAAAAATAACCTCACCTGAGCCTCAGTTTTCTCATCTGTAAAACAGAGATAATAATGATTCTACTTTACATAGTGTTTGTACAAAAGGCACCTTATAAACCTTAAAGATCATCTTCAGTTATAGAGATGAGGTGTTTACTCAGACACACACACACATCAAGATACATAAAAAAAGTCATAGTGAGTGTGTGTATGTGTGTGTGTGTGTGTATGTATGTATGTATGTACCAATAAACACACATAAAATCACAGAATCTGAGAGCTGGAAGGGACTCTGTGGCTGTCTACTGTAGCTCTCACCCAAAAAGAACTCCCATCCAAGAGAGCCAGCCATCCAGACTCTACTCAGAGCTCCAGCCCCTTCTGAGGTTGCCCATGCCACTCAATGGCAACTCTCATCTTTCTCTTAGCGTCTACCTAAATGCTTATTTATGATTTCAACCCACTGTTTCTGGTTTAGTCTTTTGGGGCCAAGTAAAACAAATCTAAAAAAATGCTCTTCCACACAACAGCCCTTTAAATACATGAACACAATTATAGGTCTATCCTTTTTTATAAGCTAATCACACTCCCTCCCCATTCCACCAGTCCTTATAAGCAGGGGCTCCTTAAGGCCCTTTCTGCCTGATTGCCCTGCCTGATAACGCTCTCAAGTTTATCCAAGTCCGTCTTAACCCAGGAGGTGACTGGAAATGAACATAATACTGCAGTGACCTACGTCTGACAAGGGCAGCTTAAAGGAAGGCTGTCACCTCCTCATTCCTAGAAGCTTTGCCTCCCTTAGTACCATAGGCCAAGATCACAGCAGCCACTTTGGCTGCCACACCACATTGCTAGCTTCTGTGGAGCTTTCCTAGTGTACTAAAAACCATAAACTGCTTCTTAACTGTGTCTTCCTGTCCAGTACTCTTAGAGTCTGGTTTTTTTTTAAAAAAAATCCAAATTTAAGATTTTAAATTTATCCCTACTAAACTTCTTATTAGGAACAACTAGTGGGTCTTTTGGTCCCAATTTGGTGTCATCTGCAGATCTGCTGAGCACGCCATCGATTTCTTTATATAACTCATTGATAAAAATGTTAAACAATTCATGGTCAAGTATAGTTGCTTGGGACACACCACTAAACAAGATTTCTTGTCAAGCTCTTTTTACAGGGCTGTGCTGTACTTTTAGAGTCACCCCATTTCCTGCCCTAATTTCCATCTTCTGTACATTTCTTTTTAAAATTTAAAGTTGCCTGGTGAGTTCCCTATGCATACATATCAGATTTTTTTTCAGACCACTTCCCTTTTTCTGCCTTATGATTGCTTTTCTTTGTGCTCATTTCTGAGCATATCTTATCCCTTCAGGGTTCACTTCTCCTGTAGAATTTTAGTCCTTGGGATTCTACAAAATCTAGGATATATGAAATAATAATAATGATAACATTTATATAAAATTTACTATGTACTGGGCACTATGTGAAGCATTTTACAAATATTATCTCAAATGATCCTCTCAACAACCTGGGAAGGTAGGTACCATTACTATCCCTATTCTATAGTTGAGGAAACAGAGGTAGACAGAGGTTAAATGACTTGCGCAAGGACACACAGCTAGTCGGTGTCTGTGGTCAAATTTAACCCAGGTCTTCCTGACTCCAGGTCCAGCACTTTATCTACTGTAGCACCTAGCTAAAGAGGGAGTTGCCACTTCCCATTGCCCACCCAAGTTCCTATAATTTTTTTTTCACCCTATCAACTAAATTCTATGTTAGCAAGAATCAGATCCAATATAGAATTTCCCCTTCATCTTTTGTAGGATGAAATTAACATTAAGATATGTCAAGAAGTTATTGATTGCCTTTTTATATTTTTGGTAGAGAGTTCCAAAAGATGTCTAAATAACCAAAGTCCTCTATCACTACTGTATCATGCTTCTCTGCCAGGCTTGGGATCTGTTTCCTGTACTCCTCATCTATTTCTTCTTTTCATTCAGGTGGTATGTAGTACACTCCAATGACAAAACCTTTTTTTATTTCTCCATTGACTTTCACTCAACTGCTCTACACTATGCCTCACCCCTCTCTCTGGTGGATTTCATCACAGGTATACTCTATCTCCTGCTTTATCTATACCATTTTTTTAAAGGAAATAAGCTCTTTCTATTCAAAGTCATATTCCAGTCATGAGTTTCACCCACCAAAACTCAGGTGAATCTATGAGGTCAAATTTGCCAAACATGCTCACAAATATATACAAGTTCATGGCTTTTTCTCAGCTACCAAACTTAGCTGGTTCTAACTCTGTCTGTGGACAACCCCATGTATTTGTTCTGATTTCCTGGTTGTAGAAATATTGCTCTCAGTTGGACTTCTTCAACTACCATGACTCACACTAGCAAACAAACCATGAGGTAGTATAGTTGAAATATACGTACATACATACATACATACAAATATATATGACTACCTCCAACCACACACAGTTGCCCAAAATAACCTTCTACGACATTCCTCTGCTCAAAACCCCTCAGTAGATTCTTATGGCCTCTAGGATAAAATACAAACTGAGCCTGCCTGGCAGTTAAGGGTTTCCACAAGCTGGCTCCAACCTACCTTTCCAGCTTTGGAAGCTTGGAAACTTAGTCCCCTTCACAAGCTTCTACATTCAGGCGAACTGGCCCTACAAGCTGTTTCCTGAACTGGACATTCAATCTTCCCACATTCTGCCTTTGAACACAGGCTGTTCCCTAAGCCTGGAATTCATCTTTCCTCCTCATTTCTGCTTCTCAGAATCTTCCTTCAAGGTTCAGCTCCGGTGCCACCATTCCTGTGAAGGGTTTTTTCATCCCTCCATTTGTTAAAGGGTCTCCCTCCCACCTCCTTAGATTAAACGGTACTTTCTTATTTGTGTTAAATATCTTCCCTCATCCAGTAGAACGTAAGTAAACCCTGGGGAAGAGGTGGTGGTCTGTTTTTTGTCTTTGTATCTCAGCAACAAGTAGAAGACCTGGTACATGCGACTAACTAGCTTCCATCATTCCTCTCCTAGCTAAGGAGACTCAGCCCTTCCCTGCTGGCCCTCCAGCCTTGGTCTCGCCTCCCTCCCCAGGTAGCAGTGCTCCTGGGAGCCTCATCTAGAATGATATCTGGGTTGGAGGGGAACCCATTAGTCTCCAATGACCTCTATTGTTAGGGCAACTTTTCCGGCAGGGCAGGAAAACAGGTATAGGAGGGCTAGTATGAAAGCAGAGAACCCATTTAGCTCATTATTCTTCCTACCCCAAACCTCCCCCTCTTGGCTACTCCCAAATATGGGATGAGTTGTCCTTAGGATCTAGCCAGGGTTCCTACTGCTCTGACTCCCGTGCTCAGGGGCAGTTGGGGCTCAGACTCACTCAACTCCCTGGTGGGCAGCAGTGGATGAAATAGAAAGTGGGTGCCTCCCTGTCAGGGCCCCTACTGTGACCTCACAGTAAGATGAATTAGACTGAGCTTGGTGGTCAGGGAAGAGGCAGCGTTTGTGCCTTTAAAAGCTACCCTATAAGGGGGCAAATGCACAAGGGCCACTAAGGATCTCATCATGTCCCAAAAGCTGGAAGCAACAATGTCAGCCCAGTGACTCCTTCATTTGGACAGTATGAGCCCAAACCTCGAAAGATACAAGGCCGAGCCTATCTCACTCTTGTCCTAGGCACCTGGCCTTGCTCACCTGTCCAGAGCCCAGCAGCCTGGCAGTGCCCACACCCCCATCCCCTGCCATCATCAAACGTCTGCAGTATTGGAACCCTCAGCGGGCCTGCTGAGGTCCATTTCAGGGGGCTTGGTGCCCTGGTGTCTCAAAACCAGCCTCACCCTGGCTGGTGCCCAGCCCCAGGGTGTATTAGAATGCCTGGGGCTGGTTCCCCAGGTGACAATGCTTTGCGTTCTGTGGCTCTCTCCTATACTCCATGCAGCCGGTCGGGGGTGGGGAGGAGTTCCTCTGATCAGAAAGCAAGGTATAACTTCCAACTTCAGTAAGTCCAAGACTTTTCATGCTGCAATAACAGCTGTTGGGTTTGTTTTCCATTAGGAAATTGAGAGTTGGGGTCCATAGTCAGGGAGGGGAAATGGAAGGATGAGGTATTATTGAATGCCCAAATGATACAGGCATAGAAGACCAGAATGTGTAGAGGAAAGAGCTGAATTTGGACTCAAAATAACTGAGTTCCACATAACTTTGGTTACATGGGGTTTCTGTAAAATGGGAGTAGGGGAAAGAAATGAATTAGATGATCTCTAGGGCCCCTTCCAGCTCTAAATTTAAGATTTTATGGCTACAGAAGGCACAGTCTGGAAAAATCTTTTGTATTCCCAGCCAAGGGGCAGCTGGATGGCACAGTGGACAGAACGTTGGGCTTGGAACCAGGATGATTCATCTTCATGAGTTTGAATACAGCCTGAGACATTGGACTGGGTGGCCCTGGGCAAGTCACTTACCCCTATTTGCTTCAGTTTCCTCATCTATAAAATGAGCTGGGGAAGGAAAAGGCAAATCACTCCTGTATCTCTGCTAAGAAACATGCCCCTGCCTCCCGATGGGAGTGCTCTGAGCACAGGGCATCCATTCTTTCAGTATAATTTAGCAGTTGTCTACGGTGTAGAGGATGCTGTGCTAGGGGAGAGAGTTTCCTGCACTCAAGAAGCTTAACAGTTTGGTAAGGGAATGAGGGAATGAGACAGATACAGGTAACACTAGAGCAGAATTTTCATACTAAATGCATCAGAAAGGTTCAAATAAATGTGAGGACCAAGTAGGAAAACACCTTCACCAAACGGTGGGTGAATCAGGGATCAAAGAAGCCTCCCTGGGGACCTCCTCCGGAGGTCAGGCTGCAATGGATAAGTGTAAATTCAACAGGCAGTGGTGAAGGACATTCCTGGCACAAGGAATAGGCAAGCAAAGGAACTTTTCAAGATATAGCAGAACAAATTTCTCAGGCCTTAATATTGATGGAAAGGATTCATATTAGGTAAGAGCAGAGCAGTGGAATTGTCCTAGACCTAGAGCATCATCTGGTGATAACAGTTAAAAATTATATAGCACTTTAAGGTTTATAAAGTGCTCTCCATAGGCTATCTCATTTGAACCTCACAACAATGCTGTGAAACCAGTGCTACTATTATTCCTATTTCATAGATGAAGAAACTGAGGCCGAGGTTAAGTGACTGCCCATGATCACACAGCTAGAAAGTATTTGAGGGAAGAACAAAAACAGATATAGAGTGGCAGAGTTGGCAAAAGATTGTACTGGAAGGGAAAGTCTTCAAGGCACTCCAGAGACCCTGCAAGAACTCATCAGGCTTAGGAACATCAGCTGAGGCCACTATCCAGCCCGATCTGTGCGTCTGCGCCCGTTTCCCCACCATGCCATCACTAGAGCTTGGCAGACGCAAGCTCAATATGAATCAACAATATGACATCATAAAATCACATAATTTCAGAATTGGAAGGGACCTCAAAAGGAACATTAAAAACAAAACAAAAATACTACCCTCTAACTCCCCCCAAACAAAAATAAGACCACAAACATCTGTTAAATACCCAACATGCAGTCATCCAAGTTTTTTCCTTTGAAAACTCTCAATGAGGATGACACCACTCGTACCTAAGGCAACTCATTGCATTTCTGGATAACTAATTCTTTGGAAGTTTTTAATGCCTCTTTGTAACTTGTACATGCTCCTTCTGCCCTCTGGGGCCAGAGAGAATATAGGCTTCATCCTCCTTCCACACAAAGACCAATCTCATATCTCCTCCTGACTTTTGCCTTCTCTTACTACAAATGTAGCATGTGATGTTCACATGCCAGGAATCTGAGGCTCCTGGGAAAGAGCTGGAGTTGAGAGACACACTGTGCTCTGTTCTGGTCAAACCATGTGAAGAGCACTGTGTGAAGTACTGCATTTTAGGAAGCACACTGAGAGATGAGAAAGAATGGAGAAGACACTCAGAATCGTGAAGGGCCTCTCAGGCCCCTGATTCTACCATCCAGTTGTCTTATCTCTCCCAATTTTGTGTCACCAGCAAATCTGATGATTTCTGTCCGAGTTATTGATTTAAACGTTGAATAGCACGGAGACAATCATAGGTTCTGGGGATACTGCACCAGAGCCACCTTCTACCCAGTTGGTCTCCAACTACTCTTTGCACTTGGTTATTCACCTGGATCTTAATCCTTTGAAATGAACTATGATCTAGCCAATATAGCTCCATCTGTTCTACATGACTAGTATAAAATATTTTGTCAAATGCTTTGCCCAAATCTAGGTAAACTATATCTGTATCAGAGGTGCCAAATTTGTTGCCAGCAAAAATCTAAGTGAAACCTGAACCAGATTGATATAATTGGGCAATGTTCAGCAAAATGAATAAAAAATACAACATAACATAGATAATGCTAACTTGTGGTTTTCTAAGACAGTAAGTGGCACACAGGGATCCATTTCTATTTGACACCGCTAACTTGCTTGTTATTGTACCTCGCCCCCTCTGCCTTGCAATCTCAAACCCTGCTCTTTGACCTCAATATTTCACCCCCTTAATTCTTTTCCAGGCCATTATACCTGCATTACATACATCTCCTCCCTCTCCTATCTGGACCCTTACTGAACCAGTTTAACTCAGCACTGTTCTCTTCTCTTGAATCCCTTGCCCCCTTACCCTGTTGCCAGTTTTGCCCTGCCAAGCATCAGCCTTAGATGACTGACATCATTCACTGCCTTCCTTCCTACTCATATGCTGCTAAATAAAGCCAGAGAATAAAACCTGTGCTAACTGAATCCATTACAAATTTGTTATGTAATCTTGACTTGGCCCTCACTGCTTCTTTTACACCTCCCTAAATGATTCAATACGCTATTCATCCCAGCAGCAATCCCAAGCTTTTTCACCCCTCCTCAAGTCTCCCATAGCCCACCCCCCAGCTGACAGCCTTGTCTCATATTTCGCTGAAAAAACAAGCCATTTACCAAGATGCGTCCCCTCCTCTTCACATCTCCCAGATGCCTTCTGCCACCATTTTCCCCTTCATTCCTGTATCACATGAAATGACTCTTCTCCTTGACAAGGCAAACCTTTCCACATGCACTGGCAATCCCATTCCATCCTGTATTCTCCAGGAGCCTGCCCCCTTTATCACTTCCATTCTCTCACCTTCAACTTCTTCTTGTCTACTGACAGCTTCCCCATGCTCACATCTTTCCCATCCTCAGAAAACTCTCACTTGATCCATGCTAATGTCTATATATTTGCTGCCTTTTTGTGGCCAAACTACAATAAGGCTGTCTCCTCCACTTTCTCTCTTCTCACTCTCTGCTAAGCTCTCTACAGTCTGGTTTCCTACTTCATTATTCAATTGAAACTGCTCGCTCTCTTTCAAGTTATCAGGGATCTCCTAATTGCCAAGTCCAATGGAGAAATATCTCCTCTCTCAGTTCATATGGTAGGTAACTCCTGGCAAATATATACTTACCACAATGCAGAAATTATGAAGGTAAAAACTTAGGTTTTATTATTATGCTTAAGCATAGGTTCAGGCCGCATCTGAACTCTGACTGGGACTCTAACCAGACTTCTTATAGGCAACTTCAGAGTGACAGAAATAATTCTTTTACATATTGCAATCTTGGACATTCTTCCTAGGCCACATAAGTTAAAGAGAAGATAGATTCCCAATCCCCTGCTTCCTTCACTGTCATAAAAATTGAACAACACAGTCATAGGGAAACAAACCTCATCAAACAAACTCTAGAGGGAAACCAAATCAGGCTACAGAATAAACTACGTTTAGAGGATTCACAAATAGGCTAATTGAAGAGGAGGATTTATATGTAACTAAGGGGTCAGGGACAGGTAAGATTCTTCTCTGGCTTCTTATCTAAGGAACGTTGAAGTTAGGCTCTAAGTAAATTTTTGTATCCCATGGAACAGGTTTTGATCAGTTGGGTTAATATTAAGACAGACCTCTGGTGAACCAAAATTTGTAGGAGGTATGGACCTCAGTCCTGAATGATAAAGGGAAATCAAAAATTCCCATAACAATTTCCTAATTGCCAAATCCAATGGCCTTGTTTCAATCCTCATTCTACTCTCTGTAGTCTTAGACACTGTTGATCACCTTTTTGTCCTTGGTAATCTCTTCTTTCTAGGTTTTTGGACCTGGTCTTTCTCTTACCTATCTGATGACTACTCCTCAGTCCACTTTGCTGAATTTTCACCCAGGTTAACACCTACTAACTGGATGTCCTACATGGCTCTGTCCTGGGGCCCTCTTCTCTCTATATACCACTTTACTTGGTAATCTCATCAGCTCCCATGGATTTAATTATCATCTCTATGCTGTAATTCTCAGATATACTTATCCAGTCCTAACCTGTCTCTTGACTTCACAACTCTTAACTTCCTACTGGACAGTCTGACCTGGATGTCCATCTGATCCAGATGACTTGAATTTATTAAGGGCACTGAGGTGCTATCTTACTGTATCTTTACTTATAATAATTATCCATTTCCTATTAGACATTTTTGTTTTTTCTATTCCTAACCAAAGGTTATTCTCTGTGTATATACATACAAATAAGTACATAGAAAGTAAACTTAGAGGGAAAAGGCAGGCACTAGCAGCAGAAGACTAGGAAAAGCCTCTGTAGAAGGTGGTGTTTGAGGAGAATCTTAAAGAAATTCAGGGATTCTAAGAGGCAGAAGTGAAGGAGAGCATTCCAGGCATGGGGAATAATAGCCAGTGCAAAAGTATAGGAACTGGGAGATGTGAGTATTAGGTGTGAGAAATAGCAAATGGGTCAAAACAGCTGAAGTACAGAGTGTGTGGTGGGAATGTGTAGTGATGAGCTTTAAAATGCCAAGTGAAACAGTTTATATTTGACCCTGGAAGGAATAGGGAGGTACTGAATTTCAGTGAGTAGAGAGGTGCCATGGTCAAAGAAATCAACCCAGTAGAGAGAAAACTCTCAAGAATGAAATTCTAAAGACGCAAAAGGATTTTTTTTGAGGAACAGGAATGATCTGAAGACTGACATAAACGTACAGAGAACTTATCAACCAACTTAAAGATGTTTAAAGATGTGTATAGAAGATGGAAGGAAAGGAATATAACAGAAGATAAATATATATATATATATATGTTAAAAGGGAATAGGCCTGTAAGAATTGTATCAGGAGTGATAAAACGCAAACTGAATTAAGACTGTCAAATAAAACTTTGGCAATAAAAATAGTTTTGGATTTTTTAAAAAACTGTATCGGGGAAAACAGGAGATCAAAAACTGGATAGGATATTGCTTGAGGGACTTGACACAATGATAACTGGCAAAAAGAGGGAAGGAATTGCTACTCAATTCTCTGCCAACAGTACTCCAAAACTTTTTGATGGGCAAGGGGCCAAACCTAATAAGATGAAATTTAATAGGAAAAGACATAAAATCTTTATATTGGTTCAATAACCTGACTTTAGAAGTAGAAGATGGGGAACATATGGTTAGACATTAGTTTGTCTGAAAAAGACCTGGAGTTTCAATTCCATTCCATCCAACGTGATGTGGTAGCTGAAAAAGTTAGCGTGAACTTAAATGGCAATGAGATTCACAGCTTCTAAGAATAAAGAGGTAATGTTCAGTGGTACTGAACCCTGAACACACCACATTCCGAGTACTGTGTTCAGTTCTGAGCACCACAAGGTAGGAAGTACAATGATCAAAGGACAATAACCAGGATAAAAAGGGTCTCAAGTTCATGGCATATGACGATCAGATGAAGAGACTGGGGAAGTTATTCAGTTGTTTCAGTCATGTCCAACTCTTTGTGACTCCATTTGGGCTTTCCTTAGCAAAAATAATAGAGTGCTTTCCCATTTCTTTCTTCAGCTCATCTTACAAATGAGGAAATGGAGGCAAGCAAGGTTAAATGACTTGTCCAGGGTCACTCAGCTAGTTAGTGTCTGAGGCTTAGCCTGGAGAAGAAAAGATTCAGGGAAAACGATATTAGTTCTTTACATATTTAAAGGGCAGTAGTGTGGAAGAAAAATTAAGTTTGTTATCAGAGGACATAACCAGGAACAGTTAGAGGAAGTACTTTAGTTAAGCAAGTTCTTGATACTGAAAAATGAGAAAGAGATGGAGAAATGACAATCACTACAACAACTGCATACAGAAGTTTCCCCAATCTAGACTGTTCATCAGAAGGAGGACACCCAAAGGGTCCATAAAGTGTTCTTAATCTGCAAACACTTGACTTAGCAATCAATGCGGAGACAGAGCCACAAGTGCAACACTGATTGAGAATAAAAACTCACTTATAAAATCTTATGGATAGTGGAAATTTATGAACAATATCACCTTGTAAAACAGCAATGCAGTGAAAATAAAAAAAAAAGTTTAAAGAGAGCTTGGTGAGACACCCAACTCAGAATAAGAAAGTAGATGAAGAATATCTATTGTCCAGATTATGATATACATACACTTGGATGAACAACCTACAGAACTTGTTCACTGCTGTGTGTGTGTGTATTTTGTGTGTAAAATAGTTCTTTAGAAATTTACATGATAGAAGCAAACCATAAATGTATGTTGAATTCTTTAAAAATTTATATATCACTCTAGTTAATTTTGGAGTTAATTTTTAATGTCTTTACTGAGGTATAACAGGTTTTCATTGGAATTGATTTGGGAAACTAATTTAAAAACTACTAAAAATAATGGTGGTTATGCTGAAAATTTAAAAAGGCAAACTGTATATAGCTTTACAACTTTTAAGATTTCAGTTATTACATGTAATTTACTACATATTTCTATCAAGTGCATTCATTGTTATAAAGTTTTAAGTTAAACAAGGACTTTATAGCTACTGTGTGTATGTGTATATATATGCATATATATATAGTGTACATTATACATAATATACAAATCTATATCTATACAAAGCTTCACATATAGCCTTATTAAATTTCATCAATTAGATTCTGCTTAGTGTTCTAGCCTGTCAAGGTCTTTGTGGATCCCGACTTCATTTGTTCTTTCAATAGGTATCTATTAAGTGCCAACTGCATGCAAGAACCTGTGTATACACATTAAAGTGAAAGTCTCTGCCCTAAAGATGCCTATTTCATACTAAAGGAATTTAACATATAATTTTAAAAAATAAAAAGTAGTTTGTGGAGGAAGTGATCCCTGAGCTAAGCCTTAGGAATCCAAGAGAGCCTTAGTTTAGGCCCTGGTCACTTCTGGCCCGAGTTACTGTAGTGGTCTCGTCTCTTGTCTCTTTCCTCTTTACTTCACATTCCACATAGCTGCCAAAGGGATATTTTTAACTAGCTATGTTCTCCCTTGCTCATGAGTGTCCATTTATTGATCCTAGCATCCAGCATAAACTCTGGTGTTGAAGGCTCTTCACCCCCTGGCTATGGCCTACCTGTCTAGATTTACTGTTAGTTCCCTTAATAGACTTGGTGATTTAGCTGAACTTGTCTACTGGCTCTCACACAGCACACTGCCTCTCTCATCACTGTGGTTTTACCCAAGCCGCCCCCATGCCTGAAAGGCATTCCTTCCTCAACCCTGCCTCCAAGAATCCCTCATTTCTTTAGGTCTCCACTCAAGTGCCACCTATCACAGATCTTTCTTGATCTCCCCTTCCTCAGCTTCTAGTGCCAGCCAATGACACACACCCACACATATGTATTTGTGTGCAGATTATTCCCCTCCCTGGGATTTGAGACTGTTTAATTTTTGTCTATTTCTCACTTAGCATAGTGTTTAGTGACACAGTAGATGCCTAATAAATGCTGGATGACTGACTGAGGTAATGAAGGAGAGCATTCCAGGTAGTGTTACATGGCCTGCCTACATGGGCAGCAGCAAATAGGCCAATATGGACTGGGACACATGGCTCAGATGAGATGGGGGTAACATGAAGTAAGCCTGAAAACATAGCAGGAGCCAGACTGATAAGGAATTGAACTGCCAAACAAACGAACTGCTAGGCAATGGGGAGCCAAAGAAGTCTCCTGAGTGGGGGTGGGGCTGACCTGCTTTAGGAACATACATTTCGCAGCTGTGTGGAGGATGGAGTGGAAAAATAATCAAGAAAACAAACTAGACAATAAAAGCTAGGGATAGGGTGGTGGTTGTGTGAGTAAATGTAGAAAATCAATGAGATGCTGGGGAGCCAGAATTAACAAGACTTGTAACTGCCTGGATGTGGAGGATGAGGATAAAGAGAGCGTGACTCTGCAGTTGCAGACCTAAGGGACTGGAAGGAAAGCAGTGCTGGACATAGAGAGGGAAGTTAGGGAGAGGGGCAGTTTTAGGGGAAAAGATCACGAGTTACAACTTGTCAGTTATCCCTCTGAGCTTTGTATTGGCTGCAAATTCTGATGAAAGGCACCCTCTATGCCCTTATTCAAATCACTGACAAATGTGCTGAACAGCACAGATCCCTAGGGCAGTTCACTGAAGACCTCCTTCCAAAGTTACATTAAATTACTCAAGATTATTCTCTGGGGCTCCCCCAAAATTCATCTAGTTCTGAATCCATCTAATTTATACTATCAGCTAGCAAAAATCTTTCCATCTTTTTCATTTGACTTTGTTAAGTGCTTAGCTCCTATCTAGATAAACCATGCAGAAAGCATCCTCCCCACTAGGCTACAGCCTATGATAGATTTCATCACATGCTTACTGGATACTCTTGGATGAGGTCAGTAGCTATATTCTCCATATCCCATAGGGCTATACGAAATTGGCTCATGTGTCTTTTGCTCATTTTCTTGTTTGGGGTGGGGTGGATTTGGGTTGCCGTGGTGGGTAAAAAGACCTACCTTGTTTGGTTGTCCTGGTACCAGCAGAGGAGTTGGGACCATGTCAGTGTTCCATTGAGATCTCTGAAAGGCAATATGTCAGCTGGAGGAAGGCAGCGTAGTTAGGGGCGTCTAAGGATGCTAAGCCCTTCCTCTCCCCCAAGGGATCTATACATACCTGATTATAAAACTGTTCTCATCAATTCCAAAACACGTTATCTTCTTAGGGTTCTACAGTTTGAGTGATCAGCTCTTTGTGACTCACATGCTTTCACCACATTAAAGGGAGCTGATTTTGTATCCCCTAGATAGAGAAAACCCCAGAGTATCTTCATGGGATCACCTAACAAAGAAGAGAGTTCAGTACAGCCTGTTTTTTCCTTTCTCTCTCCAACTCCTACCTTATAATTCACCTACTGAAATTCTCTTCGAGGATCAGCTTTGGAGGGCACTGCTGACCATCATGAATCCTCTGAGACCCAAGCAGAAAGTGTTCCCTTCCTCTTCACATTTAATCCCCCTAAAACAGCCTCTAATCTTTGCCCCTATCACATTCTACCTGGAATCATACTCATTACATATACATGACTAGTATTTTGAAAGCACCTTGGAAGCAGGGACTAGGTTGACTTTGTTTTTAGTGCTAAATAAATGTTGGATGAATTGAACTGAATGGGGTCATATCCCAGAGAAGAGCTGGTTCTTTGGCTTCTCTATGGTCTGTGTCTTTCTACTTACCCCACTTCAGTTAGAAAAAAATCACCCTGGCATGCCTCCATGCTTCTCTTCATGTAATCATATTTTATCTGTCCTTTGTGAAGTGGCCCCTCCACCAGGGACCATCCCTTGCTACTTCAAACCCCTCTGATCTGCTCCATCTCTAAACTCCATTACCCTTTTACACACCACTTTTTCCTTAATTGCTCTGTCATGCATCTTCTTAACAAGACTATAAGCTCCCTCAGGGGCAGGGATCATGGCTCTTCTGTTTTCACTTGGCACAAAAGCAGGCATTCAAAAGGACCTGATTGATGATTAATAAGACACCAACATCCTTGGTTTTTTTTTTTTATTTCTTCTTTATAAACAAATTGACATAAAAGGAATCTGGGTGAGAGCATCAGTGAGACCATGGGTAGCACTCTGTTCTGTTGACCTGATGACAAATGATGTTAAGGGACAGCTTGTGAAATCAAACTCTTGAACCGGGAGAGACCAAATTTGGCAACAAGGCTGTTCCCAAGGCGCTGGCAGCCACATTGCCTTCTTTGTGCTGGAGGGGTGGGGATGGTGAGAGATGGATGAAATAACGAGGAGGAGGGAAAGAGAGAGGAAAGAGGGCTGTCTGGCCAAACCAGAGGCGAGTTCATTGCTGGGTGGCACTGACTATCCCCCCCAAACTTGGGAGTACCTGAAAGGGATTCACCTTCTCAGTCTAGACATCCATCTAGGCTCCCCCTTCAGTTTTCTTGGTTTCTTACAAATCATCTGGTCCAAATCCCAGGGAGGCAGCTAAGGAGCAGAGAGTGATGTGGAGGGGAATATAAAGAAGCAGGACCCCTTGATGCCATAGGCACCCTTCTTTCTTTGTGGGATTTTTCTCATCAGATAAGTAAAAGAGAATCATGACTGAAGGTAGAAGGCGGAAGGTGCTGGGAATGGTCCTCTCTACTGACTAGGGAGGTAAACCCCAGGGCTGCCTATGAACCTCTTCTATAGGACCCTCTGGGGGCTATGGTTGGCTTTCCAGTCCCTCTAGAAGAAGGGTATTTAACCTTCTGAGTCCTCTAGAAAGGGGCTAAGACCTTAAAGGGCTGGGGGAAGGAGGAGGAGGGAAAGAGGGGGGAGATTATTGGCAGTCTCATTCCTCCTCTTGCCTACTTCCCAGCCTCTAGGTTGGAATGGATATGAGCTGTGGATCACTGCACAGGTGCTGGAAAAAAATAAATAACAATAGAAAAGACTCTTACAAAAAAAAAAACATTTGCACCATTAGTTGGGAGTATGTAGCTGGGGGAAGGATGTGGTGCACTAGGTAGGAGGTGGCCAGAGGCCCCATGGGGCACTGTAGGGTGGGGCCATGCTGCTAACTTTATAGAAAACTTCCCAAATCTGCCCTTATCAGGGTAGGGCTACTGGCAGTGGAGCTGGCTGGCATCACCACAAAGCCTTGTACTCTTGCTCTTAAAGCAGTGCCCACAGTATTGAGGTATCTGGGCTCAGCTCCTTTGTCAGGGGCTCAGTCCATTCCCTCCATGCAAGGCCACAGCACCCAGAATAAATACAAAGGATGTGGGCCTCTGAAACATATGTTGCTTCACCAGCTCCAGGCACCCTTTCCTTGCAGCAAAGGCATTGGGGGCCAGTAGCTTTGGAGGAGGAGGAGCAGCACCAACCCTGGAGGAGAAGGTGGCAAACTCTCCTGCCCCTTCAGTGGGATGGGCATAGCAGGCTAATGGGCAGTTCATTTTCCTCTCCTTGACCCTTCATGGAAGGGCATGTCATTGGAGGGAAAAGCACACATTTCAGAGTGACCAGCCTCAATGAGAGAAGAAGGAGATGGGGAGAACTGGTCAATGTGGGAAGGGGAGGGAAGAAAAAGGAAGGAGACTGCTCCTCAAACAGCCTCCTGGAGTCTCATAGCCCTCTGCAAAGACAACCAGCCAAGAAATGGCATGAGAACAAAGCCAGCTTGGAGGAAGGAAGCCAGGCCAGGCATTCCTGACCTTGGAATAAAGAATCCAGGTGGCCAAACCAACCATCCAATGCATTCCCCTCTGAAGTCTTCCACCCGCACAGAAATGGGACGGCTCTGCAATCTTCACCAGGAGCTGCCCATGAGCAAGACCATTAATTCATCTTCATTGTTGGACAGCCCCATTCAGGGCCAGGGGCAGGGCCTGTTTTTCCAGGAACCTTCTGGGTGCTGAGCAGGGGTCCGGAGGTGTGCGTGCGTGCGTGCGTGCATACAGGGGCAGGGAGGGGTACCTGCTTGACTTGGAGGCCCCCAGAATGGTGCTGCATTGTGCTGGGCTGCATTGAGCCATGGGGGCCTCAAGTAGGTGTGAGCTGGGCCTCTGGGGCTAGGCAGATGGGACAGATATTCTTCTCCAAGGGTTCTCAGAACTTCCCTTGCTTTAGTCTGTCAATGTGGTAGGTGAGTTTCAGCGCTGGGCCCAGCTTTAGGCCCATGTACTTCATCATCATGTCACTACGGAGGAGGAGCAAGGCCTTCCCGTCGATCTCCTGCCACCAGAGAAAGGTGAGTTAAAAGGAGGGATCAAATTATACCCTTAGAATTGGGCAAGTGTAACTGGTTATGGGAGCTCTCAAGCACCAGACAGAGATATTAAGATCTTGACCTGAGACATCAGGTATCACACAAGGATCACTCAGGTCTCTTTCTTTCTTCTTTCTGGGGGTAACTTAAGTGCTGGAGAAATAACTATTTGACTACGGACCACATCAAAAATAGTTCTGATTATGACTGCATGGTTTAACACTAACAGTTTAGTGTATGGAGTATAAACTCTAAGTTTAGACTTGGATTCAGGAAACTTAGGTTCAAATTACGGTTCCACTATTTATTGTGTTTAACCCTGGGCAAGTTTATCTTTCTCATCTCCTGTTTGGCCACCTGTAAAATGGAGATGATAAAATTTGTGCCACCTCTGGCACAGGGCCCTTTATAAACCTTGTTATGCTATGTTAAAGGGTTTACAAAGTGCAGTCATTATCTGGCATCTGAAGCCTTCCGCTGTCATGTCACACTTTACCAATTCTACCCTCTCCTCATTGTCACATGAACCTCCCGCTCTTCCCTTGGCCTGGAATGACCTCTCCATTTCTTTTAGCCTCTTTCAATCCTACTCACCCTTCTGGACATAGCTCAAGCCCTAATTTGACCAGGAAGCCTTTCTGAGTCCTGGAGTCTATGCTAATGTGTTCCTTTCTTAGTATTTAGATTTTGTATATCAATGGATATACCCTCTCACAAGACGAGACAGTGGCATTGTGGGAGGTGGCTGGAGATCCTGTCCAATACTCCTAGTTGTGTGGCTTTGGGTGAGCTGCTGAATTTCTCGAAGTCTCAGTTTCCTTATCTACAAAATGAGGATAATACCTACCTCATGAAACAGTTGTAAGGAAAATGCTTGGTAACCCCTAAAATACTACACAAATGAAAAGTTGTATTATTATTTTTCTCTTATTGTTTTGTATGTGTTCTGCCTCCCCAACTAGACTACAAGCTCTGTGGCAATGGGGACTAGGCCTCTCCCCATTGCATTCCCTGTGGTGTCTATCTGGCTCTAGGGATAGGCTTCTAACAGGTGCTCAAGTGAGTATCTGTTAAACTGACTGATACAACCTTGGACTCAATCAGAGGGCCCCGCCTGCTCATGTAGTTCAAGAAAAATCAGTCAATTAATGAATAAAGGTTATTGGGAACTTACTAGGCACCTAGACTTGTGCTAGGTTGGAGGGAAGGGGTTCTCAATCTCTTTTTGTGTCAGAGGCAACTTTTGGCATGAAGCCTCTGGAATAATGGTTTGTTGCCTACATTCATAACTGATGGAAATGCTAAATTTCAATTACATATTTAGTGAAAATAAAGATGTAATTCCCCTTCCCCTCCAATCCAAGTTCATGGGCCACCTGTCCCCTGTCCTTGGACAGTAGGTTGTAGAGGATGCTGAACAGTTATTATACATAATGCCTGCTCTCAAAAGCTTATAGTCAAGTTGCTAAGACAAAACTAACACACATAAAACAGAATCCATTTGACATAAGTCCAAGAGGAGAATTACATGTTTTCGAAAGAGGTCAGCATGCGGTCCCAGCTGAGGATCAGCTTCTCTGACAAAGTTCATCACATCTTCTACAGTCCAAGAGGAGGGGTCCCGGCTGCTTGATCGTGATGGGTCTCGTGATCCTAGATATCGATCAGAACCTACCAGATAGGAATATGAGAGAAAATCACATCTTCTGTTCAGTCACACACAAAAATGAAAATGTTATAATAAGCTAATGGTACTAATTTAAAAAGGAAAAAAAAAGAACAGAACTTACACATCCAAGAATGTTCACAAACTCTTGTTGCTGAAAGAAGCCTCAGAGGTCATCTAATCTATCTTGTGCCTAAACAGGAATTCACTCTACAACATACTTGACAACCGGTAGCCTTCCCTAGTTTTAAGACCTCAAGTGATGGGGAACTCACAGTTTTCCAAGGTCCCTCATTTTACATCTGGAAAGTATTTTTTAATACTTGAAAGTTCTTTATGTCAAGCTGAAATCTATTTTTATGCAATTTCTAGCCTCTTTAGGCTAGAAATAGGTACTTAGTCAAAGGAGAGCAAGTCGAATCCCTCTTTCACATGACAGCCCTGCAAACACTTGGAAGAAGCTCTCACATCACCAGTCTTCTTTTCATCTGCACCATGTCCAGTTCCCTTATCTAGTCTTCATGTATCATGAAGACAAAGCTCTTCATTACCCTGGTCACTCTCTAACTTGGTTAGTCTTTCCTAAAAGATCCCTTGGAAGCCTGTTCTTTTGAACCTCTTGTGGAAGGAATCCCAGGATGACTGATTTGGTGCTAGAAGGGCTCTTAGAGACAATTAAGTCATAGTATCATAGCAGCCTAGATTATGATTTGGGGTATGAGATGAGAAAGTCTATTACAAATGTAGGCTTAAACAGCTGGCCCAGTTTCCTACAAAAGTGAGGTGTCCTGCTCCTCTAACTTCTCTATTTTTATCATGGACATCACTCTTCTTCCAGTTAGTTATCAATGCAAGCTCCTTGAAAGGAGGGATTGCTTCACTCTTTGTATCTGTACCCCCCCAGAATGACAGTGTCTGGTGCGTAGTAGATGTTTTCATAGATGCTTAGTGACCAATTGATTGATGGAGCTGAAAGGGACCTGAGATACCATCTTCTTATTTTACTGATCAGGAAACCAAGGCACAGGGTGGGAAATGGTTTGGGTGAACTCAGACGTCTAGATTTATGAGATGAAGTTTGGCCTACATAGATTAGCCTAGGAGTCAGAATGATACATATTTAGGTCATCACTCCGGGACATTCTGGTTGCAAAACATTGGGTGAATTTACTTAACCTCTCAGTGTCCCAGGCAACTCTCTAAGATGGTAAATTGCAGTAGAATTGTTGATCCGCATTGGAAGGGATTCCCTACACCAAAAATAGAAAAGATTAAAATCATACTACTAAAGAAAGTTTAGGGAATGTGAGTTCAATTCAACATGACCATTACTTACTAAGTACCTATTATGCGCAGAACACTGTGCTACAACCACACAGCCCCTAATGGGGGGAAAGAGGTAACTATAAATACAAACATCACATTCAGCCAACCATTAGGTCCCAGGTGCTTCTGACAACCTGAGGTTGATGTCATGGTGGGCTGCTACACTCGATTACTTGGTATGTTAGAATCCGAGTAGAACCCTGGAGATCACTGGTTGAGTTCAGGAGCATCTCTCTGGCCATGCACTCTCTTCTCCTTCCTTGCACTGCCCCCTGCGCTCTGGGTTACCAGCTGCCCTTACAATGTCCATCTAGGCTCTCTTCCAGTGACCTGATAGTGGCGAAACTAGTCCTTGACATGTGTTGCCAATACGTAGGTGTAACAGGAATGTGAGACACTTCAGACTGTTCCAGTGCTCAGACCTGAAAGCTTGGCCTTTGAGCGCTCTAGCAGCCTGGGAGCAAAGTTTTGATATGGTAGTATGGCACAGTGTACGGAGAAGGCTAGAATACTGATATAGGAACCAATACTCAAGGGACTATATTTTGGGGGCATGTTTACTGAGGCTGAAGGAACTGGGGTGGGGTAGAGTAACAGACCTTTCTCCAAAAGGAGTTGGGGAGATTTCAAGCCAATCTCAAGCTCTGGTGAATAAAGTTTCCATACTACCTGCTTAAGAGTCCTGCTGACACACTCAGGTCAGGAACAGAAGTGGAATTCTAAAACAAAAGCAGCTTGGAAATGGTTAGGCTAGATTAGGAGTGAAGAATCTTTGGTCTCAGGGTCACATGTAGTTCTCTAGGTCCTCAAGTGCGATCCTTCGACTGAATCCAAACTTCACAGAAAAAATCCCCTCAATAAAAGGATTTGTTCTGTAAAGCTTGGATTCAGCCTTATCTGAAGACCTAGAAGGCGACATAAGGCCTCGAGGCTGCAGACTCTCCACTCCTGGACTAGATGATCTAAAAACTCTGCCATCTCTGGCATTCTATGGTTCAGTGGTTTGAAGTAAGGCTCAAACAAGCCTGGCAGAATGGGCAAAGTAGACACTGGGCTTATTTCAGTCTTGTTCTGTATCTAAATGCTCTGTATCCTTCTCCTGTAGGAGATGTTGAAGGGCCCTGTCCAAGATTTCTTGGACAAGGCTTGTCCTATGCCTAGAAATAGTAGAAAATGGTACCAGATGGGTGCCTTGGCTATTAATTTCTAACCCACTGACTGCTACGGTGCTTGAAATAAATGCCCACTATTACTCATTCTTACACCAGAAGGTTCTTAGCCAATTACCCTTAGTTATTTGAGAGCATAATTATGTTAAATAATTACCAGTCAATTATTCATCAAAATTACAGCATGATGAAATTGGAGGGAGACTTAGAAACCATCTATTCTAATCCCCTTTTCCATCCCACACTCCACATGTGAGAAGAGTGAGTTCAAGATTAAGCGACTTTCCCAAAGTCATGTGCTAGTAATGGCATAGAGAGGCCTTGAACTTTGATCTTTTGACTAAAAACTCTACATTCTTTCTTCTACAAGCTTCTAGTGCCTCTTGGGAGCACTTATCACTCAGCCATCCCTCCACACGGGAAAATTTCTAAATCTTGGTTTATCTTGGACTTGGATTCTTCCTCACTTACATCCAATCAAGAAGTCCTATTGATACCACTTTTGAAACTTTTTTTTCCAAGAAAGGAGGCCTAGCAGTACCTGATCTTAATATGTTACAAAGCTGTAATTATCAAAACAATTGGGTACTGAGTAAGAACAGGAAGGCTGATTGGAGGAACAATTTAGGTACATAACATGTGGAAGCTAGTGATCCAGTATTTTATAAACCCCCAAATTCTAGCTACTGGTGCAAAAACTTACTCTTCAATAGAAATTTTCATTGGGGAAACTGGAAAATATTTTGGTAGACAGTAGGGATAGACCAACATCTCATTTTGCATACCAAGATAAACTCCAAATGGGCACATGATTTAGATGTAAAGGGTGACATCATTAGTAAATTAAAGTAACATGGGAGAATTATCTTTGGATCTATGAAAGGGAGAAGAGTTCATGACCAAACGAGACAGAGAGGTTCACAGGAGGTAAAGTGGACAATTTTGATTACATAAAATTAAAACCTTTTTGCATAAACAAAACTACTACATCTAAAATTAGAAGAGAAGCAGGAAATTGGGGGGAAAAAAACTTTGCAGCAAGTTTCCGTCATAAAGTCTCATATAGAAAACTGATTCAAATTTCTAAGAGTCATACTCTAATTGATAAATGGTCAATGTATATGATTAGGCACTTTTCTGAGCAGGAAATCCAAACTACCATTAATTATATGAAAAAATAATTTTCTACATCACTCAAAATCAAAGAAATTCAAGAAGACAAATTTTCAGGTACTGTACTACCTCATACCCATTAGATTGGCTAAGATGACAAAAAGAGAACATGACAAACTCTGGAAAGATTTTTGGAAAACAAGAACTTTAATGAACTACTGATATAGCTGTGAATTGGTTCATTCATTCTGGAAAGCAATTTGGAACTATAGACCCCCAAACTATTAAACTTCACATACCCTTTGACCTAGCAATATCAATACTGAGTCTAAGACATAAAAAAGAAAAAAGACTTTTATCTACAAAAATGTTTGCACAGCTCTTTTTGGGTTAGCAAAGAATTAGAAACTAATGCCCATCAATAGGGGAATGACCAAACAAGTTATGTATATGGAGGTGATGGAATATGATTGTGCTATTATGAATTAAGAAAGGAGAGGGTTTCAGAGAAACCTGGGAAGAACAGATTCAAAGTCAAGTGAGCAGAGAGAGAACATTTTATACAACAATACTGTAAAGATAATCAACTTGGTTTTTTCCCTTATTTTTAATTTTTATTTTCAGTTCTGAATTCCCTTCCTCTTTCTATTTCCTCCTACACAGCCACTTTGAAGGCAAGAAATATGATGCCTATATATGCATATGAAGTCATGCAAAATGTTTCCATATTAGCCATGTTACAAAAAAAAGAAAAAAATATGCTTCCTTCTATACTCAGAGCTCATCAGTTCTCCATCTAGAGGTGGATAGCATTTTAATCATGAATCCTTTGGAATTATTGTGGGTCATTACATTGAGCAGAATTGCTAAGTCTTTCACTACCAATTACATCACAACATCACTCTTACTATATATACACTGCTCTTCTGGTTCTGCTCCCTCCACTTTGTGTCAGTTCACACAGGTCTTCCCAGGTTCCTCTGAAATAATCCCCATCTTTTCTTACAGCACAATAGTATTCCATCCATAACTTGTTCAGTCATTCTCCAATTGATGGGTATTCCTTCAGTTTCCAATTCTTTGCCATCACAAAAAGAGCAGCTATAAATATTTTTGTATACATGGGTTCTTTTCCGCTTCCTTTGATTTCTTTGAGGTATAGTCCTAGTAGCCATATTGGTGGGTCAAATGGTATGCAATTTTATAGCCCTTTTGGCATAGTTCCAAATTGTTCTCCAGAATGGTTGGACTAGTTCACAGTTCCACAAACAGTATATTAGTGTAGCTAAGATAATCAACATTGAAAGACTCAGGAATGGTGATCAACGATCAACCACAATTCCAAAGGGCTCATGATGAAACATAGTGTCTACCTCCAGATGGATAACTGATGTACTCAGAAGGAAACCTATTTTGTTTCTTTCTATTTTTGGACATAGTTAATGAGATTTGTTTAGTATGACTGTAATGGGTTTGTAATGGGTTTTGGTTTTCTTGTCTGCTCAATGGATGGTGGAGAAGGAGGAAAGAGGGAAAGAATTCAGAACTGAAAATAAAACTGAATTAAAAAATAAAAACAATTCAATGCTGGAGATATAATGACCAAAGTCCAACTCAAATGAACTGTTTTCACTTCTCATATACTTACCATGTACTAATCTATATACATATGCATATATATATGAAACTTATTTCCCTGTTACATCCTTCTACTCTATAAACTATCAGATCCATAATTCATAAGGGTAGTAACTTTCTATTGTTCCTAGCACAGTGCTCTGCACATAGTAGGTGGTTAATAAAAGATACTAGGGTAAGTCATCAGAAGACTCACCTGTGGATGCTATGTAAGCTCCATAACTGGCAACCTAATTCCTTTCCTTCCACTTCTCTTGGGGTATCCTCAGGGTCAAAGCTGACACCCCAGAGAGGCAAGACTGAAGCATGAGCAATAGGGAATGGCTCCTCAGCCATCACTAACATGTACTCTGTCCTTCCAAAAGCCCTTTTACTACTTGCTCTAATGTTACTTATACCAGGTTCAGGTGATGGGGATAAAAATATCAACAACAAAACAAATGAAACAAAAAATGAAACAATCTTTCCTTTCAAGTAAATTATATTCTATTAAGGAAGACAAAATTAACACGTGTGTGCATGTGCGTGCGTGTGTGTCTATGTGTGTGTGTGTGTAACACATGCAGAATAAATACAAAATAAATACAAGGTACAAGGAAGGGAGGGAGGAAAGAAACCGGTGGTTGATGGTAGGGTGAAGCTGGGGGAGGAAATCAGGAAAGGTTTTGTAAAGAAGATGATTTTTCAGCTGTGTCTTGAAGGAAGAGAGGGATTTTAAGAGGCAAAGGTAAGAAGGGAATACATTCCAGGCATGGGGGATAGCAAGTGGAAAGTCGAGGGAACAGGAAATGGGAGTTCCATGTGTAAAGAACAAAAAGGCCACTTTGGTTGGACCACGGTGCATAAAAGGGAGTGATATATGATGAGGTTGGAAAGAGCCTGAGTCCAGTACACGAAAGACCTTACAAGCAAAACAGGAGAGTTTATATTTTATCCTAGAGACAAAAAGGAAACACTGGAACTTTTGGTGCAGGAATGACACATAGACACGTATGAGCTTTAAAAAAGTCTCTTTGCAGCCATGTAAAGGATGGTTGGAGAAGGGAAAGAACTGAAACAAAGAGACCACTTAGGAAGTCACTGCAATAGGCTAGTCATGAAGTGAAAAGGGCCTAAACCAAGATGGGGTCTAATGTAAGTGAATGTTGCAGAGGGAGAAAAAGCAAGATTTGGTAACTGACTGAATATATGATAGATCATAGAATTTAGAGCAGAAGAAATATTCCAATTCCATCATTTTACAGATTAGGAAACTGGGGTCCAGGGAATTTAAATGATTTATTCAAGATCATATAGGTAGCAAGTCTAGGATTCAAATTCAGATCTCTGCCCACTAGTTCACGGTTCTTTCCATTGTATTATGCTGCTTCTACAGGCAAAATTATGATCCTCTTCACTGTGAAGAGAAAAACTTGGAGAAGTTTTGTAATATACCTGAGAAGATGCAGTAAATTGGTGGGGAAGTAGGAAATGATGCACAATATTTCCAATTGCTGCTATACAGCATAATAGAAAGAGTGTTGACATTTAAAGTCATAGGACAATAGAATCTTAAACACAGACCAGGAAAAAATCTTAGAGATCTTCTAGTCCAACTGTCTCATCTTGGAGATACTGACATGGAGTCCTAGAGAGATAAAGTGACTTCCCCAAAGTCATATAACCTGATTCTAATTCCAGCATTCTTTCCATGGCACCACTTTGCTTTTCTAGCTCCACTACATACCACCTAGGACTCTGGACATTTTCTTGCTCTGGGTCTCAGTTTCCTCTTTTGTGAAATGAAAGGACTGGAATGGAATGATCTCTACAGTGCCTGCCAACTCTAAATGCTAAGATTTTATAACTCTCATATTCTATCTATATTCATTGCTATTGCTATTTTTGCTAGTAACATTTAGAGATTCAGATGGAGGTTTGGAGTTTTCTTTAGCAATCAATGAATCCAAAGTGCCCCAAAATGCATGCTCTGAATCTTTCTTGAGCTGACCTGTGGGGCTATTGATGACTGCATCTTAATAATTACCCACAAACTCCCTATGTATCTCTAATATCCTGATTGCAGATTCACCAAAATACTGCTATAAAAGGGAGTGGTAATGTGGTTTAACAGAAAAGAACCCAGGAGTCAGAAGAAGTGGGATTTAATCCCATGGTCTATCACATACTACCTACTTACCTTCCAGCAATAAATACTCATTAGGAAATTTTTATAGAAAGACATTGAAAGAAAAAACACATGATCTTTTCCCTCATGGAACTTACAATCTAGTAAACTTGAGCAAGTCATAAGATCTGTGAGTCTCATCTATAAAACGGGAAACAACTATTATTACTTCATAAAGTTGTTCTGAACATGAAATGAGATGCCAGTAAAGTACTTTGTAAGCTGTAAAATTCTACATAAATGAATTACTATTATATAGGGCAGGTCCATTTTAGACTATGCAAGGGGGTCTGTACTGAAGTACTGTGTTAAGGAAATTGCACAGTACAAATACTAAGGAGACTGTAAGGCCCTACTAGATTTTAATTGATACACACATAATATGCCTAATATATCAAAGTACCCATACTCCACCTATCAACTCCTTGTCCACCATTGCTTCTCACAAAAGGGGACCAGGACTGTCTCTGCCTTACAGTTGATATTCCTGAGACAATGACTCACCTACTGTTCCACATTGAGGTATGGAGCACCAGAGTCAATTGACATGCTCTGAGCCCTAGCTTTGCACCCTTTTGTACTCACTCTAATACTGCCAAGTAGCTAGCTAGGGGTAATTAAAATTAGTTCAATTCCTATTTATAGTTCAATGTGTTCTAAGGAGCAAGATTTCTGTAATTAAAAATGCATACATATTCCAACCTGTATAAAGGACTTATCCCTTCTTTTACCTTAAAAGCAGCCAGTCCCCTGGGGTACTACAAAGTTCTACTACTCTCTGTACTAATGGAATGAAGAGGTCCCTATTAGATCTGTACTTGCCAGTAACCTAGTTTGTGTCTGACCCTAGGCCTATGCCCATTAGCATGGCTGCCCCAGTATAAAATATACCTAAATCTGCTTTTGGAAAGATGGCAGAATTTTTATCAATACTATAAAGCAATTGAGGCTCAGCTTGCCAGGAAGACTCACTGATGTGACCAGTGTTAAGATTCAAGCACTTTAATTTTTTTTTCTGGAATGTTGCTACTTTTTTTTTTTTTTGGTTTCTACCTGAGTGTACAAGGGATCCTGCCTTTGAACAAGAGAGTGCCTTACGGAAATCCAACCATGGACCAATATTTTCTCTTGTGTCCCAGCAGAGGGCACCAAATCCAAGTAAACAGCAAAACCAGTTTGTGAAGGATAACGGTGTAGAGAGTGGACATACTAATCTAAACTCGAGGAGGGTGGACATCAGGTGAGAATGCGGATGATCAGGTGCCTAACCTGCTACTGGACACAATTCTTAGCAAGTGTTAACCTCCCCTTCCCTCCGAGATTGACTACCAACTTGATATATTCACAACAAAACCAGCTTTGTACCCTTCTTTGGAGGAGATTTCAAGGCAAAGCAGTGGGTATAAACCTACAGGGTACAGAGGACTCAAACTAGAGTCATTCTGAGCAGAGAACAGAGATCTGAATACAGAACAACAAACACAACTCAGATTTTTTTTGTAGCATTTTGAGGTTTACAAAACATTCTTATAACCACCCTATGAGATAGGTAGCACAAATTATCCCAATTTTGAAGAAATCAAGATTGAAGTTAAGTGATGTTCTCACCTAGTTAGTTAAGTGTTGAAGTTGTGACTTGACTCCAGATCTCCAAACCCAGCCCCGTTTCTACTATCATAGGCTGCTATCACTAGGCAGAGTGCTACCACTATCTGCAAGGGCAGAGGCCTCTGTGATTTTAAGCACTTTAGGATACTGATGCGAGTGCCAGCATATAGTATGCACTTAATTGCTTTTTGTTGAATAGTATTGAAAAGAACAATTTTCAGCAAAAATCATTTTAAGAGAGATGCTGACAAAAGAGTTTATTCAGAAGACATCAGGCAGGATGCTGAGGGGTCTGAAAAACTTGTCACAGGAAGAAGACATCACAGACAATGAGCCTCAAGAAGACTCAAGGAAAACTTGCACTTGTGACTTCATTGGGCTAAGTAAGTCCTTGTGAGGAAAACTCCCTCTATTAACGTATATCAGCACCTCCTGGCAATTTATAATCTTACGTGCTAATCTATAAAATGGGTATAAGAGTATTGGTGATACCTAGCTATGCTACTGTGAAGCTCTAAAGAGATAATGCACATGAAGCCCTTTGCAAACCTTCAAGCACTCAACAGAACCATTTACTCTCACCTCTGGCAGAACAAACACTGGACCTGTGATTTCACTTGTACAGGGAGCTTCTGGGTGAGGAATCTCCCTTTCTAGGTCAGCGCTGGTTGCCTGGGACACTGAGAGGTTAAATGACTTTCCCGTGGTCAGGACACAGCCAGGAAGTATCAGAAAGGGGACTTGAACTCCAGTCCCCCTGACTTGGAGGCCAGCTGTCATCCACTTCCATCTGACACTTTTCTCAGGTTAGTTATAACTTGAAGAGAATGACGATCAGCATTAGGAGGGACAGCCTCCTGCTTTTAGTCATTGCTGTGACCAGGGCTTAGCAGAGTTCCTTGCAAAGGATCCTATCTACCTACAGCAGGTACTCCACAGATACTGGAGCATTGGCTGGTGGCCCTTAATCTGGGGCAAATCCCAGCAGAGACAGCATGGGAAAGGTGCCCTTCCCTTCATCTCCACCTCCACCCGCCTAACTGAAGAATTCTGCTGTCATTAGAGAGGTGGGTTTGGTTCCTAGGACCAGATGAGAAGAAGGCTGTGCAACTTTTTCTGGGCCCTCAGCCTGTCTTTTCTTGGATATTGGTACACCTCATACTGGTAAAGAAGCAGACTTCCATTTTGGGACTAAGTTTGCTTTTAAAGAGACCCAGAAAGGTTACTTAAGATGCGACTGAAGTAATGAGGTGGTTTTGTCAATAAATATGCATTCTAAAAGATGCAGCATGGCATATAGTAGAAAAAATCCAGAATATGAGACCAAAAGAGGCTCAAATTCCTGCTCTGCTTCTCACTGCACATATGATCTTGAATAAGACATTGAAGTTCTCTCAGCCATAATTTCTTCTTGTAAAATTAAAGAGCTGAACTAGAAAGAGGACCTTTAAGGTTCCTACCTCTAATCCTGTGATCCAAATGAAAACTATCCCTTTCAAAGGAATTCACTTAAGAGGTCCTTTAGAAACCACAGAATCTCAGAGTTGGAAAGGATACCAGGGTCAATGCCTACCTGAACAAGAATTCCTTCTTTAATGTCCCCAACAAGTGAAGTAACTGGAAACTCAATTACTTCCTGAGACAGTCCATTCTTCTCTGGGGTAGCTCTAATTTTCAGGAAGTTTATTTTTCCTATCAAGCCAAAATCTGCCTCTCTTCAACTCTCTTGTGCTGGTCCTAGTTCTTCGTGGGGCCTCTTCCACATGACAACCCTGCACATACTTAAGCACAGATATCATGCTCTCACCTCCTCTTATCTCCAAATTCCTTAAACTAGTCCTTATATGGCATGTTCTCTAGTCTTCTCATCATCCTGGCCATTCTCCTCTGGAAATGCTCCAGCACAGAAATATTCTTTCCAAAAGATCTGCTTGTTCATCCATTAATAGAGGACAATGGGACTATCCCCTTCATCACTCTGGACATGGTGTATTTATACGTTTTGGACGATAGTAGCATGCCTAGAATTAATGTGTAACCGCTAAGATGACTGTTTTGATGGAGATAATATCTAATATAAATTCTGTTCTCAACACTTTTAATTACACAGCATCTCCTGGAACCAACGGCTCCCACTTTGCTCTAGTTGCCTTCAGGTTTACCGAACATGTTTCTGAAGGGAGGCTAGAACATTATTATTACCCTTATTTTACAGAAAAAGAAGCTGAGGCTCAGGAGAATAAGTCCCGTTTCATCGGGCCAATTTTCCAATTCAAATTCCTATGTGGTTTTTTTTTCCCCCATCATTACAATGTCTCAGATAATGTGTTTGGTGTAAAAGTTGCTCCAGGCTTCACAAAGTGGCAAGGATACTATGAAAGGCCCAAGCAACAGGGAAAAGTCAGTCATTTGTCCAGGAAGGGAAGTCTGTATTTGGACATCATGAGCTAACAAAAAATCCAAGTTATAAACCAAGGAACATTTTCTTCTGCCACAAAATCCCCAAATCCTAAAATGAAAATGATGAAAAAGAATGATAGCAGTGAGGATCATGACATATAAATATGTTGGTGTTGACCTAGGAATTTGTAGAACTTTTCCAGATGAGAGAAGATAGGGGTGAAGTTAACATGTTACTGTTAAAGATTTTTATGTTTCTATCTTGGAAGTTCATAAATGTGGGAAGGCACCGAACAATACAATATAAAATTTTAGAGCTGGAGGAGACCTCAGAGATTTTCTAGTCTAACCCCCCCGCCCATTTTATAAATGGGGAAACTGAAGCCCTCGAAGGCAAATGATTTGCCCCAAGGTTGTATTATAGCTAATCAATGACAAAGCTGAGACTAGAACCAAGGTCTTTTGATTTCCACTGCAGGCCCATTCCCTACATTACATTGCCTTCCAAACAATAGCAATGTTGAAAAACTGAAGGGTGGGAGGGAGAATGGCAAGTAGAATCAAAGAAAGGAAAAAGGAACAAAATTAAAATTCAGAACAGAGAATTCTGTCCTCTGGGGAAAAAAGCCTTCTTATATTGCCAAGCTATGGGTAAACTTGTATCCACATTACAGTTTACAGGAGATTGTCTCAAAGGAAAGTCTTTGCACTAATCAAACTAGAAGGCAGCACACCCATATATAGTATGTCTATAACACACACATACACAGGTACTCACTTCTGAGCTTCCACTTGGATGGCGGCCAAGAAAATGCCATCACTGAAAGGACTGAGAGTCAGGTTTGCTTGGATAGTAGGGAGGTAGAAGAGAAAGAGAAGTATATGCTCAGTGGTTTCAACTCTTAATAAGAATCTGGTCAATGCATGAAACTAACTCTAACAGATTTCAATGATTTTTATGAAACGAGTCATTATAAATTTAATATGATACCTGTGAGATAAAATGAAAAATTACAGACATATATAGGTTATTTTAAAACTCTAGAAGTATTATACGAAAACCTTTGGCAGTAGGGTCTCAAGATATAGTACGGTAGTTATTTCCTATCAGTTGCTATAGGATCTCAGTACCTTGACAAAAAAACCCCTTAGAAATTCTCTTGGGAATCATACCTGATGATATCCAGACAGAGATGGGGTAGAAAATTTTGTGTCAGGAGACAAATGAATGGTCTCCTTTATCTGAAAGGAACCTTGGAAATCCCTGTCCTAGGAAGGCCAGGACCAAATGCAGAGCCAGGTAAACACCAGGCTGAAAATTTTAGCACTATAGATAATAACCATTCTAAGACACCTCAGAATGCCTAATGTCATCTCTTCTGAAAATTGGCCCTTGATTCCCTGACCCAGAAGTGACTTCTTTTTTTTGTGGCACTCACAGAACTTTTCATCACCCTTCTTCCATTTTCATCTCTGTTATAATTAACTCTGTCTGTAACTTTTACACATTACTCCCCTTTGCACACTTCATAGTCCAGTCAAACTAGCCTCTCTTTGTTTCTCACACATGGCACTCCATCTCCTATCCTCTGGTCTTCACATTGGCTAAAATGTACTCCTGGGATATACTTCTTGTTCTCCTCTGCCCATCTTCACGATGAGACTTTTGCCTTCACTTATGTGGAGCCTCTTCTCATCTCCCAACTGTTGGTGTCCTCCATCCCTAACTATCATGTACTAATTTCATATTTATTCTGCATATGCACGTATATATATGCATGTGTATGTAGGTGTGTGTATGTGTAAATATGTGTACATGTATATTATCTTCCACTATGGAATTTCAGCTCCTTAGAAAACATAAATTGTTTCATTTTTTTGGTATATACCTAGCACACAGCCTGGCACATAGCAGAGACCTGAGAGTTCTTGCTGATTGACTGATCTCATCTCCTCTTTTAAACATGTGACCTCCATCAGGGCAGAAAATCATGCTTTATTCTCTTTTGTATCCCATAAAGCACCTACGCTCAGGGCTTTGTACATAATCAATAGCCAGTAAGTATTTACTAAATGAATAAAGTTCAATTAGCCAGAAAGCCAGAAGGATTCAAAAACTCCTAAAACCTTCTCATCTATTTGCACTGTTATGAACGCCATGTGTAATCCTGTAGAAGTATCAGTTCCTCAGTATAGGTGATTGGAGACTGGCCTCAGGAAAATGGAATTTCCCAAATGGAAATGGCCAGGCAAATACTAGACACAGTTTACATTCCAAGGTGTGCTGATATTTCATTGGCAAGGGAGCCTTGAGAGTATCATTTTTTATCAGGATATGCTTTTGGAAGACTAAAGATAGGATCCCATTTTACCAGTTCAGCTCAGCCTTTATGGAGGCAGGAAGCATGGTCAGAACAGATCTTTCTGCTCCCTCTTGATTCTGATGCTAGAGAAATGCTTCTTCATACTAGCAGTGAAGTAAAGGAGAAACTGATGAGAAAACATATCTTTCCACTTCAAAGAAAGGAAACAATGAAGAACCAAAGGAATGGCTAAAGTGGCAAGACAAATGACCTTGCTCTCCTATAAAGCACTGGAAAGTCAGAAGCCCTTTCTCCCAATGCATACTCAGGTGGAAGGACATTCCAAGAAACTTGTGAAGGATCTTACCTCTTTTCTGAATAAGATGAGCTCAATGCTTTCAGAGTTCTGGCTTCCTTCTGAGTGGTTCAATATGTGAGGCCTCAGAGTGGAGCAGTCTAGCCCCCGCCTTCTCGGACCTTTCTGAGATGTGCTTAGTCACTTAGGCAGCCACGTGGCACATGCTTCCCTGCTATGAGTCTGGTAGGTTAACTTTAAAAAATGATTTTCCAGCCCAGTCAAAGATAGTAGGAGCATGAACTGGCTTGCATGAAGTGTTGAAGTGAAGGATGTTTATTTGGTATATGCCAAAAGAAACACAGGACAGCAAGTCATTAGGGAATAAGTTTCTCAATGTGTATTCTGAGACTAAATTTCCCTGTTGGAGAGAAGTCTCCATTCTAGTTCACAGCTGCCAAAATTGAGACAGGAATGAAATAACTTCAGTGGCTTAAAAAGAAGAATTGCGATTTCCCAGATTCTCAGCATGGGGTTCAATGAGTCACCTATCTGTGCCTATACAGACCCAGAGGTAACAAGGTGTAGCCCAAAGAATTGAGAAGATTGAAGTCCAGAAGAAAGCAAAAGATGGGATGAGACTTACTCCCCCAGACATGGCAACAGTAAAGAGACAGAGAGAAAGGCCTGACATAGAGTCAGCAAACCTAGGTTCAGGCCCCAGCTCAGCAACATAATAGCTCTGTGAGCTTGAGCAAGTCACTTACCCTTCTAGGGCCTTAGTGTTCTCTGTAAAATGAGGGGGTTGGATTAGATGATCTGTAAGACCCCTCCCTTCCAGCTCTGTGATTATTCTGTGATCTGCCCCTAAAAAGCAAAGCTCTTCTCTAGGCACAGGGGCCCCATAACTCTGCCAACCCAGGGCCGCCTCCAGCCTCCTGACTCCTTCCACCATCCCGCGGTCTCTCCAGGCCTAGGCCCATCCCAGCTCCTACCTGGTAGGTACCTGTCGTGGTCGTACTCAGTGGTGGACAGTGGCATGTGATTCTGCGTGAAGGGCTGGTTGCCGAACAGGTTGCTACTCCGGAGGTTTCGGCACAGCTTCTCCAGGAAGCGAAGGACGAAGGTAATGCTGTTGACCGCTGGCAGGTTGAGGGTATGCTGCTCCCGGTCAAATACAGCTACAGAGTTAAGCAAACACGGCAGAACACATAAGCCCCATGGTGTAGGAGGAGCTGGGGCCGCACTGCTGCCAACGCCTGCCTTTCAGTGTCACCTGGTTAAACAAAGGCGAGTCAGTGCCACTGATATCCACCCTCTTGGTGGGCTTTGATCTGGGGGGGCCTCCTGGATTTGTGATAATGGGAAGAGTCAGGACAGGTCTGTTACACCCAGGGCTGCAAACCAATCTACCAGACTAGCTGAAAACAACTAGAAATATATCTGGTCCTCCATCAGCTGGGTTGAGCCTCAAAGGAAAAAAAAAAATCTGTTCTTTAGGGAGCTGTCTGCACAAGTATCACTCAGAAGACAAGACATACTGTAGGGAGGAGGAGATAATGCACAAAACCAGAAGGAACTACAGCAATTTCCAGTACTGATTGTTAAAAAAAGGTTCATTTCTATAGCACTTAAAGGTTTATTAAGAGTTTTATCACAATAACCCTAAGAGCTAAAATATTCTATGATCATGTCCATTTTACAGATGAACAAACTGAGGCACAAGGCAGCAGATGACTTGTCTGTGGTCACAGAGCTACCTCGGCAGGAGCGGAGGGGGCTGCAGTCCAGTGGGAAGAGTACTAGGTTTGTAGTCAAAGAGAAGGGTTCAAAATCCAGCTCTGCCATGTCTAGTCATGTGCTCTTGGGCCAGCCCCTTCGCCTCTTAGTATTCTCTATAAAACAGGGACAATGACCCCTTTATTACCTACTGCCTGATGCTACTATGAGAATCAAATGAGATGAAACACATAAAGCTGTACATAAATGTAGATTATAGTTGTTGTTAAGAGTCAGAACTCAAACCCTGGTCCTCAAACCAGTACTTTTGCTATTACCTCATGTTACTACTGGGTGCCCAGTGCCTGGGCAGTCTAATGGGTTTGTGTTCTGGTGTTTGCTAAGTGGTGTCTAGACACTGATGGCTCTGCTAGGTATCAGTGAGAGCTAAAAGTTGGGGTCGACTGGGGAGAGAAAAGGAGATGAGGGGAGGCCGAGTGGGTATTTAGAAGGCAAAGGAAGTGTCTCCCCTTGCTGGTAGTCATCAGAGCGGTTGAAGAGGAAAGAAAAGAGGAGCTGGAGATCTGGAGGATAAGCTTTGGGAAAACCAAGGTGAAATTAATTAAGGGGTTTTATGATATTGATTCAGATGCTAAAGTGAGTCCATAGCAGGAAAAAAGAAGGAACTGCTTTGCTCTCCTTAGCACAGGTCACAGACCCTCTTGTGCCAAGGAAGAACTCTGCTTAGAGAGAATAAAGATCCAGCAAAGCAAAGTGAGAGGTACTACGCTCTTCTGAGGGGTGGACAGGAAATTCCCAAGTGACCTGGAGAAATTACCCTGCTGATCCTCACTTCTGGAGAAATCTTCAAAGTGGTATATTTATGTATGAACAGATGAGGCTAAGTCACTGAAGCACTCTCGGGGCAGAGGAAGGTGAAAGTGGGCTAAATGGAAGGAGAACATAAGCCTCTTTTAGGGCCTATTCACCTGATCCTTGGAATGAGCCATCACTGTATTGGCCCTGCAGCTGGCAAAAAGATTCATGAGTATGGCCAAGGGGGATCTGGAGAGCTTAGTGCTCCTGAGTGGGAAAAGAAAGAAACAAACCCAGGCAAGGACTCTCCTCCCTGCAACCACCCCACCTCCTGAGGAACCTTTTCCCTCTTTTCTGAGAGTTAGGAGGTGAAGCAGATTGAGAGATACAACAGGAAGGAAAACCCTGCCCCTCTAGCTGCCTAGGGCCCTGGCCATGCCTGTACAGTGAGGAAGGACAAGGCTAGGGCCCCAGGCAGCTAGGAGAGGGTGCTTACCTGAGATGACCTCCCCGCCATGGCCTTGCTTGAGGAAGCTGAAGACGGTCTTCTGGTGGTAAGCACAGTCAATACAGGCCTGTACTGCCTGCTGCAGCACCACTGAGGCCCGTGCTGGCCCGAAGTGGTCAGGCAGCTGCTGGACCTTCTTTTTGTCCAAGTGGGGGCCAGTGCTGCCATTCTTGTTCAAGTAGATGCAAACTGCAGGAGAAAGAGAAGCTGTGAGACTCAGGCAGACCTCTGAGAATACAGAGTTCTACTACCTTCACTTGTAGCTCTTCAGCCCTAACATATGCTTGCCAGTGCAATACTGCAGAAGATGGGGAGGGGGCAGGGGTGGAGTAGGGAGGAGCAAAGGAAGCATGTACCCAGCTGTTATTGGCCTGGCTATATGATCAAAAGTTCTGGGAATAATGCCTACTGGGGAAAATGATGCTGTCAGAAAGCCAGGGCCCAAAACAACAGTTATCTTTCTTGTATTGAAAACAGAATGCTAACAGTTCCCCAAATGTACATTCTTAAACATCCTTCCTGTCCTTCTCTCCATGTATTCTCCCTATCTCTTGATCGCTGTCTTTTTCCTCACACTGTGTCTACTTGTCTGACTTTTCACTTCCTGATAAAGAGTGTGGAAGGCTAGGAGCGGGGGGTGGAAGTGAGGGAAGAACACCAAAGCATCAGGGATGGCATTGAAGAGGTAAGCTGAGTGAGAGAAGAGTGGAGTTGAAAGGTCTTTCCTCCCTTGGTCACCTGCTCCATCCTTTGACCTACAATTACATGCTGAAAGGGTCACAGAAAGTTCTGGTGAAAGGACAAAGGGCCTCTTAGACTTCTAGCTCAAACAATCACTGTTCCTCTCTGAGACAAGAACTTGTGCAATGGGCTTGAAATCTACCGTGACAATGCACAAAAGCCACTCGTTCTTTCAATCATGAGTGCAGTTATACAGAAAAAGGTTAGAAAAACATTTGGCTAAATAGAAAATTCAAATTCTATCTTCTTTTCTGGTACATTACTTTCATGTATCTTTTTATTTTTTTTTTAATACTTGATCCTCAAAAGCTGAAAGTGGCCCTGGCCTTTCTGGACCCTTAAGTCGACCTGCCTGCTGCTGGCATATTGGCCAGGAGAGAAAAATAAAAATAAAATGAATTTTAAAAAACAACAGGGAAGATTCCGGATTTGTCAATTAGGACTGCTTCTGCCCTTGTACTGGGTCATGCTATTCCAAAGCACCCAGTCATATCCCCTAGCACTGAACCAAGGTGGCATACCAAGGAGGAGGAGGCAGGAGGCCAGTTCAGCAGAGCTCTTCAATCTTTTACAAGGAATTCAAATCACGTCAGTGACACTCTCAGGGCTTCCCAATGGTAAGCATTAATGCTTACTCAGCTTCTTGTCTTTCTAAAACAAGCCCAAAGTATCTGCCAGTCCTACCACTTTCCAAAAGCAGGAGTGAAGGGCCTGGGAACTGTCATCTAACACTTTTTCTCCAGCTTCATCAGCTTATGAATGATAGCAAGAATAGCGTCGGAATTCAGATCTGGCCTCAGACATTCACTAACTATTTGATCCTGAGCAAGGGACTTAACCCTGTTGGCCTGTATGCCTCAGTTTCCTTATCTATAAAGTAAGCTGGAGAAGGGAATGGCAAGCCATGCCAGTGTCTCTGCCAAGAAAACCCCAAATGGGGTCACAAGAGGTCAGAAACAACTGAAATGACTACACAACAAAATCTACTCTCAGTTAAGAACCTGACACCACTGAAAACATTCAAGACTGTGATCACCTCTGAAGGCAATTTTAAAAGGAGTTCCAAAATGATTTTCTGCAATGGCAACTTTATTGGAATGAGCTTGGAGCCTTTGAGGATGACTTTTTTGAAGGGCATCTTGTTTGTATACATTCTTGTATACTTGTTAAAAAATTAGTCATATTACTTGATACCTTCTCAGTTGATTTTTTTCAGCATATTTCCAAACTCTAACAGAGAACCACCTTGGCCTAGAGTGTGCTCTTAATAAATGTTGAATGAATTGAACTGAGTTTATTTTACACTATCCTCTTTCATGAGTACCATTTGCCAGACCAGTAGTACTATTTGCCACTCCTGCTTTCTCTGCCTTTGTGTCTTCCTTGCAGGTTCTCTCCCATGCTTTGAAAGCATTCCATCCACATCTCTGCTTATGAAGTTCTTTATCTTCCTTCAAGGCCCAGTTAAGATACTATCTCCTTTCAGAAGTTTCCTGAATTCTCCCAAATTAAAGTGATGTCTTCTGTCTACTCAGAATTTTTTAGAGCATGCTGTTCTTATCTCTCTATCTTATCACTCTACCTTAGTTACAAACTTCTCTGTGTACATATTGCATTTGCCTTATTAGACTGTAAGTTTCTTGAGGGTATGTGCTGCTTTTCATTTTTGTATTCTCAGTGGTAAGTACAGGGCACTGCACATAGTAGCTATTTAATGAATATTTGTTGGATGGATACATGTGTTGGGAAAAATCTCTGGTGTCCACACAACTCATGGAACCTCTTGAGATTTCTTAGGTCTTAGAGATGTTTTAGTACATGTAAGGCTAAAGATTTACTTCGTATAGAAGCATTTTGGACCCCAACTGGTGCAAAGCTCAAAGAAGCCACAGAATCCCATATTAGAGCCCAGCCATGCTTTTGTTCAATCCCTTCATATTCTAGAGAAGGAAACTGAGGCTCAGAGAGGGGAAGTGATTCAGTCGAGGTCACATGATGAGTGACCATGGCAATCCTAGATCTTCAGACAGACTCCCAGGACAGTGCTCTTGTGATGACCTCAGATATTAGGTCAAATATTGCAGAAAAAGGCCCTGGCTTTTGGACATTTGGTCTGTAATTGGGTCTTTTACCTGTAGGGGCCTGCATTGCTGAGCTGGGGATAGTAGCAGCATCCTGGGGCACAGTGCTGGTGTCTGGTTCAGGGGTACTGGTGGTTGGCGAGGTGGGTGCTGGGTTTAACAAAGTCCGAGGTTTTCGCTGCCAAAACAGATGGAGAAAAGTTTGCCAATTATATGTATTAGTTAGTGTGTCTCTTTCTCTCTTTATCCCAAGCATTTACTCTCCTGCCAGACTGTAAATTCTTTGAGGCTGGAGATCATATTTTATACTTCTGAATTCTCTATAACACCTTACAAATGGTAGCTATACAATAAATATTTGTTTGAATGAAGAAACAAACAAATGAACAAGAATCCTCTCCTTCCCCCCCTGTCCATGAAACCAGAGTTTAGCTAACCCCAACACTGTCATAGTGAAGTTGAACCTGGAACACACTTTTCCGATACTGCATGATGAGGTCCTCACCACCACCTGCCCAGGCCATGAAGCTGTGACTCTAGCAAAAGCCTACTGCTATTTGCTCCTCCCCTGTGCTCTCTCCCTTCCACTCCATCTTTCACAAACCATCAGATTAGTTCATGTTACTCCTCTGTTCAAAAATATTCAGTGTCTCCTGGGGGTTGCCCGGCATTCAAAGCCCTTCACAATTTGGTCCTACCTTGCCTTTCCAGCCTCCCCTCATAATATCCTAAAACTGTTATACTCCAATTAAAATGAATGCAGCTTTCAATCTACTGCCTTCATTCCAATGTCTATGATGCTTACAATGTCCCTCCACTCTTTCTTTGTTTCTTGAAATCCAACCTAAATCCTAGTTCCTTCAAGAATCCTTTCCTAATCCCCCATAAATATGACTTTTCCCTTCAAATATTACATACCACTTTGCTTCATACTTTTCTTCACACTTCCCAAAGAGGGAAGAGTTCAAATCTTATCTCTGCATCCGTCTAACACCTAGTTACAAAGTTCTGCAAAGTCCATTCACTGAAATGAATGGTGAAAATCCACCCCCCTCTACTTCCCTAGACACATGCATATGTAATCATATGATTAGAGAATTAGAGCTGGTAGCAACTTTGGAGGCCATCCAAGTCCAACCCCTGCATGTTGCAGATGAAGAAATTGATGCCCAGAGAAGTGACTTGCCCAGGGTCACATGGCTATGTTGCCTTTTACCACCCCTCTTCCAAACTTCACCATTTCTGTAGAAGGCAGCACATCTTCCCATTCTCTCAGCTTCACAACCTTGTTATACCTCTGACTTCTCTCTCACCTCAATGTATCTAATCAGTTGTTAAATACTGCTGTTTATAATTCTACAGTATCTCCCACATTCAACCCTTTCTTTCTATTCACATAGCTACCATCTTAGCTGGATTTTTCCAACTCTCCTTATTAGCCTCCTAGACTCAAATCTCTCTTTACTCTAGCATCTCCCTAAACTGCTATTGAAATAATTTTCCTTAGTCACAGATTTGACTATGGCACTACCTTACCCTCTCAAATTCAGTGGCTTACTAGTGCCTCTAGAACAGACTAGAAACTCCTCTATTTAACTTTTAAAACCCTTTACAACTTAGTCCCAACCTTTCCAGACTTATTGTACACTATTCTTTACCAAGTACTGTCTGTTCTGGGCAGACTGGCTTTCTCTGTTCCTCAAACACAAACACAAAATTTCACTTCCAATCTCTTGTGCCTAGAATGTGCTCCTTTATTACCTCTGCTTCACAGAGTCCCTGTCTTTCAGATGCAGTTAAAACACCACCTTTCACATGAAGCCTCTCCTGATCTCCCTAGCTCCTACTGCTCTCCTTTTCAAAGTACCTTAAACTGCTTTGAATTTGTTCTGTATACACTTAGATGTGTACTTGTCTTCTTTCCCATTAGAATGTAACCTCCTTGTGGGCAAGGATTGTTTCATTCATTGTTTATGTATCCCCAGCTTCTAGGACAGTGCCTAGCACATAGCAGGTAGCTAATAAATGCTTGTTGACTGACTGAAACCTACTGAGGATAGAAACATAAAGCAGTTTGGATTTTCAATCCAATACTATAGGAAGACTTCCTGGAGTAGGGGAACTCTGAAAGATGACAGATGACAGAAAGCTCTTTTCTGAAACTCTTTTCCAAAAGATAGTCATCCGAAAAAAACACTGCTTCCCAAATGGCCCAGGCACATTCTGTTAGTAGCATGCAAAGTGAACCAACAGATCCTTGGCCTTTGGAGTTTACCATTTATAAAATATGGGAGGAACTCAAAAAAGTGAATAAGCACACCGACAAGTATGAAACAGCACGAAGTATATACTCTACACAGGCCTGAGCATGTTCTTTGTAATGTTACCCATACAGGATAGTTTAGTATGTAGTACATAGCATGCATTATATAGTATAGTTATAAGTGAAAACAGTTATGAGCACTTTATAAACATTATCCTATCTGATTTTTATAGTATCTTTATAAGGCAGGTAGTGCAAGTTTTAACAAGTTTAACTCTCACGGTGAGCAGAGAAGAGAACAAAGGCTCAGGGATGTTTAATCACTTGGTCGAGGTCACAGAGGTCATGAGTATTTGTGACTGGGATTGGAATCAGGTCTTCTGAATCCAGGTCCCCAAGTTCCTCCCACCCCCCAATATATCACATTACCTCTGAATATCAGAATAAGTGGCAGGTAGGAGAAAAGACAAGAAGGAATAACTAATTCCTCCTGTGAGCTAAAGAAAGACTTGGGAAGAAATGGGACTTCTAGAAATTTCTGGATAATAAGAAGGAAGCTGGGCAAGCTCAGAAGTGTGCATGGTATGTAGGAAGAAGGAAAAAAGTAGCTAGGATCAATGGGTAAGGACAACTCTATCAGGGCAAGGGGAAAAAAAGGAGCCCTGTTGAGGGGCTGAGAATGCAACATCCAATTCCAAAAGACTTGTGATGAAAAATGCTAACCATGTCCAGACAAAGAATGCAGAGTCTAAATGCAGATTGAAGCATACTATTTTCACTTTTTGGTTTTTTGCTTTTTTCTTTCTCGTGATTTTTCTCTTTTGTTCTGATTTTTCTTTTACAACATGACTAATGTGGAAATATATTTAACATGATTGTACATGTATAACCTATACCAGATTGTCTGCTGTCTTGGGAAAGGGGAGGAGAGGTAGGGAGGGAGAAAAATTTGGAACTCAAAATGTTTTTTACAAAAATGAATGTTGAAAACTATCTTTACACATAGTTGAGAGAAAAACACTATTGAAGAGTGGAAAAAAAGAGAAAAAAAAAACCAGAATGCATTGTCCAACTGTAGATATACCAGGCAGCAAAATAACTGTTCAGGGTATTCAGAATTATAGATGGGGTCAGAAAAGTAAGTAGGCAAAGCAGTGAAAAGATGGCTGTGGTATATGAAACAGGAATAATCCAAGCGTAGACTAGGAATAGAGAGGAAGAGGCATAGGTGGATGATGTTTTCTGAGTTTTCTTAGCTCAAAAATGAATATTTATTGAATGAATGACTCAATGTATGAATAAAATATAGGAAAACATAACCGATTTTAGTAACAGACTGGATATTGAAAATGAAGGAAAAGAAGAGTTAACAACCAAGTTTCTTGCTTGCAAGGCTGGTGAAAGTGAAGCACTGTACAATACAACATACATTTGGACAATTAGTTCACTGAGCCTCGTATCTGTGAAGGTCTAGGCCTATTGCACTGAGGTACAAAAAGTTCTATCAGATATAGGTTCTGGCTTTAAATAACTTAAGTTCAGAAGAAGGGAAGAAAGGCACAACAGAGGGCTTTCTAATACCTTCATTCTTAGACTATAACTCAGTTAGTGAAAAAATCTTATACCTAGGTTGGAATGTACTAAAAGAAAATGTATAGAGTGTGGCAATAGAAACCGGTTATCAGTCCCACATAGGTGGTTCCAGTTTCTATGAAATAGATGAGCTTACCCAGAGTCTGGAGAAAATACAAGGAGAAAGCCCTGAGAGCCCTAGTGGTTGGCAGGATGTAAGTGGTGAAGAGGCCTTTATAATCCCATAATACCACTTTATCTTTAACCAATGTGAATTAAGTGCCTTTAGATGAGAGAAGGAAAGGGAAGAGAAGGAAGATAAGGACAGTCAGTGTTTTTAACAAGTGGCCTAGCCTGGAATCATCCCAGGAAGATGGAGAGGCTCAGCAGCCTTTGCTTCCCAGTCAGGATAGCAGTCTGTCTCAGGAGACTTGAAAGAGGGAATATGCAGCAGCAAGGATAGATATATGCCACCTTCCTACCTCGCTTCTGATCATGCGCTGACAAAAAGCTACTAATATCATCTCAGGAAATATGAATTATATCCAAAATTCACTGAATTTGGAGAGTGTGTTAAGAGTCAAAACCCAGGAGATTATCATTCTCCACCATCTCCAATAGTGGATCAAGTTGGCACTATAAAAAACAATTCCGACCATGTTAATTACATTCAACAAGCATCTCCTGTGTTCAAGACCCTGCACAAAGCACAAGGCAATTCTTTTAAAAGACAGAGGGACTGAATGCATTTCTCCCTTCCCAAAACAGTCACATGAGAGTATCAACCCCCATCCCACTCTCTCCCCAATCCCAACTTTACACATTTGCCAAGGGTATGTGATAACACAACCCATTTTGCTTGCCTACCTTACTGCCAGGCTTAGGTCCCCTCTTCTTTGGGAATTTCAAAGGTTCCACTGACTTGGATGGGGTAGAGATGGGGTGGTGAATCAGAGTCTTAGGTGTTCGGCCTCGCTTCTTGCCTGGTTTGCGGCCCCTTTGCCCTGGCTGATGCCCCAAGACAGCTTTGGTGCCACTGTGCATGCTGGGTTTCTCAGAACTTGCGTCAGAGGTGGGAAAAGGGTTCTTTGGAATCACAACTGCAAGAAAAAGACTACGTCACCCCCTCTTCTTGAATGCTACAACTCCCACGCCTGCTGACAAAATAAGACTATGTCATTCCTGTAAGACATGATGATAAGAACCTCTATCAAAACAGAAAAGACCTCCATGCTTCTCCCTTGCAAAAGTTCTCATAACTCAAGAAAGCAAATCCATAAGGATCTACTGAACCCTTTGGGCTGGCTCCACTCAGGCTTTTACAAATCTCAGATAGCTTGGGAATATTGTTCTTGTTGTCCCCTGTTCCTGCCTTTCCAAGGTGCCTAGTAATTTTTGACTGGGGCATTTCAGGCTCTCCCTTTGCCTTCATCTCAAAGATGAAGCAAAAGTTGCACCTACACCTTGATTTTCTCACCTACAAAATGAGAAAGTGGAATAGATCAATTCTAATGCCCCTTCCAGACCTCACAGTCTATGGATCCACATGAAAACACTAGAAAAATTCACAATTTCATCCATGTTGGTAATTCCTCCACTGCTACAGATCACCATACATCCCTCCAGTGCCTTAGTGGATGTTTTCGTTCAATGCTGTTGCCAAAAGCCTTCTGGTGACGAACTTTTCTGGTCCATACAGAGTCAGCCCCAAACCTGCCACTGGCAGCAATTTGTGCTTTGCTGGTACTGCCTTTGAAAACCTGGTAACTTCCATAATATGATGAGATATTGGAGAAGGACTGTGATGGAGATTCAAGTCCATATGTAAGGGGAAAAACTGTACTTGGTCTTTACATAGGAGTATCCCCGACAGCCTCATTTCATACTATAAGAAAGTGTATTTTGCTAATGCACTTTGGTCAGGTTCTCTCAATTTAAGTGTACATTCTTCTGGGAAGCTGGCCAGGGCTTTTGCTTGGTTCTCAGAATCCCAAACTTTCCCTCCTTGCTGCATTTCCTAATCCACTAAATCAGATGGGTGCACAAAACCTGTCACCTTTGACTAATGATGAAAAATTGTTAGAAGCACAAGGTTGCACTATTTGACCTGAGTAGACTATGATGGAGCAGCAAACCAGGCAACCCCAGTCTTTCCCCCAAATCGGCTTATGAATGGCTCACATGCCAGTTATTAGCATAGAAAGCACCCAAACCAACAGAGACTACCTTTAATGCTAATTAAAAAACTTTAATAAATGGATTTTCCATATACCCAATTGGGAGGCTTCAAGAGTTTTGTAGTTCTTCCCCTTTGGAAGCCTTATCTGACAAGTGTTGGGCAGGTTGTCAGGAAACCTCAATCTATATGATCTTGGGAAAAGAACAGTAAGTTTGCAGGTGAAAACCCTTGGTTTGAGTCTTTGCTCTACCAGGTACCCTTCACCTCACCCCATCTTTTTTATAACCTGAAAAATAAGATCATCAATAATCATGGTAATAATAGTACAGTGTTCTTTCTCATGGAGATCAAAGGGGATTATCTAGGTAAAACACATTCTAAACTAGGAAGCAGGATGTAAATATTTCTTGCTCCTCTTCTTTTCCAACCTCTTTGTTTGGTTGAGACAACTTTCTCAGTTCATTCTGATTATGGATGATCACTGACAATCAACACTGGGCTAGGTACAAAAGAGGTAGTGATAGTGCTTGCCTCTCAGCAGCTGTTTCTCTCCTGGGCCTTCATTTAGGCCAGCAGTCCAGTTCAAGGTAAGCTAGCTCTTGGTTCTTTGCAATCTCAGCTTGTTTGTAAATTTCGGCCTGCTAGAGCCCAATCCTAGGAATAGGACAGAGAAGGACATAGGACTCGGTGGAAGACGGCTAGGAATTTAGAAGAGGACAAATGAGCAGGAGTGTGGCAGAAATCAAAGGAAAGAAATCAATTAAGGCCATTAAGTTTTCCAGACTCAACTTTGTACTTGCCTGAAGGCCCAAACCTACTCCTGGCAGCTAAGCATAACTCATGTGACTGAGATGACCACAGGAATTCAATACAAAGACGTTTCTCCTGGTCTGGAAAGGGATTAAATTGTCTTTATTGAATGTGCTCAAATAAAATGAGTGTGGGTAATTCACAGCTTCTCAGAAAAGGGGACAGAAAAGGATGTAGATAGAAAAACCAAGTATGGGAAGAGCCTAATCGAATGACAGAAGTATATTGGACACAGGATAAACTATTATAATAGCTCATTCCGATACAGAATGGGCCTTGCCACCTCTAGCTAATCTCCTGATTACCCATATACCATCCCGTACTTTGCACATAATGAGTACTAATTATGCCTCTAAGAAGGAGCAGAAAAAGGACTGGGGAAGGAGTTAGCTAGAAAGAATGCAGAGAAGTAGTATGTGGATTAATCTAATATTGATTTTCCAGCACTAGTACTGCTACTCTAAGTCACATTTCTGTATTGCTTTAAAGTTGACAGAAGAAGGCTTTTCCTCAATACATCCAGATGATGAAGATGAGATTCAGAGACATGAGGTGAGACACACCCATGAGAGAGCCAGGTTCAGGCCTTCTGTTTCCTTTTCCTTGTACTATGCTGTAAACCTAAATTCCAGAGAGATATTCCTCCACCACTGATGGTAGGGAACATCCTCTTTCCAAGGCATTTTTAAATGGATCAATTTGAAAAAACAAAACAAAACCCTTTCCCCACCAAGAAAAAAAAATCTTTGCAAACACTGAGAAAACTTTTGTTTCAATACTTTAACTGTTAAACTGTAACACCCCTGTCCTATTTTTGTCTCTATAAGGTTTGGCTGATAGGTAGTGTCCATAGAAGGTATGCATACATGTTCAGTTCTACAACTTCTTAATCAAACTTTCAGTATTATTCCTGGAAATTCTTGTGTCTTACATTTCAGTTAAGCCCTCTTGTTCTAAAGGAGGATGAAGTGAAGGTCTTACAAACAAGAATCTAAATATGCTTCATTAATATAGAGCCAGTCCTTGAGGAATGCACACTCACAATAAGAGGCTATTGCTCTTATGTTTCTTAAATGAGAGACCATGGAGAAAGGTATCAGTGGGATGGCAGCTGCAACAACAGCACTGGGGGAGGGAGAAGCAAACCTATTTCAGGGGCCCTAGAGCTAGGGTTATCTCTAATAATACATGCATGTTTGCTATAATAGTTATAGTTTCAAAATCTTTTTTTCTCCTCTGAAGTACTGGAATCTCATGAGTTCTAAGACTGAAATCTGGTGGCTAGGGTAAGATTTTTAAAAGCCTCCAGCTGTGGGATTGGTCCTTTGCTAGCACATGTCAGTACACATCTCAGAAGGTCCAAGAGCCTGGCATTCTAGAAAAAAAATATGTGAGCATACGGCAGTGGCCTTTAGATGGCCACATGGTCTATCTAGCCCAAACCTTCCCTGAAAATGGATCCCTGCTACAACATTCTGGTCAAGTGCTCATCTGCTCACTGTTTAAAGCCTTCTTCTCAATGAGGAGGAGCCTACTCTTTTCTGAAGCTGCCCACTTCACTCAGGGCAGCACTTTCTGTTAAGACTAATTCTGCCTCTTTGCAATTTCTAACTAATGATCCTAGTTCTGCCTTAGGAAGTCCAACCCAACAGCTCTACTTCCTTTTCCACACCACAGCCCTCCAAATACTCAGAAAATGCTATCATGCTCCCTAATCATCTCTTAAGACTAAACATCTGTAGCTCCTTCAGTTGACCCCCATATGGCATTTTACCAACTGTTCCTCTGGACCATCTCCATCCTAAAATACGGCAGTAAGTCCTGAACATACATTCCAGATAGTAGCGGACCACAGACCTGAATGCTCTGCTTCTTTGAACGCTGCCTGAAGTCACCTTAGCTTTCTTGGCTAGATTACACTGTTAGGTCATATTAGCAACATGCAGTCCACTAAAAGTCCCAATCTTTTTCAAACTGCCGTCTAGTCAAGCCTTATTCTTGGGAGGTGACTTTTTTTAAACCCAAGTGTAATATGTTAATTTATCCCTATTAAATCTCATCTTATTCAGTTCATCCCAGTGTTTCAACCTGTTTAGATCCCTTGCAATCCTGTCATCCAATGTACTAACGACTCCCCCTAAAATCTATGGCCTATAAACATGACAAACATACCATTTGTTCTTTCGTCAGCTTGTAAAAATGTTGAATACTAGAGGGCTAGGTACAGATCCCTGGGGATTAGAGACTTCTTTCCAATATTATATCAAACCATTAATGACTATTTTTTAGGCCCAATCATTCAACCAAATCCAAATCCAAATCCAACCAGCTGGACTACTGTCTGGATCAAATCTCTATTTTATTTTTATTGTAATGATGTCTTTTTTTTCCACTTAATAATATTTTATTTTTTACATTTTACATTTATTACATGTAAAGATAGTTTTCAACATTCATTTTTATAAGATTTTGAGTTCTAAATTTTTCTCCCTCCATTCCCCCATCTCTAAGACATCAAGCAATCGGATATAGGTTATACATGTACAATGTTGTAAAAGAGGAATCAGAATAAAAAGGAAAAACCACAAGAAAGAAAAAAACAACAAAAAAGTGAAAATGCTATGCTTCAATATGCATTCAGACTCCACAGTTCTTTCTCTAGATGCAGACAACATTTTGGAATTGTCTTTGACATTGCTGAGAAGAGCTAATCTGTCATAGTTGATCATCATACAATGTTGCCGTTACTGTGTACAATGCTCTGGTTCTGCCCACCTTCACTCAGCATCAGTTCATGTAAGTTTTCCAAGTTTTTCTGAAATCTATCTGCTCATATTTCTTAATATTCCATTACATTCATATCTCACAACTTGTTCAGCCATTCCCTAGTTGATGGGCATCCCCTCAATTTCCAATTTTTTGCCACCAAGAGTTACTATAAATATTTTTGTATATGTGGGTCCTTTTCCCTTTTTTTGTGATCTCTGTAGACTTAGTAGTGGTATTGCTGCATCAAAAGGTATGTACAATTTTGTAGCCCTTTGGGTATAGCTTCATATTGCTCTCCAGAATGGTTGGATCAGTTCACAACTTCAACAATGCATTACAGTTCCAATTTTCCCACATCTTCTCCAATACCTATCATTTTCCTTTTCTGTCATATAAGCCAATCTGATAGGTATGAGTGATACCTCAGAGTTGTTTTGATTTGCATTTCTGCAATCAATAGTGATTTAGAGCATTTTTTCACATGACTACAGATAGCTTTAATTTCTTCATCTGAAAACCACTTGTTCATGTCCTTTGACCATTTATCAATTGAGAATGACTTGTATTCTTATAAATTTAACTCAGTTCTCTATGTAGTTGAGAAATTATAGTCCACATCTCTTTACCTTTTCCACAAGAATAGCATGACAGACTTTGTCAAATGCTCTATTCAATTCTAGGTAAATTATATCTATGCATTCTTCTGATCTAGCAGTCTAATTATCCTGTCAAAAAAGGAGATAAAGTTAGACCGGCATGACCTGCTTTAAAAATTTTTTTATTCTGAATTTAATAAATACCAAATAAAATGGACATATCCTGATTCAGAGAACTCATGGGTTTCTATTACAGATAGCTTGCTTTTTAAGTATGTAAGTTGAACCTGTAGCTTTAAAAGCTATCCTGCTGCTTGTCTATGCTTCTTTTTGGCCTTCCTTCTGTTTTCTTCTCTGCATCTAAAAAATGGACTGTTCTTGATGAAATCATGTTGGCTTTTTTCTATTATCTTCATTAACCATCTCTTTAATATGATGTTTTATAACTTTGTCAGGAACTGAAGTCCTCAGATGGAACTGAATAAAAACTGATTATGATGTTGATAGAATACACCACCAACAATGATACAGAGTTGATCAGATCCTGGGACTGTCTCTCTCTTTGGCATGGAAACCTGACACAAGTGCTCTTCTGCTTATTGGGAGCCCAGATGCATTTTTCTTACATATCATACTCTGTGAATGATGCTGTGGCCTCCATTAGCTACAGTATACAGTATACTGGACTTGACTAGATTGTACTAGTACAATCCTAGCTTTGCAGAATCACCAATGGTCTAGAGAATGAATCCTCAGAAGAAGTATGTATGTTCTCAACACACTAAAACCCAAGGTGCTGTTTATGTTCCAATTTTCTTCCTGATTTCCAATCTTCATCCCAAACTACCAAGAATATCTCCACTGGAGATGCTGTCCAGTAGGCATATCAAATTAAACAAGTAAAAAACCAAACATCACCCCCTTCCCCCAGAAAAAGTTTCTCCTGTTTTTCCTATTTTTCTCAAAGATACCACCATTTTACCAATCCTCAAATATTAAGAATCATCTTCTTTAGTCCAAGAATATTTATCTTAATTCCTTTGTCAAAAGGCAATGTGGTATAGTACAAAGAGGTCTGGATTTAGAGCCAAATGCCTTGGATAAAAATCCCAGCCCCAACAATTACCATCTATGTAACCTTTGGCAATTTAACCTCTTTGGACCTCAGTTTTCTTATCTATAAAATAAGGAGGCTGGAATAGATGATCTCTAAGGGTACCTTCTAGTTCTGTGACTAAGGGATTATGATACTATAAGCTAGACTAGGAAAGTTAGCAGTTTCATATTTCCTTGTAAGTGATGAAACTTCTAATGACACCTTTATAAAGAAGGCTTCTCATTTTTACCACTGATTATTTTTGTTGTCACCACCCAAAGATAGAAGAGATGGAGTCAGAAGATCTAAGTGTGAATCTTGGGTTTGGCTACTTAACGCCTGAGTGATCTTGGACAAGGCAGTTCACCCCTCTGGGCCTCAATTTCCTTACATGAATGCAGTTGGACCAAATAATCTATAGGGTACCTTCCAGTTTTAAGTCTCATGATTCAAAATCTTCCCTTAAAATCACAATGAGTTTTGTCTATAGCTCCTGTTAACTACCTCTCTACCCAGAGTGAATTTCAAAATACCTGAATTCTAAAGCTGCCAGCTCTATAAAGATTAGCATGTTGCTAGTGCAAAGGAGTCAGAGTAAAATTTGTTGCACTGGATAAAGTCCTTTAAAAGTGGTACTAGGCCTAAGCAGGTAGATGGCTCCGTGGATAGAGTATGGGGCTTGGAGTCAGGAAGACCTGCCTTCAAATCTGGCCTCATGCACTCACTAGCTGTGTGACCCTGGGCAAGTCGCTTTATCTCTGTTTGCTTTAATCTACTGAAGATGGAAATGGCAAACCACTCCAGTATCTTTGCCAAGAAAACGCCATGGACAGTATGGTCTATGGGGTCACAAAGAACTGGATGTGAATGAACAACAAAAGATACCAGGTATTAACACCTGGGTCAGGTTGAGGCTACTTGACATGACAAACTATTTATTCTATCTTCCCTGGTTCCCACATTGCAAACCTATGGAACCAGTAGTCTCTTGCAAATTGTATTCCCCTGGTCAAGTTCCACAGCTCCTGCTTTCAAATGATTCAAAATATTCTGTCTCTCTTTTTCCTCTTCTCCTACTCTTCCCCCATACATCCTTTAGTTCTTTCCTCAAATATTTCCTTTACTTGGAAGATACTAGGTTCCATGGTCTAGAAACACTGCTCAAAAAGAGTACATTCACAATATACCCAAGGCTGGGTAGGGAAGGAGCACAATATGCATTTCTTAGATCAGTAATCTTGTGGTTCCAATTGCGTAGGTCCATTATACCCTCAGTTTTCTGCATGTAAGTCTTATTTTCCCCAACTGGGCTGAAAGCTTTTTCACTGAGACACATAGTAGATATTAAACAAATACTTACTGAATAAGTCACTTCCTCTTTCTAGGTCTAGTAAGATCCTAGGATTTGGAGCTGGAAGTCCGGGACTTTCAGAAATCATCTCATCTAACCTCCTTTTTTTAAAAATGAGGAAAACTGAGGAATGAAGAGAAGAATTTGTCCAAGGTGACATCATGAGGCTGCCTCAGGAGAGGACTGATATTCAGGACTATCAAAAGATAGTACTGTACTGCTCAGAACTAGACTGCATTTCTCAGATCTGGAATCTTGCAGAATCTGGAATATTGTGCTCAGTTCTGGGCACCATATTTTTAGAAGAAGAGTAATAAACTGTAGATCATCTTGAGAAGAATGACTAGGAAGGTGAGGTCATGTCACATGAGGAATGGTTGAAGGAACTGGAGATGTTTAGACTGGAGAAGAAAAAGCAAGGTCAGTCAGTCTATATACATTGACTAAGTGCCTAATTTGAGCTAGGCATCAATCTAAGTGCTAAGGATACCAAAAAAAGGCAAAAGAAAACCTTATCCTCAAGAAGCTCACAATGTAATGGGGGAAGACAATAAATAAAAAGGTGTTGAAAAGAGAAATAAGTTGGGAGAGAGGAAAGAGGGAAAGGAGGGGCAGGAAAGTGCCTGAATGGGGCACGGTAAAGTTCTGCAGACAGATTATGGGCTGTCTGTCCCAGCGCCCCTCCAAACAACCTTCTCCAATTAAAGTTGTGGGGGGAAGAGATGGGGAGGGGAAGACACTCAGGGAAAGGGGGTACTAAGGAGGAGTGGTTTCAGAATTGCTTGGCTCTTTCACAAAGAGGAGTTTCTAGAGATAGTGATAAAATCCAAATGAGCAGCCAGGTAATAAACAATGAGGAGAAATATGATGATTATTTTAAAGAATATGAGAGGCTCTCAGTGGAAAAGAGATAGAATTTAGGTAGAACTGACAGAGAGGATGATTTCAGGTACAAAGGGCTAGACTTAAGAGTCAAAAACACCTCAGGTAAAATCCCACCTCTGACACTTGCTGGTTGTATAATCACAGGCAACACGTTTAAACTCTGTTTTCCTCAGTTTTCTTTTCTGTAAAATGGGAGTGATGATACCTATAGTATATCCTTCATGTATCTCCTTGTTCCAAAGGCTCAAATAAATGAAAAGGCATTTGCTAAGCACTTACTATCTAAAATGTATTATGAGATGATTTCATGTAAGGCAGTTGCAAACCTTAATATAAGGTTAGCTATTATGAAATCAGATACAGACACAAATTGTCATTTTAATAATAAGAATTATTCTTTAGGCTTGATATAAATAAAAACTTCCTAACAATTAGAGCTATCTTAAAGTGGAATGAGGCTGCACTAAGGAGTTTATGTTCCCCCTAGAGATCTTTGAGAAAAAACTGAATGACTGTTGGGAGTTCTTGTTCAGGTACCAGTGGGCCCTCAGAGGTCATGTAGTCCCTTCCATCTTTGAAACACAGTAGAGACAGGATTCAAATCCAGCTCCTCTGACTCAATGTTCATTGTTTTCACTGTACCTTCATCATACTGAAAATCAGTGGATTAGACTACATGATTGCTGAGGTACCTTCCAGTTTTCAGATGCTATGAGTCTGTGAATTAAATTGTGCTTTTCTCAATACCCAGAGTGGCAAGATTTAGGAATAGGAATATGGGGTCATTTTAAGGCCATCAGTGACCTGGAAACAGGGAAATTGCTCACTTTCCCTCTCAAAAAATTTTCTCAAGTAGTCACAGCAAGAAATAAACAAAGAGCATGAACAAACCCCCTTTCCTTGAATGTTTCCATGGAAACACATGACAGCTCCCTAGGATACAAAGTCATCAGCAACAAGCTAAACAAAGCCAAATCCATTTAAGTAAAGACTGTGAGCCAGGTGAGGCGTCAGAAAGACTTATGTTTAGAAGCCCCATACCATAAGGCCCTAGATCAAACCGAAGTGGTCAAAGGCCAGAGGTGAGGCAGGGGAGGTGGAATGGTGTTATCTGTGTGGGAGAAGGGCCAGGGAGAATAAGATAAAGTCATTTCCAGTCAGCCTAGCAATTCTTACATGTTGTTACAGAAACAGCAGAGTATGGGGGAAAGAACACTGGGTATACAGTTAGGAGACCTGAGTCCCAACTATCTGTGTGACCCTGGACGATATATAAACTGTAAGAAATCGGTCTTCTACCCCTTATTTTACAGATGAAGAAAGTAGATCCAAAGGGGTTACCTGAGATTGAGGTGGAATCATTTCCTTCTGGAACACTGGAGTTCATTTGATAAATGAGCTAACATAAACTCACAGAATTGAATGTAGATCTGACCAGATCATCCCCCAGCTTCTTATGGCTTTTAGGGTAAGTAAAAACTCCTCTGTTCATCATTTAATACTCTCCCACATCAGAGTACAGCCTGCCTTTCCAGGCCCACTGGCCCCCATACATGGTGTGTGTCAGCCACCAGACAACTTTATATACCCCATACGTGGTACTCTGCAACTACACCTCACTTGCTTTTCCTTTTCATGTGGGGTTCTTGGAACCCTTGGCTCCCTTCAAGGCTGAGTTCAAGAGCCACTTTCTTCAAGAGGCTTTTTTACTGTTATCCCAAGTTGCTACTACTCACCACCAAATCACTGTGTATTTATTTCATATAAAGATACATACACATACATACATACATCTGTCTCTCTCTCCCTCTCTCCAGCCTCCCAAGTTCACAGCCTCAGCATTCCTCTGGACTCCTTATTCTCTCTCATTCTACATATGTAATCAGTTGCCAAATCTTGCAGGCATCCAACCCTTTATAGCTACTTACACAGTCCTCACTTCTTCCTTGGACTACTGCAATCATCTAACTGATCTCCTCAAGCCTTTCCTCTCTTGGCTCTGTCCTCTACATAGCTACCAAAGTGATTTTTAAAGAAACCAAGTCTGACCATATCATTCCCTATTCAGGAAACTCCAGTGACCCCTTATTGCTTTTAAGATAGAACACAAACTCCTGTTTGGCATTTAAAGCCTTTCACAACCTGGCCTTAACCTCCCTTTGCAGGCTTTTAATACATCATTCCTTCTTCTCACATTCTATAGTCCAGTCAAAGTGACCTTCTTGCTGTCCTCACACACAGCATTGCTAGGCCTTTATACTTGTCGTCCTCCATGCCTGGAACACCCTTTGTTCTCACATCCACCACGTGGAATCCCTCATTTCCTTCGTAAATCAATTCAAGCACCACAAGAAGTCTATATACTAAGCTCTTAGTACCTCCAATACTAAAGTTGTTTTGTCACTGCTGTCTATATATTCTGTATGCAGTAAATAAAATATATATTTTATATGTGTATATATGCAGTTATATAAATTTTGTATATAATTATATGTCATATACACATAGACTATAATACATGTACACAGATATATGTGTGTGTCTATATATATATATATACATATATATATAAATAAAACTATATATGTGCATGCTGTTTCCTCTGATAAAGGCAGCTAGGTAACTCACTGAATATAGTGCTTGGCCTGAAATTAGGAAGATATGAATTCCAGTCTGACTTCAAACACTCACTAGCTGTGTGACCCTAACTTAACTGGTCTGCCTCAGTCTCCTCAGCTAAAACATGGCATGATAATAACAAATACCTCTCAGAGCTGTTGTGACGATCACATGAGATATTTGTAAAGTGCTTGGCAAAGTAGGCACATAGGAGGTATTTAAAACTTCCTCCCTCCCCTCCCTCCGTTCCTTCCTTCCTTCCTTCTTCCCTTCCCTCTCTCCCTCTGATAGAAAGCAAGTTTCCTGAGGGGAAAGAATGTTCCTTTTGTACCCCTAGTGCCCATCACAGTGCCAGCCACATAGCATGTGCTTAATGAATGTTTGTTGATTGACTGGATATTTACACTCATCTGTAAATATATTGCATTCCTCCAACAGAATGTAAGCCCCTTGAGAACAAGAATATTTAACCTTTTTACGTATATGCCTAGCACAGTGCTTGGTAATATATGCTTGTTAACTGACTGAATAAGGATCACAGAAATCACTGCGTTTTCATTTAGAGGGTAGAACTAAAAGCAATGAGTAGAAATTCATCTCAATTTGGGATAAATTTCAAAAAAACATAGAAGCATCTACACTATGAAAGATACCGTACTAGATACTAGGAAAATAAGGATGAATAAAGCACAGGTTCTGCTTAAGGAACTTATAATGTTGCAATCTACAAAAAATATCTTTAACCCACTGTTATTCAGAAATGGAAGGGACAGGCTGCACAGGGATTAATGAATTTCCCACTTGCAAAGATGTTATAAAATCCAAATGCTTTGAATAGGGGTTTGACTGGGATGAGCCCTGAAGTCCCTTTTAACTCTACAGTTCTATAGTCAAGTTCAACTCTTCTCATTTTAAAGATGAAACTGAAACCTAGAGAGGTTTTTCACAAAGGTTATAGGACCAATTAGTTACACAGAGGGAACTAAAATTCAGTTCTCCTGAGTTCCAGTCCAGTACTCTTTTCACCCCATCTCTTCAAAATTCAGACCAGAAAGTTGGCAAGTATTATCTCAGAGGTTCTCCTCCTCACTCCCCACCCCCAATTAATGGACAGAAAAGGAAGTCCTGAGCATAAATATTTCCAATAAACTCCTAAGCTCTGAGAACAAAGCTTTAGAGTTGAGAACAAAGGTTTAGAGTTTAGAGAACAAAGGTTTTAGAGTTGTCAATGACATACAAGGAAGAACCTGATAATGAGCAGGAGATTTTCAGTGGACAAGCTCTCTCTAGATGGCTGTGAATAGTAATCCGAGGGTAAGAATTTGCATCAGTTTGGTTGTTTTCACACTATACTCTAGGAGGTATTTCCATCAAACTTGCGCCCTTGAGAGGCTTTTGGGGCAAAAGAAATATTTCTCTCTGGTAGTGGGGGGCTATGAGGAGCTCAAACTATATAAATGCCATAGTAGAGCTTGGAGGTCTTATACATTACCAACCCACTGAAAGCTGGCTTCCCTTTGTACAATTTAGACTATCTGTTCTGTATGCTCCATGAACGTACAGCTGGAGTCTTGGCTCTTGGAGTTGCAAAGCCAGAAAGTGAGTCCAAGAATAACAGCTACCATCTAAACATGGGACTTTGATGCAAGGTGGGTGAAAAGGAGGAGTTTCCACCATGAAGCACTGAGCCTCTGATTCCCCAAAAATAATCTCTTACATTTATATTATACTTTGTGCTTTTCAAAAGCACTTTCACATTCATTATTCTCACAGGATTCTGATGGCTGAAGGGTCCAGGGAGAGGAGGGATATATTATATAACGTTTTACATAATGGGAAAATGAGATACAGCATCTGTCCGAAGGCAAAAGGTTAGGAACAGTTGAGAAGGGAATCTGAACCAGTGACTTCTAGCCCATTACTTTCACCACCGCATCATGCTGTTTCATATTCAGCCCCAATCACTTGGTATACCATCTTTGTTGTTCCAATAGGCCTTATGGACCCTCTATATAATAATTGTTACTGATATTGTTGACAGTGACTCAACAATTGATTAGATACTGACTACCTACAAGAAACCATATAAAGTGTTGTGATAGATACAAAGAAGGGTAAGGTGTGGTCTTTGACCTCAAGGAGCTTACCCTGTAGGTCTCAGTCTTATCTTTTATAAAATGGGGATAATCTCTATCTTCCTCACAAAATGGTCAAGTCACATGAAATTGCTTCAAAAAAAAGTAAACATATGCATGTAAATAATTTTTATTTTTAACATTAGGGTTGATTTAGTTCACAGGATGATCATGGGATTTTGGGCTGGAAGAGACCGTGGCCATATCATAGTTCAGTCATCTAATTTTTACAGATTAGGAAACTGAGTCCCAGAGAGGAGAAGTGACTTGTTCAAAGTTATATGAGTCGGTAGTTAACAAAAGAGCTAAGATTTGAGCCTAGGTCCCCTAATTCAAAATCTAATGCTCTTAAGTTACCCCAACTAACATTTCAGCTCCAAGGGTAGTTCTCAACTACTATGTGAATGACCATGACAATAGGTAACCTCTCTAACTGGGAAGTCATATCTGGTTTTATATCTAGTTTTCCACAGTATGGTACAAGAGCAAAGAATGCTGGATTTAGAGTTAGGATCCCTGGATTTAGAGTTAGGAACGCTGGATTTGAATCTGAACTCTGACATTTACGACTCTGTGACTAATTTCTTCATCTGTAAAATGAGAGGGCTGGACTAGATAACCTACTAGTTCTAAATCTATGACTGTGTATTTCTTTTTTTAAAATTCAATTTTATTTTTAGTTCTGAATTATCTCTTTCCTATTTCTCCCCTCTCTTACACTGAGAATGAAAGAAAAACAAAGCCTATTGTAAACAAATAGTCAAGAAAAACAAATTTCTGCATTAGTCATATTTAAAAAACAAAACAAAACAAAACATATGCTTTGATCTGTACTCTGAGTCCATCAACTCTCTATCTGGAGCTGGGCAACAGGTTCCATCCTTAATCCTTTGGAATTCTGGTTGGTTATTGTGTTGATCAGAGTTCTTGAGTCTTTTAAAGCACATGTTCTATGCGATAAAGAACAAATGTAGTGTCTTTTTCCTAGGACATCCTGGTTGCTCTTCTCTAGGTGCTTCAATCTGTGAATATCCCTTCAAAATATGGCACCCACAATTGACGTAATACAAACTATTCTACAATCTTTGAAGAACCAGTGTCTACCAGGTGGGTGCTTATAATTAAGGGGCTACTTCACAATATATATGATTTCTATGGCGACTCCATCCTCTACTCATGCAAATCATAGCCCTTCCACTCTATACGGTGACTACATTTTTCATGAAATTTGATGTTTTGAAGAAAATAATTGAAGTAGATACACTGATCAACAATTTTTTAAAATATGGATGAAACAGGCTTATTTTGGGAAAGAATGCCTTCCATAATAACTTATATTTCTAAGAAAGGAAAAAAATTCAACTTGGATATAAAGTATCTAATGATTGCCTATCACTTTTATTGCAAAACAAGATCTTAAATGAAAACCAAAACTTTTTTTAATCAGTTTTGAAATCTGCATTGAAAGGCCGAACAACCATCAATCACTTCCAGTTGTTTGATGGTCAAATAAGAAAGCATAGATGACTAAAGCTGCTTTCAAAAGACTGGTTTTCAGCCCAGCTGCTAAAGAATATTGCAAGGACAACAATATTGCATTTAAAGTATTCCTAAATTTTAGAGAATGCCTGAGGTTCACTGTATGAGAATGTAAGCTGTGCAAATTTGCCAATACGTAGATAAAACTCTCTGCATCTATCAACGTATGTATGAAGATTTAGAGAAAAGGAAGAGAGTCCAGTCTATGCTGCTAAATATTTCAAAGAATACTACATTTTCATATATCATCAGGATAGGCTTATTTTTAGATACTATATTCAATAATTTTAAAATATTTTCTTTATATAACTCTTATTTTGTAGTAAACTTGAATCAGAAATATATTTTTCTTATCCATTGCTATTTTATTAATTAACAAAAAAACTTATTTTTGAAAATTTTCACTACATATTTCTACTGGGCTAGAACCAATTACTATATTTTACATATAACTCTGAATAGTAAAAATTTGAATAATGTGATTACTTGGCATCCAATATTTACACTAATCGAGACCAAGATATAGTCAGACTTGAACTTTAGAGAGATCATTTGCACAGCTGTGTAGAAGATAGATTAGAAAGGGGAGAGACCTGAGGCAGGAGAACAATGGACCACAGTTGAGTGGACAAGAAGTGATGAAGGCCTGAACTAGTAACCATAACGGGGGGAAAAAGAGACCTGAGAGATTATTTTGGAGTTAGAAATGACAAAGTTTGGTACTTAACTGGACACATATATAGGGACAAAGTCACCAGTGTAATATAGTAGGCAAAAAAGCTAATGCTATCTTGAACTGCAATAAGAGGCTTAGTTTTCATGCACAAAAATTTGATAGTCCCTCTGTACTCTGCCTTAGTCAGACATATCTGGAGTACTTAAGAAAGACATAAACTGGGTAGTGTCCAGAGGAGGGTTATTAGGAAGGTAAAGAGTTTGAGTCCAAGACAGAATGATAGAAAGAACTGGAGATGTTTAGCTTAGAGAAGACAAAGGATTGGGGTGGGGGCTGATAGTTATCTTCAAATACTGAAAGGCTGTGTGGAAGACAATAGATTTGTTCTATTTGGTCTGGAACCAGTAACAATGGGAGAAAGTTGAAAAGAAGCAAATTTAAGTTATGTCAGGAAAAACTTCCTATCTAAAAGTGAAATGAGTTGGATGATCACTTGCATGGGAATGTCATAGTAGAATTTGTTTCAGACATGAGTTGAACTGGATAGTTATGGATGTCTCTTCCAACTCTGTAACTCTCACAAAATGATATAGGATCACAGATTTAGAGCTGAGAAGGACCTCAGAGGCCATCTAATCCAGCCCCCTCAATTTAATGAAGAGGACACTGAAGCACATGCGAGTTTTAAGTAACTTGACCAATGGAAGCATCAGAGTCGATATCTGAATCCAGGTTTCTGACTCCAAAGCCAAGGTTCTTTCCACCATACTACACTGTCTCAGATGGAAAGGAAGAGAATCATAATGGAGAGTAACATGAAAATGCAGGAAGTATACCCAGAAGGAAGAGTTATGTCAAGGATGTTAAATGCTTCAAAGAAGGCAAAGCAGGATGAGGACTGAAAAACCAGTACCTGATTTAACTATAAGGGGATCACTGCTGACCATGAAGACGACATTTTCATTAGAGTAGTATAGTGGAAAATCTGATCACAAAGGGCTAAAAAGTGAAAACTTGAAGCCAATGAGGGGAGATGGTTTTTTCTAGACATTTGGCTATGAAAGAGATAAATACTGGACAACAGCTTGAGAGGCTTGTAGGGCCAAGAGAATGCATCATTAAAAAAATAGATCTTTATTGGTATCTTTTGTTTTTAAATCACCTGGATTTCCCGCTGCATCCCTTCTCCTTCCTAGAAAGTCATCTTTTATAATAAATAATTTTTAAAAATTCAACAAAACATAAAAAAATACACTGAAAACAACAGACAATATATTCAGTGTTCTGCACATGAGTAAAGGGAGGTATCTCCTCATGTCTCTTCCTTGGGGCCTAGCTTTATAACATTCAAACATTCATTTTTGATTGTTTTGTGGCTGCTGTTCTTTTCATTTAGATTGTCAGAGTCATCTTGTATACTGTTTTCCTGTCTTGGCTTACTTCAGTTTGCATTAGCTCATGTATACTTTTCCATGCTTCTCTTTATTTATCATGTTTCTCATTTCTTATAGTACAGTAATATTCCATTAGATCCATGTGCCACAGTGTTTTTAGCCATTCCCCAATTGGCAGACATCTATTTTGTTTCCAGTTCTTTACTATTATACTGCTGCTATAACTATTTTGGTGTATAAAAAGCCTTTCTTTATGTCACTGACATCCTTGAAGTATATGCCAGCAATAGAATCACTGCATCAAAAGATATCAATATTTCAGCTATTTTATTTATATAATTCCAAACTGCTTTCCATAATGGCTGTACTAGCCCACAGATCCACCTATGTATCAGTGTGTCCATCTCCCCACAAACCCTTTACTACTGGCTATTCTCATGCTCTCATGTTTTGTCATTGTTGCCAATTTATTGGGTATGAGATGAAACATTAGGGCTTTTAAAAATCTGGAACATTCTTGCATATGGTTGTAATAGCTTGCAGTCTCTCTTTTGAGAACTATTTACTCAGATCTTTTAATCTAAGTGAACATATTTTAAGGATGGAGGAGATAAGGAAATGTTAAGAGGCAGTGAAGAAGGCACCAGCAGATAAGGAAAGGTTAGTAATTAGGGGGAGAGATGGAATGATTGAATGGGGCAAACTCACAGAGGAGATTCAAAGGAATGGGATCAAGGGTACAAGGAGAGAAGTTGGTGTTGGCAGGGAGAAGGGTCACCTTAACTTTTGTGAGAGGAGTAAAGGAGAAGAGAATGGGCTGCATTTGGTGAGGTGAGAAGTATGGAACTATACAGGAGAGGGATGACCTCACCCTCTGCTAAGGGAGAGAAGGAGGGGTTTGAAGAGAGAGAAGAACATTTGGTACAGGTCCCATGAGGAATATGACAGTCAATCACGGAAGGATAAAAGGACTGGAATGCAGCTGTGAGGTCCCACATTAGATCATATAAATTTGTAGTGGACCCAACATATCTGTGTGTGGCTGGATTTTATTCATATACCTTAAACTAAAACAACATATTACAACAGACTGAATTCAAAAGCAGATATGAGAATGTTGCCTTTCATTAAGCCTGTCAATAAGATTTACCAAAATATGTAAAGCAATGCCATTTTTCTCACTAAATTATTTTTGGTTTAGGAAATAGGTATTTTTAGTAAATGTTATTTATGTTAATATGTAATATGTTTACTATTATTTAAAATGAATGAACATTTTAAAATTTTATCAATTTTAATTTTAGCAGTAAATATTAATATATGATTCATAAAAATAAAAGCTTTTTAGAGTCCTTAATAATTTTTAAGACTGTGGTCCTGAGGCCAAAAAAATTTGAGAATTTTTGTTGTATAGGAACAGACTAGACTAAGTGAAAGAATTCTAGATCTGGGGTAAGTGGATTTGGGTTCAAATCCTGATCTGACACTTACTCCTATGTGCTTATGAAATGTTAGAATGTTAGAAAAAGGAGCTAGGATTTGATGTTGTAGGCAAAAAGGAGCCATTGTAGGCCCTTAACAAGATACAAATTGTCTTAGAATGGTTATTCTAGCGTAAGTACATAGATGGATTAAAGGAGAGAAAGCAGAAGGAAACCAGTTAAGAGATTTTATAGGACAGATGAGGAAACTGAAAGGAAGTGACTCTGCCTAAGATTATATAGTTAACTGGCTAAAACTTGAGATTAGAAACCTACGAATACACATACACAGGGGCAACATGGCACAGAGGAAAGTTGGACTGGGGTATATGATATATAAAGAGGTGCCATGTATATGTGTGTGCATATATATAAAGATATACATATATATCTATATCTGTATCTATATACATAGTATAGTATTATATCTATACCATGTATATATAAACATATATAAAGAGCTACCATGTATATGTGTGTGTGTGACACAGTCAATACTGTCAATCCCCATAGGAATTCAGTACCATGTATATATGTATATACAAATATACAAAGATAATTCTTGCTATGGGCTGGACTAGATAAGCCGCAGGGGTCCCTTCTAGTCTCACACTTTGGCGGTCATCAAAGGTAACCCTAGGAGCTAGTGGCAGAGCTTGCACTAAAATCTGTATCTAACGACTCTTCCTTCTTCTGTATCAGCTGCCCATATCAAGATCCTTCTCAGTTCCTTGACTGTTTTTGCCACCCAAGAATATACTGAGGAAGAAAAAAAAATCATACTGATACAGTTTCCTAGATAACTCTGAGCTAAAGGAGTTAAGCTTAATGCTAAAGACTAATGCTGTTCTAAAAAACAACACAGACCAGGTTCTCATTGCTCTATGATAGTTTATGTGTATTCTTATTTAATGGTGGAAGCAGAGTCAATATAGGGCAAACTAAGTCATAATATGCATTCTTATTCCAATATTCAATCTCACTGATATGTGTGTTTTCCTTTCAACGATGCAGATCCAAACCCACCCCTGCCTGGTCATCCCTACACGAATCTTGTCTTCGTTCTCCCACATGTGGCACAGGGGTCTTCTGGGTAGCACATGTTTTCTGGACATAGACTAATGAGCTCTCTCAATGCCTTCTCTGAGGGCTATGCTTGTCCTGAAGCCTCAGAAGCTCAGTGAGTGGGAATCTAGGAGTTGAGGAGGAGAGAGCCAGAAAAGTCTCATTTTTTAAGTACACAGGTTAACAAATAAGGAAGGACTTTTGTTAATAAAAGATATTGCAAGTTTCAGACCAGGAATGAGACATAGTTCAGCAGATGGCAAAGAATGCTTCAAGTCTCTGGCTCTCGATAAGATCTGATTGATCCTCAGCCTAATTTCACCTACCCTTGAAGCAAGTATCAAAATTATGTTAATTCCATTTTATAAAAAAAAAAATGTATATTTAACATATCTACTTTATAACTAAGGAAACTAGACCTCTATATGAATGAAGGACACGGAGAGGCAAATTTGTTTGCATAAAAGTAGGAAACAAATTACTGGTATCCAGAAGCACGTACTAACAGGACCCAATATCACATTTCATTAACAGGTACCACTGTATAATACATAATGTTTAACTTGGAGAAGTTTGGTGTGGGGGAGAGGGGTATACAGTCACCACCTTCAAGTATTTGAGGAGTTGTTATCTAGATTTATGTAGAAGAGATCCATCCCATATAACTCCAGGGGATGGAACTACACAAATGGAAATTTCAGACTCCTATTTCAGCTCAATAAAAGGAAGAACTATTTTATAATTATAGCTATCCAAAAATGGACTAGGAAACATGGTCAGGGAGTGACTTCTCTGTCAATGTACAAGTTAAACCAATGCTGGATGACTCTGGTCATGGATGTTGCAGAAGGAATTCCTACACTAGTGCTTTCAGAGTCTCCTACGATTCCTTTCAGTGCTGAGATTCTAGAATATTACTACACTCCAGTCTGAAAATTCCTAAGCAGGAAGTCCCAGAATTTGTAAAGTGAATGTCATACATTATCATTTCAAAAGTTCAAAGCTAGCTTATTAAAAAACAAGGGATACCTACAGTTTCTTATTTGTGTGTCTGTCCGTTGCCAAAGAAGACCATGCCATCAGAGAAACAATGACATGACTTGCACTTGACTTTGTTCTGAGTGAGGGAGGGCTGGGCAGGTCACGAGCCTCGCTTCTCCTCCAGAGCCATCTGAATCCAGTGACCAGATATCCACCAGGATGACTGGAGATGACCCAGGATGTGGCTGTTGGGGTTAAGTGACTTGCCCAAGGTCACATAGCTAGTGAGTGTCAAGTGTCTGAGGTGAGGTTTGAACTCAGGTCCTCCTGACTCCTGCACTGGTGCTCTATCCACTGCATCACCTAGCTGTCCCTAGTTTCTTATTTATGATTAAATATAAGTAATACACGTAGCCTCTTACTCTTTTCAGTATAGTGAAGGAATGAACAATTATAGAGTAAATTTACATAATTAAAAATATAACATATATGGACAGCATAACATAATGGAAAGAGCGTAGATTTGGAGTCTGAGGATCTAGGTCCAAATTCCGATTCTGCTCACTACCTGTATAATCTTAGGCCAATCATTCAACTTAATCTCTTTCTAAGCCTCAATTTCCCAATTTATAAAAGGAGGAAGTTGGATCAGACAATATTCAAGGTCCTGATTCTATGAACATGGAACAAAGCAGAAAGCAAACTGGAAAAGTATTCTTCCTGAAGGGTCTGCATTTCATGCCAACGACTACTTACAGAAGAAGAAAGCACAAGACTCAATCTCATAACCCACCCTCAAACCCCCTCCACCTTACAAAGTCAGCAGGGCCAGTGTTAGCCTATTAGCACTAACTAGATCCGCCCGTTTAGAAGCACGTTTGCATACCTACCATGTCTTAGGCACTGCAGAAGAACACAAAAGGCGGAAAAGATCCTATCTTTGAATCAAAGGAGCTCCCTGTCTTCCTGAAAGTCCTGTAGGGATCAGTGCATTCTACAGCAGCTGCCTGAACCTCAGCCAGAGCATTTCAGACAGCAACTACCTCTTTAGGCTAATCCTCGTCAACTTCCTAGCTGCTCCCTTGAGGCTGGATGCTGATAGAAGCCCCATTACTGCTCCAAGCTTAGTTTTTCCTTTGTGCCTCTTGAATACTTGTAATTCCTCTCTTGTGCTTCATCTCAGATTCCTTTTCAGAGGGAAATGTAAAGTAAGAAATGTCTTCCCACCATCACTATCTGTCCAAGTTCAAAGTCCGGCTTTGGGGACAGAGTACAGGTTTCTCTCCCCATTGATACACTGGCTGTCGATGGAATCCTAACTCTGGTTTAGAAATCCTAACTGCCCAACTTAGCAGTTTACAGCATTTGAGTTGTCCTGATGTCTACTGATTTCCTGGATCCCAGCTATGGGTGGGTGTTTGTATTTGTATGCGTGTACATGTGTCCTTGCACATCTACATTTTGATTTCATTGGTACAGAGAATTCTGGTGAGAAACCTCAGTCTTTCCTGACCAGTACTTCAGCTAGATAGCACAGTGGACAGAATGGATAGAGGAGTCAGGAAGACCTGAGTTCAAATATGACCTCAGACATTTACTGTGTGACCCTGGTTAAATCAATTAACCCTCTCTGCCTTAGTCTATTCATCTGTAAAATGAGCTGGAGAAGGAAACAGCAAACCTCTCTAGCATCTTTGCCAAGAGAACCCCGAATGGGGTCATGAATAGTCAGACACAACTGAAATGACTGAACCACAACAGATCAACACTTACTCTTAGAGAGTTGCTTGCGGTTAAACCTAAGAGGTTAAACAAGTTGCCCAGCCAGTATATGGCAAAACGGGGACTTGAACTCAGGCTGTCCTAATTCTGAGGCTGGCTATTTATTACACCATGCTTTTTGTCTTGTAAATCTTAGAAAGCTGGCTTCCTCCCTGTCCCAGGTACTGACCTAACAGATGCTACTCTTCCAGCATCACCTGTGCCCTAAGACTGAGCCCAGACTTACAGAAAGACAAATCATCAACACCATCCAAACCATGAGAGAGTGATTACCTCCATCCACCCCATTAAAAGAGAAAAACAAAGAGCCAAACCTGCCTGCAGTGGGAATGACAAAGGGCACCTGGGCAACTTCCCCAGCTTCCTACAGTTGCCTTCTTTGGCTTTGAAGAACTGGAAGATCCAGGGCTTGAAACAATTTACAAGGCCCCTCCACTCTATAGCACTTCTCACAGTGTTTGTAGTTGGAACAGATTCGTAGAAAGCATGCAAGAGAGTCCAATCAGGTTGTATGGTGTTGTGCAGAATGTGTATGCATGTATGTGTATGTGCATGAACACACACACACCAACTTAAGCTATCCCCATGGCAACCATTACCAAAAGATTAACTAACTTCTGCTTACTTTGCAAGCCCAACAGGATTTTCTAAACGAAGTCTGCATGGTACAGAGGGTAAGCAAGGCAAACAATAGAAAAGAATAGAGGGAAACTCATTTGGTTTATCAGCTTCCCAAACCAGGATCTTGTCTGTATTCACGGCAGTGTTTCACTGGCCTTGGCACAGTAATTGAGAGGATGTGTTCTTTATTAGCTTTCCTCGACCTGGCTGGTTCAGCTACCTGCTGCCAGCTGGGTTGATGCCAAGACAGAAACTCCTCTCCTTCAGATTCCAGTTCACTCAATAAAGCACAAGCTGCCTCCAAACTCGGATTCTGTCCAAAGACAGTTAACACTTCCAATTCTCTATCCCCATGGCAAATTGACTTCTAGAATGTGGCTACTCGGTACACAGGAGGCAGGTTTTGTTGAGAAGCCTAGGGGATGTTGTTGCTGGTGGTGGTGGTGCTGGTGGAGATGGAGAGAGGGAGGGGAAAGTGGGAAAGGAGAGAGTTCTATTGAACTAAAACCATGAGTTTTAGGATGGGAAGTCAACTTCAAATGATGTTTGCTGCCATAAGCTGTAAGGAACAGGTTGACCCCTGGCCAGGGACAAGAGGAAATATAACAAATTCCAGGAAGGAGAAGTTTTGTCTTTGAGGAAGCTGACTTGCTGATGAGGAGAGTAGATTGCAGCCTGCTTGGGGAAGAAGCATGACAAACATTTTAAAAAACAATAATAGCCAACATTTGTACAGTGCTTTAAGGGTTGCAAAGCACTTTACAAACAACTCATTTTGTCCTCACAAAAAACCCAAGAGGCAACTGCTATTATTATCCTCCTTTTACCAATGAGGAAAGGGAGGCAGGCAGAGGTTAAGTGACTTTCCCAGGGTAACAGAGACGATAAATGTCCAAGACCAGATCTGACCTTTGATCTTCCTGATGTCAGGCCCTGTGGCTCTATTTACTGTGCACCTTGCTGCTTCAGGTCACAACTCCATTACGGCAGAATGTCAAAACAAAACCTCCCCCAGCCAGTCAGCCCTACAAACTGACAAACCAACATCTGTCCAAACTGAAAAAAAGAGAAAGAATGTGTCTGATCTGAAGAGGATGTAATTGTGAGAGAATGACTTCACTCAAAAAACATGAAGCACTGGAATTCCTAACCTGTGGCCGCTACAGCCTTCCTGTCAGGATGCCAAATTCTATCTCCACAAAGAAAACTAAGTTGACTTCTTTTTGGTCAGTTACAAGATAACTCCATGGAATCTCCTATTTGGAAGGGATCTCCGAAGTCATCATGGCTTTGCTCATCTAGGGTAGGCTAACTTGGTTAGAACCTGAAGCATGAATTCTCCTTGTAATATTTCCAAGGAGCCATTCAAGTTCAGTTTTAAGGTTTCTAGAGATGGGGAACTCCCTAATGCCCAAGGCAGCCCATTCCATTTTTGACAGTTCTGATTGTAGTCATTCCAAATTAGGCCAATGTAACTTTCCCTCAAAGTCTAAGGATTTAAGAAACAAAGTTACATGAATATTTTGTACTTATTTTGTACAACAAGACCACATAGACTTGTTTGAAAAAGGAGAGGCATGTTCATTCACATATATATTGTGTGGAGGTTACAGGAAACTTGTGACTTTCTTTTTGCTTGTATTTTTATTGCTAGTAGTAACTACAACATCTGGCACAAGTAAGCACTTAGTAAATGTTTGCTGGCTTGTAATTGGGTAATTTGGGGACTGGGAAGAAATGTAGACAAACTTTCTGATTGAGCCACATCTGGTGACTTTCCAAATGTCACAGAACTAAGATGGATATTCAGCCTTTAGAGAAGTCTTTTAAAATTACTATCTCTTGGTTACCCATTCTTTTTCACACCTAGCTTCAACATGTTCCTAACTCCCATGACTAAAACTCTGGAAATGGTTGCTGCCCAAACCTTTGCCACATTTTTTTTTCTGGGACTTGTAAGGGCAGAGAGCTAGAAAAGGCAGGAAAGATAAAACAGAGCCAAGAGACAATAGAGGGAGTTTGGAAATGAGAATGGGCTGAGACTAGACTTTTCTGGATGCATTTCACCAAGTCAGAACCAGTGTATGAGAAACAAAGGATCCTTAATCCCAGTTAAGTTAACCCTCCTCCCAGGTTTAAGTTCTGTTTTGTTTTAAAGACAATTTAAGAGCGTTCAGGGCACATACATGGCTGGCTCACTTTGTTCTTTCTCCTTGGCTAAGAGTCAGACCCCTGTGCAAGATGCCTGCATGTATCACAGCACTCTCTGAGGTTAGAGTTCAGGCATAGAACTCAAGTGCACAGGCTGAGGGCATCACACAGCAATAGTCTAAAACTACCTTATGCATTTTTATCATTGAAAAGATTGGTGCCTCCGTGGAATGTTAATAAACAATTATTGTCACTACTCAGTCAGTCAGTTGTCAGTCAAAATACATTTATGAAGGACTTATTAGGTGCGAGGCACTATGCCTTGCTGGGGATACAAAAAGAGGCAAAGACAGTTCCTGCCTTCAAGGAGCTCACAATCTAATGGGGGAGAAAACAACCAAACAAATATGTAGAAACAAGATATATACAGGATAAATAGGAAATAATTAAATGAGATAAGGCACCAGAATTAAGGAGCTGGGGAAGGCTTCCTGTACAAGGTAGGATTTTAGTTAGGACTTAAAGGAAATTAGGGAAGCCAGTGGGTGGAGTTGAGGAGGAAGAGAATTCTAAGCACAGAGAAAATGCCCAGAGCTAAAAGATAGTCTAGCTCACTGAACAGCCCAGAGACCAAAGACTGGAAAGGTAGGAAGGAGCTAGGCTAATGAAGAGCTTTGAATGTCCAACAGAGCATTTTGAATTTGATCCTGGAGACAAACAGGGAGACACTGGAGTTTACTGAGAAGGGACTGCCATGGTTGGACCTGCATGTTAGGAAGTATCATGCTTCTTATGGCTGGCCCCAGGACTAGGTATATACATGCAAGCTTGCTTGAGGGCAATGCCACATATTGAGAATGAACTAGTCCCAGCCCTGTCAGGTATTCTTAGCTTTTGCTAGGCACTGTAGATTAATGTGTTTCAAGTCCTCCCTACACAATCTGTCCTGGAATCTGTAGCCACACTGATTTAGCCAGGAGTGATGATGCTATGGATTTTGATGGTAAACTTGAAACAAGTCAGTCCAACTGTCCTTTGGCCAACATGCCAGCCTTCCTTTGGGAAGTGGAGACATTGATAGTATCTCATTCCCACTCAAATCTAAGGCTTTTAAAAATAAGAGTGAACTCTCCATTTTGTGAGCTACTACAGTATTTACTCAGTACCCATATGACATATAAGAGACAGGAAAGAAATCACACAAGTAGAAAAGAGGCAAAAGAAAGAAGGAAGGAAGGAAAAAGGAAGCAAGAAAAAAGTAAGAGAAAAAAAGAGAAAGAAAAGAAAAAAGAAAAGAAGAAAGAGAGAGAAAGAAAAAACAAATAATTAAGAAATAAGACCTGGAGAGCAGAACTGAGAGAGAGGAGAAATTCTATAATTAAATGGCATCCTCAGGGCCTAGTCAACTTTGCTAGTCTTACTGAGATGTCTCTAATTAGGCTGAATGTACAGAAGGCCCTTAACACATGTGATGTTTCTAAGTATACTTCTGAATAGCCATTCTACCACATATGCAAAGTGCATGTTTAATAAACTCTCAAAGTCACCTTGGAGAAATGACATCTTGTGGGAAACAGATAATCAGGAAGAGATTTTTGAGAGGAAAAGAGGGCATTTAGCACAAGGTACAAATACTGAAAATAAATCAATATGGTTTTACATGAGATATATAAAAATTCAATCCAATTTGACATTTAGTAAGCACTTAACTCTGCAAAATTCCTTTTGCCTAACACTGGCAATAACAATACCAATAAGATACAGTAACAAGAAGAATTGCACAGATTTCTGAGTGGCATGTCTGTGTTTGCCTTCGTGGAATTCATAATCTCATGAGGGGGAAAGGGCAGAGAATAAGGAATCACTCAATTGAAACCGCCCTTTCCAACATCTCCCAATTGCCAAATCATTCTTTTCTCAGTCCTAATCCTTCTCAGTCTATCTGATATATGTGATAATGTTGACTACTCTCTCCTGGATCTTGGAAATACTTTTCTTTTTTGGTTCACCTCTGACCTGTCTGAATGCTCTTTCTCAGTCTCCTCTGCTGGCCCACCATCCATATCACATAACCCAACTGTGTGTGTTCCCCAAGGTTCTGTCTTAGGATATTGCATCTTCTCCCTTCATACTCTCTTGGTAACTTCAATGGCTTCCATATTTAATGATCATTTCTAAGAAAATTACTCCCAGATGAATATAGCGTGTTCCAAAAGTATATTAAGCTATTAAAGCTTAAAAATAAACCAAGACTTTGGGGACAGTGTATTTTCCGCTTCTTCCAGATTCCCAGGTTTATAAGCTTGATAGCCAATCAGTTGCCAAGCCCTGCTGTTTCTGCCTTCACAACCCCTTCTTTCTATTCACAAGCTACCACCCTAGTTCAGGTCCTCATCCCTTCTTACCTAGATTATTGACATGGCCTCCTAACTGGTCTCCCTGCCCTAGTCCATCCTTTACCTGATGCAAAGTAGTTATCCTTCAATACAGATTTGACCAGTGACTCCCCTGTTCAATCAACTCCAGTGTCTTCCTATTGTCTCTCTGAGAGAACACGAACTTTATTCAGCTTTTAAAGCTATTTACAACTTGGCCCAATCTACCTTTCCCGTATCCTTGCACATTATTTTACTTCGTGTACTCTGTAATTGAGCCAAACTGGTCTCTCATGGTTTTTCATGAACAACACTCCATCTCCCATGACTAGAATTCCCTCCCCACTTATCTCTACCTTAAAGAATCCCTCTCCTGCTTTGATATGCCTCTCAAGCACCATAATCTGCACAAAGCACTTCCTAAGCACTACTCCCCAACCCTTCCCCATAACTGCTACAGCCCTGTCTGCTGACTACTTTGTACTCTGCTAGTTTGTATACATTCATACTCATTAACTTTCTAGTTATGCTGTATATATTTTTACATGTATTTGCTGTATTTTCCATTGGAATGTAAACTTGTGAACAGGGATTGTTTCATTCATTGCATTGTATCCCCAGTGCCCAGGACCACTCCCTGGGCATACAGCAGCTGTTCAATCAATACCTGTCTTCTTCAGATTAAGCATTCCACGTTCTCTGAAATGTCATTTCTTGACTACAAGTCCAATAAACTTTCTACTACACCATAAAGATACTTAGGAATCTCATGCTTTAGCCTCTTTATTCAAAGGGCTTCAAACACCTCTGCCTCCCTATTCGATTTCACCTCTTCAACAAAGTCTTGTATGCTATCATGGAACAATATACTCACTCACAATCAGGAAGACCCATGACTCCTGATTTTCTACTTCTATTTAACTTCCCTGAAGGGCAGGGACTGCATCTTTTCTGTTCTATAAAATTCTGCAGAGAACCTCATACATAGTCCTTAATACACATTCATAGATAATAATGAAGTATATGCAGGGAAAGTGTAATGTATTGCAGTGTCAAGCAGGTTTAGCTAGCTCTATTTTAAAAAAGGCTTTTTGATCATAAGATTATAGATAGAGAACTGAAAGAGACCTTAAAATCTCTAGTCCAACTTTCTCACTTTACAGATAAAGAAACCGATGCCTAAGAAAGCAAAGTGACCTCTCCAAGGTCAGTGAGGTGACCTGTGGATCTAGGATCTAGGTTCTCTCACTCCAAAAAAAGCACTTGGTTCACTTTATGAGATTGCCTCTTCCTCTTTAAATCTCAAGTACTACAAGTACCCCCCCTAATTAGAGATCTTTCCTGATTTACACAGTTATTAGTGCTCCTCTGTCTCCTCAATATTTAGTGTTTACTTTGTATACATGGTATATTTATATATTTTCCCTAGCAAGGGGACTATAAAGCCCAAGAAGGCAGGGATTGTTTCATATTTTTTTTGTCTTTGTGTGCTCTGAACCTAATTCAGTATCTGGTGTGCCTCACACATGAATTGTTGCAGTGACATTCTGGTGGGTCTCTCCCTGCTCCAAGCCATGTCTCACTCAGCTGCCTCAGTGATCTTCGAAAAGAACAGGTCTGACCACATCAGCCCTGAGGGTCAAACAAGAAATCCTCTGTTTGACTTTTAAAGACCTTTACAACCTAACCCCTTCCTATCTTTTTAATCTTCTTAAACCTTACTTTCCTCTATGTGCTCTAAGATCTGGCAACACTGGACTTCTGCTGTTCTTCCCATAAGATTCCTGCTCTAGATGTCTTCACTGGCTGCCCCTATGTCTGGGATGCTCCTGCTCTTTACCTCTGCCTCCTGGCTTCCTTCAAATCTCAGCTCACATCCCACCTTCTCCAAGAGGCCTTTCCTAGTTGCACCCCATCCCCTACTACCACCCTGAATAATGCCTTCCTTTTGAAATTACGTCCAATTTTCCTTATGTCTATTTTGCATATACATAGTTGTTTGCATGCTGTCTCCCCCATTAGACTGTGAGCCCCCTGAAGTACTACTTTTGCTTTTTTTTGTAAACTTAGCACTTAATACAGTATCTGGTATAAAGGCACTTAATAAAATGCTTGCTGACTTGACTTGATATAGGTGCTTAATAAATGTTTGCTGAATTCATTTATAAAGACCTGCTCTCAATCACAGTGTGGCAGAGCAAGGAACTCAAACTCAATTTTTTTGGATTCTAAATCTGGAGCTCTTGACTTGTATGCCACTAGATAACATTATTCTTCAGGGTCCCTGACCCTACTGTGGCCACCAATTTCCAGTCAATTTGGAGATGCTACAAGGAAGCATAACATCTTCAGGAAGGGGTTTACTTTGAATTGAGAATGAGCCAAACGTCAATGTAATTGAGTGTAGGCGAAACTGAGAAGGCAGCTAGATTACTCAGTGAATAGTCACAAAGACCTGAGTTCATGTCTGACTGCAGACACTCACAAGCTGTGTGACCCTGTGCAAAACGCTTAACTGCTATTTGCCTTAATCCACCGGAGAAGGAAATGGCCAAGAAAATCCCACAGACGTCATTGGTGGGCTACAGTCCCATGGAGTCACAAAGAGTCAGATGTGACTGAACGACTGTGAAACTGAGATAGCTGGTATGGAGAAAAGAACACTGGATTTAGTAGTTAGCTAAAATAAAGCTAGCATCTATGTATTTATACAGCACCTACTACGTGCAAGGTACTGTACTAAGCACTTTACAAATATTATTTCATTTGATCCTCACAAAAACCTTCCAAGGCAGGTACTGCTATCACTCCCATTTTACATTTGAAGAAACTGAAGCAATAGAGGGTAAGTGATCTGCCCAAGGCCACAGAGGTAGTAAGTGTCTGAGGTGAGATTTGAACATGGGTCTTCATGACTCCAGGCCCAGAATTCCAGACCTGGAACTGAATTCCTGCTCTGAAGATCCTCAGCAAATCACTTCATTTGTTCCAAGGGTTTATACCACATTTATTTTTCAATACATTGTCCCCTCCAAAAATGAAAACTCCTTTGTTACAGAGTAAAAACAATTCAGTGAAACCAATGGACAAAAAAACTACATCTGAAAAGCTATATTCCATTCCATATCTTTGAACAACCCTGCCTCTCCTCCATCCAGAGGAACAAAGTACTTCTATCTGTTCCTTAAGGTCAAGGGGTCACTGAAACAAATCTGAGTTTGCCTGTCTTTTCATGTTGTTTTCATTTACATTATTGTGGTTGTGTGTATATTTTTCCTGGATCTGCTTGTTTTGCTTTTGCATTGTTTCACATAGATCTTCTCATATTTCTCTGAATTCCTATTTGTCATTTCTTATGGTGTGATAATAAAGATAGCTAGGTGGGCAGTGGACAGAACTCTGGGCCTGGAGTCAGGAAGACTCATTGTCCTAAGTTCAAATCTGGTCTCACTTACTAGCTGTGTGACCCTGAGCAAGTCATTTAACCCTATTTGCTTCAGTTCCTCATCTGTAAAATGAGCTGGAGAAGGAAATGGCAAAGTGCTCCAGTATCTTTGCTAGGAAAACCCCCAAAACAGTCATGAAGGGTTGGATATGACTGAAAGATGACTCAACAACACAGTGATATGATAATGTTCATCATTCCATTATGTTTTGCTGTTCCCCAAATGATGGGCACACACTTTGTGGTGCTGCTGTAAATGTTTTGTTGTATACAGGACCTTTCTGTTATGAGATCCATTTTATTATTATGCAACTAGGTGGCACAATGGGTAGAATGCTGGGCTTGGAGTAAGGAAGACCTGAGTTCAAATCCAGCCTCGGACACCTACTAGCTGTAAGATCCTGGACAAGTTACTTAATCCCAGTTTACTCAGCTGTAAAATGGGGATGGTAACAGCACCTACCTCCCAGGGTTGTTGTGAGGATGAGTTAAGAGTTGTAAAGTGTTTAGCACAGTACCTGGCACATAGTAAGTGCTACATAAATGTTAGATATTCTTATAATTATTAGCTTCCTTGGGCTATTTGCCCAGTTGTGGGAATGTTGAGTAAAAGTCTATGAACAAGTGAACTAACTCACAGTTCCACTCAGCAATGTTTTGTTGTGCCTGTACTCTAAATAACCCTTTCAACACTATTTCTTTTATCATCTTTGCTAATCTGATGGGTTTGCAATGATCTCAGAACTGTTTTACTTTTCTTTTATAATTAGTGATTTGGAATACTTTTTCATATAGTCATTGATGGTTTATGTTTCTTTGCTTCAATATTATTTGTTCATGTCCTTTGAATCTAATGGAAAATGGGCTCTTCGGCTCTATGTATTTGGGTCAATTCCCTACATGTCTTAGATACTGGATTTTTATCAGACATATTTGATGCAAAGATTTTTTCCCACTCAGAATTTTCTGGTTTCATTCTAGGTGCAATGATTTTATTTGTACAAAAATTTAAAAATTTTATGCATAAAAATTATCTACTTTGATTTTTATGTTTACCTTTATTCATCATTTAGTTTATCACCTTAGTCAAAGTTGAAAACATCTCTTTCTGCTATACTTTAATTTTTCTTGATATGTCATTTTATATTAATTTTTCTTGATATGTCATTTTATATTTGTGTTGCATAAGCACATGGAACTTATTGAGGTTATAAGGTACAAAGTGCTACTCTAAATCTATCTTATGTCAAAGGTTTCCCCATTTTGTCCCTGAAGTTCTTATCAGACAGGGATGGACTGCTTACCCCAGGCATTTGGGGTTTCAGGGTTATGCATACTGGGTTACTGTGTTAAACTGCTGCTGATCTATTAAAGGGACCTAATTGAGCTGGTTCTTTGTGTCCTGTAATTCAACAGGCACTAGTTTCATGACCTCTACACATAAGGTACTCAGCTGGGCCTTGTGAATGTTAGGACAAAATGAAAACCTGTCAGCTCAAGGGGCTTAAGTTCTATCACAAATCAGAGATATAACACATATACGGAGAAGCAAAGACATGATCATCTGAAGAGGGAGAAAGCTCTACCTAGAAAGACGAACCAAGGGTTCTTGTGGAAGGCAGCACGTAAGCCTCACATAAAGCTAAAGATTTTAACAGATGAAGGTGAGGAAGCAATGTATTCTAGTCACGTGGGGCAGCCTGGGCAAAGGCACAGGAAGATGGAAGGCCAGATTCAAGTAACAATAAGTAGTTTAATTTTGTTGAACCCTGGTGCAGGTGAGGAAGAATGATGTGAAATCAGTCTGGAAAATAGGCTGCAGTCAGACTATGGAAAGCTTTACATACCAGGTAGAGGAATTTGTAATTTTCCTACAAGCAAAAGATGTTAAAACTGAGGTTGGGGAGGGCAAACACAGTGAACTTTCTATCAAACACATACATATTATTAAATGGAAAAATTGGACTGAGCATTCGGCAAGTACTTTTAACTTACTGATTAATTTGGGCTCTATTGTTTCTATCTCTGTTCCAACTTCTGTCAGCATAGGGTTATGATATAACCAACTGTCTGATCTCCGGAGGTCTAGAGAGATCAAGGTATTAAGTGGTTAAAAATTCTTGAAGTCCTCAGATGAAAAGCCTCTACAACCAACTGTGCTTATGTGTCATCAGAGCCTTTCAAAAATTACTGCTGCCTCCCCCTCTCAGAACTAGATAAATCTAACCACAAAATGAACAAGAAAAGAAGTTATGGAGATGAAACAGAATTTTAGAAAAGTCAGATATGTTGACCTCTGAAGAAAACTGAATGGAGATAGAAAGGAATATACCTTTTCTTGGTGGCACATGGCACCTACACAAAAATTGACTGTGTATGAGGGCATAAAACCCTCAAAATGCAATGCAAAAAAGCTGAAATATTAAATGCATCCCTTTCAGATTATGATGCAATAAAAACTACACGTAATTAAGAGCCAGGGAAAGATAGACTAAAAATTAATGGGAAATTTAATAATCTAATCCTAAAGAATGAGTGGATTAAAGAAGAAAGCATTGAAACAATCAATAACTTCATCCAAAAGAATGACAATAGTAAGACAATATACCAAAATTTATTGGATGCAGTGAAAGCAACTCTTAGGAGAAGTTTTCTATTTCTAAATGCTTACATGAATAAAATAGAGAAAGAAAGGATCAATGAATTGGGCATGCAACTAAAAAAACTAGAAAAAGAACAAATTAAAAATCCCCAATTAAATACCAAATTAGAAATTCTGAAAACCAAAGACAGATTAATAAAATTGAAATTAAGAAAACTATTCAACTATTAAATAAAACTAAAAGCTGGTTTTATGAAAAAACAGTAAAATAGATAAACCTTTGGTTAATTTTATTAAAAAATAAAAAAAGATTACTAGCATCAAAAATGAAAAGGGTGAATTCACCACAAGTGAAGAGGAAATCAAAACAATAATTAGGAGCTATTTTGCCCAACAGTACACCAATAAATTTTGACAATCTTAGTGAAATGGATGAATATTTACAAAAATATAAATTGCCCAGATTAATAGAAAAAGAAATAAAATACTTAAATAACACTGTTTCAGAAAAAGAAATTGAACAAGCCATCAATGAACTCCCTAAGAAAAATTCTCCAGGGCCAGATGAATTTATAAGTGAATGCTATCAAACATTTAAAGAACAACTAATTCCAAAATTACATAACTATCTGGCAAAATAGGAGAAGTCCTATCAAATTCTTTTTATGATACAAATATGGTGCTGATACCTAACCAAGGAAAAACCAAAACAGAGAAAGAAAATGATAGACCAATTTCCCCAAGGAATATAGATGCAAAAATTTTAAATAAAATGTGTGTGTGTTCATCTTTCGCTGCTGAAGAAGACCATGCCATCAGAGAAATGATGACATGACTTGCACTTGACTTAGTTTTTTTTTGAGTGAGGGAGGGCTATGCAGGTCACTAGCCTCACTTCTAATCTGAATCCAGTGACCAGACATTCATCAGGATGACTGGAGATGACCCAAGATGAGGCAATTGGGGTTACGTGACTTGCCCAAGGTCACACAGTGAGTGAGTGTCAAGTTTAATCTCTGAAAGAGATTATAGCAACTTATCTTGAGGATAATACACTATGACCAGGTAGGATTTATACCAGGAATGTAGGGCTGATTCAATATTAGGAAAACTATCAGCATAACTGACCTTATCAACAACAACACTAACAACAGTAATATGATTATCTCAACAGATGCAGAAAAAGCATTTAACAAAATACAATACCCATTCCTATGAAAAACACCAGACAGCATAGGAATAAATGAAGTCTTCCAATAAGTTCAGGGGTGAAACAAAGATGTCCATCATCCCCACTGTCATTCAATATTGTACCAGAAATGTTAGCTTTAGCAGTAAGAGAAGAAAAAAGATAATTGAAGGAATTAAAGTAGACAAAGAAGAAACAAAGCAATCACTCTTTGCAGATGATATAATAGTATACAAAGAATCCAGTAAAAAACTACTTGAAATAACAAACTACTTTAGCAATGTTTCAGGATACAAAATAAACCTACTAAATGATCAATATTTCTATATATTACTAACAAAGCCCAATGGCAAGAGATAGAAAGAGAAATTCCATTTAAAGTTACTACAGATATCATAAAATATTTGGGAGTCTTACCTAACAAAACAAACCCAGGAACTATATGGACATAATTATAAAACACTTTTCACACAAATAAAGTAAGATCTAAATAATTGGAAAAATATCAGTTGCTCATGGGTAGGCCAAGCTAATATAATAAAAATGACAATTCCACTTAAATTCTACATATTCAGTGCCATACAATAACGTTAATGGGATGTAAGATCTTCCCCATCATTAACAAGCCTTCCATAGAGCCCATTAAGTGAAGCTTGCTTAGAGGAAGCCTTTCACAACTTTTGCTAATTTCTAGTTAGGCACTGAGTCATGAGGGTTGTGATGCCTTCTGACTCTGAGCCTATTAGCTGAAAGAGTATATATTCTGAGAGGTGAGGTTTTGCTTTGAGGGTTCGCTTATGAGAAGGATCTTGTGATTTCCTGAGTAGCCATATGTTCAGAAGCCATCCTGGCAATTGCTCATATGTAAAGGCTCTCTCGATCCAGTGGCATATGTAAAGTGTATAGCAATATTGCTTTGATTCAGGCAGTCCGAGCCCTGTCTGTTGGTTTTTGTGCTAATTTTGTGCTAATTTCTCTGTTTGTATTTTCTCTGATGTACAGGGTACTAACTTTTCCCCTGAACTAGTGAATGTAATTAAAGAAGATTGCTGATCCCTTAAAAGTTGCTTTTCTTTAAGAAAAGCAGATCCAAGAACCTGCGCTAGCAGGTCACCCTGGGTATGCTAGCATGCTTGCTGTTATATATACCAACCAAACTACTAAAATGTATTTTATAGAGCTAGAAAAAACAATAACAAAATTCATCTGGAAGAACAAAAGATCTAGAATATCAAAGGAATTAATGAAAACAAATGCAAGGGAAGGTGACCTACCCATACCAGATCTTAAATTGTATTTAAAGCAGCAATCATCAAAACTACTTGGTACTGACAAAGAAAGAGTTGTGGATCAGTGGAATAGATTAGACGCAAGAGACAACAGTCACTGATTATAGTAATCTACTGTTTGATAAACCCAAAGATCCTAGCTTCTGAGATAAGAACTCACTATTTAATAAAAACTGCTGGGAAAACTGGAACTGTATGGCAGAAACTAGGCACTGACCAACATATTACACCCTATACAAAGATAAAGCCAAAATGGGTAGATGATTTAGATATAAAGACTTATATTATAAGCAATCTAGGAAAACAAGGAATAGTTTACCTGTAAGATCTATGGAAAAGGAAAGAGTTTGTGACCAAACAAGAGATAGAGAACATTATGAAATGCAACACGGATGATTTTGATTAGAAGGGAAACAGAAAGCTGAGAAACAGTTTTTACAGTTAATGTCTCTGATAAAGGCCTCATTTCTAAAATATATAGAGAGAATCAAGTTGAATTTATAAGAATACAAGTCATTCCCCGAATGATAAATGGTCAAAGTGGGGGGGCAGCCAGGTGGTACAGTGGATAGAGCACCAGTGCAGGAGTCAGGAGGATCTGAATTCAAATCTCACCTCAGACACTTGACACTCACTAGCTGCGTGACCAAGCAAGTCACTTAAGCCCAATTGCCTCATCCTGGGTCATCTCCAGTCATCCTGATGGATATCTGGTCACTGGATTCAGATCATTCTGGAGGAGAAGTGAGGCTGGTGACCTGTACAGCCCTCCCTCACTCAAAACAAAAAACCAAAGTCAAGTGCAAGTCATGTCATTATTTCTCTGATGCCATGGTCTTCTTCAGCAACGGACAAACACACACACAAATGGTCAAAGGATATGAACAGGAACTTTTCAGAGGAAGAAATTAAAGCTATCTATAATAATATGAAAAAATGCTCTACATCACTATTGATTAGAGAGATGCTAATTAAAACAACTCTGAGGTATTATATCACACTTATCAGATTGGCTAACATGACAAAATAGGAAAATGATAAATGTTGAGGAAATGTGGGAAAACTGGAACACTAATGCATTGTTAGTGGTGTTGTAAACCAATCCAACCATTCTGGAGAGCAATTTGAACTATGCCCAAAGGGTTATAAAAATGCGTATACCCTTTGACCTAGCAATGCCACTTCTAGATCTGTATCCCAAAGAAATTATTAAAATGGGAAAAGGACATACAAATACAAAAATATTTACAGTAGCTCTTTTAGTGGTGGCCAAGAACCGGAAATTGAGGGGATGTCCATCAATTGGGGAATGGCTGTGGTACATGATTGTAATGGAATACTACTGTTCCTTAAGAAATGATGGCAAGCAGACTTCAGAAAAACCTGGAAAGCCTGAACTGATGCTGAGTGCATTGAGTAGAACCAGGAAAACACTGTACACAGTAACAGACACGTTATGCTATGACTGATTTTGATAGACTAAGCTCTTCTCAGTAATGCAAGGATCTAAGACAACTCCAAAAGACTCATGATGAAAAATGCTATCCACATCCAGAGAAAGAACTTTGGAGTCTGAATGCAGATGGAAGCATAATATTTGCTCTCCTTTTGTTGTTTTGTTTTTCTTCTTTCTCGTGGTTCCTCCCATTAGTTCTAATTCTTCTTTACATCATGACTAAAATGAAAATATGTTTACTATGAATATATAAGTGAAGCCTACATCAGACTGCACGCCATCTTTGAGAGGGACAGAAAATTTAAAATTCAAACTCTTATGGAAGTGAAAGTTGAAAATTAATATTTTTTAAAAAAATTACTCCCGCCCACTGACCCCACAGTAGTAATTACAAAGTATAAATATATGACCTGTACATGATCTCAAAGGAAAATCTCAAGTGAAGCTTTGTAGATTTTCATGAAAATGAAGACCATTTTAAAAGCTTCATGTCAAATGGCAAAAGGAAAGGATAGTAAGTTCTAGAAGTTTTGTTTTTCTGAGACTATCTTTAGTTTAGTCTAAAGCATATTCTGAACCTTTTATTACCAGGTTTTTCTGACTTTCTAGCAGGTGCCCACAACACTGACCCAGGTGTTCCCATCGGTAAAAAATCCCTCGCTAGGCCCTTAAGTTAAGCCACCACATCAAACTAATGTCCTATGGCCCTCCTTTTCCTTACAGTTAAACTTCTAGAAAAAGTTATTTATTCTCATTGCTTCCACTTCTTTTCTTTTCTATTCTCTTGCAGTCTTGTTAGCAACACTGCCACCGGAAAAACTATTCTTCCAGGCTACTAAGCTCCTTTCTGCTTCTCATTCTACCCCAAAGCCTCCTCTTTAATCACTCTAACTAGATCATCCATCAGTCCCATCCCTTAACCATAAGCATCCATCATGACTCTACCCTAAGTCATCTTCTCTTCTCGTTTTACAATCTCCACTACTGGTGATCTCCTTAGCTACTATCAGTTCAGTTGTCATCTTTATGCAAATGACTCCTAAATCTGTATAGCCAGCCTTAATCTCTTTCCTGAGTTATAGTCTCACATCACCAAATGCCAGCCAGATAGCTCCATGTGGAAGCAGTACTGACATCACAAACTCAGTATGTCCCAAATGGAACTCATCCCTCTTCTAAACGATACCATTCCCGCAATACATTCCTTTTTCATCTGTGCCTCACAGAATCTCTCTCTCACTCCAAGACACAGCTCAAGTATCACCTTCTACGTACAACCTTTTCGGATCCCCTCAACTATTAGTGTTCTCCCTCTCAAACTACCTTGTATTTAACTACTTGCATTCATTTATCTTTACATTTATTTTTTATATAAATTTATATGTACTATATGTATCCTTGCTGTCTCCTCCATTAGAATGCAAGCTTCTTGCAAACAGGAACTGTTTCACTTATTGCATTTGTATTTCCAGGACTGTATCTGGCACACAAAAAGAGCTTAATAAATGTTTATTAATTGATATTCCTCTTGAAGTTTCCACTGTCTTTCCAGTCATCCATGTTAGTAACCTTGGAGGTATCCTCCACTCTTCCCTCTTCTTCACCGTCCTCCCCCTCCCAATCTAATTAGTGGCCCAAAGTCACCAATTCTCCCTGTCTGCTCTTGGATCCATACCTTTTCCGCTCCCAGTTTAGGCCCTCATCACCTCTCACCTGGCCCGCGGCAGTAACTGTCTTCAAACTGGTCTCCTTGTTTTCATTCTCTTCCTTCTTCAATCCATTCTCCATACAGCTGACAAAATTACCTTTCAAAAGCAGAGGTCTGATCATGTCATTCCCTTGCTCAAAAGTCTTCAGTGGTTCCCTATTTCTTTAAGATAAAATAAATACTCCACACCTTGGCATTTAAACACTATTCTCCTAGGGTGGTTCCAGCTTCTCTTCCTAGTCTGCTTTCACATTATTGCCCTTCATACAAGCAGTCTGCTTTGTGTCGCCCAAACCTGGTATTTGTTCTCCATCCCACCTCTGTATCTTTGAGCAGGCTGTCCCACATGACTGCAGTATGTTTGTTCCTTCCTCACCTTCGCTTCATAGAGTCTTATAAAGACCCAACTCACGTGCAACCATCTACAAGAAGTCTTTGCTTACCCATCTAGTTACCAGTGATCTGCTCTTTTCAAATTATCTTGTATTTGCTTTCTGTAGACACATTGAAGAAGATAGATTACCTTTTGTCTTAATGCCAAGCACAGTGCCTCATACATGGAAGGTGGTACTTAATAAATTCTTATTGAAGGATATCAGGATAAAACTTGGGTAGATGTTTGTACAGAGTTTGGACACATTTTTCTCAAGTACTGGACTTACAGTGACTTATTTACTTTCTTAGTACTCAGCAGAGTATGGAAAAATATCCCTCTCTAATCAATTCAAGTCATTCCAAAGTGATACATTTTTTTAAAATGGCATTCGTCTTTGATTGACATCTTGTTTATACTGGCTTTGCTAAAACTGGGCTAACTTATCCAATCCAATAAACATTTATTAAGCATCATATTATATCACACAAGGCTAGTTATCTGAAAGGGGTAATACTACCTTACCAAAGAAAGAAGATGAAGTTGTTTTGTTCCCTTAGCTCAATTTCTTCTTTCTCATCATCAGAAATCAGTGGTGTGCATAGCCACCCAAGCAATAATGAGTAGGTAAAATACACTGGGGACTTTGCACAGAGTAGACAATGAATAGCTGCTTGTTGAATTAAACTAACAGGTGAAACCAAATGGTAGGTAAGCAAACTCAGGAAGGAAGAGTAAAACTGCTTATTCCCAGGAACCTCTTCCTAATGTCAGTATTTGGAGACCAACAGATGAAGGTCTCAGAAGAACAGTCTGAAGCCTCTTTAATGTAGCAGTTATACTGGAATATTAACTACACAGCATGAAATCAGTAGAGTTTAAAGGAGAGTGAGGCACATTAGGAAACCACCACAGGCTTTTCCTTCGGTCTCAGATAAAAATATGGCCAATAAGAGTGATTATCTCCATGTGCATCTCTCCAAGCAGCTCCTCTTAAGCTGAGAGGATATATAGGTTAGTATATACACTTAGCTACATTTCACCTATAAGAGCGAAGTGTAGTAGTAGAAAGGCCCACTTCAGTCATGCATTCTTTGAGGGAAGACAACCCAGAATTGTCATATGTGGAGAGAAGGAGCATCTCAGCACAGCGCCCTCCACACTGAAAACTAAATTCCAAGCTGAGAAAGCAGACATTCACCCTCCTCTTCCCCTTGCAAACTATGCTATTAGAAATCTGGCTCCCCTCCCAGTCAAAGGGTCAACTCCCTCCCCAAAAGAGGCTGTTCAGCAGCTGCTGAAGACATTCTTGCAGCAGCTCTCGGGCAACTGGTAGTCACTGCTGCCAAATGGGAGGATTCTTTTTAACAGACGGCAATTCACCCTCCTCCATACATCACTGACACCCTCTGCCTAGGCCTAGCTAAGTTAAAATTACATTAGTTCATGCCACATGGGCCATTTGACATACTATAAAACTAAGATGGCAGTACCATGTAGGATTGAATTATCCTCATTCTTGCTTTTAAAGCTTTCTATAATTCATCTCTATTTTATCTGTCCAGTTTTACTTTCCACAACTAACTCCAATCACAAAAACTCTTAGGCAGTCATGCCAATCTTCTCTTTTCACCCTCAAATATTTCATCTTATCTCCAAGTCTTTGCTCATGTTATTCTTCCCATATAGAAGGACTGCTCTTGGACACATACCCACACCCCTATTCAAATTTCAACATTTCATCCAAATGCAAACTTTATATTATAGAATCACAGTTCCTGCCTGGATGAAGTACAGTTTAAAAGTAGATAAGTCAAAATATAATCATAATATAGAATAAGTGAATTTAGAGAAATAAAAAAATAAAATACCATGTAAGGAAGAAGGTTGTTTTTGATGAAGGCAATGATGAAGAGAGCATGTTAGAAGGCCTAATACAAGAGGTAGTATTTGAGTGGAGTTTTAATTGACAGGTAAGAATTCATCAGGTAAAGAGATAGAGGCATTGAATGTATTTACTTTGTGCCAAGTTAATGCAATGTCTTATCAGTGAAAACTGAAAGCCCCCAATGGGCAGCTACACAGAAGCTGCAATTTTCAACTCTTCCTTGGGACACAAAAAAGCTTTGTTTTGGCTTTTTATGCTCCTGTTTGGGGACTGTTACCTCACAAGGGCAGGAACTATGCTGCATACTGCGTTTGTATCTTCCATAGCACAGACTTTAATACTAGGGATGTAGAAAGTACTAGTAAATATTTATTGAATTTAACTGGAATTTCTAAAAATAAGGTCTTTCTAGTACATGTAGGGTCCCAGAAAGGGGAAGGAGTGAAATATCTTCTCTCATTTTATAGATAAACAGGTTTATCTATGTGACCTTTTTAAAAGTTTACTTGTTAGGTATAAAGATACTGGATCTTTTTTTTTTCTTTTTTGCAAGGCAATAAGGGTTAAGTGACTTGTCCAGGGTCGCACAACTAATAAGTGCCAAGTGTCTGAGTCTAGATTTGAACTCAGATTCTCCTGACTCTAGGGCTGGTGCTCTATTCTGCACTACCTAGCCATCCCCTAGATCTTTTCTATTACAATTTTCATGCTCCTTACCCAAATCCTAGTATAATTAGTTTTATCAATGCTAATGAGATTAGCATTAATTCTAATGTTAATTAATGATAATAAAATTTAGCTTCTGGAAGACCTCTGTCCTTCTATAAACCTAGCATGCGAGTTGAAGAACTAAACACAAGCCACTCTGTGGGACTGCACAGGTTCTTGACAGGGGATCTCATATCTCTGGATCTAGAAAGTACTTTAGGAATCATCCAGCACCTCCCAAGTTATGAACTGACTTTACAGCAGCCCGAACAAGGTTTTCCTAGCTCTGAATATTTTCAGAGTCAAGAAGATTACTGCCTCATAAAAAGCCCATTCCAGTGTCATAAAGTTCTTTTTTATTAGCAAGTTCTTCCTTACTTTGGAAAACTGCCTTCCTGTAACTTTTTCCTATTCATCTGAAGCCACAGAGAAACAAGCTTCTCTTCCACATGACAGCTTTTCACGTGCTTGAAAACAAACTCATATCCCCCATCTTTTTTATAGTTTTCTACATTTTATTTTGTTTAACATTTTCTTTTATCAGCTATTTGTTAGGTGGAGTCAGAGGAAAAGTTCAGAAGCTGCATTTACTGCTCCAGAAAAAAACAACCCAGTTTAACTTGCAAATGTTAAAAACTCAAATGAACAACTGAAGATGGGAGGGAAAAAAGCAATAGAATGACAGAAGGAAATACACATACACACACACACACACACACACACACCACATGAACATCTTGTTTTATCCAGCTGAATTGAGTAAGTACATTTTTTCCACATTTTGTCACTCTCTCCTAAGCCAGCACCAAGGGGTAGGGAGGACTGTTGAAACAAATAGCCTAGCTGCTGCTGCTCTGATGATTGAAGGTCTTGATCTTGAAATACTGTCTGTAGAAAGGTCTATGCTCAGATCTGAAAATCTGGACCTTGTACTTTTGGGGCACCTTACGGTAGAAACCCAAGTACAGCTGCAAAATAGATTGGATCTATCCTGCGCAGCAGACACAGAAAAACACAAAAGGAAAAAAAGATATCTGAAAAGACCCCTCTGGAAGCACTGAATACACAGTGTCTTTTTCCCTCCTATATACTCAGTTGTTCTCCACCTGGAGAATTGTACATGGCTGCTTCAGGAGTCTAGCAGTTAGAACTGCAAAGCCTTTCCAGTAAAGTTAAACAGTCAACCTCCTGACTAAGGGAACCCAATGGATGTCATAACCTATTCCTGTTTTAACCTGAAAAGCATGGCCCTGGTACAAACAGGCTCCCACAGCACCACTGCTGCCATCCAGCATGTGGTCATCAGAGAACTTTGGTTGGTCAGAGATTTATCAACCCTGTACTCTCAAGCGGAAAGAGGTTTTCTTGTCTCCAAGGTACAGGTGTTTGCTGAAAGTAATGGAGAGGCAGTGTTTTACTGAACTAAGAAGGGCAGAGAGAGCACAGACAGCCTCGGGACCCATGGTGGTCTAAGCCCTAGTCTTACTCTTCACAGCCTCCAGACACTTGAAGGAATTTGAGGCTTGGGTCTCCCTGTGCTGTCCAGAAGTATGCCCAAGGTCAACCCTGCACAAACACTGCCTCAACAGCATAATCAACCTATAGCTCCAACTTCCAAGCTAATCCAGATAGTTTTGTTCAAGTTTATAGTAAAATATTTTAAAATGCGCACTTGTGCCAAAATCAAAGAAAGTCAATAGTTTTTCTCTTATTATACCTCTAGTGTTTTCATTTTCCCTTCATTCTCCCCAGAAAAGTAGACATAACATGGCTTCTGGTTTGCTCAGATCGGGATGCTTCACTATCTCAGTCTCTCATTCCTAAAGACCTGGCTTCCCAAGGTAACCTAGAGGTCAGGAAGGAGGATAAAGTATGTCACCCTGATGTCTAGATTTATAAATTCATAGGTTAGATCTAGAAGGGCCTTCAGAGACCATCTATTCCAACCCTCTCCTTTTATATACCGGGAAATTAAGGGTTACATAGAAGGGACTTGTCCAAAGTCACAGCAACTAAGCTAGGGAACGGGCCACCAGTCAAGACAGGAGTTTTAATTCTCCTTCACTCAGCCTCAGCAGTACCTTGGAAAGAGTTAAAAGTACTACGTAAACATAAGGAGATTACATAATGGTTATTATACCCTTCAAATTCAAGTCGATGAATACTGACCACACAGACACTGGCCACAATGGGCAAGGTAAAGTGGCTAAGGAGGTGCACCTATGAAACTGCTGTAACTCAAACAATAAGCTATGTAAGCAGAGAAGTGAGGAAGCAAGACACTGAGCTTGATGCCCCTGAACAAGCCAGAAAGCTTGGAGCACAAGCTTTTAGAGGCCTTTCTGGCTTCAGTTGATTTTTCTGTTCATCTGCCCTTTTGTGAGTCTGAGATGTTACCTTGTCTTCCAAGATACAGAGAGCGCACTGGAAACAAAAGAGGCCGCCTACTAAGCCTGTAATTCATTTTCTGGCACCTCAGTCTCAGTAACCGCAGTGTGCCCTGGGCAGTTCTCACCTTTTGTGCCAGGGGGCTGTAGGTTGTCTCCTGTCAGGGAGCACCAGCCCACAGGGAAGATGTCCCTGGAGTCATAGCGACACCAGTAGTCGAAGGCGCCCCGCCACCCGTCGAACGTGACAAGGACCTCAGAGCCTCGGACTTCCCCGATGGTGGCTGGACAGATGAAATGTGGGTTCTTCCTGTCCACAGCTTCGAGCTTCATTCCCAACTTAAAGAAGTTGTGCGAGGGAGACGGTGGTTCCTAAATGAGGAAGACAGACACACAGACACACAAAGGGGAATGACAGGTGTGTGAGCCAAGCATCTACTTTGCTTAGTGGCTAATTCCCAGGCAACTGTCGTGTGAAGATTCATGATACACATTTAGCGTAAAATGGCAACATCAGCAGCCTACCTTACCACATCTCAGGAGTTGCTCCTGGTTCTACTGTTTACCCGGCAGTAACCTAGCACAAGAGTCTCCATAGGGTTTACAACAGCAATAGAGTCTTGTGTGTGTATGTCTCTTAAGAGTTACCATATTGTTTTCAGAGCTACTGTTTCATCTGGTTGTCCCAATAGCACTGTGAGGTAGATAGGGCACAGGAAACCCAGTGAGGTAAAGTGATTCCTCAAGGTCAAAGCATAAGTCAGTGCAGAGCACCTGAGTCATATTCCTTCACATACTACCATGATTACTCGTCTAAATAAAACACTTGAGTGATTCACTGCTGCCTTCCAAATAAAGAATAAGCTCCTTTAACTTGGGCATTTGAAGAACAATACAGTTCTAACCTACTTGTCCAGCTTTCTTTCATACTACTGTCCTCTATGTACATAGACTACCCTCTCTTCCCTGTTCTGGTGCTGCCTTCTTTCCTTATTCCCTGACCCCCACTCACCTGGAAGGGATTCTCCTGCCCTCTACCTGGTTTCAAGTCCTAACGCAAAAAACACCCCTTCGCTTTAACTCTCTTTCAGGCTATAGATGAGATGGCTCTCTCCTTTCTCAAGCTGCTCAGGATACTTTGTGTTTGAATATCTCCTTTGCACTTAACTCACTCTCCCTTGGGCACCACAGTGCTTTGTGGAAGCTCTCACATAGCAGGTAAGCACTTTCTGGACTAAATTAAGTCCAGAAATTCTAACCAGTCCAGTGTTCTTCCCATTAGAAGTCTGGTACCACCCTAAGAAAAAAATTGCCACTAGCTCAGGAAGTACGCATATAGCACAGGATACACACCTCAGATCTTGGGAGTCTGAGGGCATTGCAAGTATCTACCCAAGGATAGTCAAAGGCCAGCGTTCTCTAAAGGTCACCATACCTTGTGGAAAATCCGGATAGGAGCCATCTCTGCTCCATTTAGTGTCTTCAAGAGGAACATAGGCCAGGAGGAAGCATTCAGTCGAAATCCTGAAGCAACAGAATAGGAAATGTATAAGAAACATATCAAAGAGTGTGATGTTATAATATCCTTTCCAGTGAGTCTCACTAGTCATGACAAGTACCATGATATTCCCAAAGCACTGATTCTATTTTCAAGCTAATGAGTCTGACCAACCAGTTGCCACTACATTTTATCATCCCAATTCAAATCTTGGAAATTTTTTCTCACAAAATCCCAAAGAGAGGATGTACAAGGATATCAAGCAGTGACAAACTAGCCAGTATCCTGAGAAATATAATATTCCAATCATTTAGGCTGATGCCAAATGGTTGCGAAAACCAATGTATTTATCCTAACATGCATTTCTCTTTCATTTACCTTAGTACAAATGACGTAAGTCTGGCTCGATAAGGGACTTTTCTGGTGTTAAGTATTTGTTCAGGAAACTCAGAATCAAGTAATAATAAAAGAGTTGAAGGGCACCTTTACTCAGTCTGTTCCTTTTATCAGTGAGGAAACTAAGTCCCAGGGAGGTTACATGATTTGCCCATGGTCACAGGGTGGCAGAATTTGACTGAATCATTGAAGTAAGGTGATTTTCTTTTTAAATCAAATTAAATTAAAAAACATTTTAATCATGTTCTTCTAGACAGAATTCTCTCCTCCCTCCCTCATTCCTGGCACTTCCCAAGAGTTTCCCAGATCTTATCTTTATCAACTTCAGTAGACTAATTGCACTAAAACTGTTGAGGATTAGAGACAAGTACAAATAGAACTGCAGGAAGGGAAGAATTTTAAGAACAGGCACTGTGAACTGAAGTTAGTAATAAATATAATTAAATCAAAGTGTGTGTTGGGGGGTAGAGATGGAGAAGAATTAAGGAGGCAAAGGTATGGCAGCTTTCTGCTTGTCTTAAACCTCAAATCATGCTTCTTGATCTCCACAGAGATTTCCTAGTATCTTTCACTTATTTTTTTTTCTCTCCCTCAGGGCTTGGGTAACTGCTCTTTTGACCATGATTCATTCACCTGAGTTTTCTTTATCTCACATCTATTGCAGAAAGGAAAACAGGCTCCCAACTTTTCCCTCTCCCATCTCATCCCTAAATAAATAGATAGCCCTATTTCTGGTTTTCTACTGCTAGTAATTACAGAGATGGGAGTAAAAATGACAAATATGGGAAAGTTATAGATATAAGAAAACTTTAGAAGTCTTTGATGTTAGTCAACACTAACATACATTCAAATGTACATGGAGCCAGGCCTGCTTTTTCAGAGTTCCTTTCTTACTCCTTCACTCACTCATCTTGGTTCATTTTAGGAGTAAACTCATTCCAAAGAGTCTCTTTCACTCTTGGGAATGGTGCCCTTGGATTTCATCTGTTGTCTTTGATTAGAGTCGAAAAGAATATAGGTCTTTCCTGCATTTTTCTCTCTCGCAGTGGGACTACAACTGTTAAACAGTGGTCACCTGGGCCCACAAAATCTCAAACATGCTTAGTTCTGGAGTTCAAGAGAGTGGTTGGTCAAGCAATTCAGAATCAAAGAACATCTGAATTTTCTCCGTAGAAAGTGAATGGAGAATTGCTACCTTGGGCATCATCCTGATGATAAGGAGAAACTGTCTGATAAAACAGAAGACAGAAAACTTGGATGAAAGTGACTGTGTTGTTTTAGAATTCATGAGAACCAAGTAAGACAACACTGGACAAACTCAGATAGATTTTAGGAGGTCAGATTTTTAAAAATTCAGGAACAAAAGTAGGTCATCAAACCATTTTCTTTCAAGTGAGAGAAGGGATCCTAAAATTAAAGTTTTCTACTGTTATAGCCAGTTTTTCCTAAACTGGGGATAATCAACCCAACCTTTAAAGCTGCCCTCTTTCTGCTTTTGCTACCCTTTTATAGCAGAGCATGACAATGACCAAGGTGAGAGCTTTCCCCTTCAGTGACTGGTTCTATCGAGTCTGAACCATGGCTCTCTGTGCTTAGCCCATTTCTCAAAATGACATATTTTTTTTAAAAACAATGATAGCAGTGACAGTAGACACTCCTATCCCTCCTTTTATTTATGACCATAAAGAAACCTCTTGGAATTTAGGCCTGTACTATATGTGAGAACCTGAAGTGAGGATGGGAGAATCCAGGCTTTGTGGCCCCGGTGCTTCCAGGTAAAGGAGACACTGAGTGCCCTCACGGCTCTCCTGAAGTGGCACTGTATCCCTGCTCTATTTCCAAGGACATCCCTGGAAGTAAGAGTTGCTGGGATGGGAGTCAGGAATCACTAAAGTGTAGCCTTTTTCACTGAAAAAGAATTACAAGAGCATAACTAGTCTTCTTCTGCCAACAGGGTCTTCATGAACATCACAAAAACTTGGGAGTAAGTCAAATGACTGTTCCTTAAATTTGGTCTATCAAGGAAGACTTCATATGGTACACACAACCCACCTGAAATAAGTATTGAAAACTATGTGTATGTGGGGTGAGGAGACTTTCATCTACGTCTATTTTCAAGAAGCAGATAGATGAAGTTTTAAGAATAGAAAGAGATTGCAGCCAGCACCAGCCACAAGCACATCTTAGAAAGTATACCAAAGAGAAATAGGAAAGGAAAAAAAACTATGAAAAAGATGAAGATTCTTCAGTCTTCAAAGGCAAAGGTCCAGAAGGGACATGATCTGATTCTATAAAATTAAGAATGGCATATATGAGATGAATGACATTTTAATCCCAACATACCAAGATAAAGGAATCTCTTTTTAAAACATGAACAAGGTAAACTCTGGACAAATAAGAAGATATCCTACTTGACATAGTGGGTAATAATATTTATACAACCAATTGCTCCCCCAGAGTTACTAAGAACAGAAAAAGTTGAACAATTTCATGAATAAGACCCATAAGATTCCTAAGGGGAAATATACCTAATTTTCAAAACTGCTATCAGAGAAGATAACAAGGCCCTTCCATGGAACACCTCGTGGACCCTCTGTTGGTAAGGGAGTACTGGATTGTAGAGGCAAGGCACCTGACCTGGTATGACAACCCTCATATTCCAGCAGTATAGATAAATTCAGACAACCAGGTTCTAAACTTCTGGCACATGAACTTTTTTTTTTTTGTAATAAAAATTTATTTATTTAACTTCTTACATTCATTTTCACAAAATTTTGGGTTCCAAATTTTCTCCCCTTTTATCCCCTCCCCCCACCCCAATGCCTCAAGCAATCTAATTTTCCCTATCTCCAATCTGCCCTCTCTTCTGTCATCCCTCCCTTCTCTTGTCTCCATCTTCTCTTTTCTCCTGTAGGGCCAGATGACTTTCTATTCCTCATTAACTGTAACCCTAGTAGCAACAACAATACTAAACAGTTGTTCCTAAAACTTTGAGTTCCAAATTCTCCCCATCCCTCCCTCTCCACCCATTCCCTTTGGGAAGGCAGGCAATTCAATATAGGCCATATCTGTGTAGTTTTGCAAATTAGATAATTGTCGTGTTGTGTAAGACTAACTATATTTCCCTCCATCCTATCCTGCCCCCCATTGTTTCTATTCTGTTTTTTGATCCTGTCCCTCCCCAAGAGTGTTGACTTCAAATTGCTTCCTCCTCCCATTGCCCTCCCTTTCATCATCCCCCCTCCCCTGCTTATCTCCTTCTCCCCCACTTTCCTGTATGGTAAGATAGGTTTTCATACCAAAATGAGTGTGCATTTTATTCCTTCCTTTAGTCGAATGTGATGAGGGTAAACTTATTTTTCTTTTCTCAGCTCTCCTCTTTTTCCCTCCACTAAAAAGTCTCCTGCTTGCCTCTTGAATGAGATATAATTTACCCCATTCCATTTCACCCTTTTTCCTCCCCCTACATTTCTCTCACCATTTACCTTAATTTCTTTTAAGATATGGTCCCAACCTATTCAATTCACTCTGTGCTCTCTGTTTCTGTATGTGCGTGCATGTGTGTATGTGTGTGTGCACGTGTGTACGTGTGTGTGTGTGTGTGTGTGTGTATGTGTGTGTGTGGTCCTACCAACTACCCAGATACTGAAAAGTTTTAAGAGTTACAAATATTGTCTTTCCATGTAGGAATGTAAACAGTTCACTTTTGGTAAGTCCCTTATGACTTCTCTTTGCTGTTTACTTTTTCATGCTTCTTCTCATTCTTGTGTTTGAAACTCAAATTTTCTTTTCAGCTCTGGTTTTTTCATCAAGAATGCTTGAAAGTCCTCTGTTTCATTGAAAGACCATATTTTCCCCTGAAGTATTATACTCAGTTTTGCTGGGTAGTTGATTCTTGGTTTGAGTCCTAGTTCCTTTGACTTCTGGAATATCCTATTCCATGCCCTTCGATCCCTTAATGTGGAAGCTGCTAGATCTTGAGTTATCCTGATTGTATTTCCACAATACTGGAATTGTTTCTTTCTAGCTGCTTGCAATATTTTCTCCTTGACCTGGGAATTCTGGAATTTGGCCACAATGTTCCTAGGAGTTTGTTTCTCTTTTTGGATCTCTTTCAGGCGGTGATCGATGGATTCTTTGAATACTTATTTTGCCCTCTCGTTGTAGAATATCAGGGCAGTTTTCCTTGATAATTTCATGGAAGATGATGTCTAGGCTCTTTTTTTGATCATGACTTTCAGGTAGTCCCATAAGTTTTAAATTGTCTCTCCTGGATCTATTTTCCAGGTCACTTGTTTTTCCAATGAGATATTTCACATTCTCTTCCATTTTTTCATTCTTTTGGTTTTGTTTTGTGATTTCCTGGCTTCTCAGACAGTCATTAGACTCCATCTGTTCCATTCTAATTTTGAGAGAACTATTCTCTTCAGTGAGCTTTTGAACCTCTTTTTCCATTTGGCCAATTCTGCTTTTGAAAGCATTCTTCTCCTCATTGGCTTTTTGAACCTCTTTTTCCAATTGAGTGAGCCTATTTTTCAAGGTGTTATTTTCTTCAGCATTTTTTTGGGTCTCCTTTAGCAAGGTATTGACCCTTTTTTCATGCTTTTCTTGCATCTCTCTCATTTCTCTTCCCAGTTTTTCCTCCACCTGTCTAACTTGATTTTCAAAATCCTTTTTGAGCTCTTCCATGGCCTGAGCCCACCGGACATCCCCCTGGGATGTCTGGGATATAGAGGCCCTGACCTCCACGTCTTTCCCTGATGGTAAGAATATTTCCTCGTCATCAGAATTGAAAGGTGGGAACATCTGTACCCCCTCAAAGTAGCTCTCTATAGTCTTATTTTTCTTCCCTTTTCTAGGCATTTTCCCAGCCAGTTACTTGACTTCTGAGATTCCTGTCCACCCCCGCCTAGATTCACCCAGCTAGTGCTTGGGGTCTGAGATTCAAATGGGCTTTCCAGTGCAGGCACGGCTGCTATTCAATGTGAACTTAAGTTCTGGTGCTTGGGTGGGGGCAGGGCCGCCTCCCAGGCTCAGTTCCCTCAGGGGGTTTATGCAGAGACCTTCAGTAATGGGGCAGGTGGGGGCAGGGCCGTCTCCCAGGCTCAGTTCCCTCAGGGGCTTTATGCAGAGACCTTCGGTAACGGCCCTGAACTTCTGCCTGCTGGTCCAGGAGTCCTGGGGGCCGCAGCCGCTGCCTCTGCCACTGCCTCTGCCTCCTGAGGGGGCCCGAGTCACGGAGACACCCCGCTCCCCTCTCGGCCAGCCCAGAAGTCTCTCTCACTGACCTGTAGCGTCTGTGGGCGGAGGGACCTTCCATGGCCACCAGAGATTCCGTCCCTGAAGCCTGCTCAGATATGCTCCTCTCGGCCGTGTGGCCAGGGCAGCACAGGGGTGGGCTCTGCTTTCTGGGGCGCGACAGACCCCTGGGGACCACTCTCCAGGGCTCTCTGGAACGGAAATCTTTTCCACTGTGTTTCTGCATGCCTTGCAGTGCTCCAGAATTTGTGGGGAGTTCTTCTTGCAGGAAATATATGGGCTGTGGGTTTGGAGCTAGCATACATGAGTCTTTCTACTCTGCCATCTTGGCTCCACCCCCCATGAACTTGTTTTTAAAAAACATTTTAACATATATCAATATAAGCAATTGCCTTTGTAATCTTATACATTAATTTCATAAAGAATTTGAATGGAGGTCATCCTGACTCTATTTGCTGTACCACCTAGCTGCCCTGAAAGGGTCCATGACACAGAAAAAAGTTAGGAACCTCTGCTCTGGACTATGAATTTTTTCTAACTTCAGAAGTAATAGTAGGCAACAGGAAGACAGATGCAGACTACATGAGGTATTCAATCCAATCAGAAGGTTCCATCTCCTACCTTGCTCTTGTTTCTTAGAAAGCACAGGAGTCATATATTGGCACAATTAGTTAAATCAGGTCAGGGCAATTATCTCTTTCTATACTAAACAAGAATCTCTAGTGAAAGGAAGATGACTTTAAAAAAGCCTGATTAAACAGATGTCATGTGGATCTACATATGAGAGTCACAGGGCTCTCCTCAAATCTCATCATGCCCTGTCAGAGGCTTAGAGAGGAAAGGCTTTCCATCTTTCCATCCTTTAATCTGTCTCCTTTAAAGAACTTCTGGGTACTATGTAATCCACTTCCATGAAACAGATAGTGACCTTGTGCCCTCAAATGATCGGTTAGGACTGTCATTTCACCATCCTTGGTGCCCTCAAGTGGTAGGTATTAGAATAGCATTTGCACGAGGAAACTGCTACATGCATTTAACCTGTTTTCCATGGCCCTTGTTACTGCATTTCTTAATCAAATGTCTTTGAAATTATGACATACTATCACTGATTGACTTTGTAACACTCCTGTCCCCACCACAGAAAGACAGATAGAGAAATATATCTATATATCTATATCTATAGATATATATAGAGAGAGACAGAGACAGAGAAACAGAGAGAGACAGAAAGAGACAGAGAGAAAAAGAGACAGAGAGACAGAGAGAGACAGAGACAGAGAGAGAGTCTGGCAAAATAGATGTTCAACTGGGTTATAGTTAAAATTAACTATGGTAGTTCATGGATATATATAGCTAGGTTGAATTATTCAAATTAGCACTATTTGACATTGCAATTATATATAAAATATAATTTCAGCTCAGTGGAAGTACAAATAATCAGATCATTTCATAGGATTTGTTGTTCACATTAATCAGGACCTAGATGTAATGGAATATATTACTGTATCATAAAAATGATGACTATAAAGAAATCAGAGAAGCATTATAAAGCAGATACAAGCTGAAGTAAGCAGAACCAGGAAAATAATATACATAATGACTATAACAATGTAATTAGAACAAAAAAAAGAAACTAAATGTATAAATAATATGATCAAGTAAAGACTCTGAGAAGAGTTGAAAAAATATACCTCCCTCCCTTATTTGCATAAGTGGGAGATTATGGGTATAGAATATTGTACATACTAGAGGCTGTGGTTGATATGCTGGTTAGTTGTGATAAATTGATTATTTTCCTCTCTCTCAGAGGCAGCTAGGTAGAACTGTGGAAAGAGTCCTGGGCCTGGAATGAGATAGACTTGACTTCAGATCTCACCTTAGATGCTTGGCAAGTCACTTAACTTCTGTCTGTCTCTTTTCCTCATTATAAAATGAGAATAACAATAGTATCTACCTCCCAGAGTTGTTTTAAGGATCAAATAAGATAATCTTTGTAAACATTTAGCATAGCACCTGACACAAGGTAGACACTTAATAGATGCTTTTTCCCTTCCTTCCTTTTTATTCTTTGTTATAAGAGATATTCACTGAGCAGGGGAGATGGAAAAGATATACTCAGAAATTAAAAGTATGTAAAAAGAAGGTATCAATAAAATAATTTTCAAAAATAAAGTGAGTTGTGATCAACTTGATTATACGATTTTGTGGAAGAATTTCACAAGCAACCCTAAATAATTAGATATTAAGAGGTGTCACAAAACCAGGGCTGAAAACTAAAAGAAGAAAATACAAATATCAAAAGCAATTAGGTCCTGCTCATGTATCACAGAGGTCCAACTATCCAGTGTTCCCACTTCTATTGGACTTTTTTTTTTTGGAGACTGGGTCTCAATCTCATTCAGGCTAGAAGTACAGCAGCCACTCATGGGCCCCATTCGATTACTAATCAGCCTGGGAGCTTTGAACTGCTCCAGTTCCAATTCATGCCTGTTCACCACTCTTCAAGCAGCCTGGAAGCCCTTTGGTCTTGGAGGTTCACCATATTTGTTCCATACTTAGTGCAAACACTCAACTGATTTTAGCCCACTCCTAAGCTTAAGCAATAAGATAACTCCTCAGCCTCCTCAGTACAAGGGACAACAGGCCTGTGCCACCATATCTGGCATCCCTTTCTTACTGAAGGGTCCCTGGGACCTTTCAGATCTCCTGGGATAAATGATAGGAATGTCATAAAGAGCTCAAATTAATTTACTGAATGCCTACTATGTGCTAAGTAAGCCTTTCATGGGCTGGCAGACTTTCATTTAAGGACCATGGATGGTTTACTGAGGGCCTCTCCAGAAACTTTTCCTCTACTAGAAGGAGTATTCACTAACTTAATAGGCAGACCAAAATAACATGTAGGAGAGAATGGAGAAAAAGTCATTAGTTCAGAAATATAAACACATCAACAAGGAGCTACATCCCACATGCCTACAGGCTGAAAAGGAGGGGGTTTTCCTTAGAAAAAGAAAGCCTTTAGATCTATGCACTTCCCATAGGTTTCCAGGGAAGATAGAGGTAATGAAACTCTCCAGGAAAACCACATCCTTTTTCGTGGGACAGCTCCAGAGGAGTGAGGGCCCTTCCTGTTACATTAGCCCCAGAATAAGAAGTGTTTGTCTGACCTTCAACTATACTCAAAGGAAAGATGCAACAGGAGACACTGGACTTTGCTGTCCTAGTACCTTCAGTACTTCTGGTAGCCAGATAACCTGCACAGAAAAGGCTGGGACCTGGTCACTCACCCAGGGGAGGTTGAAGCATCCCTCCATTCTTCTCGCAGTTACCAATGGGCTGGATTTCAGCCGAGTCAACTAGCCTCCAGAAGTCATTCTTATTGTCACTGCCATCCAGGCGTAATCGGAGTCGAGCCCCCGTCAACCCAACCACTGTTGCAATGCAGGTGGAGGTGGTGTTCCTCGGGTCCTGAGCTTCCAACTTCATGCTGATCTTGAACTCGTTGTTTGGGGGAGTGTAGGACTGAGGAGAACAAATCAAGGGGATAATGTAAATTGACATTGTAAAGTATTCACTTTAGGAAATGCTTAAAGTCTGAGACCTTGAAATCATCTAGCCTAAGACTTGACTTGATTCTATGCAGCACTGAGAAAAGGCTCTGAGTTCCCACTCCATTTTATATAATTATAAAGGTGGAATTTCCTGGGAAAGGGATAATAGTAGACGAGATGAGGAAAGGTATTTTGTCCCCCAAGGCATCAAATATTGCCTTTTATTAGGAGACAAAGAAAGAAAGGTCATGGTGGACTGATGGATTCTCTTCTGGCTTAGCAAACCCAAATGCATCTTTCTGTTACACTCACACAACCCACTCCATACATTCTTATAATATTTTCTGGAACCAGTAGATTAGTCTCTAACAGTGTCCCTAATCTCCTTTGGAGATTCAGTTTGTTATCTTCCCAATTACAGATTAATTTTCAGAGACTGTTAGTTTTTTCTATCTGAAATCAACTTAAATATTGATCTGTTCTTTGGTCTTTTAAATATAAAATTCTGGTCTCAATAAAATAAACTTATGTCAAAGTTCAGTGATGGCAATGAGAGAGAAAAGGCAGGCTCCACACAGTGGAAAGGACTTTCACTCCTCCACCACCACCCATCCTGTCAACTCTTATCCCCTCCCCATGACATGGCCAGTATCATCTTCATAAATGATGGAACACAGATGTTACTGTGGGGCATGTTACGTATCAGTGGTTCTGATGGCCTCTCAAAGACCTAAGAATGACCCTGTGGACTGCCTTGGGAGTCAACTTTTTAACTCAAGGCTGAGAGTGAAGTGGATGATGTGTAAAGTGGAAGTGAGGCTGTTCTTCCTTTACTATGAAGGACTGTAGAGGACTGCATAATGTGGTCCCATTTATCCCAATTAAAGGGGAAAGAGAATTCGTGCTGCTGCCTAACAACAAAGGAAACTATCTCTGAGGGTCTACAGAGGATCACACTGGAGTCCAAGGGGGCCATCCCTTGGGACAGGACTGCTGTCTAAGTGACTGTGGGGAATGTCTACTGCTGTTATTCAAGGTAACTATCATTTTCCCTCTCAAAATATTTTCCTACTAAGGTAAGTTTGTCTTCTGGCCTTCTTCTAAGAAGCCTAAGGTGATAGGGTCCTACCCTCTGTTTACCTAAGGATCATGAGTAAAACCCTTTCCCCTACCCGATGATCACATTGTGCAATCATTACCTGCTTGAAGCAATGGGCAGGCGCTGGGATGGAACATGTTTCTTTTAGGTATTTGTCCCAGGTGAAATGACCTGCAGAGGAAACAGAAATTTCTAGCATAAAGCAATCCTCAAGTTCTTATCGGGGGTCTAGTATGCTCCTGCATACTCCCACTAGTCAAATGCTTCCAGAAAGAGCTGGAAGTGATTCAGACTTAACATTCAGCCTTCTGATGCTTTCACTTCCAGTCACAGGAACCATATTACCCTGGTTAGACAACATCCAGGCAAGGAATTGGAAAATGAAATTTCTATACCCAAAGCAGAATGGACCTCATTGGCCACAGGGCACCATTCTAAGGCAATGGTTTTCTTGGTGTGGTCTGGGGATCACCAAAGTACTCCAGGTCATCTCCAAAAAGGCCCAAATATAAGGACCAGAAGCCTAAGTATTCAGACAAGGTTCTCAGCTAGAACAGTTTGGATAAAAAAAGAAGAGATAGGACCTATCTACTATGAGTGACTCAACTACTATAAATGCATTGATCATAGTCTTAAGCATTCAAAAACTCAAGCACTACTGGCAATGCCACTGCCAACTTAGAAGAGAAGTGTGGCAGTGAGATGGTACAAGGGCAAGTCTGGACTGAAGCAAAAGAGGCTTTCTGAAGGTACAGGATGGAAGGACCCAAGGAAAGGGGAGTGGTAGCTCGGAAAGTCTGGAGGAAGTAGAGCAAATATGATGCTCTCTTTGTCTTCAGTCTCTGAACTACTATCTTTTCTTTTCCCTGTCAGAAGTCTAAAGCACTTGGAGCTTTACAACTCTGATGCCTAAAATGATAAGGACTGAAAAATATACAGTGAATTAGGTATAAAGTGCTAGCTCCAGCGGAGTTTGTCTTGGTGTCTGGGTGTCTTTGGCTTTGCTAAAGTTGTTCATGGCCCCAAGTTTAAGCTCAGTCCTAGATGTAACCTGAAGTGCTAGTGATGACACTGGAGTCCAAGGATGATGGAATCAGAGATAAAATCAAACAGAAACAAACTTCTTCCTCACTGGAATGGGAGAATTTACTGAGTTCTTTACTTCCCAAGGTCAAGCCATCTCCAAATATTCATTCAGAGGTGACCCCAGGATGAATGAGGAAATTTCCAGGAGGCAGAAATCAGTTCAGTGTACCCCTCAAAAATTAAGTCAACACTGTGGTAAAAGCGGCATCTCCTAAAGTTTCTTTTGTAGCTGATTGTCACAAATGCCCACTTTGGGCCAAGCAAAAGCACTTTTTAGATGCTAGGAATAAAAATGAGTCACTGAATGATGCAATCTAAATCATTCCATAGATGATGCCAAGACTTTATACACTATTGACTTTATAGCTTTGCCTTTAATACTGGTCCCTTTCCCACTGTTTTCAACCAAGCCAAATGGATCTGGACAGGAATCACACAGTAAGTCCTGAACCATTTCAAGAACTGGTCACCAATTAATCATCTGTACTAGACAGTTAGCCCACAGGGTAAATGAGTAGATGTGTCCTCAAGACAAGGAGTTAAAGAGCTGATTGGATTTAAGACAGAGGCAGTTTCCAGCTAAGGGGGCCCTAGGGTAAGGACTGAATACATTTTATCACTATCCGCTGTCAATAAAAGGCAGGCGGAAACAATAAAAAAAAATGTGATTTCCCCCCCAAAGAGGCTAATCCTTACAAATGAGGGATTTGGTGGAGAGTGTGTCTGTGAGCTGACCAGGCTGTGACTCTGGAGGGCTGGCTAGCTTAGACTCGGGTAATTGCTTGTATTAGCTTGTGTCCTGATGAACAACACCCAAGAGATTCTGGTTTTCAAGTAATTATGGAAGCAGCAGGGGTGCCACAATAATTAGAGTCAGTTACAGTTTGCTACTCCACACCTCAATGCCTTTAATCAATTGCCATGTGATGACAGAGATGATCCAGAAACCTTAGACCCTCCAGCACCCTGGGGTTCTCCATTATCATCTGAGAGGAAAACATGCTGCTCCATCCTTGCCACTGTGTAGGTTTCAAAAACTGCATCATATTGTCATTTATGTTTTTCTTAAACAATCTAACAATAATTCCATATTATAAATTCCACAGATAGCACAAGCATTATTATTTGTACTCTACAGATAAGGAAACTGAGGCTCAAGCAGGTAAATAAGGTGAATTGCATGAAACCACTCAGAAAGTATTAGAACTGGGACTCTATTTATCCAAACCTAGGTTAATTTGTAACACATTTACCATCCAAGACTTGATCATTTGTAAAAATACCCGAATGAGGTTATGTTCATCTTTTTAATGTTCATTTTCTTAACAAGATCTCTTCAAGCACCTACTTTGTGCTTAGCACTACATACTTCTAGCACTCTATTAGGCAAAATGGGACAGAAAAAGTGAAGGAGACATGTGTCCTGCCCTCAACGAGCTCAAATCTAAATAACATATATGAAGGCACTCTGAAAAAGTAAGAATTCCTATGAGAAGGAAAAAAAAGGATGATTTCTCTTTATCCCATGTAAGCAAAATATTACCTTCTTCAGCAGAGGCAGGGAAATCTCAAGTATAAAGAATGTTCACCAAATGTAATGAGAAACAGTCATATGAATTAGCATTGATCTAGAGTCTAGAAAAACTGAGCCACAAAAAAGAAACTGTGTTTTGGACAAAGTAAGAACTTTAACAAAAACCTAAATGCATGAACCCACAGTACTGATTGACATAAACTTCATGGTATTAAAAAATTTGCAGTTCAGAAGATTTAAACATCATCTTGTTCAATGCCCTCAATAAAGGCAAGAATGGAATCTCAGAGCTAAAAGAATGCTGAAAAGATCATCTAGTCCAATCCATACTTGACTTAGAAGAATTTCCTCTATAACATTCCCCAACAGGTGGTCAACCCACTACAATATCTCTAACACAAAGCCATTCAGTTTCTGTTTGAACACTTCTAGTGACAGAGAGCTTACTACTTAACAAAAGTCTCTTTCATTTTTCAATAATTAGAGTTAACTCACTAAAAAAAATCATTTACCACTTGATACCTACAAAACATGATATCTCATTGAAAGGGTTAACAATGATGGCATCAACACTAGGGAAAATACATGCCTGCCTATTTTATATCAATGCTAAATAAGCAAAAGCTTATCTTTTTTTCCAACTGGGGATATGATAGGAAAACTTTCTATTGTACAAGACTACTTCAGTGGGAGGTTTAACCCCATCCCATCCCTTCCAAAAATCTGAAATGTCCATCATTAATCTAGTCAAAAGACTGAAGACCCTTGTCATAATGTTGAAACCACAATGTTGATCTCTCCAAATGGAAATCATATATGAATAACAGAGAACTGAGTATTACAGAATGTCTAAAGTCTTAGTTAAGGGACGCAGGAGACCTATGTTTGATTCCAGGTCTGTCATTTTACTCAAGGTATGACCTTGGGCCAAATCCCCCCCCTCTCAAGCCCAAAGTTTCCTCTTCTGTAACATGATGAGTTTAGTGTCCCTGCTACTCTTATACACTTTCATTATGAGCATACAACCTAAATTATTTGCATGTAATTGGTCCTCTTGTTGGCAGAATGGCAGAGGACAAAGGAGAGTTCAAGTTGTAATGATTTAAATACCAACCTGCAATCAATTAGTAAGTATTGAAGTATCTAATATGTTCCAGATACTATGTTAAGAGCTGGGAATACAATGTAAGTATATAAGGAATATACATAGGATAAAAATACGAGGTAGTTTTGTGAGAGGGCACTAGCAGCACAGCTAGGAAAGTCTTCTTGTAGAAGATGGTACTCATGCTTAACCTTGAAGAAAACCAAGTATTAAAAGAGGTGAAAGTAAAGAGAGAGTGTGTCTCAAAAAGCAGAGATGAGAGGAGTATATGAAAAACAGCAAGTAGGCCATTAAAAAAAGCATATAAGAAGCTATAATACAAAATGGAAGACAAGTGCATAAGAGAATAAAAGAATTCACAGGAAAGAAAGAGCATTTGATTAGGGGGAAGAAAAGGCTCAAGGAAGGCTTTATGGAAAAACTTTTGAAATGAGTCTTAGAATAAACACGATTTCAAGAAGAAGAACAGGGGAGGGGGGGTCTGTGTAGGCAAAGGTGAGATGGCATGAGATACATTCTGAGAAGGAGGAGTGATTCTGTTTGGCTGGGTTTCAGAGTATGTAAAATACTTCCAGAGCTAGATAGAACAGGTTTGTGGAGAATTTTGAATAACAGGAGTCTGGATTTAAGTTGGAAGTCACTGAAGGTTTTCTGAGAATGGAAATAATGCATATATTATGCACACAAGACCTATACATGAGGGAGATTGACCTTGCAGCAGATGGACTTGCAAGGGAGGCACAACGAGCAGTTATAAACTGATAAAAAGAGGCTCAGTTTGGCTTCCAGTTGTGCTCTAACTTCCCATGCAACTTTGGGCAAGTCCTTTCACCTGTTTTGGGCCTCAGTTATGAGAGGGTTAGACTAGATGACAAACAAGATCCACTCCAGCTCTAAATCTATAATCCTATTAATCAGTTAAACAAGGTGAGAGTAAGCCTACACAACAATAGAAGTAGAGACAAAGAAGAGCAGAGAAATGAAAGCTATAGAAGAACAGAATCAGTAGGATGTGGCCACTGTAGGTTGGGAAAAGTAGGAATCAGATGACTATAGTTTCAAGTCTAGGTAATCAGGAAGTTTGTGTTGCCATCAAATAGAATGGAATAGCCAAGAGTAAGTTTTGGGAGGAAGAGGTGAAGAGTTTTACTTTTGATTTCCTCAATATTGCATCTGTTGCTGGAATCTGAAATTCCATGAGGCCACAAACTAAGGTTCAGGGTAATTAAGTGACTTGCCCATGGTCACAGAAGCCAGTTCTTTCTGTCTCTGACTGCAGCGCTTGACATGGTACTGCGATGTTTTAGATGAAGGAAGAAAGCTTAGGGCTGTTGAGTGACCTGCCCGTTTCTGTATAGCTCTAGAATATCAGAGCCAAGGTTCTAGTCCGTGTTTCTTGGTTCTAGGTTTAGCACTCTTTCCACTACACTACAGGTATATAAGTTATAGGGAAAGAGGATTCAATTTGATATGAAGAAAAACTAACTGCTCCCATGGACAGAGACTGCTTTCTGATGCACTAAGTTCCCCATTATTGGGGATCTTTAAGTGGGAGTCTGGTAACCACCTAGAGATACAGGATCATGCTGTTCAGATACAGGTTAGATGCACTGATCTCTAAAATTAATCTCCCAAAAGTTGCCATGAACCCAACTTTGAGTTCAGATCCCAGCTCTGATGCTAATTGCCTTTCCTCTTATGTCCTGAGATTAATCATTTTCCTTGCTTTCCCAAAGGACTGCTGGCTAATCCAAACCTGGCCTCACTCCACAATAACAGAACCTCAGAGTGAGGAGGGTCTGCATACAGAACACAGAATGGGAGAGCAGTAGGCTGTTTTATGGATCCACTAGTCCAATCCTCTCAATTAATAAATGAGGTAATTGAAGGTAAGGGACACTTAGGACTAGCCCAAGGTCTCACAAAGCCAGCTGATGCTAGCAAGACTAAATCTCATGCTTTCTGGCCACCTGGTAAGTTTCCCATGATGCTAAATATCCTCTCTTCCAATTTCTAATGTTTCAACCACAATTCGAAGGCAGCCTGGCAGAATGGAGAGACAGCTGGTCTGAGCAGGCAAGAACTGGGTTCAAATCCCACTCTCACACAGAATGGTTATGGTACCTTGAGAAAGTCACTGAATACTTTTGCGTCCCACCCACCCCTCTAAGACTGGATATGCTGGGATGAAAAGAGTTCTTCACCAGGAGCTCCCTATACCAATGAAAGCACAGATCCATCAACACACACACATACACACACACAATAATGAATTAATATGTGCATGTGTGCATGTGTGTATGTGTGCAGAGGAAGTGGAAAAAATTGGTTACAATAAATTATAAAGAAATTATGATGATTTATATTTAGGGTTTTAACTCAGTTTCCTGTGTTATGAACAATTTTCATTCAATGTGGTCATCATTGCTCTGGAAAATAAAGCAAGCACATTCAGCTGTGTTAATGCAAAAAGAATGTGGACCATGCACAGCCCTAAACTCAAATAAACTTCGTGACTCTACCTTCTCTCTGACTTTCCTCTGAACGTCCTGAACAAGAAAATGCACTCTGTGAGAGTTAGGAGCATCTAAGAGACATCCTTACAGGAAGCGAAGGGAGTAAATGTTTTTGTGCTCATTCTGTGCAAAGAGTGCAAACTGGAGAAGCTTTCATGACAGTGGTCTTACTAGTAAAAATGTTTCCCAACCACATTCTCCAGTGGTTCTTTCAATGATTTTCCAATAGTTCTGTTGTGATAAACAGTCCTTTCCACAACTATATTTGTATTGCATGTACATTCTTTTTTTTTTGCTAAAAATAAATAGGTAATATTTGTAAAGCCATGAAGCAGGTTTAGATTTGATCTCATGATAAACCTCTAAATAAGCAGTGTGGTTCAAAAGTGAAATGGGCTACTTGTATAGGTATGAGTTCCTCATGACTGAAGATTTTCAAGTTGGGGGATGCCTGAACGTTTGTCAGGGATGTTACAGAGGAGATTCCTGTTAAGATACACATAGAAGTTAAACTAGATAAAGTCTGTGAATCTTAAAAGCACCATATCAATATGAGTAAAACTAGTATGACCCTTGCGGTCTCTTTCAACCCTGAGTAGACAGACTATTTAATATACTGGTGACTACAGGGAGGAAAGCATGACCAAGGAAACATATGGTAGGGCACATCTTCCTAGAAACTGCTAAAACTGGCTTCCAAGGAAGAATTAATACCTAATATGAATAGTCTGAATGATCCAAACCAGAAATTCATGTAGATATTATAACCTAACATGTGTCTAAGAAATTTAGAGAAACTCCCATAGAATAACAAGTATCTTTTTTAGCTAGTAAAAGGTGATGAGTTATACAAAGTCACTAACATTCGCATACTATTCAGGGCTAATAATAGAGTAATATTTACAGGAAAAGCTGAGGATACTACAAGCCTTCTCATCCTTCATATCTTATCCATCATATATGAAAAGGAACTCTTGGGTAGGGAGAGGGGAAAGATGAGGAGGTAATGGGGAATATGAAGACCATTTACCTTTTAAAAAACATCTCAAAGAAATAGGCTACAGATGACCACAAGTTTCTAAAGCCCTAAGAAAGATCAGTATCCCATATCTTCTTTATTTGATTTAATAAAATCCCACTTAAGACATTTCCCTCTGACTAGAAGCATAAAATATCTTCCTTGGTACTTGAATAAATTTCTAAACATTGCCCATTCCTTTTGAGTTCTATTCCTGATGGCTTCTCCACAATCTAAGCACCAAGAAAAAAGAAAGAAAAGTAAATGGGTAGAAGATGGGAACAAATTGATCAAACAAAAATAGAAGTCACTGAGGTGATCAAAAATCAGAAGAGGGAGGTAAGTATTGGTTGGCTTTGGAAGTATCTGCTCTAAGGAAAATTAATAAAACAAAATATCTAAAAATCTATTAAAAAGGAAAATGTACCCATTTATCTGTTATTTAACATGATTTGGCATAAAGAATATAAAGAACATTGAGCAGAGGCCTGGATTCTAATCTGAGCCCTTCTACTAACTTGCTCTGTGACCTCTGGGAAATCATTTGACCTTGGGGGGCTTCAGTATCTTACTCAGTAAAATAAGATGGTAGAGACTCTTGAGGCTCAAAATTCTATGATTTGATGCTTCTAGTCACTTTAGATCAAACAATTTATTCATAGTGTAACAAGAGTTACACAACTGTTCAGATCCTTTGCCTCACCTCAGTAATTTTTGTAAATATACCTCAAAGAGACTAGGAGGATTTCTAAGGCTCCTTCCAAGTCTATTTGGGTATCTTTTGAAATAACTGCAAAGGAAGAAAGAAGTAATGAATACAAAGATCTTAATAGTCATTCTACAATAGGAAAAGCCTCCAAATTCAACAATGAAGGAATGGCTAAACAAATAATGGTATAATAGACACTATCAAATTATTAAACTTGGAAATCTCTTGACTATGCTAATCCCTAAAAATGAAATTCTGAAATAATGTTAACAGAAAAAGAAGAATGCAAAAAATTGTCCATATATATAAATTATAATTTACATGAAAAGGTAGAATAAAATGGAGAATCTGGAGGGATGGAAGCTTTAATATTTATCAGTTCTTCTTTATAGCAATTAGGAAATGTAAACTTTTTTGGGGGGGAAGATTGTGAGCATTACAGGACAAAGTTGTTGGTATCTTTTATATATTAAGAAGTTCGCGAAATTGAGAAGGTATTCTATTATCACATTAAGGTGCAGAGAGAATAGCTTTCCAATATATAACCAATTCTCTTTCTTTTCTTGACAAAGAGGCAAATCTCCAGTCCAAAAAAAATCACTGCTGTAGCAGCCAGAGCCCACTGTAATGACTATTATTCTCTTCCCAAAGAACACATGGCAAAATGAATTGCTTACTACCTACTTTGGATAATTGTTTCATACAATTACAGGACTTACATCCTATGATGTAAGGTGTGTATGGGATAGGGGTAGTTCAGTCTCATTATTTTACAGAAGAGGAAACTAAAGCCCAGAAAATTTAAATGACTTGCCTGCCCAAGGATGAATAACTAGAAAGCAACAAAAACAAGACTTGAACCCTGATCCAAATACAATACTCTTGTCACTAATAATAGTGTTTCTCCAACCATGGTGTAGGGGGTCTAAAAGGTTACCTGCTGTATTTGTAAGTTTTCATAGGCTCTCTTTCAAATCAACACTATTACTGTCAGAAGCCAAAGTCCATATTTAAAAAAAAAAAATCACTTCCCTACCCATAGAGAGTTCTGAACACAAAAAGGGCAATAAATCCCAAACAGATGCTTCAGCATAACTATATTAAGTGGTGTCATAAGAGTGACATAAGAATATACACCAAATGTAAGATACGCATCCAAGTTCTAGCAAACATGTGTTTAAGAGTACAGCAATTTTGGATCTCTATATGGAAAAAGCCATAAAGGCAAAGTAAGAGTATAGGATGTGTTATTACAACTAATCGTGGGATAAAAAGCCTTGCCAAATATCCATGTACTGCCAAGGAGCACTATTGCTCCAGGACACAAAGACTGGTCCACTACCCAATATTCCAGATTCAGGAGGATCCAGCTAAGTCCAGAGATATACAATAGTTTATAGGGAGAATAGCTTCTGATTGCGTTCTACATCAGGAGTATAGGTAACTGTTTTTGTGAATCACCTGAAGGTAAAACTTTCAGTGCTAAAAACACATTTGGAGAACAAACGTCAGTATTTGAATATACCCCTGGCATTATTTCAAAAGCAACACTAGAGAGAGAATTTTGGGAAGATGGCAGAATAGGTCAGAAAACTTTTGGTTTTCCAAATCTCCAAAAACAGAACATCTCCACAGAGGGAATGTACAGCAGCAGCAATAAACAAAAGTTGGGTTTAAGCAGCTGTTCTCCTAAGACTACTTGACTACTGGAGAAGACCCCAGAAAAGAGTCAACCTCCAGGGGCAGAGGTTCAGCATGAATGAAGTGCAAACACCTCTAGGCTGACTGCAGAATCAACAAGCAATAAGCCTTTGGGGCAGCTGGGTTGAGAGGTAGCCCCAGCCTTAGATATTGTTATCCCACAGATATTGTGGGGGTCTGGAGACTGAAGGACCTTCCACTATCAAGGGACACAGAGTACAGGTATGCTGACCAGACAGGTTCCAGGCTGTGGCTTTGGGGGAAAAGAAGCTAGCACACACCTGGTGAGTGCAGCAGCAATAGCTGCTAGCTGTGGGCACTGGCAGTAGAGCAGAGCCCCTGCTTTCAGGTCCAGGGCAGAGAGGACAGCTGTAGTTTGCAGCCACCTGAGGAACCATAGGGAACAAGATCTTTTGTGGAACTGTGGCTAGGGGACCTAGCCGTGGCTTATAAGTGGAGAGGACAGCTCAAGGCTGAGCCCCAGGACAGACCTCATAAAATAACAGTATGAAGGACCTGAGACTTGGGGCATTATTCCCCATATCTGAGAACTATAACTTGATTACACTAATAGCTGCTAAAACCAAAATAAAATAAACAACAAAAAAAGAGTAAGCAATGGAGAAAAAAACCCAACCATAAATAGCTACTATGGGGATAAAAAAATCCCTCAAATCCAGAGGAAGATAAGATGAAAAAAAGTCATTCCTTTTCAATGAGAAATGTCAAATGGTCCTAAGGACAAAAAGATCCTTGGAGGAACTTAAAAAAGATTTTTAAAATCAAATAAGAGAGATCAAGGAAAAATTAGAAGAAAAAATAAGAAAAATCCAAGAAAATAAAGAAAATTATGAAAAGAAAGTCAACCAACTGGAAATAGAGAATCAATAGTTTAAGGAAGAAAATAATTCCTTGAAAACTAGAATTGGGCAAAAGGAAGCTAATGACATTCTAAAATAACAAGAAATAATAAAACAAAATCAAGAGGAAGAAAAAATAAAAGAGAATGCAAAACATCTCATCAGAAAAAACTGATCTGGATAACAGATTGAGGAAAAATAATTTAAGAATAGTTGGACTATCTGAAAATTATGATAAAAAAAGAATCTTTATACAATATTACAAGAAATTGAGGAAAACTGAGCAGAAGTTCTAGAACAAGAAGACAAAGAAGAAAGAAAAAAATCCACCCATCACTACCTGAAAGAGATCCCACAAGAAAAACTTATAGGAATATTGTAGTCAAATTTCAAAGCTCCCAGATTAAGAAGAAAATATTGCAAAAAACAAGAAAATAAAATCAATTTAAATATCATGGGGCAGAGTAAAAAGATGGACTAGGCACAGTAGAAAGACTGACCTGTAGAAGCTCCCCTCAATAGCCCAAAATTACCTGTAAAGAATGACTCTAAACAAATTCTACAGCAGCAAAAGCCAAAAAATGACAAAGTGAAAGAGATTTCCAGCCTAAGACGGCCTGGAAGGTCAACAGGAAAGATCTACTGCACCTGGTGCAGAGTGAAACACAGCACGTCACAGCAGGGACAGGACCTAGAACAGGCTTCTGGGCACCACCAGCAGCAGCAGTTTCCAGGTTGCTCAACCCACAAATGCCAAAGACAATTTCAAAGGTCAGTGAGAAAGTGCTTTCACTGATGTGAGAAGGGAACACAGTCTGGACCTGCTAGCAGCATTCAGTGCAGTGGCAAAGTCCATTTTTGGAGGCTTCCACCTAAAGACCCTGGGGAAATTGAGCAGCTGATCTGAATCTCAACCCTGAGTGGCTCTTCTGGGTTGAGGAAGAGTGCTGGTGATGGAGCTAGTGGAGGCTCTAGAGAGGGAACCCTGCAGGCAGATCCTAGGCAGAACAGAGTGCTGGTGGTTTCTCCCAGACCAAAGTGCAGACCAGGAGAGGAGTAAAGTTCCTCTTCCTTGATTGTGCCACCTTGGAGGAACTGAAAACTTATAGGCCCCCAGAGTATACCCTCCTCTCGACAAAGGACTCAAAAGTCAAGTAACTGGCTGGGAAAATGCCCAAAAAAGGGGAAAAAAATAAGACTACAGAAGGTTACTTTTTTGGTGAACAGGTATTTTCTTCTATCCTTTCAGATGAGGAAGAACAAAGCATACTGTCAGAAGAAGTCAAGGCTTCTGCATCCAATAGCTCCAAAGCAAATATGCAATGATCTCAGGCCAAGGAAGAGCTCAAAAAGGATTTTGAAAATCAAGTAAGAGAGGTAGAGGAAAAATTGGGGAGAGAAATGAGAGCGATGCAAGAAAATCATGAAAAGTAAGTCAACAGCTTGCTAAAGGAGACCCAAAAAAATGCTGAAGAAAATAATACCTTTAAAAATAGGCTAACTCAATTGGCAAAAGAGGTTCAAAAAACCAATGAGGAAAAGAATGCTTTAAAAAGCAGAATTAGCCAAATGGAAAATGAAGTTCAAAAGCTCACTAAAGAAATAGTTCTTTAAAAATTAGGATGGAGTAGATGGAAGCTAATCACTTTATGAGAAACCAACATATTACAAAACAAAACCAAAAGAATGAAAAAATAGAAGATAATGTAAAATATGTTACTGGAAAAATAACTGAACTGGAAAATAGAGCCAGGAGAGATAATTTAAAAATTATGGGACTACCTGAAAACCATGATCATAAAGAGCCTAGACATAATCTTCATGAAATTATCAAGGAAAACTGCCCTGATATTCTAGAACTAGAGGGTAAAATAAATATTGAAAGAATCCACCAATCACCTCCTGAAAGAGATTCGAAAAGAGAAACTCCTAGGAATACTGTAGCCAAATTCCAGAATTCCCAGGTCAAGGAGAAAATATTGCAAGCAGCTAGAAAGAAGCAATTCTAGTAATGTGGAAATACAATCAGGATAACACAAGATCTAGCACCTTCAACCTTGAGGGATCAAAGGCCTTGGAATATGATATTCCAGAAGTCAAAGGAACTAGGATTAAAACCAAGATTCACCTACCCAGAAAAACTGAGTATAATACTTCAAGGGAAAAATGGTCATTCAATGAAATAAAGGACTTTCAAGCATTCTTGATGAAAAGATCAGAGCTGAACAGAAAATCTGACTTTTAAACACAAGACAAGAGAAACATGAAAAGGTAAACAGGAGAGAGAAATCATAAGGGACTTTCTAAAGTTGAACTGTTTACATTCCTACATGGAAAGATAATATTTGTAACTCTTGAAACTTTTCTCAATATTTGGGTAGTTGGAGGGATTATTTACATAAAATTAAGGGGTGAGAGAGGAATATATTGGAAGGAGAAAGGGAGAAATGAAATAGGGCAAATTACCTCTCATAAAAGAGGCAAGAAAAAACTTTTTCAATGGAGGAGAAAAAGGGGGAGGGCAAGAGGGGAAAAATGAAGCTTACTCTCATCACATTTGGCTTAAGGAGGGAATAATATGCTCACTCAATTTGGTATGAAAATCTATCTTCCACTATAGGAAAGTAGGAGGAAAGGGGATAAATAGGATGGGGGGGGGTGATGATAGAAGAGAGGGCAAATGGGAGGAGGGAGTAATTAGAAGTAAGCACTTTTGGGGAGGGACAAGGTCAAAAGAGAGAACAGAACAAATGGGGGGCAGGATAGAATGGAGGGAAATATAGTTAGTCTTATACAACATGATTATTATGGAAGTCTTGCAAAACTACACATATCTAGCCTGTTTTGAATTGCTTGCCTTCTCAGTGGGGATGGGTGGGGAGGGAGGAAGGGAGAGAAGTTGGAACTCTAAATTTCAGGAACACATGTTGAGAATTGTTTTTGCATACAACTGGGAAATAAGAAATGCAGGAAATGGGTTCAGAAATCTATCTTGAGAGAGAAGATGGGGAAAAGGGAAGGGAGGGCAGATTGGTGGAAGGGGCAATCAAAATGCAAGGTATTTTGGGGTGGGGGAAGGGGAGAGATGGGGAGAAAATTTGGAACTCAAAATTTTGTGGAAATGAATGTTGAAAACTAAAAATAAATAAAATACTTAAAAAATAAAAAAATAAGTATCATAGAGCTACAATAAGGATTACACAAGACCTAGTAGCTACTATGTGGAAGGACCATAGGCATTGGAATACTATATTTTATAGAGCAAAAGAGCTGGGCTTATAACCAAGGTAACTTACCAGCAAAGTTAACTATAATACTGAATGAAAAAAATGGATATTTAATGAACTGAAAGACTTTTTAGGTATTTGTGACAAAAACAGCAAAACTTAAGGGAAAATGGACATGTAACATCCATGAGAAATATAAGGTAAATATTAAGGACCAATTATAAGGACTCAACGAGGTTAAATTGTTTACTTCTAACATGTAAAAATATGATCAGTACTTTCTGACTACCATCATTATTTGGGTAGACTGCAAAAAAGGCTTGTGCTGAGTTGTGTATGATGAGGTAATTCTAAAAAAATAAAACTGTGTAAGGAGAGATAAAAGGGAGTACCTGTCCCATACAAATGAGACATAAAAAGATACAGAAGAAGATAGTAGTGGGGAGGGTGAATTGGTTAAAAAGGGTTCAACATACATATTTAGAATGGTATAAAAGTCTTCTAAATACAGAAAGAAATAAGAGAGCAAGGGGATAAGGCAAGGGAGAGACTCTTGGAGGGGTGGGTAGGTAAAGGGTAAATAGGAGGGCAAGGTAGAAGTAAAGCAGAGGAGTGAGGAGGAATAGAATTGGTTGAGACAGATAGTGGATAGGGGACAGTGAGGAAAAACAGGAAGGAGGAAAATACACAAGTAATTACAGCTTAGAATGTGAATGGGATGAATTTAAACATAAAATGGAACCTGATAGCAGATTAAAGCTGTATGTTGCTTTCAGGAAATGAGAAATACACACAAAGATAAAATAAAGATAGAACTTATTATACAAAAAAAGTAGGGGTAGTAATCATGATCTCAGACAAAGTTAAAGGTAAAATAGGTTTAATCAAAAGAGAAAAATAGGGAGGGCACCAGGAGGAGCAGAATGGAGCAGGCTTCAGGGACAGAATCTCCAGCGGCAGCGCAGATCCTTCAACCCACAGGTGCCAAAGGTCAGTGAGAGGGTCTTTTTGGCTGGCCAAGAAGGGAGCAGTGTAGCCCCATAATTAGGGCCTCCTCAGGTGGCAGCAGTGGATGGAGCTCCCAAAGCAGGCAGTAGCCCACACCCACTGTTGAAGGTATCATCGTAAATCCCCTGAGGGAAGTGAGCCCTGTGTGGTGGCCCTGCCCTGACCTGAGCAGCTAATCTTAATCTCACACTGAATAGTAGCCCAGCCCCTGCCTAAAGCCCCTGAGGCTTTGGAGCAGCTCATCTGAATCTCAGACCCCAGTGCCTGCTTGGTGGAACTGGAGGGGAGGTAGATATGGAGAGAAAACTCAGAAGTCAAGTAACTGGTTGGGAAAATGCCCCCAAAAGGGAAAAAAAATAAGACCATAGAAAGTTACTTTCTTGGGGAACAGGTGTCTCCCCCATCCTTTCAGATGAGGAAGAACAAGGCATACTTTCAGAGGAAGTCAAGGCCTCTACCTCCAGGGCCTCCAAAGGGAACTTAAATTGGGCTCAGGCAATAGAAGACCTTAAAAAACAAGTTAGCAACTTACAAAAGGAGAACCAAAAAAATGCTGAGGAAAATAACAGCTTTAAAAAGAGGCTAACTCAATTGGAAAAAGAGGTCCAAAAAGCCAATGAGAAGAAGGAGGTTTTAAAAAGGAAGAATTAGCTAAATGGAGAAGATTCAAAAGCTCACTGAACAAAATAATTCATTGAAAGAGAGAACTGAGTTCAGGGAAATGAATGACTATGAGTTAAACCAAGCAAGTAGTAAACAAAACCAAGAGAAAAATAGGGAAACTATAATGTGTCCACAAGATTATTTAATATTGTTTTAGACCATTTAAAATAACTAGACAATATAAAAAACTGAGAGTGTATCTGCCAAAACAGACACAGGAACCATATGACCATATAAAACATTTTTTATACAAATAAAATCAGATCCAAATAACTGAAGTAATATTTATTTTTCATGAGTAGGTAAAGACAACATAATAAAAAAAGGACAATTTTACCTAACTTATCTATTTATTCAATGTCATCCCAATTAAATTACTAAAAATTTATGTGGGTTAGAAAAAATAACAAAGATCACATGGAAGAACAAAAGGTCATGAACTTCAAAGAAACCAGGGGAAAAAGATGTAAAGGAAGGAGATTTAGCAGTATCAGACCTTAAATTATATTATAAGGTAAGAGCATTGTTGAAGTATAAAATGAATAATTTTGATTATTTTAAATTAAAATTTTCTTGTATAAATAAAACCTATGCAGCCAAGAATAGAAGGAATGCAGAAAATTGGGTGGAAGACTTTCATAGGAGATCTCTCAGATAGGATGTAATTGGGTTGGAATATTGCTGTTGTGTAGTTAAATAATGAGCTAGTTGATGTAGAAAAACAAGGGAAGACTTGGACTTATGAAGGAAAATGCTATCCACCTGCAGAGAAACAGATGACAAGTGGAAATTAAGTATGGTATGGTCTTACATAAATGTGTATGTTTATAGATATCTATCAATATGTATATAAATCTACACTTAATTGGAGCCTTCTTTAGGGAAGAGGTGGGGAGGTGGGTGGGAAAGAGGAGAAAAAATATAAAAAGTACACAGCAGAGAATAAAAGAAAACCTACAAGAAAGTAACAAAAATCCAGACAGCTTTAAAAAAATCGTGTAGTATTTATTACATAGGTTTTCTTGAAATGGAAAGTTATTGTTTTATAATGAATTCTCTTTTACATTTTGTTGTATGCATGGCAATGTTTTTTTTTTCTTTTCTCATTTTGTATTTAAGTATAAAATAAATAATAAAATTTACAAAAAGAAAAAAATTAACACAAAAGCAACACTATACAACTCTCTGGTTAAATGCAAGGAACTCACTTGTTCAAGTTGACAAAAGGCAGCTCCACAGCAGGACCAGAGAGCAACTCTCAGTCTCCAAGGAGAAGCTGTTGTGCCTACATACACTATCTATACTCTCTGATTTCTCCAATTTAACAGCATGTACACAAGGGAATAAGATAGAGATGAACATGAAAATGCTAACTTTGAATTCCTTATGATTGGTGGAAGACAAGAGAGGAAAGCAGTACAATGTCAAGTGGGACACAACAATTCTCATTAAGAATATTAAAAACCAAAAGGGCAAGCCATTTGGTGGCTGTTTTGGTCATTTTGTTCCAGGTTGGAAGTGGGGGCAGCTTTCAATATCAACCCAGACAGAACTTGAAAAACTGAAACATGCTGGACCCAGCTGTCTGAGTTCAATCTTAGGGTGATTTGATAATTGATGATAACTTAATACTAGTAGGAGAATCTAAAAGTAAGGAATAGCTGCCAGATATAATAAGTACCTAAGGGACTAGAAATGTAATAAGGACTCATGCAGATACTTCAATAAACATTTATTAAGCACCTCCTCTGTGCCAGGTACTATGCTAAGATACTTGTCTTCATAACATCCAAGAATTAGTAAGGATCAAAACAGTGATGCGCTATTTTTGTTAAATGATGGCTTCTCAGTAAGAGCTGTTTTAATATTTAAAAAGGCCATATTCTCCTTTAAAGATGATTTCCAGCATGGGCCCCAGTTTGATCCTCAGTGAAATTCTATGATGATAAAAACAGATGGTTATGAACAGTTTTAAAGAATGTAGTGACTACTAGAACACAAAGTGGGTTCACTCCATCATAAACTAACCTCATATTCTTTGCACATGGTGTCATCAGGTTGCTTGCTTTGGGGAACAGAGGACACAGACTATTTAAACTTGGTAAAGCTTCTGATGAAGTTTCCAATAACAGTCTAGTGAGTAAGATGTTGAAATGTGGGCTGTATATTCACAGTTATATATAACAGTGTACTGATAATATATTTTTTTGTTTTAGTGTAATCAAGTACCTCAGATTGAATAATGTGATTAAAGAAGATCTTTCCTACTCATTAAATGGGTCTGGGAAGATTTGCAGGAAGGCCAACACCGTTTGTTAATGAGGCACTGGTTCTCAAGGGTTGTGATGCCCTCTGGCTCTGAAAAATGGAAGTACTCTGAGGTGGCTTTGGAGCTTACTCTTTGGAAGTGTTTGTTTGGCCAGAAGAAACTTTGGGCAGCTGCTGAGGAGCCCCCAGCTTTGAAAACCTAGACGGTGGTTCTTCTCTCTCTGGTAACTATGTATGTATGTAATGGTCAGACAGCTGGATATGTCTTTTGATCTAGGATGTATGTATTGCTTATGTCAGACAATTGGAAGCCCTGTCTGTTGATTTTGATTTCTTTGTATTTTTTCTGGAGTTCAGGGTACTGACTTTTCCCTCTGAACTAAGTGAATGACATATGTACTTGATTAAAGTGATTGTTGACCTTTCAAAAGCTGCTTTTCCTTTTAGAAAAGCAGATCAAAGAACCTGTGATAGCAGGCCCTCCATACAGGAGGGTCCTTGCTTTTACAAACAATATCCAAAATGACTTCATTTTAACACAGTAGATCTCTAGGGGAGGGCCATATGGTTCTGTCTTTTTACCCTATTGTTAAACATTTTAAGCAGTATCTTGGAAGAAAAAACAAAAAGGATGCTTATTAAATTTACCACTGATACGAAGTTGGAAGAAAGAGCTCCTACCACAATTCCAATTCCAAACAATATTGACTGGAATACTAATCAAAAACCTAACGAGAGAATTTGACACAGATAAAACCTAAAGTCCTACATTAGGCTAAAAACTGCACAAACACAGGACAAAAAAGATCAGGATTGGAAGCCATACTTTTGAAAAAGGTCAAGGGGCTTTAGTCTTTCAAATTCTTAAAAAACCCTTACTTGATCCATCCATCCCCACTAGATGTTGTTCCATCTTTCTTCTCTTTTGTGGCTAAACCCCTTGAGAAAGCTGTCTACAACAGGTTCTTCCTTTCTTCTCACTGACTTCTTAATTCTCTATAGTCTGGCTTCTGACTTCATCATTCCACTGAAGGTGTTTCCTCCAAAGTTACCAATGACCTCTTAATTGCTGAGTCTAATAGCCTTTTCTCAATCTTCATCTTTCGTGGCCTTTATGAAGCCTTTGACTCTTGATCACCACTTTCTCCTTAATACTTTCTCCTCTAGGTTTTTGTGACAATGCTCTCATCTAGTTCTTCTCTTACTTATTTGGATGTTTTTTTCTTTCTCCTTTGCTGGATCTTAGTCTAGGTCATCATCACTAACCATGGGTGTCCTGGGTCCTCTTCTCTTTTCACTGTATATTACTTCACTTGATGATCTCATCAGCTCCCATGGATTTCATGACCATCTTTATGCTGATGATTATCAGATCTACTTATCCTAATATAACCTCTCCGATGACCTTCAGGCTAGCATTTCCAACAGCATATTAAATATACTTAACTGGATGTCCTATAGACATCTTAAACTCAAAATGTTCAAAACTGAACTCATTACTTTTCTCCCCAAACCCCACCCCTCCTTCTGAACTTCCCTATTACAATAGAGTGTACCATCATCCTCCCAATCACCCACACTAGCAACCTAGGTGTTATCCTTGATTCAATGTTACCATTTTTTACATGACATCTCTCATCTACACTCTCTTCTCTCCTGACACTGCCATCACCCTAGTACCAGCCGCTATCACCTCTTGCCTGGACTCTTGTACTAGACTGCTGATTAAGCTCCCTTACACAAATTTATCCTTATTTAAATTTATCCTCTATTAAGGTCTGCCCATGTCATCCCTTTACTCAATAAACTCTAGTGGCTTCCTATCATCTCCTGGATAAAATATAAAATCTTCTGTTTTGCATTTAAAGCCTGATTTTTTTTAAATCCAGTTTCTCCTGGCTCCCTTGTATCTTTTCATATTTCTTATATCTTATATCTTACCTTGTAACCCTCCTCTTTCCACACCCTCCACCCTACAGTGTGATCTGTGATTCAGTGACACTGGTCTTATTGTTGCCCACACAAGACCTTTTTATCCCTCGACATTTTCAATGTCTCCTGGCTTCCTTAGCCTTCTTTAAGTTAAGTTTCAGCTACAATCCAATTTCTACAGAAAGCCTTTCCTGGACCCTTTTAATAGTAGTGCCTTCCTTCTGTTGATTATCTCCAATTTATCCTGTATATAGCTTGTCTGTTCATAGTTATCTGCATGTTGTCTTCCTATAAGACTGTGAGCTCCTTGAAAACAGGGGCTGTCTTGCTTTCTTAGAATTACCATATGGTACTGTAATGGTTCAGTGTACTTTACCTGCACACAGCGGGCTCTTAACAAACGTTCATCAACTGACTATTTGAATATAAACTCACTGAATCAACACTGTGATGTAATTATTAAAAAAAAAAAACCTAGGATTTCGAGATTATATGCTGCTTTAACTAAATTAGGGTAAAATAATAATAGCTAGAATTTATATGGTGTTTTGAAAGCTTGCAAAGTGCTTTACAAATATTATCTTAATTTTATCTTAACAACTTTTAGAGGTAAGTTCTATTATTAGCCTCATTTAATGGGTAAGGAAACTGAGGCAGAAGTTAAATAGTGACTTGCCCAGGGTTGCACAAGTAATAGAAAAGTAATCTACTGCATTAATGCACTGGTCTGATCCAGATATAAAACACAATGTCCATTTCTGGGCACAAAGTGTTAAGAGGTCCACTGAAAAATCAAAATACATACAAAGATGGACAACAAGGAATGTGAGGGGCCTGGAAACTATACCCTGTTGGTTGGAGAAATTGGATTAGAAAAAAAGGTTATAAAACAGATGATTAGGAAAACAAACTCAAAGAGTTTTAAAGCTAAGAAGGACCTTAGATATTATCTAACTTAATTAGCTCGCTTTACATATGAAGAAACTGAGGCTCAAAATCCTAACTACTGAGCAGTAACATGACAGCTATCTTGAAATGTTTGAAAGGGTGCCATGGAGAAAAGGGGACAGATATACTGTTCCATTTCAGAAGCTCCATAAGAAGCAGTATATCAGTTTACAATGGGCAAATTGTGGATAAAGACACAAAAAACTTATCAGTTAAATGAGCTGTCTCGCAAGTTCCTTGTTACTGAGGACATTTAAATAGAAGTCAGATGACATAGCCCTGTGATAGAAAGGATTCTTTATTGAATGGGAGTTTGGTCAAGAGATGACTCTTAGTTGTCTTCTGACCCCAGTTCCAATTTCAATTCACTCTGAAATTTGACCCAAAAATTGTATCATAATTCTATAATCCTTGAACACAAGTCACCTAGGTTAACAAAAAGAAATTAAGACTTAGATCTTTCATAGCTGTTATACAGTAAGTCCAAAGTATAAAAATAAATTTTCTATAAATTTATCATAAAGTTATATTCCATCTGGGCTGTGAGTTCAGGATGAGTATGCCAAGTCATTACTGGGCATGTGCTGAGGAATGTTCTAATTAACAAAAGTAGAGGTTTTGAAAGGACTTGTATGGCACTCTGAATTAGCAAAAAGGATTTAAGTTAACATAATTTCCTCCCACAAATTTGTTAGAAAAAAGTTTGTGTCCTCTTTAGTTCATCAATGAAGTGAAGACTTAGGAGTTATGTGACTTGCTCAGAAGCAAATGGCCCTGTTGGGATAAGGAACTATCACCCCTCTAAGTCACTGTGGTACTCTTAGACTGGGGGAAAAGAATGTTAACAGATAAATGTTAACAGATTATCCAAAGCATGTTTAAGATTTAAATTTTACATAGTTCAAGATAGTGCTTAGTTTTTCATTAGCTTCTTCTGCTCACATCCAGTTTTTCACCTTAGCCATTTCCATAGAACTTTCTGACCTTCATTAGGGCCTGATGGTGCCTATATCCTAACTAGAACAAGTAGCAGGCAGACTGAAAGCACAAGGGATTGGTCCTACAGGTGAAGACTGCAACAAATGTGGACTATACTAAATGTCAGCCTTCTTAAGAGAAAATGAAGTTACAAAACTCGAAATATACGAGATATCTGAAATGATAGCAATCAGGATTCTTGTATCCTAATTGCTATGTTATATTATGTGTGCAGGGATTTAAGGAACTCTAAACAGTGAGGTCCATGATTTTTAAATTTTATGCCTGGAAGTTGACACTGGGATTATCAAAGCCATTAACTTTGTTCCTCAAATTCCAGTTGCTCACTCAAGTCTTTACATATACTATCTTGTTTGGAATGGGCAAAAACTTATCACTATGAAATAGGGACCTGAGCCAAACATAGAATCACTTCCAATTCCAATTACAGGATTCTTGGAGAGGTCAGTTAAGTCTGAAAAAAGACAGTTGTTTCTGCCTATTTCACTGATTTCTTTTTGAAAGCTGTGGTAGGTAGGCTAAGAATTCTGGGACCTAATTAACAACAGAGTTCAAAAATGGATTATTCTGAATCTTGGTTCATGATTTAATTCTGTACAAGATTCTTATTCTCCTTAAGGTAATTATGCCTTCTTTCCCTGTTAACTTTCTTTATGGCTTGCCTGGGCTATTGGAACCAACTCCTAACTGGATTTCCTGCCTCCATTCAAGAGAAATTGATAGTTCAAATGAACTGCAAGGGCTTCTATTAGGTAAAGGAGAGTATAGGTTAATATAAAGTATACTGAATTCTTGATGTAAGTGACTTACATCATGTTATAACTACTCTGTTTTATAAAAATGTAGGAGAAATAGCTTACCTAGTTTTAGAATATCAGCAGCTTCTGTTGAAGAAGAGATGTTGCAACATAAGTCAATAAACCACCACATGAAGTAAAATATACAGAGCCCTGCAGAGACAGTCCATTCTTGATATAATTAACTAGTTATAGTAGGCCTTTCATCCTCTTACACACAACCAAGTCTTGTGGTAAGTGATGTCAAATGAACATCCTCCCAAACCTGCCACTCCCCCTAACGTCTCTATATGGCACCATCATCCCTCTAGTTACTCCAAACATCAAAGTGACTGATTTTCCTTCTCCATCACCCCCAAAACTAATCAAATGCCAAATCTTGTCACTTCCACCTATACAATTTTGCTTGCATCTATCTCCCCATTCTTTTCACTTTCCTACAACCACCTCAGTTGAGGTCTTCATCTCTTCTTGAATAGTATTCTCCAACAGCCTCCTAACTGGACTTTCTACCTCCATCTTCTCCTATATCCTTTTTAGTTCTATATTTATGGGCCCACAAGTCCATCAACTCCAATTTATCTTTTGTTCAGTGCTTGAATAACCTCCACAATTTAGTCCTCTGACAATGCCACTCCTATTTAAAACCATTAGTGGCTCCCCAATATCAGGTGAAAAAAGTATAAACTGATTCTGACATTTAAAGCTGTGAACAATATGGTTCCAATTTCTTTTACCTTGTGTTCCTATTCCCTTCCACATTCTCCATACTCCAAGCAAACTAGATTGTTGGACGTTCTACTCCCCATATAGCTTGCCTTCTCTGGTCTCCATGCTAATACTATTCTTATACTTGGAATAGACTTCCTCTTTCATTTGGAAATTGATTATCCTCCCTTTTTTCAAGGACTAAATCAGTCACAACCTCCTCCATGAAACTTAATGGGGAAAGTGGTCATTCCCTACATGAACTTCTCCTGGCATTTTGCCTAGATATATCTTTTGCATTTATCTCATTTTTCTTTATAGCATAATTATGTGTGTACATTTCATTTCCCAATATCAGATCATATTTCTTTGAGAACAGAGTCTTTGTCAAGTCTGTATGTGTATTCCCAACAATAGCACAGTGCATTGCACAAAGTAAGCCCTTAATAAATGTTTGGTGAATTGAACTGAACATCTCCATGCTTCATAGATATTCCGTAGGCTAGGAATATAGATATTCATAGATATTCCATAGGCTAGGAAGCAGCAAAGGAGGTTTTCTTACCTTGGAACTGGGATGTGGGCTCTGATGGGCGGCCATATTTGTGCTTTCTACCATCTTTCCAGTCTATTGCTATGGGAAAAGAGAAAGTATACAAATGAAAAAGAAACTCAAAATATATAGAATATAGAATTGGAAGAGAATGAAAAATCATTTAGTTCAACTCCCTCATTTTACAGATGTGAAAACTAAAGGCCAGAGAGAAGAAAGTCTTGTCCAACGTCACAAGATAGGAAGTAGGAGAGCTAAGATTCAACCCATCTCAACATACAACTATGCATCACTTTAAACAATGCCAATATCTAAATATTCAGACAACACAAAAGATAAAAGGCACTAGCTACTTAGTCAAAAGGAATCTAGAGAAGGATTCACCAAAAGTTTCTTTTAAATAGTTCCTAGCATATATTATTTCCAACATAAAAATATGTGATTTACACAAAACTTTTCATAAACACATCCCTTACATGAAAAAGGGGCATATGTGAAATAGCCAAGGAATGCTGATCCTTCTGAACTTTAAAGTGTTATATTTTCACTAAGATGAAAGCATATTTCAGCATACAGATAATTACTTCACCATTCTAACTGACTGTGAGCTCCTGAAGACAGGGGCTGTTTCTGCCTTGCTTTCTATCCCTAGTGTTTGACATTATAATACCTGCCACATTGTAAATGCTTAATAAATGCTTATTGACTTGACCTTACATGTAATCAGGAAACAAAATAATGCCTCTATCTTACTGTAAGCAAAATGCAAACATGGAGTGGTATAATGGAAATAACACTGGATTTAGAGTTAGAAAGTTTGAGTTCAAATAGAGTGTCTGTCAATTGACTCAAGGTGTAACCTCAGACAAGTCCTTCTCCCTATCAGAGGATGAGTTTCATCCTATATAAAAGGAAGGAACTGAAACTAAGTGATCTTTCAAATTCCTTCTAGTGCCTATCTGCACCTTTATTTGGCTTTTTAAAAAAATATTGATATGCAGGATCTTTTAAGGTTGAGGCTCCCTTAAGACAGAGGTTGACAGCTAACTTTCTTCTCCAACCCCAATGATGGGTTCAGTGATAAAACTGAAGCTGAATTAATAACTTTTCCCTACTACTTTAATACTTAAAGACTCTTTGATTTATCAGCAGAGCTGATTCCTACACCCCATAGTCAATTCTCTTATGAGATGCTGTCACTGAAAAAGTAAAAATCAACACATGGTGATCAATCTTCTGTGTTGGAAAGATCCCTGGATTTGGAGATGGGAGAACTGGGTCCTAGTTCTGGTTCTGACACTAATTTCTCACGTGATCTTAAGGTAAGTCACTTTTTCTCTGTTCCTAAATTTCCTTTTCTGGATTAGAATTGGATTAGGATAGGGGTGATGAACCTGAGGCCTAGAGGCCACTTGTGGTCCTCTAAGTACTTAAGTGTAACACTATGACTGAATCCAAACTTCACAGAACCCCTTAATAAAAGGATTTGTTCTGTAAAACTTGTACTCAGTCAAAAGGTTGCCTGTAAGGATCTAGAAGGCCACATTTGACCTCAAGGCTGCAGGTTCCCCACCTCTGGATTAGGAATTTCCCAGGTACCTTTCCAATTCTAGCATTCTATGATTCTATATTTGTAGTGACAAAGACCTCACATTAAAGTAAAACTGATTTTGATTTTTTGACATTCAAAAATATCTGCTTATTAAAAGAAAAGGGTATTTTTAGAGACAGAGATTGGCTTTTAATCTCTGGAGGTTAAACACAAGACCACATTTCACATTTCATATCTGTCATATACACCCACAACCTACAAAATTTTTTGAAACTACCCATAATAAGAATAATTATATGGACAGAAATCTGGCTCTGAAATCTTAAAAAAATTCAATGACAATGTTCTAGTGGCATACTTTAGAAATATCTTATTTACCACATTTATTAACCTGCTAAACTCAGAATGGACCAAGGACTCCACAGAAGATAATGCATATACTAAGATAAGTACCAAAACGACACATTACTTAGATGTAAACATATCAGAGGAGTAAAGACAAAATTACCTGTCAGATCATTGGAGAGGGGAAGAGTTCATGACCAGACAAGGGACAGAGATGATCACAGAAGAGAAAATGGACAATTTTGATTACATAAAAGTAAAAAGCCTTTGCACAAACAAAACAATGCAGCTAAAATTAGAAGTGAAACAGTTAATTGGGGGGAAAAATTCTTTGCACTAAAGTTCTCTGATAAAGGTCTCATTTCTAACATATATAAGGAATTGATTCATAGTTATGAGAATATGCCAACTGATAAATGGTAAAAGGATATAAACAGGTAGTTTTCAAAGGAAAAAAAAGCTATCAACAGCCACATGCCCTGAATCACTAATAATTAAAGAAATGCAAATTAAAGCAACTCTGAGGTTCTACCTCATACCTATCTGACTGGCAAAGATGACAAAAAAGAAAAATGTCTTAATGTTGCAGGAAAACTGGTACCTTAATGAACTCTTCCTCCTGGTATAACTGTAAATTAGTCCAGCAATTCTGGAAAACAAGCTGAAACTAAGTCCAAAAGGTTGCTAAACTGGGAATAACTTTTGCCTCGATGATACCACAACTAGGTCTACTATATCTCAAAAAAGAACAAAGAGAGAGGAGAAGGATGCATTGTGTACAAAAAGTATTTACAGCAACTATTATTGTGATGGCAAAGAACTGGAAACTAAGGGGGGGGCACCTATCAGTTGGAGAATAGCTAAAGAAATTATGGTATGTAAAAAGTAATACTACTGGTGCTATACGAAATGATCAAATGGATTGTTTAAAGAAACCTCAGAAGGTTATATGGACTGACGCAAAGTAAAGTTAACAGAAATAGGAGAATAACTTATACAATACAAGAACATTGTAAAAACAAATAACTTTGAAAGACTTAACTCTGATCAGTGCAATGATCAACCATACCCTCATGGTACCAACAATGAAGCATACTACCCATCTCCTGACAGAAAGGTGATAATTGATACAAGATGCAGAATGAAGCACAAATTTTTAGATATGGCCAATGTGGAAATTTTTTACTTATTTGTTACAATAGTTTTGCTGGGGTGGAGCCAAGATGGCAGAGTAGAAAGACTCACATATGCTAGCTCCGAACCCACAGCCCATATATTTCCTGCAAGAAGAACTCCCCACGAATTCTGGAGCACTGCAAGGCGCGCAGAAACACAGTGGAAAAGATTTCCGTTCCAGAGAGCCCTGGAGAGCCGTCCCCAGGGTCCGTCGCACCCCGGAAAGCGGAGCCCACCCCTGTGCTGCCCTGGCCGGGCAGCCCCAGAGGAGCAGATCCGAGCAGGCTTCAGGAACGGAATCTCCGGGGCCATGGAAGGTCCCTCCGCCCACAGACGCTACAGGTCAGTGAGAGAGACTTCTGGGCTGGCCAAGAGGGGAGCGGGGTGTCTCCATGGCTCAGGCCTCCTCAGAAGGCAGCAGCAGAGGCAGCGACAGAGGCAGCGACAGAGGCAGCAGCAGCGGCCCCAGGAATCCCGGAGCAGCAGGCAGAAGTTCAGGGCCATTACCGAAGGTCTCTGCATAAACCCCCTGAGGGAACTGAGCCTGGGAGGCGGCCCTGCCCCCACCCAAGCACCAGAACTTAAGCTTACATTGAATAGCAGCCACGCCTGCACTGGAAAGCCCATTTGAATCTCAGACCCCAAGCACTAGCTGGGCAGATCTAGGCGGGGGTGGACAGGAACCTCAGATGTCAAGTAACTGGCTGGGAAAATGCCCAGAAAAGGGAAGAAAAATAAGACTATAGAGAGCTACTTTGAGGGGGTACAGATGTTCCCACCTTTCAATTCTGATGACGAGGAAATATTCTTACCATCAGGGAAAGACGTGGAAGTCGGGGCCTCTGTATCCCAGACATCCCAAGGGGATGTCCGGTGGGCTCAGGCCATGGAAGAGCTCAAAAAGGATTTTGAAAATCAAGTTAGACAGGTGGAGGAAAAACTGGGAAGAGAAATGAGAGAGATGTAAGAAAAGCATGAAAAATGGGTCAATACCTTGCTAAAGGAGACCCAAAAAAATGCTGAAGAAAATAACACCTTGAAAAATAGGCTAACTCAATTGGAAAAAGAGGTTCAAAAAGCCAATGAGGAGAAGAATGCTTTCAAAAGCAGAATTGGCCAAATGGAAAAAGAGGTTCAAAAGCTCACTGAAGAGAATAGTTCTCTCAAAATTAGAATGGAACAGATGGAGTCTAATGACTTTCTGAGAAACCAAGAAATCACCAAACAAAACCAAAAGAATGAAAAAATGGAAGAGAATGTGAAATATCTCATAGGAAAAACAAGTGACCTGGAAAATAGATCCAGGAGAGACAATTTAAAACTTATGGGACTACCTGAAAGTCATGATCAAAAAAAGAGCCTAGACATCATCTTCCATGAAATTATCAAGGAAAACTGCCCTGATATTCTACAACCAGAGGACAAAATAAGTATTGAAAGAATCCATCGATCACCGCCTGAAAGAGATCCAAAAAGAGAAACAAACTCCTAGGAACATTGTGGCCAAATTCCAGAATTCCCAGGTCAAGGAGAAAATATTGCAAGCAGCTAGAAAGAAACAATTCCAGTATTGTGGATCAGGATACAATCAGGATAACTCAAGATCTAGCAGCTTCCACATTAAGGGATCGAAGGGCATGGAATAGGATATTCCAGAAGTCAAAGGAACTAGGACTAAAACCAAGAATCACCTACCCAGCAAAACTAAGTATAATACTTCAGGGGAAAATATGGTCTTTCAATGAAACAGAGGACTTTCAAGCATTCTTGACGAAAAGACCAGAGCTGAAAAGAAAATCTGACTTTCAAACACAAGAATGAGAAGAAGCATGAAAAAGTAAACAGCAAAGAGAAGTCATAAAGGACTTACCAAAGGTGAACTGTTTACATTCCTACATACAATTGCCTTTCTATTTTTCTTTCTCAATGCTGCCCAGGAAGGCATGAGGGTGGGGGGTAGGGAAGAGAAGGGAGAGAAAATAAATGCTTGTTAATTTTTTTTAATCTGGCGAAACAGCAAAGTGAGCAGAACCAGGAGAACAATTTATACAATAACAACATCCTTAGAAAACATGCTGAAAGACTTAATGACTCTGACCAATGCAATTACCAACTATGATTCCAATGTATAGATGATGAAGCATACTGCTCACCTCCTGACCGAGAGGTGATAGACTCAAGGTGCAGAATAAGACATTTATTTTTGGATGTTGCCAATGTGGAAATTTATGTTTTACTACATAAATTTGATACAAGTTTTTCTTTTTTGTAAAATGGGGGATATGGATAGGAGGGAGAAGGGGTTTGCAGTAGGTTCCCCTGCCTTCCTTCCAAAAAAAGAGAAGAAGAGAGAGAGAGAGGAGATAGACCAGAGAGAGGAAGAGGGGAAGGGAAAAGGAAAGGGAAAGAAGAAGAAAGGAAAGAGGAGAGAAGCCCAGAAGGAATCACTGACATGCAGGCCAGCTTTCAGTTATATGCTGAATTTATTATACATATCTAAAAAGAAAAGCAAGTTTTACATAAGAGATTTGCAGTTTCATGAACAAGATCCTCCTTCTGTTCTAAAGTGGCTAATTTTATGTATTTGCTAAGTTCAAATGAAAACAAAGCCTTCCCCCCAAAAAAAAGAAATAAAGGAGGACCCCCAAAACAGGAAAAGAAATAGTATAAACTTACAATTGTGGATTTGGATTTGCAAGAGACCTTAGAGGTTAAGTGGTACAAACCTCTTATTCACAGATGAGGGAACTGAGGCCAAGAGAGTTTTTAAGTGGTTAAAGTCACACACGTTAAGAACAGAGCTGGGAATCAAATTTACAAATTCCAAATTTTTTCACTGCACTACATTGTTGCCAATTCGATGAAGCAGTAAAATAGATCCAGAAATTAATAAGCTGAGAAGAATAAAATCTAACAATAACCATAGATTTGTGGTAGCAATAATAATAACTTAAATTTATACAGGATTTTACAACAATTCTGTAAAGTATGTTGCGTCTAGTAATTTACAGGTAAAAACCAACTTAAACACATGATCTCGTTTGATCTTCCCAAAAGTTCTGTGGGAGTGTTTTGTGTGATACATTCCTTAAGCACTGTGATAAGCTCACAGAATACTAAACTGGAAGGGGACTTAAACACCATATAGTCCAAACTTCTCATTCTATGGATGAGAGACAAGAGGTCTAGTCACAATAAGCCAGGTAGTCATTAAATGCTTAGAATGTAAGGATCAAGGAGTCATTTAGGCCAACCCATACTTGAAGGAGGCTTAAAATGCAGCACAGTATAGTGGAAAGAAGCCTCTGACCGCTTCAATTCCAGATCTGGCACTTTTTAGCACGTAAAAATGAACAAGTCTCTCTACTTCTATGAGCATAACAAAGGGAGAAGGATATAAAATGTACTACTTATCTCAAGGCTGTTGTGAGAAAAGCACTTCACAGAAACTTAACATGCTACGTAACATCAATCAGCAATAATCTATAAAGGGCTGACTATGTGCCAAGCGCTGTGCCTGCACATACAAATATGTGATAATTTCTGTTTAAAAATACTATATAAATGTAAACTATTTTCTTCTTTGCATTTTCTTACCTAGACGAAAAAGCTGGTGCTGGAAAATCTAGTTATACGGGCAAATGGTATTTGCAGAGAAGGCACCGTCCTTTGAGAGTGAATCTGACTGTGCCTCCAGAGATATTAAGATATATACATCCTTTGATGCAGCAATATTACTTCTACTCCTATTACTACTAGTTACAAAAATAGCTAGCATTTATATAGTATCAGGTGCTCCACTAAGTGCTTTACAAATATTATCTCATTTTATTTATGTTTTATTTTACTAGGTATATAACCCAAAGAAAGTAAAAACAGAAAGGGCTCATACACACAAAAATATTTATAGTAGTTCTGTATGAAGTGGCAAAGAATTGGAAAGTGAAGAAAGGAGTGTCCATCAAATGGTGAATGGCTGTACAAGTGACGGTATATATGAATGTGACAGAATATGGTTAAGCTGTAAAAAAAGATGAAAGGGGTAGTTTCAGAGAAATCTTAGAAGATTTGAACAAACTCATGAAGAGTGAAGTGAATAGAAATAGGACAACAATTTATACAATAATAATACTGTAAAAACAATCAACTGTGAAAGACTTAGTAATCTATCAACACAATGACTGATGGCAATTCTAGAGGACTCATGATGAAACAGGCCCATCTCCTAAGACTTTTTTTGGACACGGCTAACGTAGAAATTTTCGTTTGATTGTATGTATTTGTAACAGAGGTTTTGATTTCTTTATTTCTTAATGGGAGTGGGGGGTAGGAGAATGGGGGAAGGAAATGGAAAAAAGAGAAAGCAGATCTTAATTTGGAAAAAAAATTAATTAAAAAAATGAACCAACCTATCCCTCTCCACTCCCTCCTCAATCCCATAATCCTCCCAACATTTTTCAAATACATGGGTGGAAATCTGCAAAGTCAACCACTTCTTATTAAATCTTGCTCAATTAACCACTTAAATTCCATATCTATCACAGTAAACCACTTTCATCATATCCTTCTGAAATTTTTTTGTTTTCCCTCTAAAAAAGGTCCATTCTCATCTATAAAATAAGAACCGCAGAAATAAGAGCTACAAAGTAAAGTAAGAACCAGAGAGAGAAAGTAGTCAAGGTCACACAGCTAGTAAGAGGCAAAGCCAGAATTTGCACCCATATCTTCTGATTTTAAATTCAGTGTTCTTTCTCCAGTATCAGAGTTGTAATATTTCTTATACTACTGTGATAGTCCAAAAACACACATAAGGCTGCTTCTATTTTTGTTTATCGCTCCCATCCTGTTATTTTCTGGAATTTTTCATACTCTCTATTTGTTTCACCCAGCACTCTTCCATTAGCCAATACCCAGCATAGACCCCATGTGTGCTGTAAGAAATGGGAAACCAAAGTGACCCAACCTGAGTGAGAATTTTCTCCCTCCTTTTAAAACCCAGAACCTTTACCAGACTGTGTGAGCTGCTCTGATATTGTGATGGTAATTGCAACCCAGGCATGCCCTGCCAACCAGAAGGGATAGACAGGTTGGCAGAGCTGGATGCATTGAATTCAAGGTAAGCTTCTCTTATGGACCATAAATGACACTCCTTTCTTCTGCCTTCTCTCACTGCCCCTGCTCCCTCCCCACAAGGGTTTCATTTTGGGACCTTCCTTTTGTGAGTTAAAATGTATCAGGCATAAAAAGGCCATTGCTTTATGCATTTACGATTCTTTTATGGAAACTCCTTTTTAGGACTTAGCAACTACCTACCTTATAGAGCTGTTATAAGAAAGAATTTAAGTGCTGTAATTTTTTGAGAGGAAATATAATGTGACCTAAGTGGAAGGAACGCTATTCTTAAGAGTCAGGGAGCCCTTCCGCTCAAAATTTGGTGGCTCTGACACATACTAGCTATATGACTACAGCTAAGTCACTTTAACCAACCTAGTTCTCAGTTTACTTATCTACAAAATAAGGAAAATAGCATTTATACTAACTCTTTTCACTGGGTCATTGTAAAGAAACACTTTGAATCCTTAAAATGAAAATTAGTTTTGACAGCAAGCCAGGTCTAATGCTTTCTGTGCATAAACACAAGTGATTAAGAAAAGTAATTAATAGCAAACTCTAAAGCTGTTTATATTTAAACCCAAAGAGTTATTAAGCTTTTAAGATTTCTATTAGGCTGTTACTTTCCAAAGAACCTAAATTTAATCTGGAAATTTAAAAGGTCAACGTTGCCAAAAATGTGTCCAATAAATTCAATTACTTTTGCTAAAAATGCTATGACATAAAGCAGAAGAATGTTCTTACCTTTCAGACCAGGCTACAGGTTCTAAGGACAGATGATAACGGTTTGTAGAGCAGCTAAACTGTTTTAAGAATCCTTTTAGGTATCTGAGCAAAGCTTCAAGCTGCCCCACCCTACCTTGAAAAGTCATACTCCTGATGGAGATGATGTCATGGCTTTATAGAAACAAAGCCAAGGTGCAGTCCAAGGGTAACAGCACCGCAGAAAGGAATTCTTTAATTCATTCCCCCAGGCAAGTCCTTCACTCACAGTGCCACAGCATTCCCATCTGCAAATGAGGAACAAAAAATCCTTATTATTAAGCAGATCCAGTTACTGAACACTGAACAGGGATTCACCACTGACTTGCTACATGATTCTCAGGGTAAGTCATTTAAGATTCCCTGTATTTCAGTTTCTTTATCTATAAAATGGGGAGAATGAGTCATAAAGAATCATAAAATTTTAGAGCAGGAAGGGATCGACCCCCTAAATTTATAGAGGAAGAAACTGGGACCCAGAAGTGTCCTAGATCATGCTGCAAGTTAGTGACAGACTTGGGAGAAGATCCCAGGTTCCTTGACTCACCATTATTTAAGTCTGCAAAGTGCTAAGAAATTTAAATAAGTGACACTATATGATACTAACATTCAATGACAAGTCTAGCAAGATAATGGAAGTAGCTACGTTGCTCAGCAGATAGAGCACTGGGCTTAGAGTCAGGAAGATCCGAGTTCTAATCCAGCCTCAGACACTCATTAGCAGTGTGACTCTGAGCAAATCACTTAACTTCTGTTTGCCTTGATCCACTGGAGAAGAAAATGGCAAACCACTCTATATCTTTGCAAAGAACCCCCCAAAATGAGATCATGAAAAATCTGACACAATACATGAGACCTCTGAGAGTATTACATGAAAAGAGTTTCAATAAATATTTCAAAGACTGGACATATTATAGAGGAGTAGTTTTTAAATACATAACTTATTTTTACTTAAAATGGTATTATGTTATAAGAAGGTAACTGCTGCCATAGACTATTCCTTAGCTTTGGGTACCTGCTGAGATTCAGGAAGATAAAGTCAACTAAGTCTGTATATATGGAAGAAATAAAGATACAGTCTCATACATTCTGTATCTGACCACATAAAAATACAAAACAAATATAATTACCAGCCAGATAAGCATGACTCAAATTGGACCAAGAAATCCCAGCAATTTTCCAAGGGCACTTAAGGCATCAACTAAGAATTTCAGGCTCCTACCAAAAGTTTTCCTGACTCTGACAATAGCTCTATGACCTTATCTCCTGTCTCTGATGGAGCCTCAACATCCCTTAGTCATAAAAATGACAGAAATAAAACTTGACTACCTATCTTAGAGGAGCATTGTGAGGAAAGTGCTTTGTAAACCTCTAAGCTTGACACAGTTTTTGATTATTGCTACTATAAAAATGTGAACCATCATTCTTACTATCTTTTTACACCATATACTCTACCAGAAAATGATGTCAACTTTTGATAGCAAAGGTCACTGGAAGCTCGCTGAACCTAAAAGTCTTAACTCTTACAAAACCCTATAAGAAATATACTGGGCAATTCTAACTAAGGTGAGAATGGAAGCAATATACATAAACCTGAACAACCATTCACCTCAAAAACACTTGGCTCAGGCCCTGTGCGTACCCTGTGGGAGGAGCAGAGTAAAATAAAGCCCAATTACTGGACTCAAAGAGCTACAGTGCAAGAGCAGCACAGACAGAAGCTAAACTGAGGACTGGTCTGTTTCACCCACAGCTAATTTTTGTTTTTGCCAGCTGTTAAGCTCAGATAACTTAACTGAACTTAACTGAAAGAATGGAGGCTTTCATCCATTCATTCACTCACTCATTTATTTCAGGCAAGGGACAAGAAGGAACAAGAGAAGAAGGAAGTCAAGATTGTTTAATTCAAAGTTGTTTTAAGGCAAAGGTGCTTTTGAGAGCATAAGACCAAAGAAGGGGAGGTAATATGATAGAGTGGAAATAACTTACATTCATATTTCTCATTTAGACTACATAATGGCACTACGAGATGAGTGCTACAGGTATTATTACTCCATTATACAGATGAGGAAACAGTACATGTTCATATAGCTAGCCAGAGTCAAATGCACGCTATGAATCCTGCTCTTCCCACCTTTACATCTGGCACTTAGCACCTAAATAGAGGCTTAGGAGTCAGGAAACCTGGATTCATATTCCAACTTTACATTTAGGATCAGAGATTTAGAGCTCGAAGAGACTACATCAACTAAGAAATACTTTAAGAGTTGTGTGATCTTGGGCAAGTTATTTAAGCTCTCTGATCCTTAAGATGAGAGGGATAAACTAGATGATCTCTCAGGTTTCTCTCCAGTTCTAAATCCTATGACCCTTGAGGACATACGTAAATTTTGTGTCTGCCTCAGCACCTAGAAGCATTTTACAAAAAGTAAACATTTGATAAATGTTTCTTATATTGTATTACACCGTATCCTATAACTAATAGTCTGTCATGAAAGTACAGACACTGGTTCTGGTATATATATGAGACATAACTATATTATTCCAATTTTAAATATAAGGAAACAGAGGCCCAGAGCAGTGAACAGAATTGTTCAGTTAGTAGTTGCCTTGAACTAGAACGCAGTCTCTTGGCCCCTGAGAGGATGCTTTCTACTAGACTGTGCTTCCTCTCACTTGTTCCATTGTGGTCAGAAAGGATAAACTAACCAAATGGATAGAAAACAGAGTTGTGGGCTGGGTCAGGAGGCTGGCTGACTGATCTGCCTGCCTTTTTTTATTAGCAGATCTACTGGGTCCAGCTTTCCCTCATTTCCTTTCACTTCATTAAAGGATGAACAGTGATAAAGAGAGGAGGATAATGTTCCTTTGAGATGATCCATCAGAAGAAAGGGGAGGAAGAGAATTGAGGCAGGAGATCTCCCTTTCCCAGCAGGCAATAAACCTTGAATGGATGTGGCAGATGTGAACAAAGAAGTTGGAGCAGATCCCTTCTCCTTGGCTGTGTTCCCTGCCCCCACTCCCTCTGCTGCAGTTGCGCAGCTTGACGTGCACATAGATAGAATGGCACTGGAGAACATCAATATTGCCTTTAACAAGAAAGACACCCAGGAACAAATGGATGACAAAGATGCTGAGAGACTGGGGGCTGTCTGTAGCCCTTTATTTTCATGAGAGTAGACAGTGTCTGTCTACAAGACCAGACCTCTCTGAAAGCAAACAGGCAGCACTAGCTATTGTGAGAAACAAGAGGGAAACCAGGATTTTTGGTGGAGCGTAACTGGTGAGATATTCGACAGCTCCCCTTGGCTGATGCTAGGCATGCTGGCAGACATTGGAAGTGGCACAGCAATAGTAGTGCTGGGCTAACAGGGAGCAGTGCAGTAGGACAAATACAGGCTGGGCTGGATCATAGCCTTGAAACTCATGAGCTGAGGGATTTTAACATAAAACTTATCCTCCTTAGTGTAACAGCGAGGGGCCACTGTGAAGATCAGACAACAGGCCTGTAGAAAGGGCTTCCTTGTCAGACCCCTAGCAAGCACTGTCCCCACTAGCTCCTCTCACTGCAACCTTAGCTGCTTTACTGCTCCGCAGAATGAACACTATAGGTGCGCCCAACACATGCAAAGAGGAGGATAAAACGCATTTATGTCTATTACTTTACAAATACATTTTGGGGGCTGGCCATTCCATCTGTAAGTTGAGTTCTTCTCTAAGTCTGGATTTTTACTTACTGGCTTTTTTCTGCTATATCATTTTCACCTACTTCCCAAATCTGGGGTCAAAGGGCCCAGGTTCGCGCCCTGGCTCTGCAAGTTCCTAGCTGTAGGAATCATGGGAAATTATGTAACCTCCCTGTGCCTCTGTCTGGCTTCTATAAAATGAGGGGGACTTAGATGAGATGTTACCTCAAGTCCATTCCATCTCAAAATCCTATGTCTTGTCATCTGAAGTCACCTGATTTCTCAGGGTCATAGAATCCTTACATGATAAAGAGGGGGACTACACAAAATTCTATCTCAGGTCCCTTCCAGATATATACTGAGTCAATGAGTCTGCCTTATCCTTTGCTCTTAGCAGGTAGCCTAAGGCTTCTGGCTAGATAACATTTCTTTCCCATGTCCTTTCCTTTCTATTCTTATAGGTAAAGTTTGGATCAAGTCCCTAATAAGAGTTCAAATGTGGCTCCAGACACTAGTTGTATCACCCTGGGCACTTAATCTCTGCTTTCTTCAGATTCCTCTTCTATATTGTGCACTGACCTGACCTTCCTGTCCTTTCACATAGTTTAGAGTCTGATCACAGTCCAAGTCACCTTGTTGATTCTACCTCCATAACATCTCTTGCATCTATACACTTCTTTCCACTCACACAGCACCTATCCTGTTTTAGCTTTCATTAGTTCTCACCTCAACGACTGCAATAACCTCTTAAATGGTCTCCCTGACTTCAGTCTCTAGCTACTCTTTTCCATCCTCCACACAGCTACCAAATTGATATTGCTAAAATGAAGACCTGACCATGACACCATCCTGCTCAAAAATCTTCAATGGTTCCCTACTGCCTCTAGGAAAAAACGTAAAATACTCAGTCTGATACTTAGAGCTCTACACCACAATCTGGCTCTTACTTTCATTTCCAATCTTGTGTCATATCACACTCCTTTCGTACAAAGAATATTGTTCCAGTCCAACTTGGGTGCTGCTGTTCTTCCTTTCCAACACTCCATGATCCACCTCTGTGCCTGGAATATGAGCCTCTTCATCTCCACCTTGTACAACGCCTGCTTTCCTTCAAAGTTCAACTAAGATGCTTCCTCCTTCAGGAGTCTTTCCTGATACTACAATAATTATTACTCTCTCTCTCTCTCGAAATTAATTTGTGCTACTTTATTGTATTCCTGTAAGGCAGCGACTTTTTCTTTGTATCTACAGCCCCTAGGATAATGCTTTGCACATGGTAGGCACTTAACAATGTGGAATTAAATCAAATCCTCTGCCATTTCCACACTCTCTTCTCATCAGTTTGCCTAAAATCTCAGAACCCAGGACCTCAGCTCACATCTGTCATTAAGTAAACTGACCCAGATGTCCTAACAACATCATGAAGTCTCTCTCATGTCCTCTGCTCTCCCTAGCAAATGTTCTTACTCCTGGCTCTTTCCTCTCAAACATTCCTTCACAGCCTTGCTTGGCTTCCCTATGCCAAATCACAACCTCTTTCTAATCATAAATAACAGTCAACATTTATATAGAGTTTAAAGGTTTGCAAAGTGTTTTACACATATTATCTCATCTGACCCTTACAACAACCATAGGAGGTAGATACTATTACTATCCTCATTTTATAGAAGAGGAATCTGAAGAAAGCAGAGATTAAGTGCCCAGGGTGATACAACTAGTGTCTGGAGCCACATCTGAACTCTTATTAACTCCAGATCCAATAGCTTATCTGCTATACCACCTAGTTATTATTCTAAGCTGGTCATTTTAAATATGCAATAACTGAGGGCTTAGAGCAGCTAAACAACTTGTCCAAAGTCCTTTGTGTCAGTAGTAAGAAGTAGAACTGAGATACGAAGTCAGGTCCTCTGACTCCAAATCCAATTCTCTATCTACCACAAAATAACAATAATGATAATGATAATTAATAATTAGCATTTATATAACTCTTTAAGGTTTGCAACGTGCTTCAAATGTTAGCTCATTTTATCCTCAAAACCCCTCTGGGAGTTAAGTGCTACTATGATTCCCACTTTACAGATGAGGTAACTGAGGCCAAGGGAAGTGACTTATCCACAGTCACACGACTACTAAGTGTCTAAGTTAGGATGTGAACTCAGGTTTTCCTGACTCCAAGTACAATTGTTGAAATTTCATCATCATTTTACTGTTTAAAACAATGTCAGACCAGTCAATGCAGGCCAGGTGTATCCTTTTCTGTTTCAAACCTCACTCCCTCTAGGAATCCTAACCCTCTCCAATCTCCTACCTCTCTTCCTCTGCTCCCTTTTATGTACAAATCTACATTATATTCATTCACAGGGGTCTCCACAGATTGGAGGATTCCTGGCTTAAAGTCTTATCCTTCCCAGGGGCACTTTAAAAGTAATCTACTCTTAAAGCTAAAGTAACGACACTTTTATGATGGAATGTGATAGATTCTTCAAGGTAGGGGCCACTTGTTCTCTTTCTCTAGTGCGTTTTTCCATGCTATCATCAGCCTTATCCCATAGCAGGTACTCAATGCCAACCAACTAGTTTAATAGGTTGCATTTGTACAACACTTTTAACTTTTTCCATCACACTTGTACGTATGTTGTTTCCCTTTGCCAGTGTTTATACAGTGTGTACATGTGGTGTTGTCATGCCTGCTCCTGGCTTAGACACTGACTGTTAGGCTGTGACTCTCAGAGGATGGACACTGCACCTGTAGGACTTCCTGAGGACATGGCCAGCCCAGTTCCATAGGTGTGAAGTTCCATCATTCACCCTAACCTTGGCTTTCATGATTCATACATTCAGACACACGCCAACACAGGGAATTCTCTTGCTTCTATATTGTTCCCACATGTGCACACTGACCTTTTTGAGGGCTGGTTTTTTACATGATACACCAGCTATACTAAACAGGAGATTGTTTCTCCTTAGCAAGATGAAGAAATCTAGAATGAAAGAAAGAAAAATTAGAACTGTGAACCCTCCTTCAAAGTCATCTACAAATGTCTAGATAATGAAAAGCAAGTAGGGGCCAATTTATCTTCTGCCCCACTCAGAAACTTGGAAGTTTTCTCCCACAAAACAGGAAGCCCCTTGAAAACAAGGACTATGAACACATACAACTTTTCTAAAATACTAATCAGAGAGTGTATGAGTAATAAGTACTGGCTGAATTCTTGACAATTTTAAAATTGTAACAACATGAAAAAAACCCCAGCAAGAATGCAACACACTGGTCATTGTGTTTCCTTTGGGAGCAAAGAGACTCTCAACAGTGATACTGCTAAAATTACAACCTGGAAGGAACTGTAGAAAATTCATCTAGTCAAACCCCCCTCATTTTACGCATGAGAAAACTGAGGCCCAAAGAGGGGAAGAGACTTGCTCAAGGTCTCACAACCAGTCAGTCGGTTAAGACAAGAGCCTAAGTCTCTAGATTTTTAGTTCAGTGCTCTGTCTGTTACACAACCTTGACTCTTTGTCAACAACAAATAATTAGAAGGCAGAACTAGGAGCAATTGGTAGGAACTGCAAATAGGCTAATTTAGGCTTAGTGCCAAGAAAACTTCTTTTTAAAATGATAGCTCTCCAACAGTGAAACGAGTTGCCTCAGGAGGTTGCTTCTTCTCACTGGAGGTCTTCAAGCAAAGGACCACTTGTCCAATGTGCTGGAACAGATTCTTTTTCAACTATCAGAAGGACTAGATTACTGTCAAGTTCCCTTCCAATTCTAAAATTCTGATTCTATAAACAAGCTTAAAACTGAAGAAACACCAAAGTGTAACAAGTGTTTTTTAGAATAGATGTTTCAGTATAAAGATAAAATTTTAAAAAAAGAAAAAAAAATTATTCAGGGAATGTTATATACCAAAGAAAATACTAGGGTATTAAATTCTATGATATTTCGAATTTTCTTCTAATCTTGGTTAAAATACTCACATTTAAATCAGTATGTATTTCTGCCTACTTCACATACACCACAGCCAAAACATTTCATCACATATTGGCTAACCTCTTAGCAAGAAGCCTCTTCAAGCTTAGCTAGGCTAGCTCTCAGAAGACAGATACCCACAATCTAAGCTAAGCCACACATGAAGCTCTTCCTGTTTAGTAAGATGGACTAGAGCCTGTACTCTACTGGTAGTGCATTTGAAAACCAGGATCAGGTCTATCCACATATTTTCTATTCTAAATATTAACATTTGGATGTCTATAATTCCTCAACTAACTTGTGAATATGAGATAGCTACATTCAGAAAGCATAAAAGAAACAAATGTGTTAAGAAGAGCTTTTACAAGAATTTAATATAGATTACTTGTTTAGACGTTAACACTAAATTGTTCTGAGCCCAATTAGAATTACATTATACAAAACCAGAAATATTATATCCTTAAAATAAATAATCACTGATTATTAAAAGGGAAGGGAAGGGACATGAAAGGACCTATTGGGAATATGGTAATAAAATATCGGAACTTTAAAGAAAAAGCTAAGGAAAGATCTTCAAATTCAAGACCACATTCCAGATTCATTATCAAAGAATATGTATAGTCTAGTATAATAATATAAGCTTTGTACATAGTAAGTGATCAATAAATGTGACTGAATGAATAAACTAAGATTGGAAATAGAAAACAATAAACTAAAAAGCTGCATGAGGTATTTGAAACCCTGAGCCCCATCTTCCCTCATAACAAAGCTCCACTCTAGATATGTTTTTCTCTTGGAGATGGATATATATATATATATGTATGTATGTATATATGCATGTATGTATTCAGATGAAATGGCATCATGGCTACAAACCCATAGGATCCATAGGGGAAAATGAAAGAAAGAGACACAGCCCAGGTCCCTGACATCGGAAAGCTCCCATTTTCCTTGGCCAGAACTGAAGGATAGGAAAGAGGAGAAGGTAGGCAAAAGAAAAAGACAGAACACACTTGAAAGAAATGTTAAGTGCACAAAGTAAAAGACATGTCCTAGACAGCTCCTGAATTGTGCAAGCAGGGTACTCCTCAGTGCTGTAGTACAGGTAATCAACTTCTGTTTGGTGCCCAAAATAAAGAGGACTATACACTTCTATTTGGTACAGGCCCTAATGACAGAAAGAGAGAGAGAACAGACATATCTACAAAAACAACAGAATGTTATTTTCCATGGAGATTTGAAATTGGGTGTCCTGTGATAATCTATTTCCAAAGTGAATATGAAACACATTTAACAAAGAAATCTAGTTTTCCCAGTGCCAATCAGACAGAGATATTTAAAGGAGGTTAAAGCAAGTTTGAATTATCTTAATAACACACCTGGTTCCAAGCAAGGTTCCCAACTCACTATCAAGATCACACGTTCATCCTAAACCAATGGCCTTGGTTACCCTCTCAGCAAATTAGCACTTATCAGGAATGGTATAATGTTAGGACATTTGTCCCTAATACTGATCCTACAATTACAACATTTCAAACGCTGAAGTCAACTTATTATCCCTATGTTTCAACCTCTCACCCCACATAAGAAGAACCCTTTCTATCACATCCCTTACAGGAAGAAAGAGGAAGTATTATTTAGTCTCTGCTCCAAAGTTTATAGTGATAAGAAGTTTACATCCCTGTAAGACAGTTACGTTGTGGGTCAGCTAGAATTATTAGGGTATTTTTCCTTATATTAAGCTAAATAGTGCCTTCCAACTATTTATGTTCACTGATTCTAGTTATGCCCTCTAAGGCCTCACTGAACAAACCTGCTCCCCCTTCCCCATGACACCCTTTTAGAAATTTGAGGACAAGAATCATGTCCCTTCCCTAATCATTTCTCCCTGTTTCCTGCCAACAGGATCTTCTTTTCTTTAGGGTTAAACATGTTCCTTCAATTTATCTTCATATGGCATGATTTCACCCCTTTGCCATGCTCTAAATATGCCCTGGACAGCTAGGTGGTGCAGTGGATAGAGCATCAGTGCAGGAATCAGGAGGACCTGAGTTCAAATCTCACCTCAGACACTTGACACTCACTAGCTGTGTGACCGTGGGCAAGTCACTTAAGCCCGATTACCGCATCCTGGGTCATCTCTAGTCATCCTGATGAATATCTGGTCACTGGATTCAGATGGCTCTGGAGGAGAAATGAGGCTGGTGACCTGCACAGCCCTCCCTCAATCGAAAACCAAAGTCAAGTGCAAGTCATGTCATTATTTCCCTGATGGCATGGTCTTCTTTAGCAATGAAGGACAAACACATAAGTCTGCTCTAATCCATCAATTTCCAGCTCCCTTGATCCACTAAGGCACATTATAAGACTCAGCTAATAGCTAGGAAAGAATCTGATACAAAGGAAGCAATCAGTATTCATTGATTGACCAATGAAAAACTTCTCAATCAGAACTGTACAAAAGTAGAATGGGTTCCCCTCTCATTAGAGGTCTTTAAGCAGAGGATGGATGATCACTTGTTAGGGGGAACATCCTCAGGCTCCCTTCCAGGTCAGATCACAAAAAAAAAAAAAATTCTCTTAAGGTGAGAAGCTATCACTCTTTGCATAAGTACATAATGATTAAACAACTGTAATAGGTACATGGGCCACAAGGACTGATTCCTTCAATAAATACATCCTCCTGAACCAAGCTTGCAAGTATGGATCAGAAAAAGTAGCTCTATTTATACCTGCTCTTTGCAAGTATGGATCAGAAAAAGTAGCTCTATTTATACCTGCTCTTTGCCCTCAGATTTCACTAAAAATCAAGAATTTTCCCCTAAAGTTAATTTAAAGGTTTTGATTATGGAAAAACAGTTCTGCACAGTCATTATTTAGCACTCCTAAAGAACTCTCAAATATTGGTCAAATGTTGCAATAGCTCTTAGCCAACTAAATCACATAATGATAAACCCTATCACATTACAAGCTATAGGAGAGAGTTATCAAATACTCAGTCTTCTGAGGTGGCCCATAATATTCCTGTCTGCAGCCAGAACCAGATTAAAATATAATTTGGAAATATTTAATAAAATAAAAATACAATAGAACACAGACAATACTAATATGTGGTTTTCATAATCAATATGCAGTCTGCAGGGATCCTTATGTAAGGTTTAGTCCTCCCCCACCCCCACTTTCTATTTGAGTTTGACACCACTGCTATAGGGGAGTTCAAAGAAGTATGAGACAATTACTGTCCTAAAGGCACTCATTTGAGAAAATAGACATAACTACCAGTTCAAGATTACATGAGTTTAAATATCTATTGAACAGGGTTGGATAGACAATACAGGTTAACAGTAAATAATAGTGAATATTTACATAGTATTTAAAGACTTTGGAGTTCAAAAAGAGCTCTACATATCTTATTTGATCCTCAACAACCCTATGAGGTAGCTATAATAACAAAAATAATGATAAAAGCAAGCATTTATATAGAGTTTTAAGCTCCACAAGGGTTTTACATATAGGCCCGTGAAGTCGGCCCTATTAATATCCCCATTTTACAGATGAGGAAACTGAGACTGAGAGAAGCTAAGTGACTTGCCCAGAGTCATACAATTAGTAAGTATCTAAGGAAGGATCTGAACCTTTCTTAGATATGATAAGTGTTATGAGTCACTGAACTGGGTGATCAAGGAAGGTTTTATGAAGGAAATGGTATACAAGTGGCTCACTATCATCTCTGTTTCCTATTCAAAACCTTTCATAGCCTGACTCGCCCCTATGTTCCTAGTCTTCTTACACTTTCCACTGTACTTCCCTTTCCCCCTCCCTACTCCCCACCTCAACACATCCTCTAGGATGCTGGTCTTATTGTTCCCCACATAAGACTTGACTGGATATTTTCAGTGGCCATCCCCTATGCCTTCTGGCTTCTCTAGCTTCCTTTAAGTCCCAGCTAAAATTCTACCTTCTACAGTAAGTCTTTCCTGGTCCCTTTTTAAAAATATCATTTTTAAAAATGTATTTATTTATTTTTAGTTTTCAACATTCATTTCCACAAGATTTTGAGTTCCAAATTTTCTCCCCATCTCTCCCCTTCCCCTACCTCAAGAAACTGTGCATTCTGATTACCCTTTCCCCAATCTGCTCTCCCTTCTATCACACCCATCCTTTCCCTTGTCCCTATCATCTCTCTTTTCTTGCAGGGAAAGACAGATTTCTATACCCCATTACCATGTATTTCTTACTTTCTAGATGTATACAAAAACAATTCTCAACATTCATTCCTAAAACTCTGAGTTCCAACTTCCTCTCTCTTCCTCCCTCCTGACCCATCCCCACTGAGAAGGCAAGCAATTCAATATAGGCTATATATGTGTAGTTAGGCAAAAGACTTCCACAACAGTCATGTTCTAAAAGAGTAACCATATTTCCCTCCATCCTATCCTTGCCCCCCCCATTTATTCTATTCTCTCTTATGACCCTGTCCCTGCCCAAAAGTGATTACTCCCTCCTCCCATTTATCCTCCCATCATCTCAGCCACACCCCACTTCTCCCCTTCTCTCCTACTTTCCTGTAGTGTAAGATAGATTTTTATACCAAATTGAATGTGCATGTTATTCCCTCCTTAAGCCAAATGTGATGTGAGTAAGCTTCACTTTTTCCCTCTCACCTCCTCCCTTTTCCCCTCTATTGAAAAAGTCTTTTCTTACCCCTTCTATGAGACATAATTTGCCCCATCCCGTTTCTCCCTTTCTCTTCCCAATATATACCTCTCTCATCCCTTAATTTTATTTTTTTAAGATATCATCCTTTCCTATTCAACTCACTCTGTGCTCTCTATGTGCATATAATCCTTCCAACAACCCAAATATTGAGAAGTCTCAAAAGTTACATATATTATCTTTCCATGTAGGAATGTAAACAGTTCAACTTTAGTAAGTTCCTTATGATTTCTCTTTCCTGTTTATCTTTCCATCCTTCTCTTGAATCCTGTGTTTGAAAGTCAAGTTTCCTTGGCGGAGGAGTTCATGGACCCTGGATTAAGAACCACTGAAGTAGATAATCTCTAAAACTTCTTCTAGCTTTAACATACTAGAATTATAAAAGCTCCTTGGAAGATATGGTAAAAGAATCATGCACTATTCACCTCTCAGGTACAATCAAGGGTCTATTTATTGCCTGAAGAGTCCTTTCAGACTGGGATGCATGTCTCCTGTGGGACTATTCCTCTATTTTCGAATTAGGTGTGAAGCTTCCTGGGGCTTCAACCAGAGAGAAAATGAAGCAGCTAAATTCTCAGTAAAGGTTTCCCTCCTAGAAAAAGTCCTTTGAGTTGATCTAATGAGGACTGAAGTGGCTGACCTTTAGAATCAATCAATTGCACTAAAATAGAGGATTTCGTTGTTGAGAAGTCTAGTTTCATTGACATTGATGATTTTTTGGTTTGTTAATTTTGGGAGAGTGAAGATACAGTAAGATATAATAAATTTCTAAGCAATTCCAAACCACTTAGGCAAAGGAGCAGTAAAATTTGTTCTCAATCAACAGCATCTACTGAGCACGTACTATGTGTAAAAGCACTTGTCAATAAGCACTATGGGTTATTATACAAGGAAATGTAATTCCTTGCCCTTCAGGAATTAACAGTCTAGTCCAAAAGAAAAGCCATATATACCATAAAAATCCAACTCACAATAAGGAAATGAGTAGTACAGACAATAAGGGCTATAGGGAGCAGGGAGACATGGGGGAAGGGAGGGTGATTATGAAAGGTTTTCATGAAGGAGGGCCAGTCTGAATTGCGTTTAGAAGGACAGTTAGGATTCAACAGGTGGAGAGGAGCTCTATAATGGCAGCAGCCATGTCAGTACCCAAGGCCTAGCAGAATGAACTGCACGATAAATAAATGAATGAATAATTTCCAAGAGAAGAATGGTATTGTGCACAAGGAAAGCACAAAACAAATTCAGTAGATAGGATTTGTATAGAAGACACAAAGCTAATGAGCCTTGAATACCAAGCTAAGGAGTACAGATTTTGTTCCATAAAGAATAGGGAGTGACTGGAGATTTGGAGGCAAAGAAGTAATATAAGGAAAGTAGTACTTAGGAAAGATTAATCTATTAGCATGAAGGATGAAAACCAGGAGGGAGCAAAGTCTGAAACTGGCTATCACACTGGAGTGGGAGAATTGAATAGGTACCCATGAAATATCAAATGACAAAATCCTTTTATGGGAAAAATTCTTTACCTCATAGGCCATATGGGCACCATTCCTCAGGGACATATCCTGGATTTGTCAGAATAACTGGTCTCTAACATAAACTCCATCTTACACATACTGCCAGATCAATATTTCAAATGCACTTACTTGATCACGTTACTCTCTAGTTCAAAAATCTTTAATGGCTCTCTAATGCCTGGAAAGTAAGATGTAAACTAAATGAGCCTGGCATCAAACTCTCACATTTTGGTTGCCAATGGTCTTCCCAATCAATCTCATACTCTTCCCCTTCCCATACTAATTTTCCAGTTATTCATAGTAATCATTAATTAGTAATCAACAATCATTTGTTACACTAAATACCTACTATGTACCAAGAATTGTGCTACAATACAAAAACAACAAGAACAAAAAATAATCCCTGATCTCAAGGAGCTTACATTCTATCAAGGAGACAACCGGTATATAAATACAAGTACACAAAAAATAAATATATATACAATAAATTAAAAATCAATACAAATTAGGGAGGACACCAGAAATTGGGAAGGGAGACTGTGAAAGGCTTTACATAGAAGGCTGTACTTAATCTAAGACTTGAAGGAAAGAAGGGGATCTATGAAACAAAAGTGAGGAGACAATTAATTTCAGACATGAAGGACATTCAAAATGGCTGCCTGCTGATTGTTCCCTGTATACATTATATATCCCATTTCTATGACCCTGGATATTTTATTCACATGGATCCCCTCTGATATCTTTACTTATTAAAATTCTTCCCATTATTCAGTTCAATTCAAATATTTATTAAGTGCCTATTATGTGCAAGTGCCTACTATAGATAAAATGATAAAAATCAGTGACCATTGTACAATCAGACAACAGCCTGATAAAGAGTTTATAATCCAATGGAGAGATACAATAGATACACAAATAAATAAAGAATAATTTCAAGAGGAAGAGAGTCCTAAAAACTCAGGAAAAGCCCACAGGATGTGGCATCTAAGCTGCGCTTTAAAGAGAGGTAGGCATGCTACAAGATGGAAGTGAGGAGAGGGCACATTCTAGACCTGGGAAATCACTTGTGCACAGAGATAGAAGATGGGAATACTGTAGGTGGGGAACAGTTAGCAGGCCAGTTTGATTAGAACACAGTAAATAAAAGGGAATAATATGAAATAATGCCACAAATATAGAAGGATGGGCTTTAAAAACTAAAACTTAATATGTTACATTTTATCCCACAGGAAAAAAAAGGAAGCTACAGAAGATTTTTGTGTAGGGGAAGAGAAGTCACAGTTAGATCTGTATTTGGCAGGTATGTGGAGAATGGATTGGAGTAGATGGAAAGGCAGGGAGGAGGCAAAGGAGATCACTAAGGAAGTTATTGCAATAGTCCAGGTGAGAATTAAAGAAGACTTGAACTAGAGTAGAGGTATGAGTAATAAGAAAGAGATGGATGCAAGAGATTTTTGTGGAAGTAGTATCAATATGACTTGGTAAATGACTGGCTATGGTAGTGAAATGGTAGGTAATCACATAAAATTCCAAGGTTATAAATGCAGATCAATGAAAGCATGGTGGTAGATGATGACAGAGTACAGGCAACAACTCAACTGAACTTCCCCTCCAAACAACTTTAAAATAATGCCTCAAATCAAATTCTGGAGCTGCAGAGCCAAGAAAAGGTTGGGTTAAAATATTCTTCAAGTGAGGAAGAGCCAAGATGGCAGGGTAGAAGGAGGGACCTTCTAGAGCTTTCCCCACAAACCCTCAAAAAAACTGTAAAAAACAACTCTAAACAAATTCTAGAGCAGCAGAAGCCAAAAAATAATAGATTGAAGCAAATGTCCAGCCCAAGTCAATCTGGAAGGTTGACAGCAAAGGTCTATCACACCTGGCTGGGAATGTAGTGCAGTTTGGGTGGCTGAAGTAGGTCTTGGGAGACTGAACTGCGAGAAGTTGCTGCGGTTTCCAGACTTCTCAACCCACAAATGCCAAAGAAAGCTTTGAAGGTCAGCAGGAAGGGGTCTCTCACCTGGCTGACAGGAGAGCAGAGTTCAGCCGAAGACCTGATCCCAGTCCTAGTTCCAGGGTGACAGCAGCCACTGCTGTAGTAGAGGCTGCTTCTGGAGAACTCCACTTAACAAAGAGCTCAAAAGTCAAGTAACTGGCTGGGAAAATGAGCAAACGGGGATAAAGAAACAGACCACAGATTCTTACTTTCTTGATGAAGAGCTATTTTCCTGCATCACTGGTGACAAGGATGATCAAAACCTACAACCAGAAGAAGATAATAAAGCCAAAGTACCGGCATCCAAAACGTCTAAGAAAAACATGAATTGGTCTCAGGCCATGGAAGAGCACAAAAAGGATTTTAAAAATCAATTAAGAGAAGCAGAGGAAAAATTTTGGAGAGAAGTGAGAGTGATGCAAGAAAATCATGGAAAATGAGTCAAAAGCTTGCTAAAGGAAACCCCCCAAAATGCTGAAGAAAATAACACTTTTAAAATTAGACTAATTCAAATGGCAAAAGAAGTACAAAAAGCCAATAAGAAGAAGACTGCTTTAAAAAGTAGAATTAGCCAAATGGAAAAAGAGGTCCAAAAGCTCACTGAAGAAAATAATTCCTTCAAAATTAGAATGGAAAAAATGAAAGCTAATAACTTTATGAGAAATCAAGAAATTATAAAACAAAACCAGAAGAATGAAGAAACAGAAGACAATGTGTCTTACTGGAAAAACAACTGATCTGGAAAATGGATCCAGGAGAGATAATTTAAAAACTACCTGAAAGCCATAATCAAAAAAGGGGCCTAGACATTATATTTCAGGAAATTATCAAGGAAAACTGCCCTGATATTCTAGAACCAGAGGGAAAAATAGAAATGGAAAGAATCCACCGATCACTTCCTGAAAGAGATTCCAAAAGGAAAACTCCTAGGAGATCAAGGAGAAAATATTACAAGCAGCCTGAAAGAAACAATTCAAATATTGTGGAAACACAATCAGGTTAACACAAGATTTAGCAGCTTTTACACTAAGGGATCAAAGGGCTTGGAATATATTCCAGAGATCAAAGGAGGTAAGATTAAAATCAAGAATCACCTACCCAGCAAAACTGAGTATAACACTTCAGGGGAAAACAAATGGAACTTCAATGAAATAGAGGACTTCTAAGTATTCGTGTTGAAAAGATCAGAGCTGAATAGAAAATAAGAGAAGCATGAACAGGTGAATAGGAAAGAGAAACCATAAGGGACTTATTAAAGTTGAACTGTTTACATTCCTACATGAAAAGATGGCATGTGTAACTTATGAGACCTTTCTCAGTATTAGGATAGCTGGAGGGAATGTGTGTGTATATGTGTGTGTGTGTGTGTGTGTGTGTGTGTGTGTGTGTGTGTACGGAGAGAGAGAGACAGAGAAAGAGAGACAGAGGGCACAGGGTGAGCCGAATATGAAGGGATGATAACTAAAAAAAGAAAATTGGTTGTTGAGAAGAATGTACTAGGAGAAAGAGAAAGGCAAAGGTAAAACGTAGTAAATCATCTCACATAGAAGAGGCAAGAAAGAGTTTTTACAATGGAGGGGAAGAAAGGGAAGATGAGAGGGAATAAGTGAGCCTTCCTTTCACTGGATTTGGCTTCAGGAGGGAAAAACACCACACTCAACTGGGTATGGAAGTTTATCTTACAGGAAATCAGTGGGGAAGGGGATAAGAAAGGGGGGATAATAGAAGGAATGGCATCTTGGGGAAAGGGGTAATCTGAAGCAAACACTTTGGTAGAGGAACAAGTCAAAGGAGAGAACAGAATAAATGGAGGACTGAACAGAATAGAGGGAAATATAGTCAGTCTTCCATAATAGTTTAACATGACTATTATGGAAGTGTTTTGCATGACTGCATATGTATAACCTATATTGAATTGCTTACCTTCTCAGTGAAGGTGGAAGGGGAGGGAGAAAAGGAGAGAATGTGGAACTCACAGCTTTAAAAATGAATGGTACAAGATGTCGGAGTAGAAAGAACTCACAGCCCATAAATTTTCTGTAGAAAGAACTCCCCACAAATTCTGGAGCAGTGAAAGCCACGCAGCAACGGAGCGGAGATTTCTGTTCCAGAGAGCCCTGAAAAACCGGCACCAAAGGTCCATCGTGCACCAGACAGTGGAGCCCAGCCCTGCCCACACGGCCCCGAGAGGAGCAGATCCGAGCAGGCTTCAGGGACGGAATCTCCGGCGGCTGTGAAGGTCCTTCCACCCACAGGCACTACAGGTCAGTGAGAGAGACTTCTGGACTGGCCGAGAGGGGAGCGGGGTGTCTCCATAACCCAGGTCCCCCAGGGAGGCAGTGGCGGAGACAGGGACAGCAGCAGATCCAGGCTCCCCAAGCAGGCAGGAGCTCCGCTCCATTACTGAAGATCTCTGCATAAACCCCCTGAGGGAACTGAGTCTGGGAGGCGGCTCTGCCCCCACCTGAGCACCAGAACTTAAGCTCACATTGAATAGCAGCTACGCCTGTGGTGGAAAGCCCTGAGGCTGGGGAGCAGCATTTGAATCTCAGACCCCAAGCACTAGCTGGGAGGATCTAGACGGGGATGGACAGGAATCTCAGAAGTCAAGTAACTGGCTGGGAAAATGCCCAGAAAAGGGAAAAAAAATAAGACCATAGAAGGCTACTTTCTTGGTGAACAGATGTTTCCCCCTTTCATTTCTGATGAGGAGGAACAATGTTTACCATCAGGGAAAGACACAGAAGTCAGGGCCTCTGTACCCCAAACTCCTGAAATAGATATCCAATGGGCTCAGGCCATGGAAGAGCTCAGAAACGATTTTGAAAAGCAAGTTAGACACGTGGAGGAAAAACTGGGAAGAGAAATGAGAGAGATGCAAGAAAAGCATGAAAAACAGGTCAATACCTTGCTAAAGGAGACCCAAAAAAATGCTGAAGAAAATAACACCTTGAAAAATAGGCTCACTCAATTGGCAAAAGAGGTTCAAAAAGCCAATGAGGAGAAGAATGCTTTCAAAAGCAGAATTAGCCAAATGGAAAAAGAGGTTCAAAAGCTCACTGAAGAGAATAGTTCTCTCAAAATTAGAATGGAACAGATGGAGTCTAATGACTTTACGAGAAACCAAGAAATCACCAAACAAAACCAAAAGAATGAAAAAATGGAAGAGAATGTGAAATATCTCATAGGAAAAACAACTGACCTGGAAAATAGATCCAGGAGAGACAATTTAAAAATTATGGCACTACCTGAAAGTCATGATCAAAAAAAGAACTTAGACATCATCTTCCATGAAATTATCAAGGAAAACTGCCCTGACATTCTAGAACCAGAGGGCAAAATAAGTATTGAAAGAATCCATCGATCACCACCTGAAAGAGATCCAAAAAGAGAAACTCCTAGGAACATTGTGGCCAAATTCCAGAACTCCCAGCTCAAGGAGAAAATCTTGCAAGCAGCTAGAAAGAAACAATTCCAGTACTGTGGAAATACAATCAGGATAACTCAAGATCTAGCAGCTTCTACATTAAGGGATCGAAGGGCGTGGAATAGGATATTCCAGAAGGCAAAGGAACTAGGACTCAAACCAAGAATCACCTACCCAGCTAAACTGAGTATAATACTTCAGGGGAAAATATGGTCTTTCAATGAAACAGAGGACTTTCAATCATTCTTGACGAAAAGACCAGAGCTGAAAAGAAAATCTGACTTCCAAACACAAGAATGAGAAGAAGCATGAAAAAGTAAACAGCAAAGAGAAGTCTTAAGGGACTTACCAGAAGTGAACTGTTTACATTCCTACCTGGAAAGACAATATTTGTAACTCTTAAAACTTTTCAGTATCTGGGTAGTTGGTGGGACCACACACACACATACACACACACACGCGCGCGCGCGCACACACACATGTACACACGTGCACGCACACACATACAGAGACAGAGAGCACAGAGTGAATCGAATAGGATGGGACCATATCTTAAAAGAAATTAAGGTAAAAGGTGAGAGAGAAATGTAGTGGGAGGAGAGAGGGTGAAATGGAATGGGGTAAATTATATCTCATTCAAGAGGGAAGCAGGAGACTTTTTAGTAGAGGAAAAAAGAGGAGAGCTGAGAAAAAAACAAGAAGTTTACTCTCATCACATTCGACTAAAGGAAGGAATAAAATGCACACTCATTTTGGTATGAAAACCTATCTGACAGTACAGGAAAGTGGGGGAGAAGAAGATAAGCAGGGTGGGGAGGATGATGGAAGGGAGGGCAATGGGAGGAGGGAAAAATTTGAAGTCAACACTCTTGGGGAGGGATAGGATCAAAAGACAGAATAGAAACAATGGGGGGCAGGATAGGATGGAGGGAAATATAGTTAGTCTTACACAACATGACTATTATGGAAGTCATTTGCAAAACTACACAGATATGGCCTATATTGAATTGCCTGCCTTCCCAAAGGGAATGAGTGGGGAGGGAGGGATGGGGAGAATTTGGAACTCAAAGTTTTAGGAACAACTGTTTAGTATTGTTCTTGCTACTAGGAAATAAGAAATACCATTAATGGGGAATAGAAAGTCATCTGGCCCTACAGGACAAAGAGAAGATGGGGACAAGAGAAGGGAGGGATGATAGAAGAGAGGGCAGATTGGTGATAGGGGAAATTAGAATGCTCGGTGTATTAGGCTGGGGGGAGGGGATAAAAGGGGAGGAAATCTGGAACCCAAAATTTTGTGAAAATGAATGTAAAAAGTTAAATAAATAAATTTATATTTAAAAAATAAAATAAAATAAAAATAAATGCTAAAAAATTGTTTTTACATGCAACTAGGAAATAAGATATATAGGCAATGGGGTATAGAAATCTATCTTACCCTATAGGAAAATAGAAGGGAAGAGGATAAGGGTGGGGCGTGGGGGGTGATAGAAGGTAGGGCACATTGGAGGAAAAGAATAATCAGAAAACATGATATATTGGGGTGGGGGGAGGGGGGAGATGGAGAGAAAATTTGAAATTCAAAATTTTGTGGAAGTGAATGTTAAAAATGAAAATAAAAAGGGACTAATGAAAAGAAATGCCTGGGAAGGTGGCCTAGCGCTACCAGACCTCAAATTATATTTATAAAGCAGCAATTATCAAAATCACTTGGTATTGGCTAAGAAATAGAGGGGTAGACAAATGGAATAGACTTGGCACTCAAGACACAGTAGGCAAGGAATACAGCAACCTCCTGTTTGATAAACCCAAAGACCCCAGCTTCTGGGATAAGAACTCACTGTTTGACAAAAAGTGCTGGGAAAACTGGTTAACAGTGTGGGGGAAATTAGGTATAGAACCATGCCTGATACCGTACACAAGAGTAAAGTCCAAAGGGGTACATGATCTAGGTATAAAGATTGATACCATGAATAAACTGGAGGAGCAAGGAATAGTGTATTTATCAGATTTATGGAGAGGGGAAGAATTTTTCACTAAAGAAGCGATAGAAAGCATTATGAAATGCAAGATGGATAATTTTGATTACATTAAACTGAAAAGTTGATGCACAACCAAACCCAATGCAACCAAAATTCAGAGGGATGTAGTAAATTGGGAAAAAAATTTTACGGCTAAGCTCGGGGATAAAAGCCTCATTTCTAGAATATATAGAAAAGTGACTCAAATGTACAACCATACAAGTCATTCCCCAATTGATAAACGGTCAAAGGATATGAACAGGCAATTTTCACAGGAAGAAATTAAAGATATCTATAATCATATGAAAAAGTGTTTTTAATCACTACTGATTAGAGAGATGCAAATCAAAACAACTCTGAGGTACCACATCACACCTATCAGACTGGCAAGTATGACAGAACAAGAAAATGATAAATGCTGGAGAGGATGTGGGAGAGCTGGAACACTAATTCATTGCTGGTGGGGCTGTGAGCTCATCCAACCATTCTGGAGAACGGTTTGGAACTATGCCCAAAGGGCTACAAAAATGTGCATACCCTTTGACCCAGTAATACCACTTCTAGGACTGTATCCCCAAGAGATCATAAAAATGGGAAAGGTTCCCACATATACAAAAATATTTATAACAGCACTCTTTGTGGTAGCCAAGAACTGGAAATCAAGGGGATGCCCATCAACTGGAGAATGGCTGAATAAATTATGGTATATGAATGTAATGGAGTAGTATTGCACCATAAGAAATGATGAACAAGAAGACTTCAGGGAGGCCTGGAAGGACTTATATGATCTGATGCTGAGTGAAAGGAGAGAACCAGGAGAACATTGTGCACAGCAACGACCACAGCGTGCGAGAGTTTTTTCTGGTAGACTTGGAACTTCGTAATAATGCAAGAACTTACTAAAAAAAAAAAAAAAAAATCCCAATGGTAGTATTCTAACATAAAATGTCTTCCACACTCAGAGAAAGAAATATGGAAGTCATTCACAAAATGTAGCAGATCATGTTTGTATATGTGTAGGTTTTAGTGTATTATATTTTGATTTGTTATATGATTTCTTCCATTTATTTTAGTTTGACTACATAACATGACTATTGTGAAAATGTACTCAATAGGAAAGTATTTGTAGAACCTATACAGAATTGTATGCTGTTGCGGGGAGGGAGGGGCGTAGTAGGGGAAAGGGGAGGGGCAGGGCGGGATAAAATCTTAATTTTAAGGAAGTGATTGTAGAACACCAAAAAAATAAAAATAAATGAATTTTAAAAAATGAAAATAAATAAATTAAAAAACAAAAACAAAAAGATATTTTTCCAGCCCAAGATAACTTAGGAACTTGGTAGGAGAGGTCTGTGACACCAGGGTAGAAGTTGACTTAGAGAACAGTAAACACAGCAGTAACATCAGCAACAGGCCTTGTAGGTGTTTACATTCCTACATGAAAAGATGGCATGAGTAACTTATGAGACCTTTCTCAGTATTAGGATAGTTGGAGGGAATATGTGTGTGTGTGTGTGTATGTGTGTGTGTGTATGTGTGTGTGTGTGTGTACGTAGAGAGGGAGGGAGAGACAGAGGGCACAGGGTGCAGCAGTAGCAGTAGCTTAGGGAGCTCTCAATCTAGAGACTGTAAGGGGATCAGACAATTGACCAGAAGGAGATTACATGGACCATTTGCTGACATTGGGTGTAGAACCTTGTTGTGTTGCCTATACTTAGTTCTAGGTCTCAATTCCAAGGTAACAAGGAATACTAATACTTGTAGCTGCAGGGGAGCAGAGGCACTGGAGATGGTTTCAGGATGGAGAAGAGTACTTGTAGTCATTCACTAGGGAGTAAGGGCTCAGTTCCAAGGTAGAAAGGATCACTAGCACTTGCAGCTGCAGGGGAACAAGGTCCTTTCTTGGGTAAAGACCAGAGCATACGTCAAAAGAGCAGTGATCACATGTCTTCTTGGATCAATATCTCAGACGCACGAAAAATTTACAGACTCCCAGAACCAGGTCTGAAAATAGCAGCACAAAGTACCTGAACTATAGGACAGTATCTCCTCAACCCCAAGAACAAAGCTCACCTTTAACATAAAGCTAAAGAAAGGGCAGCTATGGTACAGTCGAAAGAGTGCCAGGTCTGAGGTCAGGGAGACTAATCTTTTCAGTTCGAATCTGGCCTCAGATACTTATTACCTGTGTGACCCTGCGCTAGTCACTTAATCCTGTTTATCTCAGTTTCCTCAGTTTTGTAAAATGAGTTGGAGAAGGAAATGGCAAACCACTCTAGTATCTTTGCCAGCAAAACTCCAACTATGGTCATGAAGAGTCAAACATGACTGAAAACAACTGAACAAAAAGTAAAGAAATAGGATGGGGAAATAAGCAAAAAACAAAAAAAAAAGAACCTGACCATAAAAAACTATTATGTGACAGGGAAGATCAAGACACACATCCAAAAGAAGATATCAATGTCACAAAAAGAGAGTCAGCAGTTTTGTAAAAGAGGCCAAAAAAAAAAAAAAATACTGAATAAAATAAGACCTTAAAAAAACCCCAAAACAGAAGAGGCCAAATTGGTAAAAGAGGCGCAAAAATTCACTGAAGAAAAGAACTCCTTAAAAAGCAAAACTGGTCAAATGGAAGAAAGGTACAAAAGCCCACTAAAGAAAATAATTCCTTATAATTAGAATAGGGCAAGTGAAGCTAATGACTCCATGAGACATGAAGAAACAATAAAGCAAAGTCAAAAGCATGAAAACAAAATAGAAGAAAATGTGAAACATCTTATTAGAAATACAAATGACCTGGAAAATAAAATGGGGAGATATAATTTAAGAATTATTAGACTACCTGAAAGCCATGATCAAAAAAAGAGCTTAGACATTACATTTCAAGAAATTATTGGGGGGGGTGGAGTCAAGATGGCGGAGTAGAAGGATGCACGTTTACGAGGTCCAACCCACAGCCCACAGAATTAATGTAAAAAGAGACCCCCATAACTTCTGGACCACTGAAAGGGGTACAGAAACGGAGTGGAAGAGATTTCCGTGCCAGAGAGCCCTGGAGACCCATCCCCAGGGTCCGTCGCGCCCTGGAAAGCGAACCCCACCCCAGCACTGCCCTGGCCGTGGCCCCAGAGAAGCTGGCCCGAGTAGGCTTCAGGGACGGAAGCTCCAGCAGCCGGGAAAGTCCCTCCGCCCACAGAAGCTACAGGTCAGTGAGAGAGACGGCTGGCTGGCTGAGGGGAGTGGGGTGTCTCTGTGACTCGGGCCCCGTTGGGAGGAAGCGGCGGAGGCAGAGGTGTGGGCGGCAGCGGAGGCAGCAGCTGCGGCAGCGGCCCGGCACTCCCCCAGCAGCAGGCAGGATCTTCATTACTGAAAGTCTCTGCATAAACAACCTGAGGGAGCTGAGCCTGGGAGACAGCCCTGCCCCACCCTGCTCCACTACTGAAGGCCTCTGCATAAAGCCCCTGAGGGAACTGAGGCTGGGAGGCGGCGGCGTGGAAAGCACATTTGAATTTCACCCCAAGCACTAGCTGGGCAGATCTAGGCGGGGGTGGACAGGAATCTCAGAAGTCAAGTAACTGGCTGGGAAAATGCCTAGAAAAGGGAAGAAAAATAAGACTATAGAGAGTTTTTTCCAACAAATGCAAATGATCCCGACATTCAGATCTGATGACGAGGACATATTCTTGCCATCAGGGAAAGACGTGGAGGGTGGGGCCTCAGTACCTCAGACACCCCAGGGGGATGTCAGGTGGGCTCAGGCCTTGGAAGAGCTCAAAAAGTATTTTGAAAAGCAAGTTAGACAGGTGGAGGAAAAACTGGGAAGAGAAATGACAGAGATGCAAGAAAAGTATGAAAAACGGGTCAATACCTTGCTAAAGGAGACCCAAAAAAATGTTGAAGAAAATAACACCTTGAAAAATAGGCTCACTCAATTGGCAAAAGAGGTTCAAAAAGCCAATGAGGAGAAGAATGCTTTCAAAAGCAGAATTAGCCAAATGGAAAAAGAGGTTCAAAAGCTCACTGAAGAGAGTAATTCTCTCAAAATTAGAATGGAACAGATGGAGTCTAATGACTTTACGAGAAACCAAGAAATCACCAAACAAAACCAAAAGAATGAAAAAATGGAAGAGAATGTGAAATATCTCATGGGAAAAACAACTGACCTGGAAAATAGATCCAGGAGAGACAATTTAAAAATTATGGCACTACCTGAAAGTCATGATCAAAAAAAGAACTTAGACATCATCTTCCATGAAATTATCAAGGAAAACTGCCCTGACATTCTAGAACCAGAGGGCAAAATAAGTATTGAAAGAATCCATCGATCACCACCTGAAAGAGATCCAAAAAGAGAAACTCCTAGGAACATTGTGGCCAAATTCCAGAACTCCCAGCTCAAGGAGAAAATCTTGCAAGCAGCTAGAAAGAAACAATTCCAGTACTGTGGAAATACAATCAGGATAACTCAAGATCTAGCAGCTTCTACATTAAGGGATCGAAGGGCGTGGAATAGGATATTCCAGAAGGCAAAGGAACTAGGACTCAAACCAAGAATCACCTACCCAGCTAAACTGAGTATAATACTTCAGGGGAGAATATGGTCTTTCAATGAAACAGAGGACTTTCAATCATTCTTGATGAAAAGACCAGAGCTGAAAAGAAAATCTGACTTCCAAACACAAGAATGAGAAGAAGCATGAAAAAGTAAACAGCAAAGAGAAGTCTTAAGGGACTTACCAGAAGTGAACTGTTTACATTCCTACCTGGAAAGACAATATTTGTAACTCTTAAAACTTTTCAGTATCTGGGTAGTTGGTGGGACCACACACACACGTACACGCATGCATGAATACACACATACACACATGCACACACATACAGAGACAGAGAGCACAGAGTGAATTGAATAGGATGGGACCATAGCTGAAAAGAAATTAAGGTAAATAGTGAGAGAGAAATGTAGTGGGAGGAAAGAGGGTGAAATGGAATGGGGTAATTATATGTCATTTAAGAGGCAAGTAGGAGACTTTTTAGTGGAGGGAAAAGGAGGAGAGCTGAGAAAAAAAAAAACCAATTAGTTTACCCTCATCACATTTGACTAAAGGAAGGAATAAAATGCACACTCATTTTGGTATGAAAACCTATCTGACAGTACAGGAAAGTGGGGGAGAAGAAGATAAGCAGGGTGGGGAGGATGATGGAAGGGAGGGCAAAGGGAGGAGGGAGCAATTTGAAGTCAACACTCTTGGGGAGGGACAGGATCAAAAGACAGAAGAGAAACAATAAGGGGCAGGGTAGGATGGAGGGTAATTTAGTTAGTCTTACACAACACGACTATCAGGGAAGTCATTTGCAAAATTACACAGATAGGGCCTATATTGAATTGCCTGCCTTCCCAAAGGGAATGGGTGGGGAGGGAGGGATGGGGAGAATTTGGAACTCAAAGTTTTAGGAACAACTGTTTAGTATTGCTGTTGCTACTAGGAAAGAAGACATACAGTTAATGAGGAATAGAAAGTCATCCGGCCCTACAGGAGAAAAGAGAAGATAGAGACAAGAGAAAGGAGGGATGACAGAAGAGAGGGCAGATTGGAGATAGGGAAAATTAGATTGCTTGGGGTATTGGGGTGGGGGGAGGGGATGAAAGGGGAGAAAATTTGGAACCCAAAATTTTGTGAAAATGAATGTAAAAAGTCAAATAAATAAATAAATAGAGAGATAGATAGATAAATGAATGAATGAATGAATGAATGAATGAATGAATGAATGAATGAAAGAAATTATTGGGGCAGCTATGTGGCGCAGTGAATAGAGCACCAGCCCTGAATTCAAATTCAGTCTCAGACACTTGACACTTACTAGATGTGTGACCTTGGGCAAGTCACTTAACCCCAACTGCTTTGCCTTTCCCACTCCAAAAACAAAACAGAAAAGAAATTATCAAGGAAAACTGCCCTGATACCCATGAACCAGAAGGTAAAACAGAAATTGAAAGAATCCACCAATCACCTCCTGACATCCTAAAAGTGATGTAGATCTGACCAAGGCCTTTGATACTTTCAGTTGTGACAGCTTATGGAAAATTATCTCAAAATTTGGTTGCCCATGGAAGTTCTTCAATATTGGATGTCAATTTCATGATCTGGATAGTGGACAATGCTCTCATGTCTTTCCAGTCACCAATGTAGTGAAACAGGACTGTGTGCTTTTTAGCATGATGTTTTTAGCCATGTTTTCAAAAGCTTTCAATGAGAATAAACATGGCATTAAGGTCAGATACACAGTGATGGCAAGTTCTTCAATTTGAAAAGGCTACAAGCCAAGACCAAAGTGGAGGGAGTGCTGGTGCATGATTTTCTGTTTTCAAATGATTGTGTACTCAACACAGCCTCTGAAGCTGAGATGCAACAAAGTATGGACTAATTTTCTGCTGCTTATGCTAATTTTGGCCTAATAATTAACACCAAGAAAACACGAGTGCTCCACCAGCCACCACACCATCCATATGTGGAATCATCATTTACAACAAATGGAAAAGTTTTAAATGGTGTGGGTAAGTTCACTTAACATGGCAGGAATGTACACATTGATAATGAGGTTGAGGCAGGCATTGCTAAAGCTAGCTCAGGATTTGGGAGGCTACGAAGAAAAGTTTGGGCGAGAAGAGGTATTAGACTGACTACCAAGCTGAAGGTCTACAGAGCTATTGTGCTGACCAAATTGTTGTATGCCTGTGAAACATGGACCGTCTACAGCGTCATGCCAGGAAACTGAATCAGTTCCATTTGAACTGTCTTCGGAAGATTCTGAAGACCACCTGGCAGAATAAGGTACCAGACACTGAGGTCCTTACTTGAACTAACCTGCCAAGCATTCAAACTACGATTCAGAGAGCACAACTCTGATGGGCTGACCATGGTGTTCAAATGTAAAATATATGCTTGCCAAAAAGACTATTTTATGAAGAATTTGCATGGGGCAGGGAATCACATGGTGGTCAGAATGGGTTACAAGGACACTCTTAAGGTCTCTCTCAAGAACTCTGGAATTGATTGGGTGACATGGGAGATACTGGCACAGGATTGCTCAGCATGGTGTGCCCACCTCAGAGAAGGTGCTGAGACAAAGCAGAATTGAAACAGTTCAAAGGAAACATAGGATGCACAAATTAAGAGTATCCACCCCAAATGTTCACATGGACTCTCTGTGCTCAATCTGTGCTAGATCATTCTGAGCTCATATTGGTCTGATCAGCCACAGTCAAACACACTGAAACTTGACTTTATCATAGTGATGTCATTTGGTCCTCTTCAAGAACAAAGGACAACAAGCAACCACCAAAAGAAGTGAAAACTCCCAGGAATATTATAACCAAATTCTAGAGCTCCCACAACAAGGAGAAAATATTGCAAGAAGCCTGAAAGAAACAATTCAAATATCACAGAGCCACAGTCAGGATAATACAAGATTTAATACCTTCTATATAAGAGGGCTTGGAATATGATATTCTGGAGGGTAAAAGAGCTAGGTTTACAACCAAGAATCACCTACTCAGCAAAACTGAGTCCAATCTTTCAGGAGGAAAAGTGGATATTCAATAAAATAGAAGACTTTTAAGTTTTCCTTGTGAAAAGATCAGAGTTGAATATAAAATCTGACATCCAAACATAAGACTCAAAAGAAACATAAAAAAGGTAATCATGAAAGAGAAATCACAGAGTACTTGATATGATTAAACTATTTATCTTCTTACAAGTGACGATGATACTTATAGCTCCTAAGAACTTTTATCATTATTAGGGTAGTTATAAGGAGCATACAAAGAGGGCATGGGTGTAAGCTGACTATGATGTAATAATCTCTGAGAGAAATTAGTATTTTACTATTATATTAAAAACCAGTTATTAAATTAGGATCCAGGCCTTCTCCTTTATTTCCTCATTTAAGGCCTAGTCCCTATAAAAAGTCAGTCTCTGAAAGACATAACTGATGAGATTGCCCTAGACCTCAAGAAACATGGTCTTCAATCTTGGGCCAAACCCCACCCAACTAGAAGACCTACTTCTGTTTAGAGCATCAACAGAATTCAGTCTAGGAGTGTTCTTACCCCAAGTAAACTCAGATTTGGCCTTAGACAGGAGCCCTATCCTTTTATCCCTTAATTAGAGTTTAGGGTGACCCAACTGATGAAGGAGAAAGTCAACCAGAGTAGTCTAGATGGAGATGGATTCCCCTCTTCAGAGTATTGGAGGCAGATGAGTCTCAAGATCAAAGTCACATTCTTAGCAGGAGGAACTGAAGATTTCTAGCATACCTCCTTATTAAATGCACACTAATCAAGGTTCATTTCACTTGTCAGGGGGCATTCTCTTTCCTTTTTTTTCTTTTTTTGAGATAAGCCAGGTTAAGTGACTTGCCCAGGATCACACAACTAGTAAGTGTCTGAGGTCAAATTTCAACTCAGGCCCTCCTAATTCTATGACTGGTGCTTTAACCACTGAATCACCTGGGTGCCCCGGCATTCCCTTTCAAAAATTATTTAAGGCTCTCAGGTTCTCCATGGCCTTCTCTCTTTGGCTACCAGCAGAAACAACTGACCATCAATTTATTGAGTGCCAGTTAGCCTAATGAACAAATTGATTATCAACTATCCAGAAACTCTGTCTCTTGGGGCTTTTTCATTTGTCACAATCTCAAAAAAAAAAAAAAATTAAGGGGTGAGAAAGAAGTGGGAAAATTATCTCACAAAAAAAGAGGTATGCAAGGGAAAGCTTGTACAGTGGAAGAGAAAATGGCAAGGGTGGCAGACAATGCTTGAGAACTTCACCCTCATCAGAATTGGTTCAAAGAGGATATAACATACACACTCAGTTGGGTATAGAAATCCATCTTACCCAACAAGGAAGTAGGAGAGGAAGAGGACAGGAAAAGGGATGGGGGTGGGGCTGATAGAAGGGAGGGCAGATTAAGAGAAGTAGTGACCAGAAGCAGAACAGACTTTTGAGTGGGGCTAGGGTAAAGAAAGAAGGAGGGGGAAAGAGAGACAGAGAGGAGAGAGAGAGACAGAGAGGAGGGGGGGACAAACGAGGGGGAAAAGTATGATGGGGAGAAAAACAGTAAATAATAACTGTGAATATGACTGGGATAAACTCACCCATAAAACAAAAGCAGATAGCAGAATGGTCTAGGAAGCAGAATCCAACAATATGCTATTTTTAAGAAACACAGCTAAAACAGACACACAGAGAGTAAAATTAAGGGGTTGGAAAAGAAAAATGACCTAATAAGCAATGAAACCATATTTTGCTAAAGGGTACCATAGACAACGAAGTGATATCATAGCTAAACATATATCCACCAAACGTATATATGGCATAGCATTCAAATTCTTAAAGGAAAAATTAAATGAGTTATAGGAAGAAAGACAATAAAAGTAAGTAAATAAATAAAATAAATAAAAGTGGGGGACCTCAACTTTCCCCTCTCAGAACTAGAGAAATCTAAATACATAATAAATAAGAAGTTAAGGAGATGAATAGAATTTTAGAAAAGTTAGATATGATAGACCTCTGGAGAAAATTGGATGTACATTACGCCTTCACAAAAAGTGACCATGAAACAAGACATAAAAAATTCAAAAACAAACGCAGAAAAACAGAAATAATAAATTCATCTTTTTCAAACATTAATGCAGTAAAAAAAAAAAACACATTCAATAAAGGGCTGCAGGAACACAGATGAAAAATTAATTGGAAATTAAATAACTTAAATAATAAGCAATTTAAATCTAAAGAATGAGTACGTCAAAGAACAAATCATAGAAACAATCAATAATTTAATTAAAGTGAAAGACATACTAAAATTGGAATGTACCCAAAACAATATTGAGGGGAAATTTTATATCTCTAAATGTTTACATCAATAAAACAGAGAAAGACCAGGTTAACAAACTGGGCATGCAATTTTAAAAACTAGAAAAATAATGAATTAAAAATTACCAATTAAACACCAAATTGGAAATCCTGAAAATCAAAAGAAAGATTAATAAAACTGAAAGCTAAGAAAAAAAACCAATTGAACTAATAAAGCTAGAAGCTAGTTTTATGAAAAAACAAATAAAATAGACAAACCATTGGTTAATTTGATTTTTAAAAAGAAAACAAAATTATCAGTGTCAAAAATGAAGAGTTAAATTCACCACCAATGAAGAAATTAAAGCAATTATTAGGAGTCATTTTGCCCAATTATATGCCAATAAATCTAACAATCTAAGTGAAATGAATGGTTACGAAAATATAAATTGTCCAGATTTATAGAAGTGGAAATAGAACATTGAAATAATTCTATTTTAGAAAAATAAGTTGAACAAGCAATAAATAAGCTCCCAAAGAAAAAAACCGCAGGAATAGGATTTTCAAGTAAATTCTTGTGTTGTTATTATATTTGTCCTTCCTTTTCGAAGAGGACCTTGACATCAGGGAAATGATGACATGACTTGCAGTTGACTTTGATTTGAGTACAAGGTCACCAGCCTCACTTTCTTCTCCAGAGCCAGTTGAGTCCAGTGACCATATATTCGTCAGGATGACTGGAGATGACCCAGGAAGCAATGGGAGACCCTGGCCCTTTTAGGCTAAGGTCTTTTCAGGCCCTCACTTAGAGGGAGGTAAAGCCCATTCACTGAATAGGCCTCTTTAAGAAGTGAGTCAAGGGATGGCCCCTTTAATTAGAAAAAAGAAGAAACAAATCAAGTGATCCTCAGGGTTGCTACTCCAAAGAGAAACAGTTACTATTGCCATTCACTGTAAGCTAGGAGGGCTCAAAATACAGTCACTAAGTGAACCTTGGGAGGGGGGGGGAGGTTGGGAGGGAGGGAAGAAGGAGGGAAGGAAGGAAGGAAGGATACCCCAAGTTAACTGGGCAGCTTCTGGCCATCAAAATTTACCTTCCTTTGGAGAGGAGAGGGAGAGGACAAGCTGAGTTAACCTACCAAACATTTAAAGAACAATTAATTCCAATGCAATATAAATTATTTAGAAAAATAGGTAAAGAAAGTGTACTACCAAATTCCTTTTATGACACAAATATGGTGCTGATCCCTAAACAGGAGGAGAAAAAAAAAAAAACCCCAGAAAACTATACAGACCAATTTCTTTAATGAATACGGATGCAAAAATTTTAAATAAAATTCTAGTAAGGAGATTACAGCAATATATCATGAAGATCATAAGCAATATATTATAAAGACCTATGACTACATACAACTTATCAGTGTAACTGACCATATCAATAACAAAACTAACAAAAATCATATGATCGTCTCAATAAATGCAGAAAAAGCTTTTGACAAAATATAACACTCATTCTCATTAAAAAAAACAACTATAAAGCATGGAAATAAATGGAGTTTTCCTTAGAATGATAAGTAGTATGTATCTAAAACCATCAAGCATTATCTGTAATGGGGATAAGCTAGAAGTCTTCTTCAAAAATATCAGGGGTGAAGCAAGGATGTCCATTATCACCATTATTATTTAATATTGTGCTAGAAATGCTAGTTATAGCAATAAGGGAAGAAAAAGAAACTGAAGGAACTGGAATGAGGAAATAAAACTACCACTTTTGCAAAAAATATGATAGTATACTTAGAGAATACTAGATAATCAACTAAAAAAATTAATTGAAATAATTAACAACTTTAGCAAAGTTGCAGATTATAAAGTAAATTCGCATGAAATCATCAGAATTTCTATATATTACCCACAAAGTTCAGCATGGAAGAAAGAGAAATTCCACTCCTCTACCCTCAAAGTTCAGGCATGGCAGGAGATAGAAAACCTTTATTCAAAGGGAGAGCTGTTTTTTTTTCCTTTGCACCAGTTTCTCCATATCCCCAGTAGCTGAAAGACTGGGTTGGCAGGAGGAGGGGAAGATGCCTTGTACTGACACAGATGGAAGTGGTTGCTTTGAGACAATGAAAGACAACTTGCCCTGGCCCTAGCAGTCTTTCCTCAGGCAACACCCAGCAGGATATAGAAGGCTCAGGGCACTAGCACCCATGGTCTGAGATCTTCTCACTTGAGGAGGCTGGCTATGAGGCAGCAGCAAAAAGTGGTGGACTCCCTGTACAGATGGAAGACACCCATCCTGACCCATGAGGAAAGGCTGGGAGGAGATGGGATTTTTGCAGCTGATTTGAATGAAAAGGAGGAAATTTAATGAACTAGTAGAAGAAGCTTTGTAGGTTCAGGAATATATTAACTAAGTATCTATGTGACTCTGGGGAAGATACTTCCCCCTCTATTAGGATGCTCAGTTTCCTTATCCAAAAAAATGAAGAGGTGGGACTAGATAATCTCAAAGATTTCTTTTCAGCTAACCTTATCCGAGTCTATGATTCTAGGAGTTCTAGGAGCTAACTGCCCTGAGCCTCAATTTTCCCAATCAATAAAATGAGAAACAAAATAAAATACCTGGCTCTATGAGAAAGTTCTAAAGGCTTAAACAGCAGCATCTGCAAAATGCTCTTCCTAAAAGTATGTCCAAAATTCAGTCATGAAAGGAAAACCAAAGTAGTAAGTGAACTGAAATTCACTATAATTGGTCACAGTGAAGGAAAACGGCAGAGGCCAAACAGCATTTTTTAAAACACTACATTAAAGTGGCTCATGATCAAAAACAGTTTCAAGGAAATAGCTGAGGAAACGCCCTAAAAAGACAAAAAGGATACGTATGAATGAATGAAAAAAATGAGCTAGCTACTTAAATAACAATAAGCCACTCTCCAAATCCATAGAATCTTGTCAAAGAGAGAAAGAGTGGATGTAAGGGAAGTGATAAGTACAATTGAAAGCTTTCAAAAGGTTTGTCCTTCACAAGAGTCTATTAAAGTAGGCTGTGCAAGAGTGGCAAAACCTTACCTCGATTAAAGGCCAATTTAGAAGCAGAGAAGAGAACAAAGACTGTCTACCCCTAACCTATCTCACTGGGGTGTTGAGAAAGGCAAACAGAAGATGCTCTTAGAGAGAATCCAGGAAAGCATAAGTGGCAGAGAATACCAATGGTAATCTGGGTAATTCAAGGACACAGCGACAAGAACTAGAAAGAGAAATGTCAATTACTCAGACTAATGGATTTTGAATTAGTTGTAACCTTTGGGGTGAAAGCTCAGGCTTTATTGTGGAGTTTTCAATGAAACTGCCTGCTCAGGGCACAAGAGCAAATCCCCAGAGTGATGGTAGAGGCTGGAAAGTATTAAGAGGACAAAGATTACTGTGCTATAGAAACTGCTACCCTAACTGTACCTCACTTTGTCCAAAAGGAAATCACAGAACATTCAAGCTGGATGAGTTCTTAGAGCCTATCTCAACCAACCCACTCCTCACATATTGTAAATTAAAAACTAAGGTACCTGAAAAATTAAATAAAAACTAAATTTTCATAATTTAGTCTTATTTTAAATGTAGTCATCTACATGTAGTAATCTAAATAAATACTACGGTGCCTCCTTTTTTAAACTGAGTCATAACCCCTTAATTTCTCCTGTTAAACAAATCGTTGTTTTTACACAATAGGTTGGCAAAGGAGATACACAGTCTCATACCCCTATGCAGCATCATCTCCAGAGTTCTGGATTCAGTATCAGTGACCTCCAAAAGCATCAAAAGAGCTTCAAGATATATAGGAGGAAAGCCATAAATGAGAGATAGAAAAGATGGTTTTTATATAAACAGAGATGAAGATAAGGAGAGTCTCATTTGAGAGAATAAAAGGACATCAATACTAGACTTTATTGTGGTTGTTTTAAGAGGCATAACATTAATTAGCAAAGGCAATATATTTGGTGTTCTTCAATTCCACCAATATCTACTGAGGGTCTTCTAAGTGTTTAGCCTTTTGCAATATATTTTAAATTTCCAAAATTAATACTATCTTATACAATCAAAACCTTGAAAATCTATCTCTTTGAGGAAGCATGTGTCTGTAACACTCAATCAACAAGCATTTATTGAACGCCTAGTCTGTGTCAGGCACCGTGAGAGACGCTGAGAATACAACGACAAAAAAGAAGCAGCTTCCACCTTCAAAGAGCTTAGGAGACGCCATATACACATGGAAGTGGCAGAGTGAAAAAGTTTATTGGTAACCAGAAGACCTAGGTTCTAGTCCTAGGCATGTCACAAATTAACTGTGCGACCTTGGGAACATCACTGAAGTAGACCTTTGGTCTCTGGCTTCCTTGTCTGTAAAGTGAGAAGTCTGCATACATACATATGTGTGTGTGTGTGTGTGTGTGTGTATACACACACATACATACATACATATACAGCTGACATTCTGTGATTCCAGTGGAAAAGGTACTAGATGAAAAATCAGGAAATCTGCTAATTTGCTGTGTGACCCTGAGTAAGTCACTTCCCTTCTCTAAGCCTCAGCTACACCTATAGCCTCTTCACCTACAAAAGGAAGAGGTTGAACTAAATAATATCCAAAGTTTCTTCCAGGTCTGATATTCTAATTCTTTTTTTCATCCAGATTTGTCCATTCATCAGTGTAGAGAATTCTAAGTACAGAAATCCTCCCCACTGATGCAGTTCTGCAATTCTGCTATCACTTGCAATCTTTAAAAAGTTGCCTGAAGCACTGCAAAGTGCTTCCCTACCGTTACATGGCAAGTAGGTATATGCCAGAAGTAGAACTTGAATCTAAGTCTTTCTGAACATTTTGATAAACAGGCTTGGGGTTAGAAAACTTGGATAACATAAGGAAGCATGATGTAGGGGTTTAAAATGGAAATGTTGGGTGGCTTAGGTCCTAAGTCTAATAACGTCACCACTAAAATACCCCATAGCCCCAGAAAAGCTCTTCTCTCACTCTGGGCTGCAGTTGTTGTGAAGCATAGTAAGGCAACATGAAGTAAAGGCTTTCCCCAGGATTCTGGACAGGATCTTTCCTTCCTCTCATCCCATATGACACCTTGTGACTGTCTTATACTGCTAGATTCTGTACCAGTATTATTTTATAAAGTTGAACATTTGTGTGTGTGTGTATATGTTTTATCTACCAAGGAAAATTATCTTTAGATTGAGGACAGAATAAAAATGGATAATAGAGAATTCCAACATAGTTATAAGAGAGATAATAATCTACTGTAACTAAATAATTTTTCTAACATAATGCTTAAAAATCTTCAGTGCCTCCCTCATGCCTATACTGAGTAAAGGCCCAACTCTTCTGCCTGGTATTCAAGACACCTCACAAGTAAGTGCTAGCCCAGTTTTCCAGCATTAGTTCACTTTACTATCCAGCAGGTATTCTATACTATAAACTCTTCTACCATCTGTGACCCAAAGGCTAATGAACTCTCTAGCCTCCAAGCCTCTGTAACACTTTTCCTTTTATATGTAATGCCCTTCCTCTCTGTCTCCCCTCTTTACTTCTTAGTCATCCCTTAAAGCCCAATTCAAATGCCACCTCCAACATAAAATCTCTTTTACAAATATCATTTATTAGATAGATATTATTAGATAGTGACACAAGGGACACAACTGTTCATTACAAAAAGCATGAGATCCACAAAGAGGTCCTCTTCTCATGAAAATGTTAAAATCATAAAGATTATTTGATGGATACAACTACAGAGATAAATGTTCAATGGTCATTTGTGTATCAATATTCAATGAGAAGGGTATTAAATAGGTATCCATTAACAGTGTGGTGGAAACTAGGCATTGACCAATGCCTGACACCGTGCACAAGAATAAAGTCCAAATAGGTACACAATCTAGGTATAAAGATTGATACTATGGACAAATTGGTGGAGCAAGGAAGAGTGTATTTATCAGATTTATGGAGAAGGGAAGAATTTTTGACTAAAGAAGAGATAGAAAGCATTATGAAGTGCAAGACGGATAATTCTGATTACATTAAACTGAAAAATTTTTGCACAACCAAACCCAATGCAACCAAGATTGGAAGGGAAGCAGAAAACTGGGAAAGAATTTTTGTAGTTAGTGTCTGCGATAAAGGCCTCATTTCTAGAATATACAGAGAACTGAGTCAAATGTGCAAAAATATAAATCATTCCTCAATTGATAAATGGTCAAAGGATATGAACAGGCAGTTTTCAGAGGAAGAAATTAATGATATCTATAATCATATGAAAAAATGCTCTAAATCACTATTGATTAGAGAGATGCACACCAAAACAACTCTGAGGTACCACATCACACCTATCAGATTGGCAAACATGACAGAACAGGAAAATGATAAATGTTGGAGAGGATGTGGGAGAGTTGGAACACTAATTCATTGTTGGTGGAGCTGTGAGCTGATCCAACCACTCTGGAGAGCAGTTTGGAGCTATGCCCAAAGGGCTACAAAAATGTGCATACCCTTTGACCCAGCAATATCACTTCTAGGATTGTATCCCCAAGAGATCATAAAAATGGGAAAGGGTCCCACATGTACAAAAATATTTATAGCAGCACTCCTTGTGGTGGTCAAAAACTGGAAATCAAGGAGATGAACATCAATTGGAGAATGGCTGAATAAATTATGATATATGAATGTAATGGAATACTATTGTGTTATAAGAAATGATGAACAGGAAGACTTCAGAGAGGCCTGGAAAGACTTATATGATCCGATGCTGAGCGAAAGGAACAGAACCAGGAGAACTTTGTGCACAGCAACGACCACAGTGTGTTAGTTTTTTCTGGTATACTTGGAACTTCACTGCAATGCACGGACTTAAAAAAAAAAATTCCCAATGGTCCTTTAAGGAAAAATGCCTTAAAGTTCTATCACATCCAAAGACAGAACTATGGAATTCAATCGCAGAACGTAGCAGATCATTTTCTTTTGCATTACATTTTGGTTTGTTATATGATTTTTCTCATTCATTTCAATTCTTCTATAAAGCATGACTATGGTGAAAATGTATTTAATAGGAATGTATTGTAGAACCTATATAAAATTATATGCCATCTTGGGGAGGGAGGGAAAAAAAATTTAAGTTATATGTTAGTGATTGTAGAACACTGAAAATAAATAAAATTAATATAAAAATAAATAAATAGGTATCCATATTCTTGCTAAAAGGTGTTTGCCACTCTAGTGAAGATTATCTTGTGCAAAATCCAAATGCAACAGAAACTTCCTATGAATGATAAGGCAGGTGCTCCTGACTATGGAAGATCCTACACTAATTGCTTCAAATGCTAGAACATTATAGGGGCTCTTCAATGACATATATAGTTGTTCAAGAGAAATTGGTCTAGGAATTCATACAGGAAAAATCACATGAAGAATGCATATTGTTCAAACTATGACATGCAATTAGATTAACAGTCTACTGAGTTAATTCCCAGGTACATAGATCTTGGACAGGCACTGAAGATGGATTATGACCTGAGTGCAGAACTAGAATAAGAGAGCAGGATAGATCACAGTGGGGAAATGTGTAACACTTTCAGCGATCCCAAACTGTTCCCTACCTCGAAAGTCCAATTCTAAAAACACTGATACTCTTCTGGGCAATGTCAGAGGACTGTGAATCATGGACACCATAATATTCAAAGAATACAAATTGGCAGTGAACAAAGGATAATGGAAAAACACATGGTAAGTGTATGTAGGCTGCATATTTCCAGTGATGCCTCAATGGCTAGAAGTGGCATGAGACAACATCAAGAAGATGTATGACCAGAAAAGGAGACAGGTCAGTCATGAAGCAATCATGAGATATAACAGAAAGACAACATAAGTGTTGTATCAGTATACAAGAAATATTAAAAGGCCCAGAGGAAGACACATAGTACATTAGATATATTCTCCGTGGAGTACTTAGAGAAGAGCATAGAATGGAAACACACAGGATGAGAAGGCATTGTTGTGATTTGCACCATGGGAAGCAGGACCCAGACTAATGAGATCACTGATTCATTCAAGCATCAAAGCAGAAGTCTATTATTGTTATCTGAGTTTGTGTGTTCCCCATCCTGGACTGTAAGTTCCATGATGGCAAAGACAGTGTCTCATCTACAGTATGTTATCTTTCCAAGGACCTAGCAGAGTGCTTTTTGTTTAAAATAGGTACCTAGAAAATGGTCATTGAATAAATGAATGAATGAATGGTAGAAGAATACCCAGCTTAAGCACCAGAGTCAAATAAACTACATCCTACAACACTAAAAGAAATTATTGGGTTTCTCCCAGTGATCTGTGAAGACTTTTGGATAATGAAGATGGCCAAGAATCAAAGACTGACAAGTACTAATTCTGATTCTCAAAAAGGGGAAGAAGGTGGATTCTTCAAACCCTACCAGTAAGCTTGAATTCAATTGCTACAATCCTTGAATACATTATTAAAGGGGCAATCCATGAGCAAGAGAAAGGTAGAGCAATTTAATGGAAAAAGTGCCTGTTTCACCCTCAGGAAGACCTGGATTCAAGTTAGATTTCATTTTTCATTTTACACAATCCTCCAAGACTGAAGTTGAAGAACAACTGCTGATCCACATTGGTAAAAGAAGTTTCCTCACTGGGCATATCCTCCATCAAGAAATAAAACATCCAGACCCTGCTCCATCCCGCTCCTTAAAAAAATTAACGAGTATGGGATCATAAAGGACAAGTCATGCTAAACTGACCTCATTCTCTTTCCTGACAGGTTTACTCTAAGTAGGCTCTAGCCTCTTAGGGACAATGGTGTTTATTCTCCTCAACACCCTGATTATCCTTCTACTTGTTCTAGCATATTAATGACCTTCCCAAAATGTGGCATTCAGAATAAAAGAAATGAGATAAGATCTAACCAGAGCAGAATGCAGAGCGACCCTCAGCTCCCTTATTCTGGACATCATTCTTCTGTTCATGCACCTTATAACACTAGCCTTCAGAGTTGCCATGTAGCACTTTGAACTCCTGTTGATCTAAAAACAATGCAATTCTAGATGAGTTACTAATCTAAGTGAGGCAGGCCTCACTCTGGGATAGAAGGGCCTATACAATAGAGGCAAGCATTCCTTTGGGGAATTAATTTACCACCACTGGAGAAACAAAAGGGGGAAGTTGAGATTTTTCTAAATTTAGAACCACTTCAAAACGCAATTCTGGGTTTCTGTCTGAATTAGAAACTTTGGGAGCTTCTAAGAGAGGAGAAAAAAATGGTTTCTCAAAACCTGCACACTTAAAATCTGCTAAAGATTACTGGGAATGACATATATATATATATATATATATATATATATATATATATATATATATATAAAAATCAGAAAACAGACACACTAAATATTTAGAGAATATATATAGAGTGAATATGGCTTAGCTTTTAGAAAACGGAAATGTTGGGAAAACAACAAAGCATTTGAAGTCTTTCACATTTTAGTGTAGGTAGCCATTGTTGTGACTGTCCCTAATGGCCTCACTTACACTAAAGCTCCATAGCCTAGCCACAACACCCTTAGCACTTCATTATTTTCATATTACCACTATAGTAATTTATTATTCAGGTCAGTGTAGGTGAAACAAATTGAACTGACACTTTTGAAGATTCACATCGCATATTCATTATAAGGGCCAGTACCTCACACAGAAGCTACCACCCCAAGGCTCACTTCTCCAATTCATTAAATACTCACCCAGCACCTCCTCTAAAGTCCTTTCTGGTTCTAATCTAAGATCTGATGATCCTACTATGTAACTGGCAATGGGTCAGGCCCTGAGGCACTGAGGAAGGGAGGCCCAGAAGAGGCTTGTAACACATTCCCTGGTCTTGATTTATTTAGTGTTTATTATAAGCTAGGAACTATCCTAGGGATATGGCAACAAAAACAAAACAGAACCTGACAACAAGAAATTTATGTTCTGAAAATTATCAGTGTATACGGAGATAAATAAATGCAAACCCTTTGTGATATCATGTTTATAAAAAATGTCCTGATAAAGGAGCTAGAAAGGGGGAGAACACCCACACAGTCAAGCAAGGCCTCATGAAGGAAGTAGCACTTGGTATGAGCCATGAAGACAGTTAGAGATTCTAAGAGGCAGAAGTGAGGAGGAAAAGCATCTCGGGTAGGGGACAAAGACTATGCAAAGGCATGGAGGTAAGAGATGGTATGTTATGTACAGGTAACAGCAACTTAGTTAGTTTACCTGGAACTCAGATTGCAGGAGGAGCATTAACATGACATTTATCTATAAAGATAGGTTGGAATCAGACCATAAAAGGTTTTAAATGCCAAACAGAGGAGTGGGGAGGGTTTTGTTTTGTTTTTAATCCTAAAGGCAACTGGGAGGCATTGAGTTTTCTTGAGCAAGAGAGTGACATTGTAATACTTATACTTTAGGAATACCAATTGGCATTTGTACTGAAAATAGACTGGAGAAGAGAGAGAATGAAGGCAGGGGTACTAGTTAGGAAACTACTGTAATAGTGCAGATGAGAAGTAACGATGGCTTGGGCTGGTGTGGTAGCCATGTGAGTAGAGAGACATTTTTGTGGAGATTAGAACCGACAAGATTGAGAATGAGGCTTCTTGAATTTCTTCTTTCTTCTCCAAGTCAAATGTATCTGGTACATTACATACATACATATATAAAATTTTACATATGTAATTATATATATATATATATAAAAACTACCATGATGTAAATGGAAAAATAACAATTAACAACCCAAACTGAATGCCATCAGACCATAAAGTCCAAACCTGCCTTGAAAGGAGGCCTGAGAATGCACCTGCCTTCTCTGCAAAGATGAAGGACTATCTGAGGCATAGAATAATTCAGGTGAGGTCAGACAGAGACATCTACTGTACCTGAGATATTTCAGTAACCTTGTGGTTGGTCTTCCTGCCCCCCCACCCCAATCCATCCACCATGGACTTTCCCAGATAAGAAAAGTAGGACAAGTATTATTTTTCCTATTTTGCACATGAGGAAATCTAGGCTCAGACATGGCAGATGGGGTCTTTAACCCAGACCTTCTGGCTCCAAATCCAGCATTCTGTCCACTATAGCAAATTACAAAGACCTTGCCTGAAAAATATATAGCTTATAGTCTAAGGGAGGTATAAAACAAAGATAGTTATAAATATAAAACCATTTAAGTGCACCAGAGAGTATAAACAATGTGCCATGTAAGGCTGGGTTGCAGCATTTCTTAAACTGTGGGTCGCAACCACAGTTTAAGAAGCACTGAAGAGGTCATGAGTGGTAAAAGTTTAAAAAGCCCTGGATTATCATCTAGGGAAACAAGGAAGAATTCATAAACCAGGTGGTATCTGAATTGGGTTTTAAAGGACGGGCAGGAAATCAACAGATGATGATGAAGAAAAAGGATATTGCACGCATACAGAATTATGAAAGCAAAGACACATAGGCAGAAAAGCACAGAAAATGTTATAAAACCTTTTTTCCTTTGAGTAATGTCATTGTTATTGTTTCCTAACTGGTTCCTTTGCCTACAGTTTCTCCTTGCTCTAATACATCCAGCAGACTGATGAAACTTTGAATACTACAACAATCTCATTACCCTACTCAAAAAGCTACAACTCCCTATTCCCTAATCTGATTAAATTAAAAATTCTTCAATCTAGCATTCAAGCTGGACTCAATTTATCTAAAGTAGTATAAAAAGGAATGTATACAATCGTGGAGATTTAGTTTAATGTCTAGTGTGGATACTTACCAGCTAGGTGACCCTGGACAAATCACTTAATTTCTGTGAATCTCAGTTTCCTCATCTGTAAGATGAAAATAATAATATTTGTATTATCTTAGTTATTATGAAGAAAACATTTCTAACTTTAAAGCACTATGTAAATGCAAGTGATTACTATCATTTTCAATTAATCAGTACATCAATTCTCCCTCTAGTTAGACCTAGCTCCTTACGGTCATCAAAGACATCGCTAACACTAATGGCTTGAAAAGTCCCCTGCCTCTTTATTTACTACCTATATCCTAATCTCCTCCAAAGGCCAACTTAAATCTCAACTGTCTGAAGGTACCTTCAAGGTCCACAATGATTCTCCCTTTTCTAGCTTTCTTTGCACTTATGTACTGAACCATGGGTCCAGGTCACTATTTATCTCCATTGTCTGTCTCTGACATACACACATACACCCCCCGCCACACACACACACACACACACACAAAGAGCTGGAAAGCCCTATTGGGTGTCCATTAAGATGCATTCTGAAATCTAGACAAAAGATGTTCTTCATCTCTTTGATCCTTCCCATGTGAATGGACAGGTCAAAATTCTTTGAAGTATTACAGATCTCTTACAGGAGTCTCTACAAGATCTTAGGGCTTGAGAGGCAATCAATATAACATCATTTGCACAAAGGACCAAATGGGGCACTTCATCACTCCTTAACTTGGACTCTATACTGGATCAGTGGCAAATACTTTCAGCAAATATACATCTCTCAGATAATGTTTTACCTGGTATTTATTAACAGAGGATTAATAAATGTGGTTATTTCTGTTACTATATCTTCCAAGAAATCTTGAATGATCTTGACATATGTATGGGGTGTGCTTGTAAAAGAGTTGGTAAGGTAGAGTTGTTTTACCAAGTCCAATGCTTTTGAATAATCAATGAACGAAAAACAAAATGAGATCTTATATTCTCTATATCTTTCAGTCAAGTGCGAGATAGTAAAGATGTGATCCATGGTTGAATATTATTTATAAAGCCTAATGGTTCCCTAATACCAGCATCAAAGATGCCTTCAGTTCATGTCTCATAAAGTTTTTGTGCAGAGATAGAGAAGATCAAAAATAGATAATTTTGACTACATGATGTTAAAAACTTTTACATAAACAAAACAAATACAGCCAAAAGAAGGAAAACAAGAAATGGGGAGGTGGTGGTGTATTTTACTGCAAGATTCTCTGATAAAGGTCTCATTTCTCAAATATGTAGGGAACTCAGTAAAATTCATAAAAATAAGAGCCACTTCTCAGGTTCATAAATAAATGCTCAAAGAATATGAAAAGGTAGAAGAAAAAGAAATCAAAGTTATCAATAGCCACATGAAAAAATGTTCTAAATCACTACTTATTAGAGAAATGCATTGCTAACATGACAGAAAAGGAAAACGACAAATGCTGGAGAGGGTGTGGAAAAATCACTAATGCACTGTTGGTGGAATCTGAACTAGTCCAACCATTCTGGAGACCAAAAGCTTGTGAAACTGAATGCTGCAAACTAAAAATAAATAAATAAATAAATAAATAGCCTCCCCCTGTTTCCCCTCACTCTTCCCCAAGACAGTATGCAATCTGATATAGGCTCTACATATAAATTCATAGTAAACATATTTTCACATTAGTCATGTTGTAAAGAAGAATTTAAACCAATGGAATGAACGAGGAAGAAGAAACAAAACAAAAAAAAGAAAAAGAGCAAATGCTTTGATCTGCATTCAGACTCAGTAATTCTAAAAAAATTTTTAAAAATTGTTTTCTTGCAAATCATTTCCAATTTTTTTTTCCTATTTGTAGGGCTCTCTCCATTTTCATCCTTAAATGCCCTTGGGATGACTTTGCTTAGTTGGATATCTTGCCTCACTTCTTTAAATTGTTTTTAATCCTCCATTGTCTCTTTTATGCTTTGCGAAGTAAATAATTGTTCATCATTGTTTCTTGCAAGATTCTACAGAATGAGTTTATATTCTTATCCATTACTGCCTCTGGCAGTCATCTCTTCCCCATTGGTAAGCAAGTCAAATGTTTGGTGACCATGTCACTTTTGGAGATCTTTTGGTTTCTTTGTTGTAGCAATACATTTACATTAATTTAACTTCTGGATGAAATTATTATAATTGGCATTGATGTTTCTTCTGTTGTCTATTTCTCATTTTTTTATTTTTAACAACTTATTTAAACAATTCTGGGTTAAATCTCAATTGTATACCAAACTTTTTCCTCATTATTATTCTTTCTTCTGCTTTATTATAAATTCTGATCTTAGAACTGCCAAGTCGGTAGTCTGATTGTACAAATACAGCAAACTCAGGGATAACTCCCATATCCATAAAAAATGTTTTTCTGTCTCTTAAAATGTAGTCAATGTCATTCTTTATGTTATTTGCTATACTCACTAATGTACTGTTGCTATGTTCAGTGCTTACCAATTTTATTTTTCTGAAGAACAGAACATGAGGCTTCTGTATGAACTATAAGTCTTTGGCCTCATTTCTTTCTTCTGAATCATACTTTCCTATCATTTCTCTTCATTCTCATCTTTTTTCCACTTTTGCATTAAGGTCAAAAAGTATCAGGGTGCATGTTGATTTGATTTAGAGTATTTTAGCAGGTTCTTCATTGAATTTTTCTACCACTTTATTCTTACCAACCAATGCTAATGCATAAGTTGAAGTTAATTTCACAGCTGTCTTTTGGCAAAATGTTTATTTTTAGTACTGCAATACATAATGATTCAATATCCCATAAAATAATGTTTCTTGTAGCTTTGGCGTACATAATTTACCTCTCTACGGGGTATCTCTGAGGTATCCTTCCACTGTAGGTTTCATTTATAGCATGAATGTTAAGGTTGATATGATCCAGTTCCTCCAGGGCTATGTCCACTCACTTGTCACTAAGTAAGCATCTAACACTTAGACAATCAACAGCCATATTAAAATTTTTTGACAATCTAAAAACTGTGATTCTTTTTTTTTAGTTTATTAGATTTTTAATGTTCCACAATCACTACCAAAAAACTTAGATTTTTACCCCATCCACCTACGCCCCCTAACCCCCTCCCTCCCCAAGATGCCATACAATTCTATTTAGGATCTACATATGCTTTCCTATTGAAAACATTTTCACCATAGTCATGCTGTGTAGATGAACTAAAATAAATGAAAGAAATCATATAACAAATCAAAACATCATACACATACACACACACACACACACAAACATGATCTGCTACATTCTGCAAATGAATTCCATACTTCTTTCTCTGAGTGTGGAAGACATTTTGTCTTAGAAAACCACTGGGAATTATTTTTTTTTAAGTTCTTGTGTTATTATGAAGTTTTAAGTCTACCAGAAAAAACTCTCACACACTGTGGTCATTGCTGTGCACAAAGTTCTCTTGGTTCTGCTCCTTTTGCTCAGCATCAAGTCATATAAGTCCTTCCAGGCCTCTCTGAAGTCTTCTTGTTCATCATTTCTTATGGCGCAATAGTACTCCATTACATTCATATACCACAACTTATTCAGCCACTCCCCAGTTGATGGGCATCCCCTTGATTTCCAGTTTTGGGCAACCACAAAGAGAGCTGCTATAAATATTTTTGTACATGTGGGACCCTTTCCCATTTTCATGATCTCTTGAGGATACAGTTCTAGAAGTGGTATTGCTGGGTCAAAGGGTATGCACATTTTTGTAGCCCTTTGGGCATAGCTCCAAACTGCTCTCCAGAATGGTTGGATGAGCTCACAGCTCCACCAAAAATGAATTAGTGTTCCAACTCTCCCACATCCTCTCCAACATTTATCATTTTCCTGTTCTGTCATGTTTGCCAATCTGATAGGTGTGATGTGGTACCTCAGAGTTGTTTTGATTTGCATCTCTCCAATCAAAAGTGATTTAGAGCATTTTTTCATATGATTATAGATATTATTAATTTCTTCCTCTGAAAACTGCCTGTTCATATCCTTTGACCATTTATCAATTGGGGAATGACTTGTATTGTTGAACATTTGACTGAGTTCTCTATATATGCCACAAATGAGGCCTTTATCCCCAAGATTAGCTGTAAAAATTCTTTCCCAGTTTTCTGCTTCCCTTCCAATCTTGGTTGCATTGGGTTTGGTTGTGCAAAAACTTTTCAGCTTAATGTAATCAAAGTTATCCATCTTGCATTTCAAAATGCTTTCTATCTCTTCTTTAGTAAAAAAATTCTTCCCTTCTCCGTAAATCTGATAAATACACTATTTCTTGCTCCTCCAGTTTGTTCATGGTATCAATCTTTACACCTAGATCGTATACCCATTTGGACTTTATTCTTGCGTACAGTGTCAAGTATGGGTCTATGCCTAGTTTCCACTACACTGTCATCCAGTTTTCCCAGCAATTTTTGTTAAACAGTGAGTTCTTATCCCAGAAGCTGGGGTCTTTGGGTTTATCAAACAGGAGGTTGCTATATTCCTTGCCTACTGTGTCTTGAGTGCCAAGTCTATTCCATTTGTCTACCCTTCTGTTTCTTAGCCAGTACCAAGTGGTTTTGATAATTGCCGCTTTATAGTACAATTTGAGATCTGGTAGCACGAAGCCACCTTCCCTAGCATTTCTGGTCATTAGTCCCTTTGATATTCTGGACCTTTTGTTCTTCCAGATGAATTTTAATATTATTTTATCCAGCTCTAGAAAATAATTATCTGATAGTTTAATTGGTATGGCACTAAATAAGTAAATTAATTTAGGTAGAATTGTCATTTTTATTATATTAGCTCGGCCTACCCATGAGCAACTGATGTTTTTCCACTTACTTAAATCTGACTTTAGTTGTGCAAAAAGTGTCTTGTAATTGTGTTCATAAGTCCCTGGGTTTGTTTTGGCAGGTAAACTCCCAAGTATTTTATAGTGTCTACCCTAGCTTTAAATGGGATTTCTCTTTCTATCTCTTGCCGTTGGACTTTATTGCTAATATATAGGAATGCAGAAGATTTGTGCAAGCTTATTTTGTAACCTGCAACTTTGCCAAAGTTGTTTATTATTTCAAGTAGTTTTTTACTTGAACCTCTGGGATTCTCTAAGTATATCATCATATCATCTGCAAAGAGTGATAACTTAGTTCTTCTTTGCCTGTTCTTATTCCTTCAATTTCTTTATCTTGTCTAATTGCTACAGTTAACATTTTTAGTACCATATTGAATTATAGTGGTGATAATGGACATCCTTCTTTCACACCTGATCTTATTGGAAATGGCATCTAGCTTATCTCCATTGCATATAATAATGCTTGCTGAAAGTTTTAGGTAGATACTGCTTATTATTTTATGGAAAGTTCCCTTTATTCCTACATTCTCCAGTGGTTTTAATAGGAATGGGTGTTGTATTTTGTCGAAAGCTTTTTCTGTATCTATTGAGATAATCATGTGTTTTTTGTTAGTTTTGTTGTTGATATGATCGATAATGCTAATAGTTTTCCTAATATTGAACCAGCCCTGCATTCCTGGTATGAATCCTACCTGATCATAATATATTATTCTCATGATAAGATGCTGTATTCTTTTTACTAAAATCTTATTTAAAATTTTTGCATCTAGATTCATTAGAGAAATTGGTCTATAATTTTCTTTCTCTGTTTTTTCTCTTCCTAGTTTAGGTATCAAAACCATATTTGTATCATAGAAAGAATCTGGGAGGACTTCTTTCCCAATTTTCAAAAATAGTCTATATAGTATTGGAATTAACTGTTATTTTTTCCTAGAGAGTTAGTTCACTGATGACTTGTTCAATTTCTTTTTCTGAGATGGGGTTGTTTAAGCATTCAACTTCCTCTTCTGTTAACCTGGGCAATTTGTATTTTTAAAAATACTCATCCATCTAATTTAGATTATCAAATTTGTGGACGTAAAGTTGGGCAAAGTAATTTCTAATTATTGTTTTAATTTCCTCCTCATTGGAGGTAAGTTCACCCCTTCCATTTTTAATATCAGTAATTTGATTTTGTTCTTTCTTTTTTTAAATTAAATTGACCAAAGGTTTACCAATTTTATTAGTTTTTTCATAAAACCAACTATTGGTTTTATTTATTAATTCAATAGTTTTCTTAATTTCAATTTTATTAATCTCTTCTTGGGTTTTCAGTATTTCTAATTTGGTATTTACTTGGGGATTTTCAATTTGTTCTTTTTCTAGCTTTTTCAGCTGCATGCCCAAATCATTGATCTCCTCTTTCTCTATTTTATTTAGGAGGGCATTCAAAGATATAAAACTTCCCCTAAGAACTGCTTTTGCAGTATCCCATAAGATTTGGTAGGTTGTCTCATAATTGTCATTCTCTTGAATGAAGTTGTTGATTGTTTCTATGATTTCTTCTTTAATCCACTCCTTCTTTAGGATTAGATTATTTAGTTTCCAATTGATTCTTGGTTTATCTTTCCATGGCCTTTTATTACACACAATTTTTATTGCATTATGATCTAAGAAGGATGCATTGATTATCTCTGCCTTTCTGCACTGGATTGTGAGGTTTTTATGTCCTAGTACATGGTAAATTTTTGTAAATGTGCCATGTACCGCTGAGAAAAAGGTATATTCCTTTCTATTCCCATTCAATTTTCTCCAGAGATCCATCATATCTACCTTATCTAGTATTTTATTTACCTCCTTAACCTCTTTCTTATTTATTTTGAGGTTAGATTTATCAAGTTCACAGAGGGGGAGGTTGAGGTCCTCCACTAGTATAGTTTTGCTGTCAGTTTCTTCCTTCAATTCCCCCAACCTCTCCTCTAGGAATTTAGAAGCTATACCATTTGGAGCATACATGTTTAGTAATGATATTGCTTCATTGTCTATGGTGCCTTTTAGCAGGATATAATTTCCATTCTTATCTCTTTTGATCAGATCTATTTCTGCTTTTGCTTTGTCTGAGATTAGGATTGCTACTCCTGCTTTTCTTACATCAGCTGAAGCACAATATATTCTGCTCCAACCTTTGACTTTTATCCTGTATGTATCCCCAAACTGTGATTCTTAATACTCTCTCTCTCCTTTCCTATTACTTTCCTACCACTGTCATAGAAGATATGGAAGGGAGTCAAAAAGGACCAAGGACAATTTATCATTTTTCTTTGCCATGTAGGCTGCCATGGCCAAAAAAATTTCATCATCAAGGGACCAGCCCAGTGACACATACATACATATAATATCTTAATATTAGATGTGAAATTAAGGATAGAACATGAAGGGCAAATAAAGTCAATTTCAATGCTACTGTGATACTGCTGTAGTTTTCCAGTTCTAATTCCCAACTCCAGTTAACAGGAGCTTCAATGAAAGGCTACATAAAGATATCTGTAAAAGAGGTTTAGCTTTACCTGCATCTTCCTAAGTTGTATACTTTCATTTGCATTGAAGATGTCACAGGGAACAACCTACTTCTAACATACTCCCAGGAAGGAGAAAACGATGTACCTAGTACAATTTCCATCATAATGCTAGCAACAGCCACAATTCTCTCCCTCTAGAGAGAATGAGGATTCTCTAATGTAGAATCCTCCAATCCAGAAATATAATCCACAGACAGAAGGAGTTCTCAGGGCTTCTCAAGTATACAAAAAAATAAACAGATACTTGATGATCAGCACTCTATGCATAGCACTGACTTAGCTGTGGAGGTCAGAAAAATCTATGTTACAAGCCCTCTTTCTGTGACCATGAAATCTAGTCTCCTTTAATTAGGGGAAGTTAAGGGAAAGCAGAAGATTCCAAAAATTAAACAATTTCAAAAGGATAAAAGGCAATAAAAACTAAAATACAGGATATAAACAGCATATATTATTAATTACTAAATTAATAGTATGAGTATTGTTATGATTTCAAAGGAGAAAGGGATTATTGTGGGCAGGAATAATACAGAATTTTAGAGTTGGTTGTCCTTCAGACAAGTTGTCCAACCCTTTTGTTACAGATGAAGAGGCAGTTAAAAAAAAAAATTACTTGCTCAAGGATCAAAAGCAAATTAATGGCATAAATAGCGCTAAACTCAGATTTACGTTCTTCTACTTCAACTCTCTTTGGTCTGGAAGGCTACACAGAGGGTCCTGACTTAACTATTGAAGTTACAGTGGTCACAAGGTAGACTGAAGAGGACACTATAGCTGGGAAGAACAAAGTAAGAATATGCAAAAATTGGTATAGTTTTGCAAAGGACTTAACATGAAATAATCTTTAAAATTGCTCTGAAAATTTCTTTTTCAGGGGTTCTTTCAGGATTCAGGCCTAATATAGGATATGGTTCTTGGAAACATTGGCTTGCATTTCATGTCATATGAAGTCTAATAAAATGTATTTTTCTTTCCAACTCTTGATGTATTTAGAACTGTGGAGAAGGATTTCATCCCCAAAGAGGCCTCTTTTGTATTGACACTTAACTCTAGCTCAGCTAAGCCTTCTGAGAGATTCAGTGACTTGTCAATTGCTTACTGTTTTTACCTCATCCTCTGGAAAGAATAAATTGGGCCAGGTTAGAAAAAAAGCAGGAGAAATGCTTATGTTTTACAATCTTAATTAAACTGCTATCTTCAGTTTCTAGTTATACATAACAAACAAATCAGAATTTCAACACACTAAAGCAAGACTATACACACATACAGAATTATTTATGTTGATGGGATGGGCAAAAAACAGATACAGCTCCTGCTCTGATCTTGTTACGTTCTTATTCAAAAATCTTCTATGGCTCCTCACAGCCTACTAAATAAATGAGGATTATAGTATATAAAGCTGGAGGGGACCAAAGAAATCCCATAATCCGACCACTGTGTTTTACAGATGAGAAAGATGAAGTCCAGAGAGCTTAAATGCTTTGCCCAAAGTCACAAAGGTAGTATCAGATGTGGTATTTGAATCCATATTTTCTAAATTTAAACTCTTTAGCCTGGCATTCTAGCTCCAAATTTACCCTTCCACATTTCTCTTTTACTTGTACCCTTCACACACATACACCCCAACTAACTTGAACTACTTGCTATTCTCTAAACAGTCTATGAATTCCTGACTATTCGTTAAGACTGTCCTCTCTCAAATGATCTCCCCCTACCAGCTCTTCCTGTCCAATATCTACCAATGATTCAAGGCCCAGTTCAGATGCCATCTCCTCAATGAAGCCTTCCTATTTCCCTCTAGAAAGAAATAATTTTTCCTCCTCTAAATTCTCACAATACTTTGTATTTCTCTTAATGCACCTCCTATCTGGTATTATGATTATATATTTCCATGTTTTATCTTCTCTACTAGACCACAAGTTCCCGGAGTATAGAGCAAGATTAAGGAATCTTTGTTTCTCCTACAGGCACTATACCTAAGGGCTGAGTAAATATTTTTGGAATGAACAATATAAAGGTCCAATGCATTATTGAAAAAGGTGACTGTAAATTACAGACAGTCCTCATCAACACACCTAGGATGGCTGGACAGGAAGAGTCTCACAACCAGGGGCACCCTACCTCTTTATCTTCTCCAGTAGCTGAATACTCTCATAGGGTCTTTTGATGAGATGGAAGACCACTGAGACTTACTATTTGCTTTGTTGCAGCTTCCTAACATCTTCCATCTGCCCTGCTTCTAGACCCTATAGTCTCTTGACATTATCATCTTGACTATGTAAGTAACCTAAGGACTCTGGGCCTTGACATCTGACCTACCACCAAATCCTAAGGATTTTTTTCCATCTGCCCTATGGCTAAACTTTCTTTTGTGCTTTCTCCACAGAACAGAGGGTGAGTTCCATGAGAACAGGGACTGTCAAGCTTTTTTATCTATTTCTAACCCCAGCTCTCAGCACAGTACTTACTCATTCTTCTATTCATTCATGAACTATCTGTGTGACTCGTGAAAAAATTAATGTATTATGTTTAGGATGACACTTTTATTATTAGACTAATAGTTTCCTTAACTATCAGAGAGATTTTTTTTTAATTTCAGTTGCAAATAAAAAATAAACATACGTTTAATTTGAGTCTGAAACCCTTTCTTTCCTTAGATTAAGTACTATTTCTTCTATGAAATCTTGTCCAATTATCCCCTTGAAATTTCTCCCTCCTAGAATTTCTAATAACACTCTGGCCCTCTTCTTTATAGTACGTTATCATACTCTAACTTGTAGCAGCATTATATGTGCACAGACCTTGTTTCCCCATAAAGATGATAAATTACTTGAGAGCAAGGAATGTGTTTTATTTCAGAATCTTGACCTTGTCTAATTTGAATAACTTTTCTCCTTTATCTTCAGGTGACTGAGAAGAAAAAGGGGAGAGGTTTTTATGCTTAGGAAGGCCACAGAATGTCTGTAAAAAAAATTGGGAAGAAAGGGAAAGTGAAGGAAACATGGAAGAGTGAAAAGAATACCTGATTAAGAATGAGAAGATCTGGGGTTTTGTCCCAGTTGGGTGACTTCATAAAAGTTGCTTCCTTTAATAGATGTTTAGTTTTTCCCAGCAGCAAAATAAGTAAGATCTGCCTAAAGAATTATATCGCTAACTAATTAAGAGAACGAAGCAGAAATTACATTTCGAACCAAAGGGGAAGAGTTCATGATCAAACAAAGGAAAAAATTTTAGACGATAAAACTTTGTTTGTACAAACAAAACCTATGCAGCTAAAATTGGAATGAGAAATGGGAAGAAAATCTTCACAGCAAATTTTCCTAATAAGAGTCTCATTTTTTTTAAATTTGACTTTATTTTTTCAATGAACAAGTCTATTTTCTCTCCCTCCCAACTCCATGGCCCATTAAAAAAGGAAAAGTGAATTCTTGAAATGGCTACATTCAAATAAATCTCAGTCTGTATTTTGAGTCCATCAGATCTCTGTCAGGAGGTAGGTAGCATGTTTCATCGTGGGTCCTCCAGAATGGTGGTTGATCACTGCAGTGATCAGTTCTTAAGTGCCTTACTGGTCTTTACAATATTGTTATTATGGAAGGTATTCTGATTCTGCCTAAATTAATTTTTAAGTTATATAAGGAACTGGTTTAAATTATAAGCAAAGGAGATACTTCCTAAGTGATAAATGGTTGAAGGCTTTGAAATGGCAGTTTTTTGAGAAAAAAATCTAAACTTCCAATAATCATTTGAAAAAACGTTCATCATACCATCATCATTAATATTTATAAAGTGCTTACTACGTGCCAAGCACTATGCTAAGCAATTTTACAATTATTATCTCATTTGCTCCTCCGAACAACTCTGGGATGTAAAGGCTATTATATCCCATTTTACAGATGAGAAAACTGAGACAAAGAGAGGCTAACTAACTTGCCAGCAGTCACACAGTATAGTAACTTCTGAAGCTAGATGTGAACTCCGGTCTTTCTGATTCCAGGTCCAGCACTCTATCCATCACCCTACTGAGCAGCCTAATCACTAATAATTGGAAAAAATTTAAAAACTTTGAGAGGTTCTACCTCACACCCATCAGAATGATAAAACTGACAAAAAGTAAAATGACAAATGTTGTCATTTTAAGGGTTTTAGAAAAACGGGCATGTCAATGTACTGTAGGTAGGGCTGTAAAATGTTCCAGTCATTCTAGAATGTAATCTGGAACTAAACTCAAAAAGTTACTAAATTATGTCTATCTTTGTGTCTACATTACCACTACTAGGTCTATATCCTGTAGAGATCAAAGAAACTTTCCCCCCACGAAAATATTTATTGCAGTTACTGTTGTGGTGGCTATTAACTGGAAACTAAGGGGCTGTCCATCCTTTGGCGAATAGCTAAACAAATCATGGTATATGAACGCAATGGAATGCTTTCTTTGATAAAAGAAATGAAGAAAGGGAGGGTTTCAGAGAAACCTGGAAAAACATGTATGAACTGATGCAGAGTGAAGTGAGCAGGACCAGGAGAACAATTTATATACTAACAACATCATTGACAAACAATTTAGAAACATGTAATGCTTGTTTTGATCAACATAATGACCAACCACAATTCTTGAGGACCCATGATGAAGCATGTCACCCACTTCCTGACAAATGGGTGATAGTTTCAAGATGCACATTGAGAACTATATTGTGAAGGGGAGGAGAAATAAGAGGGAAAGAAAATAGATTTCTGTTAATTAAAAAATTAAATTTTAGAAAATTGGGCCAAACCATCATTATGATTTATTCCAACTCCAAGATGTTATAATTCTAAATGTAATGATTTCATAGATGCATAATATTGGGGAGATGGGGAAACTGCAGACAGGAAGGGGTTTAGAGAGATCATCTGTGTGTCAGCCAGTGATCCTTGAATGTTTTTATATTCTGATACTTGGACTTTTATAAATTTTTTCTAGAAGTGCTAGAGAATATATACTGCAGTTTATTGATTTAGAATAGGATCACAGTTCTAGAGCTCAAAGGGACTTCAGAGACCATCTAATCCAACCTTTTCTTTTTTTAACTGAGGAAACTGAGGCCCAGGAAGGTTAAGTGAATTTCCTAAAATCACACAGGTAGGTGACAAGAAGCAGGATATAAGTTCAAATTTCTGAATTCAGGTCTTCTGGCTAGATAGCCTGTACTTTTCCCTTTAAAATTAAGTTAATTTCATTTTGCAGACTTTCATAGTACCTCTTGAATTAACTGGATATACTATGAGATGTCACAAAATTTGGATCAGAAGCTCATCTAAATCATTAAGACCAGCTGTCTCTCTCATCTTTAAGATTTTCAGTACCACAGAATCACAGAATGTTAGAGTTAGAAGGGACTTAGACATCATGCAGTCAAGAATTATAGATTTAGAACTACAAGGTACCTTGGAAACTATTCTACGCTATCCCCTTCATTTAGCAGAGGAGGTCCCAAATAGTCAAATAACTAGTCAATGATAGCTCTGGGACTCAAGCTTATATATTCGGAATCCAAGTTCAGGTTTCTTTCCATCACTTCCACATGTATAGTACTTGAGTCCTTATTTTTTATTACACACTGTGGGGCATAATGACAAAAATCATTTTTCTTCCCTTAATACTTGAGTGCTTCAGAGTAAAAGTAATAGAAGGAGTTAAGTTTAAAGCAACAGTAAATAAATAAATACATACTTTTCTGCAAAAGTGCCCATAAGTGAATGAATCCTAAGCACAGCCAAAAAAGCATGTGCAATGTGTATACATGCTTTCATTCTGAGAGGAAAAGTTCCACATAATTACTGACTCACTAAAGATGGTATTTAGGCAGTACTAGGTCTTGAAAAATTGCTGGTGGTCTAAGCACCTTAACTATGTTAACATCATAGGATACTTTATGAGAGGAAAACTAAACAAAAAGATTAGCTAATAAATCTAGAATGTTGGGTATGAGTTCTATTATAGTTTGTATTATTCTCATGTAGGCCCTTATTATTTTCTCTCTAAATAATATTCCATACATACAGTTCTGATCATTTTGTTTCCCTGATCAAAAACCTTTAATGGCTCCCCATTGCCTAACAAATCAAAGTCCCAACTCCTGAACCTTAAATAAGGCCTTCCACAATTTGACCTTTCCAGATTAGCTTTCTTACCTTTCCAGTATTAGCTCACTCTATTTTTCTTCATGAATACTCTATATCAGTAATTACTCATTGTTCCATGAACATTACCCTGACTTGCTTCCCATTCAACAAAATCTAGTTAAATAACCTGAACTAGGCATCCAGATCAGCCTTAAGGCACTTGGTGGCTCCTATCTCTTTGCTAGGTTTTCTGATCTGCCCAAAGGCAAAAACAGCTCCTTATGATAACACCAAATTTGCCACAAGTCACAGCAACTGGAAAAGCCAGGAAGTTTAGGGATTATGCTAATGCAAATCCTCAACCTTGAACATTCAAATCACTTGCTTTCATCAGTGGTCCTTGCTATTACCCTGCCTGGACGCATTTCCCAAAAGTTAGCATACGCTCATGCCTTTCTATTATCTTCTGTGATAGTGAACACCCTTGCTACTGAAGAACAAACCCCTTCAATACTCAACCTATCTCCAGTCCTTTCAGTCCCACTTTCCCAAAGTCTCATTCCACACTACCCACTTCTTTCGCTGTGCCTTCTGGGATGCTTTCTCTATAACTGAACTGGCCTGTTTTCATCTTAATCTTCTTCCTTCTCCCTCATTCCATCTTTTGTAACTCACTAAGACCTACCCCCCTTCCTGATGACACGGTTCTCACTTTATTCCTGCTCCGACTCACTAGTCATGGGGATGGAATGTGAATATTCCTTGCTCCTCACTCTCACTTCCAGGCTCTCTACCCGCTTTGTTTGGCAATCTCTCTTCCTTCAGAGTTCTTGCAGTCCAAATTTATAACCCAATCCAAATTCTGGCAGCTGTTATTGACCTTCAGGGTATTCTCCCCACCTGCCTCACAGTCTTTCTCTCTACCTTAACTCCTTTCAATCTAAAGAACTTCATCATCCATGTACATATGTACCATAACTTTCTAATCACTTAATATACTCAATTTCCATATAACTACTCCTTCACTCCATTTCAACTATACAAAGAAACATAATGTGCTTGAACTTGGCGTCATTCACAAAGAGTTCCAAATCCATAATAAAGAACTCTGAAAGTTCTTTATCTGATTTTTTAAAAATATATTTTCATCTTTCTCACCATGACCTGAGATCTCTCCATTCTTCAGTACTACTCTGAGTTCTGGCTATACTCCCCTACCTTCCCAGTCCTGCAACAGTTTTCTAACAGTCTCCTTCTACCTCAAGTCTCTCACCAATCCACCATATCCCACAAACTACCACCAAAGATATATGTATATCTTTAATGTATATCTGATCATGTGACATCCTTCCCTTCCCCATTCAAACAACTCTAGTGGCTTTCTATCGCTTCTGGGATAAAATATAAACTTTTCTGTTTAACTTTTAAAGTCATATACAACTCATCCCCCAACCATCTTTTCAGCTTCACTGGGTATTACTTCTCTTTCAGCACTCTACAACTGAGCCAAACAGGCTTTCTCTCTCTTCCTCACTTAAGATATTCCAGCAGGCGCCAGTTCCCCATACATGAATGATACTTTCTTTTTACCTCTGCCTCTTACCTCAGAGAAAGTCCTTTTCTTTCTTTAAGCCAAAGCTCAAGCAGTATCTTCTATATGAAGCTTTATTTCCAAATTACTTTATGTTTAACTACTTCATGTATGTGTGTGTGTGTATTTGTTGACTTTCTATTTGTAGTGCATATATATTTTATATGTACTTGTCTTCCCCTACTAAAACATAAAATCACTTTGAACTGGGATTAACTCTGTACTTTTTATCCCATGCCTAATACAACCCTAGGTGCTTACACATAGCAGGTACTTAATAAATGTATGTTGACTGACTGACTCGTTGGCCAGTTTAGCTTTAAGCTGTCCACTACTCTTAGATCACACTTTGCCAAACCTAAAGTCTAGGTTACTTCCCTATTTACTACACTTATTCCTACTCATATAATACTGAACAAAACTGAAAGATATCACAAAACTGAACTGACCAGGTCCACTACAAATTTGTACTAGGTAATCTCAATTTACCATAGCAAGACAATCCTACTATTCCTCCCTAATTGATTTCCTATCCCCACTCACCATAGCAGTCATTCCAAATATTTTCCTCTCTCATCAAGCTTCCTATGACATCTTTTGCTCCAACTCTTGATGCTGAGGACCTCATATTATGCTTTTCTGAAAATTTTGTGGCCAAGATTAAAGAGCTCCCTCTTCATCTCAAATCCACTTGAAGTTGTCCTCTTTCTCCCAAATACTGGCCCCTTCCATGCTGTCCTCAAAAATACTTAAAAAACTCTTACTACATCCTGCCATACCTTTCAACTATCAATCTGTATTTCTCCTCCCCTTCTCAGCTAAGCTCCTTGACAAACCCATCTATAACTAGTGACTTTACTTCCTCTTCTTTTCTTCTAAACCCTCTGGAATCTAGTTTATAATTTCATTCTTCAATTAAAACTGCTCTATCCAAAGTTAGCAGTGATTGCTTGATTACTAAATCTAATTACCTCTTTTTAGTCCTCATCTTTTTTGACCTCCCTGAAATCTGACTTCTCCTGAATACTCTGTTCTCTAGATTTTAGAGACACTGGTTCTTCTCTAGCTTATCTGATTTCTCGGTATCCGTTTTGGATCTTCTTCCAGGTCATTCCCACTCTTCAACAGTATCCTCTAAGGCTTTTCCCTGGCCTCTCTTCTAATCTCCCTCAATATTATTGGACATGTTGATCTCATAGTAATTGACCCCTCATGGGCTCAATTATCGTCTATATGTTGATGATTCTCAGATCTTGCATCATCAACTGTCTATTAGACATCTTGAACTGGATGTCCCATAAACATCTCAAAACTAATATATCTAAAATTGAATACATTATCTTTCTACCCTTATTCTTCTTTCTTCCAATTTTTCCTATTACTGTCAAGGGCCTCACCACATTCTCAGTCATCCAGGTTAACAATCTTGGTGTCACCCTCAACCCCTCATTCATATATCCCTACATATCCAATTTATTTTCAAATCTTGTCAATTCTACCTTCTTAAACCTCTTTCATATATACCCCATTCTCTATATTCACACAACCACCATACAGTGAAAACCCTCATCACCTCATACCTATATTACTGGGACAGTCTTTTAACAGATCTCTCCAAAACTTGGCCCATCCTCCACTTAGCTACCTAAGTGATTTTCCTAAGGCACAGGTCTGAGCATGTTACCTCACCATTTGATAAATTCCAGTGGCTCTATAGTACTTCCAGGACCAAATACAAAATCCCCTGTATGGTATTTAAAGCAAATCAGGAAATTAAGTGGTACAATGGAGAGAACACTGAACCTAAAGTCAGAAATACTCTTCCTGAGTTCAAAGCTGACCTCAGACACTTACTTAGTTGTGAGACCCTGGACAAGTCATTTAATCTTGTTTGCCTCATTTTTTCATCTGTAAAATGAGCTGAAGAAATGGCAAACCACTCCAGTATCTTTACCAAGAAAACCTCAAATGAGGTCACAAAGAGTTGGACATGACTGAAACAACTGAACAACAAAATCAGGAAGATCTGAGTTCAAATATAGCATCAAGCATACTGTCTGTGTGACTCTCTGCCTTCTTTTCTCAAGTGTAAAATGGGGATTCCTGAGAGGATCAAATGAGATGATGTTTGTAAAGTGTTCAGCACAGTGTCTGGCACATACAGTAGTAGGTATTTAATAAATCAATCCTTCCTACCTTCTTCCATCTTCCTACACTATGCCTTCCCACTGGCTGGGGTCCCATGCCTAGAATGCTCTCCTTCTGTTTCTACCTCCTGGCTTCCAAGACTCAGCTCAAATCCCACCTTTTGCAAGCGGTCTTTTGTGTTCCTGCTCCTTCTGTCCTCCAGGATGTTTCCTCTGAAATTCCCTCTAATTTATATCGTACATGTCTTACATGTATAGATATAAGCTATACATAGGTAGCAGAGTGGGTAAAGCATTGTCCCTTGAGCCTGGAAGGTGAGTTCAAAGCTGGCCTCAGGTATTTCCTGCCTGGATAAGTCACCTTATTGAGGTACTCTGCCTCAGAGTCGTCATCGGTAAAATCAGAATGATGACACCTATTTCCCAGTGCAGTTGTGAGAACAATATTGGTAAAGTGCTTTGTAAACCTCGAAGCACTGTGTAAACACTACCTCTCATTTCCAATTATTTATATGTTGCCTCCCTTATTAGAACATGAGCTCCTTGAAAGCAGACACGGTTTTTTGCCTTCCTTTGTATTAGCACCACTTGGCACAAAATAAGAGCTTAATAGATGCATGGTGACTGAGTGCAGCCAAGGGTAACCAAGGCTTGAACTACAATAGTGGTCATGGGGATCAAGGAAAGAAAACAGATGTGAGAGATATTAAGATCATGCACTGAAATGACAGGACTTCACAACTGACTGAAAGCAGAAAATATGGGAGAAGAAAGAATCAGATATAAATTAAGTTTTTGAGCCCAAGTAGTTCCAGTGATGGTGGTGCCATCTGTAGAAACTGAGAAGATGGTAGGAGGGGTGGGTTTAGGGATAAGATGTCAAGTTCAGTTTTATGATGATACAAGTCAAACTCATTCATCTAATTAAAACAATCATTTAATAAACATTTCTTAAGCACCTATGAAGTCTTTCTGATTCTGTGCTGAATGATGCAGTAAATAAAAAGATAAATAAGACAGTAGTGCTTACCCTCAAGAAGATTCCAGTTTAGTAGGTGATAAGGATTATACAAATACCTGTAGTAGGAGGCAGTACAGAGTAAGTACAATGAGAAAGGTGAAAGGTACTATAGCAGTTCAGAGGTGGAAAGGATGACCTCTAGTTGGAGTGAACAAGGAAGGCTTCAAGGAAGAAACAGCATTTAAGCTGATATTTTAGGATAGGAAATACGTCAACAAGTAAGGGGTGAGAGAAAGCATCACAAGAACATTGTGTGCAAAGGCACAGGGACAGACAAGAGAGGTGAAGTTACCTTTGGAGAATAGAAAGTAGCTCATTTTGGATAAGATCATGGGGCATGTGGAGGGAAATGAGGAGATAAAGTTGGAAGCACAGGTTGAAGTCAGACTGAGCTAGTCTTAGATGACGGACTAAGGACTCTATAGAATAAATCACTGAATGGTTTTCAACATAGGAGTGACATAATGGGTGGAAGCTGCTAGGGCTGATGTAAGGAAAAATTTCCTAACGATAAGAGCTCTCCACAAATGGAGAAGACTGCCTCAAAAGGTAGTGAGTCAACCATCACTGGAAGTTGGAAGCCCAAATGGTAAGGGAACATTGTATTGGGGAATTCCAGCATTGAGTACTAGTTGATTAGATGATCTTTGAGTTTCCTTCCAACACCACAATTCTGTGATAACCAGATCTACAGACTCAATGTGAAATTCTGGATAAATCACTCTTTCCTTCCTCAGCTTCCTAACAATAAAACTAAGAGACTTTATCTTTTAAGCCTAGAGTAGATTTAATCCAGTAGCTTTGGATCTTTATTGAAATGGACTGAGCGTTTGTTCTCCTCACTCCCATTTAGGGTAATAAAGTTCCTAGACAAGTTAATCTTATGTAAAAAAAAAAATTATTTCGACCTGAAAGCAAATGAGATTGGAGGTCAAAGGATTTGGGTTCTACTCCAGCCCTGCAAACCTGGATAATAACAACAATTATATGCTTATTTCTATAGCATTTTAAGATTTGCAAATTCCTTGTTTCACATCAATCCTGTAAATGAGATACTTCAAGTAACAGCCCTGTTTTACAGGGAAAGAAGACGAGGCTCACAAAGGCTAAGCGACTTGTCCACAATCACACTGCTACTGTCAGAACAGGCCAGTGTTTCTGGGCCTCAATTAAATTATTTGTAAAATGAGGGCACCGAACTAGATAATCTCTACAGTCCTTTGAGATCCCAAATTCTCCCATTATAGGACTACAGTATCTCTCTTCCCTGAAGCAATGTACTTGCAGTGTCCCTTATACCAGTTAAGCCACCAACATTTATAGCATACTTACTCCTGTCAGTGCTAAGTGTTGGGGACACAAAGAAAGATAAAAATAGTCTCTGGCCTAAAGAAGCTCACTTTCTAATGGGAGAGACAGCATACAAACAATTGTGTATAAACAGGATATATATAAAGGGTAAATGAGAGGTTGTCTCAGAAGGAAGACACTAGCATTAAGGGGGCCCAGGAAGGGCTTCTTGTAGAAAGTGAGAGTTTAATTGAAATCTGAAGGAAACCAAGGAAGCCAAGGGGCAGACGGGAGGAGAACATTCTAGGCATGAGGAATAGGCACAGTGAAAATGCCCAGAGGTTATGTGAGGATCAGCAAGGAGGTCATGTTCCTAGATCAACCCTGGAGAGACAACTGGAAAGGTAAAAAAAGGTTGAGGTTGTGAAGGGCTTTAAAAGGCAAACAGAAACCAGGGATCCTTAAGCAGATCTTTAATTCTGTATTGGCAGCACTTAGCACAGATCCTGGCACACCGAAGGCACTTAATAAATGCTTATTGTTTCTGACAGATCCCTAAGCTGGCCGATGTTGCACTGAATTTGGCCAGGAATTACTTTGGTACAGCTGATACTGTTCTCATTCTTCTCTTGTCCCAAGGAGCATGCCTCTGATTTCAATGCTTTAGAGAAATGTGGTATAGGAGCAGGAGCACTGGACTGAGGTTCCACTTTCAGTTCTACCACTTATAATCTATATGACCTTAAGTCGGTTCATTTTCTTTTGGGAGGCCTCAGTTTCTTCCTCTGTAAAATGAAGGAACTGGGCTCAATGATCTCTAGGGCCTGTTTCAGCTCTAACATTCCCTGATTTGTGAAAACAGTTCCTCCTCATGGAAAGGCTAGAAATTCTTTACAGATTTCTGAAAAGTATTCCATATTAGAATTATGCACTTGAATGTGCAAATTTTTAAAAATGATTTACAGAAAGGAAACAAGAGTCTAAAAAGACACACACGGTGTCAAAATTTAATGAAACTGTTAGTGTCCTACACATGCCAGTAAAACTTCAAAATCACCAACTAATTTTAAGAGTGAAGAAATGAGGACAATGCTAAAGTATCAGCTCTAATGCTAAGCTCACGAAGCTTCTGTTTGGTTGTTTTATACAGAATGAAACTTTGCTTAGCAGTTGAAACTGCTCCCAGAAACAAGTTTGGCATTTTATCCACAAGGCCATCATGTTTCCCAAGGAAAAAAGAGAGAGAAGTGGGGGGGGGGAGGGAGGGGAGCTGGTGCCGCCATCCAATTCACTGTTTAGAGGTTTGGGAGTTTGGGAAAAGGCCCTCTCACAAAAATAACAAAAAAACCAACCCATGTACTACCACATGCTAACTGAAAGCAAATGAGGGGTAATAATGAAAGCAAATAACAACATACCAACTTTTTTTCATACTAAAGTTTTGCATGAGCAGCTGAGATAGAGGAAAGAAAGATCAATCTGATAAGTCATTCCCCCGCCCCCCAACTGAATATCACATTGAAGACTTGGGGACAAAGTCTGATGCTAAACTAGAAAGGTCCTCATTGTTTCCTAAAGTATTGTTAGGCAAGAGGTATGTTTAAAAACAGCAGCCCATTTCCTCTATAAAAACAGCCTCTTGCTTGCTCTTCTGACCTCCCCAGCAGGGTAAAGGACACCTGGGTGCACAGCAGAAGATGCCTGTTTACTAGTCTGAAACATAACAGTCCATAAATGAACAAAGAAATAAAGTGCTCTTATTTATCCAGTTAAGGGAGGCACTCAGAAAACCAGCCTGGCCACAGTTCTGTCACCTTGCCTACAGGGAGTTCTGCTGTCTGGTAAAAACCAACCTCAAGGCACATTTCCATAGGACATCACTCTCAACTCTCAAAAAGACTGTGCAGGCTGGCAAGTTCATATTCACGTAGTGGCCTCACATGTTCCTTTCCTCCATGCTTAGGATGCTGCTTGTTCACCCACTTTAACCAGAGGAACTCTCTCAAGCTCAGCAATCCTTCCTCCACACCCATTTTCAAATTTGAAAACTAGTTTCCCGGTATATGATTCAGGCAACCAATGTCCTGAGGGAGGTAGAACATGTGAGTATCCTCGTGAAGCTCTTTAGACAAAAATTGTCTGATGCTGTTGGGTCATTTATTCCAAGTTCTGGGACAGAGAGACATAATCTTCCAGATGCAGGAAAGAGAATGGGCAGGGGATACACCGACACATTGCTCAGTAAACTAACCGGTAAGGAACCTGAACCTCCATCCTGGGTAACCCTTCCACAATAATTGTGAAAAAACCCTAGCCTGAATCCCCAAAAGTACAGAAATTCTCCCTCTACAACCCCAGCCCAAACCACAGAATGGGTAGAGAGGGTCATCCTCTCAGAATTTCCAGGTCATCCTTTCTAAGACCCCAGCTTAATACTCCTGATGGGAAAGGAAGGTCTATTCTCTTGAGTCCCCAACCCATACACCACAATGTTAGGGCCAGCTCTCCCAGGAAGATCCCATATGGAAAGTCATCCTTTCTTCAATGCCACCTCAGGGTGGGGAACTGGCAGCCTTGAGGCCCTATAAGGTAGGGACAAATCTCCCTTTCTGTGCCTCATGCAGACATGTGTTCTTATCTCAGATTTTATGGAGCAGATATATATCCCTGTGTCCTCTTCAAATGAGGGCCTGTTCTGTCTTGTCCAGACACTATAAAGAAAGTGAGGGGTCTCTCTTCCAGGGTCCCAGTGGAGGGAAGACTCATCCTATCTATACACCCACTGCTTCTTACTCGAGGGTCATCTGTGCTCTAGTGGAGGGGAGGTTTGGTTGTTGATACTTATGGGAGTGTTATCCCCTCTACATTCCTGAGTCAGACCCTAAAGTGAGTGGGGAACACTGTGTATGTGTGACAACACTCATCTACCTCCTGCGCGGGAAGGAGGTATCATCTGGTCACCATCCTTGTGTCAGAGCCTATTGAAGGATGTAATCTCCAAGCATCCCAGTATCCAAACCCTAGGGGAGGGGGTTATCTCCTCTGTATCTCTGTATCTCTGTCAAAGTCAGTGCTAGGAGGAATTATTAGGTGCTCCAAGGTTCCAGTGTCAGACTCTGAGGGGATGGGGAATAATAAAGTCTGTGGGTGTTCAGGTTATCCCATCAACATCTTCTGACAGACCCTAGGAGGCGGGGTAATCCCTTCTGAATCCCAGTATCTGACTGTAAGGGTGGAGGGTGGAGTGGGAGTAGAAGAGAAATCAATCTCCTAGTCTAAATCCCAGGAAAAAGGGCAGTCCCACCCTAGGTAGAGGGGGTGCCATCCATCCCCTCCGGTCCCCCTGCCTGACCCTGCGGGGAGGGGGTGTCACCCCTTCTGGTCCCCCACCTGACCCTGCGGGGGAGGGGTGTCACCCCTCCGGGTCCCGGGCCTGACCCTGCGGGGAGAGGGTGTCATCCCTTCTGGTCCCCGGCCTGACCCTGCGGGGGAGGGGGTGTCACCCCTCTGGGTCCCCGGCCTGACCCTGCGGGGAGGGGGTGTCATCCCTTCTGGTCCCCGGCCTGACCCTGCGGGGGAGGGGGTGTCATCCCTTCTGGTCCCCGGCCTGACCCTGCGGGGGAGGGGGTGTCACCCCTCCGGGTCCCCGGCCTGACCCTGCGGGGGAGGGGTGTCATCCCTTCTGGTCCCCGGCCTGACCCTGCGGGGGAGGGGGTGTCATCCCTTCTGGTCCCCGGCCTGACCCTGCGGGGAGAGGGTGTCATCCCTTCTGGTCCCCGGCCTGACCCTGCGGGGAGGGGGTGTCATCCCTTCTGGTCCCCGGCCTGACCCTGCGGGGGAGGGGGGTGTCATCCCTTCTGGTCCCCGGCCTGACCCTGCGGGGGAGGGGGTGTCATCCCTTCTGGTCCCCGGCCTGACCCTGCGGGGGAGGGGGTGTCACCCCTCCGGGTCCCCGGCCTGACCCTGCGGGGGAGGGGTGTCATCCCTTCTGGTCCCCGGCCTGACCCTGCGGGGGAGGGGGTGTCACCCCTCCGGGTCCCGGGCCTGACCCTGCGGGGGAGGGGGTGTCACCCCTCCGGGTCCCCGGCCTGACCCTGCGGGGGAGGGGTGTCATCCCTTCTGGTCCCCGGCCTGACCCTGCGGGGGAGGGGGTGTCACCCCTCCGGGTCCCGGGCCTGACCCTGCGGGGGAGGGGGTGTCACCCCTCCGGGTCCCCGGCCTGACCCTGCGGGGGAGGGGTGTCATCCCTTCTGGTCCCCGGCCTGACCCTGCGGGGGAGGGGGTGTCATCCCTTCTGGTCCCCGGCCTGACCCTGCGGGGGAGGGGGTGTCACCCCTCCGGGTCCCCGGCCTGACCCTGCGGGGGAGGGGTGTCACCCCTTCTGGTCCCCGGCCTGACCCTGCGGGGGAGGGGGTGTCACCCCTCCGGGTCCCGGGCCTGACCCTGCGGGGGAGGGGGTGTCACCCCTCCGGGTCCCCGGCCTGACCCTGCGGGGGAGGGGGTGTCATCCCTTCTGGGTGCCGGGGCCCCACCCGAGGGAGCCTATCGGTGTCCCGGGGGATGTCACCGCCCCCTGGGCCCCCTCAGCCGGGCGCTGGGCGCGGGGCTCTCCTCCGGGCCTGCTGGGCCCGGACCGGGCCGGACGCCCTGACAGCTGGACAGGCCGGACCCGGACAGACCGGCGGGGCGGCCGAGGCCCGCAGACCGCGCTGGGCCGGGCCGGGCACGCCGGACGGCCACGGCGCTTACCTGAGGCGGCGGAGGCGGCGGAGGCGGAGGGAGGCAGCGGCAGAGGCGGCGGCAGCGGCTGAGGCGGCTCACACTCGCTCCCTTCCCGCCGCCATGTTTCCGCTGCGCAGTGTGAGGGGGCGGGGGCGGGGGCGGGGGAGGGGGCGGCTCCGCTCCCTCCTCCCTCCTCCCTTCCCCCTCCGCTCGTCTTCTCCTTCCCCTACGGCGGCCCGGGATGGGAGAGCGCCGCCTAGCGGCTGGGGAGGGACCACGCAGCCTCTCCTGGAACCTCGCCGAGCGTCCCTCGGCCGGCGCTGGCTCCGCCTCCGCAGCGGCGGCCGCCCGCGCGCCCCGCGCCGCCGCGCCCCCGGCACACCCCCACCCCACCCCCGCAGGCCTGGGCGCGCGAGCACGCAGGGACGCGCTCCGCCTGAGCCCCCCTCCCGCTCCGACGACCCCGCTCCGGCGGCAGGGTGCTCGGGCGCGCTCCCAGGCCCCCAGCAGCGCGCCTCCCGCTCCGGGCTGGTGTCCCGGACGTAGCCTAGGACTGCCGGTCTAGACCGGTCCGGAAGGGACCTCAGGGGCCCTCCAGTCCTGCCCCTCCCTTTTAACAGATGAGGAAACTGAGGCCCCGAGAGGGCGGAGGCGGGGCTGCCTCCGGAGCCCATACACGGGCCCCGAGGCAGCAGGTCTGGGTTCAGGTCCCTACCTGTGTGTGCGACCTTGGGTAAGCCCCTTTCTCAGTAAAAGGAGGGGGTAGATTGGAGGGCTCTGCCTGCTGCTCCAGGCCCGCACCCCTCCTGCCGTGGGTGACACCATGCACGTGCCCGCCGGGAGCCCGCTCCTCTGCCTGGGGCCGGGCTCGGCGCAGCCCTTTGGGGTTCTGCCCGGCCCCGGCCCTGCCCACCCTAGGCGGGGGCTGCCTGACTTCCAGCCCGGCCTCCTTCTCACCCTGCAGGGCTCGTGTAAGGTCCGGACCCTGGGAGGGCCAGGAGCGGAGCGTCTTTATGAGGGTCCCAGGACCCTCCCCTCCCCAGCCCATCTCCAATGCACGCGGCAGGCCAGGAGCGCCCACAGCCCTCGGACGGACCGGAGCCCGAGGCTGGGACCACCTCGCCCCCACCCCCCTTCGGCCCCCGACCCAATCGGAGGCGGGCAGGTGACAGCTCGCAGACGGTCAGAGCTCAGAGGGACCTTGGAGATCCCCTCGCCCAAACCCTTTCCCCTGGCACGTGGGGAAACAGCCCGGGATGGGAAGTACGTGACAGGGCGCACAGTTAACGAGAACCAGCGTCTGAACCTAGGGCCTTTGATTCCATAGCTGGTTTTCTTTCCAAGACACCGGGTTGTTCATAATCAATGAAAGGTGAGTCTTTGAACCCAGGTGTTAGAATCTCGTGGGCCAGCTGCTGACCCCTTTTACAGATGAAGTGACCTGCCTACAGTCAAACTGCGAAGGGTAGAACGAACCCCTGGAACGAGGGTTTTCCTGCGTACTGGTTCAAAGCTCTCTCCTTTTCTGAGTCCCCTCCTCCATGTCACTCCATCGCACCATCCTGCTCTTCATTTCCCTTCTTTTCCCACCCAGTGTCTGTTATTAAAAGTCCTTTCAAAGCTCACCTGAGGTGACACCTCCTCCATGAAATTTTCCCTTAATCACCAAGCTGAAAGGGATCTCTCCTTGCTCATATCTCTCCGTTCACCTTGCTTACCTCTGGACAATCTCAGTCTCCGCTGTTTTGTAGGCATTGATTTCTGTGCAAAGATCTAGCCACGTCACTCTTCTGCTTAACACCTCCGATGGCTCCCTATCGCCTCCTAAGTAAAGCTCAAACTCTTGCCTCGCATTTCAGCACCTTCTTTAATCTGACACTAGTTTTAGCTCGCCTGAATCCTAATCTCTTTGCCAGCCAAACTAGACAGTTCCATCCCTAGAACACACCCTTCATGACTGTAACCATACTATTCCCACTATCCAGAGTATTTTCCCTTTCCCTCTTCATCTACTGATTTCCCATCTCTATCCAAAGCCCAATTCAAATGCTACCTCCTTCGGGAAGCTTTCCCTGATCCACAGACAGTAACAACCATTCCCCTCAGCACTTTGTGCGTCTCTGATTTATTTTTCATATATTTTTTAAATTTTGATTTAGTTAAAATTCTTTTTCAATGAATAAAAATCAATGCTCTTCCCTTTCCCCCTGAGTCATCCCTTCTGGGTCCTCCACTATTGGTGTGGGGGGTGGGACCTTTTAACAAATATACATACTCAAGCAAAATTAATTTCTACATTGGCTATTATCTAAAAAATGTCTCTTTATATACCCCAAGCTCACCTGTCTTGCCAGGAGATGAGTAAAATATTTCATCATCCGTCCTCTCGAAACTGCATCATTACATCAGATCAGAGTTCTTAGGTCTTTCAAAGTTGTTTATCTTTGCAACATTATTGTTATTGTATGAATTATTCTCAGGTTCTGCTCACTTCACTCTGTGTCAGTTTATACAAATCTTCTCAGATTTCTCTGAAACTGTCTCCTTTATTATTTCTTATAACACAATAGTAGGGTTTTCTAAGTATACCACCCTTCCATTTGCAAAAGCTACAAACATGTTTCTTCTTGTCTGTGTTTATTCCCTTAATTTCTTTTTCTTGTTCTCTTGCAATAGCTAACATTTCTAGTACTACTGTATCAAATGTGTGTTTGTCCTTCATTGCTCAAGAAGACCATCCCATCAGAGAAATAATGATGTGACTTGCATTTGACTTTGTTTTGAGTGAAGGAGGGCTGTGCAGGTCACCAGCCTTACTTCTCCAGAGCCATCTGAATTCAGTGACCAGATATTCATCAGCATGACTGGAGATGACCCAGGATGAGGCAAATGGGCTTAAGTGACTTGCCCAAGGCCACCCAGCTAGTGAGTGTCAAGTGTCTGAGGTGAGATTTGAACTCAGGTCCTCCTGACTCCTGCACTGGTGCTCTATCCACTGCATCACCTAACTGCCCCATACTGTAACAAATAGAGATGATGACAATGGACATCTTTGTTTTTCTTCTGATTTTATTGGAAAGGCCAGTAGTTTACTAATTATATTTACATACTATACTTTGTTCAACCATTCCACAATGCATGGGCATCCCCTTAGTTTCTAGTTCTTTCTTCCTGCAAAAAGATGCTTTAAGTATTTTTGTACATATGGGTCCTTTTCCTCTTTCTTTGATTTTTTTTTTTTTAATGTAGATAGGCTTAGTCATGCTGTCTTACAGTTCAGTAATTTTGAGGTCATAATTCCAAATTGCATTCCAGCATGGCTGGATCAATAATTCGCAGTCCCACCAACAATCCTTATTTTCCCTGAAGCCATGTCAACATTTGTCATTTTTCTTTGTTATTGACTTTGCCAATCTCAAGGGTGTGAGGTGAAACCTCAGAGTGCCTTTAATTTCAACTCCTCTAATTATTAGTGATTTAGGGAATTTTTTTCACCTGACTATTGGTAGTTTGTATTTCTTTCTTAGATGACTGCCTGTTCCTATATTTTGACGTTTGTCAGTTGGCAAATGGCTCTCATTCCTAGAGATTTTAATCACTTGATTCTATCTTGGAAATAAGACTGATTCAATGAAACTTTCCACAAAGATTTTTTTCCCTAGCTACTTGTTTCTTTTCTAATTCTTGTGCAAATCTTGTGCAAATCTTCATTTCTAATTGCTTGTGCAAAATCTTTTTGATTTTATGTAGTCAAAATTGTCCTTTTCATTGGTTATTCCTTATTTGGTCATGAACTTCTATTAGTCACAGATCTGAAAGGTGATTTCTTTCTCGATCGCGTAATTTGTTTATCATGTCATGTATCCATTCAGAGTTTATCCTGGTTTATGATATGAGATATTAACCTATACCTAGTTTCTGCTAGACTGCTTTCTAGTTTTTCTTGTAGTTTTTCTTTGAGTGAGTTCTTACCCCAATACTGTGGGTCTTTGGGCTTATCAACACTAGGATAGTAGGTTTATTTGCTTCTGTATGTTGCAAGGTTTCACTGATCAATATCTTTATTTCTTAAATCAATATCTTTATTTCTTAACCAATACCAAAGCATTTTGATTATTCTTACTTTGTTGTCTGGGTTGAATTATGTTACTGCTAGGCCCCTTCTTTTCTACTTCTTTTTTATTATTTCCTTTGAGATTATTGACCTTGTTTCCTCCAGGTTAATTACATTATTATTTTTTCTAGCTTAATAAAGCAATCATTTGGTAGTTTGATGGCATGTCATTGAATAAGTAAATTAATTTAGGAGACATTGTCATTTTTAACATATTAGCTCAGCCTACCTATTAGCAATTAGTATTTCTCTATTCAGGTCCATCTTTTGTAAAGAGCATTTTGTAGATGTATTTATAGAGTTCCTGTATGTGTCTTGATATGTCTTGACTCCCATATAGTGAATACACTATGTAGTTATATTAATTGGAATTTTTCTTCCTATCTTTTTTTGCTGATTTTGGTTGGTAGTATGCAGAAATGTTGATGATTTATGTGGATTTGTTTTAGATCCTGCAACTTTGCAAAAATTATTAATTGTTTCAATTAATTTTAGTTGACTCTAGGATTTTCTAAGAATACCGTCATATCATCTGCAGAACACTATAAATTTGTTTTTTTCTTTGTCTATGTTTATTCCCTCAATTTTTTTTTTTTTACCATATTGCTACAATTACTATTTCTAGCACTATATCAAATAATGATGGTGACAATGAACATCCTTGCTTTCCCCCTGGTCTTATTGGAAAGCCATTACTTTATTTCCTTTAAATACAATGTTGGCTTTTGGTTTTTGACATATTTTACTTACTGTGTTAAAGAAGGGCCTAGTTATTTCTATGTTTTCTGGTATTTTTAATAGAAATGGATATTGTATTTTCTCAAAGGTTTTTCTGAATTGTTAATATATGGTCAATTATGTTTATAATTTTTCTTATGTTAAGTCCACTCTGCCTTCCTGGTATAAATGTAAGCTGGAGATGGTATTTAATCTTTGTGATGTATTACTATAGTTACTTTGTTAACATTTTATTTAAAATTTTTGCATCGATGTTCATTCAGGATATCGGTCTATAATTTTCTTTCTTCGTTTTCACTATCTCTTCTTTAGGAATCAAAGCCATAGTTGTATCAAAGATGCAATTCAGTGAAATCCCTTCTTTTTCTACTTTTTCTTTTTAAAAATATTTTTATTTATTTTGTTAAATGTTTCCCAAGTACATTCTTTTCTTATTTTTGCAAACAATTTGTGTAATACTGGAATTGAGAAATCTTTGAGTGTTTGATAGAATTTGCTTGTAAATCCATCAGGTCCTGAGTTTTTTTTCCTTTTGGAAGTTCATTTATGACTTGTTCAGCTTCTTTTTCTGAGATTAGGTTGTTTACATCCTCTGTTTCCTGTTCTGTTAATTTTGGTGTTTTATATCTTTTTTGTAAATATCATCCATTTTATTTAGATGGTACATTTTGTTGGCATATTGTTAGAGAAAATAGTTTCTGTTAGGGGCCTAGCTCTGGACCGTGGCCCCCTGAGGAGCCTGGAAGACGCCCCGGGTGTTAACCCGCCTTCGGGTGCTGGGACCGCCTATACGGGAGCTGGCTCCGCCCTCAGGGAGGAACACGGGAGGGGCTCTGGCCCAGTACACACCCTCGGGGAGGAACATGGGAGGAGCCCTGGCCAAGTTACCACCCCAGGGAGGAACATGGGAGGAGCTCTGGCTGGGTATATAAGGGGATGCTGGGCAGAGTTGTACGGGACGCCATCAATAAAGTGAAGAGCACAGACATCCTCGGGCGAGTGTGTAGTCATTTGTTCCCTCCGTGGAGGAGGGGATAGCCCTGTCGCGCAAGCTAGGCCATACGGTCGCACGGCAGGGACCGGAGACGTCCGAAGACCTGGAGGAAAGGTTGCCCAAGCGAAGTCTGGGGTAAGGAAGTGGGCCCTGTGTTAGAGTGCCGCCTGGAATATTGGGCGAAGACCCCAGAGAGATTACCGCCTGGAATATTGGGCGAGGCCACCTGGCTTAGTAGCCAAGTGAAGGCCGGGGATTAGCCCCGTGCAAGTTTCTAGCAATATTTTTTATTTATTCTTTTTTTTTAATTAATTAATTAATTAATTTAGCTTTTTACATTCATTTTCACAAATTTTTGGGTTCCAAATTTTCTCCCCTTTTCTCCCCTCCCCCCACCCCAATACCCCAAGCAATCTAATTTTCCCTATCTCCAATCTGTCCTCTCTTCTGTCATCCCTCCCTTCCCTTGTCTCTATCTTCTCTTTTCTCCTGTAGGGCCAGATGACTTTCTATTCCTCATTAACTGTATGTCTTCTTTCCTAGTTGCAACAACAATACTAAACAATTGTTCCTAAAACTTTGAGTTCCAGATTCTCCCCATCCCTCCCTCCCCACCCATTCCCTTTGGGACGGCAGGCAATTCATTATAGGCCATATCTGTGTAGCTTTGCAAATGACCTTCCTGATATTCGTGTTGTGTAAGACTAACTGAATTGCCATCCCTCCTAACCTGCCCCTCATTGTTTCTCTTCTGTCCTTTGATCCTGTCCCTCCCCAAGTGTTGACTTTCAATTACTCCCTCCTCCCTTTGCCCTCCCTTCCATCATCCCCCCCCCCAATATCTCCTTCTCCCCCGCTTTCTTATACTGTAAGATAGGTTTTCATACCAAAATGAGTGTGCATTTCACTCCTTCATTTAGTCAAATGTGATGAGGGTAAACTTTTGTTTGTTTGTTTGTTTGTTTTTTTTCCTCAGCTCTCCTCTTTTTCCCTCCACTAAAAACATCTCCTACTTGCCTCTTAAATGACATATAGTTACCCCCTTCCATTTCCCCCTCTTTCCTCTCACTACATTTCTCTCTCACCATTTACCTTAATTTCTTTTAAGGTATGGTCCCATCCTATTCAGTTCAATCTGTGCTCTCTGTCTCTGCATGTGAATGCATGTGTGTATGTGTGTGCATGCGTGTACATGTGTATGTGTGGTCCCACCAACCACCCAGATACTGAAAAGTTTTAAGAGTTAGAAATATTGTCCTTCCCTGTATGAATGCAAACAGTTCATTTCTGGTAAGTCCCTTAATACTTCTCCTTGCTGTTTACTTTTGCATGCTTCCTCTCATTCTTGTGTTTGAAAGTCAAATTTTCTTTTCAGCTCTGGTCTTTTCATTAAGAATGATTGAAAGTCCTCTGTTTCATTGAAAGACCATATTTTCCCTTGAAGTATTATACTCAGTTTAGCTGGGTAGGTGATTCTTGGTTTCAGTCCTAGTTCCTTTGACTTCTGGAATATCCTATTCCACGCCCTTCGATCCCTTAATGTAGAAGCTGCTAGATCTTGGGTTATCCTGATTGTATTTCCACAGTACTGAAATTGTTTCTTTCTAGCTGCTTGCAAGATTTTTTCCTTGAGCTGGGAGTTCTGGAATTTGGCCACAATGTTCCTAGGAGTTTCTCTTTTTGGATCTCTTTCAGGTGAAGCTGACCCGAGCAGACTTCAGAGAGGGAAGCTCCGGGGGAAGCTCCGGCAGCCGGGAAAGTCCCTCCGCCCACAGAAGCTACAGGTCAGTGAGAAAGAAGGCTGGGCTGGACGAGAGGGGGAGCAGGGCGTCTCCGTCACTTGGGCCCCCTCGGGAGGAAGCGGCGGTGGCAGAGATGGGGGCAGGAAGCGGCGGAGGCAGAGGCGTGGGCGGCGGCTGAGGCGGCAGTGGCCCAGGACTCAGGAATCCCCCAACAGCAGGCAGGATCTTCATTACAGAAGGTTTCCGCATAAAACCTGACGGAGCTGAGCCTGGGAGATGGCCCTGCCCCCACCCCGCTCTATTACTGAAGGCCTCTGCATAAAGCCCCTGAGGGAACTGAGCCTGGGGGGCGGCCCTGCCCCCACCCCAGCGCCAGAACTAAAGCTTGCTGCCGGAAAGCCCATTTGAATCTCAGAGGCCAAGCACTAGCTGGGCAGATCCAGGCGGGGGTGGAAAGGAATCTCAGAAGTCAAGTAACGGTCTGGGAAAATGCTTAGAAAAGGGAAGAAAAATAAGACTATAGAGAGTTTTTTCCAACAAATGCAAATGATCCCGACCTTCGGATCTGACGAAGATGAGGACGTATTCTTGCCATCAGGGAAAGACGTGGAGGGCAGGACCTCAGTACCTCAGACACCCCAGGGGGGTGGCGGGTGGGCTCAGGCCTTGGAAGAGCTCAAAAAGGATTTTGAAAAGCAAGTTAGGTAGAGGAAAAACTGGGAAGAGAAATGAGAGACATGCAAGAAAAGTATGAAAAATGGGTCAATACCTTGCTAAAGGAGACCCAAAAAAATGCTGAGGAAATTAACACCTTGAAAAATAGGCTCACTCAATTGGAAAAAGAGGTTCAAAAAGCCAATGAGAAGAAGAATGCTTTCAAAAGCAGAATCAGCCAAATGGAAAAAGAGTCTCAAAAGCTCACTGAATTTAATAGTTCTCTCAAAATTAGAATGGAGCAGATGGAGTCTAATGACTTTATGAGAAACCAAGAAATCACCAAACAAAACCAAAAGAACGATAAAATGGAAGAGAATGTGAAATATCTCATGGGAAAAACAACTGACCTGGAAAATAGATCAAGGAGAGACAACTTAAAAATTATGGGACTACCTGAAAGCCATGATCAAAAAAAGAGCCTAGACATCGTCTTGCATGAAATTATCAAGGAAAACTGCCCTGACATTCTAGGACCAGAGGGCAAAATAAGTATTGAAAGAATCCATCGATCACCACCTGAAAGACATCCAAAAAGAGAAACTCCTAGGAACATTGTGGCCAAATTCCAGAACTCCCAGCTCAAGGAAAAAATCTTGCAAGCAGCTAGAAAGAAACAATTCCAGTATTGTGGAAATACAATCAGGATAACTCAAGATCTAGCAGCTTCTACATTAAGGGATCGAAGGGCGTGGAATAGGATATTCCAGAAGTCAAAGGAACTAGGACTGAAACCAAGAATCACCTACCCAGCTAAACTGAGTATAATACTTCAAGGGAAAATATGATCTTTCAATGAAACAGAGGACTTTCAATCATTCTTAATGAAAAGACCAGAGCTGAAAAGAAAATTTGACTTTCAAACACAAGAATGAGAAGAAGCATGAAAAAGGAAACAGCAAAGAGAAGTCTTAAGGGACTTACCAGAAGTGAACTGTATACATTCATACAGGGAAAGACAATATTTCTAACTCTTAAAACTTTTCAGTATCTGGGTAGTTGGTGGGACCACACATACACATGTACACACATGCACACACATACACACATGCACACACATACAGAGACAGAGAGCACAGAGTGAACTGAATAGGATGGGACCATACCTTAAAAGAAATTAAGGTAAATGGTGAGAGAGAAATGTAGTGGGAGGAAAGAGGGGGTAACTATATGTCATTTAAGAGGCAAGTAGGAGATTTTTTTAGTGGAGGGAAAAAGAGGAGAGCTGAGAAAGAAAAAAAAAAAAAACAAGAAGTTTACCCTCATCACATTTGACTAAACGAAGGAGTGAAATGCACACTCATTTTGGTATGAAAACCTATCTTACAGTATAAGAAAGGGGGGGAGAAGGAGATATTGCAAGGGGGGGATGATGGAAGGGAGGGCAAAGGGAGGAGGGAGCAATTTGTAGTCAACACTCAGGGAGGGACAGGATCAAAAGACAGAAGAGAAACAACGAGGGGCAGGTTAGGAGGGATGGTAATTCAGTTAGTCTTACACAACACGACTATCAGGGAAGTCATGTGTAAAACTACACAGATAGGGCCTATATTGAATTGCCTGCCGTCCCAAAGGGAATGGGTGGGGAGGGAGGGATGGGGAGAATCTGGAACTCAAAGTTTTAGGAACAATTGTTTAGTATTGTTGTTGCAACTAGGAAAGAAGACATACAGTTAATGAGGAATAGAAAGTCATCTGGCCCTACAGGAGAAAAGAGAAGATGGAGACAAGAGAAGGGAGGGATGGCAGAAGAGAGGGCAGATTGGAGATAGGGAAAATTAGATTGCTTGGGGTATTGGGGTGGGGGGAGGGGAGAAAAGGGGAGAAAATTTGGAACCCAAAAATTTGTGAAAATGAATGTAAAAAGTTAATTAAATAAATAAATAAATAAATAATAATAAAAAAATAGGTTTAGACTTGTTACTGGGTATGGGTTTTTTTTCAATGTTTATTTATTTATTTTTAGTTTTCAACATCCATTTCCACAAAATTTTCAGTTCCAAATTTTCTCCCCATCTCTCCCTTCACCCCCAAAACACTGTGCATTCTGATTACCCCTTTCCCCTAGTCTGCCCTCCCTTCTATCATATCCCTCCCTTTCCTTATCCCCATCTTCTCTCTTTTCTTGTAGGGCAAGATAGATTTCTATACCCCATTACTTGTATTTCTTATTTCCCAGTTGCATGCACAAACAATTCTCAACATTCGTTCTTAAAACTTTAAGTTCCAACTTCTCTCCCTTCCTCCCTTCCCACTCATCCCACTGAGAAGGCAGACAATTCAATATAGGCTATATATGTGTAGCTTTGCAAAAGACTTCCATAGTAGTCATGTTGTGTAAGACTAACTATATTTCCCTCCATCCTATCCTGCCCCACATTTATTCTATTCTGTCTTTTTACCTTGTCCCTCCCCACCTGGGCATGTTTCTTATGCTCCTAAACTAGACCATGAGTATCATGAGTATCTTGAGGACATAGATCATATCTTTACTAAACCGTATGTCTCTCCTCCTGTTCTTCACATGATAGGTGCTCCATAAATATTAGTTGAATGAATGGCAGGGGCTGTGATTTTCATCCTGCACATATCCTTGCACATAAGGATTTGTAATATGCAAATATGACAAATGCAATAAGCATTTATTAAATGAAATTGAATGAGTCAATCCAAGGATGACACTTGAGATGTCAAGATGTTGGGAGAGAGTGAGGAAGGTCTCCATTCCAGCACTCTGTTTGGATCACCTATAGTGAACTTTGGGATCAACACAAATGACAATCCTTCAGGATAGTCTGGCATGGATGGGTTGTGATTTGCATTGTGGGAGAAAACTAATGCATCAAAGAGATTCTAGATCCCTTTGAGCCTTTTAGAGATTCAGGAAAAATTTCTAACAATTAGAGTGTTTCAAAGATCCATTGGACTTTCCCAGGAGAGAGTGGGTTCCCCTTCATTGGAGATCTTCAAACAGAGTCTGAATAACCACTTTTCAGAGATGGACACATACACACACACATACACATATGGATATACATATATCTAGTAGATATATGATATATGAGATATACATACATAGTGGATATATGAGATTCCTTATATATTATATAATTATATTTATATTAATTACATTATAATATAATGTTATATAATATATCATGTACTTTATAATTATATTGATTATATTGTAATATATTAACGTATTCTCATTTCTTTTTTGTATCTGTGTGTATGTGTGTGTGTGAGACAGAGAGTTACTGTTCACAGTGACTGTTAAGGCCCCTTCTAATATGGAATTTTGTAATTTTCCAGTTCTCTCAGGTTCCTGCTGTAATGAGGGCTATCCCATGGAGTGTTTTCAAAGTTGCCTTTCCTGGTTCTGACTCATCACTAGAAAGCTTTAGGGCCTGTTTCTTGCCATGGGTGACTCTACTGCTGAAGGACTTGAGTTTTGAGATGACTAAGTGATTGTTTCGTTTACTGAGCCAGATGAGTGAACGATTTAGAGGATTTTTATAAAGGAGTGACAGCTTCTGGCTTGGTCTCTCTTGCTTCACCTCTCACATGTGGCAAGCAGCACCCTGTCTCTAGCCCTGTAAGAGATCTCCTTCCCACCCCACTTGCCTTGAATCCCACCTAAAGCATGGACTTAACTAAGTGAATTTATATACCCAGGCCCCATGAGTAGATCATAGAACATCATTCTTGAACTAGACATGTCCAGGGAAAGAGACCTAGAGGATTTACAGAGGAATGAAGGTCCTGGGTCCCACTGAGCTGGAAATGACTGATGGAAAGGAGTCCCTGGCAACTACTCTAATGCCTTTAGAAAAGATGATCACCAACAACAGAACCGACCTAAACTTGGCTGGTTTATCAGAAAATATACTGTTCTCTGGACAATGCAGAGCCAAGGGAAAATGTAAAATGCTTATCCTACAATCTACATTTTTTTCGCATAAGGTTTAAGTGTCAGCCTCCCCATAGACTGTAGTAGTAATTTTATGTTGTTACTGAATTTTATGTTGTTACTGAGCATGTTTTTGTCAAATTTGTGCTTATCAGTGTGTGTTTAGCATTCTTTTGTGTGTAGGAATAAAATACCTGTCCTACACCTGATTCGTATTGTACCTTGAATATTTTTTATTCTCCTTTACCTTTGGGCAAACCCTAGATGGGATCCTAAATCTAAGCTTTAAAAATTTTTTCCCTGAGGAATGGGAATGGGAGTTTAATGAATGTGAGAAAAGGAAATTCTTCTTGTGAAAGACTGGGCTACTTCAGGATCAAACTTAGTCCAAACTACCTGCCTGGGTGCAGAAAGAGAATCTTTCTGCAGTGGAAAAGTAGTACATTATCCTCAGTGGGACCACTGGTTTCTCTACATTTTTTTGGACTGGAGTTTATCTAAGCCTATTGATTTGAAGTTGTTGAAGACAGGTATATTCTTATAATCTCCTCACAAATCTTGTTTTCTTATGTACTCTGACTCATGATCTTGGAGCGAGACTGCTTCATCTCTCAGAGTTCTGGGGATGCTCTGAAAGGTTAAGATGTCTCTTTTCGACTGTTGTTTGTCCTTCATTTGCAAAGAGGACCAATTGACATCATGGGGTGATGTCTTGATTTACAAGTGAATTGGATTTCAGTCATCAGCCTCACTGTCTCTTCTTCAAAGTCTGAGGGCAAGATAAAAATCTGGACAACTGACTGGTGAAGGCCTGGAATGCAGTGGATGATCTTGGTGTCTTGGAAGTTTGACCAAGATCTAAGCACTCCACAGCACCTGCTTCAACTGCCTTCATGACTGTTGGAACAAATTGTTGTCATACGTCCCCTCTGCCTCGAAAAGTCTTCACATGTTTGAGGTAGATACTCCCCTAACTCACTGACAAGTTTGAGGTCCATTGGCTACTCTCAATCTGGTTTAGCTTGTCTACTGAGATTATTTACCAGGTTGTAGCCACTGAGTATGCTATATCTTCTTAGAGCCATAGGTGAGAGTTGAGTGCCAGGTAGACACCAGAGGTGGATGAGCAGCCTAAAAAGCAACAAATTCTCATACCAGAGGTGGTAGTCCTCCTTGAACACATAGTATACCCCTTTCTACTGTTGTTAACTCATTCAAGTCCCCACTCGGGACGTGTTCTTCCTACTGTTAGCAACCTAATTACATATAACCAGTGAACTTTAATTTGCTTTTACAAAGGAATGTTTACTCCAAAGATGTAGCAAGGACAGAAGTACAAACATTTCCTTCTAAATTCTTAGGGGCTCTCTCCCCTATACTGCTTCATTCTCTGAGCATGGTGAGCCCAAATTTAGCACAGTTTATACATAGTATTAATAAACATTTATCAAGCACTTGTTATATGCCAGCACTGTGTTAAACACTGGAAATACAAATGAAAACAAAGACACTCCCTGCCTTCAGTGAGTCTGCCTACAATCTAATGGTGAAGACAATTACAAAAGTAAGCCAAAAATTGGGGGAGAGGGAGGTAGAAAGGGGAGTACCTCATACAGGGGCATGGAAAAGTCCAAGGGAATCCAGAAAGTAGTGTGGCTGGGGGGAAATGGGCAGAAGATTGTGCTGAGCCCCCTTCTTAAGTACAAGCCCTGGAGCCATGATGCTCCCCTCTAGTCAGAGGGTTCAATCAGAGGGTCAGAGGGGCCTGATGAGATGTTCACATCCAAATATGGCAGCACTGTTTCCTAAATTCTCATCACCTCTGGGCTGGATTCCCCCATTGCTTGTGGCAATGATGCTGAGCTAGCATGGGCTCGACTTCCAAACTTCTAGACCTTCTGAGTCCCTTTCATGACCTTTTGAAACTCACAAGGTTGTGGTCTCCAGATTAGTCTCCATTACCTAAAATTAGAATAAATTCTAAAGCAATGAATTGAGGCCACATCCAGAAAGCCACATGTCACTGTAGAGAAAAAGGGCCTAAGGGTGTCCCCTTATAGCATTATTACTCAATGGACACCATCAACCAGGAAGTTAGTGGCTGAAAAGAGGTGGGGAAGGGGAGAAGGAGAGACAGTGACAGGAAGAGACAAGAGAGAGATAAAGAGAGAGACAAAGAGAAACAGAGGAAAGATAGAGGAGAGACAGAGAGAGATGCAGAGAGGAAAGGGGAGACAGAGAGATAGAGGGGAGAGAGAGACAGAGAGAGAGAGAGGCCAAGGTTCTGCCAGGCATCTCGCTAATGCCCCTCCCCAGTTTCACTCTACGGTTGCCAGACATGCTTCTACTCACATGGGCAGCAGACAGGACTCAGTGACAGAATGTCCGCCCAATGCTCCAAAGTCTCTCAAGGCATTTCCATTACATGTCAGGTCAACTTCCTTGGAAGCAGACTCTCCAGCATCAGTGGCACTGTGGGCATGCTCAACAGACTCAATGGCCAATCCTCAGCTATGCTTTGAACCCATTTTTTCCCTATATTACTCAGTCAGAAGCCTCTAGTTCCAACATCCACTCCAACATTCTCAAGCCCCTTAACTTCTCACATCTGTGATACAGGAAGAATGCATGTAACAGGGAACGGTTAGATTCTTAATGCTAAGCATTATTATATGTCTGGCGCCTAACTGAATTCTTTTCAATTGAATTCAATTAATTAATTTAAGTTTTAAATTTTTATTCATTTTTAAAGTTTTAATGTTGCAACTCTCAACACCACCATTACCACTGGAGCCTTTCTTTTAATAAAGAAAGAAATTTAATTAACCAACCAACACAGAAAAGAAAACTGTCTGAAATGGTAAAGTGTTGGTTTAAAAGTCATTTCTGCCAAACCAGCTTCCAACTTCCCAGCAGCTGTTGTCTGATACATTCCCTCCCCCAGTAGTTTTTATTCTTGAGTTTTCAACTCATTTTAATAAAGACTTGTTGAATGTCTACATCGAGAAGGCTGATAGTCTCTCATCTGCACGTCCACATTTTTTAAGAGTATACCTGAAGAACACAAGTTCTAGAAAAGATTTTGCTAGAGACCTATATCATTGTTATTCAGTCATTCCAATCACATCTAACTGTGACCCATTTTGAGTTTTCTTGGCAAAGATACTGTAGTGGCTCACCATTTTCTTCTCTAGCTCGTTTTATAGATGAGGAAACTGAGACAAAACAGGGTGAGTGACTTTCCCAGGGTCACACAGCTAGTGAGTGTCTAAGGCTGGCTTTGAACTCAGATCTTCCTGACTCCAGAACCAGTGCTCTATCCACTGCCCCACCTAGCTTCCGCCAGGTGATGATTTTTAAAAATCTACAACTAACAAAGGCCATCTACTAAGGTAAGGAGAGACTGTGCTCTGTGCTAACGGAAAGCTGTACCCATGGCAATGAAATCATGGATCTTTTGAAGTATTAAAATTAGAAGCACTTGTCAGACATATTTCAATTGTTTTACCTCTTTACAACATGTACTCTTTGTGCTTGAACCCACAGTCCCATGAACTCTGTATGTACTTATGGAATAAGATTCTCCTGGTTGTGTGTGTGTGTGTGTGTGTCTTTTATATAAATTGTTCCTTCTATATTACATTAATAAATACCTGTTTCTAAAATTTAATTCAATCTGGATGGCTAATTGATATCAACTCGTAACCAGTTGGGAAGCACACTGGTGGGGGCTTGTGAGTAATAGTACTAGGAACGCTAGCCCTCAGGATTAGCCTTAGAACTCTAAGAAGAGAAATGGTAGCCATCTTCTGGGAATTCACCCTGCTTGTTGGTGGAGGAAGGGGTTTGATGGCATTGATAACTTTTGTGCAGAAATCATTATTAAGAATATGCTGCAGTTAACTTACACCTATCATGAATCTTTCTATTATGTTCCAGTTTTGTCAAGAAACTTAGGTAGATAGTATAAGAATTATCTCCATTTCCTAGATAAGAATACTGAGAATGAATGAGGTTAAATATCTGCACATGAACCCTGGTCCCCTGATAAAAAATAAACCTACGCCTCTACACTACACCATGCTGTCCTCAGAGGTCTTCCCAATTCTGAGATTTTATGTCTGTGACAACATGAATTCTTGAAATATTGATGTCAGCAACATTCCAGAAATGAGTACTATTTCAACATAAATGTGAGAACACCAGGGTTCATAAGATACTTCATTACCTATTTAAAGCCAGCTCCCCAATAAGTTTAAGCTTATATTTGTAGAATATCAATTAGTATGGGAAGATGGAGGGAACAGAGCCATAGTTAATCAAAGACCAATCAGAAAGGAAAGTCAAGTCTCTGAAATTATAATGTAAGTCAGCAGGAAAATAGTATTCAATTGTCAAAATTTCACTTTATGTGCAATTTCCTGGGAACAAGTCTATTGCCCAAAGTGCACTGCACAGCTGGAGTTCTGTATTTTTCAGCACAGCTCAAAGGTTCACAGACTTTCACAGATTTTTAAAATTGGAAGGGATTTCAATACAGACTGTTAGAACTGGAAGAATCCTTAGAATATAGAATGTTTGAACAGAAAGGGGGCTTATAACATAGAATATCAGAAGTAGGAGGACTCTTAGGATACAAAATGTTAGAGCTTGGAGGAGACTTAGAATATTGAATGTTGGAAATGGGGAGGGAGGACCTAGAACACAGAATATCAGAACTGGAAAGGGCCTTAAAACACAGAATGATAGAGCTAGGTGGGGCCTTAGAATATGGAATGTTAAAAGTGGGAAGGGACCTGGAACATAGAATGTCAGAACTGGGAGGGCCCTTAGAACACAGGATGTCAGACCTAGGAGGGCCTTAGAACACAAGATGTCAGAGCTGGGAGGGCCCTTAGAACACAGGATGTCGGAGCTGGGAGGGCTCTTAGAACACAGAGAGCTGGAGGGGCTTTAAAGGTTATCATCTCTTTACCTACTCATTTTACAAATGAGGAAATTGAAGTCCAGTTGGCTACTCCAAGCCAGTGTGTGAGTCTGAGCAATCCAGCCAAGTGAGGACCTACTTCACTGTTCCTCACTCTCTCTGAAACCAAATGACAACAGTCCTCTGGAGCCTTGGGCTCCACCTGAGCTCCTAGACCACAATGGCTGTTGAGGAATCTGGGCATCACTCCAGCAAGCCTTTTGATGGCTCTGGGAAGGGCCTTAAAACACAGAATGATAGAGCTAGGTGGGGTCTTAGAATATGGAATGTCAAAAGTGGGAGGGGTCTTGGAACACAGAATGTCAGAATTGTAAGACCTCATAACTGGGAGGGGCCTTAGAACACAATGTCAGAGTTGGAAGGGATCTTAGAACACAGAATGTCAGAGCTGGGAGGGGCCTTAGAACACAGAATGTCAGAGCTGGAGGGGCTTCAGAGGTGCTCATTTGCTTAGTATCTTTCCAATTGTGCAGGGTCTTGAGGGGGAAGTGCTTGAACTTCTCCAGTCTGGACACTGAAGGCTTATTTACAAGACACAGCTGGGCAGCAGGATTTGTAAATAAAGGTCTGAGGCTTTGAATTGACCATAACCTCAATATGAGCCAACGGGTAATACTGGTTACTAAAACTCCCAAGGAGCTATGATCTCATGGATTTAGAAGTCCCTTACCAGGATGCAGAGCTCAGCCTATCCATACCTGCTCATGCCTCTTCCTTCCAGATATTTGTCATAGGGTGTCCACCCAATGTGCTGGAGGCTTTCTTGGTTTTCTTTTGACATGATAAGGCTGGCAGTTAGTCACAATGGCCATCCACCTTCTGTCCCTTCTTTTGACCATGTGATCCTCTGATCTCATCATACATTTCCTTCCTATCATACATTCCCTTGATGACATCTTTTACTCTTCTTCTCCTCCTCCTCCTCCTTCTCCTTCTCTTTCTTCTTCTTCTTCTGCTTCTTCTCCTTCTCCTTCTTTCTTACATAAATATCTATACATCTATGCACAAAATTCAAATTTCTTGAAAGTTATGACAACAGAAATAACTCCATTCAATAATCTCTCTTCATAAAATTAGGTGAGGCATGAGACAGGGAGATAATTGTATGTTTGCCAAAAGTGTTCATCACTGTAATGGAGGAGATCCAGGGCAGGGATGGTGAGATCCTCCAGACACTCCTATTTGTAGGATGACATTGTACAATTACATTGAGGCCTGGAACACTTCAGAGCTTCCTGGGTATGGTCTGTTACCACTCAAAAGATGTTGGCCTAGCCATCTACAGAGAAATAACAATATTTATGACCCAGATTACAGTATGCATTTGTATGGACCACCTATAGTGCTTGTCCCCCAGTATGTATATGTGGACTCACAGTGAAATGGCAAAGCAAGTTAGATTGCCTTTGGAAAGTTGCAAAGCTCATTTAAAGACTCCAAGCTTCCCAGGGAAACGAAGGCCCAAAATCTTAATACTGTGACGTTCTGCTAGTGTTGTGTTATGACAGAGTGGAATATGACTGTCTTTGAAGAGTTAAAAATGAACAGTACACAATGGAGGGCAATACAGAGACACATGGTGGGTGGGAGCTGGTTCCAACATACAAACAATGTGATGAAGTTTATAAAAATGTTAATATGGCCTTAGACTGCGTGAAAGGACCATGATGCCCAGAGCAAGGGAGGTGATAGCTACATTATCGTCTCCCAGGGCAGACCCCATCTGGAGAACCCTGTTCAACCGGATTCCACATTTTAGAAAGGATCTTGACAAACTAGAAGGCATTCAGAGAAAGATAACTAAGCTAGGGTGGGGACTGAGAACTTGGCTATGCTAAGATTAGGTAAAGGAACTGAGAATGTGAAACATGGAGAAGCTTTAGACAGCAGTGCATAGTGGATACAAAGTTGACCTAAGAGCCAGGAAGGAGGACCTGGGCTCAGGCTTACCTCTGCCACATCCTGGGTAAGTCACTTAACCTGCCAGTGTCTAGGAAACCCTATAAGACTATCAATGCTTCAGACTATCGAGGCTGAAGGAAGTCTCTCACCAGGAGCTGGTATATTGATTAAACTCTAGGTCAAATCCCTATTCCTATTAAAAATTTAATACTGAATAACATTTCAACCTGTTAAATTTGATTAGCAGTTATTTGAATTTAAATGAATTTGTTTTCATAAATGAAATATCCTTGCTTTTCAAGCATTTCCTCTAAGTCCTATCAAGATTCTTTATTTGTCCTTTCATTTTCATCCATTTCTATGATCGTAGTGTATATTCTCTCCTTCAGCAGCAATTATCTTTTGCAATTTATGTCATAAAGTTCTCTTTGTATTTCATATATTTGTCTGTCTCAATGGTATCACAGCATTCCATTCAATAATGTACCACAATTTATTTATTATGAACAACTGGAAAATTAAGATTTCTTCTAGATTTTTAAAAAAAATTAAAATGAAAATATGAAAATCTTTGAATAAGTAATTGTTTTTGATAATACTTTTGGATATATTCTTAATGGAATCATTGGGTCAAGGAGTTTAATTACATTTGCAGTTTTTACTGTGTATTGATAGATTGCTCTCCAAAAATATATTCTACAAGTCTGTATTCTCATCTGCAGTTAATGAGTGTACCTATTTCTCCTCTCTACCAGCTTCTGGTAGAGTACCTCCATCTCTACTAGCAATGAGTTTCGTTACTTTTAATTGTTTTGGAGGACACATTTCTTTAGAAAGTTAACTTATGTTTTAAAAAAATGTAAATCCTCTCAAATAGAATGTGTCTTCAAAAACCATTGAGATAAAAAACATTAAGGATACAGGATTTTAGGAAATTCCAAAGGTTCTCACAGCAATGTTATCACATTCCACACTTTACATATGGTTCTGTTTAACAGAATCAACCTCAGTCCAAAAACATGTCATGAGTGGCACTGAGACTGATACATGAGTTTTACTTAGAGTTTGAACTTTTGAATTTTAGTTTCAGTTCTTGCCACCATCTTTTTCCTGAATTGAGTTGTCCAGAGTCCTTGGAAGAGAGAGAAGGACAAGTTTTCCAAAGGAGATAAAAGGGAAAATGTTTCTGGTTTTCACAGAAGTGAAAGGGAGAGTAGGGCCTTGTCTGTCCTTCTTCTGGGCACAGATGTCTGTGTAGATGTCTTAGAGCATGTGTTCAGTGAAGACCAGTCATAGAATCTCAGAATGTTGGAGGTGGAATGAGCCTCAAGAGGCATTTAGACCAAGCACTACTTGGGCTAGAATGATAGCTGGTCATCCAGTCTTACTATGAAGACCTCCAGGAATGGGAAACTGAGTGACAGGTGGCCTAAGGTATCAGAGATCTTTGACTCCCCTCTCCATTCTTGGAAAGGGCTGAGCTGAATCTTGCCTAGGCCTTTTCCGTTTCATCTAGGCCTTACCTGTTTCCACTCTATCTCTTCGCCTTCCTTTCTCATTTCTGGGGCTGGGAAATTAATGAGGCACAACCTGTTACAACAGCCTGTTCTGCGCATATTTAACCTATGGGCAATATAATAGCCCTCACGTCCCCATGGCCTCTTTCTCTGCTGGCTTATGAAATTTATAGTGAATGAAAAGCAGTTGTGTATTTGAGAGAACCGTGACATCAGGAAGCTGATGACATGACCTTGATTTGAGGGAGGGAAGGCTGTGTGACTCTGGAAGAGAAAGTGAGGCTGGTGGATGAAAACCTATTAGCCATGAACACAGTCACAATAACCCAGAGCCTCCAGTTAGGAAAAATATTCTGACAGGGATATGGCTTCCTGACGTAATTCAAAATTTTGCATATCTATCTAACCCCTACATGTTTTCTTTCCCCTCTTTCCCCCATTAGATTGTAAACTCTTTGAGCTTAGGGACCATCTTTTGCTTTGTGTTTGTTTCCATCACTTAGCACAATGCTTTGCACATAGTAAACATTTAATAAATATTTATTGATAGTGATAAAAGAAATTTTGGTTCAGATCTTGCCCTGGTCAATAAGGCAAACTCAGGAAAAGAAAGGTAAAAACATTTTATTAGCACACCAAGTAAGCAAGCAGTTGGGTGTGGAGAAATTGGGATTCGAATTACACTTTTTTATCAACAGGAGTAAACAATTCCCATATAAGGGCAAACATGCGGATTGTTACTTTTCAGATGAGAAGATGGGAATTGTCCTGCCTCAGTTCCTCCCCCATGTCTAAATGCATACAAGAGTATGTCCAGACCACCATCTCCTGAAGGCTGGCTGCAAGTACCCAAAGTTTGAGCAAGGTTCTAAACTTGGGGTCACCGAGGTTTACTTTGCATTATAGATTTCTTGGTTCAATATTTGAGGCAAAATCAGAATATAGAATACATTTAAGGGGGAAAAAGTGAACAGAGTATATTTTGTTATCTGCTACTGGACAGACATGGGGAGGGGCGTTGGGGAAAGGGCAGAGCTTCAGAGAGAACTTCCCTTAAGGAGGTATATAAATGCTTGCAGGACATGACAGACTGCCTCAATCTTTCCTTCTCTTCCACAGCTCAGTCCTCCTTTCAGTACCATCTATTCATTTCCTCCTTTTGGTTTCTCATTATTTTAATTTCTTCCTTCACTTGTTGCCATAGAAGCATGATATAGGGAGTTTGGAGGAGGGAAATGAAACCAGGAAAAACTTTTTAGAGAAGGGAGGATTTAAGTTGAGTCTTGAAAGACGTCAGGAAATCTAGGAGGCAGAAGTGAGGAGGGAGAACATTCCACAAATTGAAACCAGCCTGTAAAAAGGCAGGGTGATGGGAGATTGAGTGGGGTGTTTAAGGACTAGCAAGAAGCCCAATGTTACTGGATCACAAAGTACTAGAAGGGAATTTGTAAGAAGGTAGGAAGAGACAAGGTTGTCAAAGGCTTTAAATGCCAAAGAGTGTTTTTTACATTTGATTCTAGAGGTAATAGGGAACCATTAGAGTTTATTGAATGAGGGGTCAGACCTGGTCAGACCTGTGCTTTGCAGCTGAGTAGAGAATATAGTGGGGAGAGACTTGAGGTAGGGAGACCAGTCAGAAGGCTGTTCCAAGAGTCCAAGCAGGAGGTGATGAGGGTCTGAATTAGGGTGGCGGCAGTGTGAGGGGAAAGAAGGGAAAGGATGGAAGACATTGCGAAGGTAGAAATGGCAGGATCTGAAAATATATTGGATATGTGGGGTACGTATAAGTAAAGAGTCAGTGATGACCCCAAAGTTGTAGGTGGGAGTAACAAGGAGGATTTCTGTTCACCAGCAGGAAAAGTTAAGAAGATAGAATAAAGGTTTGAGGAGGAAGGACAATGAGCCATTCTAGATGTGTTGAATTTATGAAGTATATATATAGTTCAGGATGTCCAACAGGCAGCTGGAGATTAGAGGCTGGAGGTCATGAGAGTTGTTACGGCTTAACATGTAGATAAGTCAGTCAGTTAATGAAGTTTTATTAAGTACCTACTATGCGCCAGGTATCATGCTAAATTCTGGGAATCCAAAGAAAGATAAGGTAGTCCCTCACTCTCAAGGATCTCACAGTATAATGGAGGAGATAACATGCAAATAACTATGTCCAGACAAGCTATAGACAAGATAAATAGGAACTAATCAAGAGAAGGAAAGTAGTAAAATTAAGGGGGACTGGGAGAGGTTTCATGTAGAAAGTGGGATATTAGCTGGGACCTGAAGGAAGCCAAGAGGTAAAAAATGAGGAAGAAGAGCATTTTAGGCATAGGAGAGCCAGGAAAAATGCTCAGAGTTCAGAGATGGAGCATCTTGTTTGAGGAACAAGTTGCTAGATCAGAATACAGGATGTGTGGAGGAGTGTAAGGTGTAAGAAAACTGGAAAGGTCAAGGGAAGCACCTAGGTCATGAAGGACTTTGAATGCCATCCAAAAGATTTTGTATTTGATCCTGGAGATGATAGGGAGACACTGTTGTTTTTTTGTTTTTTTTTTGTTTCAGGTTTTTAGTTTGGTTTTTTTTTTCTTGTTTTTTTTTTGGAGAAGAGGGATGACATGTTTAACCTTGTGCTTTAGGAAGATCACTTTGACAGGAGGATGGACTGGAGTTAGGAGAGACTGGAGGCATGGAGTCCAAACAGCAGGTTATGGATATAGTTCATATGTGAGGTGATGAGGCCTTGTATCAGTGTGCTAGCAATGTCAGAGGAGAGATAGGGCATATTCCAAAGATGTTATGAAAGTAAAAACCAATGGCTCTTGGCAACAGATTAAATATGAGATCTGAGAAAAAGTAAAGAACTAAAGATGGCATGTAAATTGTATGCCTGGGCAACTGGGAAAATGGCACTACTCTTGATAGTAATACATTTGGAAATGGAGAGAGTTTTGGCAAAAAGATAGTATTCAGTTTTGAACATGTTGAGTTTACAATAGCTGCAGGTCACTTGGTTCAAGATGTCCAAAAGGGAGTTGGAGATATGAGACTGGGGGGTCAGTAGAGAAGTTAAAAGTAGATTTGAGAGTCATCAGCATAGAGATGTAATTGAATTTATGTGAGCTGATGAGACTACTAAGTAAAACAGAATAGAAGGAGAAGAGAAGAGGGTTTAGGACACAGTTCTGTGAAATACCCAGGGGTATGAGATGCAGCAAAGGAGACCAAGAAGTTATAAAGCCAATGTGACACCCATAACAGCTGCTATGAATATACATGTGTATCTCCATGGTTGGTTTGCAAAATATAACAAACTCTCTTCATCCAAGACAAAATCAAAATATTTATTTAAAACATCCCATTGGGATACCAGGAGGCAAGATTTAGTAAGGTACTCATCACCAGTCCAGGGAGTACAGACATTTCTCTCCTTCAAGCCTCCCCATGAGCAAGTTTCCCAAGGCAAGTTCTTCCCTTTGCCTGCTTCTCTCTCCACCCACACCTTTCCCTCCAAGCAATACAATGTATACTGTTTCCAATCAAAGATTGGACACTTGATTGGCTTAGAGAAACTTGGAAATCAGCACTTAATTGAGAAGGTGTGGGAATCCCTGTGGTCCAGAGCCTAATTGGTTCTGCACCAGGGTTCCATGTAAGGCCTATTAATGGGTGGGGAAGATCTTATATCCCAGTAACCTTACAGATGGACAGGTCAAGTAGGTAGGAGAAGAACCAGAAGATAGCAGTGTCCCAAAAACCTAGAGAGAAGAGATTTTCAAGGAGAAGAGGGTGATTAAGGGAAAGAAGGGGAAAAGGAATATATCAAAGGTTGCAGAAGTGTCAAGGAGGAAGACTTAGAAAATCCTATTAGATATGAGGTTAAAAGATCATTAAGTAACTGAAGAGAGCAGTTTGGTTGAATGATGAGGTCAGAAGCTAAACTGTAGAAAGTTAAGAAAAGAGTGAAAGGAAAGTGGAGGTACATATTTTAGATGACTTTTTCAAGAAATTTAGCCACAAAAGGGAGATAAGATATGGGATGATAGCTAGTTGGAATGGATGGATCAAATGAGGGTCTTTTGAGGGTAGGGGAGACATAGACATGTTTGTAGGGAGTAAGGAAGCAGTTAATTGAAGACTGAAGATAAGTGAAAGAATGGAAATGGTAGAAAGGGAACTCTACTGAAGAATGAGATGGAATGGGTTCACCTGTATATGTAGATGGGTTTGCCTTGACAGGGAGAAGGGTCTCCTCTTCATGAAGGACAGAAATAAAGAAGGGCATAGTGGCAAAAGGCATCTGGGTGATAGGAGAGGAGAAAGGCAAAAGAGGGAGCTCTTGGTGAAATAGCTTCAAATTTTTCTTTTTTTTTCTTTTAATAAATTTATTTAACTTTTTACATTCATTTTCATAAAATTTTGGGTTCCAAATTTTCTCCGCATTTCTCCCCTCCCCCATCCCAATACACTGAGCATTCTAATTTCCCCTATCATCAATCTGCCCTCTCTTCTAGCATCCCTCCCTTCCCTTGTCCCCATCTTCTCTTTTGTCCTGTAGGGCCAGATAACTTTCTATTCCCCATTACCTGTATTTCTTATTTCCTAGTAGCAAGAACAATACTCAACAGTTGTTCCTAGAACTTTGAGTTCCAACTTCTCCCTATACCTCCCTCCCCACCCATTCCCTTTGGGAAGGCAGGCAATTCAATATAGGCCATATCTGTGTAGTTTTGCAAATGACTTCCATAATAGTCATGTTGTGTAAGACTAACTATATTTCCCTCCATCCTATCCTGACCCCCATTGTTTCTATTCTCTCTTTTGATTCTGTCCCTCCCTGACTGTTGATTTCAAATTGCTCCCTCCTCCCATTGCCCTCCCTTCCATCATCCCCCCCACCCTGCTTATCCCCTTCTCCCCCACTTTCCTGTATTGTAAGATAGGTTTTCATACCAAAATGAGTATACATTTTATTCCTTCCTTTAGTTGAATGTGATGAGAGTAAACTTCATGTTTTTCTCTCAGCTCCCCTCTTTTTCCCTCCACTAAAAAGTTTCCTGCCTGCCTCTTCTATGAGAGATAATTTGCCCCATTCCATTTCTCCCTCTCTCCTCCAAATACATTTCTCTCTCACCGTTTACCTTCACTTTTGTAAGATATGATCCCATCCTATTCAGTTTACTCTGTGCTCTCTGTCTCTGTGTGTGCGTGCATGTATGTGTATGTGTGTGTGTGTGTGTGTGTGTTCCAGATACTGAAAAGTTTCAAGAGTTACAAATATTGTCTTTCCATGTAGGAATGTAAACAGTTCAACTTTAGTAAGTCCTTTATGACTTCTCTTTGCTGTTTACTTTTCCATGCTTCTTCTCATTCTTGTGTTTGAAAGTCAAATTTTCTTTTCAGCTCTGGTCTTTTCATCAAGAATGATTGAAAGTCCTCTGTTTCATTGAAAGACCATATTTTCCCCTGAAGTATTATACTCAGTTTTGCTGGGTAGGTGATTCTTGGTTTGAGTCCTAGTTCCTTTGACTTCTGGAATATCCTATTCTACGCCCTTCGATCCCTTAATGTAGAAGCTGCTAGATCTTGTGTTATCTTGATTTTATTTCCACAATACTGGAATTGTTTCTTTCTAGCTGCTTGCAATATTTTCTCCTTGATCTGGGAATTCTGGAATTTGACCACAATATTCCTAGGAGTTTCTCTTTTTGGATCTCTTTCAGTCAGTGATTGGTGGATTCCTTGAATACTTATTTTGCCATCTGGTTCTAGAATCTCAGGGCAGTTTTCCTTGATAATTTCATGAAAGATGATGTTTAGGCTCTTTTTTTGATCATGGCTTTCAGGTAGTCCCATAATTTTTAAATTGTCTCTCCTGGTTCTATTTTCCAGGTCAGTTGTTTTTTCAATGAGATATTTCACATTCTCTTCCATTTTTTCATTCTTTTGGTTTTGTTTGGAGATTTCTTGGTTTCTCATAAAGTCATTAGCCTCCATCTGTTCTACTCTAATTTTGAAAGAACTATTTTCTTCAGTGAGCTTTTGAAACTCCTTTTCCATTTGACTAATTCTGCTTTTGAAAGCATTGTTCTCCTCATTGGCTTTTTGAGCCTCTTTCGCCAATTGAGTGAGCCTATTTTTCTTTTTTTTTTTTTTAAATTTATTTTTTTCCTCATCATTTATTTATTTATTTATTTAACTTTTTACATTCATTTTCACAAAATTTTGGGTTCCAAATTTTCTCCCCTTTTCTCCCCTCCCCCCACCCCAATACCCCAAGCAATCTAATTTTCCCTATCTCCAATCTGCCCTCTCTTCTCTCATCCTTCCCTTCTCTTGTCTCCATTTTTCTCTTTTCTCCTGTAGGGCCAGATGACTTTCTAGTCCTCATTAACTATATGTCTTCTTTCCTAGTAGCAACAACAATACTAAACAGTTGTTCCTAAAACTTTGAGTTCCAAATTCTCCCCATCCCTCCCTCCCCATCCATTCCCTTTGGGAAGGCAGGCAATTCAATATAGGCCATATCTGTGTAATTTTGCAAATGACTTCCCTGATAGTTGTGTTGTGTAAGACTAATTGAATTACCCTCCATCCTACCCTGCCCCTCATTGTTTCTCTTCTGTCTTTTGATCCTGTCCCTCCCCAAGTGTTGACTTCAAATTTTTCCCTCCTCCCATTGCCCTCCCTTCCATGATCCTCCCCACCCTGCTTATCTCCTTCTCCCCCACTTTCCTGTACTGTCAGATAGGTTTTCATACCAAAATGAGTGTGCATTTTATTCCTTCCTTTAGTCAAATGTGATGAGGGTAAACTTCTTGTTTTTTTTTTTCCTCAGCTCTCCTCTTTTTCCCTCCACTAAAAAGTCTCCTACTTGTCTCTTAAATGACATATAATTACCCCATTCCATTTCACCCTCTTTCCTCCCTCTACATTTCTCTCTCACCATTTACCTTAATTTCTTTTAAGATATGGTCCCATCCTATTCGATTCACTCTGTGCTCACTGTCTCTGTATATGTGCATGTGTGTGTTCGTGCATGCGTGTACATGTGTATGTGTGTTACCACCAACTACCCAGATACTGAAAAGTTTTAAGAGTTACAAATATTGTCTTTCCATGTAGGAATGTAAACAGTTCACTTATGGTAAGTCCCTTAAGACTTCTCTTTGCTGTTTACTTTTTCATGCTTCTTCTCATTCTTGTGTCTGAAAGTCAAATTTTCTTTTCAGCTCTGGTCTTTTCATCAAGAATGATTGAAAGTCCTCTGTTTCATTGAAAGACCATATTTTCCCTTGAAGTATTATACTCAGTTTAGCTGGGTAGGTGATTCTTGGTTTCAGTCCTAGTTCCTTTGACTTCTGGAAGCCTATTTTTCAAGGTGTTATTTTCTTCAGCATTTTTTTGGGGTCTCCTTTAGGAAGGTGTTGATCTGTTTTTCATACTTTTCTTGCATCTCTCTCATTTCTCTTCCCAGTTTTTCCTCCACCTGTCTAACTTGATTTTCAAAATCCTTTTTGAGCTCTTCCATGGCCTGAGCCCATCGAATATCTGTTTTGGATGTTTGGGATACAGAAGCCTTAACTTCTATGTCTTTCCCTGATGGTAAGCATTGTTCTTCCTCATCAGAAAAGAAGGGAGGAAATATCTGTTCACCAAGAAAGTAACCTTCTATGGTCTTATTTTTTTCCCTTTTCTGGGCATTTTCCCAGCCAGTTACTTGACTTCTGAGATTCCTTTCCACACCCACCTCGCCTCCAGATCCACCCAGCTAGTGCTTGGGGTCTGAGATTCAAATGCTGCTTCCCAGCCTCAGGGAAGGGGCAGGGCTGGTATTCAATGTAAGATTAAATTCAGGTGCTCAGGTGGGAGCAGGGTCACCATAGAGGGCTCAGTTCATTCAGGGGGTTTACGTGGAGACCTTCAACAGTGAATCTGAGCTCCTGTCTGCTTTGGGAGCCCCAGTCAGCTGCTGTCTCCACTGCTGTCTCCCAAGGGGGCTTGATTTATGGAGACACCCCACTCCCCTCTCTCACTGACCTTTACACCTGTGGGTGGAGGGAACTGCGCAGCTGCTGGAGATTCCATCCCTGAAGCTTGCTCAGATCTGCTCCTCTCGGGGCCATGTGGACAGGGCAGGGCTGGGCTCTGCTCCAGGTCTGGTGCATGATGGACCTTTGGTGTTGGTTTTTCTGGTCTCTCTGGAACAGAAATCTCCACTCCATTGTTCTGTGGCTTCTGCTGCTCCAGA